>CM037455.1:13691500-14934000 GCA_021014325.1 Plazaster borealis | reverse complement strand
CATCAGACACCATAATGTAAAGAGGGTTGGCTAAAATTGCATCTTCACAATGTTAATTGTTGTTCATCATTGAGACAGTCTATATTAATGTACACTTCATGGTTTTATTGATTTCATTCCATGTGGACTCATTGTGTAATCATGTCTGTCTAAATTGAAGATCTACAGTTCAGACTTTGTATTTGGTGGTCGATAGGCACCACATGAGTTTGCATGCTCTGTTGTCACAATAAAAGCGTATTTAAGCATCATTGATTTTAGATCCACTGGGACAAAGATGACAAACATCTTGACGAATAGTGTCCATGTGTACATTGTACAATGCACTTCTTCCAAGGGTACAGTGCAACGGTGGAGGTCGACAATAGTTTTGGGAAGAGTACATTCCACTTCTCTAGTTTCCAGGGAACATCAATAAAACTCACTGCATGTAGGGCCATAGACCTTTATCATGCTGCTGCCATCTTGGTCATGTTCCCTGTATCCAAGAATACTAATGGATGCTAATATTCATCATACAAAAAGAAACCAGACTATTTTTCCTTCCAGCCTCAGTTTGGTTACATTGATTTGAATGGGAGAAAATCATGATGGCCGCACCATGATAAAGGTCTATTGGCCCGCATATGACCTTAATCCTCCACCATCCTCCACTACTGTCTTTATGCCACTTCACACCAACACAGGGTTCTCTCTAGATTTTTTCAAAACTGTGGGGCATTCTGGGCCGAAATTTTGGAATGTTTGGCCGAAGCGCTGAATTGAAACAAGGTCTTCGGAATGTTTTCTACTTGGTGTACATGTATGTCTTGGTTTTCAAAGCCCTACTGTGCAATTTGGAGCATTCCATATGGTTTTATTTTCATGTTTTTTGTGAAACTACCATATTTAAAAGAAAATTATTTTTGTTATGCGTATTGGCGGAAATTTGCACGTATCGGCACGCAATTCGCGCGTATCCGCCCGATAGGGTAGCTTGTGCAAGGGGAGAACCCTGCCAACATCTTTGGACTTACATCATGTAGATGAGATAGGTTTACCTGGGCCCAGTGATAAGCAATTTTTGTTATTTGGGCCTACAGTCCTCAATCCGAAATCCTCCAACCTTATGAAGAGGATTTGGGAGGCTGAGGGGGATTGTAAGTCAGTGGTTTTTAGGTAGAATCCATTTTACTAATTTTAAAGATCTTGAAACTTTAAGAAAATATCACCAAACCAGTTGGTTATTTTAAATGTTATCAAATTCAAGGATCGTTCTAGAAAGCATTTGGAATAAATGTTTATTCTCCAACCTCAAAAAACGTTTATTCCATTTTGAAACAACATAAATGATTTCCCTTGTATAGGCCTATTTGTAGCATAACAACATTTTTAGCAAAAAGTAGTTAATGGTCTGACATTTCGACCCTAGCAGAGTCTTTTCTTGAGGCTAACAAAGTTTGACACGCAAAAATCACCACTTGGGCCTACTAGTCAATAGTTAGCATTCAGTACATGTACAAAACATGCTCAGGCATTGCTCTATGCTCAGGCTAAGTACATGTAATTCCTTGATAAAATCATTCCCAACTAGGTCCTGAAAAGTCTCCTCCTCATAACACTATACGCTGATCATGGTGACTAAAAAGAAAATACAAGTGGCACTCCGCCCTGTACATGTTGTACAGCAGGGGTTAGTGCATACTTGGCAACGGAAATGAATGCGGAGTATCGATCAGTATGCAGGTCTTGACAAAAGAGTAAAATTGTCAATCAGCTTTGCATTCATCATCGGGTCAATCAACCTTTACCGACATCTTAACTTTCTTGAGTAAATATTGATCCACGCCAGGATCTCTCTTGTGTAACCATATGAACAGTTATACGGTAATTGGGTGATTTTAAAAACATTTTCTAAAAGGTTGGTGTTGAGAGAAGCGATTTGAAGTTGGCTGGACTTGATACCGGTGGCAGACTTTACCTTAGCTGGTGTGTACACATTGCTGGCTACATGTGGTGAGCCATAAAGCCATAAAAAAAGAGTCAACAACTTCTGTTTCTTTGCCCTGCTGTACAGGCGTTGGACTGCTGGACTATAAAGTCTAGTCCACTATTAAGTTTATCCATTGGATTAGTGCCCTGACCAACTCCGACAGTCTTTGTGTTTATAGCCAGGGCTCAAAGTTTTGGAGAAAGTCCACAATACCACATGTATCTCAACATTTTTACTGGACCAGAATTTGTTTTACAAGACTAGAACCAAGATGAGAAAACAGGTCGGGATCAGGTTGGCTCAGTGGTTTCTTTCCCTGCCTTTCACCTCTGTGGACCCTGGTTCGAATCTCCGGTTCGAATCCCACCTCAGACCGGAGCCTTGCATGTGGATTGGGTTTCCAGTCCCTACCTGATTGCATGATGTGTTTTTCCCCCATTGGGGTTCTCCTCCCACATCTAAAACTGAACCTTTCTTCTCGTTTCGCTATTCATCCTGTTATTGGCACTAATTGTGCTGTTAGATGTGTAATCAAATTAGTAAAAAAAACACCAAAAACATTAACAAGCATTAAGAGTCTCATTGTCTTAGTGGTGGGTATACTTTGGTACTCAAAGGAATTGCAAGATATTCAACAGACTCGAAGTCAACATTTGAACATCATAAACAAATTATTTTAAGATATTGCGCTGTGAGGTATTACTATTAAAAAAACACAAGACTGCGACTTGTCTGGTCTTAAATCGCTGCCCTCAGGCTTGCGGTCAGCAGTGTCAGACCTGTTAATCTGGAAGGGCAAAGTGGGCAAGCTTAATTTTAAGGGGTTTACAATAATTATAATTGTAATATTTTTTTACTGCTGAAAACGTATTGACTTCAACCACAATGACAGACTTCCACCATCAGCGTTATACTTGAGCTGGGTAAAACGTGCATTATATGTGGGTGCAGTGGTTTCAGGTTAAATCCAGTGTCGGCAATTGGGTAAAAACTGAGGTGAGATTTTTTTTGGGGGGAGGAGAATTGTTGGAGGCGGGTAAAGAAAATAACTAGGGGAAAATTACCCCCCAACTTTTTTTCTGTTTAGACTTGACTTGTTTAAATTAAATGTACTTTACCCCTTAAAGGGTCTCTCTATACTTCTGGTAAAACACAAAACAGAAAAGCTCACAGATTTACATTAAACTTACATGGTTTAAAGATAATGATGATAGAAAGCTTCCCTTGAAATATTACTGGCTGAGGTGCTGTAGTTTTTGAGAAATGAGTAAAACAATTAGTTTTGATCTCATGAGTCGAAAACTTGATGTTTGAAAACAGTAAAAACACTTAAGGTTTTTCCCCACTTTTTTCTGGTGATTGCAATGACCGATTGAGCTTAAACTTTCACAGGTTTGTTGTTTCATGTTTATGTTTGGATACACCAAGTGAGGATACTGTTCTTTGAAATTCACCAAAAGTATAAACTCCCTTTAAGGTGCACTATGCCCTGTCCAATGAAGGGTTGGGGGAAAGTTGGCCATTATTGCAAGGCTCGAAATTTACACTGGACCGCAGGCTCGGGGCCAGTGATTTTAGTGTCGCGCCAGTAAGTTCAGGACTTGACAAGTCCAGCGGTCTTCTATTTTTCTTTTCAATATCTTTGTAAAAAAACCAACCCAAGATATTCAAATCTTGAGTTTGAGCCTGGTTAATATCTTAATGTTAAAGTTTACTTACCCACTGGACAAAAAGAGAAACTCTTCTCTAATAGTGTTTGTTTAAATAAAAACAGTTCAAATGTTAAAACTGTCTTCTCCTTTTTTTTCTCTGGTCTTTTCTCATTTTGATTATAGTCTTGTAAACAAAATTCTGGTCCAGTGAAAATTCTGAGCTACAAGCCCTGCAGTCTTGTGGATCCCCCCCCCCAAAAAAAATTCAAGCCATGTATTGGAACTTTACAGAATGGAGTACAACAAGCGTAAAATTGAACAGTCTGATTGGAAAGCAGTTAATGTTCTCAAAGGTTTTTTTGTCGGGTTCCGTTAAATCACCAAACTTTGGAACTGCTGCTGTACCTACATGTAACCAGCGTGAGTTATTTACGTTAAAGCTTTGTAAGCCACCAACATTGACCCTTTAGCCTTTAAAAACAAACAACGTAGGTGAGTTGGACAAGTCTTAAATGTATTATGGCATTTATGTCATCCGAATCAGAAATATTACAATGACTTCTGACCCTTCCATCATAAATCCGTTCAACCCAGACAGGAGAGTGTCATTTGCCAAAAAGAAAAAAAATGATAGGAAATCATATGAAATTCGAGCAACATGTTATATGTTGCTAGAGGAATGTAACCATATTTATGTGCAGACTTCAGATTGTAATGTCTACTCTTAACGATTTAACAAATATTAACATTTGAGTTTGAAATGTTGATTTGAAGTAGGGCTTGAAATTAACACTGGACCGCAGGCCCAAGGCCAGTGTTTTTAGCATCGGGCCAGTAAACTTACGAATGGACAAGTCCAGTGATCTTGTGTGATTGAATTTACCTCACCTCATCTTTATTAAAACAAAACAAAAAGTGTTCAAATGTTGACCTTGAGTTGGATAAATATCTTTCAATTCTGTTGAGTATTTATGAAAGTTGTACCCATAAGTACATAAAAACAGTTTAATCGTGACACTGTGTAGATTTATTTTCACATTTTGATTCTGGTCTTTGTGAAACATTTTCAGGTCTAGCAAACATTTGGGCCCTGCAGTCTTGTGGATTTTGTGGAAGTTGTGGAAGTTGTACCCATAAGTAAAAACAGTTTAAGCGTGACACTGTGTTTTCTTCGCATATTTTGATTCTTTTTAATGATGTTAAATTTGCATCGGGGATAAAGAATATTATATTTGGTTTTTACCCGTGCACCGATAAAAACCAAATATAATATTCTTTATCCCCGATGCAAATTTAACATCTATTAAATTGTCGTGGTCCCCGCTGCTAAAATATAGGATTCGAACTGCCTCTAGCTACCGGGCAATCTCGGTGGTCTAGTTGGTAAGACATCTGCTCTAGAATTGCAAAGGTCGTGGGTTCGAATCCCACCCGAGTAATATGCCTGTGATTGTTTTTCACAGGACTCGGGAAAGTACTGTGTATACAGTGCTTTACACACATCGGTGCACGGGTAAAAACCAAATATAATATATTTTGATTCTGGTCTTTGTGAAACATTTTCTGGTCTAGCAAATGTTTGAGCTACAAGCCCTGCAGTCTTGTGGATTTCCCCCCCCCCCAAAAAAAAAAATAAATAAATTTGAGCCCTGCATTGTCTACGCTTCTAACCAACATAGTCTCTACATTACACAGTCAGGCCAGGAATTATATAAGAAGACCATGGAGGCCATGGCCTCTGTTGCCCTGTTCTTGGCCTTGATGCCCCTTCAGAAGTTTCTCACATACTTTAAGATTTTCCAATAGAAGTGCCCTTTGCAATAATGAGAATGGCCTTGCTCTCTCAAAGATGAAAATCAAGGCATGTAGGCCTACACTACAGTACAGTACTTGTATATTTCCTGACACAAAGTTAAGTATCCACATACATTGAAAATTGATTTCATTCTACATAAATTTTTGTAAATTATCTCTTTAAACTTTCAGCTTTCTTGGATTTCAAGCTTTTAGCCTAAAGGTAGGGTGATAGATTGGTAACTACTCCAAAAATTAATGACCATAACAACTTACTTGGTGAGAAGCACTGCAGCTGTTGATAGTGTAAACTATGTTGAAAAAGGATTACCTTCAAAATAATATGGTTTGGATAATTGTTCACCCCCAAAAATTTTGAACGTAAGAAACGATTCCTCAGATTTCTGAGGGTTGGTGACCATTCGCGAATGCTGCGGCGACAGATGCGGTTGGTACCCACTGCCACCTCGCTAAACTTGGATGGATTCCTCGCTCTTGTGAAAATACAGTGACAGTTTTTTGCTGTTTTCTCAGCAAGTAGATAGACGCAGCATTCAGCTGAAACTTTGCCTATAAATCAGCATTACGTTGACAAAAACCAATCCATGAAGACCTTGTACGTTAAAGCCCTTTCTACAGATGTTTATCGACCAGAAATCCTCTTTTCTAAAATCT
The DNA here is from genome assembly GCA_021014325.1 of Plazaster borealis. Lineage (NCBI taxonomy): Eukaryota > Metazoa > Echinodermata > Asteroidea > Forcipulatida > Labidiasteridae > Plazaster > Plazaster borealis. Next base: position 14,927,907 of record CM037455.1, on the reverse strand, counting down.
CGCCAGTGAATTAATCAACATTTTCATTACTCCTCTTTTAGCAGACTTTGTTTACAGACCACAATGCAATAACTCTCTGCTCATCTTTGGCGCATGCCTCTCTCTACTAGCCTTGGGATTTGTACAAATCTTTTCGGTACTTACATGTAAGATCTGGTACAAAAAGTCTCCTTGTTGTATCAAGCTTAATCGGTTCTCGCTGCGCTCGGCAGCTTTATCCGAAAATAGACTTGATGAGGGAGCTTGGTGGTATAATCCTGGATCCCGAGAGGGGATTATCTGCGTTGATCCCAACATAGAAGCCAAGGTGGAGTAATCAGATTTAGTTGTGGGCATAGCGATCCAGGGATGCACCTGTGTAGGAGGTAGAGCATGGGCAACTCCTCCTCTGCAAGAGCAAACAAATCCAATTATTAAAGGTAGGGTCTTGGATTGGTTTTTGTCATGTAATGCTGATTTATAGGCAACATTTTCAAGAAAAATACAATAAAAAGGCACATGTGAAAGTTGTCTACTTGCTGAGAAAACAGCAACAAACTGTCACTGTATTTTCACAAGAATGTTTCCACTCTTGTTTAGCGAGGAGGTGACAGTGGGTACCAAGCTCATCTCTGGCCACAGCATTCGCGAACGGACACCAACTCTCAGAAATCTGATAAATACATACAGTACAGTAGTGTATACTGTCAACAGCTGAAGTGCTTCTCACCACGTAGGTTGTTATGGTAATTCATTTTTGGAGTACATGTTGTTACCAACCCTGCCTTTAAGTGGACCTTGCATTGTCCTAAATTTGGTTACTCTAAATAGACCATAGTTTTCAGAAAACAAATCTTCGGTGACCATAAAAGATTGAGGTAAATTTGTCGCACTACAAATAAGGCTTTGGTGTCATTTGAAATTGATACGTTGACTCCTCTAAGTTCATGCAGTTATTCTTAGTATTCAATGTTGAACAGGTTAATTATCAGAAACAGGTGTCGTTATTGTTGTTACCCAGTGTTGCCAACAATCACTGATTAGGATGTCAAGCGCTAGCCGTTGACGTGTGAAGGCTGCGGTGCTGGGTTGGGTAATGGCAGCTTGCGCTGTCACCTCTTGGATTTTTGATGAATGCATTTATGGTGGGCCAGAGTTCATCCAAGTGTTTGTCCCTTACACAGAAAATTACGAATGTCCTTTTGAAGATGAGCAGAGTATACTGGTTGACACGTCGAGACTACCTCAATTCCGAACCGGTCACTTCTCCAAAAAGAGAGATTTTATCCAATGTATGGTTGTCACACCAGGGGCCAATTTCTTAAAGAGATCAATCGTAATTGCTTATCAAAGTGTGATGTCCCAATAGAAATCACTATGGTAATCGACCTTATGCATTGACGTGTTCCACTACCATCTTAGAGGTAAAACGATGACGAAACAATCGAAACGCACAAGTACCATCTGTGACTGGTATCCTGCTCATTTGTGCTTAGCAGAAAATAGTTAAGCGATATTTTCTGCTTAAGCAGCTCTATGAACTTGGGCAGCCTCATTTGGCTAACCTACAAATGTTGTCCGCTTGCAGAGACAACCTCACTTAAAATGTTTTTCTATTTTGGTTAATATAATAAAATGGAAAAAGCAGCATCAAGTTCTTTAATTTTTGCTGTCAAGAAAAGGTGCTTGTAAGGCCGTGTCCGAAACGGCGACTTCGGCTACAGCTACGGCTAGATTTCCGCGTCATCATGCGTTGAAAGTATAGGGGCCATATAGCAACCTTAGCAACAGCCAGCAACGCTGCTCCGTCGCCTCGCCGTTCGGACCCACTTAGGCAGTTTTATACTAATGATGTTGTTGTGTGCCTGGAAGACTGCTGTAACAAAAGTGTGAACGGCAAAAGGTTGCAAGCAACTACTGTCCAAAATTGAGTTTCAAGAAAACAAAGTTTGAAAGTTTGGTCGTTTTTCTGCCATTCGGAAGTTGTCGCAGGAAAGTTAAATTCCACATGGGAATGGAAAAACACGTTTTGGAAGTAATTCCAGCACTTTCATTTCATTTCATTTATTCTGGTTGTGAAGCCAAGGGCTGTCAGAAAAATGAACTTAATTGCTATACTAGACATCTGCTCTAGAATGGCAAAGGTCTTGGGTTTGAATCCCTCCTGAGTAATATGCCTACGTGGATTTTTGTTCACAGGACTCGGGGAAAGTACTGAGTATACAGGGCTTTTACACACATCGGTGTATGGGTAAAACCGAATCATATTCTTTATCCCCGATGCATTTTTAACATCTATAATACATTCGGCAGCCTCATTTTAAAATTAACTATGAACAAGGTGATATTGTGTATCCATTCTGAAGACATGAACAGCAAACTGTCTGACTTTTCTCTTCATATCATAATAGACCAATTTTAGGACTGTTATGGTAGTAATTATTCTCCTTGCTTGAATCATAAAATTGATTCGTCATATTTTGATATGTGCTCGAGACTCTTCAGGTAATAGCCAAGCATTTTGCGCTTTGTATGCTTTGATTTACGGTTGATTGAGTCATATTAAGCCATAAACATCCGCCCCAGGCATTATACAAATTACCCCCCCCCCAGTCTACCTTACAAAGCACTTTCAACTATTGATGACCAACTGGCAGGGTATTGAATGCAGCTTCCTAGGGGGTTGGTATTGGTGTACGTGAGTGAGAAGAGTGGGACTTGTCGTCACTGTTCACAGAAAAGCCATCCAGCTTTTGTGCGCTTTCCTACACTCTGCATGCTCCAGTGCTTGTGGGCTGTTGTGTCAAGCTGGTCATAAAAAAAGTAAGTCATTCATATTCCACTGGTGCATGGATTGGCATGAATGATAAACTGGAAGGGGTATGGTGTAACTAGGGAAAAAGAGTACGCCACCTGGTTTACATTGTCATAATTGTGGCAACCCGATAGAGTGGTGAATGGTGTACAAGTTCCTCCATGATTTGGCAATTCTGAGGATTGATGTAAACCGGACCAGTAGACTTCTTGTGATTTCTGTGGCATCAATGTTTTGAGGATCAATACAAAGTTGAATGTCAAGTGGATGATGGCAGAATAGAGTGCTTGATTTTGACTTTGTGGAGCTTCTATTTTAAGCAGGTATACTACAGATGTGGATTAAACCATGGAGGTATAATTCTACCTCCATTCCTTCCTCCATGATGGAGAACAAGATAAACAATTTGTGCTGCATTGCTCAAAATGGAGATCTGTGATGCCAACTAGTTCACATTGATGTTATGTCTTTGAACAGAAGATTCTGTACTGACGACAATGGCCAGAAAATACATTGAAGGAATCGTAGCCTGAATTAGAGAATTTCAAGTTTGTAGACTGTTTGACGAGGAGAGCCACAAAACCTTTGCACTAATGAGAAACAAAAGAAATTGTTCATCAGTAAAAATGCCTTGGATACAGCATTTATGACCGGATTGTGAGTTATGAACAGCAAGAAAAAATCGTTAACAAAGGACGACTACCCGTAAGTTACTGACAATTGTAGGCATATTATAACCTATAGGCATGATATTCTTCCTACTTTAAAGAGACACGTTGCCTTGGATCGGGCGAGTTGGTATATATATGAAAAGCATATGTAACCGCTTGTTATAAAATGCATTATGGTTAGAAAGATGTTTTAAAAGTAGAATACAATGATCCACACAAATATGCCTCGAAATTGCGTGGTTTTCCTTTTACATCGTGAACTTACACGGCATGCCATTTTGTAGAGCCAAATTTTAGTTTGCAAAGTAAAAGGAAAACCACACAATTTCGAGGCATGTGTGGATCATTGTATTCTACTTTTAAAACATCTTTCTAACCATATGCATTTTATAACAAACGCTTTTCATAGACTAACTCGCCCGATCCAAGGCAACGTGTCCCTTTAATCTGATCGGATTTGTTGTGGCTGGTGGTATGTGGTAACCTAGTTTTGCTAAGCAAGGTGAAGTGCTTTTACAGCTCTTCAAAATGTTGGCCATGGTCCCGCTGTTAAAAGCAAATGTTTGTGTTTAAAAAGGTTTGATACATGTTTTTGGAGGAACAAATTCTTCCCAGTGACCTACATTTAGGCCTAGTTCTTACGGTTTTGAAAACAAAATGTAGGGGAGGGTGGGGGGTTTCTCGCACATGGGCCTATTTGAGACTTAAATTTCTCAAGACAATTGTGTTATGATCTTTAAGTAAGAAAATATAATTTGCAGTGGCAAACTGCTTACAAACCGAAAGAACCTATGGTGTAAATACAAACTAATAGTAAATGTCCAGCTACGTTTTGACCTTGAGTCTCAAATCTGCTAGGGTCGAAACCTCAGAGCATGTCCGACATTAATAGTTGATGCAAACAAATAGTAAGACTCTGCTAGGGTCTTAAAAACGTCAGGACATTAACACTTACTTGGTAAAGAGCACTGATGGAGAGCTGCTGATAATATAAAACATTGTTAGAAACGACCCCTCTTTGAAGTAATGTAGTTTTAGAGAAGGAGGTAATTTTTCACCCCAAAATTTGAATCTGAGAGAGACTTCAGGCATGAAGCCTTTCTCAGGCATCTGAAAGCACACAATTCTAAGCAACAATGGTGCTTTTTTGTTCATTATTTTCTCGTAACTTCGATGACCAATTGAGCCCAAATTGTCACAGGTTTGTTATTGAATGCATATATGTTGGGATACACCAAGTGAGGATACTGGTCTTTAACAATCACCAAAAGTTTACCCTGCCTTTAAAGACACTGGACACCTTTGGTAATTATCAAAGACCAGTCTTCTGACTTGGTGTATCTCAACATATGCACAAAATAACAAACCTGTGAAAATTTGAACTCAATTGGTCATCGAAGTTGCGAGATAATAATGGAAAAAAAAATGTCACACGAAGTTGTGTGCTTTCAGATGCTATGAATTCAAATATTTTACTGAGAAATTACTTTTTTCTCAAAAACGACGTTACTTCAGAGGGAGCCGTTTCTCACAATGTTTTATACTATCAACAGCTCTCCATTGATCGTGACCAAGTAAGTTTTTATGCTAACAATTATTTTGAGTAATTACCAATAGTGTCCAGTGCCTTTAAGTAAATTACAGTTCGTAGTTTTCAGGGCCCAATTTCATAGAGCTGCTTAAGCACAACAAGTAGCTAAACAAAACAAAATTATGCTTACCAGAATACGGTTACCAGCCAAAATACTATTTTACGTACAATATGTGACTGGTGTCCTGCCTATTTTTGCTTATCAGAAAAATTTTAAGCACTATTTGCTGCTTAAGCAGCTATATGAAATTGGGCCAGATGTCAGGCTATGGGGATCATAAACGGCCTGATCTTTATCAACAATGCAGCTGTAGCAGGATCTGACCATTCAATTCTGAGAAGAGTCCCCACCTGTCAGACATAAAGTCCACATAATAAAACAATTTAGTCATTAGTAGGGGCCTAATAAATAATAGGGGCCTTCTTTACATGGTGTGCACATCATTAGTGAATGATTGTAACTGTTATTAGTGTTCCTGGCACACCTTGAGTGGCTTCTGTTTGTCGTGTTGCTGGGTAGTGGGAGAGAAATCTTGCTCTGTGGTTCAACCTCCATGTTGTCAACACTGGGGATTAGTTCTAATCAGATTGTCCATACCTTAATCTCTTAATGACCTGTCAATTACTAATCTCTTGAGTCTGGGATTACCTTTTCAGCTTCACCTTATAATCTTGGTATGGTCATGGTATGCATGGTGGACCATGGGTGGACCCAGTAATATCAAAGTATGGAGCTATAAAAAAAAAATAGCTCCATGATCACTGTAAATAAGTTTCATCAGTACATTAATAGATTAGAAGAAGTCCAGACACTGTCAACAGTTGACGTCAAAGAGGAAATTTTAGAAAAGTTGATGGTTTTCTTACTCTGTGATTTTGCAATGCTTTGTTTTTTAAACATGTTGCTGCGGGAAGGTAAGTTACACATGAATGAATTGTGGTAATTTTACAAATGCACGTTGTACAGAGTGAGTGGAAATTGTTCCAGCGTAAATTGAAAGGATAATGTATGTTTTATTAGATTTTGGGTTGGCTTAAACAAAATTTACTAGAGCAGGATTTGAATTTGTGACCTCAGGATTAACGTGACGGCGCTCTACCAACGGAGCCATCTAGCCCTATTTTGTCAATATCGTTATTTAGGGGTTGCCAGTCAGAACCTGTAATTGCCATATTATAGCCAGGGATCACACCCAAGTTTCTGATACAACCTGGGGGAATCAAGGGAATGGCAGTCTACCTGTTTTGTCAATGTCTTTATTCAAAAAGGTCATCCTTGCAACACCCTTCCTTTTAACAATATACAGTGTTGCTATTTGATGGTAAAGTTGTTTCATTATTGATATGGGTATTACCTGCCAACTTTCCCTGATTCTGCAGAAAGTTTCCTGAAAGTAAACCAATCTTTCCATGTTCTGATGAAATTTTTGAATAATCTCCTTGATTATGGAAACTTTGTCGGAACCATAGTATTATTTTATGTTGAATGTAATTCTAAATACCCCCCTGATTGTTATACAAAATCTCCCTGATTGCAAGATGCAAATGTTGGCAGCTCTGGTGATATTTGCAGAGATGCCACTTTTCCGGATTTACCCGGATTTCTGTTTTTTTTTTTTTTTAAATATACCTCAACTTCCGTTTTTTATTTTATTTTTTTAATCAAGCCTGAATAAATTTACAGTTGTTTGGCCTCTAAAGCAAGTCTGCTTTGCAATAAGCGATTTTCGCTGAAAATATTAGTTTATATCGTAAATGTCTTAATTTTCCTCTTTCTACGGCTCGGTGAGTTGTATGCCTGACTTGAACTTAAGTGCTCGGCGGTGCTACTCTTTTTGGGAATCTCTGCAATGATTGCTCTGCGATAATTTGTCACAATGGTTACCACTCGCGACATTCATTCAGTGGCTCTCTGCTTTTGTCTAAGGAAAAATAATGTTCAGGTTTTGTTTCGTTACCACAGTGGCATCTCTGTATTTGTAAGCAATAATACAATTTTGCTTTTGTGTTTCTGTCTTGCCTGCTGCAGGTCTGTAGTTGAGAGGAGGGAGCGTCAAGGCACCATGTTGCCGTTGATCAAATCAGTTCACCAGCAAGCAACTGGAAAGGTAAGTCAGTTAATGGTTTTTACCTGTGTATTGCAAAGCAAAATGCTGTACTATACACAAAATGACCTGGGCGCAATTTCGTAGAGCTGCTTTAAAAGCAGCAAATAGTGCTTCACGATTTTTTGCTAAGCAAAAATGTTCAGGATACCAGTCAAAACTGATACATGTGGAATGGTATTTTGGCTGGTAACCATATTCTGGTAAGCATGATTTTGTTGCGCTTAGCTACTTTTCGTGCTTAAAAGCAGCCCTATAAAATTGGTTGCTACTCATTTATCACTAACTGCTGCCCAGTATTAGCATTCAGTGGGCACAAAATATTTAGTTAATTATTATTTGCAAAATTGCTAAGGACGGGCGAAAGTGTTTACTGTAGTTTTGAGGTATCTTAAAAATAAATTAATGGTGGGGAGGGGGGGGGGGGGTAAATAAATGTATGTAATTATTTTTGGGACGAGCAGATTTATTCAAATTTTCTAGTTCTCAATAAACACACTAAAAGAGCAACCTGTGATAATTGAAGCTAAAAAGCTGCTCTTATTTCCAAGAAAATACAAAATGTTGCTTTGTCGTTTGTCAGGGATTTTGTTCAAAATAATACTGTCAGAGCTGCCAACTCTCCCTGATTCTGCAGAAAGTTCTCTGAAAAATAAACCAATCTTTCCATGAACAAGTTTGAAAATCTCCATTGGAAACCTTTTCCCAAAATAACTCCCTGATTGTTGTACAAAATCTTCTTGATTGCAAGATGCAAATCTTGGCAGCTCAGTAATGTTCTTATTCCAGTTAAATGCCTTTAAAGGCATCGTACACGTTTGGTAATTGTCAAAGGCCAGTGTTCTCATTTGGTGTATCCCAACATATGCATAAAATAACAAGCCTGTGAAAATTTCGGCTCAATTGGTCATCGTAGTTGCAAGAAAATGATGAAAGAAAAAACACCCTTGTTGTACAAATTTGTGTGCTTTCAGATAGGAATAAAAACTTCTTGCAAGAAGTTTTTATTATTTTAGTGAGAAGTTACCTCTTTCTCAAAAACTACGTTACTTCAGAGGGAGTCGTTTCTTACAATGTTTTATACTATCAACAGCTCTCTGTTGCTTGTTACCAAGTAAGTTTTTATGCTAGTATTTGTTTTGAGTCATTACCAAACATGTACGATACCTTTAAAGTATGGTCAAATATGAAAAATATTGGTGAAATGACAGAGATTACTTTTGAGGGACATCATACATTTCTCTAAACTTTATGGCTTTTCAGCCAAAATGTGTAAACTTTTATACTGATGAAATTAATCTCAGGGGTTGAGAATGTTTTAATGTACTATGTACACAATGGTGTATGGTATTTAAACTGAAATGAAGTGTGCAGATCATCAAACAAATTTTGGACAAAACCATCGATGCTACCAGCGTTCTCCCTTAACAGTGGTCCACTGGCCAAATGCTAGTTAAAACACCTGAGGACCAGTCAAAATTATCTCCAGCTGGTCCGGCTGACTAACTAGTTCAGTGTTGAAAAAAGTATCCATATTAAATATGAAATTCCTGATTGTAAGATGCAAATCTTAGCAGCTCTGTATTTTTCTTATTCCAGTGAAATGCCTTTAAAGTATGATCAAATATGAAAAATATTGAAAATATTGAAAATACGAAATACAGACTATAATAGCTGGTGGGCTAGGTGAAACAGCAAGCTCTTTGGACCTGCTGGCTAGTCACTGACAAAGTTAAGGGCAAACCCTAGCTACTACATTGTGTTTGTGTTAACACTTTCTTGTTAGTTTCACTGTTCAAGTATGTAATCGTACACGTGAACAGTTGTGTAAATGTTGGAGGCTGAACACATTGTTGGCAGTTGACTATTAACAGATTTAAACTGTTCCCCTTGTTTGGCCGTCGCCATCGTTACTTCGCGAGTCGTTTTAAACCACATCAACTGTCTGCTTTTAAGTCTAATGTCTACCCTGGTAGTCGTAATAAGTCATAGCCGTATGAGTGTGATTTGTTGTTACACTTTTTATCGTATAGCGTTGTAATGTCTTGAGACTGCAAACAATGTTTTAGACTTAATAATATATGCAAACTAAATCCATGTTTATAAATCTACAGCTGTTGCCACAGAGTGTCCGAACAAAGGATTATGTGATTGGAAATGCAGGTTTTTATAAGATTTGCTGTCCTGTTGGGACTCGTGGTAATTTATCACGAGATTCAAAATGTTCCTGAGGGTTGCTCAATGTCTCTCCTCTGCCTGCGTCATAAAACAATATGTGATTTGTCTACATACAGGTGTTTTTTATACATGATTTATAAAGGAATGTTAAACATCGGTCTGTGTTTAGTATTTTCGGTGGAATAGCAGGCCTGGTGCTGATTTCACAATGAGCTGAGATTGTTCCCTTAAAGGCACTGTACACGTTTGGTAATTGCTCAAAATATCTATTAGCATAAAAACTTACTTGGTAATGAGCAACGGAGAGCTGTTGATAGTATAAAACATTGTGAGAAACGACTCCTTCTGAAGTAACGTAGGTTTTGAGAAAGAGGTAATTTCTCACTAAAATAATAAAAACTTCTTGCAAGAAGTTTTTATTCCTATCTGAAAGCACACACATTTGTACAACAACGGTTTTTTTTCTTTCATAATTTTCTTGCAACTTCGATGACCAATCGAGCCCAAATTTTCACAGGCTTGAATATTTTATGCATATGTTGGGATACACCAAGTGAGAACACTGGTCTTTGACAATTACCAAACGTGTTCAGTGCCTTTAAGTGTGTATCGATCTCAAATGCTAAGCAAAGTGTGATGGCAATACTGACAACTCGTCTTCAGATGAGTCTACTCTTATTGCTTTGTGGTTTCGAGCCCTGTAGACTGTCATCTTTGAGAGGGCAAGGCCGTCTGCATTTTGGAAAGGGCAGGACCATTGCAAAATCATAAAGGCTATGGGGAAACCTTTGCAGGGGGCACCGAGGCCAAGAGCAGGGGAACAATTTCAAATTGCTGTGTATTGCTAAAGTCATTCGGCTCGTGTATTTGTTGTATATTTGTAATTTTCACTTTTTAAATATATATTCAAATGAAATTTTTTCTTTAAACTCTGTACATTGGCAAAGCGATTTTGGCTTTTGGGGCCACCTGTTTCAATTTTGGTTGTAATAATAATAAATAAACCAGAAATATAATTAAGGCCATGGCCTCTGTGGCATCCAGGCCTGAAATTGTGCACTGTTGCAGGCCTGAAATTTGTATCTTTGAGAGGCCATTTTTATTAAATGCAAAAGGCACTTCCATGGAAGGGGCACCAAGACCAAAACAACAAATCCAGGCCTGCAAGAAAGCACCCAGGGTTCTCCCTAGGTTTTTTTCAAAACTGTGGGGCATTCTGGACCCAAATTTGTTGATGTTTGACCGAAGCACGCTGAATTGAAACAAGGTCTTCGGAATGTTTTCTACTTGGTGTTTTTCTTGGTTTTAAAAAACCCTACTTTGCAATGTGGAGCATTCTTTATGGTTTTCTCTTGATGTTTTTCTGTGAAAAAAAAATATATTCAAAAAAATTGCGTTGGCCTATCGCCTGAAATGTGCGCGTATCGGCATGCAAATCGTGCGTATCGGCCCGATATGCTATCTTGTGCATGGGGAGAACACTGAACACCATTGCGTACACTTTTGCGCTGAAACCAAGATTCAACCGAATATCCAATTTGTAACAAGGACCTCATGACACCATTGTGTGAGTGTTGATGGTGTTTATCATGGAGATTGAATGGGATTGAAATATGATCAACTCACTTTCACTCTTACAGTAGCCTTGATCAAGGCTGTGTAGACAAGTGCTCTAGCTAAAACCATAGAGCAAGGATACTAAAACCTCGGCTGCCCGAGTGCGATACAACCCCAGTCCCCCGACTGACACACACACGCACACCGCTGTTCCACATACCGCTATCGCCCACATCCTAGCCCGTGAGCCGCGTCAGGCTCACAGCCTTGACGATCTTGTACACTTCCGGGTCTTATGTGTTTCATTGTTTTTCTTCGCAAATCCGTGGAAAATGGGGGGGTTGAGTGGATATGCAAAGATTTATTTCATGAATAATACATCATTCCTAATAGCCAATCACACACCATTATGGTTGGTTTAGAGGAAATGGATATGAATCATTAGTTTACAGCCGTCCAATCAGCTGCACAAAATTTGACCTTTATTTTGACCTTTATAACAGACCGCCCCCTATGGGAATCGCGTCGTCGTCGTCGGGCGGCCATTACATACCTTTTATTACAAGTAGAGCGCACTCATTACCATAACCGCAAGACCCGGAAGTGTACAAGATCGTCAAGGCTGTGAGCCTGACGGCTCACGGGCTAGGATTGTGGGCGATAGCGGTGTGTGGAATAGCGGTTTGTGTGTGTGTGTAATGCGTATGCGTGTACAGGCGCTGTGTGTGTGCATGGTGAGAGTGCGGTGTGCTATTTTTTTTTAGTCAGTCGGGGGGCTGGGGTTGTATCGCATTCGGGCAGCTGAGGTTTTAGTATCCTTGCTCTATGGTTTTAGCTAGAGTACTTGTCTACACAGCCTTGATCAAGGCTACTCTTACAGCAACATCCAATTCACACGCCGCCATACTGAAGGATGCAGGAAACTAATGTGGGGGTTATTTTAAAAGGCTGGGAATTAAAATTAAGAAGGGTGGTTGGGGAGGGAATTCAAATGCTACCTCCTAGAGTATTCAGCAAAACAGTTGTTCAAGTGGAAATATTTGTCTGGAGGATTGGTACAGGAATGAATGTATCGGGCCTATTCAGTGAGTTTTCAGATTGAGTCTAATCAACTGTGGTTTTTTTACTGTATAATTCTGTACTTTGATTGCAAACATTAAAAATAACTCCAGCTTCGAGACTTCAGCTTCGGGACGTATAACAATATTTCCCTCTGAATTCTTTGATGTTTATGCAGTGAGTTCTCCAAAAAGTTGGATTTAAAGTGAAAATAGTCATATGCAAAAAAAATTAATAATAAATAAATAAATAATAATAATAATAATAATTCTGTACTTTGCTTGCAAACATTAAAATTAACTCTAGCTCCGGGACTCCAGATTTTGGGCATGTCAAAAGATTTACTGAATCTTTAGATGTTTAGGCAGTGAGTTTTCCAAAAAGTTGAATAAGTGAAAATAGTCGTGCAAAAACACCCCCAAAAAACAAAACATTCTGTACTTTGCTTGCAACCATTAAAACTAACTCAAGGTAGGGATTCCAACTTTTAGGTATATCAAAAGATTTCCCTCTGAATCTTTTGATGTTTAGGCAGTGAGTTCCCCAAAAAGTTTAATAAATGAAAATAGTATGAAGGCTAAAACCATCAAAACAAAAAAACAAAACAAAACAAAGAAAAACTCAAATAATAATAACCAACAGTAATAATTATATGGTACTGAACACTTGCTTTTAACATTTGCTAATACTTGTTTGTCTCTGGTTTCCAATTTTTTCATGGAATTCTTTTACACAAATTTTAATTTCAAAGATTGAAAATATCTTGTAGTTTAATCATTTACACTTAGAGGGGCTTGTGATTTGTTTGTTCTTGTTTTATTGTCTATCTACTGTACTGTACACATGTTATTGTTCCTAATCCAATAGACCAATAAGTTGCTCACAATCTGATCATGTGGGGTGTCTAGTGAAAATGAATATGCATCGCCTTTAAATCCAATGATTGGAAAGACATCTCACCCTGGTCACCTTGCATTTCTGCAATGTAGCCTTTCTATGCGCAGCTACTGCATTGTGCTCATGAATATTTACAGAGTTTATTTATGAGCTTCGTGCTTGGGAGTAATCAATACTCAAAATGTAATCTCATTGGTGAAGGCATACTCTGCTTGTTCATTGTACATTGTATTTGTGCATTGCCTACTATATGTACAGGTTGTACACAGTATGCACAAGATTGTACAATAGGTATGGTCATCCCTACATATTGTGCCTCTTCTCAATCTAATGAATATTCATAAACCTGCCCTTGTTATCCGGGAGGTTTGTGATTGGACTGAAGTAGAGATCAACATTTAATTACAGTCTTTTACTGTACAGTATTTTACTGTGCAGGTAGTACATAAATTGTACATGTATGGTCATCCCTACATTTATTGTGCCTCTTCTCAATCTAATGAATATTCATAAACCTGCCCTTGTTATCCTGGAGGTTTGCGATTGGACTGAAGTAGAGATCAACATTTAATTACAGTATTTTACTGTGCAGGTAGTACATACATGTAATGTATGTTCATCCCTACCTATTGTGCCTCTTCTCAATCTATGAATATTCATAAACCTGCCCTTGTTATCCTGGAGGTTTGTGATTGGACTGAAGTAGACATGAATATTTAATTATACACAGAGTCTTCTCTACAGAGCGCTCTGGGTTAAACACTGAAATTTTAATGAATGGATTATTATTTATAATGCATCAGGATTGATTCATGTGGTGTTTTCGGTGTCATGAAGAGGACGGTAAAGTGTCATTTAAACTTCAGCTGGGTTTTAAACTTTAAGCGGATCACATCATAACAGGCACAGGCAAAGTGAAATTCATTTGTGAATTTGCTGGGAATCTTGTTGTGCATGTCACTGTACATGTTGAGTTCTATCCACTCATACATAACATTTGGGGAACCAAGCACTACCCTCGATACATGCAGACTTAACATTTTTATTGTGACTAAGTCTCATTGTAAACTAAGTGGTCCTGTAAAACATGATGAACAAATTTGTTGCACGTTGTAAATGTGCGCCAGTGAATAAATATAATTGGGCTGAGCGCCAGACTCGAACCCACAACCCATCTGAGCTAATCATCCTTTTACATAGTTAGCCGGTTACCCACTTGTGCCAAGTTTGTTTTCAAGTAATAAACCACAAGGGAAACTAACTTGGTAAGTTTGAGATAATTTTGGGTTGATCAAAGAAAAATTACCTGTAGCGGGAATTGAACTTGCCTTAGTTTTTTTCCCCCACTGGGCCCAGTCAGAAGTTATGTAAGTGGACCGAGAGAATCTTCTTTCTCCATGATTGTACACACTGCACTGTGTGCTGTGGATGGCTCTCTTAGTAAACATGATGCTAATTAGTAATTAATGATGTGTGCCAACTAGTTCCAACTGCTCCCTTGTAGACGGTTCTAATTTTTCATTCAAACTTTGCCAAGTATAGAATCCTCGCATTTTAATTATTCACACAAAGTAGTCATTGTTGGTAACGTGATCCTCTACTAATACAAAAACTGGCCAAGGGACATTGTAAATAGTCCAGACGTTTTACTAATTTATGGCAGTCTTTCTGGACAGGGTATTGTTCAACCACTGTCCTTCAGTGAGAAGTAAATCGAGATGTATGTATACACAACATGCAGAAAAGTTGCTCCCAAAACACTGACTTATTAATGAGTGCATCGTTTAGTAAAATCAAGTCTTTTCACACTATTCAGATTAGGGAGGCTTAGAGCTTAAGTGAGTCAACCAAGAGCCGTAGTTTGTACAAGACCATAGTTATTAATTTATGATGTTGCTGGAGTTTACGGTTTGCATACTTTATGAGCTGTAAACCAATGTGTTTCCTTGGAGATAGGACTACTTGTTGCCAGCGGGAACCCTTCTCATGCAAATTCTTCCATGGTTTTTTACAAGTTTATACAAAGGAGGTATGTTGGGCGGGGGAGTGGGGGAGTGGTTGTTGCCGGGGAGGGAGGCCGTGCCATCATTAGGCCACCGGGACACGCCAAGACCAGGAAGCGGGAAAGAAGTCGATGGGAGCCTGATCAAGCAGAGCCGTTCTAAGACATCTTAGAGTGATTTGGCTTGGAAGGATTCCATCGCCACGGTCTTTGTCTTGAGACTTTTGAGACGTATCCTCGCCGATTTCCGAAAGAGTTTGTTTGTCTGTCGGATACTTCTGCGGAGTGTTTTGATATTTCACCTCAGAAAAGGAACTGCAGGGTTTTTTGTGCAGCAATTAGTTCCTGTGCACAGCTCTGTTGGCCTCGTCAGTGAAATTTGAGATCAAGATTCAGCCGCACCTTGGTGGCCTTTGAAGTTTCAAGTTGAGAATTGTGGGCAATTTGAGATTGACTTGGGAATATTCGCTGGACTGTCTTCCCTTATCAGTTACAAGGACTGGGCATTTGCAATCGAGATCCCCAGACATCAAACAGCCAAGTTCGTTTCCCTTATAGGATGCCAAACAATAGCAGTTGTGTTCTGGACACTCTGTGTACGTGTACTCAGTATTCATGATCAGTTGAAGACCTCTCCTGGCAAATATTCGGTGGATTGTGATATCAGATGGTGAAGCTTCTATAGATCATTACATTCTTTCATAAGTCGTTGAGGATACTCGATTGCGCTCATTTTGTGATTTATTGACTTGACTTTTTAAAAATATCGTTGCGGGTATTGGAGTAGCTTTTCCTCGGGGATAGTATGGGAAAGCTTCTTGATTCTAACATGGATAGACCAAGGAATGGGAAAGAACGCCGAAGGGTTGTGCTAGCACCGACCACAGCCCAGCTGATCCAGGTTCAAGAACCCAACGTGTCTGGGTTAAAACTGGAGATCTGGTTGAATAAGACGGGGGCTCAGCATGGGCAACAGGTTAGTGTAGCACAGCTGTGTAAAAAAAACACTTGTGTAAATCTTGCAACACTTGTACATAATTTGAGTTATTTATTCATTTGGACCATCAAATTTTTAGAAAAGAACAAAATCTACACAGTGAAGTAGAATACACATAGTTTACCGCAAACCGAATATACATTGATACCTCACCATGCAATGCCTCAAAACCCATATAGGCCTAGATATGAACTTGTGAAAAAGTTATTTCATGTCGTAAGCTAAACAAGCATCATTGTTCAACTAACAAACCACATGTGCGGCAGTTTGAAAATTGGACTAGATTTTGGATCAAGTCTTTTCAGAGTTCAGATTTGTAAATAATTGAAAGTTGGATTTTCAAAGCTAATTGGTTTAACACCTGCACAAATTTTGATTAAATACAAAAAGTCTACACCGTGGTTATTTCGATGTCCTTCCAGTTGTGTACAGTAATTGAAGGGTAGGCCTAATTGGACTCGGACATTACAAACGTGACGAACTGTGGAAGTGAGGGTCAGTTCAGAGATGGATCTCGTCAGTTCAAGAAAGTATACAAATATTGGCTGGTTAAAACCATGAGTCCCAAAGTGATGAGGGGGCGCAGTTCTATTTTCTGAGGCAAAACCAAGGGAACATAAAACGTGCCATGGCAAAACCAAGGGAACATAGAGCGTGCCACGGATCACCGAGGGAGTCTTCGTTTTAACCATAGCATAATAATAATAATAATACACAGCTTTTATATAGCGCCTCACACAGGAGTCTCGAGGCGCTTAACAAGGCAAATAATATAAAATATAGAAATTACACAAATTTACAAAATGAAGCATAAATACGAATGCAGCAGAAACAACTGTGAACTACTGGAAATAGATGGGTTACCAGCAGGGATTTGAACTGATTTTCAGTCTTGGCAGTTTATATGTGATGTGGCAGAGAGTTCCAGAGTACAGGTGATGAGTGTGAGAAAGAGCGATGACCATATGTCTTGGTACGTGTATTTATAAGTAAAAGCAGTCAATATTTGTTTTTTAACGCCCCATACATAAAATTGTGACTAGACATCTAGGTACCAAGAAGCTTCCATGCAAAGGGTGCGGGTATAGTACATTGATTGCTTTGAGTCTATTGCACGTCGCGTTTGCGCGGCTTTCTAGTAAGACATATCATGTGAGGTAAGGTAAACCAATGACAAGGCAGAATCTTTGAAAGGGGTGTTATAATAAATAAATAAAAACTTTGCGAGGTTAAATTGTGTATATTGGTCAAAGTGGAATTGTTCGTAAGATGAATCACCTCAACTCACCTTTCTGTTATGACCGGGTTAAATCAATTGAAATAACTTGGGAGGCCAATGTGCCTCTGTTCCCTGATCTTAGCTACTATTTCCAGGCCCGACGCTTCGTTCTCGACTGGGCAAGGGCACCAAGGCATTTTATCGTTGGTAAAACGCACCTCTATGAGGAATTGTAAATTTCTATTTGAATATTTCAAGGGCACCAAGGCAGTGACCCGGGGCAATTGCCTCTGTTTCCTCCGTGAAGTATCAGGCCTGTATTTCCCCCAAAAAAACTTTTCTCACAGAAAACTATGGATTATTTATTTGGAAGAGTCCTGGAACAAAATGGCTTATGACAAATTGTATCTCTACAATACAATTAATTCTGGTCTATGAACTACTAAAAACATTTTTTCTTGGTAGGCCTATTTATTTATTCATTCATTCAGGCTTCTGCAAAACCTTACAATACAATATACAGAAGACTTAGAAAAAACAATCAGACCAAGAATTACGAAAAACAGAGGAATATGTAGAAATACGAAAACAAACGGCAGCCTAGGGATTGCCCAAAAGCAAACTAAATCACTATCTAAAAGAGCAATCCCCGTAAAATCCTTAGTCTTCAAAAGAATGAGGACTTCAAAAGTGGATACTTGTTATTCTTTGGGAAACATTAAATTGTCAATTTTGTTCTCTCCTTATTTTGTACCAAATAGTCATATGTGCAGGGTTTACCCTTAAGCTTTTTTTCAGTGTCTAGTCCGGTGGGACCAGTTAGATTTTCATTTCACTAGTCCTCCAGCTTTCTCACTTTGTCCATATTTCATATTATATAGCAATGCTTTTCAATTCAATTCAATACTTTATTTCCACTCAATCAATCAGTAATACATATGTAGGGATAAATACGTAATAGAGGGTGATGAAGTGGTGGAGGTCTCTACAAAAGCAGGACTTGTCCAGTAGAGACCCCATGGACAAGTGTAGCTTAAAGGTACTAATTGCAAACAGAATTTTTAATTTGTATTACACACTAATATGAATATGTACATGTAATTAAGAAAACAAACACCAAGGATTATTGGACAATTAGGAAGCACATGTAGGCCTACTGCACAGCAGTAAAGTATTCTGACAAGACACTAGTTACCAAGAAGCTGCCGTTGCGAAGGGTGCAGCACACTGGTTGCTACGGGTGTAGTACATTGGTTGCTACGGGTGTAGTACATTGGTTGCTATGGGTATAGTACATTGGTTGCTACGGGTACAGTACATTGGTTGCTATGGGTATAGTACATTGGTTGCTACGGGTTTAGTACAATGGTTGCTACTGGTATAGTACATTGGTTGCTACGGATATAGTACATTGGTTGCTACGGGTATAGTACATTGATTGCTTTGAGTCTAGCTATCTAGTAAAAATAAGACATTATATCAGGTGATGTGCTGTAAGCCAACCACAGGGCAGAATCTTTGTGAGGGGTGTTACTGTTATAATAAAAAGTCAATTATACATATGTGAAGTCATCCGGGTTCCCACATAACATACATTGGTATTGGTGAACGTGAAGGGCAAACCAAAGCGCATGTTTCTACCCAGAAGACACTCGTAATGCTGTGTATGGTGAGCCACTACATGTGCATTATGTACATTTTCTGTCCAAACACTTGAAGGTTTTTTCCCCCTAGGGGGTTGATTTCATGCATGATTAGACCTTTATACGTTGTATACAAGTGTTTTTAACATCCAAGGGGATTATTCATTATCATCCTTGCTTCAATAAAAAACAACAACATGAAGTTGCTACGTTTCACAGGCAGAGTGTGGTTGATTCCTTTTTGATAACAATAAATTAGTTTTCATACAGTGCTCTGTCTACATGTACGGTCAGATCTTAGCGCTTATTATGATTTGTTTAAATAAAGGATACACCTTTGGTTGTTACCCCAAAAAGTAATGACCATAAACAACTTAGTTGGTAAACAGCTCTGGAGAGCTACTGATAATATAAAACATTGTTAGAAACAACACCCTTTGAAGAATGTAGTTTTAGAGAAAGAGGTTATTTTTTTTCACTAACAAAATTGAATCTGAGAAAGGCTTCAAGCATGAAGCCTTTCTCAATTATCTGTATCTGTATGCGGACACAATAAAGAATTATATTCATATTATATTCTCAGGCATCTGAAAGCACACAATTCTATGCAACGAGGGTGGTTTTTTCTTTCATTATTTTCTTGCAACTGCTTTGACCAATTGAGCCCAAATTTGTTCAGGTTTGTTATCTTAAAGCATTAAAGCACATGTTGGGGCACACCAAGTGGGGATTCTGGTCTTTGACAATTACCAAAAGTATACCCTGCCTTTAAGATAGGTTTTTGTAGTTTATGAATTATGAGACCCTTTTTAATGTATGTAGCACCTTATAAAGGTTTACAATGTGCTGCGGCGCATTCAGTAGCCACTGCTAGAAACACCGGGGCAAGCCCCTTCTCTTTCAAAATGTGTATTCTGGAATATTTTACTACGTGCATTACAAAATGCACGGGACCTACGGCTTTCCCATCTGAAGGACGAAACAGAAGATTCGGCAAGTCGGCCCTCGGAAATTTCAACGATATTGTTCAGTTGTTTTATGTGTGTGATTAAGAAAGAAACAGGTTTATGAATTGACATTTTTTGTTTTTTTGTTAATTAAAATGTGTTTATCAAAACTCGGTGCGTTGACGTCATTGCTCGAGGTACATTGAAAAACAAAACTGCCAAAAAGGTTAGCACTGACGTACCCCCCATCTTTTAGTATTATGTTTTGAAGATAGTGTTAAAGACTTCACCAGCGAAACCTAAGAATATCAGTGGCTAATACGAAACCACAACCTCACAAAAACACATTCCCTCTATTATTCCATCTTGCTGCAAGTAAACCACTAACAAGCTTGAGTGCATTGTTAGAATGAACCCATAGGCTCATTATATCTTGGGTTGTTGTGTACAATACACACACCAGCAGCAATGTCTGGTATTTACCATCACTTGTATTGAATCCTGTTCAATAGATAGTCTTTTGAATGGAGAATACAGTCTTTCTTGAGTCTAGCTATATGGCTTCAATTGTACAATCTCTTCCTTAGAATTGGAGGTCTATAAATGTTACTTAAACAAAAAAAGGACAAGCTAGCTGGGTTGCGTAAACAGGAGGGGGGTAAACAATTGTCTTTAAAATACACAGATCAGCGAAACACATTTATCTTCTGCATGTTGTTATTCTTGCCATCTAAGCTGAGCCATAATGAGATGTCTGTACAAACACAGCTCAGCTACCCTACATCCTCTACATGTAGATAGCCTGTCATTTAGATAGCCTGTTGTACACTAAGCCCATGTGACTGAAAAACAATAGACTCTGATTCTTTCCTTCCTCCATGATATCTGTTAGTGGTGGGCGTAGCCAAGAATCCCCCCAACAATTTGCCAGTGCCCCCAAGGTTGACACTGCAAAACCAGCAAAACCTAAGAATATCAGTGGCTGATATTTCCAGGTGTCCTACCACGAAAAAAATCCAGATGCCCTAAAAAAAAACAGGAAAGGGAAACTAACAGCCTCTCCCCCTCCCCCCAGTGATAAGTTATGTCCCCCCTGCCCCTGCCCCATTGAAAAAGCAATACCCCTGTGCTCCCCCCCTCTCCCGTGAAAATATCCTCGTTATGCCACTGCTGTCTGTTTATTTTTACTGCTTTGAAATTGAAGTAAAGAACAAAAATCTATACAGCAAAGTAGATAATACACATGGTGTTATTACCGCAAACCAAATATACAAGAATTGTTATTTATTGCAAACTGCTCTTACAATTAAGTACCTGTAGAGTACATTGTGAATGGACCTAGTTTAAAGGGAAAGTGTTGAAAAATAAACCTTCGTAATCATTTTTTCTGAGAGGATATTAATTCTCATGGCTCTAGTTTTCAAACAGCACAGCTTGCTTACAAGTAAGGGGCCATTCAGAATATATCAAATGTTTGACTTTTTGTTTGTAAATTGTTTTGGATTCAAATGGTATTGGACTCAAATCCCACCCTCTGATCGCTTGTAGATTTTCTTTTTTCTTTCATGAGTTTGAAATCACTAAAGTCTACAAAGCTTCACCAGAAAGTATAGGCCTACATCATGGTGTGAAGGCAAAACCTTTTTGTAGAGATGTCCATACCCGCCAACTGTTCAGATTTAATTGGAATTGTCTAGATTTATGAGATTACGGGTCGCAAAAAAATCAGAACATTCCTATTTCTGGACAAGAGACGGCAATGAACAAGATCAAAAAGTTCTGGCAAAGAGGGTGCCATTTGCTTGTGACAGTAGAGATTTTCTTATGGGATACAGTGATTTCTGTACATTGTTTTAAATACATGTACATCATTTGTATGTGTATAAGCTTTTCTTGAGACGACTTCTTGTGTCGCTATCTGTCACCCGTAAAACCAGTGTTCCTATTACTGAGGTTTCAATGTTGGCAGACCTATGTCTGGTTTCATGAAAAAAACCAAACAAACACAGCTATTGATGTTGGGGGATGATGTTGGTTTCTTGGATTGTTTGATATGAATGCAATTAGTCTCTGTCTGCAGTCATCAGTGTGGTCATAGCAACCATTGTCATTATCGTGTTTTTCTGTTAGAGTGCAAGTATTGGCCTTCGCTCAGAAGATTGCCATCTTAACAGGGCTCGTTGGATTGCTGGTCCGAGGCCAGTGATTCTAGTGTCAGGGGGCCAGTCAACTCAAGACTGGACAAGTCTGGCGTTCTTGAGATTTCCAACTGAATTTAAAGGAACGTTACAGAACTGGTAATTAAAATTTTCTTTAAGATCACAGATTTACATAAAACTTACACGGTCTAATGATGATGATAGTAGAAAACATCCCTAGAAATATTTCTGTCTGAAATGCCATATTTGATGAGAAATAAATAAAACTAATTTCCGATTGGAGTTTATCGCTCATGAGCGTTTTATTCATGCATTGTATAACACATGCAAATGTGTCATCGGTTTTTCACTATTTTTTTCGTGACCCAGATGGCCGATCGATCTCAAACTTCTACAGGTTTGTCAGTTTATGTATATGGTGGATTATATAAAGTGCATACACTGCCAGCAACTGTTTTGTTAGCAAAAGCCAATTCTGTAATGTTCCTTTAAGAATACCTCACTGTGTAACAACTTTAATTTTAAAAAGTTCTAATGTTGACTTTGAGTCTGATAAACATCTTTCAATTCTGTTGAGCATCGAAGTGCACTTACCCAAAGGACAAAGTAAGATAAATCTTCTCTTATTAGGCCAGCAAAAAAATGTTTGTTTGTCCTTGTCCGACCGACCGTCATTTGCGGTGCAACTGAATTTATTATTTGTTTTTTATTCTAATTTTTGTTTCATTAACAATCTCAAAACAATTGGTCGAAAAATGTTGAAACAGGAAGAAACTAAATATTTTATATAAAGATATTATTAAAAGAGTTCAATACAGTGAAACTGTTGTGCTTTGTGTTTTCCAAAGAGGTTATTAAAAAATATATACAAGTTATACAAAATCGACCTACGGCCCCAACCTTTTGAGGATCCTCTATGAGAAAAACAAGCAATTATTATTTTTTTGGTCGTAGTGTTTTTTGGTCGTAGTGTTTTAGTACAGTGTATAGTCTTTTCTCATTTTGATTCTGGTCTTGTAAAAAGAATTCCGGTCCAGTAAAAATGTAGCCTTTAGTCAAGGCGCACCGCGGCACCCCAGCCCAGATATCACGCACGAAAAAAGACTAGTGCAAGCGGCGAAGCCGCGAGCACCTTTACCAACTCGTTCAGCTAATCAGTTATTCATGATCATGAAATATTTATATATGCAATTTCTTGTAACCAATCACTGTCAACTATAGATATTGGACTCCTCTATTATTTAGATGGGTAATGCTGTCAGTTCACCTGTAATTTTATTTTTTGAGCAACAAATCTTATGCTTTGCTGAAACTCTGTCATCAACACTTCCGCTAGTACTACATCGCCATCTTGCTAATAATTTGCATCAAATTTGCATCAAACGTTCATGTGACGTCTTGCAAGTAATTGTGTCTTCTTATTGGCCAACAACTCATCACGCTAATGCATTATGCATTAAATTTCTCCTACCAAAATTGGTAGCAAAAAGTAAAGAAAAACATAAAGCCCCAAAACGAGTTGGTAAAGGGGCTTCGCGGCTTCGCCGCTCGCGCTAGTCTTTTTCGTGCGTGATATCTGGGCTGGGGTGCCGCGGTGCGCCTTGACTAAAGGCTAGTAAAAATGCTGAGCCCTGCAGTCTTGTGTTATTAAGAATACTTTTAAATCACCCGTGAATACATGTGTTAGGTAATTACTGTTATGTAAAATTCCTGGTGGTTTTGTTCGAGACCCAGTAGTAGTTTACAGTGTACAGTATTCATTCTTAATGCAATTTCATCAAATTTCTCATAAAATACATACTTTAAAGGGTCTGAAAATTAATGGCAATAAAATCTTACTTGGTAAGAAGTACAGCAGCTTTGTATAGTATAGGCCTAATGCATTTTGAGAAACTTTTCACTTAGAAGTACTGCGGTTAAAGAAAAATATATCACTTTTTATCCCTTAAAAATTTGAAAATCGCTACCACCTTTTGAAATGAAATTTGCACAGCTTAGTTTTATGGTATATCTACAACTATATAGGATTGAAAACAAACAGTAGGTTCCAATAATCAAACATATACAATCCCTTTAAATCTAAATTTGTCAAAGATTTTAATAAGAAATCGTATACACTGCACTCATCCCTTCATTGTTTTCCTCTTTAGCTACCCTACGTTCTAAGCACTTTGCTTTTGCAAACAGAACTGTATAAATATCTCAAAGTAGTCAATTTCTACCTTGTAAACATGTATTTCGATATATTCAAGTTTGTATAAAATTTGTAGGCATAACGATTCCTATATGTATACTGGTACTAACATCTATCTTATCTTTTGATATTAATTGTTTAGCAATTTCGCCAACAAAAATTGCCCTTTGCTCTGAATAGTTATAAGCCTTGATGCAAATATAGTAGGGGATCTCCTTGATCATTTGACCAAACACGTCTTAGACTTTACTATTTCCCAAACATGTCCCCATCACTTCAACAATGATCTTGTGGCTGTCATCACCCTGATAGTCTCATCCTTGAATGGGACAAACTTAGGTACTTGAGGCAGGTATATAAAGGCTGCTTGACAGGCCCATATAGAGAAGGTGCCTAAGATTTAGACTATAGAGATGCATTGATGACAGTACAATGACCATACATATGGCTCTGGTAAACAATTATGCTAAAAATAGAATCACTGCCTGTTTGGAAAATCAAAGAGTGTTTACTACTTGTACACATGTATCAATGATGTACCTCAATGCATTGCAAACACAGTTTATTATGAAACTCATGTTAAGATGGATGACAGGTGGTTGTTTGGATTTGGGGATGGGGTGGGATGTTTGTGTGAGGCCGCATCCGAATTGGCGACTACAGCTACGGCTACGGCTGTTGCTAGGGGTGTTGCTAAGGACGACCTATTCTTCAACGCATGACGACGCGGAAATCTAGCCGTAGCCGTAGCTGTAGCTGCCAATTCGGACTCGGCCTAATTATGTTATAATAGTTTCACACAAGCGAGTTGTAATATTACTTTGACTTGCTGGGCAGGCGACTGAAACAGCAAGGTTTGACCATAGCCTGCTGCCCTCTTGTCATCAAGCTGTGTCCAGACTAAATCAAGGACCGTACACAGCTGTGATGCAGCCCTGATGTACAGTCCTTGATTTGAGGCAATGAGGAACTTGCGTTTCATATTTGACTGGTCTTTTGTGGTTTTGGCATGATTATTTTCATATTAACGTAGTTTCACACCAGCAGGTTGTACTACTACTTTGACTTGCTGGGCCCAGCGACTGAAACAGCAAGTTTTGACTACAGGCCTACTGCACTCTCTTGTCATCAAGCTATCCAGACTAAATCAAGCATTGTACACGGCGACGATGTACAATCCTTGATTTAATCTTTGAGGCAACGAGGAACACAGGCTTTATATTTGACAGGTCTTTTGTGTTTTTTTGTGTGATATTTTCATATGTGTAGTTTCACACAAGCAGGCTGTAATAATACTTTGAACTTGCTGGGCTGGCGACTGAAACGGCAAGTTTTGACTTTATAGCCTGCTGCACTTTTGTCATCAAGCTGTCCAGACTAAATAAAGCATTGTACATGGCAACGATGTACAATCCTTGATCTCTGAGGCAACGAGGAACACTTCATATTTGATGAGATTGATAATAATCTGTGAGTGTGAGTGACGCAAAGCAGCAAATGAAATCAACCATCCCACGTACATGTATGCATTGCTGCAGGGAAGGGACAGGCACAGGTCGATCCATCACGGCATGTAGATGATGGAAGATTATAGTCAGCTAATGGAACATCTGCTTCAAACAAAACACAGATGATCAAGTGCTTTTAGAATATGAATCAATTGTAGCTTATAACTTCCATCGAGAGCAGGGTCCTTGGTCTATGATAATAAGGACGCCCACGCCTATGCATCGATCACATCATCTCACATCATCTTCACGACTACTTAAAGAAATGGCTCTCCACAAAGTGTAATTTATAAATGTCACCATTTGGGAATGTCAGCTGCCTAAAGCCTCTGTTTGCTTTAAGGGTGTTGGAGATAACGTTGTGATGTAAGTTGTTGTACTACTAGTCAGTGTTGTCATGATGTATCCCATGTGATTTTGGTACCACGCTATATAATCATGGTTGTTTCAATACACTCTGTACTCTAAACCACATACACATAATTAGTGCACATGAACCACCGAATGCTAGCAGCTGTTGTTACAAAAACCTAACTTATTTTTGGTTTGAACAAAGAAAAATTAACTAGGGCGGAATTTGAACCTGAGACTTCTAAGTATTTTAAAAATTATTTTTGAATATTTAGTATTTTGCACTGTATGCTACGGGAGTTTATGTGGCGTGTCGTGGCCGGGTTCGAATCCCAGTCGTGACACTTGTGTCCTTAAGCAAGACACTCAACCACATGCTTCGTCCTTCGGATGGGACGTTAAGCCTTAGGTCCCGTGTGTTGTGTAATGCACGTAAAAGAACCCAGTGCACTTATCGTCCAGAGAAGGGGTTCGCCCCGGTGTTCCTCGTTTGATTGGCTGCATATTGCGCCACAGCACCATGTAAACCATTACATGGTGCTATGTAAAGGAAAAAGGTCTCATACTTCAACACGTAACTCCACTTACCTCCTTGTAAGAAAAAAAATGAGCGCTTTTAGACACCCATCGGGAGTATAAAGCGCTATATAAGAACTGCGTAAATTATTATTATTATTATTATGTAGTGGGGTGCACCTGGAGGAGTGTGGAGAAGGCGGGTTAAACAATACAAAAAAGCCATATTATTGAAAAGCTACATCCTGAAGACACAACAGCAGGAGTCAAGACTATCAAAGGTCTAATTCTTCTGATGGCATAGAAGTAACGAATGTAGTTTTTCACACTTAATTGTCGGTGACCAGGTTTCTGCATGGTCTGAATGGTAATTGGACAGTGTTCATAAAGCACCTTGGGACTTGATTGTCAGTGTCTACTCTTAACACAGCCTGTACAGTCATTGCATTTGTCGTGTATTAGGGATTGAGAGTTGTAAACACCTAGTCAGCAGCAGCAAAAACTGAGATCGGAAAGCTCCTGATACAACTGTAGTCCTGACTTATTACATGTACAATACGTTTGCCTCCCAGAGCTTGCAGTCTCAAGTGGAGTGACTGATACAGTACCTGTGTACATGATTGTACAGTGATGCCGTTTTAAACTCCGGGATGTGGCATCTTGCAAGATAACGGAATTTCTAAGATATACATCGCCATGTATTCCTTAGTGTGTACCACATGTATTTTATTGCCACAGCTCGGCTGATATGACAGGAGATTACATGTACATACTGTGTAAAGGTACACGTCTTCATGATTGTTTCTGCAGTTTGTTTCTCTCAAACTAAGTAATTGGTTTGTTTTGAATGGAAAAAAACTTTGTCTAATAAGTGTTTACTGCAAGTGTCAGTATCGTCGTTGCTCACCAGCATTTGTGAATTCAGAATGATACGTAATATGTACGTCCACATCGTCATCATGGTGGGGCTTTTTGTATCCCAGTATTAGAGACTTTACTAGGAATGAAATTGTCCTTCGACTTTGATTTGAACTGCTGAAACTTGCAACTTTGAGAGTGGTGGATTTTTCTGTCACCAAGTGGCGTTCACAGTTTAGCTGTGAATGTAAACTCTCAAAGACTCGATTGAACCATTTGTAGCCGTGAAACTGGTAGATTTGTATCAATTCTAAATGAGAGGCTCTCATCAGTTCTGTATGGAAAAGCCATAAAACTTTGAATCGACTACAACTGAAGTGAACACAAAGTTACAAAGAAAGTTACAAATGTTCAAATGTTGCTCATGCATCGTTGATTAATGTCAACGAGTGAACTTCAAAAACAACCTTATTCTGGTCGTGAAGCGAAGGACTCAGAAAAGTGAACTTAATCACTATACTACTACTAGCCAAGAACCCCATGAAGAGAAGACAACGAAGGAAGTTTCAGTCTTAGATGTGGGAGGAAAACCCCAGAGAACTAATCCAGGGAAACCTGTGCACAAGGGATTCGAACCAGGGTCCTAGAGGTGGAAGGCGAGGAAAAGATACCACTACCCCAACCTGTCGATCCCCTTTCTACTTTAGTAAAACTGTAAGAACCTGCCGGTCCATCAGTCATGAATAGAAAGGTACGACTCTATGTACCCGCAACTGGCCCTAAGACCAGTAACCCAAAGAACAGTTTTCATCAACAAGACGGTCCACGTTCCAAGAGGAGCTCTCAGCATCTTGCAAGGAGATCTACTCTACCTTATGAAGGAGCAACCGGAGTCATCAACAAGGGAGTTATTGACAAACAATATGAGCCGTGCCGTTTGGTGAGATACTCATAGTAAATATTATTGTGTTGATCTCCTGGGATGTCCATCCCCAGGTTTTTTCAAAACGGTGCATTTTGGACCCAAATTTTTGAAGTTTGGCTGTAGCACACTGAATTGAAACAAGGTCCTTGGAATGTTTTCTACTTGGTGTTTACCTTAGTTTTAAAAGACCAACTGTGCAATCTGGAGCATTCTATATGGTTTTCTCTGAATGTTTTTGTGTAAAAAACACAACAAGTTTTTGTTGCGCATTTCGGCCCGATACGCTAGCTTGTGCATGGGGAGAACCCTTATCTTGTGTGCCCTGGATGGCATCGGTTTCATTGTGATCAATTGGCCAAGGAGCATTACGAGATCCTGCCTTGAAACAATCAACGTTACATTTACCAATAAAGAGGATGCCTTCTGCATTTTAAATGCTAAAATATGCATCTTCGGTGTTATCCATCTCGCAATGTTCATAATGTTCAATGTGCTCGGGATGGCATTGGTCACGTTGCGATCAATGGGGGACTTTTGGGACGCTAGGTGGCAGCAGACTTACCAGGTAAACCCATTGTTCTCGGTAATGTGCGCATGCTCAGAACTACGTAAACAATGGAAATTTACCTGGTAAGTCTGCTGCCCCCTAGCGCTCCAAAGTCTCCCATTGGCCAAGCATCATTACCAGATCCTGCATTGATACGTTTATGTTTACGATACGTTTACCAATGAAAGGATGTCTTTTGCATTTTAAATGCTAAAATATGCGTCAAGTTATTGAATACAGTAACAATATTCCTCTTTTTGCATGTTGTCTTACTTTCTGCTGCCCTTCATCTTAACCTGTAAGATGAAAATTAAAGACAATTCTATTGAATGAAGCCGACAACATTTGAAATGTTTCTCAGGAAACCTGATACAGTTCGTGTCTCAGAAAAATTCTACAGAGCATTTAGGTTGGCTCGGTGGTCTGAATTCCCTGCCTTTCACCTCAGAGGACCTGTTTGAATCCTATTAAAATGAAGCCAACAACATTTGAAATAATTGATTAATGTAAAAACCCCCAAAAACCCCAATGAAAAACACAATTTAGGGTTCACTCATTTTATAAAAATCATTTGTGCAATTTGTATGGGTTTGATAAAATTGATTTTGCATATTTTGGAGCTCCTGGTAAATGGGGTTTATTGGTCAAGAGTGGTCTTCACATTTGTTTGGCAAAAAGAAACATTCCTTTTCAAAGTAAATCATTTATCTGTTTGATTTATTTTTCCAAATGTATAGAATGCATTTTTCATTTCACAACCTTTTGATCATTACGAATATGAAATTGCAATTAATGATCTTATAGCCTTCTTCGCCTGGGTTGGATGTTTGTTTGTCGTCAGGTTTTTCACAAAATATCTAATTATCTCAGCAGGATAGAGATTGGGGAAGAGTACCAAGAATCACCTGCTTCTTGTTGGGACAGTCAAAGGGTCTATTGATTCCTTGACTCAATCAAAACTATTTTTAGTTTAGTCAAGTCAGGACAATTAAAAAGGGCAGAAAAAAATAATCCGTTATAAATCTCTGAACAATGTAAATCACATCTGCTTGTGAAAACCTTCCTTCTGTCTGACCATTCAATACCATCCAACAAGGTGGTTTTGAAAGATGTATAAAATGCCAGCTTACAAATATGATATCATGTGGTGAATGCATCTACTCAATACACAGTTTATTCTGTGCACAGTTGTGCCACCATACGCAACCCTTGTAGTTGAATGCTTTCAAATGTTTGATCGGCTTGCTAGAAAAATGTTACCAAAGAGCTAGAGGGGGCTGTAAGTGTATATTTAATTTGAAGTTTCAATGACAAGATTTCTTGCAAATTAATCTTTAAATTTGCAGAAAAGCAAGAGATCAAAATAGACCCATTGCACAACGCGCAGCGTACTCATCATGCGCCTATCCTGGGTGTCATTTTGGGTGTCAAAATCATATACAAACAAGCACAAAAGAGAGTTTTGACACCCAAAATTACGCGCATTGTTCGGAGGCGCGTTACGGGTCTATAGAAATCAATAGATCCCCCTTGCATAATGCGAAACGCTACAGATACGCTGAGGTCACGCACAGGTTTTTACGCACAGAGAACAGCTATCGTACAATGATCTGCCTCCTTTTTGAGAGTGTGACGTCATATGCAATGGGTCTATAGGGATCAAGTACAGATGTTTTGTTGGTTTCCTTTATAAATCTTACTTTTTACTGATAAAGTAAATGAATGATGATAGTAGAGTAATTTTGTGGTGACACCGTGTAGTTAACAGTGGAGTGATAGTTGATTTCATGAACTAAAGGAAAATGGCCTTGCCTTTTAAAAGATGGGAGTTCCAGACTAGTGAATTCCTTGTATAGACCGTGCAAGTCTCGCGCGTATTCGAACATTGGGACCTGTTAAAGTGCGCGAGTTTGTTTCTTTCACGCGTTATGGCAATGTGCGTGGGACCAAAGTGGTCCCAAAAATGTTCGAATACGCGCGAGACTTGCACAGTCTATTGTGAGTGCCATAGAACTGAAAACCTGAAAAAAGAAGAACAAAAAAGAAGAAGTTTTGCCTAGATTTGGCATAGCTTCCCTTTTATTTGAACAATATAAATGATAACGTTATAGAGGGATGAGAAATTTCAGACTTTTATCTGAATTCAGTCTTTTTAAAGTCTGCCCGGTAAAAACAAAAATGCTGCATTTTCTCCAAATAAAAAAGTCCTGCTCTTTGATCTACTTCTCTAGTGGGGGAAGATACCATTCCCAAAAGCTCCTGGGAATGGGTACAACTCATGCAGGGGTTACCAAAAGGTTGAAATCCCACCATTTGAATGTACCTCTTAGCATCTGGAACCCAGGTTTTTAAAAATTATTATTATTATTATGTTTTATTGAAATACTGCTCACTGCAGCCTACCGGCTGAATTACAAAACTGTTAACATTAAAAATAAATGGAATACAATAGTTTTTGTAAGTGAACAGTTTAAAAGTGAAGAATGAATCTAACAAAGAGGCAGTTAGGAAATCAAGAAACATACAAAGCACATACAAAATATTGCACATTAAAAAGCACACTCATCAAGGGGGACATGAAAAACCACTGTTTCAGACCTTTTTGTCAGCAGTGACCCCTGGTTATAGGCCTACGTCTTATCCATGTTGATGACATAATTCGCAGCCTCCGTTACTGTTTCTTTAACAAACATTCACACATGTACGTAGGTTGGTTTCAAAGGCTTATAGTATATACTCCATGAAGGACATGTTACTGTTGACGTCAGGCTGATCGTAGTCGCCGTAGTCAGACAATATTTAATATCTGTCTTCAAATTTGCCTGACAGCTCCCGTATGGAGCTCTGCAATGGAGCGAAGAGATTCATAACATCAGAGCACATTGTATATATATATAGGTACATTGCTATTATTGTTATTATTATCCAATATTTTTTGGTTATGAAACAAAGGAGCCCTGGAGCGTGCCTAGCACTGTAACATGCAGACCTGAGGGTGAAGGTACCTATTAATACTTCAGTTTAAAGGCATCGTACACATTTGGTAATTACTCAAAATATATATTAGCATAAAAACTGACTTGGTAACGAGCAACAGAGAGCTGTTGATAGTATAAAACATTGTGAGAAACGACTCCCTCTGAAGTAACGTAGTTTTTGAGAAAGAGGTAATTTCTCACTAAAATAATAACAACTTCTTGCAAGAAGTTTTTATTCCTATCTGAAAGCACACAAATTTGGACAACAAGGGTGTTTTTTCTTTCATCATTTTCTTGCAACTTCGATGACCAATTGAGCCCAATTTTCACAGGCTTGTTATTTTATGCTTATGTTGGGATACACCAAGTGAGAACACTGGTCTTTGACAATTACCAAACGTGTTCAGTGCCTTTAATTACAAAAGCTTTCATTTTGTACTTGGCGTCAAATCATCTATATTCTGAGTCTGACATTCTGTGCATTCAAGAAGTGTCATCTCTAGGCGAAGAGGAGACGGAGTTTTTCATTTGTGTACATTTTACACCCCTCGGTGCACACATTACATAAAGTTACATCAGAAACTTGATTAATGTAGAATGTGTGTACAGGACATGCCCGGAAGTAGGATGCAATGATTAAGTTTTAACAGCAAAATTTTGTAGTTATGTTTTTAAGAAAACTGAGTGTGAAAGTCTAATAAGTAATAGGTTTTCTGCCATTCGTAAGTCATTATTGGAAGGTTAAATTCTGCATGTGAATGGGAAAACATGTCTGTTGGGGTAATTTTAGCACAAAAATGTTACAGTAATGCTGCCATATTTGTTAAATTTGTTTGTTTGTCTGAAACCATTGTATTGCTTACAACCTTCAGTTATTGTGACATCAGTACTTTGTGTGCCTGGAAGATGGGTGTAGAGCCTTATACCGTTCTTCCGGGCACATAACAAATTATCAAGAAAGGATTTTCTCTTTTTTGCCCCAATTCTATGGCACTGTGGATGCATTACAGTGTCTTAGCAAAGAAGTTCAAAAAGAAGTTTAAAACAGGTCTACTTGTTTCAAATTTCTTATGAACCCATAATGACTCGGCTATCTGTGACAATTTCTATAACTTTTGTTGCTCTAAATTTGTACATTGCCTTGACGATTCGTTTGGTGTTAAAATTCATTTCATAAGAATCTATTTATTATCATGATTATTATTAACTCTTTCAGTGCCCGCTTTTTTTGCGCTTTGAACCTATAATTCCCAGCTTTTTTATTTTTTTCGAAATTCTGTAAAAGAAATTGTAAAAAGAAGAAGGTCTTTCTCACCAGACAAAACATATCTTGCTAATTTGTGTTGCCTTGGTACATCCCAAAGTCAATAGTATTTCTTAAGTGATAATGCCCTCTCATGATAACATGTATAATATGGGTCGTACATGTACAATTGATGACACTTTGTGAGTACATAAACATTTGTGTACATACGTACGATAACATTTGGCGCTTTCAGATTACATAAAGTAGATCGGACATGTACGAACTTGGCACTGAAAGAGTTAATTGAAAGCCAGAGGTAGAAATGCAAAGCAATTTTTATACCAGGTTTCAAATTATTGGTATGTTTGTGTATTTTTCTTTACCAGGTTTTAAATTTAAAAAATTGTAATTAAAAAACCCGATAATGGCGCCTTCAGAATACATAAAATAAATCGTACATGTACAACCTTGGCACTGGAAGAGTTAACTGAAAACCAGGGGTAGAAATGCAAAGCAGTTTCTATACCAGGTTTCAAATTTTAAAAAAATGTAGTAAAAAGAAAAGAAAAAAAAATCAAAAAATCTAAATTATTGTTATATTTGTGTATTTTTTTAAAAAATCCTCTACAGCCTCCCAGGGACACCAAGGGCCATCTTGGATCAGACACCATGAAGTATGGGAGCAGTAAAACACAACCGCTGCATATCAACGGCATGGTCGGAAGGAAAGCATCAGGCTTACAGGGAGAGGTATAATATCAACTCCTCTTTTGCTATGGTTATTTTATTTTGTTATTTATTAATTCTGGTTTTGAAGCCAAGGATTCTCAGAAAAGCGAACTTAAATCACTGTACTAGCCAAGAACCCCATGGGGGAGAAGACAAGGAAGGAAGTTTCAGTTTTAGATGTGGGAGGAAAACCCCAGAGAATTATTCCAGGGAAAACCGTGCAATCAGGTAGGACTGAAAACCCAATCCACAAAGTGCCCCCGGCGGGTTGAAGGTTGAAGGCGAGGAAAGAAACCCATGGGGGAGAAGACAAGGAAGGAAGTTTCAGGTTTAGATGTGGGAGGAAAACCCCAGAGAATTATTCCAGGGAAAACCGTGCAATCAGGTAGGACTGAAAACCTAATCCACATAGTGCCCCCGGCGGGATTTTGAGGTTAAAGGCGAGGAAAGAAACCACTCTGCCAACCCGACCACCACAGCCCGATGTCACAAACGCAATTTGTAGAACTATAATACTTCACAAAAAATATGAAATAAACAATTTACCAGTATTAATGCAATAATATTATCAAATCACCCACATCACTTATAAGTCAATTGTGCTACACGGAACAAGTAAGTACACTTAAGCAAAAATGGGAGGGAACAAATTAATAAATGTAGTATTTTTGTTCCAATCTTAAAGTTTCTCTCCCGTCTATGATTTCCCTGAACAGAAGTTGACCTCCTCCAGCCTCCCTCCAGCCATGACCACCAGCAACACAACGTTTCCTCAGCTCAGCCTCGGACCCAGGGGGGTCAGCAATGTGGAAACGTTACCTCAGCTGAGTAACTTACACGGCAACCTCGTATCCACTCACAACGCAAGTGAGCAGGCGCGGTTACATCGACAGAAGACTCACATGTGAGTAGTATCACTTTGATACCAGTGAACTCTGAGTGGTCTGGAACAAAGCTCTGTCCGCCTGTCTGAAAACAAAAAAGCGCTTTAAGACACCTGTCGGGTTTTGGCGTGTCGTGGCTGAGCGGATAAGAGCACCGGACTCAAGCTCTGGTGTTTCTGTTCAGCAGAGTGTGGGTTCGAGTCCCGGTCATGACACTTGTGTCCTTAAGCAAGACACTAAACCATTATTGCTGCATCCTTCAAATGGGACATAAAGCCGTTGGTCCCTTGTGTTGTTTAATGCATGTAAAAAAAGTCCAGTGCACTTATTGAAAAGAGAAGGGGTTTGCCCCGGTGTTCCTGGTTCGATCGGCAGCATATTGCGCCACAGCACCTTGTAAACCTTTACATGGTGCTTTATAAAGAAATTTCAAGGGAAATACTGAATGTTGAAGCGCCTTGAACGTCACTGAGTGACGGATATGAGCGCTACATAAGAAGCCACTATTGTTATTATTAAAAAGTGACATAAAGTCGCCGATTGTGGCTGGTGTACTGTGGACTTTGTACCCACAGTCTCCTGTGGAATTTCATGGCAAGTGCCAGTTGGGGAGGATTGTGCACCGGTAGTAATAGGGTCTCCACAGTCTCTTGTGGATTTTTGTGGCAAGAGCCAGTTAGGGAGGAGAGTGCACCGGTAGCAATAGGGTTAAGTGGTGGCGCTTAAATTGTAATTTTGTTCGTTTGGTTTTGGTGGAACAAAATGACAATAATAACAACAATGTTTCATGGAAACAGATGTATCATCTCTTGCTTGCTTTACCAAACCCATTTATGTGGTTGTTGTTTTGTAATATTGACAGAGAACGGGAAGCTAATAAATCCGACAGTCCCAAGAAGGATGCGATGGGTCATCGATTACCACTTACGCCTGGGGGTAAGTAACATTCAAAAGTTGTTGAACATGGATACAAATTATTTTATTGTACATGTTTATGTACATGCACTTATTTTCATAGTACAACTATTGCTCTGGAAGAATCAATTAAATATAATATTTTAGTTTTGTTATTAATGTTTAAAGATCAGGATCAGGTTGGTCGAGTGGTTTCTTTCTGCCTGTCAACCTTTAGACCCTGGTTCGAATTCTGCGGTCTGAGGCGGGATTCGAACCGGGGGTTCTCACTCAGAGGTGCCTTCCTTGTACAGAGCTGCTTAAGCACAAAAATTAGTGATGCACAAAACAAAGTGATTACCAGAAAAATGTTACAAGCCAAACTAAAATTTCAAATGTACAGTACCATTTGTGACTGGTTTCCTGCTAATTTTTGCTGTTGAGAACTATTTTCTGCTAAAGCAGCTTTATGAAATCAGGCCAAGCTCTGTGCCTATAAACACGTGCAGAAACATGTGCCACCAATGCAGCGTGGGTTGATCTTTACTCAGCTATGCTTTCTCTCATTACAGAAGCCCTGAAGTTCTACCGAGATCGTCTGACAGCCTACGAGCAATCGGAGGTACTAGACCATACAGATATATGGTTTCTGGGACCGGAGGCCAAGAAGATTGAAGGAGTACAGGGAGCTGCTCAGAACAACGGCTATGATGATGAGAATGGATCCTATTTAAAGGTAGTGTTTAGAGCAGTGTAGCCATCCTGTTGTTTTTTACTTCCATCATGTCTGTTCAAATAAATTGAAGCCCAAATTGAGGCTGGATGGACTTTTTGGTGTGATGAGAATCGATTTCATTTCCCAATTGCATTCCTTGCATAGAAGATAAGGAACTAGACATAGCATCTTCATTCTGTTCAAGAATTTTGAAAGTGAGTTTGAGACATTCATTTACCGTTTTATTCCTTGCATACATGTAGAAGATAAGGAACTACAATTACATGTATGCAGACTCATCGTTTTCATTATGTTAAATAAAATAGAGAATATTTTGAAAGAATTGGTGGCTATCGACCATTTATCACTCTGCTGCAGTATTTGTCAGGTTCCCTGAATACCAAGTGGCAGAAATAGCTCTAATTCTTATTACACCAAAGAGTGCCAGACTATCTTTCCTTCAAGCCTCAGTTTGGTTACATTAATTTGTATGGACGAGAAACAAGATGGCAGAGCCGCCAACTCTCCCTGATTCTGCAGAATGTTCCCTGAAAATAAACCAAGCTTTCCATGTTCTGATGAATGGATGAACAAATTTGAAAATCTTCCTGAATATGGAAACTTTGTCCCTATAATGTTGAATGTAATTCTAACTATCTCCCTGGTTGCTGTACAAAATCTCCCTGATTGTAAGATGCAAATGTTGGCAGCTCTGCAAGATGCCGGCACCGTGATAAGGTCTACAGTTTAAGGTGCAGGGTTTCTGTCTGTACATGCTGTATTTTTTAATTTTAATTTTTTTTTTACTTACTCCAAAAAAGGTTTAAATGCATTTATTACAATATTGTTTGTCTATCCCTGAATGATTGCAATCAAATCGATATAGCTACAGGGGCTTGGTGCAATTAATAACATTTGTTTGCCCCTTGAGTGCATGCACATGTACATGTACATAGCTCATCCTGATTGAAGATAATATGAGTGGGATTAGAGTTTGCAAGCCCATGGCAATACAAAAAAGTTAATGATTTCACACAATTTCCCATCGGTCGTTTTGTATATTATTTGTGTGTGACTGTTTTAAAGGGTGTGTACAAAACATTGGTACAGTAAGAGTAAAAGTATAAATGTTCACAGATTTGACTTGTGGTTCATGCTGGAAAACTTCCCTTATTATTATTATTGTTATTATTATTTATATTATTATTGTTATTATAACGTAATACATATTTCTGCATGATGGTGTTTTACAAAGAAGAAATATTTAAATTAGGACTTATATCAAATCTCTTGTACCAAATTGACATTTGAATAGTGTTTAAATGCTTTCCTCATACATGTAGGCCTATCTTAGGTTATTTAAATGCTCTTATTCCCTTTGACAAGCAAATTAACCAAGTTTTGAGTTTAGGCTAAAAGTGCCAGGTTTTTGGCATGGCGAGTAGTAGGCCTAATGAATTTCATTATCTACATAGTCATGAAAATCTTTCAAAACTAATTAAGGCCATGTCAAAATTGTTGGCTATGGCTACGGATGGATTGCCCTGTCATCATGCATTGAAGTAAAGGACGTCCTTAGCAACAGTCGTAGCCGCAGTCTCCATTTCGGATACGGCCTAAGTTTCTAATAACCATGGAATTTGTCCATCCTGCACATCTGAGCAAATTACTTCTACCAAAACGACAGGTGTGTGTATAATCAATAGTAATCTAATTTGTGTGTATTTTTTTTTTCCTTGGCTGTCAGGTGCTGCATGATCATCTGACCTATAGGTATGAGATCCTGGAGGTCATAGGTAAAGGGTCATTTGGTCAGGTCGTGAGGGCCATTGACCACAAGACGGGAGACATGGTTGCAGTTAAGATCATCAGGAATAAAAAGAGGTCAGTTTGTCAATATTTGAAAAAACTTAGCATAGATAATATTATTTTATGCCTGATGCAAATTTCACTTCTATTAAAATCATTGCAGTACCCGCTGCTGAAATAGAAAAAAAAATGCCTCTAGCTATCGGGCAAGCTTGGTGATCTAGTGGTAAAACATCTGCTCTATTATAATGGCAAAGTGCGTGGGTTCGAATCCCACCTGAGTAATACGCTGTGGAATTTGTATTTCACAGGAACTCAGGAAAGTGTATAACTCTGATGTGCACACACAAATTCTCAAAAATGCAACGTCGTGGAGCATTATTTTGTTCTTTCCTTTGTCCCTGCACTTAATTTACATCCTCCCATAGACTTTGTACACACATTTTCTTGTGGAGCAAGCACCCCAGTCTTTAGAATTCCCTTATGGAGACCTTTTATTTTCCCTTTTTTGTTTTGTCCTTGGTCTCCATAAACAGGCATGATATTCGTCCTACTTTAATCTGATCTCGGATTTTTTTTTGTACTGATTTTTTATTATTAAATAGATTTAAGAGTCTATTAAAGCCTATACCATTTGTACATATATGTAGGGCAGCCCTGGTACTCAATAAAATTGCCCTACTTTTTTCTAAGGGCTAAATATCATGCCTGATAAAGCAGCGAAAATGAGCGCAACGGTGCATGAGAAAACATAAATCATATTTCTTTTTTCTTGTTCAGGTTTCACCACCAAGCACTGATTGAGGTGAAGATATTGGATGCACTCAGAAGAAAAGACAGAGACAACTCAAATAACGTCATCCACATGATGGAATACTTCTACTTCAGGAATCATTTGTGTATCACGTTTGAACTCTTAGGGTGAGTAGGCCATAGAAGAATAATAATAATAACTAGACATAATTTTTTGTTGAAACACAAACAAGGTGTTCGGCGTTGACATATCCAAATTAGCAGACCTGGTGTATTAAAAGAATCTATGTCTTTGTTCGAAATATTGATATCCGTAAAGTGAATGGTGAAACTTTGATTTAATGTATTTCAATACCTGATGACGTCATCATGAGGTAACTGCAGCAGTTTCATTTTCTAATGAATATCTAACTTTTCAAGTTTATATGAGCTTTGGAAGTGTGCCTTTGTTATCAGACAATAGTTGGGGAAAAGAAGAAGAAGAAGAAGTATTAAAACAAAACTTTAAAAAAACCCCGAACAAAAACGGTCAAGCACAACGACCTCAAGCTCTGGTGTTTTTGATCAGCAGAGTGTGGGTTTGAGTCCCGGAGACACTCTGTCCTTAAGCACTTAACCACTTAACCACTATTGCTTCGTCCTTTGGATGGGAGTCCAGTGCTCATTCAAATCAATATTTGAAATCTGGAAAACGTGGTGTAATAACATTTTCAGTACGAATTTGAAGAAAAAAAAAACCCCTCAAATTAATAAAGTAAGTTCTAATGGAGTTCCGTACAGTCAAGTCAATCTTAAAGTGCTTTACTGTGAAGTACATGTACTCCTTTCAAATTACTGCATCATGTAATGATATACCATGTTGGTTATAATTGATTGTATCCTGCTTGAGCTCATTTCAAGCGTTGCACAGACAGGTGGTAGGACTCATTAATGTGCATGAAAAATGCAGCTGTACTTTTCATCAGAGTTAATCCCAAAGCACATAGATCGGGATTATGTTGCGAGACACAAGTCGACCTGTTTTGTAGGATTCATGAGAACGGTAAAGTGCTATGACCTTTCGAAAAAGGTAACAAACGACAACTAGAGTAAGATATCATCAAAAATGTTAGTACGATGAAACAGAGATTAGTCCATCAATTCAGTGTCACCAATTTATGCCAGATATAGTGACATACATTGTACAGTATGACAAGAAGCACAGTAAAGGTGACCTCTTCACACCCGTCACATTAGTAGTATTTCCAATGTGGCGTGTCGTGGCCGAACAGTCTACTTGTAGTTTACCGGACTCATAAAAAATAAATAATAACAAAATGTTAGTAATTTTTGTTAAGTACCTTAAACTGCCCCAAAAGTGTTTCAACATTATTATCAAGTAATAAACCACAAGGGAAATTGACTGGGTAAATTTGATATAATTTTGTGGGTGGAACAAAGAAAAATAATTGTTCATCCCCAAATTATATATAATTTACCCAGTCAGTTTCCCTTGTGGTTTATTACTTGACATTTGAAATGAAGAGTCACATCCCCTTAAGGTGATCCCCTGGCTGCCGCTTCACAGGTTGTATCATAAACTTGGTTGTGATCCCTAGCTATACAGCAGTTACAAGTTGAATGGCTTCTGACTGGCACCCCCGAACAAAGTTATTGACAAAATAGGGAGACCTCCAACATAGGGCTAGACAGCTCAGTTGGTAGAGTTGGCACGTTAATTCGGAGGTTGCAGGTACATGAGTCCCACTTTAGTCAATATTTCTTTGTTCAAACCCAAATTATTTCAAATTTACCCAATCAGTTAATTTCCCTTGTTGGTTTATTACTCAACATTATTACCAATAACTAATTTCTCCCAATTTTCATTTTTCTACTCGTTCATTCAGGATGAATTTGTACGAGCTGATTAAGAAGAACAACTTCCAGGGCTTCAGCATAGCGTTAATAAGACGGTTTGCGTACACCCTCTTGGGCTGTCTGCGGCTGCTACAGAGAGAGCGTATCATCCACTGCGATCTCAAACCAGAGAACATCTTACTCAAGCAAAAATATCAGAACTCCATTAAAGTGATTGACTTCGGCAGCAGTTGCTATGTCAACCAGAGAGGTACATTAAGCATCTAGGATGACTTCTGCTTGAATTAGCACCAGCCCTTTTTTTATTGAACACAAGTCTTCCCATTTGACTGATATGCTAGACTTCACACAAGTCATCCCATTTGACTGATACTAAACTTGCCACTAGTCTTCCCACTCACACCAGACTAAACACGAGTCTTCCCACTTACACTAGACTTAACACAAGTCTTCCCATTTGACTGATGCTAAACTTGACACTAGTCTTCCCACTTGACTGATACTAAACTTGACACTAATCTTCCCACTCACTAGACTAGACACGAATCTTCCCACTTACACTAGACTTAACACAAGTCTTCCCATTTGGCTGATACTAAACTTGACACTAGTCTTCCTATAGACTAAACATGAGTCTTCCCATTTGAGTGACAAATAAATTTGCTAAGTACGCCTTGATAAAAAGGATAATATCATTGGTGTTGTGGTGCCTTCAGCAGCCACTGCCAGAAACACCAGGCAAACCCTTTCTCTTATTAGCAAGTGTAACTGGGTTCTTTTACGTGTGTTAGACAACACACGGACGGGACCTATGGCTTTACGTCCCATCCGAAGGATGAAGCATAATGGTTAAGTGTCTTTTTTAAGGACACAACCGTCATGACCAGGAGTCGAACCCACACTCTGCAGATCAGAAACACCAGAGCTTGAGTCCGGTGCTGTTAACCACTGGGCCACGACAGGCCATCAACGACAACTGTCTGGTCTTTGGGTCTCTGGTATAAAAGCCAATGAACTATTAATTGAAACAAATCAAGTTTTTATCCCCGATAATTCCCCAGCCTGTATTTCTTTTTGGTTTTTACAGTGTACACGTACATCCAGTCCCGTTTCTATCGATCTCCAGAGGTGATTCTGGGTCTACCGTACGGTATGCCGATTGATATGTGGAGCTTTGGATGTATCCTTGCTGAGCTGTACACCGGATACCCGCTGTTCCCTGGAGAGAATGAAGTGGAACAATTGGCTTGTATCATGGAGGTCAGTCATTCTGATAAACAAAGTGTTGACTTTTGAGACTTAATTTTTGGTTTGCTCTTACATGGAAAGCAGATCTTTCATTTCATTTTATTTATTAATTCTGGTTGTGAAGCCAAGGACTCTCAGAAAAGAGAACTTAATCACTATACCAGCCAAGAACCCAATTGAGAGAAGGCAAAGAAGGAAAGTTCAGTTTTAGATGTGGGAGGAAACTCACAGAGAAATACTCCAGGGAAAACCTCCAGGATGAATACATTTTTTGAAATTTTAATTGAATTGAATTGTTGCATGCAGTGGCGGGGCAATCTTACGCATCAAACTCAAGTTATGATGGCCAACTCATTGGAATGTGGGTTTAAATTCCATTCAATGTACTTGTGTCCTTGGGCATTAATTGCTTCTCACCATCCAGGAGTAAATTGGCACTAACGAGGATAGAGACTTAACTTTAACCAATAAGCCTTTCCCAGGAAATGTGCTAGCTACATCCACCCATGTGTACAGACATTATTGGTTGGCGAACGCCATAAAGTTGAAATTTTAATTGAATTGAATAAAGTTCATAAAGTTGTGCTCTAGGCAGATGCATAAACACGTATGTGTTACGCCACCATCAGCCCCCTACAAAAAGTGCAAGTTAAATTTCATGGGAAGGAGCTATTGGCAACCTGTGCTCCCACTTGGTTGTTAGTGCTGCCTACTCCAAAGGAATTTTGTGTGGTTTCAGCTATTGAAATGTTAATTAGAAGTTTGCTTCTTTATTTAATAATAATACTTGTTTCTTATGTACCATGTAGTGCACGTCATATCCTAGTAGGTAGATCAAGGCACTTTACATCATTATTATCACCTGTTCATCAGGCATACCTAGACCATTCCTGAAACTGTCTCAACTCCCTGGGAGCACACAGACCCCAATCAGCTTAAATTAGCTCTAAGGGGTTAATTCCCAACAGAATACGGTGTCGGCCCTCTCAGGTTTCCATTTATGCACCTATGTTAAGGGAAGCAATTATGGTTAAGCTCAAGTACATAAGTATCATGACTGGGAATCGAACCCACACTCTGATGATTTAGACACCAGAACTTGAGTCCGATGCACAACACAAGGTTAAAGGTTTCTTTTTTTAGGTAAGCCAGGTTCATACTTGCTGTGAATGCTTTGGCAAAGCAAATTTGACAATACAGCTTCAACTCTTCCGAATTGTTCGTTGGGAATCTGTGACGTCAGAATTCGCATCGCATTCGCATTCGCAGGAAGTATGAACCGGGCTTAACAGTGAGATTTATAGGTGTTTTAAACATGTTTACTCATGTTGCTAACTTTGTCCCATGGTTTAGGTTCTTGGAATGCCTCCAGCCAAAATCATAGAGGAAGCCCAGAGGAGGAGATTATTCTTTGGTGAGATGAAACTCTTTGCATTTTTTCTTCTTCATCTTGTGGTCCTTTCTTGTAGATTTGGTGCCCACACCATTCACCACCCCCCCCTGATCTTAAAGCACATGTGTCACATTGGTAATTGTCAAAGACCAGTATCCACACTTGATGTGACCCAACATATACGTGAAATAACAAACCTGTGAAAGTTTAAGTTCAATCTGTCATTGGAGTCACAAGAAAAAAAGTGGGAAAAAACCTTAAATGTTTTCACTGTTTTCAAACATTTAGTTTTGGACTTGCGAGATCAAAACTAATTGTTTTACTCATTTCTCCAAAACTATTGCGTTTCAAGCAAAAATTTTCAAAGGGAGTTTCCCACCATGACCATCTTTAATCAGTGTAAGTTTTGTGCGAATCTGTTAATATTTCTAGTCGGAACGATAGGAATGTTCTAATTGGATCGGATGAGTATTCCAGCGTGTGCTCATGGACTGTTCCAGGCCTGAAATGGCTTTGTGGTTTCAGGAAGAGAATATCACCCTGCTTTCTCCACCCCTTGATTGTTGCGTTCATTTCACACATCTTAACTCATTACACTCCTATCACTCGTTGACAGATTCTAAGGGAAACCCAAGGTGTATCACAAACAGCAAAGGGAAGAAGAGGAGACCCAACTCAAAAGATCTAAGCTACGCTATCAAGACATCCAACACCTCATTCCTTGATTTCATTCAGAAATGTCTGGCGTAAGTTTTAATTTGTTTTGTTTTGGACCTTGGATCTCCAGGTCTCTTACTTAAAGGCATCGTACACGTTTGGTAATGACTCTTAAAATTAATGGCAATAAAAACTTACTTGGTAAGAAGTACAGCAGCTTTG
Source organism: Plazaster borealis (assembly GCA_021014325.1). Taxonomy (NCBI): domain Eukaryota; kingdom Metazoa; phylum Echinodermata; class Asteroidea; order Forcipulatida; family Labidiasteridae; genus Plazaster; species Plazaster borealis. The sequence goes on along the minus strand of CM037455.1, from coordinate 14,883,804 downwards.
GATAGTATAATGCATTTTGACAAACTTTTCACTTCGAAGTACTGCGGTTATTGAAAAATATATCACTTTTTATCCCCAAAACATTTGAATCTGACAATGCAGATTATTCTTCCTTTGTGGACATAACCGCTTCAGATTTTCGGCAATATCTCAAAAACGCTACCACCTTTTGAAATGAAATTTTCACAGGTTAGTTTTATGGTATATATCTACAACTGTATAGGTTTGAAACAAACAAATAGGCTTCAATAACCAAACGTGTACGATGCCTTAGTATAAAGAAGTAGCTGCAGGAAACGCTGTCTAATCAATTAATGGTAACAAGTTATTTTTTGTATTATTATTTTGTCTTATCCATTCACCGATATGTGTAAAGCACTGTATACTCAGTACTTTCCAGATTCCTTGGGGAAAAAACATCCGCAGGCATGTTTCTTGGGTGGGATTCGAACCCACGACCTTTGCCATTCTAGAACAGATGTCTTACCTCTAGACCACCGAGATTGCTGGTAGCAAGAGGCATTTCGATATCCTATATTTTAGCAGCTGGTACCGTAACAATTTACTAGATTTTAGTGCATTTATTTTATTGATTTTTTTAGTTATTTTTGTATTTAAGTTATTTGTGTACTTTCAGTTTAACTGCATGTATGTACGGCTGAGGATATTAGATGAGCTACCAGATCAAGCCTATGTTCAATTATGATAAATAGGAAATAATTGGAAAAAATATAAACCCCAAAACGTTGTAATTTTGACCCAAGCCAGTGTTGTACACTTATTAAAGAATTACATTATAAAAAAATCCAGTTGGTGCATGATTTATTAGTTGAACCAAGAGTACGCTCTTGTTATATTTTGCTCTCAAGTAGTGTGACGACCTGTTGAGATTTGAATCGGAACTCAATTTAGTATTTGGACTAAGATTGGACAGTTGTTATATTTCATTCTCAAGCAGTTCAACACCTGCTGCAATTTGAATTTTCAATCGGAAACTAATTTAGTATTTGGACTCTTGTTATTTTTCATTCTCAATTAGTTAAACACCTGCTCTGATTTGATTTCCAGTTCGGACCCAATCGAGTATTTGAACTAAGATTGGACTCTTGTTATGTTTTATAGCTCAACACCTGTTCTGATTTGATTTCCAGTTGGGACCCAATTGAGTATTTGAACTAAGATTGGACTCTTGTTATATTTTTATAGCTCAACACCTGTTCTGATTTGATTATTTGTTTTTAGTTGGGACCCAAGTGAACGTTTGACTCCAGATGAAGCGCTGCAGCATGAATGGATCCAAGAAGATAAACTGTATAAATCCCACACTAAAGACATCCAACAACAGCAGCAGCAGCATGGGACAATGAAGTCCACCGCCATAAAGCCCAAGCATCATTACAGCACCCACCACCGGCATCATCACCACCATCACAAGCATGAGCAACAGGCTGTTGACGCAGCAGAGACTAAAGTCAGCTCTTCACATCAGCATCAAGAGGTACAGCAGCAACTACAGCAGAAACAGCACAAGCAGCAGCTGGATGATGAGCATGTCAAATCAAGCAAGCACCAAACCCATATCAACTCAGACAGTGAAACCATTACTAAAGGTAAGGAACCCTTGGGCCAAACAGTGTTATATTCCAGTCATTGGCAATGGAGACTTGAAAGACTGAAAGGCATCGTACACGTTTGGTAATTGGAGCCTATTGTTTGTTTCAAACCTATTTAGTTGTAGATATATACCATAAAACTAGCCTGTGAAAATTTCATTTCAAAAGGTGGTAGCGTTTTTGAAATATCCTGAAAATCTGGAGCAGTTATATGTCCACGCAGGAAGAATAATCTGCATTGGAATACAAGAAGCGTTACGCGCAATGCTTCTCAGATTCAAATGTTTATGGGGATAAAAAGTGATGTATTTTTCCATAACCGCAGTACTCCGAAGTGAAAAGTTTCTCAAAATGCATTTTACTATCAAAAGCTGTTGTACTTCTTACCAAGTAAGTTTTTATTGCCATTAATTATCAGAATCATTACCAAATGTGTACGATGCCTTTAAGTAAGAGACCTGGAGATCCAAGGTCCAAACTCGAAAGGGGGACCCAGTCTCAAAGGACTGGCAAAATCTGGAGATCCAAGATCCAGACTCTAGATTGAGACCCACACCTTAAAATTAAGAATGTGTTTAAAAGGTCCAAGGTCCAAATTTAAAAAGGAGACCCAGACTCAATGGACTGCTGAGATCTGGAGATCCACAATCCAGACTCTTACTTAGAATGAGATCTACAGTTCCAATGGTCCTAACTCAAAAAGGGAGAACCAAACACAAAGGACTGACGAAATCTGAAGATCCAAAATCCAAACTCAAGATTTTATACACAAACCTCAAGGACTCAAAATGACACCTTGAGGTACAAGGTCCAAACTTGAGACAGAGGGCCTAACACCTAGATACAAGACTTGAGGCTGCCACACTCAATGGGTTGGTGAGATCCGGAGATCCACAATCCAGACTCTTTACTTAGAACGAGATCTAAAGTTCTAAGGTCCTAACTCAAAGGACTGATGAAATCTGAAGATCCAAAATTCAAACTCAAGACTATATAACACAAACCTTAAGGACTCAAAATGACACCTTGTGGTACAAGGTCCAAACTTGAGACAGAGGGTCTAACACTTAGATACAAAACTTGAGGCTGAAACTCAGAAGCCAAAGCATTGATAATTCTTAATGAATATTGTAACAGATTGTATCTTGCATTTGTCTCTGTATCTAGGCAATGAGAGTGTAGACAAAAAAGTTTCAACAAAGAAAAGTGATAAGACGAGAGAAACAGCGCATAAAGAGGCTCCACATCAACTCCAAGACACAGCAGAGAAACCTGTCAATAAAGTAAGCGGCTAATTTTACTGCTTAAAGTTGCCTTCGGATTGGGCGCTTTAAAGGCACTGAACGCGTTTGGTAATTGTCAAAGACCAGTGTTCTCACTTGGTGTATCCCAACATATGCATAAAATAACAAGCCTGTGAAAAAGTGGGCTCAATTGGTCATTGAAGTTGCAAGAAAATGATGAAAGAAAAAACACCCTTGTTGTACAAATTTGTGTGCTTTCAGATAGGAATAAAAGGCTTCTTGCAAGAAGTCTTTTATTATTTTAGTGAGAAATTACCTCTTTCTCAAAAACTACGTTACTTCAGAGGGAGTCGTTTCTCACAATGTTTTATACTATCAACAGCTCTCTGTTGCTTGTTACCAAGTCAGTTTTTATGCTAATATATATTTTGAGTAATTACCAAACGTGTACAGTGCCTTTAAGTTATAAAAAGTGTTTGTTATGAAATTAGTATGGTTGGAAAGATGTTTTAAAAGTACAAGATAATGATTTACACAAATATCCCTCATAATTGTGTGGTTTTCCTTTTACTTTGTGAACTAACACGGTCTGTGATTTTGTGGAGTCAAAATTTTGTTCTATAAAATGGCAGACCGTATTAGGTCACGAAGTAAAAGGGAATCACACAATTTCGAGGGATATTTGTGTGAATCATTATATTCTACTTTTAAAACATCTTTCCAACCATATTAATTTCATGACAAATGCTTTTATTGCCCAAAGCGCCCAATTCGAAGGCAATGTGTCCCTTGTACCAGTTATGCAAAAACAAAACAAACAAAAACCCCCACAATATATTGGTTTGTGTGGCTAAGCACATGTATAACTATAACTGATTAACCCAAACCCTTAGTGTCTCTGGCTAGAGATCCTCCTGAATCCAATGGTGTAAACTGGTGGGGGGGTATGGGGGCACGTTTGATGTGCCCTATTGATGTCTGTCCCCACCACCTGAATTAGGAGTATGATTCCTTACTAACATTGCACAAAATAAGCATGACGAAAAGATGGTGGCAGCATGATTACAAGTCTAGCTGCAAGTAATTTTGCTAAACTTCAAAATGTACACGTCCTGCACTCTTACTTAAAGGCACTGGACACGTTTGGTAATTTCTCAAAATATATATTAGCATAAAAACTTACTTGGTAACGAGCAATGGAGAGCTGTTGATAGTATAAAACATTGTGAGAAACGACTCCCTCTGAAGTAATGTAGTTTTTAAGAAAGAGGTAATTTCTCACTAAAATATTAAAAGACTTCAGGCCTGAAGCCTTTTTGGTATCTGAAAGCACACAAATTTGTACAACAAGGGTGTTTTTTCTTTCATCATTTTCTTGCAACTTCGATGACCAATTGAGCCCAAATTTGTACAGGCTTGTTATCTTATGCATTTGTTGGGATACACCAAGTGAGAATACTGATCTTTGACAGACGTGTTCAGTGCCTTTAATACTTAGCACAAAGCGTTAATAGGTCTTAGCACATGGACAACATTGGTAATTGTCAAAGACCAGTATCCACACTTTATGTGACCCAACATATACATGAAATAACAAACCTGTGAAAGTTTTAGCCCAATCAGTCATTGGAGTCACAAGAATATAGTGACAAACCCAATTATATGTTTTCACTGTTTTCAAACATCTGGTTTTGGACTCGCAAGATCAAAGATAAATTCTTTTACACTATTTTCAAGAACTGTAGCATTACAAGCAATAATATTTCAATGGATGTTTCCACCATGACCATCTTTGTACCATGTAACTTGTGTGCAAATCTGTGAACATTTATATTTTCACTCTTACCAATGTTGTAACCGGTTTGTGTTTACAGGTGAAACCCCTGGTCGTAGAATCGGAGGAGATTATGGAGAAGACGCCGTCCATTGCAACGGAGGACTTGAAAGACTCTATCAAAGACAGTAAAGAGAAAGACTCTGACAAAGTCTACGACTCCATCCCTGCGAAACAGTTCCTGCCGCCAATCATATAGAAGGGCACATTATTGTACCGAGTACCCTCAAACTGGTGTCGCATTGTGTGAACCCTAAACTGACGACTGTACTTGTGTGTTATCGTGGTGTAGTGGAAATGAAATGCAATGATGTTGCTGCCTTCCAAGTGTATATCATACAGGGTTGACTTACATGTACCACCGAGACTATACCAATTGTATAGAAGGCACATTATTGTACTGGGTACCCTTAAACTGGTGTCGCATTGTGTGAACCCTAAACTGACCACTGTCTTTGTGTGTTATCGTGTTGTAGTGGAAATGAAATGCAATGATGTTGCTGCCTTCAAAGTGTATACCATACAGGGTTGACTTACCACCGAGACTATAAATTAGTAGGAAGAAGTTGCGAAAATTGTCTGAATAGTTTACAGTTCCTTCATCTAGCACGTGATCTCTTGCTAAAAGGACCTCATTTACTTCTGTGCCACTTGATGGGAAGAATTACCGTGTTGGTTTTGCATCTTTCAAGCAGTGGTTGGTTGGAGGTACTAAACATACCTCCCTTGAGATTTTGCGGTCCAACATGGTGTGTCTGCAACTGCAGGTGTTCTAATATGATCATGGTCAGCTACTGCAATATGTGAAAGCAAGATGGCCGACTGTCCAGTGTGGAACCTTGATGATGTAGAGAATGACTGCAAATGCTCCCCCTCCCTCTTTCTCCAAGTGGTGCTGTCAGTGTCGAGTCTTCAAGACTCGCTCTGACATGCACTCTGTCTGTTCGTCATTACTGTCACTGTTACGAGATCCATGTTGTGGGGTGACAAATCCGCCCCAACCACACGTGCGGGATATTTTTCTACTAGTCTGCTAGTGGGGTGAATTTCATTAAAGATGGGGTAATTTTAAACAAAGGGATCACCCCACGAGTCTCATCCACAATGACGTCTGCTCTGACATCCATCCAGTCTGCCATCCATCCAGTCTGTCATCCATAAAGATTATTGCTCCGCCATGCAGTCTGTCCGTTCGTCAAGACTGTGGCTCGGCCATGCAGTCTATTCGTTCATCAAGACTGTCGCTCTGACATGCAGTCTGTCCGTTCGTCAAGACTGTCACTCTGCCATGCATTCTGTCCATTCGTCAAGACTGTCGCTCTGACATGCAGTCTGTCCGTTCGTCCAGACTGTCGCTCCGACATGCAGTCTGTCTGTTCCTCAAGACTGTCGCTCCGCCATGCAGTCCGTCGGTTCATCAAGACTGCCGCTCCGACATGCAGTCTGATTCCATAAAGCTGTCAAACACAAAATATTGCACGGCAAACTGATTGGCTAAGCAGATACTGGCAGGGAACCAGTGTCAAACAGTTTAGATCACACAGCATTTCGGCCGGTTGACATGTTTCTGCTAAGCTAGATTTGTCAGTGCTTTAAGCATAACTTGTGTGTCCGGCAGCGCTTAGCAATACATTCCTGAACTTTCATGACTCGGCTAACCCCGATACTCTTCGCTTACTGGATTAGCTCCGAGTTTGTGCACATGAAGTGAAAAATACTGTAGGTCCTTGAGGTGCTAGAGAAGTACAGCAGCCATTCCTTTGCTCACCTGCAAAATGTGTTTACAAAGACTCTCTCTGCTTGCCATTATGTTGGCAATTATTTTGCCGAAAGCTGTAAGCAGAACTACAATGTGTACATAAGTTGCAACACGTGTATTTTACCAAAATCAAGCATACGCCTTGTATGTTGAATTTATATATATATCGCACATTATATATTTTTAACTGAATAATATTTGAAGCGTTTCTTGTACATGTTCATTTTAACATCAAATGTTTGTTTATTAAACACACTCACTTTGTACATTATTATATGTAAATATTGAAGAGATTTTAAAAAGATAAGTTGTCAATTTTGTTTCCATATTGCCAATTTGTTGACCACCTTGAGGATGTTTGTTTTAGTGTTGTTTAAATACAGAATGTAAATTACACTTTTGTTTATTTTTTAAAAGTTGTTTTTGTTAACGAAAAAAGTGGTTGTGCTAGTGAAGTCAGTTATCACCACCCCCCCCCCACACACACACACCCTCACAGCAGGGGTCCTGCTATTGTTGTTCTATTATTCCCTTTTCTGTAGAATTCCTATGTGGGGTACAAGTTTAACAAAGAATCCCTTGTGGGGTCCATTGTTCTGTTGTGTTTTGGACCCCACAAGGATGGGTGGGTATGCCCAAGTGTGTAAACACCTGCAATCAGGGACCTCCTATTGTCCCTCTTTTTTTGTTTGTACTTTTTAGCAACAGCTCCCATTGGTTTTGAACACACTTTCCAACTGGGGACCTTTACCCAACTGGGGACCTTTACCCAACTGGGGACCTTTACCCAACCGGGGACCCTATTGTCCTCTTGTTATTCGGTTCCTGGTTTGAATGTGTATACCTACCCACTACATTGTAAAACAACATTACATACAACCACTATAAACACACAGACGCAGCAGCAGACGATCGAAAGTACAGTTAACTGCTGCTGGTGTGTAGCTGACAAACTTCGGCACTCCGGAGCAGACCAATCATTATAAAGAAATTGAAAGCTTACACCACTGCAAGTTTATCCACTGAAATCATTGGGCCTGTAAGACAAGGGCCCAATTTCATAGAGCTGCTTAAGCACAAAAAGTGGCTAAGCACAACAAAATTATGCTTACCAGAGTAAGATTACCAGCCAACTTACCATGTCACATGTACAATTTGTGACCGGTATCCTGCTCATTTTCATTTTTTAAGCAGCTCCATGAATTTGGGCCCAGTGCCTGTCTTGATCCTTGCAGATAAAGACATGAGACCAGTGTAGGTTGCAGGTTCACGTCCTACTTCAGTGAATTTTGTTAAGTTCAATTGTTTGAGAGTTTCCCTTAAATATTAGTAACATTATTTTTATTGTAACATTGCTGTATTTATTCTCATCCGTCCACAGTTATTTATAGTTTATAGGAACGTATGCCCAATTAACCTATTTATAACATAATGCTGTGTTACATTATTTGTACAATCTCTTTGACAAAACAAAAATAATTTGCAAAAATTATGATGCCAACAAACAGTTAGCCACTTCTACCAAGTTGTACTTACCGTAATGGCGATGTCACACGGGGAAATTTTTAGGCAGTTAGTTCCAGGCAATCTCCAAGAAGAAAAACACATTCACATGTCATTTTCAACATTATTTTTCGGGACAGTTAAAGGCAGGGTACACTCATGGTGATTGTCATAGACAACTATCCTCACTTGGTGTAAAATAACAAACCTGTGAAAATTTGGTCGCAATTGGTCTTCAAAGTTGCAAGAAAATAATGAAAGAAAAACCACCCATGTTGCATAGAATTGTGTGCTTTCAGATGCTTAAGAAAAGCTCATGCCTGAAGCCTTTGAAGATGAATCGTAGTGCTTAGTGAAATCAAGCCCTGTAAAAATTGCTCTGTGTGACTTAAAGGCATTAGGCTCAACACCCAATGTGTTTGGTTTGGATAATCCAAGTTTCGCCGTGCTTAAAGGCATCGTACACGTTTGGTAATTACTCAAAATATATATTAACATAAAAAACTGACTTGGTAACAAGCAACAGAGAGCTGTTGATAGTATACAACATTGTGAGAAACGACTCCCTCTGAAGTAACGTAGTTTTTGAGAAAGAGGTATACTTTCTCACTAAAATAATAAAAACATCTTGCAAGAAGTTTTTATTCCTATCTGAAAGCACACAAATTTGTACAACAAGGGTGTTTTTTCTTTCATCATTTTCTTGCAACTTCGATGACCAACTGAGCCCAAATTTTCACAGGCTTGTTATTTTATGCATATGTTGGGATACACCAAATGAGAACACTGGTCTTAGACAATTACCAAACGTGTTCAGTGCCTTTAACTTGGCAGTGGAGTATACTTTGGAAGTCTAGAATGCGCCAGCCGTTTGATTTCCGAAGGGTTTATGATGTTGGGTACGAATACCATTCAGTGTTCAAGTGACTTCTTTGTCCTGTTCTGGCACAATTTTTATCTGGATCCTCTTGTATTTATTTTGAAAGATACTAACGTTTTAGCTTTTGAAAATGTGCCAAGCGGTACAAAGTTGAGATTCATAATTGTACATTTTTTACATTTCAAACCTAGTCATACAATTTTGCAAGGACTATTCGCCTTTTAATTCAACTTGCACAAATTGATTGTTTTTAACATGCGACTTCTAATGACAAGTTCTGATTTTGATTACCGTTCCCCTTCTCGGAACCACGGCTTGGGCTTGGGATCCGATGTGGCAGGAGATTTTGTCCCGCAGATTATTCCGTCCCCCCCATACGGCAAACTATGCACAAACTTCTTTTGATAGCGCCCTCTTGTGAATCATCCTCCTCCAGCCCATGTTAATTTCCCGTATGGGGACAGAATCTCCGGGGGGACAGATTTCCCTTTAACACCGGCTTGGGATCCGTCCACCAGATATGAAGCCCCGTAAGGAAAGCGCACGTCTTCTAAATAATTGACAGAGTCAAATCCGTGGTTTCGAAAACGACCTATGATTTGTTTATGAGCGAAACAAAATGACCATCATAGTCATTATGAGGTGCCGTTTTACAAGACGAGTTGTTGGGTAACTTACAGAATGTTAGTTGTGTTTTACCAATACACCGATGTGTGTACTTACGGAAGGGCATTTGTGGGGTCCTGACAACAATAGAACAAATAACCCAACAAGGTAAATTTCAATAGGAGCAATGGGCCCCTATCAAGGGAATTTTGTAGAAAAGGGAACAATTAATAGAACAACAAAAGCAGGACTCCACAAACCCCCATCCGTACGGCCGGGTGGTTGAGAACTGTATACTACACAGTACTTTCCAGAGTCTTGTGCAAAAAAAACCAAAAAAAAACACAGGCATATCACATGTTTTTATATATATTTTTGTCACGGGACTCAGTGGAAAGTACCGAGTATACAGTGCCCAACACACATCGGTGTATGGGTCTATGATTTAACATCTACCAAAACTCAAAGAATGTTGTATATGCAAAAATGGCAGATCCCTGAACCCCCTTAGCTTGCTGTGGCGATCCTTTCTCCTATGCAAAACACTGTACACCTTCACAGTCTGTTTTTTGTTTTGTAACTAATGTGACTTTATATAAAACAACACAATGTGCCATGGTGTTACACATTATCACTGGTAAATTTATTAAACAAAAATGTCACCATAAGTTCGCTTTGTATTGTTTGATTTACTGTGAAATCTTTTTGTTTGGACATTTGGGAGCAAGTACATCTCAAGATCCTATTATTGTGGCGACATCATTTGTTCTCGGGTCCACAATTAGTATATTATTGTTATGCTTACATCCTTACTTGGCATTTATGGGTTCCTTGTGACAAAAATAAATAAATACAAAATAAATGAAAATCAAAATAACTAAAACAAAGAACAAACAATTAACAAAAAACAAAGGAGAAACAGTTTGATAGAATCCATCAGCAATTTAATTCATTTTTATTCCAAGTAAGTATAAATTCTAGGTTAAAAACCTTTATAAAATGTTCCGAAAGAATTGAAAAACATTTCCTTATTTCATAGAGTTGCAATACTGAAAAAATTTAGTATTTTGGATGGTAACCTTATTCTGTAAGCATAATTTTGTTGTGCTTGGCTACTTGTTGTGTTTAAATCAACTCTATGAAGTTGGGCCAAGATTAGGTTCGAAATAGAGCCGCTTTAGCAGAGAACTTTGCTTGATCGTTTTCTGGAGCAATAATAAGCAGGATACCAGTCTCAAACGGTGCATGTGGTGTGGTACTTTGGCTGGTAACCTTATTCTGGTGAGCATGATTGTTTTGTGCTTGAGCAACTTGTGCTTAAGCAGCTCTATGAAATTAGGCCCTGCCCCTTGGGCAAGATGGAGCATTAAAACCAGGTGCTTCCCTTTTTTGTGGTTTCAAAAAATATCTTAGCATGGACTTTTCTGCACTGAGTGAATTGAACAAAAGTGAACCTTTTAAAAGAGATAGTTACTGCGTACCATAATACGACAAAACAGACACAAAATTCAATTCTTATTGTATTCATTACAATGTTGATAGGGATTCCTACATGAGCCTTCATGTCACGGTTTGTTGTTCGCTGTCGACAAATCGACAAGTTGTGGGTCGGCAAACATTGCCCACCGGAATATTATATCAAAGTGTCTGAAGACAAGACCGAAAACAATTGCGCTTTATGCCCAACCCCCCCCCCCCCCATTTATTTATATTTGTTTTAAGAGATGGGCTGCACAGGTTAGGGTTTTTCATTCCGCCCTTTTTTTTCACAAAAACATACGTCAGTTGTATTTCATTGAGTAACGAATGCATTTGCAAGGATAAGCTGGATTTTAGTTGCAATGGTTCTTTGCTTCGGAAATTGTTTGGACCTTATGATGCATTGATGCCACCATCTTTGATGGAAAACGCACAGCTACGTATACGCGCAGCGCACGGGATCAGCCAATGAGCTATCTTCTTTTGACCGAGTCTAGCTGAGGGCGCCCTTTTCAAATGACGCCATGCGTATAAGTTCTCTTCAGTTCCTGCAAAGCTCTTGTGTCGGTTATTTCCATTGATCTCTATTATCTACAAATTCGCATACTTTAACGACTGACGCTAAGGGGTGTATGAGGGCGTTCTGCAATTCAACGTATGATGACGCAGCGCGGCGATCCAACCGTAGGCGCCAATTTTGACACGACCCTACTTCTGGGTAGATCCCTTCACCAACAGTGATTTACGCACCATGCCTTAGTTTAACAATAATTATTATTATTTTATTAAAAAAATTCACAATTTCTTTGAATGGGCATTACCAAATTAAACAATTATAAACATCCAGCAAAATCTGTGTAACTTCCAATTAGGCTATTTTAATATATTATCTAATGAAAACTAAAACAATCAGTTTAATCCCTTGTTAGTATAGATTGATTCCTCGTGCTATCAGTTTTGGCTTTGGTATCTATTTTCTCGGTAGTCCAGCGTTGATATCATCCTCAATCCCACACTCATCGTTGCCACGCTTGATCTTGAAGTAACCTGATTACAGAAAGGGGGAAAGAATGTAGGATTTTTAGACTTTGCATGCGGGAGAATTTGTATTTTTACAGTATGAGTATGAAACCAAGAAACCTTCAACAGTGCCTAATTGTACTGAACCCGTAGTAGGCATGAATTTACCTATAAAGCGAAAATGTATAAGGAAGTTTCAGTTTTAGACGTGGAAAGAAAACATCAACTATGGGGAAAACCCACGCAAGGGACTGAAAACTCAATCTACCTGTAACGATACGGTCCAAATTGGGATTCGAACCTCTGAGTCTATACAGAGCTGAAAGGCAGGAATAAACCACTAAGCCAAGCTGAATACAGCATACAGAGCTCAGTAATCTTTTCGAGGATAATTTAAAACACCATGTAGCTGTGAAAAGATCCGATGGTTTGTGTGCTCTACGTTGACTAGTGTACTCAAGTTGTCAAACAAAAATGTGTTAAGCGAAGTAGGCCACAGTGAAATTGTGGCCCGGAAAATATTGCTTAAAATAATTATGCTTAGCAATAATGAGAAGGATACCAGTCACAGATGGTACATGTGACATGGTGTTTTGGTTGGTAACCTTATTCTGGTATATGCATAAATTTGTTGTTCTTAGCTACTTTGTTGTGCTTAAGCAGCTCAATGGAATTTCGCCCTGTAGGCATAGGCCTAATACAAATTTAAAAAAACAATTTGTATTCATATATTTACGGGGTAGAATGATAGGCCTAGGCACAACGTTATTTTATAAAGTTTGTACTAATGTGGAAACCCTACACTAATCTGTCGACGTCTTTAGAACAGAACTTACAACCGTCACATTTTAATAGACGCGGAATAAAGCGTGTCCAGGTGTCCGGGGGAAAGGTTCGCGGGCAGCACAGCCCTGTCACTATATTACCATTTTGAGATATCCATACGCTTGGACGAAGTAGTGCCCTCGAATATTGTGGACCATAATTACTTTTACTGAATATGTTTGTGTCTCGTTTTGTTTCATCAAGTTTTTTCAAGCTCCATTAAAGGTAAAATATATTTGCCACAGTCCTAATTGGAAGCATTCGAAGATGTTATTTTAATATCATTTCAGGAGACGCGGAATGATTTCAAGTTATTGGCTGGTGGTGTCTCGTTAGTTGGTAACTTAAAATGAGTTTTGATGACCGAACTGTTGTGGACTTGCCTCCTTAAAATGACAGGAAATTCTTCATTTTTACACACTGGACTGCTTGTTTCAGCTGTTACATCTTCCAAGGCCGGAACGGTACATCTTACTGGTGAGTTTTCTTAACACAGTTGTTGTTCTTTTATGACAGTAAAAGACCGTTGAAGACAAAATAAAGTTCATGTTATATGGGTGACTTGATTAATTGTTCTGTACCGTATGTCAGTCAGTTGTCCGTGAACCAACGAGGACGGTCGAGTTGGTACTTATGCGTCTTTGTCACTGAGTTCTACAATCATGTTATTCCTTGTTGTCTTAGTACGCGTATGACTAGGAGGATTTTAATTTCGTGGCTTGTTCGGGCAGTGCAGACATGTCATGCTGAATTAATGGGAGTTGTGAACGCAGGCGATAATCACAAGGGATAATTTTGTTTAGGTGATTCGGAATCCAGATCAGATCGATCCTATGTGATGTAAGACATTTATTAACTGTTGTTCGCGTAATGGGGGAGGGGTAGGTTTACTTAATGTGTAAGAGTTTGGTAAGCATGTTTAGATAAGCCTGGGTAACGGCCATTGTGACACCCCGTACCCATACGGCGAATTGTGTGTAGAAATTTCGTCTGATAGCTCCCGCTTTTGACTCAACTTCCTTCAGCCCATCTTAATTTACCGTATATAGGGGACACACACTGGGCGACAAAAACCCCTTTGCCATCGTTAGAGGGGTTGGTGGCAAATTATTGGTATTTTTATGCTTGATAAGTCAAAGGGATTGTTCCATTTGACACCATGTGTAGTAATGTATACCATAATGTTCAGTGGCTCACAAACCACATTAAGCTAATTACTAACTTAACTTATCTATTTATTTAAGGGTATGGCTTAACTGTTATAATAATTACTCTCTTTTCTGATGACTGTTAATGAAGACAGATGAAGTAAGTCTGAGATGGTCTGAGTAATGTTTAACTGCTAGCTGATTTGTTGCAGCATCTCAGATAGGCTTACTTTGGTAGGCCAAATAATCAGCCTGGGCTCGACTTCACAAAGCACTAAGACTCATCTTAAGATGAGTTGTCATCATTGCCATGGTGATTTGTATTGTGACATCACACTTTGCTTAGCAAATAGGATTGATACACAGTTAAGACCAATTTTAGCTCTTTGTGAAATCGGCCCCTGCTCTCTTAAAGTTTTAGACTGAAATTCACTCTGATTGATTTAAACTAGGGACAAAATCATTTACAATTGTCACTAGTTTCAATTGATTAATAGTAGAGAGAATATCAACATAAAACTTTAAGAGAGTGCCTTGTGGTGCTTAAGTTCTCTGCACCAATTTTGCAATACTGGGGTTTTCTCAAGGCGTGGCACATGTGCTCTTGATTTCTTACCATTGTCACCCCAGTCTGGGTTCCATGAATTAGCAACCAGCCAATAGTCCACACCGCCCTCAACGCCCCATCCCAGAATCCTGATTGCATGACCACCAAGCAAAGAGCCAGTCTTGTGCTGATAAACACCTGCAAAGAAATGCACTCTATTCATAATTTGTTCTAAAATATATATAATTTCTTGTATGAAACTTAGTGTTTGGATATTTTGTAATAGGATTCATCTTAAAATAACATTTGGGTTGACACAATTAAATTGTTACACATTTGAAGTGATTGATAGTGGTTTTTTTTTTACAGTTTGAACCCTGCTTTAAACTGAAATATTACTCCAGGTCCCAATTGAGCTGAAGCACAAAAAGTAGGTGAGCACAACAACATTATACTTTGACTGGTATCCTCCTTTTATTTTTGCTTAGCAGAAAATTTTAAACAATATTTTCTGCTATGAAATTGGTCCCAGATGATCAATACCAGTACCAACTTCATAAGTAAAGTCCCACATACAAAATCTCTGTGTTTTGGGGCAAAAATTACCAATGATATTTAGTCAGATGACAATTTTAATTGAACTTAGTTATAGTTGAGACTATTTTAACATATTTTGTTGATTCGATGACTTTTCAATAATTTTATTACAGTGCCAATTATTATTTTCATACATTTTGAGAAAGAAAATGTCAACGTTTGTGTGGGTGTTTATGCGCCACATACCAAGCGTTGACCTGAGAACAAAAGAGGTCAGCATAACGTAGGGACTTGAAGCACTATGTGGACTCACACACATCCACACAGCGTTTTGTTTAATGTTGAAAGAATATGTTTTCATAAGTGCACAGAACAAAGGAATGTCCACAGAGTGCATGCCGCAACATACAGCTGGGTGATTTTATTTGTGTTTACTCTTAATTATTGGATTGGCCTTATTATGTAAAATAATAATAATAATAATATTAATAATAATCATAAACAGTATTTTTATATAGCGTCAAAATCCGCCTTAAAACACGCTCAAGGCGCTTTACAATGTTAAGATGTAAAACAAAAAGCCATTAAACATACCGTAAATAGAAAAAAAACCCCTGTAAAACAGAAACAGGAATTTCATGAACCCCTTAAAAACGTGAAACTAAAAACTTAAAGGAGTCTTAAGAAGGAAGAATATAAGAAATACCGATAACCAAACAGTAATACGCTTCATGGATGCAGACAATGCAAATAAAATTAGTGTAAAAGAATTAATTAAACTAAAGGAGTAATTCAATAAAAGAATGGGCAAAAGTTAAACACACTTAGGACCTGGCTTTTCCAAAGTGCTTAAATTAATCAATAACCAGGAAAACAATGACTGAACAAATTAAAAATTACATAAGGGCAATAAAATGTGTTACCTGATCTGTAGGTAGGGAAGTCAGCATACACGCTGAAATCAGCCTCTACTGGTCCGTTTGTCATTATCTCGGTCTGTATCTGTTTCACATCTGTATTGATGGAGTAGGCAGTTGCTCCTGTTTAAACAAAAACAAGAATTCATAAGTCGAGGACAAACCAAAAACATTTTTTGTTTCATAGAGGGTTCTCAAAAGGTAGGGTCGGTAGATCGATATATTTTTTCATTAATTTGTTTAACATTTTATATGGATATTGTATTTTGGAACATTATAAACTCTTTGTTATTAAAATATTAAGTCCAAACTCAAAACACAACACTTCACTGTATTGAACTCTTTTATTAAATGTCTTTGAATAGTATTTTAATACTTAAAACTGTTCAACTAACAAGATTTTCGAAATTTTTCGACCAACTTTTGTAAGATTTTTAATGATAATATAGGGGGCAAAACAAAAACAAACAATTTAGTTTTTGGCCTAAGGGCTACTGTTCTTCATAATTGTTTATTATAATATACGATAATTGCATGTACTATTTGAAATTCATGTTTTGGCTCTTGTTATTAAACCAGGGAATCTTCAGCTTTCACTTGACTCTCATCAGCATAAAGAAATCCTTTGTAGAAAAAGTATGTAAAAGATCAAGAACTTTCTGCCAAAACTGTTCAACGTTGCCCCATACATCAAGGTGGCTGTTAAAAAGACTAATGATTAAGGGCAGTAATATTGCAAATCGGATATGGCACGATGGCTACACGGAGCAAAGTGCAAGCGTAAATGGGCATCACAAAACTTGGAGTGTCGTGGCCGAGCGCTATACTGAACCGGGCTTTTACTTTGGTGTAATGACTCCAAAAATTAATGTCACCATAAAACAGTTAGGCCTACTGGTAAAGAGCAGTGAAGAGGTATTGGTACTATAAAACATTGTTATAGAAACGACACCCTTTGAAGTAATGTAGTTTTAGAGAAAGAGGTGATTTTTCACCAACAAATTTGAGTCTGAGAAAGATTTCAGGCATACAAAATGGTCTCGATTATTTCAAATAGCTCTGTAAATTTCCTGTCGTAAATTATAAAGAGCGCATTCAGACACCCGTCGGATGTAATAATGAGCAACATTGTGGGTACATGCTTTGAAACTTTCTACCCAAAGTACACTCCACTCCAGGACCCCATGACCTAATGTTTTCACACTGAACTGCAGGATGCTCTTTTTTCATGAGGCAAGCTCTTTTTTTAACTGACAACAGCAATAGAAAATATAAATACAGAACACGAACATGTACGATAAACTGACAATTTCAATCGACAAAAGTTCAGACAAGAATGCAGTTGCTCGAAACTTTAGAAAACTTCCTTTTTGTGGGAAAAATAAAACCCAGTGACATAAACAGAAATTAGGAACAAACTATCACTCTAAAACTCCATGGTCAGAATTGTCCCTGGGGCCTGACCCCTGTCCGGGGCCTGACCCCTGTCCGGGTCAGGCTGGCCAGAAAATTGTAAAAAAAATAATGGATTTTAACTCGGGTTCTGCGCCATTTTGACCCATTTCTGGGTCATTTTGACACAGATTCCGGGTCATACTGACCCACAAATGGGTCAGACGCCACGGGACCCGGATCCGGGTCAATTCTGACCCGGATTTTTTAAAAGTGTATTCTCGCATATTACTACAGAAATCTTGTTTTTCTGCAGGACTAAGACGGTGTGGCAGGAGATTCTGTCCCCCGGATATTCTGTCCCCCCATACGGCGAACTGTACAAACTTCTTTTGATAGCGCCCTCTTTTGTTAATTTCCCGTATGGGGACAGAATCTCCGGGGGACAGATTTCCCTGGGACACCGGCACCGAATATACAGTGCATCGGTGCAAGGCGAACTAAACATCATGACAATTATCTTGAATGCAATAATTGCGTTCGTTTTATCAAACACATTGATAGGCGCGGCTACCTACCATAATGCCTGTCTTTCTGAAAGGTGACATTGTATCCCTGCTCGCATGTATGACTACATTTTGGAGTAGACACAGAATCACCACATGGTTTGAGATGACCTGGCTCGTGGTGATCACAGCTTGGTATAGAGTATGGCTGGCAGCCACTCTTACTGCCATACAAGCCACCGCTAACAAGACCAGTGTTCTTCCAGTAAGTCCAGGCAGCCGCTGGATAGCCACCTCCACATCTATTAATTAAAGGTATCGTACACGTTTGGTAATGACTCAAAACAAATATTAGCATAGAAACATACTTGGTAACAAGCCACGGAGAGCTGTTGATAGTATACAACATTGTAGGAAACGACTCCCTCTGAAGTAACGTAGTTTTTGAGAAAGAGATAACTTCTCACTAAAATAATAACAACTTCTTGCAAGAAGTTTTTATTCCTATCTGAAAGCACACAATTTTGTACAACACGGGTGTTTTTTCTTTCATCATTTTCTTGCAACTTCGAGGACCAATTGAGCCCAAATTTTTACAGGCTTGTTATTTTATG
The DNA here is from genome assembly GCA_021014325.1 of Plazaster borealis. Classification (NCBI taxonomy): domain Eukaryota; kingdom Metazoa; phylum Echinodermata; class Asteroidea; order Forcipulatida; family Labidiasteridae; genus Plazaster; species Plazaster borealis. The sequence continues at coordinate 14,865,380 of CM037455.1, read as the reverse complement.
CATATGTTGGGATACACCAAGTGGGAACACTGGTCTTTCACAATTTCCAAACGTGTTCAGTGCCTTTAAACAGTCCATTTCAATCGTACATATCATATTATATTTTGTATTAAATTTAACGATAAAATCTTTACTATATAAAGAAAATATAAAGTATGAAATTACATTTATGAACAACGCCGCCGCGACCAATTATTACTATAGAAATTAAAAAGCTACATGAAAATGTTGAACACGGTGCCAAACAGTTGATACTCCTCTGTAGGATGGTTGTGACTCTGAAGGTCTTGCTCTTTCTTATAAAGTGAACAGATAAAAAGAGTCCCACTGAGGCTATGCCCACGTCGTGGTCGAGTTGTCCACCATGGGGAATTTGTATTAGTCGAGAGAACAGATAGTCTGGGCCAATAACATTCCTGTAATCTTTCTCATGATCAGCTCCCTGCCATGGGATTATACAGCCAGCCCCGGGCTGCCGTGGCGCTCCGAAGGCTTTTTCAAACACTATATCGACCTCTACCCTCGCAGGTACCCTTTTATACTACTGGGTGAAGAGAAGCAATTATAGTAAATTTTGCCCAAGGACACAAGTGCCACGACTGGGACTCGAACCCACGACCATGATGAATTAACAACCAGAATTTTAATTCGATGCGCTAAACACGCTGCGTAATGATTCAAGACTTCACTGCAGAGATACTGCGAACTTCCCTGAATACAATAGACCCATTGCATCTGACGTCACAAGACCCAAATGGCGCCCTCACTGATGTCAATGAAGACCTATCATTGGTTGAGAATTGTGCGCGTTGTGCACACGCGTTCACGTTTCCATTGTTTGACCTCAGAGCGATGGCGGCCAATGCAAAGGGTCTATACTAATATATGAAATCTACTCACCCGTTACCACAGGGAGAGCAACATGAATTCAGGTCTTCGGCAGAGATGTTGACTTGGATTTGATTGTGGATACATTCACGATCTGACATGGACTCTACTGCACCAAATGCCTAAGAGAGTAATCAGGAGAACAATCAGCTAGTGCCTGCAAAAATGACAATTTAGTCACGAAACATAACACTATACGGTCGATGAAAGTCAACACTAAGAGCTCATTCTATTTGGATGTTGGACTTGCGTCAACAGACTACAAAAGGCAGACGACACGACATCGGTGAATTACAGTGCGCAGAGATCACAGGGTAGAGAGGGTGAGATATCGATGAAGAGGTGTGGAGAGAGAGAACAGATAGCAGTTCCCTTCTACAGTGGAGAGAATATGAAGAGAATATAGTTGCATTATTGAGGCCGAGATAACAGGATGGAGAGGAGTTCACAATTCATGGATATGCATTCCAACCCTTAAGTGCGGAAGGGCCCAGGAAATATACAAATATAGGATGGTTCCACTAGTTACAGCCTCCCCAGGAAGCCAACAAGTTTAATTGGTAGGGGGAGGTGTTGGAAACCTCAGAACCTAGCACAATCTGCCAGCAAGGCATCTGGAAGCCTGCTACAAAGAACAGATGGCTCCACTTCATCAGAGGGTTAGATCTGGGTAGGTGTGTAAATCTATACAATTTTGTGTACGAAGTACATGATTTTCAGCGTACTCATAAAAACCCAACCCAAAATAACTACCCTCCCCCAACCCCCCCCCCCCACAAAAAGAAAAAACACCAACATAAGTCTGGGACTTGATCCCCCTCCCCTCTTAGATTATATGTAATGGCCCAGTTTAGGATATCAAGGACTTTTAATCCCCCAGGGCGTTGCACTCTGGAGAAAGCAGTGAAATAAATAACTTGTGCCATGACTTAGTGTTACCAACGGTCACCAATACTTTTAATAAGCAGTGGATAGTAGAACTTGAAACTATGACAGAAGAGAACACTGCGACATTCCATCAGAGAATAGAAGATGGAGAAACAATTAAGGAATAATGAGGCTTTACATTGTGAGTTGAAGAAAGTTGGAAGGGGGTGGGGTGGGGTGATGAAGAAGCCTTCGATCCTTCTGCTGTGGAGAATATAAGATGGAGAAATGGCACCAGGAAATGCTGCAGCGTAACGTGTGAGAAGAGAGCACGCGATACAAACGAATGGATCGATTGATGAAAACAAAGGCATCGGAGAATTCTATAAGATGAAGAGATGAAATCATTCAAGGAATACTGCAGCATTGCAGGGGATCAGAGATCTACAGAGGGGTGGAAGATTGATGAAGATTGCTTCCTTTTGTGGAGAATAGAGTAGATGAAGAACTACACGTACCATGGTTTTGAGACGCAACGCAATGTTGTATAGTAAACTTTTACTAATTAAGGATATTATTAAGAATTGATAATCCTGAGTTCCACATTGTTTTGTATTACCTTTTATATTCTTCTTTTACCTTGTTTACACTGAGTTGTATCAATTTTGATTTATTTCATTGTTTGTATGCCTCCTGCTTCGTTGTATGGCTGTTGACATTTTGGTAAAAGTATAAGATATGAGCATTGCGTAAGAAAGCTCTCCGTCAACAACACTCTCAGGTATTTTGAGATCAGTGTACCGCAAACCGAAACAACCATGCAAAGTTTTAAACAGTTCAATATTGCCAACCAATTTACTGGTTTCCCATATCATCATGATACATTGCTCTGTGTGAAAGTCTTAGTCAGGTCTGATAATATTTTGTAGATCAAGCACTTAGCCCGAACATCTGACGTCACACTTCGAGGCTCGTGAAGAACGCCAGATAGCAGCCTTGAGCCAATGGAGGGATCCTGGTATATACCTTTGACCTCCCATCCATTCACACGGCACAGATTCGTATACACACGTGTACACACATCAAGGGTTGTGCATAAACAACATGACATAAAAACATTATGAACACGTGCGCAGCAGCAGACAATCGAAAAGTTCTACTGTATGGTGGAGCTGACAAACACGTCACTTCAATGAAATCATTGGGTCTGTAAAACCAGTACCTGTCTTTATCCTTGTGGATAAAGACAGGGGACCAGTCTAGCACTTACCCAGCACGAACCACAAGCTGCCTGGTCTCTGATGAGGGAGATGGAGTTGCATTGTGGCCATTGCTGACGAGCATCAAACGTTTGAGGTATATCTCTGACAGTATCGTGGACGAAGAGGGGTAACTTGTGTTCTTCTCTCAGTGGGTACTTGACCCCTAGGCGGGATATCACCGACTCGAAGCTCTCACCTTTAAAGTTAGCCCCGGCCTAAATTAAGAAAGGAGGTAACATGAGTTACGAAGTAGAACATTAATTTTGTGGCGTGTCGTGGACGACAAGCGGTTAAGAGCACCGAACTCAAGCTCTGGTGTTTCTGATCAGCACAGTGTGGGTTCCAGTCCGGTCGTGACACTTGTGTCCTTACGAGGGACCTTAGATCGGGCGAGTTGGTCTATAAAATGCATTTGTAACCGTTTGTTATAAAATGCATATGGTTAGAAAGATGTTTTCAAAGTAGAATACAATGATCCACACAAATATGTCTCGAAATTGCGTGGGTTTCCTTTTACATCGTGAACAAACACGGTCGGCCATTTTGTGGAGTCAAATTTTTGACTCCACAATATGGCCGACCGTGTTAGTTCGCAAAGTAAAAGGAAAACCACGCAATTTCGAGGCATATTTGTGTGGATCATTGTATTCTACTTTTATAACGTCTTTCTAACCATATGCATTTTATAACAAACGGTTACAAACGGTTTTTTGTTACCAGCTCGTCCGATCCAAGGCAACGTGTCCCTTTAAGCAACATACTTTACCATAATTGCTTTGTCATTTGGATGGGACAATAAGCTGTAGGTTTTGTGTACTAGGATTAGTAGTGCACGTAAAAGAACCCATCATGGAAGAATAGGGGTTAACCCCGGTGTTTCTCCGGTTCCCACAGCAAGCATCCTTGTTTACAGGTTTCCTCGGGCTACAGTGATTAAGTTCACTTATGAGTTCTCCCTGGTTTCATTACCAGAAATATATAATAATAATAAACATGTTAATTTTTAACTGCAATTTTTAATTTGTTGATTACTTTTAAAATTTACAGCTTAAAATAAAAATTATATAGTCCGAAAATTGCTATCGAAACAGGATTTAAAAGCAACTCATTTTTCGTTGGCCATTTTCTCCCCAAATTGTGAAAAACATGCAACATAACGCAGATTTTGCCATGTTTATATAAACACCGACAACATTTCACAATAAAACGATTAATTATAGGGACAAAGGATAAACAAATCTATCCCCTCCTCTTTTCGGCTAGGTTTGAGGAACAAAGGCCAAACAATTATATCATCTTTTCTTTTTAGCTTGGTTTAAGGAACAACGGTTTAAAAAAACACATATATCCTCCTCTATTTGGCTGGGTTTGAGGAAGAAATGATTAACAAATATATCATCTTCTCTTTTTAGTTTAATTTGAGGAACAAGAGAAATTAAAAAACTATCCCCTTCCTTAAATTATTACCACTCAATCCCCACAATTTTTTTTTTTGGTTAGCTTTCCCAATAATGATGCTTGCAATGTCATTAAAACTGTGTGCGTATTTCTGTGTGGGTTCGAGTCCCGGTCGTGACACTTGTGTCCTTGAACAAGAAACTTTACCATAATTGCTTTGTCCTTCGAATGGGACATTAAGCCGTAGGTCCCGTGTACTAGGATTGGTAGTGCACGTAAAAGAACCCAGAACATAATATCGTTCAAGAGTATATAGGGGTTATCCCCACACTGCCAAAAAATAATAACACTTTTTGGTGTTACTAGAGGACTACATAATTTGGTGTCATTTTAACACTTTTGGTGTTATCATTTACACCCATGCATGGCCATGGGTACACCATGGGTGTAAACAATAACACCAATGTGTTAAAATAACACCAACAATTTTAACACCGGTGAAAATTCTCGGTGTTGTCCTCTAGTAACACTGGGGTTGTTAAATTTGACACCCCAGTTTTTGCTGTGCAGTGTTAGCGTAGCTCGCAAGCAGTGATTACGTTCACTGATGAGGCATCATTGGTTCCATTACCAGAAATATATAATAAGAATAATAATATGGTTTTCAAGTCCTTCATGGGTGATCAATTTTTGTGTGTAAATGCTTCCATAAATCACAAATCAAATTGACAGTACATGTATATCAATATTGATATAAAAGTGAACATTAAACAAATGGCAACATCTAGGACCTGGGTGAAGCAACAGCTTTTGTTCCCCAGCCTTTTGTTCCCCAGAGCTGACCTCACTGGGCGAGCATGGTGGTCTAGCGGTCAAGATCAAGTGCTCTGCAGTACGAAAGGCCGATAGTTTAAATCAAACACAAAGTGCCCTTGTGATCTTTACGGGTGCACCCCACTAACTAAACTACCATAGCACAGAGTGCAAAATGCTAAATATTCAAGAATACAAAGAAAAATACTTAAAAGTCATCACAGCTTTTTACAGCAAACAGAAAATTATCCACTTGAACTTTTATCCTCTTGGGAGTCCCTAAGGGCCGGAGAGTTATCCTCCCTCCAAATAAAGACACCACTACAGCAGTGAAATTTTCCAAACGTCCGAGCATCAATCTTGAAAAATGTCTATATAATACACCTCTCGGCAAATAGGACCATTTTTTCTGGGCACATGTAATCCAAAATACCTCAAGCTGGAAGTCAACAACCCCCAGGTCACATTTGGGCAACATTTTCACACTTTCCTCCCTTTTTGGGGGCTCTCAAATATGTCTAATATAGAATATTTTGAGGGCCTACAAAATATTAATGAGGTCGACGCTCTGTTTTCTCCCTATTTAGTGGGTGCAACCTTACCCCAAAACATTAGTTCTGTTTGTGTTCAACAGGGATCAGGTTGGCTCAGTGGTTTCTTTCCATGCCTTTCACCTCTGTTGACCCGGTTCGAATCACACCTCAGACCAGAGCCTTGCATGTGGATTGGGTTTTCAGTCCCTACCTGATTGCGAGGGTTTTCACCCATTGGAGGTTTTCCTCCCACATCTAAAACTAGCCTGAGCCTTTCTTCTCGTTTCCTATTCATCCTGTTGTTGGCGCTAATTGTGCTGTTGGATGTGTACCGGTAATCAAATAAATAAATAAATAAATAAATAAACTTGGACAAAACAATAAATGCGACATCTGTTTTTTAATTACCTTCCATGTTGTGTCCATGGCATTGATGCGATAAACGATATCAGCTGAGACGTCAACATAATCCCGTTTGGCATAGGCCAGAGCCAGTAGGCTCACCAAGAATAGAAAACGCATCCTGTAGTTTGAAATACAATAGGAAACTCTTTTCTTTTGAAATGTTTTTTTTCCCACAAAAGAAAAATGTTTCCGATTTGAATATAAGAGTCAACATCAAAAATGATAATAATTACATACACAACAATGAATACAAAATGTACAAATCGTGCCTGCAGGAAGTCCACTGCTCTGTGGCTCTTTTGTAAACATGTGATGTCACAGGTCACATCGTCTATACAGTACGGTAGTTGACATGTTGCCACGAAAGCGTACAGACGTTTCTTTCTTAGTCATTAAAGGGGCTGTGCCGTCATGATCAGAGCAGACGTTCCTCACATGGAAATGAAAACTCTCATCCAGTTACTGCAAAACGCGCGTATATTTTATGGGGAGGGAAGGGGCGAGCGTGCAGTAACTGGGTGGGAGTTAAGGATTCCATGTACAGCCTCGCAGGCCTGCTTTGATCATGACGACACAGCCCCTTTAAAGTGCTGCAATTTTGTTTTCCTTGCTGCTATTACCTGACTATAACACGGCTACCCACCACTTATTTCTATTAGTAGTGGAGTTCGTAGCCAGTGATATTGCTCTACGTGTAAAGCAATTCCTATTTTATAAACACATACTAAACAACAACCGAAAGAAAAGTTCAAAGTTGGGGGCCATTTCTCGTACATCCTTTTTTAAAGAGTTTTAAACACAACCGTGTATTCTATAGTTCATAGTTCAGTGTTGTACTCATCTGCTCTTTCGGGCTCCAGAAAAAGAACTGGTGGCGGAAAATGCAAATACTTACAAGCTTACATGTTCGTATTAAGTGGCACAATGTATAACTGTTTTACAATCTCAGTGAAGTATTGAATGTGGACGTCCCATGTAGGCGTATACTTTACAAATGAACACAAAATCAAAGGTATGCTTGAACCTTGTAGTTAAAATGAGAAATTGTCTTACCTTAATAGTGTACTGTAAGAGCCGACCTGAATGATCACAACCACACGGGAAAGAACGCACGACTGATCAGGAACTCTTTTATATAGTGAAAAACAACATCACGTGACTTTTGTCTCGTGACCAACAAGGAAGTGTAAACAGGGTCAAAGTATGGTTTGACGATTGTTGTATAGATTTTCCACAAAATGATCAGGTGGACTAAAGGGTGGTGGTAGTCGACAAAAGTGATCTGAAAGGTCACTGATTTTCATACTACTCCTCAAGAGAAATATAATCGTATTGTACCCGGAAGAAGGACGTTACGAAGAGACACCGGTATAGGGGAGTAATAAATTCATGTGCAAAATGGAGTTTCAAGAAAACGGAGCGCACCGAGAAAGTTTGATTGGGCCTCGTCTGCCATTTTATAAAGTCCCCAACCACTGAGAGGATATTTTGCTCATCGTTGGTGACGATCACCACCTCCTGGGATTAGTTACAGGATCAGATTGAACTTGAATGGGATTTATAACTCAGACTCAGATTTCAATGGGAAATATTAAGCCGGAGGTCGCGTGCACTATTTGTAGCGTATGTAAAAGGACCCAGAACAATTATTGTGGAAGAGTCTAATTGTATACCTCCATGGGTTAACCTCGGTGTTCTGGTTCACACAACAAACGACCTTCCTCAGGCTTGCGAGCTACAGTGTAAAATCACGTATAAGGCATACTTGGTTTCATTACCAGAAATTCATAATAATGTGCATGCCTGACGTGCATGCCTGATTGAGCACACTATGAAAGGTTTAGCAAACGAGTATTCTGCCCATAAGGGCCTATGATGGGTCTGCTTGTTTGAATGAACACGGTGGTCGCTGTGTACAGTTTTCTTTTCAGTTGTTGAAAATGGTATTCCATTTTTGGTTTGAACTTGAGCAGAATGGGAAAGTATTTCGGTATAAACCTATATAGCATGTGGCGTAAATACACATTGGGGGGGGGGGGGGTTGCTGTATCGAACCATAGTTTGTGTAAAACTCGATCTCATTTTGGGGTAAGAGGGTTACAAGGTACTTTGGCGTGTAAATTATCCACATCGCCAAGACTTTGGGATCTTTGAATTTTTTTTATTGTGACTTGACACACTTATTTACCTGATGTCATTGCCAATGATACATCTTGGTTACGTTGAGCCAATTTTGGTAGTCGGCTGAGTCTGGATGTGTGCATTTTTTTGCATTTTTTTGTATAGGCGAAAGTGCATGCATGCTGTTACGTTCGCCATATGACAATCAACTTGAACCCCAAAATATAGACAGTATAATATCTGCATGTGAAGGGGTCTGTGTCTGAATAAACCTGGGAAATTAGAGTTGGACGATGACGAAATAATCTGCTCTCGACGTGGGAGGTAAATCAAAATGTGGAAACCCCTTAATAATCGGGTGTTGGAAAACGGTGGGTAGACTGGTAGACTTTGGTCAGGTGGAATTTGAGCAGGGACCGAAAGATCGCTACAGCAATCGAAGATAAGTACCACACGCACACGACCCCCTTTACGTTCTCAGCCATAACACTGACGCTTAATTTATCTTCAGCAAACTTTAGCAGGGAACATATATTGACAATGTTGAGGCAAGTGTAAAGAGTGGCTGCTAGGCCTAAGTAAAAAGCTTCTGTTCTAATATTATAACAAATTGTTATCAGATTGTTCAGGACTTAACGGTGTGCATTTGTTGAAGTGACTTCTCATATCAATTTTTCATTGGAAAGTCAGTTTCTAAACCGTAGTTCATCCATGAAGCTTTTCAGAAACCAATGCTTTGGTAGGGAATAATATTGATATGAAAGAAGGGGATGTCTTTTTAAAAATCTCTTATCATCTTCTATAGCGTGTTAAAAAAGACTTCAAGATTTGTTGCGTTAACCCTATATACCATTATTTCTGTCCGTAACTTTTTAGGGCTGAGTCTGATCACCACCCAATGTGCTATGTGCACCATAATGGGGTCCCCTCCCAGCAAGTCTCTGAAGAGCCTGCCACGGTTCTGATCGTTAAAGGTATTTATACAGGATTGGTAGAGCTGACAAAACAGTCGCAAACAAAGTTCATGTTTTGTGTGATTAACCATATACATGAAAAAACAAACCTGTGAAAATTTGAGCTCAATTGGTCATCGAGGTCACGAGAAAATAGTGAAAAGAGACCTTGCGTTTTGGTTTTTCAAACATCGAGTTTATTATCACGCGTGATAAAAACTATTGTTTGACTCATTTCTCAGAAACGATAGCATTTAGGCAGAAATATTTTAAGGAACCCTTTGTACCATTACTTACTTTAAATCATGTAAGTTATGTGTGAATCCGTGAACATTTGTGTTTTTCGATCTTACCAATAGTGTATAGGGCCTTTAAAATGGGAGTTGCCCGAACAAAAAAAGTTTTTTTTTCACCTAAAGTCCTCGCATTGCTAAATAAAAGGAAATGCATTACACAGGCGATACGCAAGGTCAACCAACCATAATAATAATAATAGTAAAAATTTATATAGCGCCAAATCGAAAACAATGCTCCATGGCGCTTACAGAGTAACATTTAAAAACAAAAACCCTAAAGATAAACACAAAGTCATTATCAGAATCATTCATACTATAGTTCATACTATAAGGTTTTTTGAAACTTTGCATGGTGGTGTAGAAAATAAGAAGTAGGACTCACTATTGATAGTATAACTTGCGGGTAAAATCTCTTTTGAGGGAGAAGTGTTGGCTCTGAAAATAGCCGGTTTGGTCTCGACGTTTCGAACGGTATACTCTGCTCGTCTTCAGGAGCGTATATACCGATCGAAACGTCGAGACCGAACTGGCTCTTTTCAACAGAGCCAACACTCGTCCCAAAAGAGATTTTACACATGGTTGTATTGGCAAGTTTACTATTGATAGTTACTTCTTAAAGTTCATACTGTTTATGAAACATTTTATCCAGATGAGCTAAATAATGAATAGCGTAGTTTAATTGTTTTCCTTACAAGTCTCACGAAAATAATTTATTACGACCAATTATAAATAAACCTACACGGCGTTTACTTTTTCAGAATAAAACTCAAAAGAGGGCGCCCATGCAGTTTGTATTGGACGTTGTGTTAACATTTAATACTACGGTATATTATTTACATAAATCAGCGAAAATAATATTAGGGCCTATTAATATTAATATTTTATTCAAATTTTGTCCCTTTACTATTAGTAAGTTTGTCTGGTTTAGTGTTTCAACTTTTGTTTGGATTTGGGGGTTTCGTTGGTTTATGCTTATTTTTATCATATTATTTTACTTCCCATTCTCGTTTAATTTTTAACTTTAATTTTATGTTTCTGTGCATTCTGTAGTACCGATTCAGGGCTTGATTTTGGGGTAAAACACCACAAGACACATTTGTACCGGACCAGAATTGATTTTACAAGACCAGAATCTGAATGAGAAAGATCTTTCTACAAAGTTTAATACTTTATCAGACTCAAAAGTCAACATTTGAACATGATTGTTTCGTTAATTTGAGATAATTACACAGTATTAGGCCTACCATTCAACTTAAAAATACAAGACAGCCGGGCTTGTCCAATCCTGAGTTTACTGGCCCAAAGCTAAAATCACTGGCCTCGGGCCTGCGGTCCAGTGTAAAATTCCAGCCCTGCGATTTAAACGAGCGGGGTCTGGGGTGGCACATAACTTTTGATGACAGTTGTTTGACCTTTGCCCTTCCCTGTACGGCCTCTGCTCTTATAATATTTTATTAATCAAGGAATTAAAATAAAATGAATAAATGGAAACAATCAAAGCCCGTGATAACATGCTTCTTGTCGGATGAAGTTGTCTTCCCCAACGTTTCAAACTAGTAACATGCATGATATTCTTCATATTTTAATCTGGTTTCTGTTAGGGTTTTTTGGACGCCGAAAAATTGCAAAACTGTTAAGTAGCAGGAAAAGCCTTTTTTATTATATGTAGGTCAGCCCTTACTCAATTTTTTACATTCCGAAGGCCAAATATCATGCCTGAAGTAACAAACCCATGGCCCGTACATTTCATTCGCCTGTAATCCATTTAAATAAGCCTATCTGAGCTGACTGCATCGTATAGACGATGTGACCTGTGACGTCACTCGAAAACCTTTTTGTACTAGTGAGCCAGCTATAGCTAGCTAGTCGTTAACTTCTTGTCATTCGTCATGTAAGTACACGCGTTACCAAGAGTACCCATCTTCTTGCCAGGCGGAACATGACTTGGATAGTGTTTTGTCAACAGAGGGCGGTTTGAATGTAAACAGAGGTCACATCGTTTTTAAGTAGGCCTACATATTTTTATCTGCTATATTGTGCATTTATAACAAATAGATAAAGTACGCCTTACGGGATAGCAAAATTACTGTAACGACTAAAGTCATCTGCTTACACAGTGCTTAATAACAAATATGAAGATTTAGCTATAGGTAAAGACATTTCATTGAAAGAGCACTTTTACGTGAAAGTTGTGGTACCAACGGTGAAATAAAAACCTGCCTCGAAACATTTGATTTGATTTCCCGCGTCATTTCTAACCGAAAAGGTGCGCTACAAACTTCTACTATATGAAAAGTCCACATTCTCAAAACAACGAATAAAGCTGGTTATACGAAATTTAAAGTAGCAATTTTTAGTATTAGTATATTATAGATCTGGGTGGTTTGTATGTCTGTACATAAAGTAAATGAGTGAAAATCGTTGTCAGCCTCTCAAAAAAACCCACCCCAAAACAAGCAACTCTGGGACCTGATGCCCCTCTTACATGTGTCTAGTCTATTATATCATATCAAGGATTTTGACTCCCCCAGGGCATTGCACTTTGGAGAAACAGTGAAATAAATAACATGTGATATGAATTAGTGTTACTAGCCCTCACTTCATGTAGATTATGTTGTGCACCAAGCTAAATCTATCACACGAACCATCTCTGCCCTCTTAACATGTACCCATTCCCCCCGCGTGAAGAAAAGCAATAAATAATATAGTCAAGTGTGTTGCTGAAAGATACAAGTGTCATGACAGGGATTCGAACCCGTACCCTGATGGCGTATGCCACCAGAACTTTATTCCGATGAACTAAATCGCTTGGTTATTACATGCCATTACGGTCTCGGCTTTTTTTAGAGCCGCAATCTCTCCTGAAATTGATACTATTACTATAGTTGTATCTGTAAAAATGTCGAAAATAGCATGCAGATTGCAGACCCAATATACCAAGAGCGAAGTGGAATTTTGTAAAGAGTGACTATTCTACAACTAAATCCAAACACGTCTGAAATACAATAATTACAATATTAAAAAATACCGTAAGTAAAGTGCAATCTTAAGTGCTTAAGATTTAAGAAGATGTTCAAAAACTCCTTTAAATTTGTGGATTTTTAATTTATTTTTACAACAAATACAGGCGGGGAGAATCGGTAAAAAAGAAAACAAGGGTGTGTGTATAAATGTTTAAATGCGGTCTAAGTACGGTGCTCGACGGCTATGCGTATATTTCCAAACTTCGTATTTTGTTACTGATTGAATTCAGAGATACAAGGCTCAAAGAATTCCCAGTCAACGTCATCTACTCCGCTCTGAAAAGAAATGAACCAACTTGTTGGAGGTGCAGATGGAATGTCATAGGTCAGGGTAGACTCGGGCAATCCTGGGATTGATACCTCGAAGTGCCCGTTATCGTATATGACGATCAACTGTTTTCCTAAGTAGTTTATGTCCGTATTGTGCTGGAGCCACACGGAAGATGGTTTCGATTTCATGATGCCGGAACCTAAGGCATTCAGACCTGCATTAAAGATTTCAACGGAAATTCAATTACCCGGTACTAAATAATTTTACATTGATAAAAATAACAAAAGTGTAGAAAATTTATAGAACTACAAGTTTTAATTGGCCAGCAATGCATCCCTACAAAAATGGTCCAGTCCCTTGCGCCCATTAAAAGTACATAAACCACCAGCGAATTCACATTAAGGAATATAATACACTGGCCAAAAAAGAAAAGGAGAAAGAAGAAAAAAGAGAGACTCTCAAGAGACTTTCTACATCAGTAGTCTACTGATTTTCGAAAGTGATCAATACTGCTGGGAAGTGATTGTCGGTATTTTTCATTTCCCGACCCCTGTCCATGAATGCGCCAATATAATACGCTAACCTAAAAACTTGAATATCAAGTATATAAACCACAAGGGAAACTGACTTTGTAAATAAAATCTATTTCAGGATGAGCACAGGAAAATTGACAGAGCGGGATTTGAACCTGCTACGTTGGCACTGAACACGTTTGGAAATTGTCAAAGACCAGTGTTCTCACTTGGTGTATCCCAACATATGCATAAAATAACAAGCCTGTGAAAATTTGGGCTCAATTGGTCATCGAAGTTGCAAGAAAATGATGAAATAAAAAACACCCTTGTTGTACAAATTGTGTGCTTTCAGATAGGAATAAAAGCTTCTTGCAAGAAGTTTTTATTATTTTAGTGAGAAATTACCTCTTTCTGAAAAACTACGTTACTTCAGAGGGAGTCGTTTCCTACAAGGTTTTATACTATCAACAGCTCTCCGTTGCTTATTACCAAGTAAGTTTTTATGCTAATATTTGATTTGAGTCATTACCAAACGTGTACGATACCTTTAATCTCCTATTGAGACACATTTTCGGCGGTTTTTATAGGCCTACAACAAACTACAATACTTACGTAACTTATATGTTGCATCCGCATAGCCCGGTGCATTAGGAGAAAAAAGCACATACACATAGTCCACTTCTGGGACTGTGAACCTCATACGTATCGGTGACGTCAGCGGATCTTGTAGCGCCTTAAACTGGAACTGATATGTGGACTGGTTCGTACAGGGTATTGCAGGCCCTGGAATTATAAAGATATATCGGACTGTAACGAAGCGATACAAGAACAAGAACAAGAACAACATTTTCAAAGGAGTTCTTTTTGAGAGAATATTTGAATCGTGAGCTTTTGTGTGTGTCTCTGTTCGGGCAGAGTTCCAGAGGCAGGGGGCAATGTAAGAATAAAGGCCCTTTCCCGTAAGTGACTAAGCGTCAATGGAACACAGAGCGTACTGGTCGATAAGCACCAGGGGGCGTGCCCCCCCTCTTGCCCCCAAGTGAGATCGAAAATGCACAAATTAATGGTTAGGTACATCAAATAATAGCCCCACAAATTATGTCTTTGCCCCCGATTACCCCCCCCCCACCCCCTCATGAAAATGTCTGGGGTTGATGATAAGCTCAGACCTGGCCTGACACTACGGGGTTGAAGCAAGTAGATAGGGAGGGTCTAGGATATTGCGCGCCTTGAATGTCAGAAAGATGATTTTGTAGTGAATTCTAGGATTAAAACAGTGGAGATTGTTTAGGATGTGAGAGGGCATGTTTGTGCATGTCGGTAATCTCGCAGCTTTGGGTTTAATCTCGGGTTGCATGCGCGACGCAGTGCATTACGAGGATAACCTTATAAGTAATAAAGGACTGTCAGCATGTAGGCCTAACCTCAGTGATCAAGGTTTCAGAAGGAGGTTCTGCGGCCTTTTCTGGTATTTGATACTGATGAGAGATCAATTAAAATCTGAACAGTTAGATCGTCCAGACTTGGATCATTCGGGTGAACACGATTCGCTGCTGTGTCAACAGACCCCTGAGCCCTCCTCCCAGGGTTGGTTGGACCTTGAAGCACGGAGGTAGAATCTTGAAGCTTGTACACGCTCGCTTCATTCATCTTCCAAATCAATCTCAGTGAAGATATAACGCAAAACGCAAAAATACTGTTTTTCATACCATATTTATCAACATTGCAGTTTGGTGACTGGATAATCTTGCCCTGTTCGTTGATGGACACACGAGGGTCACCATGAATCTTCACCTCGTGGAGCTTCTTTTGGGGCTTCATATTCACCCCGCCCAGACGAAATTCGGTACACTCACACGGAGCCTGCTCGGCTAGTGACCAACCGTATCGTTTGCCAGTCTCTTGGTTTGGTTCCTGACCCACATAACAGACACAAGCATCAACTGTACAAAAATTTAAAAAAAGTTATTGGAAATTAATTTGTCAGATCATTCTCAACTTGGTCAGAAAGAATTCGAATCCGGTTTTGCGCAAAAATTAATAATAAACGTCCACAAAAAACTTGAGTCTTCTTTAGGTCTCTATGTATAGGTCTATTGTTACTATAAAGGATTTTCCTATGCAGACCTTCAAGCACAGAAAACCACACTCTAGAATTGGGACCAGCAGCCGATTTCACGAAAGTAGTGCGTAACTTGCGCCATGTCGTAAAGTTACGCCATGTAAATGTTGCGCAGCTGCGCCACTTCCTTAAGTTGCATTTCACGAAACTTGACTTAGCTGCGCAACTTATATCTACCTTTTCAACGACTGTTGCCTGAATCCGATGGGAAAAATGCAACAGAGCGGCCATTTTAAATCGCGATCTTTTTTAGCACACGGCGACAACAACATGTTTCATGCAGTCTAGTGAAGTGTCAACGGAAGTGTTCGGATAAAGATGGCTCAACTTGGACCACTAACTACTTTTATTTGGACACGTAAGTTTGTAAGAATTTATAGAAATGACTAGTAAAGGGTTCAATGATTAATAGTATCAAACACTCGCTGCTTTTCACGTTATTTTTAACAGAAATTTACAAACACTGACGACGAAAGGACGATCTTGACTGTGTACGTGGGTGGGATCGTGTGATGATACGTCTGTGTATACACGAGTGCGGACATGTCGTATCTATTTCTACCTCCATGTTTGTATCAAACTCAACAATTTTACCTTGTGTAATACTGTGGTCTTCGTTGACTTTTAGCCGTTGATTTTGTTTGAAGTATAACGCAATGACACCATGTATAACGTGCATAAACATACACATTTTGGGGATTAATAAGGAGTAGAACTTTCACTACAATAGTTATGGTACAAAATACCAAGTGATAAAACACATTACAAACAAGTACACGTAGTACGTAGTACTAGATGTACTAGTAGCTAGCTAGCTAGCTCAAAATGGTACATTTTGGAACTTCGGCAGCTCAATATTCTCATGTAGATGTCGACGATTGTTATTGCAAAATTTCAACCATGGTGGAGTTTTTGTCAAATGGTTTAATAATTGAGTGTTATGTTGCTGTCACTTTGTGGCCAATTGTTTTCCCCCCTTATTTTATGTTTCCTTGCACTCGATAACTTTAATTAATTAATTAATTATTATTTTGTGTGTGTGTGAAATTGCTGGTTTGAAAATGGGGCTTAATTATAACAACCCCAATCACCATATCCCACACTAATTTTCCAACTATCCTAACCACTGACATCATCACCTTTTTAACATATTTTTTGTTTATCTTTTCATTTTGTATTTAGATTAAGCTATACTTCAAAAACGCAAGAGAGGGACCCATAGGAAACTGAATTCATGTCACCAACAGTACCCAAACATGAAGAGTATTCAAGTCGGATTTGATACCACAGGACCAGTGTCTTCTTGTTTGGTTTTCCTTCAAAATACTCCATGAAGAGTTTTGACTTCCATAATATCAGAGGAGAGGAACATTATTTATTCATGAGGTGTGAAGAGGAAATATTTCATATATTATATCTCAATACTTATATCATTGTTTATCTTCAGTACTAAATAATTGCATTTGTTTTAAACATTAAACCAATAAAAGGGTGATTAATGTTGTTGCCAAAAATAAACAAAACTTGTTAATACTCTTTTCTGCAAACTCAATATAAATAATAGGTTCAACTAATTGCAATTAGTATTTAAAAACCTTTCATTTAACAAGAAAGTTATTTTCTTATGGGAAAATCAACAACACAAGTGGTTTGGTCCAACAAGTAGACCTCTTTTTGGTAGAATATATTATGCACAGTGAATTTAGACAACTCAATTAAAGTTTTTGTTTCCCTGTATTACTTCTCACTCAATATACAGCACAACATCCATTATTAGATGTCATGAGAGGATGGAGATGTCAAGGAGATGGAGAAGAAGATGAAGTCGTGTTCAAGGAGTTCCGTGTGTCATTCTCAGAGTCATCCAAAATTATTTTCCCAGCAAACTGGAAGATTGTTTCAAAGACTTAGTTTAGTTAATGAAATCAAACTAAGGGCCCCAAAGTATGGGATTATATTCAAAGATGACTAATAAGCTTGTTAGTTTTAAATAATTCAGTTATAACTATAAGTTAGAAAACCCACACAATCCAAAATATGTTTACCAACATCACAAGCAAGTTTGACCATTTCCAGGGGCC
This sequence comes from Plazaster borealis, assembly GCA_021014325.1. NCBI lineage: Eukaryota > Metazoa > Echinodermata > Asteroidea > Forcipulatida > Labidiasteridae > Plazaster > Plazaster borealis. Next base: position 14,847,832 of record CM037455.1, on the reverse strand, counting down.
TACACCCTTTACAACAGCAAATCCTGTCCATTTAATTGAACAAAATAAAAACCATTTTCTTCAAATATTTTGTAAAATTCTTTTGAAATGTTTTAAAGACAAACTTTGTGATTCCCATTACTTACATTTCATCTTCTGACAGCTAATTTTAGCTGATAGCGTCGTGTATTTTTAAACAATTCTTCATAATCTTTTTTTTTTTTTGGAGGGGACGTTGAATTTGTTTTTTCTGTTGGTTTCTGAACAATAACAAGTATTAAACTATACTATATCTTGCTCCAATAAATATAATTTCATTTAAACAGTTTTCTTCAAACTTGTCTTTTTGTGTAGTTGAATGTATTTATTTTATTTAGATGTGGAAGGAAAAATAAAATGTTTATAAGTGAAATGGAAAATTCATTAAAAATGAATTTAAATTAATTTATTTTAACTTGTCTTTTTGTATGCAAGTATGGGAGGTAAAATAAAGTTTATGAGTGAAATGAAAATTAGGATTGATTTCTTGAATCATAAGCACGGAGGGGGGGCTGTTTATCGGGACCGATGCATTCATGATTAGCAAATAAATAATGAGAGACTAAAGTGTTTTCTGAAAATGTATTATATGGTTGCAATTACAACCAACGAACGCCGGTTTTAATGACCCCAAAAATCGTGGCCGATTTAAACGTTTATTTTCTCCAAAATAACGTGTTTTTTATTGTAAACTTACTTGTAAACCAATTGCTGATGAACGTGTTTTTGTTTTGTTTCCGCTAAAGGAAATACAGAATGCAATATATTTCGATACACACTGAAATAACGTCCCTGCCAAAGGATAGTGCAGCTACCCGGGCAAAACACGTTGTGCCGTTGGCAGTTTATTAACTTGCGCAATAAAATACTGACTTACGCCATCAAAATCGAGTGCGTAAGTTGCGCCATTTTTGTGGCGCAACTTTCAGCCTTGCGCCACTTTCAGACGTGGCGTAACTTTCGTGAAATCGATCAAAACTTAGTGGCGCAACTTACGCACTAAACGTTGCGCAAGTGGACTTACGCAGTTGCGTAAAGTTTCGTGAAATCGGCTGCTGACCCATTTATGGGTCTGTATATGACCCGGAAGCATATATTTTTTTTTACACCGCAGCGAGGGGTTTTGTACTGTAACACTGTCATTTCCGTCTTGAGATAGGAGACTACGTTTAAACCCTAAACCCTAACCCTAACCCTAACCCTAACCCTAACCCTTACCCTAACCCTAACCCTCACCCTAACCCTAACCCTCACCCCAACCCTATAACCCTTACCCCAAACCTAACCGTTTATAGGCATAACTGTTTGTAGTCTCATCTCAAGGCAGGAATTGGCAGTATTTTAATACAAAAAACCCTCGCTGCGGTGTAAAACAAAAATATGCGACCCGGAATCTGTGTCAAAATGACCCAGAAATTGGTCAAACTGACGCAGACGACTGGGTTAAAATCCCTTTCTTAACCACATGACTCGGAAAATCAGCATTACTTGGAAATGGGTCAGGGCCCCTGGGACCCGGAAGCCGGATGAATTCTGACCCGGGAGTTTTTAGAGTGTAGTGGTTTCAATGAAGTAAAAAGTGGGGACGTCATTCCTCCATTAATATGTGATGATTAGTTCAAGTCTTTAAAAAACGCGGATGGATAACGTGGAAGAAACTTGTCTGAAATCGGGAGAATATTGTTGTATAGGTCACTGCTTTCAGATGTCTAGACTGTGTTAGGTAGAGCTAACGAGATTTCGCGAGAATGCTGACATCCGGGATCATCGCATAGCAGCTACATCGTGTATTGTGGCAAACTTGTTTAACTTGTGCTATGCTGTGAAGCCATGGTACCATTATCAACAATAAATTAATAAACAAATTCGAAAATTCTACATTCCCACTTCAGACCTAGACAATTAAATTATAGCATGGAAATGGAAATTATCCTTGGCATGGTCCTTTGACTTGAAAGTTTTCCATCAATGACCCCCTCTAAGAATTCCAACAGGGTTCTTAAACTTATCTCTTATAGCCTGGGGCTATTAGCCACAACTGGGCCCATTAAGCAGAAAATATTGCTTAACAGTTTTCTGCTTAGCAGAAATGAGCAGGATACCATTCACAAATTGTACATGTGACATGGTATTTTGGCTGGTAACCCGGTTCTGGTTTGCATAATTTTGTTATGCTTAGCTCCTTTTTGTGCTTCGCAGCTCTATGAAATTGGGCCCTGGTTGTATGTATTCGCCAGATAGCTTCCAGGTGGCTTGACGGGTTGGAAGTTGAGTCCAAAGGCTCACCCAAAACAAATAAACATGCTAGTTCATAAAGGTATTGTTGAAAACAGTGTCACGGTGTAAGCGTGTAAGTTTTTTTCTGATGGAGTTACCCAATTAAGTCAATTTCATCATCTGAATAATTTGAATAAATAAAAGCTTGACTTGAAAATTGTAAATTATAAACATGTCTGCAAAACTTAAAAAGTAGTTTTTAAACCGACCTTATCCGTTTTTCTTTTGAAACCTTAAAGTCCATGCAATAAAAGGCACTATTGATCCTCGACGTACACACATGCAAACTGGAGCAAGGTACTCAGTTGTACGGTGCCCAAACCGAGCGAAATTAAGACGTCCTTATCCCGATTTAAAATGTAACCCAACTTCGGTTGCCAGTGCAGTCAAACATGGTTTGCGTAAAACCTTTGCCATTTGACACTTCAAACCGGATGTCGGAGGTCGAGCAATATTTTTTTCATTATTAACAGTTTTCCTGAACTGATTTTAACAAAAATTGAGGCGGAGCCGATCTGCAACTGTTTGCGCTTTATAAATGTCTCTTTATTATTATTATTATTATATTATTATTTTATGACATTGTAAATTTTAAATGTAATCATTCCATCAATTTTTTGTTTGGGGTGAAACAAAACATGGGTGATGTAACAAAAATAAAACCACACAAAATTGCACCCATGTTACTCTCCCCATGGCTGATGGCTCAGAGGTGCCCGGAAGCTCAATTGTGAAAATGTTTGGTCGCAGGACTTATCAAACGGTCTAGATCCCAGATCGGCAATTGAAAGGGACACGTTGCCTTCGGATTGGGCGCTTTGGGCTATAAAAGCGTTTGTTATGGAACGAATCTGTTTGAAAAGATGTTTTAAAAGTAGAATATAATGATTTACACAAATATCTCTAAATTGTTTGGTTTTCCTTTTATTTCTTGAACTAACATGGCCCGCCATTTTTGTGGAGTCAAAATGTGGTTATGCAAATTGACGGACCGTTTTAGTTCACGAAGTAAAAGAAAAACCACACAATTTCGAAGTATATGTGTGTGGATCATTATATTCTACAACTTTCAACCATAATATTTTAATAACAATTGCTTTTTATAGCCCAAAGCGCCCAATCCTTATTCTTATTTGGTCAAAGTTTAATTTGTCACCACCACCGTTTGATTCCATAAATGTTGGATCACGTGCTATTGAAACTGTGAAATCGGCCAGAAATATTGGAGTCACTTTCGATGATACATACTCCTTTACTCAACACATCTCCAATACCTGCCGTTCCATCTATTTTTATTTACGGAAGGTCAGAAAAATATTTTATTTTATTTTGTTATTTTATTACCTTCATTGCACAAATACATACAAAAATGACATCGGTGCAAAAGGGAAACCCCGAACAGGCACACAGGCCCACTAAATGGGGACCCTTGTTCACACATCAAAACCGAAAGACAAGGGACAAGCACAACTACAAGCAAACAACCGAAGAAAACAAAGAAATACTATTAGTTCAATCATGAGGGAAAATCATTCATGCTGTTTTGTCTGCCAAACTAAACTATGGTAATGGTCTTCTATGTGGACTTCTTCCTGATATACGAATTTCTCTGCTCCAGCGTACCCAAAACACTGCAGCTAGAATCATCAGCTGCACCAAGGAATGCAGTCACATTACAACTGTACTTCAAAGTCTTCACTGGTTGCCAGTTCAGTACCGGATTCAGTTCAAACTTCTCCTAATTACTTACAAAGCCATCATGGACTTGCTCCCCAATACATCACCGATCTTATACCACATCGGTCATCTTCTCGCAATCTACGTTCTTCTGGTAAACTTCTTCTCCACGTACAAATGGAAACTCCGGTCATACGGCCGCCGTGCAGCACCTACACTATGGAACGGTCTCCCTATGGACATTAAAACTTTACCAAATGTGAACATTTTCAAGAAGAGACTGAAAACCCATTTGTACTCAAGAGCATTTTCTATGTAATGGATTCTTTGTCAAAGCGCCTTTGAACATACTTATGGATACCGGCGCTATATAAATTATTTTGATTGATTGACTGATTGGTTGAATCCGACGGCAATGTGTCCTTTTTATTCGACTTATTTATATCACAATGGCCTTCTTCAGTCGCGTGTTGCCGCATTTGAGTACAGTTCAGCAATCGATGCAGGGTTTTCTCAATTACTGGTCTCTACCGTCGGTAATAGTCTCTTCTCAATGTCACTTATATGAAAATTGCAGCAGATAATGAGGTAAAATTGCGTTTTAAAATGTGTATCATATCTCTCCCCCACTCATGAAGCCAAACCACTGCCGATAAAAAACCCCACTCAACCAACAAACCCGATCCAGCAAAAAGAAGAAGAGTCAGCATCCATTTTGAATTAAAGACAAGGTACAGGATTGTTAACTATCGATGATTAAGAATGGAAAATAAGTTGAAATATGAAAGGTCACACCGTCTAGCTGCAAAGAAAGCATTGGTTATAATGATGATGGCAGATAGAGTAGTACCTGTCGTCGATATCATCACATCATCAGATGCAAAGAGCACCTGTAACAATTAAAAACTGTCAGATTTTTGAAGGCATTTTGTGATTTGTAGGATCTTAGATACTGTGCGGTGGGAGCAAAAGTCAGCAGTGAGTATTGTGAATTTTGTGTGTGACGCAGTATCGACTTGACATTTTCTGTGGCGCCGCTGCATATATATGCTCCAGAAGAAGTGACAAAGGAGAAATGTATTTAATGAAAGCACGCCATGTTGTGTAGAGTGGAATCTTTGGTTTATTTAGTCAAACCTGGTTGTTGTTATCAAAGTCATACGTCCATGAAGATAACAGACAGTGAGACCCCCCCCCCAAAAAAAAAAAAGAAAAAAAAGAAAAAAAAAGAAAAACACGTTGTAGCATCAACTCGACAGGCCCATATCAAGTTGTTTAATTGACTGCGATGGGGGCTCATTTTTTTAACACAACTGAAAGACAAGCAACACTTTGACTTTTTAAAAGAGTAAGGAAGACAGCATAATTCTACATCACCATTTTGTTTGTAAAATCGCGGTTTTCAGTGAACCGAGTCGCACCCTGTGACCTTTAAAAAAAGTGTTTCTGGAAGGTTCTGGTCTAACTAGTTATCTACAAAGAAAAAATCTGATTGGACCTTTTTAAGGCTCGTACTTTTAGGATCGCAAAAGATAATTGCCAATTATAACCCCACTTACATACCTCGTGAGCATTCAAGTTAAAGGGACACGTTGCCTTGGATTGGGCGATTTGGGCGATGAAAAGCATTTGTTATGAAATGAATATGGCTGGGAAGATGTTTTAAAAGTAGAATATAATGCTCCACGCAAAAATGCCTTGAAATTGTGTGCATGGTTTCCTTTTAGTTCGTGAACAAACATGGTCCGCCGTGTAGAACCACATTTTTGACAAAATGGCGGTCAAAATACTTATTTTGATAAGCAGGGATGGATAGGGGTAACCAGCAAAAATAACATGCCATGCTATCCCCTGGCTGGTTCCTTAGTTTAATATTAATAAATAAAATAAATATAACAAATGTCCATAAACGGCGAAATATTTTGGTCTCGCACCCAAAATAAACATGGATCATCAACTAATAGTTAAAGCACTGCCAGTTAACATACTATTTGAATTGAATGTGACTTTACCTGTTGGAGTTATTGCAGCCAGGAGGGAAAGAGTTTGTAGAAATTGAGCCATGTCTCACTGTGTACGCTGCCGTGCGCCCAGGAATAACACTATACCTCATTGTACATTGAGTCGCCACTGCAGCAGCACGCAATGCGCGCTTCATATGTAATTAATGACGTCACCGTCACACACAGGGACATGATCAATACAACCAACGACTGACTGGCATCCTCTATAAACAGGTCCATACATTGTTAACAGTACCCCTATAGCCAAATACAGAAAGATGTTGTTGAAGTAAAATGGTCATCATAAATATTGAAGTAGAAAGAAGTAATGGCAAGGATTTTTACAATGGATTTTGTTGTGTGAAACTATGACTGATATCCCAGTATCCCCATGAATAACAACTGTTTCATTACTCACAAGTCCAAACTGCAATGCGTAAAATAACGTCACCACACGGGCGTCTCAATGGACCTTATATCACTGATTTCTAAATATTCTTATATACTGTATATATATTTTAGATTCAAGCAATTATTGAATGGCTTTCGGTATCATTATTAAACTTACCACTGACTTAAAATTCATTGCCTTTTTATTACCACGATGGCATTTGGGATGATTCACCCACTAAAGTAAATTCATGTATAGGCCCATCTCTTTTGCAGTTAATAATTAAATTTTTAATAATTGCACTGCAAGGTTTGAATTTGCATCAATTTCAAAATTGTCTTTGAAATAAAGAACTACTATAAATATTGAGTGCGTACTCTCACTGATGTATTACATGGGGGTTTTCAGTTAAATTATCTGTAATTTAACACTGTAAAAATATATTAGTCAAAACAACACTAATTAGTCATACGAGACATGATTTTGACTAACTTACATCAAAATCATGTCTCGTATGACTAATTTGTGTTGTTTTGACTAATATATTTTTAGAGTGAAGAGCAATATAATTGTGAAAATATTCACGTAATTTGGTCAGAACGTCATGGATTCTGAACTGTTTTTTAGCAAGTTATTTGTTTACCCTTGCGATTGGTGTAATTATTATATTTAGCCAACCTACCGTATGTCGATGACCGATCTACGCTAAAGTAATAGCACGCAAGAGGTTTCTATGTAAAAAAACCCCCATAAAACTTGTCTATAATATTGGTGGAGGTACTGGAAATAAGTGGCTTACAATGGCACACGCATGGAAATTTAATGCAACCATAGTAACATGACAAAGGAAAACGGGCGAAAAGGAACGAGGCCGCCTCTATATTTATATCTGCATGGTTGGTTGACTTCTCAGTCAGATTGTTAACAAGCATTGTGAAAGAAAACGGGTTAAATTTAATAAAGGGGGGCCTCTGACTTTATTGTTTCTGTAAATAAAACGGGTCTGCGTGTACAATATTAAATGGAGACTTTTTAACGATAAATTATTGTTCCTGCTGTATGTGGCCATCTCTCTTAATTATGATTCGGTATCTGCGTATATTTCTGCATTTTGTTTTCTTCAAAATAAAGGGAAAAATAACAACATATATGCATCTGACTTTTATTTCTGTAAATAAATCAGGTTTGCATATACATTATTGGACAGTAACGAAAGCCCCCGATCAGAATCCCTGACCCCCCCCCCCAAAAAAAAAATAAGATAAAAAAAATGCACAAATGAATACATTCGATACCTTAAATAGCCCCCCCCCCTCCCCCGAAAATATAAAAGAATAATCATAATAATATTTTTAAAAACACACAAAAAAACAAAAACAAAAACCCCGATGAAAATAACTGGTTTCGCCACTGGTTCAAAAGGTATATAGCCTTTTATTGTCCATGCACTTCTCTATTCTAATATTTGCCATAAAGCTGATTTTACAACACCAAACAAAAAATGTCCTTGAAAATGAAACATCATTATTGCATTTTAGAATTTGGAATACATGTATTGATCCTTTGCACTGACACATCACGAGGAGCTATCTGCCCGTGTTCTGATTTGGGGAGCCAAGATCAAGATATGGTGCTAAATGGCGCACGCCAAATTGATCGTGTGATTACGTCAGGTGAATTGGGTCAATATTGTATTGTGAATTCAGAACTTGACCTTTCAGCTAAAAGGGAAGTGGGTATAAATTTACGGCTGTTTACGGCCTCAATGGGCGTTTTGGCACACTAATTTGTTGGGTATATAATATTGTTTCAAACAATTAGGCCTTCCCATGAAATATGCATATAAGGCCATGTCCGAATTGGTGGCTACAGCTACGGCTACGGCTAGATTTCCGCGTCATCATGCGTTGAAGAATAGGACGTCCTTAGCAACACCCTTAGCCGTAGCTGTAGCCGCCCATTCGGATGCGGCCTTACATTCACGCATGCGTACAGACACGATTGGTTGGCAAATGCCACAGAGAAATACACTATGGCAGCCGCACAAACGTGTATGCGTCACACCACCATCAGCTCCCATCCTGTTCGTAAGTAGGATGTAATTCCACTGTAAGCCACGCCCACACTTCACACAAACTGGCTCAAAAGATTACCATCAGAAGCCCATAGGAATTGCATTGACCTAGTTTTGTATGAGGATTTATGCAAGAAAATTTAAATAATTTGACGTGGCTTTGACATACATTCCTCAAAGACTAAAGGTCTTCTCATTATTAAAAGTTTCTGTCATAAGAAATGCTTTTGATGATGAAATGGGTGATTTTGGGTAACATTACACGCAAACAAATGCCAGCTTCGGAGCCGGAAGTAGCGAAAACTTCGGGCGTGTGACGCAGTGATTTTTTAACCCTTGATCTCCATTAATCTTACAACAGAACAGACTACTTTGCAAAAATGTCACAATATTTTGCGAAGTAGTCTATACAAAAAGGCTGGAATTACCCCCAGTTTGACAACCAATAGCGTTAGTGTATACGGTGCACGCGCGATGTGCACTTAACATTATTTGAAGGGAAGGGCCTATATTTACAGCGTGACGTCAGGGATCACGACTCGCGCACAGTTAGGCCGTGTCCGAATTGGCAGCTACAGCTACGGCTACTGCTAGATTTCCGCGTCATCATGCGTTGTAGAATAGGTCGTCCTTAGCAACAGTCGTAGCCGTAGCTGTATAGTCGCCAATTCGGATACGGCCTTATTATACATTGATTCTTCGGACCAGACTGTAATAGAGTTCAATCAGTCGGCACCGTACACGAGTTCTTTATTGTGTTTCTTCTGATGTCCTATGCTGAGTTGATGTTGTAGTTGTACCATGGCCTTGGCTGCTCCCGTCGACTGCCGATGACCAAGGACTTGGTTGGCGGTGTTGGGGACCTTCGCCGAGAAACGAGTTAGATTGTCTGGATGCTCTTCTTTCTTCTTCAAATTTCCCTACAACAGAAAGTAAAAATATTATAACCACACTTCCACTGAATAGCGTACCGACAGTCTTACTTCAAGACTCAAAAGACCTTGTCACACGAGACAATTTAGGCAACCCGCTCCAGGCATTTTCCAATGAGAAAATTCATTCGCATTTCATTTTTCTCATTATTTTCCTGGGGATAGTGAGTTACAGCTAGAAGAGTGTCTCTTGTGCTGCTGAAGTTTTCCTTGTGCGTGCACTGCAGTTGTTTTCCTCCAATTTGCTTAAAAAATTTGCACTGTGTGACATATGACCTTTACATTCATAAGGTGCTTTTAAGCTGTACAGGTATATATGAGTTCGTCGACGAGTTTCTTTGCCAATGAAAGTGAAGTGCATATGGAACGCCCTCTGTCGGCGAGTAAGATACTTGCGTCTTGGACTCTGAAAAGCACGATACATTTATATTGGATGGCAACATTGCACACCATTATAAAACATGTACGTTGGTGGATCTTGTCCCCAACTTTGGTATATTAAAGAGGACCCAATACATATTTCTTCCAGTTCGGTTTGGTGAAAAAAAAAAAAAACGACCGCTGTCAGCGAAAGTTTCAAATTTAGAATGCAGGAATTACCCCCCAAAGTGAAGAATAATCGGCTGGTTTCTGATACCCCTGATTACATTTCTCCCAATGTTATGATACTTTGTTTTTGTCATTGTACTATGTACATTAATAAACTAATTGTCAGTAGTTATTGTAACCTGTATAATGAGGTGAACGGGTTAGGCCGGGAAAACAATCCATGACGTCATGCGTGGTATGTCAATGGTCCATGCATTCCACTATGCTTGCTCAAAGTTATTAACATCGTCATTGACTCACCCGTATCAAATAATGATTATTCGAAACACGATTGAATTGTGAAAAGAATGAACTACTGATTAGTAACAAACCACAAACAGAAATGGAGAAGTTTTAAAACTGACTGAATTAAATACAGTACGGAAAAAAAAGACAGAAAAAAACCCACGAAATAATAAGAGGATCAAGAATCGCTGTTACGCAATGAGTGTTTTCACAAGCGGTCTGGACAAACAAATGTCGTTTATATCATGACAAGGGAAACAGGATTAAATTGTCCTCAGTTAAATAATGCTTACCTTTTGATCGTAATCTTTCAGGAAGCCCCATCCTTCCTCCCTGAAAGTGGAATCAGAAAAATTGTGAGAACATTCAATCAATGTACCCCCCTTGGTCTGGATCTGCTTGCCAAAATACAAGGTAAGACAACTGATGACGACCATTTCTCCTAGAGTAGTTTGGGGCTCGATTTCACAAAGCAACGAGATTCATCTTAAAGGCACTGTACACGTTTGGGAATTACTCAAAATATATATTAGCATAAAAACTTACTTGGTAACGAGCAACAGAGAGTTGATGATAGTATAAATCATTGTAGGAAACGACTCCCTCTGAAGTAACGTAGTTTTTGAGAAAGAGGCAATTTCTCACTAAAATAATAAAAACTTCTTGCAAAAAGTTTTTATTATTCTATCTGAAAGCACACAAATTTGTACAACAAGAGTGTTTTTTCTTTCATAATTTTCTTGCAACTTCGATGACCGAAGATTGGTGCACGTCCTAAGCGCAATATTGTAGCTCTTTGTGAAGTGAAGCCCCCATCTTATGGGCCTACGGCAGACAGACAACATTTTTATAGGAGACGAATTTCCTATAGGGGACTAGATGGTTGTTAAAAAATAATGATTAAAGAGCAAACACTGTTAATCGTCAACTATATTTATCATTAGAAATGCATTCCTGTGAGTAGTTGGCAATGGAAATCGCCTGTGGATTTTTTTCTCACATGACTCGTGAATGTCCGACTATACAGTGCCAAAACATACATCAGTAAATGGTTACGGTTGGGTACGAAGTGACTTGGGTTCGAAGTGACCGACATCGTATGGTTACATTTCCTTCCTCCATGGTTACTACACCAACAATGCAAGTTTATTCCCGATGCGCGAAGTTTAACATTTTTATTTAACAAAATTGGCAATGAAGTTTATACCCAGCTCTGAGAAGGCAGACTGTTGTGGTAAACAACTTGTTGGAATGGGAAATTGTATGTTACTATTTCATGATTTGCATTTATTCGTAGTTTGGACAACAACAAAGTTTCTATCTTTATCTTTCTCGAAGGGAAACTACCACGAACGCAGTCTTTATTCAAGAAGCTCATGGGTTTATATTCTAAAATCCATTGTGGATTTCGGCTTGCGGTTCATCTCGAGATATTGCTTTGAACCAAGACTATAAACATCATAGCCAGGCCAAAACGACAAGGGCCTATGAAATTTGCAACACTGTTAAGGACACATTTGTCTGCTTTAGCACAAATTTCAATATTCAATAATGGCTAATGACCTGGGCCCAATTTCATAGAGCTGCTAAGCACAACAATTTGCTTAGCATGAAATTTCTTCCTTGATAAAAACAGGATTACCAACCAAATTTCCATGTGTTGCATATTGCTTGTTACTGGTATCAGCTGTTGTTTGCTTATCCTGAAAATCACATGGAAATTTGGTTGGTAGGCCTAATCCTGTTTTTATCAAGGAAGAAATTTCATGCTAAGCAAATTGTTGTGCTGCAGCTCTATGAAATTGGGCCCTGGGCCAGCATTTTTTTCTGTGCTAAATAAACTTGCGTGCTCCATCAGCTCTATGAAATCGGTCTCTTCGACAGAATTTCCATTATCAATTTTACAAAGCAAAAAGGTATCTAAAACTCACAACACTAAACATGCCAGTGATTCTCTCGATGAAATAATATGAACTATGACTATTAATGCTCACCACTTTTGCACACCAGATTGTTCTCGTCCCACCGACTCTCGCCATATCCTGTCCCCGGTCACGACATCGCACTTCTCGTAGTCGGTGCCCGAGTACGTCTTGTTGGGCCCAGGGGGTGCAGAGCGGCTCCCGGACGGCCGCTCCTCCTTCTCTGCCGGGACACACTTCTTGTGGTACGCACTGGATATACGGGAAACAGGGAATCGGTAACCGGCCGATGTGGCCCTGTCATTGTATTGCTTGGTCGAGGACATTGTTCAAAATGTAATAATGCTGATTGATAGTGACAAAGAAAATATATATATATCTATTTTTGTATCTTTAAAAAAATAAGTTATCAAAGAATGTCAAGTCTGCTCTGCACAGTCAACACTTCGTTATGGTGTCGCTTGAATTTCAACCTGTGATGTTGAAAGTGTAATTATTCATGCCAGGAATAACAATGTGCTGGCCCTTGTGCAGTTGAAAAAATAAAGACTTGATTTTTGAATCGTTTCTCCTTCGTTTCAGCAAGACTGACGACGGGTTCCTCCAGCAAATTTGTGTAATGTACAACAACAGGCTGTCATCAGGCGCAGTCCGATCTGCAGACACGGTCAGCCTTCGCAGCTATGACTCTCAGTTACTGCCAAATAACTAGGGAGAGTTGTCTGGTGCAACATGAAACACATTCCGTCCTTCAACATCGAGGTAGATAATATACGCCAGCTATAAACATTACACAAAATCCAAGGCCTGGCCCACAAGCTGGAATGACCGTATAGAAACGACGGTACTTTCACTGGGCACAAGTGTCCGGGCAACACTAAATTCCTAGGACTCGCCAATAGCCGAGCAACCTCAGAGATAACGGTCCAGAACACGGCAACCGACGTGTGGCGTTTATTACCATGAAAAGACAACTCGAGAGATTTGTAGAACAGCAACGATCTATTTGCTTTCTCCGATCAGCCCATATACTTCCAGTGGCTCAATGCTGTCAGGTTTGTGTTCACAGCCAGCACAAGACTATGACAGCAGATTTTCTCCGGAGCATAGGTTGCTATAGTTAAATTACAAGTCACACACACACTTGCTGTCCGAGCACCCAAATCCGACTCTATCTCAGTCAGCCATGATGATCCACCAAAAACGTCAAATCCCGCTAAACCCCATCCGTATTGGCCCACAATACATACCCAGTATCGATTTTTCATGTACCCGTGTATTATATTTGTAGCCCCTCACAGAACGGTCTATTGACCCACAGTTCTTTTGTCCCAAAGTGGGTAACAGATTACAACCCGGAACGGTGTTGCTAGGCGACGGTCAAACACAATTTATCAGGATGGCGCGTGCGCAATCAAAATGCTGCGGCTAGCTGTGTGATTTTGTACATGTAGGTGTAAACACGGGAAGTGTCGGCAGGTGCTAAATTTCCAGGATAAATATTGATACTGTGTTACAAAACACAATTTTTATGCAGTGAAAGTGAATTGAAGACTGCGAAAGCTGAAGCATACAATGAAATGCATAATTAATAATAGCACGAGATTGTGCAATTTGTGCAAGTCTGATATAGCGACCAACTTACCAGCATCAACCCTACCTGCATGTGTTTATCACTTCAAAAAATAATAATAATACTATACAGGATTTGAGGCATTGCATGGTGAGGTATCAATATTATTTGGTTTGCGGTAACACCATGTGTATATCTACTTGCTATAGGTAGATTTTGTTCTTTGAGGATTGTCTTGCTTATTATTCTACTGCCGCAGAGTAGAATATTCGGAATTCGGGGACTTCTCAGTTCTTAAATCTATACTTGCTAGGTAAATTTTGTTTTATGAGAACTTGGTTACATTAGCGCTTGCGCTGTTGGGTGTGGTATGAAATAAATAAATAAATAGCACTCCGTATAGATCATTGCTATTTAGATTGCCGCAATTAGCCCGATATGAACAAAAGAAACCAGACAAACAAGGACAGTTTTTCGTTTTTCGTTTTGTTTTGTTTGTTTTTGAACAGTATTTGACAGGTAGGCTTTATGGTGTGTTTATATCTAAATGAATGGAATTGATTTACTATTCCAATGGGTGGTCGGGTTGGCGTATCTTCCCTCACCTTCCACCTCTAGGATCCCGGTTCGAACCAAGCAGGGAGCACTACGTAGATTGAGTTCAGGGGGCACTGCGAGGATTGAGTTTCCAGCCAGTTCCTATACTAACTGCGTATAGGTTTTCCCTGGAGTCTAATATTCTCTGGAGTTTTCCTCACACATCTAAAACTGAAACTTCATTCCTTGTCTTCTCTCCATTAGGTTCTTGGCTAGAGTAGTGATTAAGTTCGATTTTCTGAGAGTCCTTGGGCTTCACAACCAGAATAAATGAAATGAAATGAAATGAAATGAAAATGTCCGATCGGATGTCACACACATAATGATACGATGGATTAATCGGTAAAACTGTTATGAATGTTGAAAGGGATATCCCCTCACAGACCCGTCTGTTGCAACATGTTTATTAAAGTTACATGGCCTGATTTTCGCCGAGTTTTTTCTCTGAACGAACGAATTTTGACAGATGATGCAATTTCAGAACGAAAAACATACAAAACCTTTCAATGGACGTGAATGATGATGTTGGGATCCAGACAATAATTTAAATTTAGTTTATTTCAATTAAAGGGAAGGTACACGTTTGGTAATCACTCTTAAAATTAATGGCAATAAAAACCTAGGGCCTACTTGGTTATAGAAGTACAGCAGCTTTCGATAGTATAAAGCATTATTTTTGAGAATAATTTCACTTCGAAGTAATGTGGTGATGGAAAAAGATATAAGTTTTCATCCCCCAAAATTTGAATCTAAGAAACGTCCTGTCAGTAAATTTTCTCAGTTGTGTATTCCAATTCGGATTATTCTTTCTGCGTGGACACAACCGCATCGGATTTTCGGCGATATCTCCAAAACACGGCTACCTTTTGAAATGAAATTTTCACAGGTAAGTTTTATTGTAAAATAAGTCTACATTTATTTCTGTATATAGGCCTATGATAAAAACAATCGAACGGTTCCAATTACCAAACGTAAACAACTATACCAAACGTATGCGTGGACATAACCGCATCGGATTTTCGGCGATATCTCAAAAACACGACCACCTTTTGAAGTGAAACTTTTACAGGTAAGTTTGATTGTATATCTACATTTATATAATATAGGATAAAAACAATCGAACGGTTCCAATTACCAAACGTATACAATTATCAAACGTATAATATTCTTCCTGCCTGGACATAACCGCATCGGATTCTCGGCGATATCTCAAAAACACGACCACCTTTTGAAATGGAATTTTCACAGGTAAGTTTTATTGTATATATAGGATAAAACAACTGAAAGGTTCCAATTACCAAACATACACAATATTATCAAACGTATTCTTCCTGCGTGGACATAACCGCATCGGATTTTCGGCGATATCTCAAAAACACGACAACCTTTTGAAATGAAATTTTCACAGAGCGGTTCCAATTACCAAACGTATATTTCCCTTTAACTACAACTTATCATTGGCTAATTTCTTTTGTGCAATACCTTACAGGAATATTACATTAGTGTTGTGTGAAATCGAGACTAACGGAACGTACTATGAGATCACATGTCAGGACAGACAGAGAATGGAACATGACAAATAAAGCAGGCAAGAGAGACCCCTACTCTCTCAAAACTCCCGCAGGCGCGGATCCAGGGGGGCGTGGGGGGCGCACGCCCCCCTTTTTCATATAAAAAAAAAAAAAAAAAAAGAGGGAGAGAGAGAGAAGGGGAGGGAGAAATGGGGCAACAAACTTCATTTATCATTTTGCTGCTTGGTATATTTTCACGCCCCCCCCCCCGTTTGGAAAATCCTGGATCCGCCCCTGTCCCGGGTCAGATTTCACCCAGAGGTCCCGTCGGGCTTGGCCCATTTCTGGGTCAGCATGACCCAAAATCTGTGTCAAATGACCCCATGGGTCAAACTGACGCAGAATCCGAGTTTAATCCAATTTTTAAAAACCACCTTCCAGGTCAGCCTGACCCAGAAATGGTCAATTTCCTAGCAGTTTTTTTTTAGAGTGTACAAAGTATAAAGGCTATACTCTGAAATTGCTGTTGTTTATTGACCCTCCATCTGTCTGACCATTCAATATCATCCAGTCCACGTATTGTATTTAAAGATGCACTATGCAAGCCTACAATATGATATCATGTGATGAATGCTTCTACACAGTAGGCCTACACAGTCAATTCCTCCTACTGTCTGACCATTCAATATTATCCACGTGGTTTTAATTATAGATGCAATTTGTCAAGCCTGAAATCATGTGATGAATGCTTATATATACACAGTACATATACTTAACCCTCCTACTGTCTGACCATTCAATATCATCCACTGTGGTTTTGAATGATAGTTAACAAAAACGCCAGTATACAACACGATACAAAAATAATGTGGTGATCCATCAATGCACAGAAAATATTTATGTGCCGAGTTGTCCACCTACAGTAGTTCCGTATGGATGGTTAACTCGACTCGCAAGGGCGAATGTTATGGAGGGATAACAAATTAATAACTATAGTGGTAGGCCCTGAGGCATTTTGTAAATAAACTTACCTCTGACCATAATACGTGAACTTGCTGCTCATTTTCTCCTACATTTACGCCAATACGCTCATCTATAGGCGAAACGAACTCCCATCTTTACTAAACGCAAATCGTCTGAAGCACTCTGATAAAATGATATAGTTCCTACTCGTCTTCTTTGTGGAATAAAAAAACCTCAGGTGCTCATCGTTGACAACAATTTGATAATTAAATATCAAAGGTAGCGTGCCGATGGCGTTATGGTTCCAAACTACGGCAGCAAATTAATTTCCCCTGCCCTGAACGCTATCAATAATACTTCAGGGAGATTTCCCCTCGTCGCAGTCATTCATTTATCACCTTCTACTTTTGACATCCAATGCATTCTCGTCTCCGTAAAGCGTAGAGTTTAACCCACTTCGAAATAATAATAATAGTAATGTGCAGTCGAGCGCTCCTATAAAATAGATAGATTTGAGATAATGTGCCGTTTCGACAGTGTACAGACTGAGGGGCCGTTTGAATGGCGGCTATTTGTACGATCTGAATCTGTTTACTCTGTTCATTGTCTTCGATTAATCTGTTTTTGTTCCTAGTCATTGACGTGCTACTACGTTCTTCACGGACTGATACGGTATCCATGGTTGCAACTTTTCTCTGCACCTGTAGGGAGTGAGACAATACCTTGTTTGTTTAGTATGTTATTATTTAACCCGATATTGTCGTTTGGGGTTTAGCATTGACATGTCCGATGGCGGTATCTGAAGTTTAATGTCTCCGTATAAAGTGGGTCTGTTGTCATCATAACGAACCAATATCATTAGGAACCATGCACCCATTGCACACTGAAAGGGTGTGTACAACATCGGTAAGATTGAAACGCTCACTGCACCAAACCTTCATATCGTATTAAAGATTTTGTCACGGTGGAAAACTTCCCTCAAAATAACCTTGCACGAAATGCTACACTCATATGCCGGATTCACCTGCAGGGGATTCTGTCCCCTAATGATTCTGCCCTCCTCCCCCTGGTGCATTGTGTACAAATATCTCCGGGTCAAGTCAGACCCGGTGGCAGGAGATTCTGTACCCCATGCGTGATACGGCGAGTTGTTTCGCAATTTCGTCCAATAGCGCCCTCCTTTGAATCAACTTCCATCAGCCCACGTTTATAACCGTATTGGGGGGGGGGGGGGGTGGCGGCGGGGGGGGGGGTGGCTGGAGATTCTGTCCCCCATACACCGAACTGTGTACTAACTTCTTCTGATAGCACGCTATTTTGAATCAACCTCCTTCAGCCCATGTTAATTTCCCTTAATGGGGGACAGAATCTCCCGGTTACAGATTTCCCCAGGACAATGGCTTACCGGGGTTACCCCCCCCATGACACCGGCACTTTGTTGAGTGTTATCGCATACATCGTATGAGTGTTTTGATCTCGCGAGGCCAAAATACAATTACTGAAAACATGGGGGTTCTTCACTATTATTTTTCTCGTGACTGAGATGACTGATTGAGCTTTTTAAACTTGGGTTTGGGAGAAGCAACTAAACACCATCATCCAAGCAACCCATGAATCCCCTCAAATCAATTTCGTGGTTGCGTTATTTTTAGTACGCTATTATTATCAGAAACATTGTGTACACGTCGACAACCGAAATATAAAAGTGATTCCGGTGGTCTTGGAATTGTTATTTTCTCGACTTTGGCGTGATTGGTATGGAAATAATCCTTTTGTACTGTTAAGAATTTTACAATCAGTAAAATTTCAAATTGAAACTTTTATTTCACTTGTCTTTCCGATTACCCCTTACTAACAGCAATCTGTTTGTGCTTTGTCTTTAAACTGCATGACTTTTGAAAACATTACAAAAAGTTACCTGTAAAAAGCAACAAACGTTTTTATGTGATGATAACAGCTATGATTAATTTAACGCCTTGTCCTCCATCCATTCAATACACAAGCGCGGACATTACCATCACAGGAACTTGAGGCGAAATGTTACCCCAAGAGGGATCGGGATAGTTCAGGTGCACAAGTAGTGAGGATATAATAAGTATTTGTAGACCTATTACCGGTAACTTTTCTGTAAATTAATAACAGTTTATGAAGGTTAAGGATTGATGAAAATTGTCCAACATTGTCCTTTTTAGGTTTTGACTTTCAGCCTGTGGCATTTTCGGGTATACACCAATCCCTGAAAAAATCCCCATTTTGTTTTTGCTCACAAATTAACGTGGTGCCTCCTTTTCCAAAATGGAGGTCTCGTCCAGGTTGCGTAGATAAATAATTCTACAACGAACCTCCCACAAACACCAATAAAAACTTGTTTTCATCAATTATTTTTGATTTGAGACAAAAGGCTGAGAGACTTATAATGATTTGGGGATGAACAAAGAACATTATTATTGACTAGAGCGGGATTTGAACCAACGACCTACGGATTAATGTGCCAGTGCTCTTCCAACTGAGCTATCCAGGCCTAAAAGAGTGTTTTTATGTTTAGCTTACCACATTTGGTTGATATGGATACTTTACACTATAGCGTGTTTTACCCAGCGTTGTTTAATAAAAGAGGAGAGACCATGGAAGGGGTGGGACAAGGTCGACATAACCCCCAAAACGCCATCAAGAAACGGAAAGCCTCGATCCCACGGATGACAAAATCATAATTTGTCTTCTCATCCGCCCCAAAGGTAAATAACACCGAGTTTGCCGCGGATCAATAATGCTGCTGAGCAGTGTGTTTTACGTTTCATTAAAATATTAAACATTATTTGTTAATTAATGTATTTGCTTTGATAAGAAAATTATATTTTGTTGTCACTTGGTGGGATTGGGAGGTGGTTTGTGTTTCCTTAAGAGCGCCCTCTGCCGTCAAACTTGTCTATAACTATATCGCATAATTTGAGGAGCTAATAGAGGCAAGACTTATTTCCCCGTCAGACCTGGAGTGGAGGCTACACAAATCATGGTCATCTGTACTTTACTTTAGGCCTATTTCCACACTGAAACTGAATTGGAATCCCCAAAACAGAACTTAAACCCCTAAAAGAGCAAAATATAATTTAATGAATATTCAACATTACTGCAGAGCAAACCAATAAAATGCGATTATGCTAATGAGTCTCTGACGTCGCTTGTGGGGTTCGTGCATGCGCGTGGAATGTACAAACGTCCCATGTGATCGTGCCGCAGATAAATTGGCCGATATCACCTGACCACCGGCACATCATCAGTGGTACTAATTTGGCACAGCGCATTAAAACACACAGTAATGCCAGTAGTCAAATCCCGATATTTTGTATTAAAGTCTATGTAATCTTAAACAATTTTTCCCTTCATGGTTTGACGATCAAAGAAGAGTTGATGTCCCTGTTGCTCGGTAGTTTCGTTATTCCGGAAAAGCTCTAAGGTTTGTCAAATTTACCGTTTCTGATTAATTAAGTTATATTTTGATTTTTATAAACAAATGCAGACTACGCAGCTACGTCCGTGACCACCATCCTGACCATGCAATTGCAAGGAGGCACTGTGTCACTGGCTGTCAGGTCAGTCAGTGTGTGTGATGACGAGCATCATAGCAGCACTCAGTTTCGACTGTGTTTTATTTTCCCGAGATGGTTTCTGTCTGTACTACTCCACAATATTGCGGTGGTGTTAAACCTGGTGATTTCTCTGGTTATAGCATTTTCAGAGCTACATACAGTGTATCTCCATTTTCTACTTTAGTCTACCATGTCTACTCTAGTCGTAGAAATTTCTCTGGTTAGAGCATTTTCAGAGCTACATACAGTGTATCTCCATTTTCTACTTTAGTCTACCATGTCTACTCTAGTCGTAGAAATTAGCTCTAGCTTTTCATCTTGGAAGATGCTGAAAAGTGAAAGTTAAATGAATAATGTGAACGCCATTTTTTATATAAAAAATAGGGCGAAATCCCCCTACAGACTGCCACTTTTTAGTTCATCATTCATATCATTAATATCATTACTGCTAGAAAAAAAATGTAGGTAACTTCTTTACCCAATAGATTGTGTTTTGGTTTGGGTAATAAAAGAGTGAAAACAAGGGGGATTGGATTGGTATACTTCCCAAATAAAGTATCTTATCATCAGTAGACCCAGTAACTGGGTAGCCCACCTTGTTGAACTGTAATGGCTCTCTTTTAACATCGGTCTCATAACACTCACCATATAATGAGACCGATGACCGATGTTAAAAGAGAGCCATTACAGCTCGACAAGGTAGGCTACTCGTTGTAGTAACTGGGGTGCTGTACTCTGTTTTTCCCGAATGTTGACATCTGCAGTCTTACCAGTAAAAAACTGGGGTGCTGTACTCTGTGTTTTTGAAATTTTGACATCGGCGTTTGTCGTACTACTAGCTGTAGTAGTAGTACGACCATAGATCTGTCAGAATTTAAAAAAAAATATGGAGTACAGCGCCCAAGTTACTGGGTCTAGCATTAGACCTACCATCAATTTTCGGGGTTGTTATGAAAGTACGACCTTACATACCTATTTAAGTGGCACCTAAACCATGTTCACTCCTGACTCAAGGCTCCCCAATTTCAAGAAAATCTCAACTTCGATCGTTAGTGAACGATTTCCCTCATATTGCTTAAAGGTATTGTACACGTTTGGTAATGACTCAAAACAAATATTAGCATAAAAAATGACTTGGTAACAAGCAACGGAGAGCTGTTGATACATGTAGTATAAAACATTGTAGGAAACGACTCCCTCTGAAGTAACGTAGTTTTTGAGAAAGAGGTAATTTCTCACTAAAATAATAAAAACTTCTTGCAAGAAGTTTTTATTCCTATCTGAAAGCACACAAATTTGTACAACAAGGGTGTTTTTTCTTTCATCATTTTCTTGCAACTTCGACGACCAATTGAGCCCAAATTTTCACAGGCTTGTTATTTTATGCACATGTTGGGATACACCAAGTGAGAACAAAATGTGTTCAGGTTTGCTACTCAGTAATCGTCTTTTGCTACTCAATATTATCAGAATTCAGTGAGTGTGCACAAACATCATTACATATTTTGCTATGCTGAACTGAGTTGCCAACAAAATTCAATGCCTGATAATTTATTATGACTCTTCCTCAACTTAATGTTTTACTTGACAATATTCTTGCTAGACATAATTAAAGTATTTTTTATTACTTGCTGTCAAACTTTTGATATTTTTATTGCCATATGTACATATCTTCTTCGAAAACATATTGACGCCATCATGACATATTGTCAGGTTATATTACCTTAAAGGTACAGTTTTACAAGAAATATAGACAATGAATTTGATCTCGCAAGGCATTAAATATTGTATTATGTATTTTATTAACTTGATTATGTACACACTACAAAACTTTCATAATCACTTAAGTAATTTGAAAAATTTTTTATTAGCGAAACAGCTCTGCATTTGTTCACAAATGCAATCATGTCTAGTTTATCATGACTCTTCCTCAACTTAATGTTTTACTTGACCATATGTATTCTTGCTAGACATAATTAAAGTATTTTTTATTACTTGCTGAACTTTTGATATTTTTATTGCCATGTACATATCTTTAGTCTTAGAGTAGGGGGGCAATGTGTTTGGGCTGCAAGACATCTTTGTTTGTGGGGTTACTTGGCTGAGTGGTAATATAACTGTCTGGCCAGTGGTCGAGTGGATAGTTCGAGGTCTGTATAGAGCAAAGATCGTACAGCGCCGCAGGTGCAAGACTCGCAACTCGGGCTGAAATATTCAGTAAGGACTGGACGCAATTTGAGTGCGCAAATCTTTTGATGCAAACCTCCATGATGCAACAATTTGACAGGTGCAGACAATTAAAACATCTGCTTACTGATATTGCGCCCATGCCTTACATGTACTTCACCTTCTAACGATAAATAGAGCTCCCGTTGCCAATCTTGCGCCTTGTGGTGCTATACGGTCTTTGCTGTATAGTCACTAACTGACACTGGGGACGGACCTTTGATCAGCCTTGATCATGTCAATGAGTCAGCCATTTAAACTGCAAAGCTTTGAACAAACATTTGTTTAGATATTGCTGGTTTCAGTTTCAACGGACACAAATGGGCCATGACTGAGATCAAGTAGTCTTCTATATTTGTGTACATCAATTACATTTCTGGATGAAAAAGCTACATTCAGTTTTGCACACATTATTTATAAGCACTTTCTTTGGTATTACATTTGAACAACAGTGGTTGTCTTGAGACTTGCTACATTGTACATATATGTAGGGTTAGAATTTGTTGTTATTCAATCAAGTCTGCAATTTTGTTTAATACTCTTTCAAACAACCAGATTTCTGTTACATTTACTGTGGTCAATATATTTTATCCGTTATCTGCTCTAACTGCAAGGGTCTTGCATTCGATTCCCACACGAATAGCCTAAGTGGATTTTTGAAATCACTGAGTGCTTGGCACACACCATTGTAACTATAAAGGGTGGCATAGCGATAATATGCAGGCCTGGAATTTCATCTTTGTTTTGAGAGGGCAAGGCCATTTTCATTTTGCAAAGGGCACTTCCATTGGAAAATCTTAAAGTCTGTGGGAAACTTCTGAAGGGTCACCAGGGCCAAGACCAGGGGCAACAGAGGCCATTGCCGCCATGACCTCCATGTAATTCCAGGACTGAATAAGACATCTGCTCTAGAACGAAGGGTCTTGGGTTCAAATCCGGTGTAACTGTATAGATTGTGTGGTGGCAATCTGCTCTAGAATGTAACTTGGGTGAGGGACATTGGTTCGAATCTCACACAAGTAGCCTGTGGATTTTGGAAATCGTCGAGTGCTTTGCACCATGTTTGCACACACCAGTGTAACTGTATTAATAAGGGTCCTGTAGTGATAAATAAGACATCTGACTGTAGAATGCAAGGGTCTTGGTTTCAAAACCGGTATTAGTAAGAATGGTGTAGCGGTAATCTGCTCTTGAATGCGAAGTACAATGTCATGTTCATAAATACTCTTAATAAGTCAGTTGGAACCACCCACCCTCATTGTTGTGTGACAGTGGGTTTGAATCCCACCCGAGTAGGCCTAGCCTTTGGGTCTTGGAAATCACCAATGAGTGCTTGGCACACACCAGTGTATCTGCAAGGGTGGTATAGTGGTAGTAAGACATCTGCTCTAAAATGCAAGGGTTTTGGCTTCAAATCCCACATGAGTAACCTGTGGATTTGTTCCGCAGTCTGACTCAAAAAGCACCGAGTAGGCCTACTTGTCACACATCAGTGTAAATGTAAAAACCAAAGTTTATATCTAAAGAGCATCCTACCGGCAATCACTTTGTAGTAAAAACCTGTATAATATCGCTATATCATTATTTACATCATGGAGGAAGGAAATACAATGTATTTCCTTCCTCCATGTTTACATCAAGAAGTTCCCCCCCCCCCCTCAATGTTTACATCACATCATGGTCACATGTGAGGAGTTTTCCCGCCATGCTAAGCTTATCCTGCCTACTTGTACAGGGATGGTATGCATATTGATTCTGGCTTCCTGTAATGATTAAGCAAAATTTAAATACCTGTAGGAATTAACAATATCTACATGTATTCAGCCACAAGAATAGTAGTAGTATATGTACATGATGTGTGGGTTGAGGCATTGCTTCATGGTTGGATTGGTTCTTTCTATGGTTGGATGGGGATGGCCTGATCTTTGTTTACATGTGGGCTAGGCAGTCAGGCTTGTGCTGATTGGTCAAACTGGAACACACCTCTTTTTATTGTGTATAATCTGTGTATAGTAGGTGTCAGATGACCTGTTTGTGTTGTGGTCCTGTGTGGCCTTCATCCTTCACATGCCATTTCATTCAGGGGAGTTTGTTTGTGTTGTCTTGTGTGGGATGGGAAATGGGTTTAGGCACTTTGTGGAAATTGAAATTGCTTGGAAATGGTATTGCTGGTGGAGGTGGTAGTACCATAGAGCATGGAGGAAGGAAATTCCTTCCTCCATGCATAGAGAAAGGACATTTCTCTATGGTAGTACAGAGGTTTGACTCTGGCTGGTTGACCACTTCCTGTGTTGTTTGATGGTCAAGGTTTGAGCCAGGATCTAGTAAAGGGTGTCCACATTTGCTGGACATTTAAAAACTGGGTTTCCGAGTTGTTCACCTTCATGTACAATACATTTACATGTAAATGACAGATAAAACAGGGTGTCCAAATTTAGAACAGGGTGTCCAAAAAGACACCCAGACACCCCTCTGGCTAACACGGAATGGGAAACTTGCCAACGAGTTAAAAAGAACCTCAAACTGCACTGCAAACATAAAGTAAACAGTGGTTGAAAAGGGGAGTGTTGTTTTGACACTGTACATTGTGGTGCTATGGTGTGTCAAATTGTAAGCAATTTTAGTCACAACTTCAAACTCGAGCTAAAACCTGAGCCTTTTCATTCAGCAAGTAAAACAAAATACAAAATCCAAAGATACACTTTGAAGTGTAAGGCCTATAGTTTTTTAACTGTTTTTAACTGTGTGGAAATTGAAATTGCTTGGAAAGGGTTACTGGTGGAGGCGGTGGTACAGAGGTTTGATTCTGGCTGGCTGACCACTTCCTACATGTATGTTACTTGTGTGACCACTTCCGTGGAGGATTCTTTCCTCCGTGCTAAAAAACGCGAAAACTACATGCATTGTAACACGTACCATGTACAATAAGAAAATGTAAAACCAAAAAAGTTACTGTTATTTTGTTAGGGCCTAACTGCTGTTTTTTTCATAACCGAGCATAAGAAACAGGATGTTTTATTTTTTGTTTATTTAACAGTGGAACTCTTTAACTAGATGGTCCAGAAAATCTTTTTTAGAATTTGATGTCTCTCCAATTTCAAACACCACCACAAAAATCATTTTAAGGAAGGATAATAAGAAATGCCGCAGGGTAAACATTGTACTTTCATGATGAGTCTTACAAATTCTTTTGCATATTAAAAGCAGTGTGCATATTGTTAAGAATTGAAAAAATAAATGTTCAGAGATTTGCACAACTTAAATGATGTATAAAGATGGTCATGGTGGAAAACTTGCCTTGAAATATCTTGCTTGAAATGCTATAGGTTTTGAGTAATGAGTAAAACAGTTAATCTAGACTCTAGAGTGAATCAGATGTTTGAAAACACTGAATGGGGTTTTCAATATTTTCTTGTGACTCCGAAGACTGATTGAGCTTAAACTTTCACAATCACAGTGTGTTATTTCATATGTCGGGTCACACAAAGTGCAGGCACTGGCATTTGGCAATTACCATGTTGTCCACTTGCTTTAAAGCAAACAACAACACCGAGACCAGTCAGGGTTGGATTCGAACCAAAAAAAAACTCTTGAAGATTTGGCCGTGTTCGGCAACAACGCTCCGTAGTGTACCTTTGGATTTTGTATTTTTTTACTTGCTGAATGAAACGGCTCAGGTTTTAGCTCGAGTTTGAAATTGTGACTAAAATTGCTGTAAGCTGAAAAGCAATTCGCTTACAATTTGACACGCATAGAACCACAATGTACAATAAGCTAGTAGGTGTCAAAACAACAACCCCCCTTTTCAACCACTGTTTACTTTATGTTTGCAGTGCAGTTTGAGGTTCTTTCTTTACTTGTTGACAAGAAGAATTCGGTTGCAATTTAAAAGATTTCAGAGAACTGTATTCAAAGCTGAGTTCAATGGCAGCACCATGCAGAGCTCTTAAAGCAACTTGCGTCACAACCACTGCATACCGTGAATTACTCCTAGTGTACAGTGTCAACACAAGAGGATTTGAACGCATACTGTATTGTACCTGTATCACATGTTTTGTATCCACGACAAGCACATGGCACTGTACTAGCTTTGGCATATTTCCAGAATCGTAGTGTTGCTGTATAAAAATGAACCTCGGGTGTTTTTTTATGTATGGCTACATTGGACCTTGACCCATTCATGGAAAACTCCATTTATGGTTTTTTTTTGTCTGTATGAATGGCCCTGGCAAGACGCCAGTTTTGTAAAAAACTTATAATTCCACTGTGCCCATTATAGTAGCAAATCTGGACACATTTTGGTTGGGTGTAAAAAATGAAGCCATTAATTTAGTGTTTGTTACACATTGTTCATTGTGAAAATAAATTATCACTGGCTTCCTAGATGTTACAGTAAAAGCACAGTGCATGCTGTAGGCCTATGAATTACATGAATAGGCCATAGTGAGAACACAGTGCATCTTTGTGCTGTGCATCTACCTCACCTGGCGTATTTATTACACAAGCTCTCACATATCTTTGTGAACATTCCAGGGGGAATAGAAGCACTGTTCTAATTCTAGACACACAGTAAACTGGGGCGCTGTACTGTATGCATACAACCTCTTTTTCAAAATTTTGACTTCCAAGTTCCAGTCCACTGTCATATTAAAACACAGCTAACCAGTTTCCTCTGGTCTGTTTACTTGTTTCTGTTTAAGCATGGAGGAAGTCTGCATTGCTCCATGTATCATAAATCCATGTAGGTGATTATCCTTGCATTATCAAGATTCTAATCACCTACATGTATGAAAACACCCCTCTTGCACCAATGCACTTGTCCACCTTCCTGTGTGGTGTGTGTGTGGGGGTGTGCGGATCACATGATCATAACATGGTGTGGTGTGGGTTTAATTGTCAGGCCACCATGCCATGCATACTAAACAGTGCTAGCTAGCTGATGATATTGTAATTTTTATTTATGGACAGATAGATGGAGTGAGAAATACAAGGCACAATACTGTACATTGTCAATCCTGGGAATCGCGTAGTAAAGTAAGGTTGTCCTCTGTCTCTTGTTTAGTGTTTGTTCCTCAACTGACTCGAAAGCAGTGACACTAGGCCTAGTGACACACTGTCGTAACGTGTTCGTGTACACGTATACTACATGTACTATCTGTAATTTTATGGAGGAATGACGATTGTTGCTGATGTGTGAACTCTACATGAAGATTTAAACATTTGCCAGCAGAAATTTGGGCATTGCCATCACCAGATTACTTGGGTAAATATCACTACATGTTAGAATTATTATGTTGTTATTGGAAGTGGTTTAAACTAAAACTTGATTTTAAACATAATTTACAGTCTTCAAACTATAAATAAATAGTCTCCTGAATGCACACCAAACTCAAGCTGTTTAAATGTACTCTGTCTTAGTCGCTGCTGTCGAAAAAATGCATGGCTTCAGGCTTTGAATAACAA
The DNA here is from genome assembly GCA_021014325.1 of Plazaster borealis. NCBI lineage: Eukaryota > Metazoa > Echinodermata > Asteroidea > Forcipulatida > Labidiasteridae > Plazaster > Plazaster borealis. Next base: position 14,819,784 of record CM037455.1, on the reverse strand, counting down.
GGAGGCCTTGTAGTTGTAATGTAGGCCCATGGTTCCTCTGTCTGTCTGTTTCCCTCGACTTGAACTTGCTTGGTGCCCTTCAGTAGTTTCCCTTGCATGCAAGACTGTGTAATCATGTCAAAATTCACTTGGTTACCAGTTTTACATGGGTACAGGGGCTATGGTTACAGCATCTGGTAGATTTCTACAATATGTATTATTATAGACCTTTCTTTTGATGATTTATACAGGCCTGGAATTACAGTACTCAAACTTTTGGAGGGCACCAAGGCCAGTAAAAAGGGCACCAAGGCCAAAATGAGAAAATAAAAAGGGCACGAAGGCCACTTAGTTCATGAAAGTTATAAAACAAAATACAACCATACAACCAACGGCGCGGCAGCAACGCGATTCATTCACCAAAAATGTTTTTCATGTCATGCGGTGCAACAATTCCACCAGAAGAGGGCGTTCAAACAAAAGAGCGCCCTCTGTTGGTTAATGGTTTTTATTTTAGACTGGTCTCCTGCTTAACGACGTCGGGTGTTTGTGTACAACGGATGCACGCATTGTATGCAACCGATAAAGAGTCGCGATGTGTTGAACGTCATTTATGCTATCCCCTATCAGGGAAGTTCCCTTGCGGATTGCGCTGGATGGATATGTACATTAAAACACGTCACAAGCACAAGATACATTGTATGCTGAAAACAAAAACTAACACAAGTAAATATTTAACTTTCATTAAAAGGGCACGACGGCCAACGGGGGAAGGGGCACGACGGCCATCAGGGGAAAAGGGCACGGCATTATGGCCATGAAAAGGATATTTTGTCGAGGGGCATCACGGCCAGTTGCAAGGGCATCGACGGCCAGTCATCGACGGCACTGGCCGTCGTGGCCGTCATGTAATTTGAGGCCTGTTTATAAACAAACCGCGCTGGTTGGCATGGACGGCCGAATGTTTGCAAAACATTTCATCGTGTTAACAGATGTTGTGTCCAAATTCAACATTTAACATTAATTTGTTAACTTTCAATCAACGACAAATACATACCATGATTGGTTGCTTTGTTTTCAACAAATTCAACACTATTTTTGAATATTTGTGTAACATTATTACAAACTGTGGCTATCTGCTTTGCATGGCTTTCCATAGTTTTCCAACCTCGGTATGCAAAAACATGGGCTGTGACGTGTCAAAAGAAAGGTCTATACTGTACCTCCATGGTCAGCTCTTTATTTACATTGACCCTGACCAGATGCCTGGTCGTGAATTAGAGAGTTTGATTTGTGCTGGCACTGGTCAGCCATGTGTTATTGCCCTCATTTGACAGGTGACTAGTGTTACATTTACAATTATTAGCCTCATAATGACCATGAAGGTAGAACTACTAGCTCTGACCATGCTCTGACCATAGAGGAAGGCTCTAATAATTGGCCTCACATTCACAACCACTGAGCATGCTGAGACCCTTCCTCCATGCTGAGACTGAGATTCCTGAGAGAGTGCTGGGGTCGATTTCACAAAACTCTTCCTAACTTAGGACTAGTCCTAGGCAATGCTAAGAGATAGGACTAGTCTTAAGTATTGGTCCTAACTTAAGACTAGTCCTATCTCTTAGCATTGCCTAGGACTAGTCCTAAGTTAGGAAGAGTTTTGTGAAATCGACCCCTGGTCACACTCCAGACACAGACTCTGAGTAAAATGAAACCCTTTAATTCTCTTTAATTAGGTGTAGTCAGGGTTCTCCCCAGGTTTTTCAAAACTGTGTGGCATTCTAGGCCAAATTTTATTAATGTTTGGCCGAAGCGCACTGAATTGAAACAAGGTCCTCGGAATGTTTTCTACTTGGTGTTTTTCTTGGTTTTCAAAGCCCTACTGTGCAGTTTGAAGATGTATGGTTTTCTTTTCATGTTTTTTTTTTAAACTACCGTAATAAAAAAAGTTTAAAAAATAATAATATTATATATTATATAATTTTTTTGCGTATCGGACGTTTTTTTGCGTATTGTCCGAAATTCTTGCGTATCGGCACGCAATTCTTGCGTATCGCCCCGATAAGCTAGCTTGTGCATTTATAAGGGGAGAACCCTGATTAGCCTCTGGGCTCTAAGGTTAACCCTTTCCTTTATAATACCATTATTAGTTGGCTGCACTCACACACTTCTTCCTTATGATTATTCAACCAAGACTGCATTAAAAAACCCCACAAATTCTGAGCACGTATGTTTTGTTTTTAGTATTTTGTTTATAAAGCTGTACAAAAGTAAAAAGTAAATTCTGTCTGAGCCAATGTATTGTATGGCTCATCAGGCCGGCATTATCTGGTTTCATTGGCATTGAACGCCTGAGATTATTTCCATTCCCCCTAGACAGGCTGCCAGTCCATCACAGGTTTCTCCCCAGCTCTTGCCGGTACCCATTTGTACTCCCGGGTGGAGAGAAGCAATTAGGATAAAATAATTTTTGTTAAAGTCATATATCCTTTGCAGCTTATTTGCAAAGGACGCGGCCCTGCAACAGCATCGATCTGTGTTTTGTACTTCATGCTTTTGAGTTGTCAAACAAAACGGTAAACCAGTGGTTGTTGTCAAAACAATTTTGGAGACGGTTGCTCCATAATATTCATCTTATCAATCATTCATTTATGCTCCCCCTGTCATGTTGAGTTTCCTGAGATTATGCTTTTTATTTTTAGCCAATTTAATCGGGAAAATTAGGGCATGTTGTGGACTGTGTTGTTTGTCTTTTTAGATGCGGTGTTTGCTCTCTTGGCGTTATCTCTCGCCCTTATCCTGTATTATGTCAGTATTCAAATTCCAAATTCCGGTGACTGTGTTATTTTTTTAGAGGATGTTACCTGAACTTCATTGCCTCAGGTGATCCATAAAGTTTGTTGACCCCTTACTTCTAAGCAAGTTGTTAATATTAATACGCAGCTCGTTAGGCATTATATTCTTTCTACTTGAATCTGATTATTTGATTTGTTTGCCCTCAGAAAAAACAACAGAATTGTTATTAAAAAGCCTAAAAAGTCTATTAGATCTAACAAGTCTACATAGTGTATGTAGGTCACACTTGTACCCAAATAAATGTTTCTAGTTTTATATTTTGTTCCTGTACTTTTTTATGTACTTTCTTTCTGCCTACTGTAATAGCACTTTATCGTGCTAATTTTTTCTACGAGATGCGGAGCTACATGTATGTTTGAAATATGAGACCCATTTATTGAAGGTGGTCTATTAAATTGAAGTGTCACTGACAGTGCAGGGCTTGGAACACAACTATTGTCACAATTTTTATTTTATCAACCGTTTTTCACCTCTCCAGGATAACTTAGTGATGTAGAGCACCTCTACTAAACCAGCCACCATGAATTACGTTGGCCGGCTTTTGTCCAGCTTTAAGACCTTCTATAGCGAGATTAACACAGCAACGCTGACCGGTGCCATCGATGTCATCGTCGTCGAGCAGGAGGATGGGTCGCTGCTGTGCTCGCCGTTTCACGTCCGGTTTGGCAAGATGGGAGTGCTTCGCAGTAGGGAGAAGTGTGTAAGTATTGAGTGAATCCTCCCGCCAGGATTAAACTGAAGACTCACTGTTGACTCGGTGTTGACTCGGTGATAACTCGGTGTTGACTCGGTGATGACTCGGTGTTGACTCGCTGTTGACTCGCTGTTGACTCGCTGTTGCCTATATGATGACTCGCTGTTGACTCGCTGTTAACTTGATGTTAACTCGCTGTCGACTCGCTGTCGACTCGCAGTTGACTGTTGAACAATGTTTGGTATAGTGACTTGCTTAGTTACGATTTGAATTCCTCAGACTAAAGAGACAGTTGCTAGGCCACATGAATTGGGGCAAGCTTTTGCATAGTTACGCAAGAGATGGAGAACACACAATTTTGAATGAATATATGTATGGCACAATAGTATCAGGGTTTGCTCATGTGGAGGTTGCTAGCTATACAAAAAGCTGGCCAGGAACTGTTTGACATTGCGACTGTCTCTAAAGTCTCAGGAATTCAAATTGAAGTGGTAACTTGTGACTAAGCAAGTCATTGTGCCAGACATTATTCAAATCTGTTTTGTAAATGGCTGATTGAGGCCCCTGAGAACTTCTTTTCCTGAAATGTTTCCACCTGCATGCAGTTGCTTTATAAAGGGAGGGCGTCTTAAAAACTGAACAAATTACATGCAATGCAAAAGACAGCCAGACAGACAATGACATTGGTCTAGCAAAGAATCATGCTAAGATTGCACCATACCTAGTATGAATTAATCATCACTCCATCAAAGGCCATGGCCCATTTTCATAGAGTTGCTTAAAACTAACCACCCAGGCCTGCCAAAATCAAACAGATGGTTTTGTTGAAATTTGGATGGTCTAGTACTGTGAAAAGTACCCACTAAATCACAGTCCAGAAGCACATGACCTGTTGGAGTATGATGGGTTGTGTACTGTTCCAATAAGTAAACTGTTGGAGTATGATGGGTTGTGTACTGTTCCAATAAGTAAACTGTTGGAGTATGATGGGTTGTGTACTGTTCCAATAAGTAAACTGTTGGGAGTATGATGGGTTGTGGAAGCTTTCTGGTAGAAATGCTTAGGGGGTTAGGGTTTTAAAATTTAATGCACAATTATGCTTAACAAAATTATGCTTACCAGACTTAAGGTTACCCGCAGCCAAACTACCATGTCACGTGTACAATGTGTGACTGGTATCCTGCTCATTTCTGCCAAGCAGAAAATTGTTAAGCAAAATTTTCTGCTTAAGCAGCTCTATGAAATTGGGCCCTGGATCACCCACAGCATCATACAGAGGTGTACATGTATCTATACAATGGGGCCGGTGTACCGGTTTTTAAATTCCTGTCTCCCCGGGCCATGTGCTTTTGATCAACTGGAGCCTTACTGGGTTGCGCTGCATGAACCTTCTCCAAATGTCAACCCTCAAACATGTTACAAGGGTTCATGGCTGGTTCAAAAAAATTTAAGGCAGTAATGTGTTTGGCAGCGTTTGTTCCCTGGTTGGCATTAAAGGTTGGGTCGTCGTTTGGATTTTGTCAACGTAATGTTGATTTATAAGCAAAATTATTAAGAAAGATACAATAAATTCACTTGTGAAAGTTTCAGTTGAATACGGTGTGTAATTGTTGAAAAAACAGGAAAAAAACCGTCATGGTATTTTCACAAAAACGTCAAATCCGTAAACGTTTAGCGAGGTGACAGCGGGGACCAACCGCATCTTTGGCCGCAGCATTCGCGAACGTACACCAACCCTCAGAAATCTGAGAAATGAGTTCATATGTCTGAAATGCCTCCTCTGTTCATTATTGATTTCCAATTAACGGGCATTTTATACGAAAATAATTTCACAGGATGCTACTTACCATTACCATCTTTATGACGAGTTAGTTTTTTGATAGAAATTGCACAGTTTTGTTTTTTGTGGTGGTTATTACCAAAGTATGACCCTCCCTCTAAGGAATTCAAAAGCTCCATGTACAGAATGTGTACATTCTTTTCCAATGTTGGGATGACTTACAGTACATGTAGACATGCAGTAAATTCATCCCTCAAAGCCCCACAATTAGACAGAGTTCAAACCCTGTGGCTCTGGTTTTGACCCTCTAAGTACCTCTCAGACATTCTGGTATTTTTTAAAGGGATTGTATACATTTGGTAATTGGAACCCACTGTTTGTTTCAATCCTATACAGTTGTAGAAATACCACTGTGAAAATGTCATTACAAAAGGTGGGTAGCCTTTTTTAGATATTGCCGAAAATCTGGAGCGGTTATGTCCACTAGGAAGAATAATCTGCAATTGGAATACACAATCTGAGAAACGTTACTGTCCTGAACGCTTCTCAGATTCTAATATTTAGAGATAAAAAGTGATATCTTTTTCCATAACCGCAGTACTTCTAAGTGAAAAGTTTCTCAAAATGCATTATACTATCCAAAGCTGCTGTACTTCTTACCAAGTAAGTTTGAATTGCCATTAATTTTAAGAGTCATAACCGAACGTATACAGACCCTCTAAAGTGTCACTTATTCAAGAAAAGTTGACTTACCCTTTTTAAAAGACATGTACCCCCAGTCGGTTTTTCATGTCGAGTTTCCCTTGTGGTTTATTCAAAAATCAAAAATCAAATTTCAAAAGTATACAGCAGAAACAGTAGATCTTTCGCTGAATTTGTTTTCTTATATAAGTTTTTTCTGTGAACAAATTTTGATAGATCATTTTATGCCTTCTCAAAATGAAAAAAACTTACAGAAACTTTCGCATAGGCCACAGACAATGCACAAAATACATGTAACATACAAAATTGTATGTACATGGTTGATACGATAAATGTGAGATAATGTCAGGATCCCGACAATAATTAATTTTTAGTTTTCAATTAAACAACCACTTGTCATTGGCAGATTTTTCATGCAATAAAAATGAAAGCCTATAACTTTCTTCAAACTTTTCTCAAAATTTTTGGGTCAAGTCTCCCACAAAATGGACCTACATATGTACATACATGTATACAACATTTAGTATCTTTAACAATGATCCGCTGGCCAAATGCCAGTTAAAACACGTTCCAGAAACGCATCGAATTTTGTCCAAGTATTTCAGCTGACTAGTTCACTGCTTCTAAATGCTGTGTATTACAGTCTGTCTCCTGACGATGACTAGAGCAAGCTAGTCGAAAAGTTGAGACCAATTAACAACTCACTCCGCGGCAGTGAAGTTAATAACGAGAAGTCTCCTGTAGTGTCAGTCTACAATGTATGCGTCATTGCACATTTGTACTGTATGTCTATCCATAGAGCAAAGGTCTATCCAACGAAGCCATTGGGTTTGTGGGACCAGTGCCTATCTTTATCCTTGCAAATAGAGACAGGGGACCAGTCTAGCAGAGCTGCCAACTCTCTCTCTGATTCTGCAGAAATTTCCCTGAAAACAAACCAATCTTTCCATGTTCTGACGAAAACAATTGAAAAAAGGGAAACTTTTCCCTATTTTGTTGAATGTAGTTCTAAATATCTCCCTGGTTTGTTTTTACCCTTACAACGATAATACTGTATACTCAGTACTTTCCCGAGTTCTGTGAAAAAATCCACAGGCAAATCACTCAAGTGGGATTCGAACCCACGACCTTTGCATTGCTAGAGCGGCATCTTACCACTAGACCACCGTGCAAGGGTAAAAACAAATTATAGGCCTATTCTTTATCCCCGATTCAAAATTAACATAAATCTCTCTGTGGGGTGTCGTGGACGAGCGGTTAAGAGCACCGGACTCAAGCTTTGGTGTTTCTGATCAGCAGAGTGTGGGTTCGAGTCCCGGTCATGACACTTGTGTCCTTACAACGATAATACTGTATACCTTGAGCAAGGCGCTTTATCATAATTGCTTCTCTCCACCCAGGAGTACAAATGGGTACCAGCGAAGAGCTGGGGAAGTAACCTGCGATGGACTGGCATCCTGTCCAGGGGGATACATAAATATTCTCAGTCGTCTAATGCCAAGGAAACCGGGTATAAACACCGGCCTGATGAGCCATATTGGCTCGGGACAGACTTTAAATCTCCCTGGTTGTTGCACAAAATCTCCCTTATCGCAAGATACAAATGTTGGCAGCTCTGGTTCCGATTTCACAAAGAGCTACACGTAAAATTGATCTTAACTGTGTATCACTCTTAAATCGCTACAGAAGCAAAGTGTGATGTCACAATACAAATCACTGTGGTAATACTGACAACTCCTTTCAAGATAAATCTTAGTGCTTTGTGAAATCGAGTCCGGGTCTAGTAAAACATGTATTAGGGGTGAGTCAGCCTCGCTGCCATGGGCAGCGCGCCGTATCAATCTACCTCTCGTCACCAACCCCTGGTAGGGAACTACTAAAAATCAACGCTGATTGGCTCACCAAAAGTTACTGCTTTGCACACACGCTTGTTAAAAACATTTCGACCGCTTGTAGGGCACTCGTCGGGTGCTAAGTACGCGCGTGTAAAAATGCACGTATTTTGACGCAATACATTTCAAATGAATCATGTTTTTATACATCATTATATATATTTGGATATTCCAAAGTCACACTTTACAATCGAGCAAGGCATTCTGAGAAAGAAAAACAAAATGGTGTGGCGAGATCGTACACCACTGGGAACGAGGTTGGGGGTGAGTAAAAGCATTGGCTCAGTACAGACTGGCGCAGTCAAAGAAGCCTTTTCTAAAAACCAAATCCTTGTCTTGAACTACATTACCAAGTTGATAGAGTTTCTGTTTGATGGTCTACTCATGCAGGTGTACATTGAGATCAATGGTGAACAGGTTGATCTTCACATGAAGCTGGGAGAGAATGGAGAGGCCTTCTTCCTGGAAGAGGCTGCAGAGGAGGTTAGTCACTTTCCATATAGGTCAGACCGCAGAACTTGTAGCTCAGAATCTTTACTGGACCGGGATTTTATTTACAAGACCAGAATCAAAATGAGAAGAGACCAGAATCAAAACGAGAACATGGTTTTATAATCTAAACTGTTTTATTTGAACAAACACTTAGAGAAGATTTACGTTATCTCTTCTGTTTTACGGGTGGATTTTAATTACAAGACCAGAATCAAAATTAGAAGAAACTAGAATCAAAATGAGAACAGGGTTTTATCATCTGAACTGTTTAATTTGAACAAACACTAAGAAAAGATTGATCTCTTCTGTTTTACGGGTGATACTCAGCAGGATTGAACATCATTCTTTTGAGACAAAGATGTTGAATTGAAAAAAACCCAAGACCACCGGACTTGTCCAGTCTTGAGTTTACTGACCCGACACTGAAATCACTGGCCGATGGTCCAGTGTCAAATTCAAGCCCTGGTCCAGGGCTGCACATTTACACTGGACCGCAGGGCCGAGGCCAGTGATTTTGGCATTTGGCCAGTGTAATCTCATGACTGGACAAGTCCGTCTGTCTTGTGATATTGTTCAAATGTTGACTTTCAGTCTGAACAAAAAGTATGTTTATTATTGAAGAATTATTCCATAATACAAATGAGATCAATCGAACTCCAAGTGCTTGTTCAAATTGAAACAGTTCAAATGTTAAACTGTGTAGGTATTATTTTTCTCATTTCAATTCTGGTCATTGTAAAAGAACCATCTGGTCCTGTACACATTTTGAGCTACAAGCCCTGCAGTCTTGTGGATTCCCCCCAAAAAATTTGATCCCTGGAGTGCTACATGTATTTGGAGCAAAAGTTTAAAAACATTTTTTACTATGGCCTAATTCGAAACCTGGCTCAAGGTTCTCCCCAGGTTTTTTCAAAACTTGGGGGCATTCTGGACCCAAATTGTTGTATGTTTGGCCGATCGAAGCACTCTGAATTGAAACAAGGTCTTTGGAATGTTTGCTACTTGGTGTTTATCTTGGTTTTAAAACCCTGCACTGTGCAATCTGGAGCATTTTTTTTATGGTTTTCTCTTGATAATGAATTTTCTTTTGTAATATTTTTGTTATGCGTACAGGCAAATAGTTTCGCTTAGCAACACGCAATTTGCACCTTTCGGCCTGATACGCTAGCTGACGCATGGGGAGAACCCCTGTGGCTTGGCTTAGGCTCTGTCTGCCTGTTTGAAGCCCCGTACTGAAAGCACACTTTTTATAAATAACTGACGGAGCCTAAGCCGGAACCTAAGCTGAAGCCAAAGCCCTGAGATGGAACATGTTCCATGCAACTCGGCTTTGCCTCGTTGTGAACATTCCATCTTTCAAACTCATGAAAACATTCTCACTATTGCACCCACAAACATTCATTAATTGTACCAAACTTTAAGACAATGCTTTTAATATTTCCTTTCAGGATAAGGTACCCGCTCATCTTTGCTCCTCTCCGTTGTTGTCTACCATCACCTTAATGGAGGACGGGATGAAGCGACTTCATGCCGAAGCCAGCAGCGTCCGCAGTGAGACAGAGAGCAGCAAGGAGTCGGACACAAGCCTCGGGAAAGACCTGTCCTTATTAGACATCAAACTGAACAGCTCTGGTGAAATGTCCGACCTCAAGCAGAAGCAGCCCAAATCGGACCACTCGATCGTAGATATGACAGAACCAGCTAACGGTGAACAAATCAAGATCAAAGTGGAGACTGAAACGGAACAAGCGAAGAGCAAGAAGCATCTCCATTTTGAGGGCGTAAGCAGCGTAGCAGACGTGGACGTCGAGAACGTTTCCGAGGAAGAACTTGCCCAGCTAGAGAGCGGCGCCTCGTCAGCTATTGAGACTCTGATCAGGATCGAAAGCGAAACCAAATCAAGCCGCCGGGGAAAGTTGACCAAGAGACGGCGGCGGAAAGGCGGGGCAGCCAAACCTGCTCGGTCGGACAAACAGGACGTGGAGACGCTCGCTGCGGCGAAGTCCTCACTCAGTCGACGCCTGATGAACCTCTCCGAGTCCAGTACCTCCTCATCGCAGCATTCCGACGATGAGATCTTCCAGATCGAGGATGTGTCCGAGGAGGAGGAGGTGGAGAGAGCGTTGGATCTGAGGTCATTCAAGCCAAAGGTTAATAGTGACGTTTGGGGTGAGGTTTGCAGCGAGATGCTGAAAGTCAATCTATCCCAACACCCGCTGTCAGATGGCGATGTCACCCCATCACCTCTCAGGTATTTCAGAAATTATCCTTAAGTGAAACTGTGTTACTTGAAAGAGCCTTTAACACTGGGTTCTTATATAGAGCAAGTCATTGTATTTGTACCCAACATTATTAAAATCTACATGCAGCTCGTAAGTGGCTTATTGATGGAACCAGTTGAAGTTTACAGAAATATACGTTCTCAGATTTTAAAGTGTTTTGAAGTAAACCATTTGTATACCTTTGTATGCAACCCTGGGATGTGATTTCTCAGGATGTTTTTCAGATTTCAGGATTTTCTCAAAATCTCCTTGATTCTGCAAATTTTCTTGAAAGAAGTAAAGCAATTACCAACAGGAAAAAGAAATAGTCCACAGAGTGTGTTCAAACCTGTAGTTAAGTAATTCTAGTGATAATAATAATTACAAGGCATTTATATGGCGCTCTACAAAGAACACAGCGCCTAGTGATGCACAGAGTCTGTAAACCTCCTGAATTGTAACATCTGGGAGGTTCTGGGTTTAGAATACGGGGGAACCCAGGCGAGTGAAGCAATTTTCAGGAATTTTTCACATTTGGCAAATCTCATCCCTGATGCAACACAAAAAAACAAACCCCACATCGTCTTCCTGAAATATGCAGCCCTGTGTGTACGAGACCTCCAACCCCAAAGAGCGACACAGAGTTAGAGACCTCTAGGCAGACCAGAGGTCGGGCAGCGTCCGGTCACATCCGATCCTCAAGTAGCACCGAGAAGATAGAGTGGAATTGGGGTGAACTTCCCGAGGTAAGAATAAAAGACCATCTTCTGAGAGGGGTCGATTTAAGGTAGTCTATAGCTTGCTGCTGGTGGGCGGGTTGCAACAGTCAACATTTTACTAACCCGGTAATGGTAGTATAGAGGTTTTGTAATATTGCACCTAGACTAAATCGGGGGAGATCAGTTTTGCTATAAGAAAGAAACTTTTTTTTCTTCTAAGATTTTGCTATGAGAAAGAACAATTTTTACAGTTTTCTCTCAGTTTCATGCCTGTAGAAGGTTTTTTGTTAAAATTGTTTATTACTTGAGGCCAACTATCTAATTGTTTACTGGTTGTATAAAGTTGTATTTTTTACAGAAAAGTTGTGAACTTCAAAAAAGAAAGAAAAAAGAAACAATCGAAAAAACAGACGGTTACCGGGACCAAATTTTATGGCTCTGCTTACCACGGAATTCTACACTTACCGACCATAGAATGATGTGCTTTAATAAGTGCCGTAAGCTAAAAATTACGCAGTAAGCAGAGTCATGAAAATGGATCCTGGTTTAATTCTGTTCAGGAAATGTATATATGGAAATCGTTTCCCTCCAAAAGATCGGAAACGGTGCACTCATGTCTGAAAGAGATCATCCTCTGCCGGTCTGAAAAACAGACTTTCATTGAAGGCAATTTTTTTCAGTTCATACACAATCTTAATAGGATTGAAAATGAGGCTTGCAAATTAGACTGGTCCCTTTGTCACTGACAAGTTGTCTGTTTGACATCATAAGGATAGTGCTCGAGGAACAAGACTTCTGTTCTTCCCCCCTCCCCATTTTATTTTCTGCTACAAGCCAAGTTCCATATATTTGTCAATTTCAATATTTTCTGGTGCTTTAAAGCCTCCTTTTTCAAATACTTTTTTTGATATCAATTGATGACATTTATCAATTTAATCTCTTGAGGATTCAAGATTCATCTGGAAAGACAGGACATGCTCCCTGCAAATTATATTTGTCGCCGGTATGTGGGAACGCAGCATTTAAATGGTCTGTACACGTTTGGTAATGACTCTGAAAATTTATTGCAATAAAAACCTTCCTTGGTAAGAAGTACAACAGCTTTGGATAGTATAATGCATTTTGAGAAACTTTTTACTTCAAAGTACTGCGGTTGGGAAAATATATCACTTTTTATCCCAAAAATATTTTGAATATTGTGAAGCATTACGGTAACGCTTCTAAGAGTGTGTATTCCAACGCAGATTGATCTTCCTGCGTGGACATAACCGCTCCAGATTTTCGGCAATATCTGAAAAACGCTACCACCTTTTGAAATGAAATTTTCACAGGTTAGTTTTATGGTATATATCTACAACTATAAAGGATTGAAACAAACAATAGGCTCCAATTACCAAATGTGTACGATGCCTTTAAAAACTGTTTCTTCTAATTTTGCTTGTTTTTGTTTTTGTCTGGGTATCAGCTGCAGGGTATGTCTAATTTACTAACTTGACCACGTTAACCCGAATTCTTGCCTCCCATTATAGCGCCGCTTGTCAAGAACACCTTTGATCCCTGCTGATGATGAGGTTTTTGAGGTATTGCCTTCAAATTTCACCCTCCCACCTTCTTCCTCCCGTGGATGTTACAGCCCTTTACCCCCTTCCCCCTCCCCCACCTTGTTAAATTTTGTTTAACGTCCCTCTTGTGCATGTGTTCTTTGAATTGTCATTTGCATTTTGTGGTTTGAGACACTCTGCAATTTCCAAGGAGGGTGGTGTCGGAAGCTTGTACTTTTGGTAATTACTCCACAAGTTATTGACCATAAAAACTTACTTGGTAAAGAGCACCTGAGAGCTGTTGAAAGTATAAAACATTGTTAGCAATGACCCACTTTGAATGTAGTTTTAACGAAAGAGGTAATTTTTCACCCAAAAGAATCTGCGAAAGGCTGCAGGCATGAACCCTATCTCAGGCAATTGAAAGCACACAATTCTATGCAACAAGGGTAATTTTTTCTTTCATTATTTTCTTGCAACTTCGATGACCAATTTAGCAAACATTTCCATAGGTTTGTTATTTTATGCATATGTGGTGAGATACACCAAGTGAGGATACTGGTCTTTGACAATTACCAAAAGTATACCCTGCCTAAATTTAGTTTGAAAGTGAAATTCAAGGGGCCCAGTGGAAGGGGAGTGGAGAGTTCATTACCAATAATGCAGAAAACATTTCGAAATTGATTTTGTTATGTTTAAATGCAGCCAAAGCCTTTAAATACATACACCAGATTTTGTGGGTGTTTCTTTTAATCTTTTGGGGGTGGGAACTTAATCTCATTCACCTCAATTTCATTCACTTAATTTCATTCACCCAAACTGGAAATTGCATTGTCTCCAACGGTGACCAGATTGTTGTGAAAGTTTGATTATGCTCTTTGATCCTAGCTGAATATTCTTCCTTTTTATCAAGACTGACTTTTAAAGTTCTCGTTTTAAAACGGTTCCTTTATCACGTTCTGCTTGTTGTTCCGCGCTAACAATGTTGTTCAGTTGACATCCATCCATTTACGACAGGAGACACAATAACGTGTACCACTTATTTACTGTTACGTTAGCAGTTTTTCCAATGGTTGTAACTTCTTTTTGGAGTACCTGTAACCACCCATTAGTTTTTATTTTTATTTTTATTTATTTATGAGAAATCGCCTGACATCACAAGCTATCGACCCAAATCAACTGCCACCAGGGGCACGTTGCCACCTACACCTGGGGCTGAAACAGGGTTACCCCCTTCACAGTCTGTAAGGATGTAGGCATGGGTATCATCCACTAGGAGCCTGGCTGGTAGAGCAGAATGCAATACCTTCCCAACATTTTATAAGGCAATTATGGTTAAGTGCCTTGCTCATGGGCACAAGTGTCATGACCGGGATTCGAACCCACACTCTGCTGCTGACAACACCAGCGCTTGGGTCCGGTGAACTAGACCGCTCGGCCACGACACGCCAATATCAAACAATTACAACTACTGGAAAAACTGGTAACATTACGGGTGTGCCTGATCCCATGTAAAGCATGGTAGTGCCAGTCCTCAGTCCAACAGAAACAAACAAAACATGCTGTTGGATTTTGATGGGTAGGGGGATGGTTACTCAAAACCACCCCCTCGTCAGCTTCTGCTTGTTGCCTTTGCATGAGTTCTTAAATTAATGACATTTCATTCGTTGCCATTTTTCTCTCAAAAATTTCAATCAGCTTGCTTCGAACTTGTTTGTTGTTGTGAGTGCAGTGTTAAATCTTAAATAATGTAATAAGTCATTACTATACATGATAATAAGCTACTTCTCAGCATGTACATTGTGTGTAATCAAAGTATAACTCAAATGTTGTCAATTAGCATATTTTCTGCCGATAGAACTACAAATATTGTTGCACTGATGATCTTGCAGCGTAAACAAGATTTTCATTAAAGCTTGTTACTAATAGTTTTGCTGAATAGTTGTATTTGACTAACTAATCAGTGTAAACCGGTCATATATTTTCCATTTTCAGTGAAATAAAAGCCGCGTTCACATTGGTTTGAGTCCAAAAAACAACAACATTAACCACCTCTGGGTGTTCGGTGATAATTAATACAAAGATGAGTGGTATCGCAAGAGTTAGTGCGCGACAACTATTTTATCAGATGTATTTATTTAAAAAAAAAAAAAAAAATGTAGCTTAAAGTGTGAAACATTTTGCATGTATCTTTATGAGTGATTATTCTGCATTGTTTCCTTCAAGACTTTTGGCCAGAATGTTTAATGGTTGCCAAAGTTGTTGCTCGTTTTATACTCATGATCTTGATTGAGGATGTTAGCTTTGTGCAGCATTATGTATGAGACGCCATCTTTGATGTGTCAAGGTGCAATTTCATATGAATTGGCACTCAAGTTAAACAGCTTAGTTTTGAAACTAACTCCTCCTCTGCTCAGCGCTATAAGGTCTTAAAATTGCAATTTCATATCCATAATGATCGAAAGGGTGTTAAACAAAAAATGAGTATAAATAAATGTTTCAGTTAGAAAATGAATGTTTCTTTTTATGCAAAACAGTTACTTTGGAGACCACTCTCGATCAATAAACTCCATTTACCAGGAGCTCTAAAAAGATATTTTATGAAATCTGCACTAACCACCTTATAGTCCTGAGCCGACGGTCTGTAAATCGGGCTTTATACATCCTCAGGATTGCTGCTCATTTGCTCATATTATAACCACAAAATTGAAGGGCAAAGTTACCCGATGAAAAACTCATAATCCAGACAAAGTGCCCGCCCTGCTTCATTTCCTTCAAACACCTCTCTTGACCGTAATCATGGCTCGATATTTAAACACTGGACCGCAGGCCTGAGGCTAGTCATTTAAGCGGCTGGCCAGTACCGGCCTGGAATTACACTGAGGCACTGGCCTCAATTGCCCTTGGCCTCAACCTTGATGCCCCGTCAAAATTATTCCATAGACTTCAAAGATTTTCCAATGAAAGTGCCCTTCACAAAATGAAAATGGACTTGCCCTCTCAAAGGTGTAATTCCAGACCAGGGCCCAATTTCATAGAGCTGCTTAACACGTTGACTGCCATTCATAAATTCGTAGGGGCATTCCCTTGCCAAGCATCCAATTTTAGTGGTGCGCATGCGTGCATACCAATTAGGTATTTTTGTTTGTGTCTACATGTTGTAGCATACAAATTCTAATGATGTGTGCTCACCACTGCCAGAAGCATATTCGTTGCGTTCTCAGTGATGCCAGTGTATTCAATTCACTATACAAAAGCATTTCATTCTCTACGAGTATACTCGTAGTGGCAGAATCCGTTACACCTGTTACTACGAATATACTCGTAAGCGGCAGTCAACGTGTTAAGCAGAAAATATTGCTTTTAACAATTTTCTTCTAAGCAGAAATGAGCAGGATACCAGTCACAAATTGTACTTGTGACATGGTAGTTTGGCTGGTAACCTTATTCTGATAAGCGTAATTTTGTAATGCTTAGCTACTTTTTCAGCATAAGCAGCTCTATGAAATTGGTCCCAGTAGTAAAGACTGGACAGGGCTGGTGGTCTTGCATTTTTTCAACTGATTAACAGTACCTCACTGTGTAATATCTTTAATAACAAATGTTTTTTTTCAAATGTTGACTTTGTATCTCATATATATATATCTTTTGATGCAAGTATACAAATGACAAATGAGATTTAAATCTTCTCTTTAGGATGTTTAAGTTATCTTTTCTTCTCATTTTGAACCTAATGTGTTGTCAAATATTTGTTGCAAAGTTTGAGCTAAAAGCCCAGCAGTCTTTTGGATTTTCACCCCTCCAAGTTCGAGCCTTGATAACGGTTTCCATTGTAACCAGTTTAAACTCCAATAACTCTGTGTACCTTAACCACTTTGAAGCATTTCACACGCTCAAACCCCCCCTTTCTTCTGTATTGCAATCCTTGGCAAACCTCAAGAACAAGGACGACGATAAGCCGTCCAAGGAGGAAGGAGGGGAAGCGGACCTGGAGAGCCAGAAGACCGGGGAGACCAAGACGTCTATGTGGAGTAAACTCAACGTCTTTAGAAACATCCAGCACAGTCAAGGAACAGAGCAGGGGATGTACCTCCAGGATTTAGCGTCAGAAGAGATCGACCCAGAGGTGTATGCCTTGTACTTCCCTGAAAGGTTAGTCCCACAGACATGCTTAAACTATTGGGTGGTCAGGGCCCAATTTCATAGAGCTGCTTAAGCAGAAAATATTGCTTAACATTTTTCTGCAAATCACAACCAAGTAGGATACCAGTTACATTTTGTACATGTAAAATGGTATCTTAGCTGGTAACCATATTCTGGTAAGCTTAACTTTGTTGTGCTTAAAACTTTTCTGCAGAGCACAACTAAGCAGGATACCAGTTACATTTTGTACATGTAAAATTGTATTTTAGCTGGTAACCGTATTCTGGTAAGCATAATTTTGTTGTGCTTAGCAACTTTTTATGCTTATTAAGCAGCTCTATGAAATTGGGCACAGGTTGGCGTAGTGGTAACTTTCCTTGCCTTCCACCTCTAGGACCCTTTTGAATTCCGCCGGGGGCACTGTGTGGATTGGTTTTTCAGTCCCTAACCGATTGCGCGGGTTTTCCCTGGAATAATTCGCTGGGGTTTTCCTCCCACATCTAAAACTGAAACTTCCTTCCTTGTCTTCTCCCCAGGGGGAGGTTCTTGGCTAGTATAGTGATTAAGTTCGGCTTCTCTGAGAATCCTTGGCTTCACAACCAGAATTGATAAACAAAATGAAATGCAATACAAATAATACTACAATAAAAAGTCATGAGATAGAATTTCATGTCTGAAGCTGAGAGGGCAGGGCTGTAGATGGTATACGTCATTGTTGTTGCTACTGTGCTGCGAATCAAAAACTCTGTCAGCACTTGAGCCGGTGCACTAGACCACTCGGCCAGGTCACTCCATTTGGTGCTCGGTATGGGGTATGGTGTACCCCACCCCCCCTATTGTGTCGTCATTGTGTGCTTGGAATCTCAGGAATTCTTCAGATGATTTTATTAAGGGGGGGGGGGTACTTCTGTACAAGTTGAAAATACTGTATTCAAGTATGGGAACATTGGGGGGGGATACCCTATGCCCCAACCTCGTCCCCAAGGTGTGTCGAGCAGTACAAGGTTGACCGCTCTCTCACCCTGGTATTGGATCATTTGCATATCCAACATTTTTGGATACAGATGCAATTAGAATAGTCTGGTATGGTGAATACTGAATGAGTACAACTTAACATGTTTACCTTAGACTTTTGTACACCAGTCGTTGTCCAATCAGGGTCCACGTAAGGAGTTTCCCTCCCAGGGTTTATTAACCATGGGGACGAGGTTGCCTCTGCCCCATATCGGGCATGGTATGACTCCACTCCATGGTTACTAGTGATCTGAAATTTGAGTGTCTGTTTTTTTTCTTCCATTATCAAGGGCCGAGCGTTCCAGTAGAATTGAAGCTCTTCGTGATGAGGATAAGTCGTCAGATCTAGGCGCATCCCTCCCTCAATCTCCCAACACCGTACAGGAAGTCTCTAGCGGCATAGAATATGAAGAAGAAACCAGGTTGGTCATCTTTCTCAGCATTTTTTTTCCCACTCATTTCGGTTTTATAAACAACAAGTCTGGTGATTAAAAATTATTCAGTTTAAAAAGAGTGACATCAAAGAAAAAAATTGTAAATTAAAATAAAATAGAAATAAAACATAAGGCACACTCTTCAGTCTCCTGACGATGACTAGAGCAAGCTAGTCGAAATGTTGAGACGTTGAGGCAGTGTAGTTATTAACGAGAAGTCCCCCCGATCCACATAGCTAAAGTAGTAGTCCCGCCCGATTTCCTACCTCTCGCCCAGGTAGTAGTTAACTAAGAAGGACAGTTCTTTTCAGAACTGAGAAGTCTCCCGAATTCCGAATATTCTACTCTGCGGCAGTAGAATAATAAGCAAGACAAGTTCTCATAGAACCAAATTTACCTAGCAAGTATATTTAAGAACTGAGAAGTCCCCAGAATTCCGAATATTCTACTCTGCGGCAGTAGAATAATAAGCAAGACAAGTTCTCAAAGAACAAAATCTACCTAGCAAGTAGATATACACATGGTGTTACCGCAAACCAAGTATATATTGATACCTCACCATGCAATGCCTCAAATCCTATAAACATAAGGCAATTACAATAAGGATTGTGTTGACAAATGAAAAACCGTTTCCCCCCATGACCGAGGTAAAGCCGACAAAAAAATTAAATTCCTGCTTATACTCTGCAGTGAATCTCCAATGGATCTACAGATTTCCCTGTGTGGAGGACTGAAAGATGAAGACGACACTGTCCCTCATGGTAAGTAGGAAATTACAAAATGTACAATTTTTCTGTACCCTTAAAGGCATCGTACATGTTTGGTAATTATCAAAGACCAGTGTTCTCATTTGGTGTATCCCAACATATGCATAAAATAACAAGCCTGTGAAAAAGTTGCAAGAAAATGTTGCAAGAAAATGATGATAGAAAAAACACCCTTGTTGTACAAATTTGTGTGCTTTCAGATAGGAATAAACAATTCTTGCAAGAAGTTTTTATTATTTTAGTGAGAAATTACCTTTTTTCTCAAAATACGTTACTTCAGAGGGAGTCGTTTCTCACAATGCTTTATACTATCAACAGCTCTCTGTTGCTCATTACCAAGTCAGTTTTTATGCTAATATTTGTTTTGAGTGATTACCAAACGTGTACGATACTTTTAAGCACAAAAAGTAGCTGAGCACAACAAAATTATGCATACCAGAATAAGGTTACCAGCCAAAATACCATGTCACATGCACCATTTTGGACTGGTATCCTGCTAATTTTTGTAGGCAAAATTGTCTGCTAATCAGCTTTCTGAAATTGGGCCAATGTAAGTTGTGTGCAAATCTGGGCAGTTATATTTTATATCTTACTGCTGTGCACACCCTTTATTAAAGGTACTGTACACGTTTGGTAATAGAAACATGTTTTTCTCTGAAATCAAATCTTTGTTTTAAATTTAATTTTATGATAAAATCTGAACAACAAAAATACTCATTACATGTTTATAAAATCAGTTTTCGTTTTTAAACAAAAATACAAAAATAATGTGTTAATTTTTATTGAAGCAAAATTAAAACTCTGGGACAAGGATGCTTATTTGGTCTTAACTTTTCAGTAACCACTTTATAGAGGATAATGACGCCTCAACAACCATAGACTGCTATGAAAAGGTTTGCGTTGCAATTACAGCATCTGGCAATATTCATCGCGCATCCAAAACAAGCGTTTACATAAGTTTTGTGATCGGAGGTGAGCACAAAATTCTTAATTTTTTGCAGCAACCGGAAGCTAAGGTCAAGTTTAATTATCGAGTTTTCTTCGTTATATTGTTGAATTGATTTTACTTTCCTATTTTGTATCACTAAGTATAACATTCCCAACAACATATATATTTTTCATGGTCATGAACCACGTTAAACTAAAATAATTGACAAAACAAAATCTTGCCTACGTAAATCTCCATATGGTTGGGACCACAATGGTCCCGGAAGTTCAAATATGCGCGAGACTTGCACAGTCTATGACTCAAAATATATATTAGCATATAGTGTCATGACCGGGGTTTAAACCCACACCCTGATGACTCAGCCACCAGAACTTGAGTTCGACGCTCTAAACTGCTCGGCCACGACACGCACAGAGTACATGTACATGTAAACCCCATGAATTGTAACATCAGGGAGGCCTGCAAGTCATTTTACTGGAATTTTCACATTCGTCGAATCTCATCCCCGCTGTACGTTTGTTCTTTATAGATCTGTTCATTAAGGACCTCGTCAGTTATGAGGAGTTTTGTAAAACACCGGGTCTCCTCTCCAACCCAAACCTCGTGGTTCGACTGGATGGCAAGTATTACAACTGGCAGGCAGCTGGACCCATTGTCATCTCTTACCTGGCATTCCGACGACCCCTCCCAGAGGTAATAGGGGCGTGTCTGAAATTGGTGGCTGCGGCTAAAGGCAGCCTTTGTGGTGATTCAGCCGTAGCTGCAGCCGCTAATTCGGAAACGAACTAAGAAGCTGTATGAGCTGTATGTATGAACCCTACCAATTGAGCTGTTAAGCTAAAAAAACTATCAGGGAACCAGTTATACAATTAATGTACAATGCGTGACGTTTTGACTGGTACCCTCATTTCTGCTAAGCCAAATTTGACGGTGCTTAGCAAGCTCTTATGATGACCCAATTTTTTAGAGCTGCTTAAGCATAAAACTGACCACAACCAAATTATGATTACCAGAATAAGTATCTTGGACTTTTCATTTCTTACCAGTTTTCCGTGTTCCGTTTTTGTTTCTAGATGGTTGTGTCCAATCTAATGAAGGACCAGGTGCCGAAGGGAAAACGTAGTCTGACATCATGGCTATGGGGGACGTCTAAACCGCCAACAACACCAAAGAAGGTCAGAAACTAGACCCAGGATTTATGTATAGTTAGGCCGTGTCTGAATTGATGGCTTCGGCAGTGGCTAAGGCCAGACCATCCAGGGTTCTCCCCACAGGTTTTTTCAAAACTGGGGGGCATTCTGGACCCAAATTTTTGGATGTTTAGCCGAAGCACGCTGAACTGAAACAAGCTCTTCGAAATGTTTATCCTGGTTTTAAAAGCCCTACTGTGCAGTCAATCTGGAGCATTCTATATGTTTTTCTCTTGATTTTTTGTGTGAAATTATAATTTTTTAAATTATTGGTTAAAGTGTGCTCGTTTCGGCACGTAAATCGCACGTATTGGCCTGATAGGCTAGCTTGTGCATGGGGAGAACCCTAAGACCGAAAAGTCCCATTCTCCCACATTGTCGTCGCAGCCAAAGGCCTTAGCCGTAGCCAAAGTCACTTGATTAGTACACAGCCTTAGCTTGAGACAATCGCTACAAAGTTATTATTATTATTATTATTATATATTTCTGGTAATGAAACCAAGGATGCCTCATAAGTGAACTTCATCATCATAGCTTGCAAGCCTGAGGAAACCTTTCAACAAGGATGCTTGCTATGTGTCGGGGGTGCTTTTATATTGCACAACCAATCCTAGTTTGGTTGCACAACTAATCTTCGTAGTAAACGGGACCTACGGTCTCATCGGAAGGACAAAGCAATTATCTTGCTCAAGGACACAAGTGTCAAGACTGGGACTCGAACCCACACTCTACTATGCTTGATAGAGTCAGATGGGCACAACTCGTCAAGTCATCACGGTAGTGAATGAACAAATGAAATGAATGAGCATGCTCATTGAATTTTATCAATGTTTTTTTTCTTTTTTGGTTTAAATAGGAAACTGATGCAACTGAAACGGAAATAGCCCAACAAGAAGGCGATGAGCAAAGGTGAGCAAACATAGTTCAGACGATGTT
Organism: Plazaster borealis; assembly: GCA_021014325.1. NCBI lineage: Eukaryota > Metazoa > Echinodermata > Asteroidea > Forcipulatida > Labidiasteridae > Plazaster > Plazaster borealis. The sequence continues at coordinate 14,797,435 of CM037455.1, read as the reverse complement.
TCACACAAATCAATTATTCTGAGAGGTACGGAATAACATTGGGCAGCCCTGAGTACTACTCGGGTGGGATTCTAGTAAACGCTTTTTATTATAATAATAAATAATGATGGCTTTTTATATAGCGCTCATATCCGTCACTCAGTGACGCTCAAGGTGCTTCAACATTCAGTATTTTCCTGCAAGGTATTGTGGAGCTACCAATTCCTTTACATAGCACAGTGTGATGGTTTACAAGGTGCTGTGGCACAATATGCTGCCGATCAAACCAGGAACACTGGGGCGAACCCCTTCTCTTCACGATCATGGTGCTATAAATGAATAAGCCTCCTACTTCAAACGTAGCTCCACATCAGACAATGGTGCGCTTAGAAACATCCGTATTAAGCGCCTAATAAATGTTGTGTGTTATTATTATTATTATTATAAGAGAATTGAGTATATTTGATCACTATTATCTTTTCACCCTAGGCATCCAGAAGAGACGGTTTACTGGAGCGATGAGACGGAGTCCAGCGAGAGAGCCTTGGTTCAAGATCAGGTTACTAGGGTCCGATCGCAGAGCGGCATCTACAAGAAATCCATCCGGTTGTCGTCGGAGCAACTCGTAAGTTTATGACTGAGCTTCACAAATCTTGTAAATTTCTCAGCAGGACGTGATTTTGTTGTTGTTATTATATCTTTCTGGTGGTGAAACCAAGACACCCTCCAATGTAACCCACACAGGGGGAGGGGGATTGGGGGCAGATGCCCACCCAACAATCTTCCAGTGGTCCCCCCCCCCATGAAACAAATATCTGTATAGTTCCCCTCCCCAAAGAATTAATTACATATTTCGTTTGCTTGTTAAAGCAATGTACGTGGGACCAAAGTGGTCCCAAATATGGTCCCGAGACTTGCACAGTCTATTATTTTTATTATTTTTATTTTTATGAGAGACCACCTAACACAAGGTGAGAGCTACACTTAACTGATTTGGGCTATTAATCCAAATCAACTGCCACCAGGGGCACGTTGCCACCTACTCCTGGGGCTGAAACAGGGTTACCCCCTTCACAGTCCGTAAGGATGTAGGCATGGGTATCATCCACTAGGAGCCTGGCTGGTAGAGCAGAATGCAATACCTTCCCAATTTAATATTATGTGCTCCTTCCAACAGTTTATTAGGATATGTTTATGTATAAGGCAGTAAATATTGAATGTCTATTGTATTGCATTTTTGTGATGTTTTTACTTTTACTTCTAGAGTCATTACTTTTATTACATCGAGACTTGATTGTTAACATTATCCTTTTTTTTGTATTAGTCATTTATATATTTTTAGAGTACCTTTTCTTTGATATATTTAATTATTTGTATCACATCAAATTTGTTTATCTTTTTGTGAACAGCCTGGGAGCATTTTCTTAATCGTACTCTCTGATGTTTTAACTCCTTTTTGGTTTCATTCATACTGTATTCCACTGTGTTTTTACTTGGAATGTAGTGGTAGCATTTAAAGACTAAATAATAACTAGAAAAACTGCATGAGCTTTCGTAGCATTGAATGTGCATTGAATAGCTACAACTACTTCATCAGATGCAATGAAGTAGTTGTTGCTACAAAAGCTTATGCAGTTTTTTTCTGTAATTAGTTAGTCTTTAAGTGCTACTACTACCTTCCTTGTTTTATCTATCAGAATAACTCGGCTATTTTGTTATTATTGTGTTTTTACAGACATTGTTTATTGCTAACACTATTGATTGAATATCACATCCATTCCTGTTTTCAGGTTTTTGTAAACGTTTTTTAATTGTACTTGTAATGTTTTTTACCGCTTTTACTATTTGTTGCTAATTACTGATTGTTTAATCACATTAAATTTTTGCCTGTGGATATTAATAAAAATGAACTAAATTGAAAATGTTTGAAAAAAAAAATTGTTTTTTTGTCCACCAGGCTAAGTTAAACTTAAAGCCAGGTCCAAACGTCATCAGGTATTCGGTAACCACAAGGTATCAAGGAACGACAGCGTGCGAATCAACAGTGTACCTATGGAAACATGACATCAAGTTGGTCATCTCCGATATTGATGGCACCATTACAAGGTAAGGCCCTCATTAAGGGTATTGACGCTTAGGGAGCGTGTTAAAAGTCAGAATGATGGGAATGTTTAAAATTAGATTGGTTTGGTATTCCACTGGTCGTACATGGACTGGTCTGTTGAACTGCCAGAGTGTTCCATGGGAACGTTAAAAATACCAAGGCTTAATTTTCTTGTGTGGGAATATTCAGCACAATGTCGGGTCCAGCAGGACTTTTGGGTGGTTTTGGATTGCAGGCATTCGTTCCTGATTTTTGAGATGCTCCATTTAGTCTGAGTCTTGTTTCGTGTAATAATAATGAAGTATTTTCAATTGTTGGTGCACACAGGGAACATGCTGTAGCTATCTTTGTCTAGAACTTGATGATCGAATGATTGATTCTGAATGGCATCAAACCAAATATGTACCTTCCTGCCTCAGTTTTGTAATACAATGATATGAATTAGGAAGGGGAAAAAATTGTTTCACCATCAATGTGAAACAAGACAAGATATTTTTATTTCTCTTAGATGGACCAGATTTTTTTTTTTAATAACATAAATATGTTGCTGAGATAATAGAATTAGCTGTTGCAAACTGCTTACCAACCAAAAGGACTAACATGTATGGTATAAATGCAAAAAATAGTTAATGGCCTGACGTTTCGACCTAAGCAGAGTCATTCTCGAAGGTTAAGGATAGGGTCGAAATGTCGGGCCATTAACTATTTTTTTTAAGTATAGTTCTGATCATTTTCAGTTTAAAGACACTGGACACTATTGGTAATTGTCAAAGACCAGTGTTCTCACTTGGTGTATCTCAACATATGCATAAAATAACAAGCCTGTGAAAATTTGAGCTCAATTGGTCAGCGAAGTTGCGAGATAATAATGCAAGAAAAAACACCCTTGTCACACGAAGTTGTGTGCTTTCAGATGCTTGATTTCGAGACCTCCAAATCTAATTCCGAGGTCTCGAAATCAAATTCGTGGAAAATTACTTCTTTCTCGAAAACTACGTTACTTCAGAGGGAGCCGTTTCTCACAATGTTTTATACTATCAACAGCTCCCCAATACTCGTTACCAAGTAAGGTTTTATGCCAATAATTATTTTGAGTAATTACCAATAGTGTCCACTGCCTTTAAGCGGGACATGATTTGAACAACAAATATAACTAAAATAACCATGCCTCTTTACGGAAAAAAAGAGAAGAGGCAGACAAAGAATAGGAAAGAGGGATGACATAAGATCTTTTGCAGGAACAGTATGGACAAGTATGGACAAGAGCAGCAAGGACTAGAGATGAATGACATTTTCATGAGGAGGACTACACTGGATGAACGCAGCCTAAATTCATTTATTCAACCATGCCTCAAAAATACCTTCTGAAACTACGCCATAAATTATTGACATGCTACTGACTTTGCCATACTTCTTACCTTCTGTTAAAAAACAAACCCAGGTCTGATGTATTCGGTCAGATCCTGCCCGTCCTTGGAAAGGACTGGACTCACGGTGGGGTCGCCCAGCTCTTCTCCCAGATCCAGAACAACGGCTACCACTTCCTGTACTTATCGTCAAGAGCCATTGGCCAGGCTAGGCACACCAAAGGTTACCTCAAGAGCGTTTGTCAGGATAAGTTTGATCTTCCCGACGGGCCGCTGCTACTCAACCCCAGCTCCCTCATACGAGCCTTCCACAGGTAAGACAGTCAATGTGTCACTGACGTTAAACTATTGAGCTGCGTCAATGACGTAGTACTCCCGAGCATGGAGCAATTATACAATGAATTTACCTGATTCATCTTCTGTTGCCGTGAGGGAGGCGGGGCTTGAATTTGGGGGTAAAAACCACAAGACTGCAGGGCTTGTAGCTAAAAATGTAAATACTAGACCAGAATTTATTTTACAAGACCAGAATCAAAACGAGTTGAATAAGCACTGAGAGAAGATCTAGATACATTTAGGTCTCATTAAGCTTATGTGTAAGCGTACTTTGATACTCAGAGAATTGAAAGGTATTATCAATTTTTTTTCTTAAAGATATAACACAATGAGGTTGCCTAATATTATTCAATTGATAAAACGCAAGTCCACTGGGCTTGTTCGGTCGTGGTGAGTTTACTGGCCCGATGCTAAAATCACTGGCCTCGGGCCAGTGGTCCAGTGTTAATTTGGAGCCCATGGAGGTCTTTTCAAATGAGGGGGTTTGCAATCAACAAGCTTTGCTTTTTGTTACACCCCGCCACATCTTTGCTGATCTTCTGTTCTAAGCATACTTTTGGTCTTGTCCTATTTACTTTAAAAGGTATTTTGATTTGAATTGTATGTTTGTACCTTTATGCATTGGTGTGGAAATTAGGTCATTGATTGATTGATTGATTAGCACGACAATCTTGGTTGTGCCAGTTTGGGAGTCAATGTCTCCCTGTGTGTTATACAAGAAAGTGAGCATTTTAGGCGTTGCAGCATTTTAACACGCTTACCCTTATTTGTACGTGCAATTTGACTCTAAAAATGGCAAGCGCGGCTGTCAGTAGGCGCGTTTGACGTTGGTGCAAGGGGTCGGTAGCTAAGCTATTAATTGATTGCATTTTCAATCCAATCTCTCTCCTGTGTTAACCCTAACCCCCAAGTGTCTTTGTCTAGAAGACCTCTAAAGTCAATAACAATGACAAGCAATTGTTATTTGGGCCTGTAATCCCACAAAGTCGGACAGTTTGGTACAGTTAGAGATTTTAGTGCTTATTTTTGAATACTTGAATTGCCTTTATCATGATGTTTGGTTTGGTGAGATAACTGGTTGCCAACTTGCATTGTGTTTGAGTATTGTTTTTTTGCCAAGTACATGTACAGTACTTTCCCTGCTACATGGGTGCTAAACAGGTTCTGGTCCCCATTCCCCAGGCAAGCCTGTTGATCTGTTGGTTAAATACGTCCACTGCTCGAGTCTTTAGTCACATGTAGATGTTTTTCCCCAGAGAACTTGGAAGGCTTACAGTACATGTTGCCCTAATAATTGCTTAATAATTAACATTATATTTTGTTGGACATATTGTATACTTAGCACTTTAACATGTACTTAGTCCTTTTAATTATACTTATTACTTTTGCTTGTACTTAGTACACTTACATGTACTAAGTACTTTTTCCAATAACCAGTGCTTGTCACACATCCATGTAAGGGTAAAGCCAAAATACTATTTAAACATTGTGATATTTTTTATATTAGATGTTTTTTATGTTTTACTTTTAATACTGCTAAATGTACACTGTGTGTGTAATTTTAACATACATGTACCGTGCTTTTACTTTGATATTTAGTTTGAACTATTCTATAAGTTTGCATGATCCTTTTTGTACAATTTGCATCAATACATTCAATTTGTATTGTAATTGAAAAAGGAAAAACATCTCTGATTTTGGGTTGTCCCATTTCATTTTACAGGGAGGTGATTATCAAGAAGCCGGAAGAGTTCAAGATAAGATGTCTGAAGGACATTCTGTCGTTATATCACTCCAGTAGCAACAAATCATCCAATCCGTTCTACGCCGGCTTCGGAAACCGAATAAATGTACGTTTAAAAAACACTTAGTAAGATGTATGTATTCCATTTTTATTCTTTCGATCCTAACTTGATAAAAGCATAAGGCCTTCTTGTTAGCATTTACTTGCGGATAACTTTCTAATTTATGTTTTTTTATGTTTTGTTTTGTTTTCAGGACACATGGGCTTACCGAGCAGTCGGAGTTCCTGTGTCAAGAATCTTTACCATCAACTCACAGGGAAAGGTTACCCATGACCTCACCTACACCTTCCAGTCCTCGTAAGTACTGTGTGCTACAAAACCCCACAATGTCACGGTTAGGCTAAGAGTAAGGGGTTAGCTCCGCCATTTTCTGTCTAAACCTTTGTTGTAGAATATTTTCCTGTACTTGTGAATGATTGCCTTTGACCTAACTTACACATGCCAGTACTCGTAAGTACTGTATGCTACAAAAGCTCACAATATTATGGTCAGGGTCAGGTCTAGCGTTAAACATCACGCACAGTCTATAGTTACTTCCTAATCTCCATGTATGATGTAGAATTTCATCCTGTATCTGTAGTGAATGATGACCTTTGACCTAAACCTATACATTCCAGTCCCTATTTTACTGTTACAAAAACCCCGATATATCATGGTTAGGGTAAGGCCTTGTGTCAGGCATCACATGGCTTTTCAAGTAAGATTAAACTGTCGATAGATTTCCCATGTAAAAGTAATTTTTGGTACAAAAATATCAATTTCGTTCAATTTAATTTTTTGTGCAGGTATCCCAAGATGAGGGACCTTGCAGACCACGTCTTCCCGCCCCTTCATCGCGAACCAACAATGGCCTTTGTGTCACCCCATGAATTCAGCTCCTTCACCTTCTGGCGGGAACCCATGCCCGAGTTGCCTGCCGATGATGACCTCCTAAGAGACCTCACGTCCAAAGATAAGAAATAATCTCACCTAGAGAGAGAGAGGGATACACACAGCAGAACCTATCACCTGTAGCCAGACTGTATGAACAGTAAACTGCTAATAATAAGCATCCCTAATCGCCCCAAATTCCCCAACGACTCAACAACATAAAACTCAACAGGGTTTTGCTAATTTTTGATGGATTCGCTATGACCATGGCCTTCGTTGCCCTGGTCATGGCCTTGGTGCCCCTCCATACACTTTAAGATTTTCCCAATGGAAATGTCCTTTGCAAAATGAAAATTACCTTGCCCTCTCAAAGATGAATTTCCAGGCCTGTTTGCCAATAGTACCGCACTCTAAAAGCCTTCCCATCTTTTTGCCAGCATTATATCATCGGATACTATTCAACTCACATTAGGGTACATGTAAATTGCCAACTGTTTAAATATGCTGCAATTAATTAAAGGGATTGTTTTGCTATTCAGGTGGTCACTGCAGGCTGTTGCCAAGGGCTTGAGGCCGGTGTACTTAACATTACACATGAAATCAAGTTGGTGGTGTATTTTCCAACACTCGCATTCTAACGTGGGACTTTATGTACCACAGCGTTCTCTAGTGCCCATATGGCGTACAGGCGCTCTGGTTGTGCATGAGAGCCTGTACGCTATGACATTGCGGGGGGTGTTGCAGCTTATACTAGGCCTGGAATTACTTGGGGGCCATAGCCTTCGTTGCCCTGGTCTTAGCCTTGGAGCCTCTTCAAAAGTTTTCCATAGACTTTAAGATTTTCCAGTGGAAGTGCACTTTGCAAAATGAAAATGGCCTTGCCCTCTCCAAGATGAAGTTTCAGAGCTGATATACATTGAAACCCTAACTCCTTAGGGTTATTATTTACTTGGGTCCTTCCCCACTCTAACAAAATGCAACAACCATTATGGTATTACTCAACACCCCAACTGTTGGACTCTGATTATGGTGTTAAGCCTGATCCCATGTAAAGCATTATCAGTTAACTAGTGCAGTCCTCAGTCCAAAACTATTCAGTAACTCAACACCCAAACTATTGGACTATGATTATGGTGGTATGCCTGATCCCACTTACAGCATAATCAGTTCACTAGTGCAGTCCTCAGTCCGACACCATTCAGTAACTCGACATCCAACCCATTGGACTCTGATTATGGTGGTATGCCTGATCCCATGTAAAGCATGATCAGTTTACTAGTGCAGTCCTCACTCAGACACCATTCAGTAACTCAAACTGTTGGACTCTGATTATGGTGGTATGCCTGATCCCATGTAAAGCATGATCAGTTTACTAGTGCAGTCCTCACTCAGACACCATTCAGTAACTCAAACTGTTGGACTCTGATTATGGTGGTATGCTTGGTAAAATCAGTTTACTAGTGCCAGTCCTCATCAGTCCAATAGAACGAAACGAAACATGCAGTTGTATTTTGAAGGGTTTGGAACGGTTAGGGATTTTATGGCCTGAACAAGCCAATGTTTACGCAAGTCCGACGTGAAGTTCCGGGTCGCGGGCTCAGGATGTCATTCCACTCTGGGCAAAAAAAGGGTGGTTCTGTTTTAAGATAACAATTTCTGTAAGAAAACTTTTTGAAAAGCTCCAAGACTAGGGCAATTTTCCGGACTGACTTACTGAGCAGAAAATTGTTAAGCACTAATTGCAGCTTAAGCAGCTCTATGAAATTGGGCCCAGAATTTTGACTGGTTCTCGGGTGTTTTAATTAGCATTTTTGGCCAGGTGACCAGTGTTATTGGAGAACGCTGATGATCCGTTAGAATGTGTAGGAGTCACCAGCTAGTCTGGGGACATAATAAGCAAAATGGATTAAACAAAATAAATTAAAAACAACGATAGTTAAACATGAGCTGTTTGCCTATTTATATTATTAAAGAGTGTATACATAATGTACAGGCCTATAATAAAACAAAAATCAACTGTAAGTGTATATATAGAAAGGAAATACTATTTGTAGAAAACTATGAACAAAAATAATTTTATGATTTTTAAAAACAATCGATTGTAAATACAGCAAAGCGATTTAAGACGATACAAATGTCAAGTTTGATTAAGCCCCCCCCATGGATTTTAACAGTTTATTTCTTTTGTGCTTCAAATGATTGTTGTAGGATATGAAGTGCTGTATGGTGGAAATACAAGTAGGAGGGTTAATGTTAGTAATAATAGGTTGTTGACCCAATTCACTTAACGATGTGGAGTCGCATTCTCCGGGTGTCACTGAGCGTGCACTGGGCGTATTAACTGACGTTCGTGCAGTTAGATGCGCACCACAGCTTTTACATGCAATTGACTCCCAAGATGGCTGACTACAACGGACAGACAGTATTCGCGTGTGACGTCGTGGCATAGGGTCAATATCAACCTCGTCCCCATAGTTTACTTTATTTCCAACCATGTTTACAATAGTAAACCCTGGGAGGGAAACTCCTTCCTTGGACCCTGATTGGACAAAGACTGGTGTACAAAAGTCTAACTTAAACATGTTAAGTTGTACTCATTCAGTATTAACCATGTTCACAGCCAGACCATTCTAATTTGCATTATACGTATCTGCTCGACACACCTTGGGGACGAGGTTGGGTCATTATACCCTCACCATGAACGTGGCCATCTTGCCTTTCTCTCATTCAGCCCCATATGTCCAAACCGAGGCTGGAAGGAAGATTAGTCAGGATCTTTGAAATGAAATGAGAATAAGAACTGTCGTTTCCACTGTGGATACAGGGCCCAATTTCATGGCTCTGCTTACCGCAGAATTGCTGGTCGTACGTCCCATAGAATGATGTGCTATACAGAGCTCCGTAAGCGTAAAATTCTGTGGTAAGCAGAGCCATGAAATTGGACTCAATCCTTGGTGGTTACTCTTCTATGTCCAGCTTCGATGTCATTTTATGATGTCGTTCTCTCCCACCGACGATTTAAGGCCGTTTCCGAATGGGCGTCTGAGGCTGCGGCTGTTTCTGGTTGTGTTTCTTGAAGAGCAGCCTATGCTTCAACGCATGTTGAGGTGGTGGTTTAGTTAGCCGTAGCCGTAGCCGTAGGCTATACTCCTTACAAGGCCTGATTTACCGCTTCCAATTTATTTTCGTGTTACTTTTTATCGGTTCGTAAATTGACAGGAACGCAAAGCAAATTGTGACGTTAGACGTCAATAATTTGAATGGGGGTCGACCCATGATTTATTATGATACATAACGTTCATGCAATGTTGGTTGATTCCCTTATCCCCCCGCATTGCTTTAAAGGCATCGTACACGTTTGGTAATGACTCTGATAATTAATGTTAATAAAAACTTACTTGGCAAGAAGTACAGCAGCTTTGCATAGTAACATGCATTTTAAGTAACTTTCCACTTCGAAGTACTGCGGTTATGGAAAAATATATCACTTTTTATCCCCAAAACATTTTAATCTGAGAAGCGTTACGCGTAACGCTTTTCAGAGTGTGTATTTAACTGCAGATTATTCTTCCTGCGTGGACATAACCGCTCTAGATTTTCGGCAATATCTCAAAAACGCTACCACCTTTTGAAGTGAAATTTTCACAGGTTAGTTTTATGGTATGTATCTACAACTATATAGGATTGAAACAAACAAAAGGCTCTAATTATCAAACGTGTACGATGCCTTTAAGTGTTGCGAGACACTTTTAATACGATACCCTTTTTTTACGGAATCCAAGTTCGTCAAAGACGGATTGTTGGTGGTTTTTACCTACCCATGTCCCAACTTTGTCCGTGTAAGAGTTCATTTTGCAAGAGCATGTTGCATAATTTGAGGAGAACATTTTGAAGTATACCTTATCTTAACGACTATTATTAAAGGCAGCTTTTATTTAGATCAGGGAGTGTACTGAAATGACCAAAGGAATTTTATTGTTCAAAATTTATAAGTGATGCTGCATTTAAATAGCTTAACAAGAAAAGAAAAAGGCAAAATGGCTGCCGTAATTGGTATGTGTTTTTATTTAGCGTAAGAAAGAGTTAAGCTTTTGTCTGTTTACGTTTGTGTTACTAACAAATGATAATCAGTGTCAACCAGCTCTTCCTTGTTTGTTTGTTTAATGTTTTGGGGGGAATTACGCTTTATATGTAAGTTTTAAGTAGAATGTAAAATGTTAGTCTGAAGTACTTGGAGGTTGAGTTTACGTTGGACATAAAGATCGTGCACTCTCTGAATAATTCGGTGAAACAAGTTTTTCGACTGTGAGCCACTCGTAGTTCAATAATTTGAAACTTCGAGGCTGGCAGGGAACGCACACGGTCGTTTTTATAACTCATCGTTTTGTAAAGCTACGTTTTAGTAGATCGAAGGGGGTCGCACTAAATACCGACAACAAACGACGCCTGACGACAACTAACGACAACAAATTTTAAAGGCCCTTTACAACAATGTTTGAGCATAAATAAACCATTACGTATACGTAGGAGAGTCATATGTATCTATATAACCTTCATTCTGTTGAAAAAATATTTTTAACTGTAAAAAACGTTTTTTTATAGGCCTAGGCCTACCCCGAAGTAGTAACAACCAGTAGTGTCCGCCATGTTGACTTTGGAACGTGCCTGGGCGATACCATTGTACTGCAGGGGTCAAAAATTATCATGGTAGCGAGCGACCTGTTCGTGTGTTGACATCATCAGTTGGCATCAGTTCTACAATTTCAACGGCAGTTGAATTTAATATTAAACGAATAAGCTCATTGTTATGACTCTATTATAAGTCATAGTTTTGTATTTGTGATCGTATTATTTTGGAAGAACATTTCCATTTGTATCAACATGACCTTATAGTGTTAGATTATTTATGACAGCCACTTAATATCTAGTCTTTCAAATATTAAAAGAACTTTTAAAAAAATTCATAAAAAACAGCAGTACATAAACAACTATGCAGTACATAAGCAACTATGCCCAAAGAACTTACCTATTGCATAATGGTATCGTCCAAGTACGGTTGAAAGACAACATGGCGAAGTTACTACTTCAGGGTAAAAAAATCTTTTTTTAACAGTTAAAAATACAATTTTTTCAACAGAATGAAGGTTATATAGATACATATATGACTCTCCCACACATGTAATGGTTTATTTACGCTCAAACGTTATTTTAAAGGGCCTTAAAAAGTTGTTGTCGTTAGTTGTCGTCAGGCGTCGTTTGTTGTTGGTATTTAGTGCGACCGATCGAAGGTAACAGTGCCGTTGTGGCAGGAGATTCTGTGCCCCCCCCCCCATCCATATGGCGAACTGTGTACAAACTTCTTTTGATAGCGCCCTCTTTTGAATCATCCTCCTCCAGCCCAGGTTAATTTCCCGTATGGGGACAGAATCTCCGGGGGGACAGATTTCCCTGGGACACCGTTACCGAATTATTCACGGAAAGCGTGATCAGACGACATCTTTAATTTTGTGAGGTTTTGTTTTTTAACGGTCCGGAATGGAATGTTTTGATGATTAAAAAAAGTCTTATATTCAACTGAATCGCTAAGTTTTGATTGTAAGTTTTGCAGGTTGATATTTTAAAAAGATACATAACTATTATTTTAAGTTAAACATTTAAACCAAGTTAAGTTTGATACGTTATAGGTTACCTCAGGCCTTATCGATTATCTTGATAATATCTACTGTACCAAAAGTCAGCATTAAGAAAAATTAATTTCCAGGAAATATTCTTGACTTTTTATTTGAGACGCTTGATTTTCGTGTATTTATATACGTACGTAATAAAGACCACGCCGCCAATGCATCTAATTTATTCATATTGTATATTGATTGGTCATTCTCTGTCACTTCATGCACATTGCATGGATGTGACATTTTATCCACTGCCAATAAAAAACACTTGTTATGCTCAAGGATGTAGCCTCACCCCTTGTTGTCATTTTACTTTTCTCAATCAATATTATTTGTAATGATCCTTGCGAATCAACCAATCTCATATTTTAGTATCCTCGTTTTTGTTCGACAGTAAAGAAAGCAGGCAGTTTGCATAAATACTACTTTCCCCCTTGTATTTTGAAGGTTGTTATATCTCTTTAGCAGTTGCGTACCTCAGGGGGTGGGGGAACTCCCCCAGTGTCCGTACCCCTGGTGCCCGTCCCCCCAATTTGAAATCAGGACAGTTGAGATTAAAACAATAACCATAATAAAATGTTTCGTTTTTATAAACTTGTATGTACGGTATATACTTCTGCTTGTCTTCAAGGAGAGTATTCTGTTCGAAACGTCGAGACCACAACGGCTCTTCTCTGAGCCAACCTTCCTGCCAAAGAGATTAATCAACTTCGCCATTTATTTACACACACACTTGCAATACAGTGGATAATTGTCTCCAAGTAGACAAATAAAATAAAATAAGTCTATACCACTAATTCATAAATACATGTCTACTGGCAAACAACAACGCGAACGTTATATCAAGTAAATATTACAATTTGTATACAAGTTGTGAAGGAAACACAAAAAGTCAAAAAGACTTGTAACGTATTCCCATTAACCCACCCAAGAAAACAAGTTACAACAAACCCACTACCCCCAAAATGGTAGCAATATTATCCAGTTACCCCCCACCCCCCCCCCAAAAAAAAATGAAATTAAGAAGAAGACGATAACAGTTATTATATAAAAGAGTAATTTGCACAAGTTACTTTGGTGTATCGAATAATAACTGATTAACTATTATTATTACTAATACCGAGAAGATGTTTATTGACGAGTGATTTGAAAACTGTGAGAGATTTAGCAGATCTAATATCGTAGGGTAATTCATTCCATCGTTTTGCACCTTGATAACATACACTTTGTTGAAGAATGGTTGTTTTGCACCTGATTTGTTGCAATGTGTTTGGCTTTTTACGTGTGTTATAACTATGACTATAAACTGGAAAGAAATTATTAAATATGGCTGGAGGACGTTTTGTTGATATTTATACATGAAAGTCGCTAGCTGTTTAGCATACACATAAGACGTAACTAGCAATCAACTCCCATGCATCACCGGTCAAACAGCGTGCCTATTTTCCTCCCAAATGTGCATCCCTCGAACTCTACTTTAGCCTCCTCATTATCATCAGTCCAGCATTATCCTGAGAACGAGCAGAGTATGTTCGAAACGTCGAGACCACATCGGCTCTTTTTAGAGCCAACACTCCTCAAAAGAGATTTACACATGGTTATACCCACAAGTTTACTAGTTATATAGTTACTTCTTATTTCCACATAATATAATGCAAAGCTTCAAACATCACTTAGATTTGTACCTGGCAGTACCCACGACTTTGTTACTTCTATTTTTATTTCTATTTTCTTCCCATGACTTCACCTTTACTGCTGATTTATAACTTCCGATAGTTGCCTTTATTGTCGCGATGAATGGGTTTACTGCATCTCGATTGACAACTGTCCGTTGCTTGGTGACAGGTACCATGGGAATGGGTGTTTTGCTTTCATCCATTCACCCCAATAGCCCTAAGCCTACTACGTAATTGATACTTGTATTTAATATTATGGTTTAAACGAAAATACACAGTTCGCAGTTCGTTTGCACAAGACCGGCAATGTTTGCAATAAAATGAGATCGTGTGGACGTTTTGGAAAATGTTGACCCTAAATTGACCTTCGAAACGTCAATGCGCGGGAGTCTTTCCGTGCGCAGACGTTGTAGTGTTGTGTTGCGTGTATCTAGCAACAGTTGCCAGTTGTGGTCCGTCAACAGAAGATCTTCACGATCCTGGAAAACTCACTGCAGAAGAGGAATTGCTCGACTCTGCGAAACTCACCTTCATAGAAGAGTATCAATCACATAATTATTAGAAGTGAGCGTAATTTTGTCGCTTGGAAAAAATCATAATGGGCGAGTGGCAACAAGGCTTGTTTGGTTGTTTCGGCAACTGCGGCATCTGCGTCGTATCGTATTTCCTGCCGTGTTACGCTCACGGGAAGACGGCAGAGGCCGTCGGAGAGAGTTGCCTCATGTGCGGCTTGTCCATCTTCGTGCCCTTCTTGAACTGGTACGCCCTCATCGTGACCAGGGGAAAGGTCCGGGAGCAACACGGCATTGCCGGGGATACCATGAACGACGCCCTGGTCAGCATCTGCTGCGCGCTCTGCTCCATCGCACAGGAGAGGGCCCAGACGAAATTCAGTGCTGTTGCCGGTGTGATAGGGACGGGTGAATCTATGGCACGGTCTTAAACCCATCTGAGTTATTTTACCCCAGAGAACAGACACCTTCATTGTAGCACATCAAGGGGCGGGAAATCCAGCAGAGGGCTATGAACTGACAGCCATCAGCTTCTAGACAACCATCTCAGATTAGAGTCTTCAGCTTGTCGATCATCAAGAACGATGACTTTGACTAATAACCCAAACAAAACAAACTGATCATTATTGCCATTTTACAATGTTTCAACAACTTCGGATTTTTCTTAACTTTTTGCTGGCAGCCGGACTGCTGACGGAAATATCCACCTATGCTTTTCAGTGTGTAGCATGAACAGGCATGCACCTGCCGTGCTACGCCTCGTTTCACCCGTATGAAGAGGGAACAGTCACCACCTTCCAGCCATCAGAGACAATACTTATTTCACTTCGGACAGGCGCAGACATGTGCCGTTATAACTACCTTCCTCAGAATGAAAGACGAAAGCAAGGCAATCTCATCATATCACCGTATGAAGTATTGTGTTTTATCTTCGCTGGATCCAAGTTAAGAAGAGCAATACCACATAATAGGCATGTCGCTGTATTATGCAGGATTAGGTTAGAAGTATTATACAGGGTGGCAAGTAATCATAAAAAACACCAATGTTTCCTTTTAGTCTGAAAGCTTACTGATTATGAGGTTCATACTAGGACCAATTTTCTGTGAAACATTTCCCTCTGAAATGATAGTATTCGAAAAAACTGTATCTGAAAACCTAAAAATGAACGCAACAGCTGATTGTCACAACCGAAATATTAAGAACAATGTGTTTACATGCTGTGTTTACAATATGCATGGTTTTTCACTATGATTTTCTCCGAACTCACAGAACAGATGAAACCAAAATTTTCCGAAGGTTTGTTATTTCATGGTTGATCACACAAAGCATGAATTACACTGTGCGCGACTATTATTTTTGTCAGCTCTATCAATCCTGTATAACACCTTTATTTTAATGCTAATTTTACATTCAATAATAATAGGATCTGGCTCTTTGGTATAGTTAGGTCGTTACAATTGGCGGCTAAGCTACGGCTACGACTGTTGCTAAGGATGTAGCCTAGGACATCATATACTTCAACGCATGATGAAGCGGCGATCCAGCTGTAGCTGTAGCCGTAGCCGTAGACGCCAATTCAGACACGGCCTACGGGACAAATTTGGTCGCTAGCTAGACCAGCATGCACCTCAATCAACGGCTAACGAGTATTTGCGAATAAGTCGATGTTTAGAGCCTGTGCTTTTTTGTACTATGAATTATCACGCTGTGATTATTACCGCCAAATTTCAAGGCTCCTAAATTTCCGCGGAATTCTGCGCTTAATTATACGGTCACCATTGTCAGCCCATAGGCATTTATTTGCGCCAGTGTCAGCGCAGAGTTCTCCAGCAATGTGAAGTTCGCATACGCAAAATGCACTCGTTGCTGTAAACTTGAGACGATTACGTTCACCGTGGGTTTTTTATGCTGCTCGTAAGCGCCGTTTTTTTCACGTACGGAAAGCAGGGGTACTTTTTCGCGGCTGTATAACTGTTTCGGTCATCGGCCAGTGTTAACCGATGGCCAATTCAACCGAAACAGTTATTGGTTACGACCGCGAAAACGTACCCCAGAGCCATGACATGGGGGGGGGGGGGTTGCGTGTGATGCAATCTTTACACAGACTAGTTAAAGGCATCGTACACGTTTGGTAATTGGAGCCTATTGTTTGTTTTAAACCTATTTAATTGTAAATATATACCATAAGACTAACCTGTGAACATTTCATTTCAAAATGTGGTAGCGTTTTTGAGATATTGTCGAAAATCTGGAGCGGTTATGTCCAAGCAGGAATAATAATCTGCAATTTGAATAAACACTCTGGGAAGCGTTTACGCGTAACGCTTCTCAGGTTCAAATGTTTTGGGGGATAACAAGTGATATCTTTTTCCATAACCGCAGTACTTTGAAGTGAAAAGTTTCTCAAAGTGCATTATACTATCCAAAGCTGCTGTACTTCTTACCAAGTAAGTTTTTATTGCCATATTGTCAGAGTCATTGCCAAACGTGTACGATGCCTTTAATAAAAGATTCGTAACATGACGTAACGAGCTTCCAATCAGTCGTACAGTTACGGTAACCCTACAGCATGGATGCCAAACAAATACCGTACAATTTACGGGTAACTTAAAGGTTATTGTACACTTTTGGTAACAGCTCAAAATCAGTGTCCACATTTTGTGTGATTCAACATATGCATGAACAAACAAGTGAAAGTTTGAGCTCAATTGGTCATCGAGATCACGAGAAAATAGTGAAAAGAGACCCTGTGTGTTTTCTGTTTTTTCAAAATATCGCGCGTGATAAAAACTATTGTTTTACTCATTTCTCAGAAACGATAGCATTTTAGGCAAAAATATTTTAATTAAGAAACCCTTTCAACCTTTCACCCCTGTCAGATTTACACGAATGCCATTGGTTACTGCAGCCAGTAGACCGTCGGGAAACGTGTATTTATAACTCCTTTGTAATGTTGTTTTCATACTTTTTACAAAGCTAATAACCTTTCCAGATGTTGTTGAGACAGTTTGAATTTTTTTTTAACAAATATTTTTGTATGTGTGTGTGTGTGTTAATTAGTATGTGTTTTCACTGTAAAACCACAGTATTTTTTGTGCACAAGTCTATGTAGAAAGTGTTTTTTAACTGGAGATTCCGAGCCCATGAGTCACACTGCCTATAGGGTCATAGACTATGTCCATCGGGCCTGTCTGAGGATAGAACTTAAAGGGTTTCAACTATTTTTGCTTAAAACTTAATGAGTAATTAACTAAAATGTGTTTTCGGTCTACTGGCTGCAGACCGGTAGGCCATCGGATGGAGAGAGCTTATTACGTACCAATTACCGTTTGTGTACAGTGCGTGTTTTCTCAGGGCTTTTGCCGACAGTCAAAAGGTAAACGCTCTGTTTGAACTAACCAAAACAGTTGTTCCCGTTTGAGGGTCTGCACAATCAAACGTTTAGAAACAAGATCAAGAGACATTTTTATCTTTGAAAAACAAGTAATTATTTAGGGATACTAGCTGTGCGGTGTACACGATCTCAGAGATTTGTAAACAAAGGCATTGGGGGTCAAGTGTTCACACAGCTGAACAGGTTGAACGAAGTTTCTCAGACAACTGAAACTGTTACCTGGAGCATGTTTTTCACAATTTGGAGGAAAATTGTAAAATAAATATTTGTTGCTTTACAATCTGTTTCGATTCCAATTTTCGGACTATAATGACAATTTAAAGCTGTAAATTTGAAAAATAACCAATAATATGAAAAAATGCAGTTAAATATTTGAACCTGTTAACCACGGAATAAAATGTCAGCTACAGTTAGGGCTTTAAATCGGTAGGCTACCTGTAGATATTACGGTAATTATTCGGCACCCATGCTGCCACCGTTAATTATAAAACATTTATTTTGAAATGAATATAGTTTTGAATTTAAAAGTAGAGTATAATGATTCACATAAATATCACTTGAAATGTTGTGGTTTTAGTTTAGTTTCATGACAGAAAACGGTCTGATATTTTTGTAAAACCAAAGTGTTGAATCCACAAAGTGGCGGACCGTTTGTTCTGCTGGTTGTATTCCAAGAGACACTGTAGGTTTTTGTGCATGAACAAGTCTTGAAAGGACAAACAGCAACATTTAGAGAGATTTGAAGGCAATGTGCCCATTCAAATGTTGATTGAACTGATTTAAAGGCACTGAACACGTTTGGTAATTGTCAAAGACCAGTGTTATCATTCGGTGTATCCCAACATATGCATAAAATAACAAGCCGCGGTGAAAATTTGGGCTCAATTGGTCATCGAAGTTGCAAGAAAATGATGAAAGAAAAAACACCCTTGTTGTACAAATTTGTGTGCTTTCAGATAGAAATAAAAGGCTTCAGGCCCGAAGTCTTTTATTATTTTAGTGAGAAATTACCTCTTTCTCAAAAACTACGTTACTTCAGAGGGAGTCGTTTCTCACATGTTTTATACTATCAACAGCTCTCCGTTGCTCGTTATACCAAGATAAGTACTATGCTAATATATATTTTGAGTAATTACCAAACGTGTACGATGCCTTTAAAGCTTTGATTCATATCGAAAGCATTGATTCATATCATATCGAGATCATTAGGCAATAGCACTGGATGAAAAGATATGTCATTTCACAGGCACATGGAGAATTGTGAATAAAAAGTAGACAATATAGTTTTGTACACTTGTTTGATAATGCACAAATAATTTGATTTGCTAAAATAATTGTTACAATATTTTTTTTATTCAATTGTTTTAAAGATTGTGTATTTTTTACAATAATGGTAAATATTTTTTATAATTATTATAATTAGATTATTTGTTAAAAAGCAATCCACTGTTTTTAATATAAAGAGTATAATTTTGTATAATTATTAAAATTAAATTCACTGTTTTAAAGAATCTTTTGTATTTGTAATAATTTTTCATTTTTATAGTTGCTATAATTAAATTAATTTGTTTAAAGAGTATTACATACGTGTTTATTATAATTGTTTTAATATACAAACACAAGGTGATACGCATGTTTCGCCTGGGGCAGTTATGACATCACCCCCAGTGACTATTTAATCATTACTAGGTCTAGCACTTAGTCCATGTTAATGATTAACCAACAGACTCAGACTGTTTTAATGATGCAAGGTCCGCTTTCGGACGATTTTAACCCAAAGTTTTGATTTGAACTTTAAATAGCTATTTCTTATAGATTCGAAAAAGCATGAAGCTTCATTTTAAGGTATTGCACACACACACACATAAAATACAAAATAACCTAAAAAATACCAAGGTGTTGGTAAACATAATTGCACGAACACCTAATGATGCAAATAATAAAAAATCCGCCAACGATAAGTGGTAGGTAATTACAAACTAAAAATGAAATAGTTGAAAGAAATATCCAATGGGTCCAAGACAACAAACAAAAACAAAAATAAACAAACAAACAAACAAACAAACAAACAAACAATTTACAAAAACCCCAACAAGCAAACAAACAAACAAACAAACAAACAAACAAACACCCCAACAAACAAACAAACACCCCATTACCCCAACAATTTAAAACAAACAAACAAACAAACAAACAAACAAACACCCCATTACCCCAACAATTTAAAACAAACAAACAAACAAACAAACAAACAAACAAACAAACAAACAAACAAACAAACAAACAAACACCCCAACACCAAACAGACAAACAAACAGAAAAATAAAAAACAAACAAGCAAACATCCCCCAACAAACAAACAAACAAACACCCCAACAAACAAACAAAGCACGACTTATTATCGGGATTCCATTCTGACACTTATCTCAAGTCCATCAGCCATGTAAAGTCCGTTGCATATGCGAAAGTTTGTGTACGTTTTTCGTTTTGAAACAGCATTATCTGTCAAACTCCTTCAGGAACAAATTAAAATCTTTCGGCAAAAATCGAGCTTTGCAGCTTTAATGTTACTTTGCGAGGGCAGAGATGGTTCTTGTGATTGATTGAGCCGAGTAGCGCATTTGTTGCGCAAGGCTGTAGACTCCCCAGGGAGCTGAGATGGTTTAAGGAATGATTTAAGGCCCAGTGACCAGGGGTAATAATGCGAAGCGCTTTGGGACGCCCTTCGGGCGTGAAAAGCGTTTTATAAAAACTAACTATTTAATTTTACCGCCCGATGATCTGAAGTGGATATATAAGAATGCATAAACTCAGACGCAAAAGTGATCACCAAAGAATACCTCCGGATCACAGTGTTATTTCCATTAGGACTACAACGTGCTTCGTAGGGAAATTACACATTTCTTTTATATTCATTTGTTTATTGCTCACATTGATTATGTTATTTGATATCTAACATTAACTTATGTCAAGAATCTATAAAATACACACAAGAACGATAATTAAGTCTTGAACATTGAACGGGGCGGATACAGAGATTGACTTGAAAAGAGCTTATAAATAATTGATCAATGCTGTTTTGATACTGTGGTACTGGTAGTCTTGACTGGCGACGCTGTTTTTGTATTAGTCAGTCACCGGTAGAGGGCGCAACATCGACTGGCTCGGAGGCTGGCTCGGAGGGACTGTGCGAATCTGGATCAAACAGATCGTTTGGAGCCAGTTGTTTGTGTGATACAGATATCTCTTCTCCAGTAGTTCGTGTTGCGATATCGGCGATTAACAAAATGAACGTCGCCAATCAAGACTAATAAATTGTGGCAAAGAAATGAACCCTAAGTCTTGAACCTTGAACGGCAGCGGATTTAGACATTGACTTTAGCTTATCTACGTTAATGTAATTTATAGCCCAATCTATCGAAGTGCCACTGAAAATATACATGCGAAGTTTTTGAGTCCCACTGCCCCCACCCGTATAGACAATGAAACCTTTGACATCACATGTTTACAAAAGAGCCACAGAGCCTGGGAGTTCCTGCCATCACGATTTGTACACAGCTCAAGTGAAGAACACACATACAATCTGATATTTTATGATGATTACGTTTTCTGATTTTATAAACTTTTGCGATAAAGAAAAGGGGCAACTCAGACAACATGTTGAGCTGTTATTTTTATAACTATTGGTTTTACATGGAAATCATGACACAGAGTATAAATGTGTACTACCAATCCTGGGGCCGATTTCACAAAGAGATAAGACTAGTCTTATCTGAAGTTAGGACCAGTAACTGGTCTTAACTTAAGACTAGTCCTATCTCTTAGCATTTCCTAGGACTAGTCCTAAGTTAGGAAGAGTTTTGTGAAATCGACCCCAGGGACTGGGTGTTAAAATTGACACAATGGGTGTTGTCACACATAGTAATTGTGTTAGTGTTATTTAAACACCCTGTGTCGTAAATTTTGACGTTTTGTTGGTATCTATAATGTGACAACACCCATGGTTTTAATTTTAACACACTGAGTTTTTGCAGTGTAGGCCTACTACCAGTGCTGGTATAATTGTAAACAACTATTGACAGCGCTAGGAAAGGGAAAACAATATCCAAAGCTTCAGTGAAGAGTTAGGTTTGGCACTCGACATCAGGATGTGTTTTTAGGGTTATTAATAGAACATTCCATAGACGGGGAAAGGGTGGGGGGCTGGTAGTGGACATTGTCTATACATTAATACAATTTAATTTTATTTTAATTAATACAGCTTTATAGATCTTGGTATATCCATTTCTACCACCATGGTATACCTATTACATAAAACTTTAATTCGTTTTAAAGTCAGTTTGCTCTAAAGTCAATTTGCTAAATATAACATTTCTAGTTTTACTTGAATTATTACTTGAGTCATGCTTGAGTTGAGAACAAAGTCCACATCACACCTTTTTACCCTTCCTACACATTCTTATAGATCTTAATCAAATACATAAAGCTTTGACTTAAACAAAGAAGTCCGTTTGCTTCTTCATCTTTTTGCTAAACAACATTTCTGAAATTTTATCCGAGCTCGAGTGTAGTCGCACCCCTTTATCTTTCTCACGCATTCTGCAGCATAAGAACTAACAATAGAGCACCGGATACTTTAGAGCATGCAATTCTAATTACAAGTCATAACGTAATCCCTTAAACAAATAGGATTAAGAGATGTAATCTGACTGAGAAGTATTACGTCACAGTTTGGATCATAAGTGACCACAGCAAAGAGAGAGATTAATATGCGGGTTATACCCACAAGTCAATAAGACCATAATATCTAGAGCGGAGATTGAGGATACCAGCGGACAACGCCTTCATTCTCCCCCAAGGTTTGGAGCAGTGTACACGGTCAAGTTACTTTGAGAGGCCAAGGACTTCATCGCTTCTGCAATAAATTGAACAGAGATTAGAAGTTCTTTGTTTTACAGACGAGGGTGAAGTAACTGTTTTTTACCACCTCATCATGGCAGCGTTTGAGAATGGGCTCTTCAATTGCTTCGAGAATATCGGGCTGTGTGTGTTCAGTTACTTAGTGCCGTGTTACACCCACGGGAAGACGGCAGAGGCAGTCGGTGCTGGAACGTGCCTCGTCTGCGCCTTGAGCATGTTCGTCCCGTTCCTGAACATCTGGGCCCTCGTCACCACAAGGGGGAAAGTCCGGGAAAGCAAAGGCATTGACGGAGGACTTGTCAATGATCTCTTGATGATCTGCTTTTGCGGACCGTGTGCTGTCATTCAGAGTGCCCGTGAAATGGGCGTCCACACCCCGCTGGGAGCAGGCGAGTCGATGGCTCGCGTCTAAAGGTTGACAACGCTAAACGAGCCGACGATGTATAACTACTACATGTAATAGGTGATTTCATGTTGATTTTTGGTTGCTGATTGACAATATTCGTAAGATGAAGACCACGAGGCGAAACGTATGGCTGCATGTTTGGGCTTTTTAACTGGTGACGGTGCGGAGACATGGCAACAAAGACGGCAGAGTACCAGCTGATTGTGCATGTACATTATCACGACAGTGGCGAGTACAGAAGACCCGGAGTGAAAACGTGCGACTGGTTGGACGAGTTGGTGATTTTGAACGTGCTTGGATGTTGAAGAGCACATAACAAACGTCGATGGAATTTCGCCACACCCATTTAATAGCACTGCAGCACTGGTGAACAATTTGAACGACGAAGACCACAGGGCGAAACGTCGACATTTATCCTCTTTCCTACTTGTACTCACACTGCATGTTGATTGGACATCACAACGCCAATCCAGACATTACCAAATATGTATCGGTATGAAATAGTCTAATCATGACTTTCAAAACTGAAACTGAAACCAAATCTAAAATTAAACTCTCAATTGCTGCTTGAGACATTAACACTCTATGACTTTAAACAAATGGTCTTGTTTGGATGAGTAAAGTTGAATCTAACCTAATATCTTACTTATTGTATGTTCATCTGGCGTTTTTTAATGATCACTTTGGTCGATTTGTTTTAATACTATAATGTTTCCTTGTTTAGGTTTTCATACGTGACTGTCATTACAGAGGATACAATGCCCAATTTGGCCGATTTATCAAATAAAGATGTGATGATAGCTAAATAAATTATTTTGTATAGCATTTTGCTACGCTTTACAAGAGAAATCAGTCACTGCTTGTGTTCATGTCACACAAATTTTAAGTTGGCAAATCATTTTAAAGGGAAGGTAAACGTTTGGTTATCACTCTTCAAAATTAATGGCAAAAACCCCCTACTTGGTTAGCAGTACAGCAGCTTTCGATAGTATATAGCATCATTTCACTTCGAAGTAATGTGGTTATGGAAAAATATATCAGTTTATATCCCCAAAAATTTGAATCTGAGAAATGTACTGTCAGATACGTTTCTCAGAATGTGTATTCCACTTACGGATTATTCTTCATGCGTGGACATAGCCGCTCCGGATTTTCGGCGATATTTCAAAAACGCGACCACCTTTTGAAATGAAATTTTCACAGGTTAGTTTTTTTGTACATCTACCTTTATATATATTAGATATTTTCTCAGCTAGAAGGAGTTCGTGTGAAAATTGAATAAACCAATGTTTATAATGATTGAATTCAAAATGGTGTCAGGTTTAGAAAGGGTTCAAATCTGGCGATCTTATTTACAGGTGTCTTTTGCACTTGCTCATACGAGTGATCTTTGCAGAAATTCGTTTAAAATGTTTGCAACCAATAAGGAAATTGAGTTCACATTATTGTAGTAGGCCTACCGGTAATAAATACCAGGATACAGGCCGTTATCAGAAATGCACACAAAGATTGTTTCGTCGGTTTGTTTGAACATGGTTTGAACAAAGAGTCAAAGTAACTTTATAATGGCCTTTATCGAGTGCGTCCATCTTCCATTATGAACATTAAAGGCACTGAACACGTTTGGTAATTATCAAAGACCAGTGTTCTCACTTGGTGTATCCCAACATATGCATAAATGATAACAAGCCTGTGAAAATTCGGGCTCAATTGGTCATCGAAGTTGCAAGAAAATGATGAAAGAAAAAACACTCTTGTTGTACAAGTTTGTGTGCTTTCAGATAGGAACTTGCAAGAAGTTTTTATTATTTTAGTGAGAAATTACCTCTTTCTCAAAAACTACGTTACTTCAGAAGAGGGAGTCGTTTCCTACAATGTTTTATACTATCAACAGCTCTCCGTTGCTTGTTACCAAGTAATTTTTTATGCTAATATTTGTTTTGAGTCATTACCAAACGTGTACGATACCTTTAAAGCCGGCGATTCAGACCCAAAGGAGATCTGAGAGGCCGATTTCACAAAGAACTAAGAATGATCTTAACTGCGAATTAATCTTAATTGCTGATCAAAGTGTGTGTTGTCACATCACAATACAAATCACTATGGTAATAATGACAACTTATCTTCAACGACGAATCTTAATGCTTTGTAATATCGAGTCGATCTTAATATAATATTAAGAGTTTTATCTCTCAAATTGTTGGGGGACAAGAACGTCTTTAAACAATTCCAAGACACCTGTTCTAATTGAAATTATGTTTTATTTTAAGAGTTCTATCTTTCAAATAGTTGAGGAACAAGCATCGTCTCTATAGACGATGTGACCTCTGACGTCATTCGAAAACCATATTATGATGCGCGCGCATGTCGCCGGGCAAAACCTTTGTGTACTGACAGCCAGCTAAAAAGGACACGCAATGTTACCATGAGTACGCGTCTTCTTGCCCGGCAAACATGACTTGGACCAACAGAGGGCGGTTTAAATGTAAACAGAGGTCACATCGTCTATACAAATCCACCATCCGATTGAAATTGTATTGTAATTGTGTGAGTTCTATCTTTCAAATAGTTCGGGGAAGGCAACGACTTTACCACCACAACACCTGTTCCAATTAAAATTGTATTCTATATTAAAATAGTTCTATCTTTCAAATAATTGGGGAATAAGCATCGTTTTTATTCAAAACCACCATGACACCTGTTCCAATTGAAATTGTATTATAATTTTGTGAGTTCTATCTTTCAAATAGTTCGGGGCAAGCATCGTCTTTATACAAATCCACCAAAACACCTGTTCAAATTGAAATTTGTCATCTTTATCATTTCAGTTACACATGTATTTCATTCAGAAGTTAACTCGTAAAACAAGGAGAGTTTTAACAATGAAACAATTTACACACTATACAATGATTGTATCACAAAACAAAACTAAATGGTTACGCCTATATTACAGAGAGAAGAGGAACAAGACAAAAAAACAATGTTTAATTATTGATGTAACAATTAGTGACGTTTGAAGCTTTGCATGGTGTGGATAATAATATGAAGCAACTATTACTTGTAAACGTGCGGAAACGACGATGTGTAAATCTCGGGCTCTGAGAAGAACCGATGGTTGGGTCTCGACGTTTCGAACAGAATACTCTGCTCGTCTTCAGGAGAATATAATTTTATCTGCTAACAGAATAACAAGATGCATGGTTTGCCTTTTTCTTGCTCCCGGTAAGCGTTGGCTAGGAAACCAAAATTCTGCCAAGGGACGCTCTGTAAGCAGATAAACCTCCGCATTAAAGGCACTGAACACGTTTGGTAATTGTCAAAGACCAGTGTTTTCACTTGGTGTATCCCAACATATGCATAACATAACAAGCCTGTGAAAATTTGGGCTCAATTAGTCATCGAAGTTGCAAGAAAATGATGAAAGAAAAAACACCCTTGTTGTACAAATTTGTGTGTTTTCAGATAGGAATACAAATTCTTGCAAGAAGTTTCAAAAACTACGTTACTACGTTACTTCAGAGGGAGTCGTTTCCTACAATGTTTTATACTATCAACAGCTCTCCGTTGCTTGTTACCAAGTAATTTTTTATGCTAATATTTGTTTTGAGTCATTACCAATGTGTACGATACCTTTAAATCAGCCTCTGGACGACCATACAAGAAACTAAAAAAAGTATCACTGGCGATCATTTCTGATCTGATCTTGTTAATTCAGTCGCTGGGGTATCAACAGGACTGCCGAGAAACCCTTGGGACTTTAGCCTCACAGAATAGTTGCCGACACATTTCTTATTCAGTTTATTTGGAAGACAATGCTGACATTTATGTTTGTTTTTCCTGTTAGGGGCGCGCCCTCCATCTATACACAACTTTGCCCCATTATGTAGGTGCGCGTTATGGTTTTTATTATACAAAGTTTTTAATGTACATGGATGTGTAATACCGTACTGCCAATGGGCACTTCATGTGGAAAGTGCATGCAGTATAGACTTGCTTGATAGTTGTGTATAACTTCATTTGGAAATGTATAAATTCGTTGACGTATTGGTGCGCTGTACGGTGGCAATTGCGCTTTACTGCCGTAAACATCTACGAGAATACTGTAGACTATTGGATAGTCGTGTGCTTCATTCAAAAAGTTAATGACGTATTAGTGACGTTGTACTGCATTTGCACGATCTCGCATCCGCCTCGCACGGCGTGCTGAATCAGCCCCATGATGGCAGCAGACAGCAGCACCGTGACTGGTAGAGTGACGATCCAGGCGCTGACGATACCAGTGAAGAGTCTGAAGTCCATTGCCTTGCGGGCTCGCAGGAAACCAACGAAAGCCACTGAACCGACGAGGCAGTGAGTGGTGCTGACTGGAATGCCGAGGAGTGAGGCGGCAAGTACCGTGACAGCAGCTCCCAGATTGATGGCAAATCCACTGTGCATATAGAAAGGAAATATTGTGAGGTGTAACCCTTTTACTAAGTGACGTCTACCGAAATCACATAACATGTGGTATGTGGCCTCTGAATATAACGACCTTTAATTGGTGGTGTTGGGATTAGACTTTGCCCCAAAAACCTTTAGCTTTTTTAACATTTTGAGTGCGTTCCGGTCCTATTATTTCCTTTGCATGTCCTTAAAAAAACACTTTCTATATAATGCATAAATCGAATACCATCAACTGTTTTTTGTGTCCACACTTGGTCTCATATCATGATTGGCTTGTACACGGCTACATGTATGATTTCACTCTTCCCTTTACAAACATTAGATGCTGGTTACCTCATTGTCTTTGTGGACTACCTTCTAGTTTTGGTTTGGCACAACTTTCCCAACGAGAGGGCGCTATCATCCACGAACCGCTCTCACGACACGAACCGCCGCCCCCTTTTGTGGGGCTGTCGTGTCGCGAGAGCGGTTCGTGGATGATAGCGCCCTCTCGTGGGGAAAATTGTGTCAAATCAAAACGAGAAGGTCTTCCACCAAGACTAGGAACCACAGAGCTGCTCAGAGTGCACAACCTGAGTGATACAATAAGGTTGCTGAAATGGTTCCACTTTATCAGAGGGTTGGTTATTTGTGGGCTGTGTTGACCCTGGTGCCATGCTGATGCTGATGCTCCTAAGGAGATTTTAAGTACTCATTGTGAAAAGTGAGTCTATTGTGTTAAACATTGAGTTTGAATGTTGGCCTAATCTGCAAAAAGGTTTAATTAAGTTAATGGTTTGGGAATAAACTCCCTGTGAAATATACCAAGGACACCTAGTAGAAAATAGATGTTCGTTCAATGGTACCGTCCGGTCATACAAATTGAAAAAACAAAATAATGTGAACATTGTGAATTTGTGACTTACGTAGATGGAGTAATCGGTGTCAACTCAGTGCCGACTGTCTTTATCACTCTCCTTCCCAGGACAAACAGACCAATTGCAATACCCACACTGCCATAGATGAGGATCCAGATTGGGGTCGAGTCTTTTGTTATTTTTCCTTTCTGGTAGATGAGGTATAGCCCCACCAACGGGCCGATGGCGTTACTGTCGGTAGGATGGGAGTGAGATTTGAAATAGAAGTTAGATTGTACAAACATTGTATGTGCATATAAATGCATCCATCTACACTGGTCCCATGTCTTTATCAGTGAGGATGAAGACAGGCACTGAATTAAAACTCAATTTTTGTATTGGATAGAAAATGTAATGACATTTGTACTGCACACACAGCACAACTGTAGACATACAGCATTCTGGCATGCAAAATCGAAGTGGACTGGTCAAAGGTACATGTGGCAGGCAGCCAGTATGTTCTAAAGTTCGGTACCGGTATCTGGCGTTACTCACGAGACTCGAAGTGTTACCTCAGATGTTCCAGAATCCTCTTCCGTCTCGAATGCCGGTGAATTTGTTAAAGATTCTTGCATATGACGCCACGAGGTCAAAAACGCCCTCAACGAGGTCAAAGGAAGACCTCCCATTATGGTTGGAAATTGTGTTTGGCGCGTATTAGACTGGTCCCCTGTCCTTATCCACAAGGATAAAGACAGGCACTGGTCTTACAGGCCCAATGCTTTCAGTGGATAAACTTGCAGTGACATAAGCTTTCAATGTCTGTTGTATGATTGGTCTGCTTCGAAGTGACGTAGTTTGTCAGGTACACCAGAAGTAAAGTGTACTTTCGATCGTCTGCTGTTGGTGTGCATAATGTTTGTATGTAGGCTAAGGTTGTTTTATTCACAATAGGCCTATGTGTGTGTATGCGAATTGGGATGCGAGGTCAAAGGTACATCTGGCAGGCGGGCAAGGCCGGTATCTGGCGTTATTCACGATCCTTGAAGTGTGACGTCAGATGTTCAGGCTAGGCGCGTACCCACGTGGGCGTTTCTATGATTAACCTCAGCGATAGCAACCTGAGGTCAATTTTTTTTTACGAGGGCGCTGTTAGGCATTGGTCATTGACGCCTGCGGCTGTGACTTTGCAAGACCTAGCCCGGGAGTGACAGTCCCAATGAATGACGTAGAGCAGCAGTACATGCTGTCAACCGGTAACTATGCCCTTGCGTCTCCATCAGAGAATAAGAACACTTGGAAACTTGTCCCCAACTCGACCAGCCCATTCCCGGCCGCGTGTAAGCATCCCTTACAACACAACTGTTATGTTAACTTTTTCCCTGGGATGCTAAATTTCTGTTGATCAAAGCATGTTCTGCCACAGGTTGCGATTTATAGGTACGGTTTTCAATTGATATGACTGTGGGGCATTTTTATACTTCCCCCCTCGACCTTTCTTTCAGGCAAGGGATGGTGGGATTGATTTCAAGTGTTTGTTTTAACGGTTGTTCTAGTTTAGTAATGTAGAGGCACAGGAAGGAGGCGGCTCTAATATGCAAATAAGAAAGTTGCATCAGGCCCAAGGAAGATTGAGGGCGCACTTGCGTTCACTACAATAACATGACATAATTCTCACCTGACGTCGTTGCCACCGTGTGAGAAGGCAGCGAAGCAGGCTGAGATTCCCTGCAGGGGAGCGCATATCGTGGTCACGGTGGGCGTGTCCTTCACGGACTTCCAGTCATCGGAGTCTTTCCCCTTTTGAATAATTGTCTTGGTGTCGTCAACGTCCACCTCAACGCTTTCTGTGAGAATATTGAAAGTAAAACTCAGTTCATAAATACTTACGTTGTCCTTGTCTAGTTTAAAGGCACTGAACACGTTTGGTAATTGTCAAAGACCAGTGTTCTCACTTGGTGTATCCCAACATATGCATCAAATAACAAGCCTGTGAAAATTTGGGCTCAATTGGTTATCGAAGTTGCAAGAAAATGATGAAAGAAAAAACACCCTTGTTGTACAAATTTGTGTGCTTTCAGATAGGAATAAAAACTTATTGCAAGAAGTTTTTAGTGAGAAATTACCTCTTTCTCAAAAACTACGTTACTTCAGAGGGAGTCGTTCCCTACAATGTTTTATACTATCAACAGCTCTCTGTTGCTCGTTACCAAGTCAGTTTTTATGCTAATATATATATTTTGAGTAATTACCAAACGTGTACAGTGCCTTTAAAGCTGAAAGGGTTTGGTTAGGGCACAGAGAAAGGACCCACAGCTCTATATGGTTAGGGTTATGCACTAACTCCAAACATAACCCTCCTGGAACTCGCTCGGCCGGGGAGGGGGAGGCACCTGGTGGGGGAATAGACCAACAGCACAAATCCCAGTTACTTGCAATTCCCACTGTTTTGGACGCAATGCCCAGTATAAAATAGCGTACATTTTTAAGAGTGTACCTACCCTTTTCTTCCGCTGTGACATCACCATTCGAGAATGAGCCAGGGCTGTCGGCTTCAATGCTCCCCGTGTTTCGTTTAGTTTGTTGGGCACGGTCAGTGCTCACACTCGCACCGTCATCTTCGTCGGTGTTCCTCGGAGTATAAGTGTCTGAAAGACATAAATATTCACTTCAGTTTATATTTCAAGACAAGTCAAGCTTACGACCAATTTATAAACCAAAAATTAAATTGTTCATTCATCAATATTTAATTAATCGTACTCTAATTAAAATAATAAAGTTCAAAAGAAATGCCAACTACTGAATCATACTGCCTTGCCTTTGCTAAAGCTGTACTAATTGGTTGAACAACCAAAATTGTTTTACACTGAGTTGTGTGAAAATTCCACAAACAAGTAAAATAGAGACTTACCATTCTTAATTTCTACCATTCCCTCATCGATGCCCTTGTTCTCATATCCAACCCTAGCTTCTGCCACTCTTCTTGACTCCTCGGCAGCTGGTGAAATAAATTAACAAAAAGACAATAATCAATTGCTCAACTGATGAATCCACTATAGCTTGGATCATGCCCCGTATAGTTGGTGTTTATAGTTTGAAGGGTTTTGGTAATAGGTTATAGGTTTAGGTTAAGGTTTGGGTTAGGGTTTGGTTTAGGATTAAGATGATGCGATTATTGGTAACTCGAGCAGATCTCCTGCGTCCCCGTTGTACCCAATTTCATAGAACTGCTCAAGACAAAAAAATATAATAACAAAAATCTAAGAACATTATGCTTACCGGATTACAGTTTACCAGCCATAATATCATTCCACATACTACTATCTGTGACTGGTATCCTGCTTACTTTTGCTCAGCAGACAATTGTTAAGCAATATTTGCTGCTTATTAAAACAACCATATACAATTGGGCCCTGGTCTCACCATGGAGGAAGTTCCTCCATGGTCTCACATGCTGTCGATTTCAGCAGGTGCTCCCAATCGGTCTATCTAGGCTGATCTTGGGTTGCCTAGAGATCTTAACGAACCAGGGGTTACTTGGTTAAATGTCTTGAAGTTGACTATGTGGACCTTATTGGGGTCGGGGTTGAGGTTTTGTTTAGGGTTGGGGTTAGGGTTAGGATCATTGTGAGGGTGATGGTTTAGGGTTGGGGTTGGTTTAGCACTAGAATCGGAGTTTAATCAGCCAGGCGGCCAGCATGACGAAAGAAGGCGCATCGACGGTGTTGATCTAAACAGTTGACGGTGGACAGTGCTGTTCGTGCGACGTCATTGTTTACTGATGGAAGTCAAGCCACGTGGTTACAATGGTAGTTATCTGACTATTATCTCCATGGAAGGTTTCGAAGGGGACAGGGCAGATTGGTATTGAAACCGTTTTGGTAATGATCTTGAACTCAGTTTTGTTGAACACAGTTTGTAAGATCATTGACTTACCCAGAGCTCTCTTTCTTGTGTACGGGATCAGGATTACAGCCACACCGACACTGACCCAACCTCCTGTAATAAATGCGATAATGACTGGGAGCCATGGACCTAGAACGGTGCTATCAGCAACTGTGAATCGAGGAGACAAAATTAGTACGAGAACGTCATTAAAACTCACGATAATAGAGTTGTCGTTAACCTCAAAGGTTATCTCCTTTTGTCAAAGTAAGCTTGGTAATGAACGCTTGACAATATAGGCCTATCAACTGTTATTTTGTGTTATGGCAAAATATTAG
The DNA here is from genome assembly GCA_021014325.1 of Plazaster borealis. Classification (NCBI taxonomy): domain Eukaryota; kingdom Metazoa; phylum Echinodermata; class Asteroidea; order Forcipulatida; family Labidiasteridae; genus Plazaster; species Plazaster borealis. The sequence goes on along the minus strand of CM037455.1, from coordinate 14,764,891 downwards.
TAATAATAATGTTATTGTTCTTTATATAGCGCACATTATCATAGTTTAGCAAGATCAACTTAAGGCGCTGTACAACATTGGTATCCATGTTAAACAGGCATACTTAGACCATTCCTATAATATTTTAAACTCCCTATGAGTAAACAACCCCGGTCTTTTTATGTGAGAAATCGCCTCGTGACAAGGCCGGACGGCCACTTCAAGGTGAGGGCTTCACCTTACAGTCCGTATTAGCATGGGTATCATCCACTAGGAGCCTGGCTGGTAGAGCAGAACGCAATACCTTCCCAACTTTTCTATACGAAGCAGTTATGATTAAGTGCCTTGCTCAAGGGCACAAGTGTCATGACCGGGATTCGAACCAACACTCTGCTTCTTACTACACCAGAGCTTGGGTCCGGTAAACTGGACCGCTAGGCTACGACACGCCACGCTTTTACTGATAGGGATTAATCCAACACAATGCTGTCTCAGTCCTCAAAAGTTCAAATTTTAACACCTGAGTTAAGAGAAGCAATAATTGGTTAAGTCCCTTTCTCAATAAGCGTTATATCAACCGGAATTTGCACCCATACTCTGATGATTCAGCCACCATAACTTGGGTCAGATGCACAAGACCGATCAGCTACGACACCCCAAGCTAAAACAAAATCACCCTCCTTTGTCAAAATGTTTACAGGTTGGTTTAGCCCGTGGATTGCTTCTTTAAAAATCTTCAATTGACAAGGATTCCGGGTCCCTGGCGGCTTTGACCTATTTCCGGGTGATGCTGACCCGGGAAATTGTTAAAAAAGAAAAGAAAAAAAGAAAACCCAAAAGGGAATTTTGACCCATACTGACCTAGACAAAGTACATGGGTCAGGCCCCACGGGACACGAACGTTTTTAGGGTTTTTAGGACCATTGAATGTGCTCTTCCATTCATCTGTACATTTAAATAACACTTTCCTATTAGTCCGCAAAAAATAATAACAGCGAAAGATAAGATTATTCACCCACCTTGGGAAACTCCAAGGAAAATGGATAAGACGTTAATGAAAACTACAAAGAAATACCAGAACGGTATCATCATCAAGCCCCATTTTAGCTCGTCTTTCTGTGAACATAAAACAAGTTAAGACAAGAATAATCTCCTCTGCAATACAAGCCTAGAAATTACTTTGAAATCGATTTGATTTTCTTTGTGTGTTCAAACTGGATTTTTTTCCAATGTTCTTATAATAGTCGTACTTTAATGAACACCTCGCCCCCACAACCACCCGTAAATTTGATGCATTGACCAGCTTTAAAGGTATCGTACACGTTTGGTAATGACTCAAAACAAATGTTATCATAAAAACTGACTTGGTAACAAGCAACGGAGAGCTGTTGATAGTATAAAACATTGTAGGAAACGACTCCCTCTGAAGTAACGTAGTTTTTGAGAAAGGAGTAATTTCTCACTAAAATAATAAAAACTTCTTGCAAGAAGTTTGTATTCCTATCTGAAAGCACACAAATTTGAACAACAAGGGTGTTTTTTCTTTCGTCATTTTCTTGCAACTTCGATTACCAATTGAGCCCAAATTTTCAAAGGCTTGTTATTTTATGCATATGTTGGGATACACCAAGTGAGAACACTGGTCTTTGACAATTACCAAACGTGTACGATGCGTTTTATAACGGTAATCATAAGGGCCATCAAAGGTCTGATGTGACAAAATGTTTAGTAAAAACACATTGAGATTGTCACCTAATTGGGAGTACTAATATATTTAAAATTATTGTGCGATTTCACATTTCTTATCAAGAAATGTAAGAAATATGGACGACTTGGTCGCCTTTGGTAACTCGAGGTGCAATCTAGAATCGAAATATTGAGAGTTGTGTTTTCACAATTCGCATTAATAAGGAATACAAATGTCTTCGAATTTGGTAATTCCTGGTGTAATTGAGAATAACTTTGAGTTAAATTTCTTCTCTACAGTAACATTATGCTACCGGTACATTTGAACTGAAAATGGCGTCTAGCAACGACGTGACCAAAGCAAACTGGTCCCTCCGTGTCGCAACTCTCCCAATACACACATGGTCTGGTCCCCTCCAATGACAATTGCCAACCTCGTCCCCAATGTGTGTCGAGCAGTATGAGGTTGACCGCTCTCTCACCCTGGAATTGGATCATTTGTAATCCAAATTTGTTGGATACGTATGCAAATTAGTCTGGCTGTGAACATGGTGAATACTGAATGAGTACAACTTAACATGTTTACGTTATATTTTTGGACACCAGTCTTTGTCCAATCAGGGTCCAAGTAAGGAGTTTCCCTCCCAGGGTTTACTGTTGTAAACATGGTTGGAAATAAAGTAAACCATTGCGACGAGGTTGGACAATCGCTGTTTCATACGGTACTTATTCAAATAAGTGATGGGTAGCCGTAGTCATGTAATTGCAGAGAGGAAAATAATATGTATCACTTTAATGACTTACTAGCAGTAGATAAATAGCTGCATATTCCTTATTTATTCAAATAAGGAACATGGAAAATTGGTGACAGTTTTGTAACGGTGTATTTAGCTTGGAAGACATTGATCATACTTACTCTATCCAGCATGGTATACTTCAAGATAAAGTAAATCGTACATGAGATAATACCAGACAGTACAGGCGAGGCAACCCAAGAAATAACTGAAAGTAAAACAAAACAAATATTGAGTAGAACCAAAACAAAACGAACAAAACCCATGCCTTTTTCGTTTCTCCTTTTCAAATATTTATCTTGGTCCATGTAGGATATTAGGAAAGGCTGAAAGGTGCTGGACACGTTTGGTAATTGTCAAAGACCAGTATTCTCACTGGTTTATCCCAACATTATGCATAAAATAACAAGCCTGAGAATTTTGGGCTCAATTGGTCATCGAAGTTGCAAGAAAATGATGAATAAAAAAAAACACCCTTGTTGTACAAATTTGTGTGCTTTCAGATAGGAATACAAACTTCTTGCAAGAAGTTTTTATTATTTTATTGAGAAATTACCCCTTTCTCAAAAACTACGTTACTTCAGAGGGAGTCGTTTCCTACAATGTTTTATACTATCAACAGCTCTCCGTTGCTTGTTACCAAGTAAGTTTGTTATGATAATATTTGTTTTGAGTCATTACCAAACGTGCACGATACCTTTAAGACAATGCATTTTGTCTGTCCTTTCGTCAAATGTTTTGTCCGTTTGTTTCTTTGTCTGGTCCTGTCTAATAGCTTCCCGAATCAAGCTCTCTATAAATAGTATTATTATTCGGGTTTTCAATTTCCTCTTGGCTTTTCTCACCAAACATTTTTGTGTGCTCCCGTATGTAATTTACTTCTCTGTGTTACTTTACATTGTACGTTATTGTTTTTGTGTTAGAGAATGTGTTTATTGAATCAATTGAACTAAAGGGAGAAAACAAAATGCTAAATACACTCAGTTATCCTCAAAATCAAAATATCACATCATGTTATTGTTCACGATGAGGTTTTTTTCCACTTTTAGCTTTTCAGTAATACTTGCTATGAAACCTAGTTTGTTTAGCAACACCACAACAAACACACACCACAATAAACACCAACAAAGCTGTGTGTTGCATACACTCTGTGGACATTCCTTTGATCTGTGCACCCAACACTGTACACAAAATATACTCTGTGAACGTGTGTAAGTCCACATAGTGTTTCAAGTCCCTGCATTGTGTGGACCTCTTTTGTCCTCAGGTCCACACTTCGTATGTACCGGTACCGCAATCAACACCCACCCCCCCAAAAAAAAACACACACAAAAACCCCCACAAAAAAACAAAAACCAAAAAAAAAAAACCCCACTAGAGTTGAGATTAAAATAACTTGAAGACCTACTTGAACGAAAACGGCAACAAGTGATCTTTGCTGAAAATCATTTCAAATGTTTTCAATCAATAAGGAAATTGAGTTCACATGAGCTAAACAGATTTTAAATGTGTAAAAAACCAATCCTTTTGTATACCCTTCTCCGGTGTTTTTCAGGAACATTCGCGAAAAGTCCTGTTACGTCATCACTCATGTTACGTTGTAGGAGCTCCGTTTTGTATAGCCACTTTGTTGCAGCGGGGAGGTATAACAAAGCAACATCCCACACATGACGTCAAAGTATTGTAATTTTGACGCACGCCGTCAACGGCAGAAGTGTTTCTAGTTTTGCAGAACCTTGAGGTTGGAGCCAAATTTTTTGATCGATAATTACGCAAAATTCAGAAGCGTATACAAATATAAAAGTTACTTTTAAATGATAAACAAATACATTATGAACAAGTTTAATTAGCATTCCCGTTGAAAAATGTTTGCTCAAGGAGCTGTTTAACTATTATTAACTTACCTATTTTCATGATAACAAACCAGTTCACGCCCTCACCGCTGAACAGGACGAGGTGGAAACCCAAAGAGGCACCCACGATGCTGTGTGAGGCAGACACGGGGATACCAATGAACGTTGCAATGAGTAACCATACACAAGCAGCTGGTAATGGAAACAATGGAAAGTAAAACAAAACAAAAAATTAAAAAACCCAGCTCAAACATATAAAACCTCGATTAAAATAATTTTACATGGTTATCATCCGTAAACTATATAGTGACTTTTCTTACTTTAAAAATATCGTACACGTTTGGTAATGACTCAAAACAAACATTAGCATGAAAACTTACTTGGTAACAAGCAACGGAGGGCTGTTGATAGTATAAAACATCGTAGGAAACGACTCCCTCTGAAGTAACGTTGTTTTTTGAGAAAGAGGTAATTTCTCACTAAAATAATAAAAACTTCTTGCAAGAAGTTTTTATTCCTATCTGAAAGCACACAAATTTGTACAGCAAGGATGTTTTTTCTTTGATCATTTTCTTGCAACTTCGATGACCAATTGAGCCCAAATTTGCACAGGCTTGTTATTTTATGCATATGCTGGGATACACCAAGTGAGAACTCTGGTCTGTGACAATTACCAAACGTGTACGATGCCGTTAACTCTTATCCAATTAGTATGTAGATGCACATAGTGTTTACGTTACATTGTATTCTATTTGGACACTAGTTGTTGCGTAGTTCGAAACTTAGCCTTGATGGGTTTTTGAAATTTGTTTCCCTGCCTCCTGGGTTAGTTTTTCAGGGTGTTTTAATGGGTGTTTTGTTTCTGTCTGGTTTTGGAATTGCTTTTGTTTTTGTGAGTGTGATTTTTAAATGTTTGGTGTGCTATCTCCATTTTTAATAATAATTTTATAATTATATTTTTATTGTTGGCAGGGGTCTGGTTGTACACATCTTTCGATGACAGTTTTCATACTATTGTATACTCTTGACAGCCACTGTTCAACTTGTACTCATTGTAAAATGTCTAAAGATTTAAAATAAAATAAATGAATAAATAAACGTCGAGAATAAAACGGTTCTTCTTAGAACCAACAGTTCCCCATCCAAAGAGATATTTTTTACATTGTTGTACCCGCAAGTTTACTATTCTTTGAGGATTACTTGAAACTGGTTGCCTGTACATTGCATGTAGTGACATGGACCTATAGCCCACAATACGTACAACTTAATGCAGATAACTGGCCCACCATCAGCAGCTCTTCATGCCCATCGTAGAGTTCTGGGTTGAACAATCCACTGCGTACAGTATCCGCCACACGGGCACCTAGAGCGATTGCCCCGATCATTTCAAAGATAGATGCTAATACAAGGGCCTGTTGAGAGTCGATATAGAGAATTGTTGAGAATCAACAGAGAGTCGATAGAGAAACGTTGGGAATCGATAAAGATTATTTGAAATTCGATAGGTAATCGTTGAGAATCGACAGAGAATCTTTGAGAGTCGATAGAGTACCGTTGATAATCGTTATAACAGATAATTGATATAGACAACAAATCGTCCTGAAGCGATTGAGAATCGATAGAGAATCAAAAGAGAATAGTTAAAGGCATCGTTCACGTTTGGTAATGACTCCGATAATTAATGGCAATAAAAACTCACTAGGTAAGAATTACAGCAGCTTTGGATAGTCTAATGCATTTTGAAAACCTTTTCACTTCGAAGTACTGCGGTTATGGAAAAATATATCACCTTTTATCCCCCAAAACATTTGAATCTTCTTGAAAACGCAATTCCAGGTTATGGAGGATTTTGGCATTTCATAAAACATTCAAGGTCAAAGATTTTGGCACTTCGTGAAAACGCAAAAGCCGGAGCACTCATGATTGGCACTGTGTCAGTTATACAATCAACGCGGTCGCGAATACACAAATGACAAAAAGGTTTTTAGCTCTTCGTAAAAACGCAATTCCAGGTTCTTGGGGTTTTTGCCTTTCGTCGACTTCGCATAATTAAGAAACTAGATGTTTTTGAGAGCTATAACTTTGTAAATTGTTAGATACCGATCAACTAAATCGAAACCACAAAAAAGTCAAAATGAGTTTTCTACCGATTTGTCAAGTTTTTTGTCTCTTCGTGAAATTGCTGACGATCCACAAAGGAATCAAAATTTACACAGGGTGTTGAAATAACACTAATTTCTGCCAACACAATTACATTGGTGTTATTTTAACACCCTATGATGTTAATTTTGATTCTCTTTTCGGTATCTATGTGACAACACCCATTGGTCTCAATTTTAACACTCCGGTGTTTGCAGCGTGTTAGTTGACCAATGGTCACTTTACCTGCATGAGTGTGAAGACCTTCGCTCCAACAGCAGTCCCGAAGGAATTGGCGGCATCGTTAGCTCCGAGTCCAAACGCCAGAACGAATGAGATGATGAAAGCGACGACAACTATCCACGTGATGCTGTCGTCGAAGGGGGCGAGTGTGCTCGTTACGAACGGTAGATCCATGGCGATGGACGGTAGTCGGAGTGGCTCTGGAGACGAAGAATTTGTAATAGTGTTGGTTTTATGGTTTTTGAGGCATTACATGGTGAGGTATCAATGTATATTCGGTTTGCGGTAACACCATGATTGTGTAGGCCTATTATCTACTTTGCTGTGTAGATTTTGTTCTTTGAGAAGTTGTCTTGCTATTTATTCTACTGCCGCGGAGTAGATTTCGGAGCTCGGGAGAATACTAAGTTCTGAAAGGAACTGTCCTGCTTATCAACTGCTACCTGGGCGGAAGGTAGGAAATCGGCCATGACTACTACCGGTACTTTCGCTTAGTGGATCGAGGGGACTTCTCATTATTAACTTCACTGCCGCGGAATGAGTTCTTGATATTGGTCTCAGTGTTGGTTTTACAATACACTGATAATATTCACTACTGTTATAGGCACTTCTTGGTGTTCTCCTTAGTCCTGAAGAAAATACAAATCCACTGGCCTACTTCTTGGATGGAATTCAATCATTGGGTTAAACCCATGTTGGTTTATCTGAAGTGTTTGTGTGTGTGTGTTAATACCAGCGTTTTGATTACGGATTATTTGTTGCTTCACTTGATCACAATTTAGTCGTTGGTTGAGCCTGGATCCAATTGGGAGTGTGTGTTAATTACCCTCACGGAAATTCTTGGAAATATTATACAAAATCTGGTTGTGCTTGTTACAGTTCCGTTTGCACCTCCCATAGTAATACTAATTATTATTATTGTTATATATTTCTGGTATGAAACCAAGGATGCCTCATAAGTGAACTTAAATTGCTCGCAAGCCTGAGGAAACCTGTAAACAAGGGTGATTGCTATGTGAACCAGGAACACCAGGGTTAAACCCTACTCTTCCTCGATAAGTGTTCTGGGTTTATTTTACGTGCACTACCAATCCTAGTACGCGCGGATTACGGCTTAATGAATCATCCGAAACACAAAGCAATAGACCTTATGTTTTGACATCATGACGCTGCCATCTTAGTGATGAGGATGATGACACAATGGAAACGCAAATCTTTGTACACGCGGCGCACAGGATGGGTCAACGAACAACCTTCTTTTGACCTCTAGCCGAGGGCGCCCTACTAAAATGACGTCACGTGAATCAAGTTTTTAGTAATAGTCATTACTGTCTTTCTTTTTTAATCGAAAACTTCCAATCACCTCGTTTAACCTCTAAGATGGCGGATTAATGACGTCATTGCATAAGGTCTGTACGGTGCCTTTCCGAACACTTGCGACCATAACAATACGTTTTTTCAATTAACAGGGTCTGCCGGTCTGGTGTCCAGGCATAATCTTGGAAAGGTGGAATAGGCCTACTTATTAGCCCAGAAACGTAGGATCGCAAGTGGTCTCTTTAAGCTTCCGTCACGCATAATAGTAGTTTAAAAAGCAGACCTATAGAAATATCAACCTAATAATTTGTTGTCAAGAATAAAAACATGCGCAGTGTTGCCAATTATTTATTCTAAACCTCGATTGTGTCAAATGCCTATGAAATGTCGCCTGTTAGAAAGCATAAATCAGTAACGGTTATTTATTTTTAGTTGAATTAAGATATTATAAAAATATTTCTTTCCAATGTTCAGTTAGGCGTGATAAACTAGATTCCATTATTGTCCCTAAAAGCACTTACAAGTTCATCAAATCAAATCTTGACTGTATTTGAAAATGACAACATGTGAATAGAATTATTTTAACCCAACCGCACCTTCAATCAATACCAATAAAGTGAAATCGTTTGTTTACTGTGCTGTGTTGCTCTGTGTACTCAAGGAAGGAACATACGAACTTTGCTCCACAGTTTTACAAACCCGTTTACACCCAACCACATGAAATAAACGAACTGCGGATGCAAAACTGTATTGACATTCAGTTATCAAAATAACTAAATGGACATTTATCTTGCGCAGTAAAACTAATTTAACAGTTATATATTAAACGTGTACATTGATTATTGACTCAAAGGTTTTTGCCCGACAGTTGGTGTTTCTGAACTTTGATTATTTATAGGGTTGTATAGTTTTTGCATTTTGCCATCACGGTATTATTTAAAAAAGGATTCCAGATCGCAAGTGTGAGATTATTATTTTTATAATATATTTCTGGTAATGAAACCAAGGATGCCCATACGCCGGTATAAGTTTAATTCAATGCAGGCAAAATGCTTCATAAAATCGCATGCCTCAAAATGAAATTGAATGATGTTTTCTACTGCGGAGGCAAAATCGCTTCAATACGAATGCATGAAAGGTGAAACGAAAACAAGAAGATGCTGTAAAACTCTAAAAACTCCCGAGTCAGAATTCCTCCGGATTCCAGGGCTCAGTTGGCCTGACCTTTTTCTTGGTCAGGCTGACCCAGAAACTGGTAAAAAAAAGGGATTTGAGCTCGGATTCTGCGTCAGTTGACTTATTTATAGGTAATTTTGACACGTACAGATTCATTAAAGGGGTTGTATTATACGTTTGCTTATTGGAACCCACTGCTTGCTTCAATCGGACCTACTTAGTTGTAGATATAATAATACCATAAAACTAACCTGTGAAAATGTCATTTCAAAAGGTGGTAGCGTTTTTGAGATAATGCCGACAATCTGGAGCGGTTGTGTCCACGCAGGAAGAATAATCTGCAATTGGAATACACAATCTGAGAAACGTTATACTGCAGAAACGCTTCTCAGATTCAATTTTTGGGGATAGAAAGTGATATCTTTTTTCATAACCTCAGTACTTCGAAGTGAAAAGTTTCTCAAAATGCATTATACTATCCAAAGCTGCTGTACTTCTTACCAAGTAACTTTTGATTGCCATTAATTTTCAGAGTCATTACCAAACGTATACAAACCCTTGAATACTCATTTGGTTTTGTAATTCACGTTCTTCAAACATTGTGAATCACTGTGACTTGGCGAAAGAGTATCGCGGTCAAATGCCGCTTGTTGTGGCTGACCTTTTTAGGGACCTTATAGTTGTAATAAAAAACAAAAATCAATTTTACTTATAGAACTATGAAATAATATTGGCATAGTCGTTTTGGTAACCGAGTACATGCTCGACGTTTTGTTTATTGAGCACACGTGTTTGCAATCTTTGTTTATAGAAAGAGGGTTCGTAGGACTTGTAGGCTATTATAACCAATAAACCACCATGCAAACTTTGTTTAGCAAAAACGAGTGACCTGGCACATTATACAGGGCATTTCCTTGAGGGCAAGATACTACACTAGCCACACATGTCATTTTACATTTTGTGTCGTAATTTCCACATATATTCAACATACATTAAATAACAATAACGGCTGAACAAGTCTTTAGATGTGCCCTCTGTATATTCGTACAAAAAGATGGTAAAAAACAAAGAATGCAATCGCCTTAGATTTAATGTTTTCTTTCATTGAGCTGTGTACAGACCATGCCTATAGGAAAGTCCAGTCTCTGTGGTTCTTTTCTGATCATATGATGTCACAGGTTACATGGTTTATATTATATATGCTCACAACACACTAGCTTGGTTTAATATTAATTTGTGGTTTGTGAGGAGGGGGGGGGAGAAGGTTTTCAAACAGTCAACTCAATTTTTAAAGTAAATATCACTGCTCAAAAAATGACGGTTGTGGACACACGTTTCTTTCCTAATTGAAACACAGACAAAACTGCAGGAGTTTATTGTGATGAACACGTTTGGTAATTGTCAAAGACCAGTGTTCTCACTTGGTGTATCCCAACATATGCATAGAATAACACGCCTGTGAAAATTTGGGCTCATTGGTCATCGAAGTTGCAAGAAAATGATGAAAGAAAATACACCCTTGTTGTACAAATTTGTGTGCTTTCAGATAGGAATAAAAGGCTTCTTGCAAGCAGTCGTTTATTATTTTAGGGAGAAATTACCTCTTTCTCAAAAACTACGTTACTTCAGAGGGAGTCGTTTCTCACAATGTTTTATACTAACAACAGCTCTCTGATGCTCGTTACCAAGTCAGTTTGTATGCTAATATATATTTTGAGTAATTACCAAACGTGTACAGTGCCTTTAAAGTGTCCTATGAGGGTCACACACGTAGCTTTAAAGTGCTATTCCCCTGTGTAAAAAAGAAAAAAACACCAACAACTCGTCACCAGAACACATCTATAAGCCAATCTTCCTCAAGCCACAAAAGTTACAAACATTAAGCAAAAACATTTCGTCGTTATTAACTAAACCCTGCGTGACACCATCAAAACAAATCACAATCGGACACCATCATTGACTCATTGAGTACCAGTTAAATTTTAGCGTGTAATACATTTTTGTTGACAACCAAAATAGGCCTACTTTTATATCGCCCAAAGCATTATAATAAATAGAACCTTTTGACTAAAAATAAAATCAATTTAAGCAAAATTTATTTTACTTTACCTTATTAGTACCAATGCTGAGTAATTGCTGTACAATTCCTATGGGAATTCCGGGAGAGCTGGTCATTGATAGAATTTGTGTGTTTACCCCAATGGTAACAAGACAATTCGCATGTTATTTGGCTAGGTGTAAATGTGGAACTTGAAATATTTTAGATACAAAAAACAAATAAAAATGGCGGAGTACCGACTTTTTAATTAAAAACTGACACTCAATAAGTGAGCAATGGCAGCATGCAGAGTCAATATAAACATTTCAGTGAACTTTGTCTAAAACAGCCGTATGCAGATTAGCCGCTGTTGTATTTCCGGAGGGGTCGCGGTCTTGAGTTAACAGACTAACACCATCAGGTGCATGATATACTGCGAAACCCAATCACACTATAGATCTAAAGAACTGTAGCGCTTCAACAGCTGCAGTTCACCTTTCCAAACAATCTTTCCAATTTTCATTTGTGACTTCCACCAGCCCTTAAACCTTTCCAGAAAAACTGATGAAACTATTTCATACTCACCTATTATGACTAAATTGTTCTAAACCCTCAACCAGACTTGATTAGTTTCCAGTGGTCTCCATTGTACACAAGCTGCAACTAATACATAATGTACTATTCATATTATGCATGTATTTATTCCCCTCTCTACAGTATCGTTGCACTGCGAACGGAAAACATGATAAATCACGCACTTTGCCCGAGGGTCACAGCGTTTTGTGACCCGGTCAAACTCTCGTAGTTTATGTTTACACACAAAGGAAATCGGTTAATATTAACGCAATATCTGTAATTTGCTCCCTTATTGCAGTATAAGTTCTTGATTAGGAGTTTTTTTGTATGTCAACATATTTTTGTAAACAATTTGTTTAATTTGCATTTACAAAGTCCATTATATTATGCAGAACAGGGTGGGTCTATGATGTGAGAATATCATTATATATTTTTGGTAATGAAACCAAGGATGCATCATAAGTGAACTTAATCACTGTAGCTCGCAATCCTGAGAAAACCTGTAAACAAGAGTGCTTGCTAGGTGAACCAGAAACACCGGGGTTAACCCCTACTCTCCTATGATAAGTGTTATGGGTTCTTTTACATGCACTACTAATCCTAGTACACGGGACCTACCGCTTTCCCCGAAGGACATAGCAATTACGGTAAAGTATCTTGCTCAAGGATACACGTGTCACGACCGGGACTCGAACCCACACTCTGCTGATCAGAAACGCCAGAGTTGAGTCCGGTGCTCTTATAACCGCTCGGCCACGACACGCCACGACAATGAACAATGCGGAGCTCTAAAAGTGCCATGTCCGTCTTTTCGAGTTCTAGAGAAAATTGTCTCGCGATAACGCAATATTACACAAGTAGTGATCATGGTTGTCGAGATCCTGAGGTCATGTCTAATGGCAAATCCATAGCTCCACACTTAAATGTTTAGGGAGGTAAACATGTTTAGGGAGGTGAACATTTTTTGAGGTTGTCACTCTTAAGTTGTCCCGGTCTTAATTGACACGGATAGAAATCCAAGGCGGTCAGACCCACAATGTGAGTCAACATGACTCGTTTCTTACACTTTTTGAAATTAAAGTTCTCTACTCAACAATCTTCACAATAAAGTTCCACAGACATTCGTGGAAATGTGATAAACCAAGACGCTAGTTGGCAGCAGACATGTCTACCGCCACCTAGCGTCCTTCAAAGTGACCCATTCAAACATAATTACTGTGCGTTATACGCGGGAAGGGGGATTACAAAATGGACCCAAAAACCTGTTTTATGTTTTTTTTCATTTACGAAATTCATGTTTTTTATTTTGAGACTAAAACTGTTTAATGGAAACATTTTTTTTCGGATCATAAATTATGTTTTTTTTTTATCGGCAAGTTATGCATTGACGTCATAACGCAACTATCTTAGAGGTAAAACGATGATGAAACAATGGACAAGCACATCACTGAACGTGGGTTAATGAGCCTCCTCCATTTGACCTCTAGCCGAGGACGCCCTATAGCTCAGATGACGTCATTGGCATAAGGTCCCTTGTGTCTAGCACCTTAATTGAATTGTAACACTACATCATAAAATAAGCAATCCATAAATTCCTCCAATGAGGTTAGCTGCAGCTTTCAAAAAGTATATAAGAATGTTTTTGTTCTGCACGGTGCCTTTAAAACTGAACAAAGACTCTTAAGGCTGGGTGAGAACAATTTAAATTCAATTCATAAAACCTTTACTTTTCTTTATAAATAATATTCCCACCACGCGCACGCACATTGCGGTTTCTGTCGTAAATCTGCAGCAACTTATAATATTACACACAACCTCCCCCAACCCCCAACCCCAAAAAAGAAGGCAAACAAATAAAAAAGGAAAACAGAATAAACTAAAAACAAAGCAACAATAACAACAACAAAACAAAACAACCAAGTTGCAAATATATATCAAAAGATTACATAAATCTTTAAGTTAAAATGGAAGATTCAATCGTCTGACTTTAATCCAGCGTTAAAAAAAGTATGTACATTAATATTTGAATCTGATTAGGAACGAATACAAGTTCCCACGTTGCATTCGTTACCACTGCATCGATGACGTCACGTCTGCGGTCCTGTTCAACGGCACCAATGTGCACGTCCCCGGTATGGTGTGCTGGAGGAGACCCATTAGCGCAGCACTGAGGAGTACGGTAACCGGCACGGTAAAGACCCACGCGCTGAAGATGCCACTGAACAGGCGCCAGTCTACTGCCTCCCTGGATCGGACGAAACCTACGGCGCACACGGAGCCGACCAGGCAGTGGGTTGTGCTGATTGGTATACCTAGGTTGGAGGCGATCAGGACCGTTATGGCGGCACCGATGTTGACTGCGAGTCCCCTGTCAAAAAGAAATTGAGAAAATGTAAAATATTAATGAAATGTATCATCTTGTTCAAACCACTCGAACCCCCCAAACCGCCCCAAGGCCCCCCCAACAAACCCACCTCTCATTATATCGAACCGTAAGGTTATTGACCATCTTTGCATTTGTACCAGATCATTTTGGTAGGTGAGCAGTTTGCAACAACAATTTTTCTTGTTGTTTGTTGTTTAAATACAGTTTCTATTAGACTTCATACAGAGGATCACTTGTGGTGCTTAAATATTACTCGATTTGAAATCTAGCTTTTCTTTGTTTTTCTCACAACGTTTTTCCTTTTCGTCATGTGGCAGTTAATTACGGTAGTGATTCTTATAAGTAGCTTTGCATTGGAGATTGTTTTTGATCGGCTAAGATCTTTGTAATAATAATGAATAATCATGACCGGAACTCATTGTTTAAAACTTCGGGAGAGGTAGTTAAAAGTACTTTTGTTTCACTAGATGCATGAGAAAGATGGCGCCTTTTCGAAACCACCCGATTCCCGGCACCAGCTATATAGGCTCCAGATCAAGCTTCTTACTGCAGTCATAGCTTCAAAAAGACGTGACCGTAGAAATTATCAAACTCAATTTGACGTATTTTTGACCGCGTTGAGGGCGTATGTGAACCGAATTCACGTGATGCAAAGCGGGTAAACAAACTTTTTTAAAAATAAATATTATTGTTATTATTTTATTATGTTGATGTATTTCGTCATTGATGCAAGAAAACTACATACAGGCAATTAAAATAAGATGAAACTGTAATTGTGATGCAAGACAATTCTCCGATGAAAGCGCCCCCATGCGGTCAAAAATATATGGTCAGTTAAATACAATGAATGGTAATTACGTTGAGGGCGTCATGGGTGTCAGGTCCGAGCCAACGGTCTGTATGACCCTCCGTCCCAGTAGGAAGAGGCCAACTGATATGCCTAAACCGCCGTACAGTAGAATCCAAATAGGTGTCGATGCCGTGCTGGATATCTCCCCCTGGGTGTAGACTAGATATACACTTACTAGGGGACCAATGGCGTTACTGAGTAGAAAAACACAATCAAACATACAACTTTTCAAACTCTAATACATCCCATGCATGGGTTTAGTTTTAAGCAGACAAATTTATATCAAGACGAATGGTAGATAGACTATAATATACAAGTTGGGCCTGATTTTGCCGATGTGGCAGGAGATTCTGTTGGAGATTCTCTCCCCCCATACAGCGAACTGTATACAAACTTCTTCTGATAGCGCCCTCTTTTGAATCCTCCTTCTCCAGCCCATGTTAATTTCCCATAATGGGGGACAGATTCTCCCGGGGACAGATTTCCCTTGGACACCGGTTGCTGGTAAAATAATTACTGCAGTATACTGCTGAACAAAAATATTACTGTAATAAACGTTGTGGGTAGCTAAGCTTGCGGTCACATCATGTGCATGTATACATTTTAGTTGGAAGCCAGCAATCAACAACACAAGTCGGGTGCCTGTTTGGATGATAACTATTCCTTTGTATTAACGTGTTTTATTCGTTTAGTTCGTAGTTTCCGGGTCATCCCGGCCAAGGCCCGTTGGGTCCCAGATTCCGGTTAATTTTGACCAGGAAATTTTAGAGTGTGATTCCGGCACAGAGCTGCAAAACCAGTGGACAGCATGTAGGGCAAGGCAGGAGCCGGTGCTTTTGAACTGAGAGCGTGGAGGTACAAAACAACTCCAGGGATTGAGTATGCACAACAACTTACCTGACATCATTTCCGCCGTGTGTAAACGCCGCGAAGCAGGCGGAGAGTCCCTGAAGCGGCCCGCAAATCGCTGTCACTACCACGGAATCTTTAGTCGAAAGCCACTTCGCGGACTCTTTCCCGATACGCTGTCTCTTGGGAATGTCCAAGAAGTCCTCCTCATCCTTGATCTCGATTTGGACCTCGTCTAACCCCTGACCTTTGGATACCACTGCGGTGTTGTTGCTATTGTTACTGTTGCCATTGGGAACCAGGATGCTTTCTGGCAAGTCTGCTGGGTTTGAGTTGACGGTATCCACACCATTAGCGCCATCTTCTACAATGGACAACACAAACGGACAGAACATGTTTTTAATACAGCCAGGCAAACACACACAGCTCTGTGTTGCAGTCACTCCATGGTCATTCCTTTGTTCTATACACTTAGGGAAAGTCCTATTCTTCAACACTGCAAAAACACTGTATGGACGTGTTATAGTCCACATAGTGTTCAAAACCCTGGCTCGTGTGGATCTCTTTTTCTTCTCAGGTCAACACTTCGTATGTAGTGCTTACCCATGTGGACATCGGTACACTGTGTTATAAATTTGTGCTTTAATAAGGGATGGCCCTGTTAAACTTACTTCCATCCACAGCAACGTCGATGTTAGTCTCTTTACTAGTCGCTTCTTCAGCTTCTTTCACTGCCTCGAGTTTCACGTTAGCTGCAAAAATGAACAAAAGGAGCAATTAGAAGAGTCCGGGCCTCCGAGTCCCTTGGAGCCTGACCCATTTATGGGTCAGGCTGACCCGGAAACTGCTTACAAATGGGGAATTTTACTCAGTTTTTGTGTCAGTTTGACATAGTCTTGCAGTTTGACACATAATCCGGCTCATATTGACCCATGGGCCAGGTCCCATGTGAACCGAAATCTAGATCAGTTGTGACACGGGCGTTTTTATAGTGCAGTTTAAACCACAATTCTATCTACAAGTTAAATAAATTATTCCAGCGTTAAATTACAATAAGTATTACCATAAAGTTATCACAGGATCCAGGGGTCCATTTCATTCCCAATTGAGATTCAAACGGAACAAACAGCAAAGCAATTTTCTGTGCTATAAAGAATTTGTTCTAACCACTTAAACAAAAAAGAAGAGTCATGCGTGCTTAGTAATGGTAATACGGTACTGAACTTCAGGAAATTAACTTGTGGGTGACAAACACGTGCTGGGTAAAATATATCTCTTGTGAGAAGTGGTGATTCTGAGAAGAACCGGAATTGAAAAACAGTCTCGACGTTTCGAACAGCTCTTCTCGTCTTCAAGATACTCTCTTCGAAACATCGATACTACTTTCTCAATTCCGGTTCTACTCAAATCCACCACTTCTCACAAAACATAGTTATTTTAAACATCACATGTTTGTCACCCCTAAGCTTATTTCTCATTGTAGCATGACGGTAGCTTCAAATATTACTATTAATACCAAACTAATATGCTACTTACCAATGGCCCGTGTGCGAGTGTAGGGG
Organism: Plazaster borealis; assembly: GCA_021014325.1. Lineage (NCBI taxonomy): Eukaryota > Metazoa > Echinodermata > Asteroidea > Forcipulatida > Labidiasteridae > Plazaster > Plazaster borealis. Next base: position 14,747,443 of record CM037455.1, on the reverse strand, counting down.
ACCAGGAATAGGTAGATTGCTATGGCTACGAATACAGAGGCACCTCCAGCAATAACGGGAACCAGCCAAATACCCACATTGTCAATTACTGCAAAACAAAACAAAATCATTTGTTGAGAAAAAGCTTTTGGTTAAAGGTTATGACACCCCAGTTCTGTTACCACCTCCGAGCAGAAGTTTGCAGAACTGAACTACACTAGTAGTGTATGTGTTGAAACAAATTAAAATTATAATCAACGGACTACAAGTGGTTTCTTGTACTAACCAACCTTCTTTTATCTGTTTCTATGGTAATCTTCACATATTATTGACAACAAGTTGTAAAGTATGCCGGGAGTATTCACTATAGTATAAGAGACACTTCAATTATACAAATCGCCCTATGCTTTCTACAGTGGTTGGCACACATTACTCAAGGTCACTCCGTACGCACTCTCCCATAGGCCAACACTCTGCTGCAATGCCGTTTAGGGCAAATGAAACAAAGTCAATGAATATTAAGGCTCGTGGTTGGGATGGACACACTGTGAAGAAAACCGATTGTCTGGGTATTGGGATACACCCACTCCCTCCTGGGGGGGTTCAACCTATTTTTTCACAAGACAGCACTTTTGGGATGTTTGATATAGAAAAGAGATTATACTAAAACTCACCTCGATCTGAGCCTAAAAATACGGAGAAGAAATTGATGAAGATGATAACGAAGTACCAGAACGGCAGGGAGATCAGACCCCATTTCAGTTGCTGCTTCTGTAATGGGATTAAATTAAAAGGGACCAGACTGTTCAACGAAGGTGAAATAGAGCTTCGTGAAATGTACAATATTTTAGTATCATGGTGAATTTTATTTAAAATATTTTGTTGAAAGGGCTTACATCCTTCGCGATGTACATACGCACGCATCATCAAACGTATTTATTGGCAAGAATAATTTCATCTTTCAAAAATGATGTTTGTAATTCAATTGTGTTTCAAGTTTTCTCATTGGGCGTCGTGTGGATGTATCATTGGACATCTGAAAGTTCCGCCTACGATAATTCATCTTTATCGCCCTCTTTGAATCGGTTTGTCTGGTGGTAAACTCTTGGCGGCGCTCTGCATTTTATGAACCATTACCGGTCTAATCTTTGTAATGAACTTACAGTTTCTAGCAAGGTGTATTTGATAATCCCGAAGATGAGGCAGGAGATGATTCCGGATAAGAGTGGAGATATAAACCACGAGATCACTACATGAAGACAAGACAAAAAGGAGAATAAATATACTATAATAAGAGCAAACAATAATCCAACTCCTATCGTAACAGTAGCTGCTTAATAACGCAGAATTTTGCGTCTACGTCCAATATATATTGAAGCACATACATTTGTTGTCAGTAACAAAATGAAATTGGGCCCAGAGGCAAATTTTACTAGGCTTTGTGAACAGCTGATTTCTGCAGAAGGAGCAAAATTTAGCGCAGTTTCTATCAACATAAACACAGCTTACAGTAAACAAAGCAACATACAATGCTTAACTGTTGCCAGTGGCACTAGTATGCATATTAGATATGATGCAACAATACAAATACAATGTTAACGTACTTTTATGGCCTGTTGTTAAATCTTCTAATCATTGAAATACACCTTTACTTACGTAGGCCTACACTTTTTCGTTAAAGTAAGCACAAAAACGCTTATCATTATTAGTTTTTGACCCAGGTCCCACGTAAAGTGATGCTCGGCTAGCATTTTTAATATATATATTTTTTGTATACAGAAATGTCCATTTTTGTAAAATAAAACAAAAACCCAAAACCCCAAAACCCCAAAACAAAAAAACCAAAACAAAACAGTGCCTTTTTAGTTAAAATGAAAGCAATTGTTTGTATCTATAAAAATAAAATTACAATGGCATTTTCTTAATTTTTTTTAAAAATAATAATCGCGCCCAGCCATGCACACAAAACAAAATCTCCCAAAACACAATGGCCCAAAAATTGTATTAAGCCTTAAAGCTCCCGATTAGCGCACAATGTTTTAAGATGACTATGATCACTGAAAACACGTCAACATGTGACAGTCACGCAGACCCCACGCCTCTACATAACACTCTTATCAACAGAAGCGATGTTTACTTTGCAGCTGTTTCCATGATGTTATCATCATACCTCTCTAGAGCGTGGTTTTGATCCATCGAACACATTTTTTTTACCGTTAGAAATAAAAATATCACTACGGGTTGAATGGCACAATTTATCACTAGAAATAGTTTTGTGCGGGAGACAGTTTTGCCCACACGCAGCTAATGTATTTGGTGCTCGACATGTGGCATGGTGTACCCCCGTCCCTCCCAATGTGTCTTTATTGTGTTTGGGATTCTCAAGAATCCTTTAGAGGATTTCGGAGGAGGGGGATTTCAGTACAAGAGGAAAATACTGTGTTAAATTATGGGAACATTTTAATGTATTTTTTGGGGGATACCATCTGCCACATATCATGCCACGTATATTATGGTACCTTAAGATGGGGGTAACTTTGGCACCCTGGGTAACTTTGGCAGGCTTGCATTAATTTTTTTAACCGGGGGTAAGATCGCGATGCGCAGCTTCTATGGTATTGTGTTTAGAAAAACAAGTTATTAATTATTTGTAATTAATCTTTAAATTTTCTGAGTAAATAATAATATATTACAAAATATGTATATAATTTTCTTTTATATATGTATTTTAAAATTTTGTTTAAATATATGTATAATTTATTAACAAAACATTTTGAACGAGGTTGTTTTTTGTATCCCTGTGCGTGGCATCAAATGTAAAGAAACACACTGTTTACGTCTATATCGAGCTTTTTGTTTTTCTGTTTTTCTAAATTTAACACAAAGCATATAGACGATGTGACCTGTGACATCACATGTTTACAAAAGAGCCACAGAGCCTGGACTTCCTGCAGGCACGATTTGTACACAGACTAATGGAATAAAACAAAATCTTATATTTTATGGAGATTGCACTGTCTAATTCCTATCAACTTTTGATATGAAAGGGGGGGCAACAAAAAAAACTTGTTTTTTTTTTTTTTCATAAATTTTTGGATTTATGGGAAATTATGAAAAAAAAATGTCAACTAGACCATAGTGTGTAGTATCTTGCCCAATACCCAGAATAGAAGCAAGAATGCACTTCACAAAAAAAAAAAAAAGTTCACATGGTCTATAAGCTGCTAAAGTTGCCCCGAGCCCAGGGTAACTTTGGCAGCACATTAATTGACCCCAGGGGTTTATTGGAAAAAACAATTCTAATTTTTCATGATCACAGGGTTTAGGATGTCCCTAATAGAAGTTAAAACAAGCAATCAGCTACAACCATGGACAAATTACTGCACCATTCAAACAAAAAGCTGCCAAACGGTACATAGGCCTATCGGGCATGGTATAGCCGTCGTCAGGAGACTGAACGACGACTATAGAGAACGCTAGTTGAACCGTTGAGATACCAACCTGCTGATTTCTGTTTAAAACATTTATATTTTCAGTCTTACCACTGTTGTGCACCTTTAACGTGAGCAAAATTAAAGGAAAACTCACCGATTTTGATCACAACCGCCCAGTCAATTCCCTCACCCCCAAATATGACAAGATGGAAACCTAGCGTTGCTCCCACAATGCTATGCGAAGCTGAAACTGGAACTTTTCCCACCGTAGCAACAAGAAGCCACAGAGCAGCAGCTGATTGGAGGAGAGGCACAAATAATGGAGTTTTGTTTAGTAAAAAACATTTTGGCGGTCACAACTCCTTGAAGTAAACAAAACAAACAGAGAGAAAGAGGAAAACCCCCAAAAACAAGACAACGACTGAAACCCCCCCAGAACATAACATTTTTTTTGACTTAAACATTGCATGTAGTTTCAGTGTTATTTTGATTTACTTCAAATTGACAAAAAAGACGATTACTCGGTAAAGCACTACCGTTTACATTTCTTACTCATTGAACTCTACTCTACAAACTACCGGGTTAGAATTGACCCGGATTCCGGATCCCGTTGGGCCTGACCCATTTCTGTGTCAATATGACCCGGAATCTGTGTCAAAATGACCCGGAAGTGGGTCAAACTGACGCAAAATCGGATATTTATTCAATTTGTTAACCAGTTTTCGGGTCAGCGTGACCCAGAAGTGGGTCAGGCCCTCTTGGACTCGGAATCTGGGTCAATTCTGAGTCGGGATTTTTCAGAGTACATTTTTGAGTTAATTGTTCAAATTGGAGAAATAAAAGTCGGTAAAATTAGATCTTTTTGATAGAAGTTAACACATTTACTCCCACCTACTGTAATGTGGAAACTAAATGTTCCTCGTAACGAGCTGTTCATTTTGACCACCATGCCCATATTACTAAAAGATTGGTCAATATTGGTTTGAAGAGAATGACTGTCATTCTACACTGCAAAAACTGGGGTATTAAAATAGACACCATGGGTGTTGTCACATATAGATACAAAAAAGGAATCAAAATTACAACAGAGTGTTAAAATAAAAATAATTTCTTCTAAAACAATTACATTTTGGTTATTTGATCACCCTATGATGTTAAGTTTAATTCTCTCTTCGGTATCTATATGTGAAAACACCCATGGTGTCAATTTTCAACACCCCAGTTTTTGCAGTTTGCGTCTAATTTGATCGAAATTCTCAAAAAAGAATCATGGGTACTTACAAAATAATGCACACAGGTTACCAATCATAAGGACCTGCTCATAGCCAGTGTAAATCAATGGGTCAAACAAGCCTTTCCGTATGGTGTCGGATACCCGCGATCCTAGAAGTATCGCGCCCAACGTTTCAAATATGGCAGCTAGTATACATGCCTGTTGAAAGATTAAACATAAATAATAATAATCAAAAAGTAAAAATTTCGTTTCTCAACATTTAATATATTACTGATTAGAAAAAAGAAATCATGTTACTGACAAACAACTGTCTTGAGAAAAAAAAATGTTCTGAAGAGACAGGTTGATTTTAACATCAAGGCATACAATATTGAAAACTATATGATGGAATGAATTCAGTCTTCCGATGAAAGTCTTACCTGAAAGATTGTGAACACCTTGGATCCCACGGCAGTCCCAAACGAGTTGGCACAGTCATTGGCACCGAGACCAATCGCCAAAATGAAAGCCACCACAAAAGCAGCGATAACAATCCACAGGTATGTGGTGTCATAAGCCGAGAAATCCGTCATGGTGGTGGTATACGGGGAGCCTGGTGGTTGCACGGTTGCTCTCTTCGAAGGTCCGACGAGTCAGGAATGATGGCGTTAATGGTGTGGCGATGTGTCCGGACTGTCCGGATCAAAGTGCAATTGACGACATTGTTTCTGACCAGTGATATTAAGTGTTTACTTAGTGCTTTAAGTCGTCTAACACAATGAATGACCGATATCTATTTTATCCTCATGCAATTCACATGATGGACGTTTATACTGCTTCCCTCTGAGGGTGCAACCCACCAAATAAACTCCAATAGCATACAGTTCAAAATGCTAAATATTCAAAAATATAAAATAAATACTTAGAAGTTTCACAGTCTTTTTACAATAAAGAGACAAATATCCATTGACTCTTGAACTTTTATCTTGTGCTCAATTTAATATGGGGGAGTCCCAAGGCCCGTCGAGTTATTCTCCCTCCAAATAAAAACACCCCTACAATGGTGTAATTTCCCAAATGTCCGAGCATCAATCTTGAAAAATGTCACTACACCTGTCGGCAAATATGAATTTTTATTTTAGGGCATATGTCATCCAAAATTCCTCAAGTTGAAAGTCAACAACCCCCAGGTCTCAATTGGGCAATTATTTTACACTTTCCCCCTTTTAATGGGCTCTCAAATCTGTCTAATATAGAATATTTTGAGGCCTACAAAATATTAATGAGGCCAACGTTCTATTTTCTCCATATTTAGTGGGGTGCACACCCCGAAAACCCCTACTACCAGCCTAATGATATCAAATTACACTACCCATGTGCAGGGTAAAGCTAGTGCCGACAGTCAAAGGGAAAACGCGATGTTAAAACTAATCAAAAATATATTTATGCACATCTTCTTTAAATGCATCGCACACGTTTGGTAATTGGAGCCTATTGTTTGTTTCAATCCAATATAGTTGTAGATATATACCCTAAAACTAACCTGTGAAAATTTCATTTCAAAAGGTGGTAGCGTTTTTGAAATACTTGCGAAAATCTGGAGCGGTTATGTCCACGCAGGAAGAATAATCTGCATTGGGATACACACTCTGAGAAGCGTTACCGTAACTTTTCTCAATATTCAAAATGTTTTGGGATAAAAAGTGATATATTTTTCCATAACCGCAGTACTCGAAGTAAAAAGTCTCTCAAAATGCATTATGCTATCCAAAGCTGCTGTACTTACCAAGTAAGTTTTTACTGCCAGAAATTTTCAGAGTCATTACCAAACGTGTACGATGCCTCTAACACTAATCAAAAAACATATTTTTGCACATCTTCTTGAAGGTATTTTCTCTTCTTGATGTTTGAGGATATCAATCATTAATTAAAATATAATTTTCATACCAAAATATTACATTTCATCTCGGGTTGCTAGTTGTTTTTGTTTTTAGTTTTTAAAAAATTATATTTTATTTTACACTATATGACCTTCAGGGATTTGTAAACAGAAGCATGGGGGTGAAGTATTCACACAGCTAAACAGGTTGAACGAAGTTTCTCATACAAGTGAAATCATGTTCCTGTTTTGTTTGCCTTGATATGAGTGTTGTCATTTAGCTTTCGAGAGATTCAAGCATGGGTCAAAACGTCAGGGCAATAACTATTTTTTTTTGTATATGAGTATAGACTATACACAAATTTAAATATTGGATTAAGAATGAATAAGTTATTAATTAATGAGTGAATGTTTAAGGGTCAGTTACAGTGGGGCTTGCGACATGCAGGGTTTGGTTGGAAATGTTTTGAAAATAATCGTAAAGACTGACGTAACTGATATTTAAATGTCGAAAAATAATGACATTATTTTTATCTTTGGCTGAAAGCAGACCTTTCCAACTAAGATACTGTAAAAGTAACTTGGAGGCCCCCCAATCGCCATATTGCTTATTTATAATTTTGGTTGCTGAACAATCAAACAATCTTGTTTTCAATAAAAAGGTATCACCTAATTGATTTATTTTCGCAGGCTGGTTGTGTGGTAAACTTGCAACTAAGGGTATGAACTTTTTCTTCTATATATACAAACGAATAGAAAACAAGCTAAATACGTTATGCATTTAATTAAGTAGACTCCTCCAAAACTCAAAACGAGATCGGCTTAGCTCACAATATCTGAGAAAAAAAGTAGAATCTCAAATGGAAATATTTTCACAGAGTACCAGTGCCAAGCAAAATGTGTTTTCTAGTGTTTTATATAAAAACATTTCCAACGCTCCTTTGTGATGCGTGCTGACTGATGAAAAGAAAACATAAAATAACAAAAATAAATACATTAACAAGAAAACACCTCGATGAAGAAACGAGTTGCATATTTTCACAAAAATATGAATTATCATTTGTTTATTTTGAAATTCTGTGTAAAAACACGAGTTCTTTTTTTCTTTCTAAATACAAAAACAAATTGCACAATTTTTACGAGACAACTAGAACTGACAACGTTTTTGGCAAAGACATAAATTGTTATGTACATGTGTATTTACAAATAAATGTTGACAGTCCGTCAAATTTTCTACCAAGTACAAGACAATATTTTGTTACAAGACAAAAATGAAAAGAGTAAACTACCAGTACCCCTACACACTCCTCTTTGATGTTTACTCTTACTACAGCGTGGTTACAAAAGTGAACCCATATTGGACAGCCATATTTATCTACTTACTTATAAGTTTTACAATAATTTTTTTATTATATTAAAGTGGTGACTGTTAAGCATTGCATTAGTGGTGCAAAAGTCTAAGGAATTTGATAATTTTTGTTCAAAATGGTTGTCTCATAAAGAAACATTGACTGCAACACATTTCAATATTATAACAGCCTCCTAAAACAAGTAATTGTGTAACTTAAGTTCCCAATCGCCAAGCATTCTCCTAACGTAAAATGAAAAGGGGCGAATCATTACATTGTAAATCATTTCGACCAAAAAATCTATAACAAAAAGAAGGAAAACAAAAAACAATAATTACAATCTTAAAGGCTGTGCACAACATTGGAAATAAGATTGAAAATGTAACGATTTGCACATAAATTAATTGGCAAAATAATGGTCGTGTTGAAACTTCCCTTTTGCTTGAAATGCTATAGTTTATTTTTTATTTTTTTAGAAATGAGTGAAATAATATTATTTTGACCCTGCAAGTGCAAAACCCGATGTTTCCTCTTCACTCCGATGACCGATTGAGCTTAAACTTTCACGGGTCACACACATTGCGGATAATGGTCTTTGACTGTTCCCAATGTTTGCCACGTACCTCTTTTTCAACAGTATTTATTGTGTGCTGATCTTATCATAAACTTGTTCACTCGTTTATTTTAATTCTACTGTGGGTGCTGTGATGCCGATCACATGAGTCTATGCACAACGTTCACATGTGCGATTGTACTATGTACACTGACAGATAAAAACAGATTAACCGAATACTTGTGATACGTTTTAAGCTTGCACATACAGTTCAGCAAAATGGCTAGACGCCTTCTCCAGCACATGTAATGATATGGTTGTTATAGGGTAACCAGGGCCCAATAGAACTGTGCTTCAGCACAAAAAGTAGCTTAGCACAACATAATTATGCTTGCCAGAATATGGTTACCAGTCAAAATACCATCTATGACTGGTATCCTGCTAATTTTCTGCTTAAGCAGCTCTATGAAATTGGACCCAGAAATAGCTTCACGTCTTTGATTTTGTTTGAGGCACAGAGGAACTTACGCCATTTTCGAAACCACGCCTTCCGCTAAGGCTTCGTCTTTAGGCTTCGTCAGTTATTTAAAAAAAACCCGCGCTTTTTCTACGGTGCTTCGAACAGACGGCCAGAGCCAAAGCCGGAGCCCAACCGTGGTTTCGAAAAGATCGCATAATGTTTACGCTGCGTGGACTTCCTTGAATGGCAAAACTCACTTGCCGGATATTCAATCCTTATGTCGATTTTTATTTATTTATTATTAATTTTCTTATGTAAAATCTCTTAGGGGAGAGGGGCTAGGAAGAGATCAAAACGACACCCCTGGATCTATTCTAAAAACCGATGGATATCCAACCATGACTTAAACAGCAAAATATAATTTCCTATTATTTGGAACGGTTACGTCTCCCCAAAGGGCTTGTTCGTATATCAACCGTCCTGTTGGGAGTAGTACAATGCATTTGACTGCATGTTTAGTCCCTGTGGACGAGGTTGTCCCGTGTACGAATAGCCCATGTGCGAATCATTCTGGTAGTGATATGTCCCGCCAACTCCACAGTACGCTAAAGGCGGCATTGCGTACTGACGGTTAAATGAAGCGCACTCGTTCTCAAAACTCGGGTGGCTGCCTGCTGCGGGTTGAGAGTAAGGCATCATCGACTGTTGGTCTGGGAATGTGGGTGCCGATGACCCGGAAATGAATGTGGATGACCCGGAAACGAATGCGGATGATCCGGAACCATCTGGTGAGATGCGAAGCCTCTTAGCTGATGGGATATCGGAGGTGCTGCTGGCGTCACTGGAGCATACGGAGGGTGGAGTGTTCAACCAAGGAATTTCGGCATTCTCAACCAGTGCACAGCTAGATGGAACTTTGGCTACATGTTTGTCACTCCCCTCAAGAACCCCCCGAGGACTCTGATTGGGTGGAGTGTCTAGGACGGAGCTCTGATTGGCACTGGGAAGAGTCCCATTTCTTGACGTCACCTCCCCTTCTCCGATGGACTCTGGGGAATGATGGACAGTACTGGAGGAAGGAAGGTTTCCGCAAAGTCCACGTGAACCTGTGGCGTCTGTAGAGTTGTTCCCCACTTCACATGGCATCTGTGATCGGGTCACTTCCGTACTTGTTGGCAGTGTTAGCTCCGCTGTTGTGGAATGGGCCATTTGCAGAAGAGGGCGCCCTACACCGCTCGTGCGAGAGTCGAAATGGATGGTACTCGTCGGTGGAGGGTGTTCTTCTCTATTCCTGAGGGAGTTGAAGCTTGGTAAGGTGGGCCCGTTGGTGGCGACTGTACTCGGCTTTGGGTTGGTCCGCTGACGTTGTTCCTGTAGGGTTGCTATATAAGACAGCCGGTCTCTAGTTGCAAAGCTGGTAGGGTAAAACAAAGTACAGACACTTTACTCATTTATTGCACACTTTGAGTACAGGCAATCAAGCACAAAATGTACCATACACAAGTTATTAAATGGCAGTCTCTATTTTCTTTGCATTACAACCATTGAGCTTACTAAAAGCTGTAGGCCTAACATAAAGTGTGTATGCGTTCTGCACGCAGAAAAGAAAAAACACAAAATTCAAAGAATGCAACTGAGATAAATTGAAACTGAAAATTTCTCTAGGCCACACTGACCACCGGATGCCGGGTCAGTGTCCATGGGGTCGATTTCACAAAACTCTTCCTAACTTAGGACTAGTCCTAGGAAATGCTAAGAGATGGGACTAGTCTTAAGTTAAGACCAGTTAATGGTCCTAACTGCAGATAAGACTAGTCATATATTTTTGTGAAATCAGCCCCGGGACTATCATGTTGTGTTTTTGACTTATGATTCCTTTTCACATTAAAGGTATCGTACACGTTTGGTATTTACTCAAAATAGATATTAGCATTAAAACTGACTTGGTAACGAGCAACAGAGAGCTGTTGATAGTATAAAACATTGTGAGAAACGACTCCCTCTGAAGTAACGTAGTTTTTGAGAAAGAGGTAATTTCTCACTAAAATAATAAAACACTTCTAGCTAGAAGCCTTTTATTCCTATCTGAAAGCAAACAAATTTGTACAACAAGGGTGTTTTTTCTTTCATCTTTTTCTTGCAACTTCGATGACCAATTGAGCCCAAATTTTCACAGGCTTGTTGTTTTATGCATATGTTGGGATACACCAAATGAGAACACTGGTCTTTGACAATTACCAAACGTGTACGATGCCTTTAACACAGGCACAGATTTCGCTGAGCTCCAAACAATGAGGCCCTCGCCCCGGGAAAACTTTCACCCGGCGCTTTTTAGGGAGTGCTATTTTAAACACGGACATTCCGTGTTAATTATTTCTAAACAGTCAACCAACTTATTTGAGTTGAAATAATGGATGCACAAATAAACGTCAACGAGTTGTCTTTTCTTACCTGTCGTAGTTGTCTCGGAATCCCTTGGCGAATGGATTATGATCGATCTTTAGTTGAGTAATCTGCGTCATAATAAAATAGGGATATCATTATTTCTATGTGGAGGTTTATACAGGGATGAGATTTGATAAATGTGAAAATTCTTGAAAAAAATGGCTTGGGCCCGATTTCCCCCTAATTATACACTCAGAACCTCCCGAATGTTACAATTCAGGAGGTTTACAGACGCTGTGCATCACAATGTGTTCTGACACAATGCATGCCTGTAATTACACGGAGGACACTGAGGCCATGGCCTCCATTGCCCCTTCAAAAGTGTCAAATAGACTTTCAGATTTTCCAATGGAAGTGCCCTTTGCAAAATGAAAATGGCCTTGCCCTTTAAGATGAAATTCCAGGCCTGACAATGTGTTGATCCTTTCTTCATTTAGTGAATGCTTTAGTACTTCTTACAAGAAGTTTGACGGCTCAAATTGCTTTTAAGAAATTCAAAATCAGGAAAAATTCCTGAGAAATATCATGAATGTATGAGAATAAGTCATGTTTTCTCATCTTGCGGTTATTCTTGGTCCTGTTCTAACTTTAACCTTGGATCAACTTAAAGAGCTGCTTGAAAAAAGCCCGAAGTTGTGCTCAAACAAAATTGTTGTGAGGAAATAATTTATAACCCAACGAGGCACCTGTTTGGTTGCATCGCCCCTGTGTTACGTTGCCAGCACATGCTGACAAGCTTTTTCCATAGTTTATTTGTTTTGCATTTTTGTCAATTATCTAAGAGTGTTGTTTACATGCCTAAGTATTGCCAATTTAAGCTTATTTATTTGTTGAACTAATTAAGTTTTATAATTTGGTTTCATCTACCATTGACATACTGATTTTGTACACAAAAGACGCTGGCAGAGTTTTGTCCTGCCCCATCACCGACCCATGGTTAACACCCTCTATGACGTGTAGCATGGACCAGCTTATAGGCTTTTTTTAAAAAATTTTGACTGTGAAGAATCCATTTTATTTTGTAATATAACTGGCCATTTTTGTATAACAACGTTTTCTTTTTTTAACCTCATCTTCATTTTTTGTAAAATAAGTTATTATTATTGTTATTAGGCTATTTATTTCTGGTAATGAAACCAAGGATGCCTCACAAGTGAACTTAATCACTGTAGCTCGCAAGCCTGAGGAAACCTGTAAACAAGGGTGCTTGCTATGTGAACCAGAAACACCAGGGTTAACCCCTACTCTTCCACGACAAGTGTTCTGGGTTCTTTTATACGTGCACTACCAATCCTAGTACACGGGACCTACGGCTTAATGTCCCATCCGAAGGACAAAGCAATTATGGTAAAGTATATTGCTCAAGGATACAAGAGTGTCATGACTGGGACTCGAACCCACACTCTGCTGATCAGAAACACCAGAGCTTGAGTCCGGTGCTCTTAACCGCTCGGCCAAGACACGCCATTGGTTTTAAAGTTTATGTAATTTGTAATTTTTGATGTAGTTTATAACGAATCCAACCCGATTATGGTTGCTAATAAAATGATCCTTATCTTATATCATGGCACATGTACTGACAGCGGCCCTCGCTACTCGGAACCAATCATAAACTATTAAGTAACGTTCTCATCTTCGGACAAATTGGAATCGGAAATCTTACGTCTGTATTTTGGTAGGCAGTAACACCTATGAATTGCGTCTCTGGAAAGCTGTGGGTTTGAAGTACACGGGCACCGCTGAGATCGAGGACGTGGATGCGAGGCTGGTAGATGTGCATTGAGTTGATCACAATCTGGGAAAGGAAGGGGGAAAAACGACGATACTTTTCAGTTAAATTCTAAATACTTTTCAGAACGTGATGGAGGACTTTTATACTCTCAAATATTGCGGAAAAAAGAGAAGAAGAAGAAGAAGAAAACAAATTAGTGGGTAAAGCCGTAATAAAACAGGGGTTGGATTAAACACAGAGGGAGGGAAACTGGAGAAGGATTTGTGCTGTCGAGTCGAGAGGGAAGCTATGTAGCAAATGAAGGTAGGTTGGAAAGTTAGTGAGGGTACTAGCTAGGTATATAAATTAAAAACGGGGACCTATATACTAAAAAAGACGTCATGGGTGCCCGGTTGGGTTAAGGACCCCAGTTGGAAAGTGTGTAAAAAACAATGGAAGCTGTTGCCAAAAAGTTAGAGTAACAAACAAAAGAGGGAAAATAGGAGGTCCCCAATTGCAGGTGTTTACACACTTGTTTCTACCTCCATGGTTTGAGTGAGTGAAGAACAGCATTTTCCCAACTTTGAAACTTCCTGAAAATTGAACCCGTGTCTGAGTTATTCTAGACTATGTATCACCAGAATATACACAATAACAGGTTTTGACACAACGCGGACTAAAGTCTTTCTCCCTTTCATGACTGCATCACTTCTTTCAAGAAATGTTAATGCCACACAAGGAAATTTTAAATTCCCGAAATCAGGAAAAATACTTTTTGAAGTCACGTGCCGGTAGTGTGGCAGGAGATTGCCACCCCCCCGAGATTCTGTACCCCCTCCCCCCATATGACGAACTGTGTGCAAACTTCTTCTGATAGCGCCCTCTTTTGAATCATCCTCTTGCAGCCCATAATAATTTCCCATGGGGGAGAGATTTCCCTATGACACCGGTTGGATACTTACATGTCCTGTTGAGTCATTGCCTCTGGTGTTGGTCAACTTGAGCTTGGAGAAAGCGATGTCCTGTCTCATCCAATGCTCACCGGTGTTCGGCGAGTCGGGATGCTTGTAGATGGCCGTTGCTGAAAGACAACATGAATGCAAGGCAAATGAGAGAGAGAGAGAACAAAAATATCTCCAGGATTTGCCTACAACTTTTTATTTTATTTTATCTTCGGACACTAAAAACATCTTGACCAGGAGTAGTCCAAGAAGTACAAAACTTGTAAAATTGTCATTAAAAAGATGTGTCTTCCACAGTGACTGGCCAGCAGGACCAATTAGCAATTTCACTAGTCTCCCAGCTTTTTAACTAGTCCCTATTTCATATTCAATAGAGTCTATAGAGATGCATTTCAACACTGAACTAGCCAGCCGGACCACTTGGAGAGAATTTTGACTGGCCCTCGGGTGATTTAACTAGCATTTGACCAGTGGGCCACTGTTAAAGACGTTCTCGTCTGCTGTTTTCGTCACTGCACATTTCTGATTTGATGAGATTTTAAGTATTGCCTATATTTTATAGGTAGTTTTTATTGTGATGCACTTTGGGGTATTTCAAGCAAGGTGCCACATCAATACCATATTTTAATTATTGTTCCATCTGGGATCCCTTACCCTTTGACACGCCGTCAGATTTTCCGGTTGCCACCCATTTCCCACCCTGGAATTTCCACGTGTTCGGATCAGCAATCACCATGTCCACGAACACGTTGTAGTGTGCGGCGGGGTTCAGACCACTCAGACGAAAAACCAGCTGAGGAAACATCCGTCTGTAAAATAAATGGAAGATGCAAATGAAAGATTCTGATAAATAGACTGGCAACATCATTGTAAACAAAAGAAAGGAGGGATAGAAACATAATGCAATTAATTGTTGAATTATAATTGACTGTTCACCATGCCCGAACGGCGCTCTTCGTCGATGGCGTAAAACCTATGCCAGAAACGCAGGGAGCTACAGGGCAGGGCCGTGATTTTGAATTTAAAGCTTTGGGTTGCAGATGTTTTATTCAAAATGGTGCAAGGTCAACCAACTTGCAGCATGTGCAAAAAGCTAACTTATTAATATTTACAAGCATATAACAGAAGAAAGTTAAAATGTTGCATGAATACGGGCTCCTCAAACATTGATATTTTGAATATTACAGCCTACTTGTTGTTGTCAGAGGGCGAACATATAATAAGGGGCACAAAGGGTACGGTGCAAGGTATTTTCAAGGGTGCACTTCTGACCAAATAAAAAGTTTAGTTTCCGTTTGAATGTGTCTAAAACAACCCCTGTTCAACGTTCTTGTTATGTAGCATTTTATTATGAAAGTTTTTATCTCAAAAGTCCAGATTTCAAATGGGTGGGATACATCAATTGGAGGAGGGGTGTCAGGAACTTAGTCTTTTCCGTAGTTTGGTAAGCAACCAAGCTGGTCTTAAAACATGTATGTTTCAACAAATCGGTGTCAATGTTTTAACTTTACGTTCTACAGTAAAGCTGATCCATGTCCATCCAACTATAAAATCCATCCCAACTACAGTTGGGATCAATTTAATTGTAGTTGGTCCAGGCCCAACTCAACCTGGAGTATTGAAAATTGGGGTGCCAAAAAAAAAAGAGAGAGAAAAAAAAAGTCAATCAAAATCAGAGGATCAACAATAAAGCTATGGAGGTACATGCATTTCACATGCTGTCCGTCTAAAACGCGATAATTGGCTTAGAGTTTTCCCCTTCCTGCATCGAGACATGCAGAGGGTGCAAGACTGAAAAGCCCACCCGGAAATCTTCCCCCTTTAGACCGATTAGTGTTACATAGGTGATGCCGCTTCCAAGAAAGGACGACAAGGGGTCATTGTCCTGGCGGTC
Source organism: Plazaster borealis (assembly GCA_021014325.1). NCBI lineage: Eukaryota > Metazoa > Echinodermata > Asteroidea > Forcipulatida > Labidiasteridae > Plazaster > Plazaster borealis. Next base: position 14,731,564 of record CM037455.1, on the reverse strand, counting down.
AGTGACCTTTGAGGGTTGGTTGTTTACGAGAGCGGAGTTGCTTATTACTAACAAACATTATGTAAACAAAGACAGTCAATAAACTCTGCTGTCTTTTATGACTGCCCTGTGTTAACATGCATAGAGCTACCTCCAGATAGCGTTTATTACCCCCATGAAGAGCTTTAAATTTTACCATCTGTAAAGAACCAATCACTTAGCAATAAAAGAAACATGTCAACTCGTACCTAAGGCAACTCCTACCCCAACATCATTACCCCAGTCAAGTCGGGTCAACTCGTACTCAAGTCAACTCGTACTGTAATACTGATAAATGAACGTAAAATTGATACACTTATGTAATAAAACAAATTGCTGATGGTGGAGACCAGTGTGCTGTGTGAATTTTCCGGCGACAAGACGATCTCAAGTTGTAACAAAAACATGACAGAACATTAAGTAATATTCATTTTTAACAAACACGTTTTGAAGATCTGTTTTTTTACCCAAGTATTTGGAAGCCCAAGTTAGTATTTAACATCAGAAAGAGTTTTTACGAAAGTCACCTTACAGTATATAAAATCATGATTTTCGCCCCGCCTACAAACACCTTGCCACGCCTAATAGAGAGCATCATTTACCACAATGACCACACCCTTTTTTGTTACATTGGTGACAAATTCCATTGCACCCTGTAGAATTTGGGGCATTTCAAATTCAATATGAAATAAGGTTGGAATACAGTATAGAAAGCACAATCTTGACACCACCCTCTCTACCGAAAATTGTTCGTTTTATAATGTTTTTGCTGAAAAGACTGTTGATATAATTATTAATACTTCTCCATCATTTTCTGTGACAATTTGAATATGCCGTCTTGATTCTGTAGGGGTTTATAAATATATATTGGCTATAGTTTTCCCGCTTTTTTTCTGGATACCTTCCCTTAATCCTTTGCTCCTCTTTTTGCTGTCTGTGTTTGTTTATGCCTCTGATGAAGGTCCGGTTTGGATCGAAAGCTAATGCCATCTCCCCTACAAATTTTATATACATATATATGTTCATAGAGAAAGGTCTCTGGTCCTTTCTCTATGATATGTTTTACTGATTCTATCTGGTGTCTATAGCCATGTAGGAGGGGTGATAGTGCCCCTTCCAATTACTGAAGAGCCATGCCCCACGAGTACGTGTACCCCAAACAGAAAAAAAAGTCAAGGCAACGCTGATGTGACTTTTTGAATTGGTATATTTCTTTATTTCTGTCTTTTCTGTTTTTGGTTTAATTTTGTTTCTTTATGAGACACGTTTTTGGTTTTAGATTTCCATACGGGGGCGGTGGCTCGCAGTCCTCGGACGAAGTATAAGTTTGGTAATGGTTTGTAGTAATATTCAACTAAAGCGGTCTGAGGGACTGTCAAAGAATTCGCCGTAAGAATCCAGAAAATGGCAAAGACTCTAAAATGTTGCAAAAATAACCATATTGCTTATTTCAATTGCCTCAATCGAAGTGCATCATTTCCTTTTCTTTTCATTAAACGTGACTCCCGAATTTAAGATGAACTTCCTAGAGAGGTGAGGTGGTGTTTTATTGAAAACTAGAGAAATATAATTAGTTGTACTCTTAAAAATAGGGGGGGGGGGTACCTCAAAAAGTCGCTCTAACAAATAACTACTTTAAATTCATACAAAAAAATACAACTTGTCAACAAATTTAGATGAGGAATTCCCTTGCACTTCAATGCTATAATATTTTGCAATCTTCAATTCAAGAGGAGTTAATTAATCTTTCAAAATTTTGCTTTATTAATGCAAGACACTTTTTGCTAAACGACTTTCGAAAACCTCCACTTGCAAATGGTCAAAATTCTGTCCCAAATAAATACAACTTGTCAACAAATTTAGATGAGGAATTCCTTTGCACTTCAATGCTATAATATTTTGCAATCTTCAATTCAAGAGGAGTTAATTAATCTTTCAAAATGTTACTTTATTAATGCAAGACACTTTTTGCTAAACGACTTTCGAAAACCTCCGCTTGCAAATGGTCAAAACTCTGTCCGAGCGGTCCGGCTGGCTATTGTATAGGCTAGTATTGAAAGACATCCCTATGGGATATGTAACAGTACAATTACTATGGACTGTTGAAAAAGTTGGTGGAGTTTAGTAATGTTAGTCACTGCAAAAATGATCAATTAAGGACAAACTATTTGCGTGACAATTTAAAATATGTACAAGATAATCAAAACTTGAGTCTTTTATGGAGATTAACATACCTTCCCTGCTTCGTTATTATCATTTCTGTTCTGTGCTCGTGGAATTTCCGCCACAGGTCGTTGTTACATAAGAGTACCAAGGCCTTGCCGATTTCGGGCTGGGACGATTGACTTGGGGCTGGTATCTGTTCCTCCTCCAAGCAGTTGGCTCTAGGACCGGGGTTGAAATCTTTAAGGCACGTCGGCACCGATGCTGGAGCAAGCTCGATGAGATCCGGCTCACTATCGCTCTCGCTGAGTACATTGCTGGTGGTTGAGATGGCGGCGACCGGGCTGGAGGATGTTGGCGATACGGGAGTCGATGATGAGTACATGGCAGGCTGGTAGCGCTGCGTCCCGCCGGTGGTGACTGATGATGGTGAGGATGATGGAACGGGGATCTGCTGGTGATGCTGATGAAACGGGGCGTTGAACTGGGAATTACCGAATGATTGATGATGGGGTACTGGGGCTGGTATCCCTGAGGTTAACGGATTCAACGAATACTGATGCGCGTTTTGATAGTATGGCTGATAGGTGTTCATCTGTGTTGAGTTGAAACAGTCATAATGTGCATAGGGGTTGTGTTGGTGAGCTCCTTGCCCTTCGACCGCGCTGCCGCATCCCAAAGCCCTTTGAGAAAGATGATGTTGTCCACTGGGACGATGCTCAACGACCGACGGTCTTGGGGCTGTTGAGGCGTCCCTGGCTTGACTGTTAACCGAGGACTGCGCTCCGACCGGACCCATGAGGTTATGCACGGTCAAGTCCCCACCAGGATCTTGCCCCTGTGTCTCCTGAGTATTTTGATTGTGAAACCCATTCTTCACGCGTCTACTACTATCCCCACCTGGTGTGTGTGAAATTGTGTATTTTTCACACTGGCCAGGAGGTGGTGGTCCAGATCTGTAATCCCTCTGCAGCATATTTTAAAAGTTTACAGCACGCAAATGTTTGGAAACTAGGTGATAAAACTGCTAAAAAATCCTCAAGTCCCGAGTTAAACTCCACAAGGGCAACAAAAAGACAACTTAGAGCAGGAACAACTTGAGAGTAAATTAATGCTGACATGAGTGTTCCATTAAACTGAGATTTTAATGAATGGCAGATAAATGAAGCGTAGTAATTACAACGTCGGGGGGCTGTGCTAGCTATGTAGAACGTCACGCAATCGTCCTTTGTTATTGGCCAATGCATTTTGGTAACCCTTTGTGATTGGTCGTTGATGGTTTGACAGACAGGCTGTGGGATTTTTGTTGTTTTTTATGAATGAAACCCATGGAACAGGAAGACACATACAATGTCACCATCGTATCCAGGTGGGTAATCCTGAATGGAGGGTCTGATCGGCCGGATAAGCTTCAATAAACAATCAAGGCACGCAAGTAGAATGAGTGGGGGTACTAATTGGTGGACAAATGAGGCTAGCACTGACCGGATCATAGGACCGGATCAACCCATGGGCCAAGCAGTGGCATAGACCCCGGTCACTCCCATGACTTATTACCAGGAATCACTCAATAATCTGCTACCAGGCAGGGGGATTACAACCCGCAATGTTTACTCTGCCGGACAAAACTTCCTTTCTTGGGCCTGGGTTTTCTAATCGTCACTCTAATTTCTCAACTATTTTCTTTAAAGATTTCACACAGGACCTGTGGACATTCAAAACACTGGTTGTCCTTTCATATGAATTGCAATTCGTAAAATTTCAAAACCATGCTTAAAAATTAGCAAGGGATCGTTGCTATATTGCTGTCGTGTGGAAAAGGGGTTTTAAAGACAACACTCGTAGCAGATGTCTGAACGTGATGTTACCCGCGCTGAGGGGATAGGGAGAGGGTACGGTCTCATAAAGTGGTCAGACATAGATGGTCAGACATTCAAAGACAAGGAAACATTGACAACAAGATGGATTGTATTACCGAAATGTCTTGAACTGGGCTTTATTCCCCCACAAAAATATGCCGCATATGTAAGAGTACAAACCTGTTTTAGTTTAACAGAAAGTCTTGTACTTGTAGAAAGCTAAATATATTTATATAAAGTAAAATAAAATCAATGTGACAACTGAACTTTGTTCCACTAGGTACTTCTCCTTATATACTGACACAGTAAATGGGTTTCGCTACGGCAAACGCGGGAATAGATTAAGTCAACAGTTCTAGCCACAATACATTACTAGTGAGATACATGTAATTAGAAAACTATCCCCAACTGAAATCCTGCAGTTTTTGTGAAAAATTCCGTCGAAGTCGGCTGTAAATCGATGAACCACCGTAGTGTTTATGCCACAGGTTAATTTGGTTTGGAAGCAGTTTGTAATAGTTTTTTTCTTTACATTTAGATAACAAAAACTGTAAAAATTTGTAAAAAAGAATTATACAGAAAAGAGAAATGGCACAACATTGCTTTACGGAGAGAATAAACATTTGACTCGTCTTAGTAAGTTTTAAAATATGTTATAGGTTTTCTCGGCCAATTTCAACCCCCAAATTATCAAATTTAACATAAATTTCAATTGATTCAATTTTGCACATTCAATTTCGTTTGAAAATGAATGCACCCCTTTGGATCAGCATTCAACAGTCATATAAAGGAGTAAATCAATGCAAACGGTTGAGCACTCACTCATTCAAATTCCTTAGGTGGCAAAGATCATTCAATTTCGCAAAAGCCTACACAGCAAGAGGCTGATGGTCAACCATTCAATTTCACCAGAGTTGTAAATAGACAGGAGAAATTCAACTGAAAAATTGTGAAAATGTAATCTTGAATGTCTTTAATTTAATAGAATGACTGAAATGAATCTGAATGAGAAGAACGAAATCATAATACAAAACCGAACTGAATGATAGCAGCTAAAAATAAACCCTAGTTTGGATGAATTAAGGAAACGTGCGTGAATTTCAGTGCGTGTATAGATGAAACTGAATATAATTTTGCTGAAATTGGCCGGGAAAACATTTAAACTGGATTCAGCTTCAAATGGGGACAACCAGATACAAGTTGGAAAACAGTTAAAGTCTTTAGACCCTTTTGATAGTAGTCTTGGCGGATGTTTTGCTAATTTATTTCCAATAAATCGTACGACGACCAGCGCAGGTGTCGGTGCCAATACTGGCGTCGCCCGCCCTCATGGTCCGACCTAGTCTCAGTATTTTAAACCTCGAAGTTTTGACCTCGTCATCGCAAACACGTTTCTCAATTAAATTGAACTCGAACTAGTGTGCTCTTTCGCTTGTCGACTTGCCAGTAGATTGAAATGCCTCCTGAAAACACAACAAAGTGTGAACAAAACGCTTGATTTTTTTTATTTGGCATAGTTTACACATTTGGTGGCGTGTTTTATTGAAGGAAAGCGTAAGGATAAAACTGCTGCACTGGATTGAGCTGGGAACATAATTGCTGGTGTATCACTACTTGCGCAGCTAGCTCTGACCGTGCATATATCAGAGCCGTATATTGAGAGAGTTGCGACATGGAGGGACCAGCTTTCTCCGGTCACGTGGTTGCTGGACGCCATTTTGTTCCAAAATGTAGTACAACCCAATGGGCAGACTAGTCTGGCACCCTGTATTCGCCAATGCATTTTTTGGAGACAACATGGCTTCTAATCGCAAGTTGTCGCAACTCTCTCAATACACAGCTCTGCATATCTATAGCAAGGGCGCCATCTTTACTGTTTTTCCCTGTTATTATACACTCCTTGTTTCAACATCTCTTAGTAACATTTATCAACACTAAGAACAACAACAACAAGCTCTGCCGGGATCCATCTGCAGTATCACATCTGTTTTGCAGCCAGTTCTCCAAATCTATGTTGTGAAAATGTATTTTGTTTAATAGATGTTAAATTTGCATCGGGGATAAAGAATATTTTATTTGGTTTTACCCGTACACCGATGTGTGTAAAGCACTGTATATACTCAGTAGGCTACACTGCACAAACTGGGGTGTTAACATTTACACCACGGGTGTTTCGCATACAGATACCAAAAAAGAATCCAAATTTACACCATAGGGTGTTAAAATAACACTAATTATTGCAAAAGTAATTACATTGTAGTTAGTTTTTTCGTATTTATGCGTAACAACACCCATAGTGTACAAGTTTTAACACCATAGTTTTTGCAGTGTACTTTCCCGTGTCCTGTGAAAAAAGGGCTACCGGGCAATCTCGGTGGTCTAGTTGGCAAGACATCTGCTCTAGAATGGCAAATGTCTTGGGTTCGAATCCCACCCGAGTAATTATGCCTGTTTTTTTTTCTTCACAGGACTCGGGAAAGTACTGAGTATACAGTGCTTTACACACATCGGTGTACGGGTAAAACCAAATATTATGTATTTTGTTTATTGATCGTTTTTGATTGATATTGGCATTTTCGGTTTTGATAATGTGGAAAACAAATGAACCGAACGTCTCCCAGTCACTGTGTTAGACAATAACAAAATGGTTTGTAATGTGATGTAAGAAACGTTTATAATCGAAATACTGAATTATTTTGTGTTGTTAGATTCAAGAAACTTAAAAAGTTAGATTCACAGACAGGATTCCACAAACTGCAGTAATTAAAGGAAATTTATTTTTTGCACAGCCCTATTATAGGGGCACGATTTGTCAGACCAGTCCCCTGTCTTCAAGACAGGCATTTGGTCTTAAAGGCATCGTACACGTTTGGTAATTACTCAAAATATATATTAGCAAAAAAACTGACTTGGTAACGAGCAACAGAGAGCTGTTGATGGTATTAAACATTGTGAGAAACGACTCCCTCTGAAGTAACGTAGTTTTTGAGAAAGAGGTAATTTCTGACTAAAATAATAAAAACTTCTTGCAAGAAGTTTTTATTCCTAACTGAAAGCAAACAAACTTGTACAACAAGGGTGTTTTTTCTTCCATCATTTTCTTGCAACTTCGATGACCAATTGAGCCCACATTTTCACAGGCTTGTTATTTTATGCATATGTTGGGATACACCAAATAAGAACCCTGGTCTTTGACAATTACCAAACGTGTACGATGCCTTTAATGGTTTCATCGGATAGATAGTACCGTCCATACAAAACACTGTGTAGTTAATTAACACGCAACAAACCAAAAGACTGATCAGTAAAGCAACAAACACACATAATAATGGTATGCAAAACATAAGTGAGTCTAAAAAGCACACCTGGCAGGCAACTAGCTACTTAAGGCCGGTATCTGGCATTAGTGATGAGCCTCGAAGTGTGACGTCAAGATGATTAGGCTAACTTGATGTGCAACACAGTTTATATCTTGCAACCCAGGAAAGTGGCCTATTCGCCCCTTGCATGGTCAGCCATTTGCGTGTAGAGCCCCGACTTGGGGGCAGCAGTGAAGAGAAGCATTATATAACTCTATTTTATTTTTATTTTTACACATTTTATTACACTTCTTCTCTGGCACATATTACACAGATAAAAATAACAGGGAATAAATAGAATAAACATTTAAAAAAAAGTATTTGAAACAATAACAGACAGTAAATAAAGAATGTTAACAAAATAACAAGTCGCCAGTGAGTGACAAGATGGAACAGGTGACCAGCATCTCTACAGAGCCATCCTACCACAGTTGAAGGGGGTGGGGGCATGGGGGAAGGGGGAAGGGGAAAGAGGGAGGGGAGGAAAACCCCCAAAACATCCTCTATTGTCACAGTAATGTAATGACATCATCCAGACAGATACATAATTACAATACAAATGAAGCATGAAGTCGAGGCTCTACACGCACATGGCGGATCCGTGCACAACAGAGCGAATAGTATCAACCCCGGTGAAAAAGTGGACTAGTTCTCTCAGTAGTCAAGTAGGCCTACAACCCGAGAACGAAGTGACACTGAGTTGTCTCCAAAATAACAAACATTATAATTGTGAAAACACTTTCTACATCTTGTCTGTCAAACTGTCATTCCGGTGCTGTATTGTTTGATTTATGGACCGTGAACAATTGTATGTGGGGCAGTCTACATAATTCACACTCACACTTTTTCCTTCACACACTGCAGAAAATGTTCACTTAATTACATGGATCCACGTCAATGAAAAAAAACAAAACAATGGAAACAGAATCAAGTGCATGAGGGGGGGGGGGCACACGGTGATATCCGTGTCCCCCCAGGTGCCCCCCATTTTGAAATCTGGACTTTTGCGATTCGACATTTCCAGAGTAAAATTATATATTTTATACGCTTTAATGTAATAATTTCAATGTTTTAAAAACCATTTACACGCAGAAATGTATTTGTTTTTACACTCACGCCAAATTATCTTATAAAAATAGTGAATTACATACAAAAAAGGCGCTGAAAAGGGGCTTGTTAAAGAACAAAGCAAACGCAAACTTGGCCAGAAGTGCCCCCTAGAATTTTACCCTAGTTACGGCGCTGGTGAAAGCTGAATGAAATTCTTTATTCCCGATGCAACCATTTCATCTGAGTAAAATTATATAATCCCATTGACGTTATCAGCTACTAGTAGGCCAATTGCAAAGACCACCTTCTCTATTATCTATTATCTATCTGGAAACAGAATCAAGTGCATGAATTCTTTAGCACGATAGTCAGCGTGGCCTCGAGCTCTACCATGTTTTGAAATTGGGTTAGAAAACACAATAAATATTTGAGCCTTTTTGTATTGAAGTCAACATTATGAATTTTTTACATAAATGGATGGTCTTAATCCATCCGGGATGAAATCTTTGGACTACTGTTCACCCAAAAATCATGCAATTGATTGTATTTCCAAAATGTCATTATTGGCACTGGCGTGGATCCTTAGTGGGAATCAAAATAGGATTAGGTCAAATAAAATAAAAAAAAGCCAGACGAAATCGAGTTACCCTTTATTTGAATCCATGGTAACCGAACTGTACACCTTGACATTTGGCGAAAACATAATAGACACGTGGGTTAGAAAAAAAAAACAGGCTTTTGCGGATGATGTATAATGGCCTTGTCGATAAATAATTGGATTTGGGATAAAATGATGAAGTTGAGAGCTCGTTTCATGTCTGAGGAGGTTTAATCGGGTTGGAACCTCAGAATCGTCTGACCATGAATATCATTGATGGACACAAACGTTGCTGCATGATGAGCATTGGATGTACATGTACTTTAACTGGGTCCAATTTCATGGCTCTGCTACCGCAAGCAAAGAATCGGCGCTTAGACGGAAGCAGGGAATTCCGCGCTTACGTCAAGCGTATTTCACAGGTTAGCAATGAATTTCTGCTTGTGTGCATGCGTAGTTCACGTTACTGGGTATTCTTTCGCTTACACAGCTAGCGCAGAAATTCGGCACTTGCCCTTTAAGCGAAGAATGGTGATCACAAGCGCAGAATTTGGCGGTAAGCAGAGCCATGGAATTGGGCCCTGGGCCCAATTTATAGAGCTGCTAAGCACAACAATTTGCTTAGCATGAAATTTCTTCCTTGATAAAAACAGGATTACCAATCACATTTCCATGTGTTGCATATTGCTTGTTGCTGGTATTCAGCTGTTGTTTGCTTATCCTGAAAATCACGTGGAGATTTGGTTGGTAATCCTGTTTTTATCAGGGAAGAAATTTCATGATAAGCAAATTGTTGTGCTTAGCAGCTCTATGAAATTGGGCCCTGGACGCTAGGATTGGTGAATACGAACAAATAAATAAACAAATATATTATATCAATGAAACGACGAAAAACCCACCCCCCCAAAAAAAATATATATTAATAATAATACATACATAAATAAATAAATAAATAAATTAATTAATAACATGAAATACCAACAATAAAGTAAAATATTGTGATATCAGCATTTTTTTTTAAACCTCGATTGTTGCAATGATGAAGGGCCCCAAATCCCTGACAAAGCTTGATGTGTTTTTCTTTGTTTCACTAAAACTGGATCATCTTGAAATTTCAAAGGTTGGTTTGATGGTTTGATGGTTTGATGGTGTGTTAATATTGAAAACCAGAGGACGGGGATTAGGTTCTTACTCTTCATAAGAAAAACCGTGATGCAATAAACTCTATAAAGGGGGTTGATACAATTTAAATGTCAGTTTAATTATCATATTGTAGCCACGTAAATGCTGTATACATTTCATCTGCTCATAAGGCTTACGACCCAGGGGGCAGGGGGGGGGCAACTGCTCTCCCATGTAAAATTTCAGGCCAATCAACTCCTTTGCCCCCCCCCTTAATCAAAGAGTATCAATACGCCTAGAATGCGGGTCGTTGGTTCAATTTTTCGCCCTTTTGATTATTGTTTTTCGGGAGAACCGTTGGTTCAAATCCCACACGGGTAGCCTGTGTATTTTATCTTTCAGGAAACTCGTCGAACACAGTCCTATGCAGTGATTACCCTAGGTAAGGGTGAAAGCCATTGGCGTAACTAGGGGGGGGGGCACGGGGGGCACGGGGCACTGCCCCCAATTGATATCTGTGCCCCCCCCCGGTGCCCCCCATTTTGAAATAGTGACTTTTGGGATTTGATATTTCCATAGTAAAATTATACATTTTATATGCTTTAATGTGATAATTTCAATGTTTTAAAAACTATTTTTCCGTATGCAGGCAGAAATGTATGTGTTTTTCACTCACGCCAAATTATCTTATAAAATAGTAAATTACATAAAAAAAGGCGCTGAAAAGGGGCTTGTTTAAGAAAAAAGCAAACGGAAACTTGGCCAGAAGTGCCCCCCTAAAAAAAATGGTGCACCCTTGTTCCCCCTAAAAAAATTCCTAGTTACGGCACTGGTAAAAGCTGAATGAAATTCTTATTCCCGATGCAACCATTACATCTAGTACAAATTATGTAACCCCATTGTCGTAATCAGTAGTTACTAGTATAGCAAAGACCACCTTCTTTATTATTGAAGGTGATTATATATTATTCAAGAAATAAACGATGAGCCTCTTAAATGGAATTATAATTAATAAATTGATTAGCTTAATTCTTCAGTTCAGGAAATAAAAATGACAAGCCAACATGGTACACACTGCAGAGATAAAACGATTATAACTATACACAACCGTCAAAGTAAAGGTATTCAAGACAAAGACATGGATGATGGCAAAACATAATTTCTGTCTGGAGAGTGGTCAAACATTGTGAGGTTTATTGTTATTCTTATTAGTAGTAGTATTTTGATCAAAGCAATTACAGAATAATTAAAAACGTTTGGGGTAGTAGGACAAAAGTGTCAATTCAATTCTTGCTATCTTATACAAAAACTAACGGCTGAGGATTGACCCGGATTCCGGATCCCACGCGCCCCAACCCCTTTTGGGGTAAAGCTGACCCAGAAACTGGTAAAAAGAAAAATTGGATTTCAACTTATATTGATTATATTTATTTGTTTATTAAAAACTGCTTATAGCAGCCCAACAGGCTGAATTACAATACAGATGAGCGAGCAGCCAAAAAGAACATCAAGAGTGAAAAGCATTAAATATACAATAAAAAAGGACTATAGCCTTTACTACAAAAAAAACCAAAACATACAAGCAAAGAGGGAAACAGCGGGCAATACCCAACAAAGGTTGTCCAGTTTGTCTAATTCCCTTTTCATTTTGATACAGATTCCCGGTCATACTGACCTAGAAATGGGTCGGGCCCAACGGGACCCGAAACCAGTTCAATTTTGGCCCGGGAGTGTAGACACAATTTCATCCAAGGTAATTTTTATCTACTTGTGTTTATGCAAGAGAAACCGCAATTTCAAAAGAAAGCACCGCCGTCAGGTTATTATTTCCTTTTTAAAGGTATCGTACACGTTTGGTAATGACTCAAAACAAATATTAGCATAACAACTTGCTTCGTAACATGCAACGGAGAGCTGTTGATAGTATAAAACATTGTAGGAAACGACTCCCTCTAAAGTAACGTAGTTTTTGAGAAAGAGGTAAATTCTCACTAAAATAATAAAAACTTCTTGCAAGAAGTTTTTATTCCTATCTGAAAGCACACAAATTTGTATAACAAGGGTGTTTTTTCTTTCATCATTTTCTTGCAACTTCGATGACCAATTGAGCCCAAATTTTCACAGGCTTGTTATTTTATGCCTATGTTGGGATACACCAAGTAAGAACACTGATCTTTGACAATTTCCAAACGTGTCCAGTGCCTTTAAGGACCAATAGATTAATGAATAATGAATGATGCTGTGATGGATATGTTTCTTCACGGCCAAGCTTCAGTACAACCTATAAACTCCTAGCCCATAAACTATGTGTATGATTTATGATATAATAAAATGTCCGTGAATTTGCAGTATTTTGAGACGTTCCGTTGACTTACACACACCTAAGGTTTTCACAAAAATGTATCAAGAAACGAAGCATGTTTTCTTCAAGATTGTACCCCACAAGTTAACTATTTAATGTAAACGTGTGCGGGTTTTTAGTGAATCCGTTTTTGTCTTTGGATCCATCAGTAGTTAAAAAAACCTTACGCTTTTGGTGCGGGACTTCAAATATGGCGGACGGAGCCTAAGCCGGAGCCTAAGCTGGAGCCCAAGCCGGAGCCTAAGCCGGAGCCTAAGCCGGAGCCTAAGCCGGAGCCCAAGCCGGAGCCTAAGCCGGAGCCTAAGCCGGAGCTTAAGCCGGAGCCTAAGCCAGAGCCTAAGTCGGAGCCTAAGCCGGAGCCTAAGCCGGAGCCCAAGCCAGAGCCTAAGTCGGAGCCTAAGTCGGAGCCCAAGCCAGAGCCTAAGTCGGAGCCTAAGCCGGAGCCTAAGCCAGAGCCTAAGTCGGAGCCTAAGCCGGAGCCTAAGTCGGAGCCTAAGTCAGAGCCTAAGCCGGAGCCTAAGTCGGAGCCTAAGTCGGAGCCTAAGTCGGAGCCTAAGCCATAGCCTAAGTCGGAGCCTAAGCTGGAGCCTAAGCCGGAGCCTAAGTCGGAGCCTAAGCCGGAGCCTAAGTCGGAGCCTAAGCCGGAGCCTAAGCCGGAGCCTAAGTCGGAGCCTAAGTCGGAGCCTAGGTCGGAGCCTAAGCTGGAGCCTAAGTCGGAGCCTAAGCCGGAGCCTAAGTCGGAGCCTAAGTCGGAGCCTAAGTCGGAGCCTAAGTCGGAGCCTAAGTCGGAGCCTAAGTCGGAGCCTAAGTCGGAGCCTAAGTCGGAGCCTAAGTCAGAGCCTAAGTCGGAGCCTAAGTCGGAGCCTAAGTCGGAGCCTAAGCCGGAGCCTAAGTCGGAGCCTAAGCCGGAGCCTAAGCCGGAGCCTAAGTCGGAGCCTAAGCCAGAGCCTAAGTCGGAGCCTAAGTCGGAGCCTAAGTAGGAGCCTAAGTCGGAGCCTAAGCCGGAGCCTAAGTCGGAGCTTAAGTCGGAGCCTAAGTCGGAGCCTAAGCCGGAGCCTAAGCCGGAGCCGTGTGTTCGAAAAGGGCCATGGTTTATAGTTACAAAATAAAAATAAAATAAATAATAAATAAATAAAATAAAACAAAATTAGCTAGTCATGCCCGCTCTCGATAAAATGGTGGTGCTGTTCCGTTCGGATCACAAGGGAAAGGACAATTTATTTCACTGGACACTCGTACATAAGGAAAGGCAACTCTGTTTTGATGACAGTTTTTGACTTTTGCTTTTCCCTGGACGGCCTCTGCTTGTATATTGTATTGTCCAATTTTTTAAAAATTGACCTTTAACCAATTAGAAACGCTCGAATATGTTAATGAAGATGAGAATAAATTATGAGGAGTCACAATGTAACTGGCCACTCATTTATTTCACTCGACACTCCGACAGAATCAAAATGACTTTGACCTTTAACCAAGTTTAGAAACGGTCGAAATATGTTAATGAAGATGTGAATAAATGATGAGGACTCACAATGTAACTGGTCAATCATATATTCCACTCGACACTCGTACAGAAATAAAATGACATTGACCTTTAACCAAGTTTAGAAACGGTCAAATATGTCAAATATGTTAATGAAGATGTGAATAAATGATGAGGAGTCACAATTTAACTGGCCAATCATTTATTTTACTTGACACTCGTACAGAAATAAATTGACGTTGACCGTTAACCAGGTTTAGAAACGGTCAAATGTGTTAATGAAGATGTGAATAAATGATGAGGAGTCACAATTTAACTGGCCAATCATTTATTTACTTGACACTCGTACAGAAATAAGTTGACGTTGACCGTTAACCAGGTTTAGAAACGGTCAAATGTGATAATGAAGATGTGAATAAATGATGAGGAGTCACAATTTAACTGGCCAATCATTTATTTACTTGGCACTCGTACAGAAATAAATTGACATTGACCATTGGTTTAGAAACGTTCGAATATGTTAATGAAGATGTGCATAAATAATGATGAGTCACAAGGTAATTGACCAAACATTTGACATATTTTGACAAGACTTCCTTTCCCTCCGGCCCTTGTCCCCTTATTATTATCACCAATTGTCATATTGTATTCTTATCATCAACCACCTTCCACTACACGTTGTTTTACCCGCAAGTTTTTCTAGTATTAGTAACCTCGTATTATCTACACCTTGCAAAGCTTCAAACATCACTTACTTCTTACAAATTGTGACCTTGCCCAGTTGTAATGTGCGTGTCAAAATTGTCCGGTAAAATAAATCTTGTTAACGGAAATTTCCGTCAGGTTAAATTATATTGACAGTTTGTTGCATCAATTTCTAAACAGAACCCCCCCCCCCAACAGCAACAACAACATCCCAAAATCATTGCTATGACTAAGATATGGAATGAAAACTTTCTCTGACTGCCACCAAATTGCTATGAGCATATACTGTTACCTTGTGGTGGGGAGGATCGTGTGCTTCAATGACCCTGAAAGCTCTACCGTGGGGGCAATTGCTCCTGGTCTTCCAGGTTGGGGGTTTAGGCGTGTAGGCGGTTTCGGCGGGGTGCTACCCCGCAATAACCGCCACCTTTATACAGAAACCGCAACTACTACAATTTTGTAAAGCCCAGTAAGGGAACTCCAGTCGACCTATTGGCTTGATGACGGCTTCAGATGAAAGCCAATTCAGCAAAGTCGGGAGTTCGATTTAGAGTTTTCTATAGGGTCTAAAACTATGATTCGTCTTGGAGCGTCGAATTTCCGAATACCATATTTGAAACATCAAAGACAGCGCAAGTGATACGGGAAATGGGACAGTGATAACTGAGCTAGGAGAGATGGGACTTAGGTTGAGGCACAGGTCCAAGACAGAACTCAGTGGCGTCTAGTTGATTGCCCGTGTCAGAATTCCGGGTCCAGTGGCACCTGACACAATGTTTGGCCCACAGTGTGTCCCGAAATAATGTGTCAAACTTACCCATAAAGAGAGTAAAAAAGACGCAGAATCCAAGTCAAATCCCCCTTGACTCAGAAACCGGTCAGGCCCCCTGGGGCCCGGAATCCGGTTGAATTCTGACCCGTGAGTTTTTAAGAGTGTAGATAATTGATATAGCCTACCCAAAGTAAGATTAGAGTGTAACATTATCTGGAACATTCCAAGCCGACTATTTTAGTGATTACCGGTACACCAACGCATTACTCTATACGAATTAAGATCTCACTTGACATCTTTAACAATTCATTTTGTGCACGAATTTCCCGAAGGGAGTTTAAGTGCCAGAGTTTCTCCAGGGCAACGGAGATAATTAAATTTTGTCTGGACGTGATTGTCACAGACTAGCTTTCCATCGAATGTTTCCACAATGGTTGCAGCGAGGTGGCTTAATGAAATCAGGGCTATTCACCTTTTATTACTCAGTGCCACCTACCGAACATCGCACCAATGTTGTACGTGTCTTCTGCATGGTTTTACAGTGACCATTGATTGGTGGTGTGCGTGAGTGTGTTGTGTATAAATACATACGAAGTGTAGACCTGAGACTAAAGAGGTCCACACAATGTAGGGTCTTAAAACACTATGTGGACACACATACGTCCACACAGTGTTTTTTAACAGTGTTGAAGAATATGATGTTTCAAGTGTACAGGACAAAGGATTGTCCACAGAGTGTACGCAACACAGAGCTCTGTGTGTGTATGTGTGCTCTCACTTTGGGTACCTTATGGAGACCAAGGGAAAAAAGGGAAAATAAAATGACTCCATAGGGGAATTCTAAAGACCGGGGTGCTCCACAAGAATATTTGTGTACAAAGTCTATCGGGAAACTGTTAAGTGCAGGGACAAAGGACAGAACAAAAGAATTCCCCACAATGATGCGTTTTTCAAGATGTGTGTGTCTCTGTGTTGTTGTTGTTGTTGTTGTTGTTGCTGTTGTTTGTTGTTTGTTGTTGTTGTTGCTGTTTTATATGGAGGGGTGGTGATGGAAGCCACTGAGCTGCCAAGAGTGCCTGCCAGACATCAACGGCATCACCTGATACAATAACATAATGGCTGGAATGGTTGCACTTTATCAGAGGGCTAGTGTTTACCCTGATGCTAAGATGGGTTTAAGAAATGTAGCATATACGCTTAGTATGGATGTGGGTTTTTTCCCAGCCCATACACAAACACAAAAAACACAAACCAAAAACCAACCCTGTGAACTGAACCTCCCTCTTAGATGTGGAATGGTCCAGTATGGGATGCCGAGGACGTTCAACTTCCTCTTGGCATTTTAACTTTGAAACAAAAATTACATAACGTGTGATTCCTGTAGGAGACGCGGGGCTCCAAAAGGGATTTTAAAGGCACTGTACATGTTTGGTAATTGTCAAAGACCAGTGTTCTTATTCGGTGTATCCCAACATATGCATAAAATAACAAGCCTGTGAAAATTTGGGCTCAATTGGTCATCGAAGTGGCAAGAAAATGATGAAATAAAAAACACCCTTGTTGTACAAATTTGTGTGCTTTCGGAAATTATTTTAGTGAGAAATTACCTCTTTCTCAAAAACTACGTTACCTCAGAGGGAGTCGTTTCTCACAATGTTTTATACTATCAACAGCTCTCTGTTGCTCGTTACGAAGTCAGTTTTTATGCTAATATTGAGTAATTACCAAACGTGTAGGCCTACAGTGCCTTTAATGTGCCTATGTAGACAACTCCTGGCAATTGCGCTTTTAAAAAGGACGGGTTATGATTGGTAATTATCGAAAATAAAAATGTGAAACTTCCACTCTGAAAGCTGACTTATAGTTCACATTAGTTCATATCACTAGCACCAGTCCTCCAGAGATAATGTGTTTGTCTGAAAATTAACAAAGTCGAGAAAATAGCTTTGAAACCCCCGACTCACCATGGCTTATTTCGATTGCCGTAGCAATAGAAACACAGACGTAGGAATGCACACAAAATCCACGAAAGCATGAATCTTTTTTTTACGTTTTTTAAAACCAAAACGGGATCACCTAATTTGATGACATTTTCACAGGATTTGATTGAGTGTTTGTTCAAAGGCACTTAACACGTTTGGAAATTGTCAAAGACCAGTGTTCTCACTTAGTGTATCCCAACATATGCATAAAATAACAAGCCTGTGAAAATTTGGGTTCAATTGGTCATCAATCAATCATAATACGTTTATTCAATGTTGCACAAATTGCAGTACTACAAAGTGAATAATACAGAATGCTAAAATGAAAGTACATTATACATTTTATAAAAGTGATAAAAAAGGAAAAAGAAGTGAACTTTAAACAAATGGCAACATCTAGGTCCGGGGAGAAGCAACAGCTTTTGTTCCCCAGCCTATGGACGGACAGACAAAAAAGACAGACACACATGAAAAGACAGGACATAACAGGTGTAAGACAGAATAAAGGCCGTTGTTATTTCCATAATATACAAAAATCACAAAAATCACATACAGTATTATTAGCGTTGACTTAAAAAACGAGTTTTTAGTTTTTTAGTAAAAATAAAAAGAGTTCGTAATGATTTAAAAGAGTCATCCAGACTATTACAGAATAAAGTGCCACGCTGGACAACACCATTTTTGGACAACGTGGTTCTACGTGGTGATAATTAACAAAAAGATTATTCAAAAGATTTTTCCTAGCAGTGCTGCGAGTATAATAGGAATGGATGTTTGAGGCTAGTGTAAAACAGGAGTTGAAACAAGCAGGTAAAACATTATTCATATATTTATACATAAATTTTCCTAAGTTAAAATGATAAAGGTCAACGAAATTTAACAGTTTTAAATTATCAAAAAGCGGCCCAGAGTGCTCACAATAGTCAGCTTTAGAAATCACCCGAACTGCACGCTTCTGGAGAGTTAGCAGTTTGTTACATTTAGAAGTTGGACTACCCCAAGTCAAAATTGAGTAATTAAGATAGGGTAATATAAAAGAGTTGTACAAGGTCAGTAATATGCTACTGGGAAGGAAATATTTAAGACGATTCATTATACCTATATTTTGTTGAAATTTTAGCTGCTATAGTGTCAATATGTTTCTTCCAAGTCAAATTCTCATCAATATGTATTCCCAGAAATTTAGTGCCCTTAACCTGTTCAAGATTGGCATCATTTAAAATTAAAGGAACAGACTGAGTGTACTTGTACTGGCTAGCACAAAATATAATATAATTTGATTTGAGAACATTTATACATAACTTATTAGCTAAACGCCAAGGAGTGATTTCCCGGAGCTCAAGATTAAGGTTCTGTACAGCTAAGTCTACATTTTTATCAGTATACAACAAACTTGTGTCATCTGCAAATAAACAAAATGTAATTTTTTTCTGATGTATTGTAGATGTCATTAATGTACAAGATAAATAATAAGGGACGCAATTCAGAGCCCTGTGGTACACCGCAAGTAATAGGCCGATCTGTAGATTTTACAGAATTATACAAAACATATTGGGTTCTATCACATAAGTAACTTTTAAACAAGTCGAGGGCTATTCAAAATATAATATAATTTGATTTGAGAACATTTATACATAACTTATTAGCTAAAAGCCAAGGAGTGATTTCCCGGAGCTCAAGATTAAGGTTCTGTACAGCTAAGTCTACATTTTATCAGTATACAACAAACTTGTGTCATCTGCAAATAAACAAAATGTAATTTTTTTCTGATGTATTGTAGATGTCATTAATGTACAAAATAAATAATAAGGGACGCAATTCAGAGCCCTGTGGTACACCGCAAGTAATAGGCCGATCTGTAGATTTTACAGAATTATACAAAACATATTGGGTTCTATCACATAAGTAACTTTTAAACAAGTCGAGGGCTATTCCTCGGACACCATAATGTTCTAACTTACGCATCAAGATATCATGGTTAACTGTATCAAATGCTTTAGATAAATGCAGAAAAATGCCAACCAAAAAATGATTTACATCGAGATCATTACACAATTTGTTAACAACAAAAGATGTAGATAAATCAGTCGAGCGGTTACGTCTAAAGCCAAACTGTGATTCAGTCAAAATGTTATTCTTGTATATAAACGAAATCAATCGAGTATAAATTAACTTTTCAAATAATTTCGAAAATGTTGATAAAACAGAGATGGGTCTATAATTTCCAATGTCATGCTTGGAGCCTTTTTTATATATTGGTATAACCTGAGCCTTTTTAGCCCATCTGGAAAAACTCCAGCTGCTATAGATTTATTAAAGATGTCAGTCAGCGGCTTAGCCAGCGAGTACTTAGCCTGTATAATAACACAGGAGTTCAATTCATCAAATCCAGGTGCCTTTCCTGAGGGAATCTTGTTAAGAGTGTTTACAATTTCTTCTCGCGTAATGGGTGTCAAGAAGAGTGAATTCGAACATCTCGTACCAAGGAATGTTTCAACAGGAGTGTTACATAATGGTAGCTTGCTGGCAAGGTTACTCCCTATGTCAACAAAGTACTTGTTAAAAGCATCAGCAATGTCTTTGCTATCAGTAATTTTGTTTCTATCAGTGCAAAAATAAGTGGGGTTCAGTTTTTGCTTATGCTTTGAGTAATGCATTTATGAGTTTCCAAGTACCTTTGATGTTATTCTTTTCTTGATTAAATTTTGTGCACAAGTAGTTCTTCTTAGATAATTTTATAACAGAGTTCAGTTTATTTTTATACAGAGTATAATTGGATTTGTTTTGTGAAGTACGGGTTTTAAGAAACGTCTCGTACAAGTGATTTTTCCTCTTGATAGAATTGTAAATACCCTCGGACATCCAAGGAGACTTAGATTTATCATAACGATATTTAACATAAATCACAGGAAAATACCTGTCATAGAGTTGTTTAACATGAGCCAAGAAATTATTGTACATACAGTTGATATCATTCACTGACAGTATACAATCCCAATCAGTCGCATTCAGATCACGAATAAATTTGTCAATATTATCGTTAGGCCTATCATAAACCCGCCTTTTACATTTCACATTAGTCTGAGAACTCTCTAAAATTATCAATAATTAAAAATACTGGTAGGTGGTCACTGATGTCAGTTATCAGAACCCCTGCAGTGTGGCTTAAATAATCATTTGTCAGGATATTATCAATTAAAGTTGCACTATCAGTAGTAATCCTAGTAGGTTTGTTTATGGTGGGATAGAATGACTGAGAATCAAGAATAGTCATGAAATTTTGCACAGCATTATCAGTATCAGATTGCAGTAAATTTACGTTATAATCACCCATAATGTAACATTTTTTGTTCTCGGCATCGAAGTTGCAAGAAAATGATGAAAGAAAAAACACCCTTGCTTGTACAAATTTGTGTGCTTTCAGATGGGACTAAAACTTCTTGCAAGAAGTTTTTATTTTTTTAGTGAGAAATTATACCTCTTTCTCAAAAACTATACGTTACTTCAGAGGGAGTCGTTTCCTACAATGTTTTATACTATCAACAGCTCTCCGTTGCTTGTTACCAAGTAAGTTTTTATGCTAATATTTGTTTTGAGTCATTACCAAACGTGTACGATACCTTAAAAAGCAGAGGATGGAATTGAAGCCGTACTCTTCCCAAAGAAATAATGCTTTATACCTTTAAAAATAGGGTCATAAATTGGTAAATACTCCAAAAATCAATGACCATAAAAACTTACTCGATGAGAGGCGCAGCAGCTGTTGATAGTATAAATTATTTAGAGAAAGGATTCCCTTCGAAGTGATTTGGTTTGAATATGTTTTCACCCCAAAACATTTGAATCTGAGAAACGATTCGTGCGTGAATCGTTTCTCAGATTTCTGAGTGTTGGTGTCCGTTCGCGAATGCTGCGGCCAGAGATGCGGTTGGTATTTTACCCGGTGTCACCTCACTGAACGCGGATGGATTTGACGTTGTTGTGATACCATGACAGTTTTTTGCTGTTTTCTCAAAGTAGACACTGTATTCAGCTGATATTTTCACGTGGCTTTGATTGTATCTTTCTTTCTAATATTGCCTATAAATCAGCATTATGTTGACAAAAAAAAAAACAATCTATGACCATTTACCTTTAAGAGATTATGTTACTTTCAGGAGTGTGCAACTCCATTATATATATATTTTAAATTAAAAAACATGCGTCAAACTAAGTTGTACATATTGAAATTGTCGCACAATATCTGATTGAACAGCGTTTCATATTACGATTATAATGGTCTCTTCTGCTGCTTTTCTGTCCCTGATGGGGATTTATACAATAGCCCATATGCACAAGTACCGGTACAGTCTTAACAATATACCGCAATGCATCTTGGCAAATCGAGTACTACCTATCGTTAAAATAAATCAAGCTGCTAAGATGGACGACACACTGTAGCTTACATGTAACTATGCCAGGTTTTATAATTATGTACCGCATTGCTTAAAGGCACTGAACACGTTTGGTAATTGTCAAAGACCAGTGTTCTCACTTGATGTATCCCAACATATGCATACAATAACAAGCCTGTGAAAATTTGGGCTCAATTGGTCATCGAAGTTGCAAGAAAATGATGAAAGAAAAAACACCCCTGTCGTACAAATTTGTGTACTTTCAGATAGGAATAAAAGGCTTCTTGCAAGAAGTCTTTCCTTATTATTTTAGTGAGAAATTACCTCTTTCTAAAAAACTATTACTTCAGAGGGAGTCGTTTCTCACAATGTTTTATACTATCAACAGCTCTCTGTTGCTCGTTACGAAGTCAGTTTTATGAAATGAATGGACTTTGAAAAAGAAACCCAATAACGCACCTTATCTTTTCGATCTATCTATTGTTGATGAGTGGAATGATTGTACTCTTAAGAAAAAACAAAAGTAGAATCACGATATGATGAAGTATTTTGATAACTGGGAATGTTTTACTCTGCAAAAAAATCATGCATTATTTGTACGTGCTGATATATAAAGGGTCACCCGGAATGAATTCCCTTCAAATTGCCCATGAAGCATTGTCCGTTCATGACAAGTTCCAATTTGGATTGGATTGCAATTAATGTACTCTTCATGAAGCCAGCCATGCATACTTCAATTTAATTTTCTGCTTGACGTTCATTGAACCATCATCTTCTTCAGCGCATCAACCAACGTCATACATCATTCAACATCATAAATAAACAATCTTATTAAAGTATACAATCATACACATCTCAACTCATCACTACGAACTCTGGCTAATATCGAGTTGTCTCAGTCGTCTGTGCTAATTGCGAAATTAATCAAATAAATTGGATGCACTCAAGAATTTGAAGAATGACATTATTAAGTTTATTGACTGTGTGAAGACAAAATATATATATCGTCACCGACACCACGAACTGACACCATGTGTACAAAACCACTTTTTTTGAAGTTTTCAGTTTTGTGCATGTTTAGACAGTGTTAACCAAGGCCTACAATTTCATGAAGTTTCGACGCTTCAGGAGCATTACTTTTTTAATTACGATGATGAGGCTAGGCAACTTTGCACCGAAACTGACACTTTTCGTTTCCACGAACTGACACAAAGACCACTGCAACACACGGCGCGCACAAACCTCAAAAGTGAAAAAAACCGTTTCCACGAACTGACACCAACCTTGGTGTGTAGCGCGCGCGTGACCTACATTTTCACGAACTGACACACACGCATTGTAATACATTGGATGGTGTCAGTTCGTGGCGACGGAAAAGGCCTGGTTGCGTAAATTTTCGTCGCCACGAACTGACACAAACCTTTCTTACTTTATTGCTTATTGATTTAGGACAAAAAGCAGTAAAAAGCACCGTATATATTAAGTTCAAAGCATCAAGTCCCCACTGTAAGAAAACTAGTTGCAAATACCCCGGAATTTGTACGAAAGCTTGGTTTAGAAAAACATTCAACTTTAAATGCTGTTTTCTTCGATTGCTACTTTTTATTGGTATCTACGTGTGTGTCTGTTCGTGGCGTCGGTGACGATATAGACCCATTGCATAGGACGTCACTCTCTCAAAAAGGAGGCAGATCATTGGACGATAGCTATTCTCTGTGCGTAAAAACGTGCGCGTGACCTCAGCGTATCTGTAGCGTTTCGCGTTATGCAAGGGGGACCTATTGATTTCTATAGACCCGGAACGCGCCTCCGATAATGCGCGTTATTTTGGGTGTCAAAACTTTCTTTTGTGCATGTTTGTATGCGATTTTGACACCCAAAATGACACCCAGGATAGGCGCAGTGAGTACGCTGCGCGTTGTGCAATGGGTCTATAGAGAGAGAGATAGACAGAATTACCAGGAGGAAGAAAAAACAAATTAACATGAAGAAAGAAAAAGAAAAAGATAATATTATTAATTATAAAACCACCCGCGGTGGTAAATCAAAGTAAAATATGTCTCATAAAAAATACACTGAACCGTTTTAATTAAAATTGGGCTTTGTAAAATGCTTTTAAAGGGAAGGTATACGTTTGTTAATAAGGGAATAAAAGAGTAGGCGACGAGTTCTTAAACGGCCGTTTAAAACCGGCAGGGTCGTGGCCGTGTGATAAAGGCCCGAGCCGAAGGCGAGGGCCTTTATCGCACGGCCACGACCCTGCAGGTTTTAAACGGCCGTTTAAGATCGAGTCACTACTCTTTTATTCCCATTCATAAATGCCCTTATGTTAAAAAGCAATATAATATCACAGTTATAGACAATGTCACACTGTTTCTTTTGCGAATTTTTCGAAGTTTGCAAATTTCCAAAAACTTTTGTAAAAATGTTTTGTGCGCGTCGGTCGGTGTGTATACGCGCGTGTACACACATATTACGCGCTGTTACTAATAGCTATGAATTGCGTTCTGCGTAATTTAAATTGGTGTACATGAGCTTGCGCGCCCAACACGCGAAGCCAGCCGGTCTTAAACAGCTTCAGCTGTGTCTTTATCAACCGTTTAAACACCCCCACGTGACGCGTTCTCCACCAATAGGAGTAGCGAAACTGTCTGGGGTATTTATGAATAAATCTTAAAACTATAATGGCAATAAAAACCTACTTGGTTAGAATTACAGCAGCTTTCGATAGTATAAAGCATTTTGAGAATCATTTCACTTCGAAGTAATGTGGTTATGGAAAAGGATAATAGTTGTTTGCCCCCAAAAATTTGAATCTGATAAACGTTTCTGTCAGTAACGTTTCTCAGATTGTATTTCCAACAAACTTACGGATTATTCATTCTGCGTGGACATAACGGCTCCGGATTTTCGGCGATATCTAAAAAACGCAACCATCTTTTGAAATGAAACTGTCAAAGGTTACTTTTATTGTACACTTATCTACATTTGTATATGGGATTAAAACTATCGAAAGGTTCCAAAAAACAAAGGCATTCTTTCCCTTTAAAGAATTGCTTGTTCTGGAGTGATTATTCCTGGGATAATTGCACAATTTCTAACCTCACGTTAGGCCCCAAATGCTATAAAATGCCACTGTGTTTAATACCCTTCAAGTGCAATTTTTGTCAAAATGCAAAAACGTTCGATGACGTCATACTTAAATTGAATATTATCCGTACGCCTTTGTACGGAGAACTTTTATTCCATTCCTTAATTTGTACGAAATTTAATCAAAACAGCATTTGATTTGACCTTTTGACTGGCACAACAAAAGCTCATCTTTGCATTTACACAGACCCGTTTCTTTTTGATGTTCGATGACGTCACGTTTCAGTTTCACTATGAAAGAGTATCAGATAAAATGACATTTTAAAGCCTTTTAACGTGAGGTAAGAGACTTGTAATTTTGTCTATCTATTGAAAAATTAGCCTTCGAGAAAGACTCTGCTAGGGTTGAAACGTCAAGCCATTAACTATTTATTGAAAAATAAGTGCATCACAAAACTGAACTTGACATTGAAGCACCTCTTTAAGTAGCATTGATAATTGAATTCTGTGTCAGTGTCATCTAAGCCCTAGGCTCCTTGATCGGACTCGGCGTTTATTTATTGCATATTGACCCCCCTAAGTGCAGTGCAAATTATTGCAACGGTTTTCCGGAAGCGTGTATAGCACACCACTCCCTAATAACAAAACCCACAGAGACAGGACTTTCCAAGTGGCCTGGATATAAGCCCATTCAATAAACCAGTCAAATCATGTATGATATATTTCTGAGTCTGGTGCCAAACTCCATATTTAGACAATTACTTATTGATTTTTGCACGTCTAGATTTAGGTTGCCATCAGCTAGACGCGCCGGTGTGGCCCTGCCGTTCTCGGGGAGTAATACCAAGTGGCCTTGACGTGTGGAAGTCTATATTAAATTCACTCTTATAAGCTAGAGCCCTACGGTGGTTGTATCATTCCCTTACTGATTTTTATTTGATTGCAGGTCTGCACCAAACAACTACAGGTGTTGGGTTTCCAACGCCCTCTAGCTGAAAAGCACCCTTGATACCCGAGATGAGATGATAGGGGAAAATTTGTATTAACTTTAAGGGAGATTCGAGTACAACCGGCGAGATGACGTCCTTGTAAAAGACAATTGTTTTCCTGAGGGAGGATCGCTTTGCGTTAAATTGGCGTGAACAAATCGGGTCAAGAAAAATAATGAGTATGTGGGGCTAGCTTATTATTTGAGTGGGTGATGGGTTATACTTGCGATGCTATGGACCATGTAACCTTTGTTTTTAAAGAGAGAGAGAGAGAGAGACATTGTACGTTCCAGGGTCTTACTGGCAGGCAAGACATACACTGGGCACATCGAATTTTCTTTTACATTATGTGTCATATTTTCCGCAGCAATTCAAGCATTATAAAAATAAAGACAGGACAAGTTTTAAGATGTGCCCCCTTTGCTCATATCAAAACTTGATAACAAGCACACAAGTGCATAAACACCCCCAAGAATGCACCTGTCTGCTTGTTATCAACTTTTTATATGAGCAAAGGGGGCACATCTCAAAATTTGTCTTGTCTTTATTTTTATAACGCTTGAATTGCTGCGGAAAATATGACACAAAATGTAATTTTTTTCGATGTGCCCAGTGTGGTTTACTTCTTCATTGTGGGCTTTGACTCTATGGTATATAATTAATTAATTATTTGTTTACTGATTTACTGGTTTACTGTATATTTTATGGTGATTTCCTGTACAACGTTTTGAGATTTTATGTAAAACGCTATATGAAGAATAAATTATTATTATTATCTCTCTAAAATATCAGATTTAATGTTTTCTTCTTGCTAGAGATTGGGGCGTTGTTACAGATAACTCTTAATGAAATGATTAGGTTGTCCACCAAGTCCATAAAATAAATTGGCATTTTGAGATACAATGGACCCCACAAGGCAGTCTCAATAGGTACAATTCAATTCAATTCAATTATATTATTTTTTATTGTCCAAAAAGGAAATTTGTGGTGCTCGCTAATCAGTGACATTAACATCTTTCATGGCAGTAATAATAATAGCGCACAATAACAATAATACATACAAATACGTCCAACATTATACAATATACATGAAACATTAACATCAATTAATAGAAAACAACACAATAATTAATTAATTGAATTTCATACGACCCCACAAGGCAGTCTTATTGGGAATAATGGACCCCACAAGGCAGTCTCAATGGGAACAATGGACCCCACAAGAAAGTTCTTTAGAAAAAAAGGGACAATAGGTTGAACAATGCAGCACCCCACGCACCTGATCCGTGAGGATGTGTGGATGTACATGTACGTGTACATTACGGTTGTTGCTTTCGTATATGGTAAGAGTGTATGGAGCCGGGGGTGTGGGGGGGGTGCTAGGGATTGGGGCGTTATCAGCTAACTCTTTAATCAAGGCTAAATGAAATATCGGGTTGTCCACCAAGTCCATAATAAATTGGCTTATTTAGATAATAAAAAAAGTGCATTGGTCTTGAGATATTAATGTGCATTAGCTTCGCTGGACACTATTGGTAATTACTCAAAATAATTGTTAGCATAAAAACTTACTTGGTAACGATCAACGGAGAGCTGTTGATAGTATAAAACATTGTGAGAAACGGCTCCCTCTGAAGTAACGTCGTTTTTGAGAAAAAGGTAATTTCTCAGTAAAATATTTGAATTCATTTCGAGACCTCACGCGTGAGGTCTCGAAATCACATCTGAAAGCACACAACTTCGTGTGACTAGGGTGTTTTTTCTTCCATTATTATCTCGCAACTTCGATGACCGAGTTCAAATTTTCACAGGTTTGTTATTTTGTGCAGATGTTGAGATACACCAAGTGAGAAGACTGGTCTTTGACAATTACCAAATGTGTCCAGTGTCTTTAACTTCAAATATCTGTTTCAGCTAATTCTTCATCAAGGCTAACTGAAGTGATCATGTTGTCCACAAGTCCATATCATAAATTGGCATTTTGGAATTAAAGGGGAATCAGTCTTGAGATATAAATGTGCATTAGGTTAAGAGGTTTTTTGTTTTTGTTTTGTTTATATCTGATAAGGCCTTCACCCTTTTTAGGAAACGTGATAAAGTTTGTATTTCAAAAAACATGCTTATTTTGTTTATCTATTTTTCCCCCTTTATTTTAAAATTACAGTGAAAGCTTGCCCCGTAAATAAGGATGTAGGTCTTCATTTAAATTGAATTGAATTTATTTATTTGCAACCTCAATATAAACGGTTGGATTAAAATACACTCGATAACAATAAAATTACTTAAAAACTACAATACAAAGAATGTATCTACAATTTTAAACATTAATAACAGTAACCAGGCAAGGCAGGAACCAATACAAAACAACACAACGACCAAGAAATTGCGTAAAAATACAATAAAAGTACATTAGGTACGGAAATTACGAATGGACCTTGATAAAAAGTGAAAATTTGATGTGTTCATTGATCGGATTGCTGCCAACAACTCTACTTACTATACTGAGAGCTGTTACAGTCTACTTTGCAAGTTTTTATGTTTTTAATGTGGCCAATACCCTAACATTAAAATAGGACTATATTGCTCTTGGAAGAAGCATTACCTCTCTTGATAAAAGTGTTTTATTTGTTTGGCTGTTTTTATTACCTTTTATACCGGTACTGTTTAGCAATTTGCTAAGTCATTGCGTTGCTCAAAAGATTTTGCTGCTCAAAAGATTCCTGACTGATGGCAACTAGTCAAGAGCAAAATGTTCATAGATTAATGTTTTAGTCAGATCATTGAATGACTGGTAATAAGGTGCTGGACTAAGGTTTAAAGTCGCTAGACTGAGCAAAAAAGTCGCAGGACGAAGCCAAAATTGTGCTTGACTAGATTAGTCGCATGAGACTTCGTTTTAATCTAGTAACAGGACTAATTAAAACTAGTCGCATTTTTGACTAAATCATTAGTCACGCTCTGATTTTTGACTAATTAATATCAGTCTTGTCAGACATAACGCTGGACTATTTTTTAAAGTCCAATTGACTTACAAATTTGTACAGTGTAATGTGTCTTTTATTTTAGATTTCAACTTATTTCATCGTGTTTTTACCTTGTTGTTGATGTTGTTGTTGTTGTTGTTGTTCCGGGTTTAGATGCACCAATAGACAATTCTTAATGGACCAAGTGTTCATGAACATGAATATACGGACCCGAAATTAAAGAAAGCTGAGTTAAAGGTAGGTTCAAACCCTGGTAATACCCAAAAAGAAATCGTGTAATTTTTATCAAGAAGCATATACTTATTATAAAGATGGTAATTGTATTACGCATCTCGCGAAGTATTATTTTCTCTGAAGTGCCCTCTTTGATTAGAAATCAAGAAAAGCATGTCGAAAAATTTGAATCTCTAAAGATCGCCTTCTGGAGAATGCTGACGGTCAGAGTATACTGATTGAAACGTCGAGCAGAAATCGGCTCTTCTCAGAGCAACCACTACTCAAAAGAGATTTCTTACACGGTGTCACCGCAGACCATACTACTTAGTACTTCCACCACACACACATACACGCACGCACCCATGAATTTATTGCTATCTATGTGCTTTTATGTATTTTATTCTATCATTGTTTTAATTGATTACCAGTATTTGTAATAATTATGTAAAGTGCATTGAGATTATTTGTTGATGTAATGCGCTATATAAGAATTAATTATTATTATTATTATTATGTGAGGACTTTCCTTTGTCCCTCTAACTTATCACTCTCCATAGACTAAGCGCACGAAAAAATGTGAGGACATAAAAATACAAAAGGATTCCAAAGTGAGCACAGCATTGTCCCGTTTGTGTTCCTTTGTTCTACTGTCCCCTCTCTGAAAATACCATAATATACATACATGCAGGCATTTTTATAGCGCCCCACAGTGATCGGAGCGCTTTACAAAAGCTGACAATATTATTAAAGATACAAACAAACAATGCATTGATATAGGAGATACAAAAACCATAAGCAAAGTAACGGCATGATTACACAAATCAATAAATGCACAACTTTAATTCTTATCGTATCAGCATTACGTTGACAAAAACGAAACGATGACCCTATATCTTCAAGAGGTGCTTCTAAAGATACATCATTATTTTTTTATTTTTGACATTATTGTGTTACTACTTGAATCTGAACATTGCAAATGAGGAAGTGGATGACACGAGGCTATGTCTTGAAGGATTTCAACTACCCGCGCTCTAGATAGATTTCATAATAAATCGATCCCGAGGACACCCTTTCGTAGAAGGGTCCTTTAAAGGAGCGGTGCATCATTGGAGTTGATTTCATAAAAATAAAATAAAATTATGAAATGATGTTATGCCTTTAAATTAAGGCATGTCTCTTAAAGGCCTGTACACTATTAGTAAGATGGAAAAAACACAATGTTCACAGATTAACACATAACTTACAAGATTTAAAATAAGTAATGGTAGAAAGGGTTCCTTATATTATTTCTGCCTAAAATGATATCGTTTCTGAGAAATGAGTAAAACAATAGTTTGTATCATGCGCGATAATTTGAAAAAAAACAGAAAACACATAAGGTCTCTTTTCACTATTTTCTCGTGACCTCGATGACCAACTAAGCTCAAACTTTCACAGGTTTGTTTGTTCATGCATATGTTGAATCACCCAAAATGTGGACACTGATTTTGAGCTGTTACCAAAAGTGTACAATACCTTTATATCACCCGAACAAAATGTTTGTTTTTAGTAAAGATTTATACTATGAATGCTCTGAATGGACATTGCAACATAATACATTTACGAAATAATTTACGTATATATTCATGGTCCCCCCCGCTGGAAATTTTACTGAAACTTCCATGAATTTTCACGGTTTGCCTCAAGTTGTAAATATTCACCGCTTTTTCTGAATTGCAAATAGTTCCGTTCATATTCAAGGTTTTGCAATTGATGCATGAATCTTGTATGTAGTTTGTGGGCAAAAACGTATTTTACGGGAAATGCTTCCATAAATATTTGCAACTTGGGTGCTAAACTAGAGCACCGTAAAATGTTGTACAAGACACAGTCTGGGGTTCAGTAAGCATCTGTTCAAATCCACCGTGTATTATTCAGAGAAATTCTTCATTGGCATACGTGGGCGTCCTTTGGTGCAACTACTGTTATGTGTGAATAATTTGTTCTTCTCCAAATCGATTTCGGATTACTTTGTGGTCTTTTCCCCTTTTCCCAATTCGTTTTGACCCCAGTACAGAGTCTTTAATATTTATCAGATCCAGACTCAAACACTTGCAAATTGAGTAATTATTGAAAAGAGAGTGAACGAGAGTGAAAGAGACAAAAAGGGAGAAGGGGAGATACACGATGCCCGAAGAGCACTTTGGTTCTGAGGATATACACCTCAATTTAGTCATGGGATTGAGACTAATACTAAACAAGTTCATGCAGTACTTCATTCAGTACCTTTGACTGGAGTTTACTCGTAGAGTTATATAATAATAGAACAAAACGTACGAAACCATGTGACACGGCCCGAAGTATTTGTTCAATTCAAAACAAGAAGTATTTGTTGCCATTGATGAAATGGTGCTGACCCATCGTATAACACAGGTCACGCACCAGTTCACTCAACCAACATTTTGTAAGGGGAAATTTGTGTATAATGTACCCATATAGGGATTCGAACCCATGGTGGGCCAGTGCAGTTAGTAAGTGTATGTAATTAGATTGCTCCCTTTAGTTATATTATATAACTCTATGGGTTTACTGTAGAATGCACTTCATGTATTATGTCTTTATTCTTATGCAGATATGGAGTTTTGTGGTTGTTTGGAAGTACTCAATGTGTGGCGGATAGCTAGCATTAGACCCAGTATTGCATCCAGCATGGCCGTACCTCTCGGCTCTTACGTAGGATTTGGACGTCGCGTTTTCTGATGAACTTTATACTTGTAAATTTATCCAGAGTGATTTCGGCAATAACTGTTGCACTTTTAGAACCAATTGTTACATTCTACCGAAGGCTTGACCAAGATTTGAAGTGTAAGAAGTATCAACCTTGTGCATTTGGCCAGAGAGTTTACTACCAACTGCAGTATATAGTCAGAACAGGATACACTGTTGAGCCCTTTAGTAGATATCGTGAGGTCTGGGAAAGCTCTCTAGTTCCGACTACATACCGCTACTTTAAAAGCAAATGTCAACTTCGGTGTTAAGCCGGAGAGTGGCTGCAGAGAGCTCCTGTGAATCGCCGTAGACTGCTGTGTAAAACTTCACAACCAAAGCCGACCACATCTTGTCGAGGTAAGGCCTGGGACCATTACCTATAATTGAGGGTTTCGGCCCTCCGCCGAAAACACTTTTAGGTTATTCTGTATTTTCCCCAACCCAAATTGTATTTGATTTGTACGTAAATGTTTTTGGTAGATAATCTAATCGTTAACCTTGCCACAATGGTACAAGTTATAATAGTGTCTTACAGCTTACGATCCGGCTTTAAGGCACTGTACACGTTTGGTAAATTACTCAAAATACACGTTAGCATAAAACCTTACTTGGTAACGAGCAACAGAGAGCTGTTGATAGTATAAAACATTGTGAGAAACGACTCCGTCTGAAGTAACGTAGTTTTGGAGAAAGAGGTAATTTCTCACTAAAATAATAAAAGACTTCAGGCCTGAAGCCTTTTGTTCCTATCTGAAAGCACACAAGGGTGTTTTTTCTTTCATCGTTTTCTTGCAACTTCGATGACCAATTGAGCCCAAATTTTCACAGGCTTGTTATTTTATGCATATGTTGGGATACACCAAGTGAGAATAGTGGTATTTGACAATTACCAAACGTGTTCAGTGCCTTTAAGCAAATGGCGTCATCATGACGTCATCACATGTTAGATTACATTAAATCAAAGATTTTCATTTAAAACCCTCTGGGCACAGGTTCAATAAGAATCACACGAAGAAACACATGAACGTAGCGGCAGTAAGAGTGACTTAAAAAAACCAAAACCCCAAAAACACATACATTAGTGAAGTTCGATTCTATTATGCTTCCTTTGTTTGCCATCATCGATGAATGTCGTTGTGGAGTATTTCAGCGTTCAAGTCTATAAATATTTGAATTTAATGACGATGCCAGACTATTTACTGTAGTTCATTAGTTTGACTTACATTTCAATATATAACACAACTTGCTAAAGGAGCCCATCACTTGCTTGGTATTTAATCACATTATGAATTTTGATTAGAGTCAATGATGAGATAATAAAACGGAGCACAACAGATACAGCCCTGAAGGTTCTACATCATACAAGTTCTGTTTGCGTAATGAGATTGTCAAACAAAGCCAAGGGGCACCCAATCGCATTATAGATCAAGAATGTAGGCCCTAAACTGAATACAGGAGACAAGTGAACCACCCCCCCCCCTAAAAAAAAAAGAAAAAAAAAGTGAAATGTAATGGAATAGATCTATCAAGAGAGATGTGGGTAAATGATTTTTATTTAATAAGTTATGCACTAGATACGGTGCTTGTACTTTCCCGGAGGATGTCATATCCCCTGAAACTCATGCCGTAAATGATTACATCTTTTGCACCATTTTGTAAATCATAGCAATTTTTTTCTTCTAATGCATAAATATGATAAAAATTTGACCCTTTTTCTGGTCTTAAAGGGAAGTTAAACATTAAATAATATAGTTGGATGTCTGTACCAAATTGGTATAGTTGGATAAGGTTACTGCGTACATAATCATCAGTGAGTAGAACAATAATTCCAAACTAATGGGCCAAAAGAAAACTTTCTGAGAAGCTATTACAAGGTAATTTGCAAAAGGGTTATGCTTGTAACAAAGACAGACATATGGCCTGGAAAGTGAAGAAAGAATAATACAAAAGAAGAAAAAGATTGTAAGTAGTAAACCAAGAGATATTGCCATGGTTATCAAATACATAACAATGCGAAATATAGTCACGTACAAACAGTGGACAGACACCTTTGTGACAAAAATCTGTCCAGGTTTGTAAAAAATAATTCTTGTTTAACTTACAATTAACCAGTGACGAGGCTTTTTAAATTTTGGCTGGTAACTATCAGTAAGGGTCTGTAAAATTGTTATCTGGAAACATTGAGGGCCAAGCAATTTATTTTTTAGTATAACTTCTAGCAAATGATAACAACAAATTCTTTCCTCGTTACATAGGCTACCTAATAAACATGAACATTTATAGTTATCTGTTCCAGTTTTTTAAAATACTTAGTCTTTTACTTTTTACCCAACCACAATCATCATGTGCTAAATGTATACACAGATGAAAAAACATGACACTATCCTTCATTTTGTTATTACTATCATGTACCCCTCCCTTGTCACACATCCGTCTCCCGTAGGGTGCATCCCACTATCTGCGGAGAAAACAGAGCGTCGGCCTTATACATAATTTGTAGGCCATCAATGCACAATTGTGACCTGGGGGTTGTTGACTTCCAACTTGAAGTATTTTAGATAACCTAGGCCCTGAAAAATGGTTCTGTTTGCCAAGAGGTGTAGAATATTTTTGCATGTGACCTTTACTTCTGGTCAAAACTGGATGTTGAAATTTAATATTTTTTTAGAACATTTGATCTTATTAACCAGGGGCGGATCCAGGATTTTCCAAACGGGGGGGGGGCGTGAAAATATACCAAGCAGCAAAATGATAAATGAAGTTTGTTGCCCCATTTCTCCCTCCCCTTCTCTCTCTCCCTCTTTTTTTCTTTTCTCCCTCTTTTTTTTTTTTGATATGAAAAGGGGGGGGGGCGTGCGCCCCCCACGCCCCCCCTGGATCCGCGCCTGTTAACCAAACGTGGTACATTAAAATAAGCCCTTTAACGATTCTGCAAATCGTTCATAATGTGCGACCCCGTTTGACCTATTATTTACCGTCGGAACCGCGAGAGGGTTCAGACTTGAAACTTACCATGTACTTAGCCCTTAGTGTGTAAATGAAACCGGCATTTTTTTGAGATGATAACGTCATCCATGACGTCATAACATGAAATCAATGTTTATTATTAGTAAAATTCATATCTGAAGAACCATATTTGCTACATACATGATCTTTGCACCATATAATTTTTTTTGATATTATTGTAAAAAAAACAAAAAAACTTATGTCTAGTTCTTCTCTCATTCGCTAATTTTAAAATGTTGTTTGCAAAATTAAACTCTTTTAAAAGAAATTATAAGAGAAGATTATTATATCTGGGGTGTCAAATTTCAAGCAATAGACAAACTTGATAGGTATCTTTAGTAGGACTATAGTACGGTACTAACTTCATACTAAAAATGAAAACCAGCTGCTGAGTGACATTGTAACTGTAGGTTTTTCAAGAACAACTAACTATTCTTTTGAATTGTTAATCATGGCCGGCAGGTTAGCAATAAATGTGTATAATTTGAATATGATGTCAGTCATTTTCATTGCCCTTTCTTAAATTGTATGTTGAATTGTTAAGCACCAACAAATGAAATCTAGAACTTAAGTATTATCGACACTGTGCCCTTCGACTCTTGTTTGTATGGTTTCCTTTGGCCCTCTCAGAGTAATATTTCTGCTTCTTATCCATTTTAGGTTCTTTTCCATTTCAGCGAGGGCTTTAGCAGCTGGTCAGCCAACAGTTACTGGATACAGCAGATTCACACTGTTTTACTATCGAGTTGACGTCGGACGTGCACGGCACTGTGTCTCGCAAATATGAGTGAGTGACATTTCTCGATTTGTGACTGAAAATGTATGATTCATATATTTCATTTTTTGAGTACTCGTGCCATACTTGTCTTTTCCCCTCGACTTCTTTACCGAAGATTCAAACAAGAAGTAAAGTGTTCCATAATTACATGTCAAAAGCAATCTTGACGGGGCACATCCCAAACCCCACCAGGGTGGATTAAGTGGCTGTGGTAACAAGAGAAGTACATGACCCTATACTTACCCTAAATCTAGCCCTAACACCAACCCATATTCCCAAACCAAACCCTAACCATATGTTTAGCCCCAAATCTGGCCCTAATTCTAACCCAAACACTTATGTAAGTCCAAATCCTAATCAAGATTTTGGCCCTGTACCCCTTACCCTGGCCCTCTAGCCCTAAACTGTGGGTCACCGAAATGGGTCAAAGATCCATGAAATGTTTCTTTGGGGCTCATAGTTCCTGGGAAAACTCCTCTCATCTCAGCTGAAAGCCTCCTACTCGTTGTTCGAGAATGTACACAATTTGTACGACGTGATTTTCTTCTGGAGTTTGATCCTCAGTTTAATTGGGTGGTGGTGGGAGGGGGGGGGGGCAGAATGTGTTGGTGTGTGTCGGGGAAAGCCGGGGTCAAAGTTGTTTCTTCTAATGGCTTCTATGTATAGACTCTAAATGAATCTTGAAATCCTATGCAACTTTCTCCCAGTCGTCCAGTCATCGTACAAGCCTTGAAAGCCCCCCACTCCCTCCCCAAACACCTTGTACCAACCCGATGGGGGTAAGAATGCGGGCGGCAAAAGCTTACATTGCTCTAGAAGAACCTTTAAGTACTGTCGAGTCTTCTACCTACCAAGATTTTGACCAGTGCATTGAACAAACCCCTCAACAGTATTTTGTTCCTCAGAACAACCGTAGGATACCGTCAAGGAATTTACAGTTAAACTCAAAAGTCTGTGGATTGTTCAACTTAAAGGAAAATATTGGAAAATAACTTGTGTGTTTATCAGGCATACTCATTCCTTTGAAAATGTACACAAAACACCATAAGAGAGGTTTGTTTGTTTATTTCTGCCATTTCTGAACATATTAAACAAACATTTTCCCCCGAAGAAATGTGATCTTGACAATATTCCTAAATGTCCTGATTGTGGTCTGAAGTCAAACTGTGAAATTTACTTCATCTATAGGGTGCACCCAACTAAATAGGGAGAAAAGAGAGCGTCGGACTCGTGAATATTTTGTAGGCCCTCAATTAATAATCTGCCTATTTATGACCTGGTGTTGTTGAATTCTAACTTAAAGTATTTTGGATGACCCAGGTGTGAGGCCATTTGTTTTCAAGATTGATGCTTGGACGTTTGGAAATTTACGCAAGTGTACAGGGCCTAATTTCATGGCTCTGCTTAGCAAATAATTATACGCTTACGGAGCCCTGGAAGTGCATGATTCTATGAG
Source organism: Plazaster borealis (assembly GCA_021014325.1). NCBI lineage: Eukaryota > Metazoa > Echinodermata > Asteroidea > Forcipulatida > Labidiasteridae > Plazaster > Plazaster borealis. The sequence goes on along the minus strand of CM037455.1, from coordinate 14,694,430 downwards.
CCGTAAGTGCAGAATTCCACGGCAAGCAGAGCCATGAAAATGGGCCCTGGTGTTTTATTTGAAGGTGAACCACTCGAAGGGTCTTGGCACAACCAATGTCAAATAGAGCAAAGGAGTTTTTACAGATACTTAATTTCTATTTTGTAAAAACCACAATCAAATACCTAAAATGTTCGCCAAATTACCCACTTTCGACTTGAACTGTAGCATTGATGGGTTTATGGTTTATTTTCTTAACTCATACACAGAGAACGACTGAATCAGCTAAGCGATGACATGGCGGTGCACGACGTGAGGCAGATCCAGCAGCCAGCAGCGAGTTCTTGTCAGCCCAGGCTTCATAAGCCATTGATGGGACTGTTTCGTGAGTTGCAAGATGGGAGTTGAAGATCTATGGATATGTGGTATGAGTGTGTGCTTTGTCTGGACGCATCTGGACGTTCATTGGAGGTCGCCAAAGGACCAAGGTATAAAAAACTTGCCGTTTTCCGACCTCCACTTTCTAAGTTTTTATTTTTGGGTTTTTTCCCTCTAAAATCCTTTGAGCAACTTGCAACAAATACAACCCAGTTATATTTGTGGAGACAGCATGTACTACCAACGTTTTATGAGTATTTTGTAATGCAAGACAAATTTCAAACAAAGTTCATATGTTTTTACATGAATAAGTACATTTGAACTGCTGCAAAATGACAAACTTATTCCTGAAATGAAAAAACAAATTGAACTGTTTGTAAAAAAAACCCCCTCTCTTTTTGAGTTGTGATGGTTCTGAAAAAAAATCAGTTAAATACGTTAATTATAAACATATTAATTATTGAAAACAAGCGGGATTATTAATAGAGCACACTAGTGGAGATCGGAAACGCAGGTAGGCTTTCAAGATAAAGACAAGGTGAAGACTGCGAATGGTAAGAGAAGATCTAACCCGTTCTCTTGCAGAGTCCCTCCCCTTTTGTACCACCCCCTCCCTAACACTGTTCGGCGATCTTGTTGATGTTGTCCTTATAGCTTTCAAGGTGACTTCACACTGTTCTGGCATTTCTTGATTTGCATATTGGTCGAAGCCAATGATGCTTTTTAGTTAGGAGACTAGTCTTACTGGAAAGTTCTTTCAGAGTTGATACTTCAAGTCGTCAGTTGTCATGTTTTTCATATATTTGTCATGTTTTTTTTTCAATTGCGTATTGCTTGTAAACGAGGAGTACAAATTCCTCCTACAACTTATTCAGAAGAATAGTTAAGAATTTTTTTTTGAAACGATTAGTAAATTGAGTGTTTTAAGCAAAAAAAAAGAAGAAAAAAAAAACCCACTATTGAAAATAAAGAAATACACAAATTGATTCTGCACTTCCCCCTCATTTGGTGATTAATGTTTGATTTAGGAGTATTAAATAGATAATTTAGACCAGCTAAATTAGTATTTACATATTCCTAATATCAGCATTACATCAATTATGAGTGTGGACATTTTTTACTTAAAAGACTTACATTTAAGTCTTTGAAAAAAACCAAAAAACTACATTAGCTGTAACCCTTGCTCATTTTTAAGGCTGTAGTACCTAAATGCAAATATTTAATCTTGAATATAATGGGGCTCATTGCAAACAACTTTCCTTAACCATTTATTTGTAAAGTGAGCGCTGCGAAAAAGAAACGAGTAAAAATGGAAAGAAAACAAGAAAAGAAAGAAGACTGAAGACGACGAGAGAGGAGCAATGATGCGGAAAGGAAGGAATAATCCATCGGAGAAAGATGTCAGTGTGCCTATAGGTTAGTATGAATGGTAAGACAGTATGGGCCTAGAGAATTAAAAGTGTTGGCCTAGAGATAAGACTAACTCTCTATTTCTTCAGCAGGTTTACTGGTTATAGGTAAAGTATAAGGTTCGACTGGTGTAGTTCTTAGTCTGCTAAGATGCAAGGCTCATTTCCTATTCGGTGACACAATTCGTGTACTGTCAAAAAAAGAAAAGATGTCTTGAACCAAAACTAAGACCTACACCGTCATCAGCACACGCAGAACCCGAGTAGACAATGAATACTCTCCCTTTGATGCCCCGGATGAGTGACTGGAGGCCAGTGAGATTGCCTGTTTGCAGAAAAGGTTAAGTATAACAGGTGAAGTATTAGGTAAAGGTGTCAGATGATAGAGTTAAAGAAAACTAACCTTTTGTCCACAGCTTCTAACCTTTTTGTCCACAGCTTCTAACCTTTTGTCCACAGCTTCTAACCTTTTGTCCACAGCTTCTAACCTTTTGTCCACAGCTTCTAACCTTTTGTCCACAGCTTCTAACCTTTTGTCCACAGCTTCTAACCTTTTGTCCACAGCTTCTAACCTTTTGTCCACAGCTTCTAACCTTTTGTCCACAGCTTCTAACCTTTTGTCCACAGCTTCTAACCTTTTGTCCACAGCTTCTAACCTTTTGTCCTAAGCTTCTAACCTTTTGTCCACAGCTTCTAACCTTTTGTCCACAGCTTCTAACCTTTTGTCCACAGCTTCTAACCTTTTGTCCACAGCTTCTAACCTTTCCCCCCACAGGCTATAACATTGTTTTTGTTTTCCACAGTATTTAACCTGTTATTGCTGAAGCGGATGTTGTGGCAAGCAATTTACAATATATGACATTGGTTTGGTAAAGTATTAAAATCATCACAGGTAATGTGTTTGGTGAACCTCACCTTGGTTAATTGATGTGACCCTAAAATGCTAACTCTTCTAGAAATCTTTCTTCCAAAAAGCAGATTGTGAAGAAGTTTTCACTGAGCTGAGGTGATGCCTACCAGCAGGGACTGGGGTCATGCACACAAGTTGGTAATGTATCGGGTATATAAATTACAAATTACTGGAAAAGAAAACACTTACTTAATGGGACGACAACCCAATCAAGAAATTACGAGAATAATGAACAAATCAGTTTAGCAATAACTTTAGAAAGAAAGATGAAACTTGCATCATCAACTCAGGTGTTGCATCTCTCAAACAAATCTCTTAAGCAATAAAGACAGTTGTAAACAGCAGTCAAACTACTAGTATTACTTTAGATTCTACAACAGCAACCATGAACGACCAGCCAACCACTGATGTAAAACACAACTGTGTTTGTACAATCCAAACAATTTGAAATCCTCCCTCTAGCAATGAAAGTCGGCTTTTCCTGTAACTTATCACAAAAATATGTAAATCGTATATAAATTTGCCTGTGCCTACTTAATTTTCTCATCAGTAGTGGGTCGGTAATTACAACCAGATCTGCTTGTGTGAACATTGGAGTTGACAGAGAGTTATGACTACAACTTTTTGGATTATCATCGTTGGAGGATACAGGTGCAAGAACCTGTTATTGCTGAAGGTGATGTTGTGGCAAGCAATTTACCATAAATGACATTGGTTTGGTAAAGTATTGAAATTATCACAGGTAATGTGATTTGTGAACCTCGGAATAGCTAATTGATGAGCCCCCAAAATGCTAACATTTCTAGATTTTTTTTTCTTCCAAAAAGCAGATTATGAAGAATTTTTCACTGAGCTGAGGTGAGGCCTACCAGCAGGGACTGGAGTCATGCAAAACAGTTGGTAATGTATCGGGTTATACAAGTTACAAATTACTTGAAAAGAAAAACACTTACTTAATGGGACGACAACCCAATCAAGAAGAGAAGCATAATGAACAAAGCAGTTTATGAATAACCTTAGAAAGAAAGATGAAACATGCATCATCAAATCAGATGTCGAGTCTCTCAAACAAATCTCTTTAGTAATAAAGACAGTTTTAACCAGCAGTCAAACTACTAGTATCATTTGAGATTCTACAACAGCAACCATGAACGACCCCCAAACCACCGATGTAAAACACCATTGTATTTGTACAATCCAAACAATTTGAAATCTTCCCACTAAAAATCGAAGTCGGTTCTTCCTGCAATTTATCACAAAGATATGTAAATACATCAATATAATTGTGTCTGTGCCTACAACATTTTTTCATAAGTTGTGCAGTCTCTCGTGGGGTGGTGATTACAACCAGATCTGCTTGTGTGAACGTGGAGTTGACAGAGAGCTATGACTACAACTGTTTGGATTATCATCGTTGGAGGATACAGGACCTGTTATTGCTGAAGCGGATGTTGTGGCAAGCAATTTACCATAGAGGACATTGGTTTGGTAAAGTTTTGAAATTATCACAGGTAATGTGCTTGATGACCTTACTTTGGTTAATTGATGTGAGCCCAAAATGCTAACTTTTCAAGAAAAAATTTTCTTCCAAAAAGCAGATTGTGAAGAACTTGTCACTGAGCTGAGGTGGTGCCTACCAGCAGGTACTTGGGTCATGCAAACTATTTGGTAACGTATCGAGTTTAATATCAGTTATTGGAAAAACAAAACAAAAACTATTTAGTTGGACGACAACCCGGCCAAGAAATTAGGAGGATAATTAAAAAACCAGTTTATCAATAAATTTAGAAATAAAAATAAAACATGCATCAACGAATCAGATGTTGAATCTCTCAAACAAATATCTTTTGAATAAAGACAGTTGTAACCAGCAGTGAATAAAGACAGTTGTAACCAGCAGTCAAACTACTAGTATCATTTAAGATTCTACAACAGCAACCATGAACGACCAGCCAACCACTGATGTAAAACAACATTGTGTTTGTACAATGCAAACAATTTAAAATCTTCTCTCTAGCAATCGAAATAGTTTTTCCTGCAATTTATCACAAAGATATGTAAATACGTAGATATAAATTTGTCTGTGCCTACAACATTTTCTCATCAGTTGTGTAGTCTCTTGTGGGGTGGTGACTACAATCAGATCTGCTTGTATGAACGTTGGAGTTGACATGCAGAGAGAGGTGACTACAACTGATTGGATCATCATCCTTTGATGATCTAGGTGCACAGAGTCATCGACAGACCGCTCGGTAAGTTTGAAACATTTGTTCTAAAACTTTGCTTTGAAGAGAAGGCTCGTCCCACTAATTTGGCAAAGGATTTAACGTTTCGGAATTAGCACCTTTGAAGGTTTCAAATATGTAGATCTGAAGGATACGTTTCTTAAAAAAATTTTGTTGTGTCATGTTGTGTTTGCATGTTCAATGAATTGAATAACTGAGAATTTTCCTGCAGACCTATTCTCAGAACAACCGATACTTGTTGAAGGGTCTGTATACGTTTGGTAATGACTATGAACATTTGATGGCATTAAAAACTTACTCGGTTAGAAGTACAGCAGCCTCTGTCAGTATAAAGCATTAATTTTCGATACATTTCACTTTAAAGTATTGTTGCTATGTAAAAAGATATATAAAAACAAGTTGAATCTGAGAAGCGTTTCTGTCAGAAACGTTTCTCAGATTGTGTATTCCAATTTTAGATTACTCTTCCTGCGTGGAGATAACTGCTCCAGATTTTCGGCAATATCTCAAAAACGCTACCACCTTTTGAAATGAAATTTTCACAGGTTAGTTTATGGTACATATCTACAACTTTATAGGATTGAAAAAACAGTGGGTTCCAGCTACCAAACGTATACGATCCCTTTAAAAAACTTTATTCAAATTAAGTTTTGAAATCATGTATTTTCTACCGAAGATTGAAACGATGACCTTGGAGATAACATACACGCAATCTTGAGGCTAACCGATGCTCTTTGGACTGTATGCCACCAGCTGAAGGACTGCATCAAGTCTACCCAGATGACCCTTCACTGTAGACTGTATGCCACCAGCTGAAGGACTGCATCAAGTCCACCCCAGATGACCCTTCACTGCAGGTTCAACAGTTGAAGTGACGTAGGGATGTGAAGTCTAACCAACCGTTGTTGGACTGTGCGCCAACAGCTGAAGGACTATTTCGACTCTAGCTAGATGACTCTCCACTCCAAATTCAACTTGAACAAGCTGGACCATAGGACGTTTTCAAAACCACGGTTCTGGCTTGGGCTCCGTCTTGGGTTCTGGCTTGGGCTCCGTCTTGGGTTCTGGCTTGGGCTCTTCCCAACTGTTTGGAGCACCATAAAGCCTTCTAAATAACTGATGGAGGCCAAGCCCAAGCTCTGATTTCGAAAACTGCCTTGGACAATTTCGCAAATACTTGGTACACACACATAGCCGTGGAATGATGTGCATGCTGGTCTAGCTAGGAATTTAACTTTGTCACTAACTAGACCAGTATGTACTTAATTACACGGCTAACGCGCGCATTCCCAGTATTTGCGAAGTTGTGTATGGCGGGGCCTTGCTGTATGAAGACACACACGAGAAGATGCCAGTATCCGAAGATGCGGCTGTGGCTATGGCTGCCGCTGTTGCTATGGGCCTCACATTATGCTCTGAAGCATGTTTACGTGACGATCAAACCGTATCCATAGCCACTGGTTTAAATATGGCTTTAGTTGTTTACTCGAAAGGCTTTTCTTGAATCCATCAAACTCCAATATCATAATGTACAAGGTATCTCGGTACTCACATCAGTTGAATTGATAAAATTGGCTCGCCTTGCCTCATGCCAACCGATGCTGGTTCACCTTGGTAAATCAATTAATTAAATTCAAGTATATTATCTTTTGGATCTTGATGGTGTCAGCGTATTTAGGAATACAGCTCTAAATATTATGGTTTATCTTGACAAAAAGAATCTAACATTAAACATCCCAAGTGTTTTTGCTTGACGAGACCTTTTGACCACGAATGAGTTAACATGTCCACATTATTAACACGTTGATGATACGAGATGATTTTGACAAAATTATACTATTAAGGTCTAATTTGTTCTGAGATATGTTAGAATCCATGGCAAGAAAAGCTCAGGTTTATTAGTTTAATTATGGAACAAACTGTTAAACTAATTTATTTTATGAACTTCAATGTAGAAAACTGAACAAATCTGTTGACAACATTATAACGTTATTGCTTACAATTTAAGTATTTTGATGTAATTTATTTTATTTTGTATGGTTCAGTCAATCGGACTTGTTCCAGGTCCTTCATAACTAGTCGGGCAAACTTTACACGTTGCTCAAAAAGTATAATTTAAAGATGTGTGGAAAATATAAAGTATAAATTTGAGCGCAAAATAGACGTAATGCAACTTTTAAAGCGAAATGCGCAAGCATGACTCTTTTGCAACGCAAACACAGACCAAAGCAACAATCACAACACCAGGGCTCGGTTTCACAAAGAGCTAAGATTGATCATACCAATCTTAATTGCGGGGCAAAGTGTGATGTCACAATACAAATCACTGTAGTAATCTTGACAACTCATCTTAAGATGAATCTTAGTACTTTGTGAAACCGAGTCTAGTACTCCTCACCCTAACTAACACCAAACTAAAGCTTCACTGTTTAACTTAACCCTAGCACTAACACCATAACATCTTCACTCATAATATTTTTTTTAAATAACACCTCACCCTCTGCACAACCGCTATTCAACCCGCGTGCTGAACAGGAGAAGACTAAAGCATCATCTGAGAAACATGCCTTTTGTTTATTATGCGCTCAAAAAACAACCTTAGTTATATGGTAGATAATTATAAATTAAGGTCACTCTATGCAGTGTTTAGATATGGTAGTTCATCTAAACGATCCTGTAGCAATGCCAATGTTATCATTATTTGTTTATTTTAATTACCGTCTGTTTTTGTTTTCTTAATGTCTATGAAGTTTTTTTGACCATTATGAAGTTTTATAATCCTACATGTATTTTGCCTAGCATTTTACAAAAAAAAGAAAAAAAAAGTACACGTTGTAAGCATTCAATTATGCACAAAACATAAGGGGTGAGCCTTTGATTTTCATGAAAACTACAAGGGGTAAACATTGAATTTCACAAGAAAACTATACAAGGGGTAAGAATGGGTTTTAAACAAAAAACTACAAGTTAAAATAATTAGATTATGCACAAAACAACAAGGGGTAAGCCATGGATGTTAGACAGAAACAGGGGGAAAGCCTCTACATTTTTTTGAACAAAACTAAGATTGTTCATGAAAACTACAAGGGGTAAGCTTTGGATTAAAACATTAAAGGGGTAAGCCTTGGATATTACATGAATTCTACATATTTTCGTAGACAATGGGTTGAAAGCGAAAGCAAAAGCCTTACCCCTTGTGATTTTATTCAATATCAGCCCATTTTTAACAACAGCGCATGGTTTTACGGTTTTATCAAATTCTGTCCCATTTGGTCAAAAACCGCTGATATTGGATAAAATCACATGGGGTAAGGCTTTCGTTTCTGTCGCAAGGTGTAAGCAGAATTGGATAAACTCACAAGGGGTATAGTTTTTCAATTTTGCCGAAAATCGGCTGAAATTGGATAAAATCACTGTTGTTGTAAATGGGCTGAGTTTGTTCAAAAACAAAAGGGGTATAAACCTTGCATTTTTGTCGAAAATGGGTTGAAATTGGATAAAAAAAGTGAAGGGTAATTGCCCTTTAATTATGTCAAAATTGGGAAATTATCTGATCAAATCGCAATGTGTATAGGCCTAAGGCTTGATATTTTGTTGAAAATGGGTTGATATTGGAATAAGCCACAACGGGGTAAGCCTTGTATTTTTTTTCGAAAACGGGCTCAATTCCGATAATATCTAACGAAGCAAACCTTGAATTTGTGTTAAAAAAGGGTCAGAACTTGATAACAACGCAAACGCCTTGCATTTTCGTCAAAAATGGGCTGAAATCTGACAAAAATCACAAATGTCAAAAATTTACTGAAATCCGAAAAATTCGCAAGGAGTAACCCTTGCATTTTTGTAAAAAAATATTTGTCAGAATTGGATAAAAAAGTCTTGTCGAAAATAGGCAAAAGTTGATAAAATCACAAGGTCTGAAATTGGATAAATCACAAGGGCATTTTCGAAAATGGGCTGAGATCGGAAAAATCACAATGGGTAAGGCCTGCATTTTGGTCGAAAATGGGCTGAAATTAGACAAAATCACAAGGTGTAAGCACTGCATTTTTGTCGGAAATGTCCTGAAATTTCATAAAACCACTAGGAGGTAACCTTTGGATTTTTGTCAAAAATGGGCTTAAATCTGATAAAATCACAAGGTGTAAGACTTGCACTTTTGTCTGGAATGGCCTGAAATTTGGTAAAATCACACGGGGGTAAGTCTTGCATTTTGGTCAAAAATGGGCTGAAATTTGATAAAATCACAAAGGGTATGCTTTGCATTTTCGTCGAAAATGGGCTGAAAGCGGATAAAAATAAACACAAGAGGTAAGCCTTGCATTTCCGTCAAAAATGGGCTGAAATCTGACAAAAATCACAAGGTGTAAGCCCTGCATTTGTTGTCAAAAATTTCCAGAAATTTGATAAAATCACAAGGGTTAGGCCTTGCATTTTGTTCAAAAATGGGCTGAAATTCGATAAAATCACACGGGTTGAGCCTTGCATTTTGATAAAAAAGGGGCTGAAATTTGATAAAATCACGAGGGGGTAAGTCTTGCATTTTGGTCAAAAATGGGCTAAAATCTGACAAAATCACAAGGGGTTAGCCTTGCATTTTCGTCAAAAATGGGCTGAAATCTGACAAAAATTACAAGGGGTAAGCCTTGCATTTATGGTCAAAAATTGCCTGAAATTGAATAAAATCACAAGGGGTCAAAAATGGGGTCAAAAATGGGGTCAACAATTTTTGGTCAAAAATGGGCTGAAATCTGACAAAAATTACAAGGTGTAAGCCTTGCATTTTTTGTCAAAAATGGCCTGAAATTGGATAAAATCACAAGGGGTAAGCCTTGCATTTTGGTAAAAAATGGGCTGAAATTTGTTAAAATCACAAGGGGTAAGCCTTGAATTTTGGTCAAAAATGGGCAGAAATCTGATAAAATCACAAGTGGTAAGCCTTGCATTTTCGTCAAAAATGGGCTGAAATCTGACAAAAATCGCAAGGGTTAAGCCTCGCATTTTTTGCAATAAATTGCCTGGATTTGGGTAAAATCACAAGGGTAAGTCTTGAATTTTCGTCAAAAAGTGCCTGAAATTGGATAAAATCACAAGGGGTAAGCCTTGAATTTTGGTCAAAAACGGGCAGAAATCTGATAAAATCACAAGGGGTAAGCCTTGCATTTTCGTCAAAAATGGGCTTAAATCTGACAAACATCGCAAGGGGTAAGCCTTGCATTTTTTTTTCAAAATTTGCTTGAAATTGGATAAAATCACAAGGGGTAAGCCTTGCATTTTTTTTTCAAAAATCGCCTGAAATTGGATAAAATCACAAGGGGTAAGTCTTGCAATTTTTGTGAAAAATTGCCTAAAATTGGATAAAATCACAAGGGTAACCCTTGCATTTTGGTAAAAAAATTGCTGAAATCTGATAAAATCACAAGGGGTAAGCCCTGCATTTTTTTCAAAAATTGCCCGAAATTGGATAAAATCACAAGGGGTAAGCCTTGCATTTTCGTCGAAAATGGGCAAAATTCGATAAAATCACAAGGGGTTAGCCTTGCATTTTGGTAAAAAATGGGTTGAAATTGGATAAAATCACCAGGTGTAAGTCTTGCATTTTGGTAAAAAAATGGGCTGAAATCTGATAAAATCACAAGGGGTAAGCCTTGCATTTTTTTTTCAAAAATTGCCTGAAATTGGATAAAATCACAAGGCGTAAGTCCTGCATTTTTGTCAAAAATGGCCTGAAATTGGATAACATCACAAGGGGTAAGTCTTGCATTTTTTGTAAAAAACGGGCTGAAATCTGATAAAATCACAAGGGGTAAGCCTTGCATTTTTTTTCAAAATTTGCCTGAAATTGGATAAAATCACAAGGGGTAAGCCTTGCATTTTGTAAAAAAATTCCTGAAATTGGATAAAATCACAAGGGGTAAGTCTTGCATTTTATAGTCAAAAATTGCATTTTGGTCAAAAATGAGCTGAAATCTGATAATATCACAAGGGGTAAGCCTTGCATTTTTTTCAAAAATTGCCTGAAATTGGATAAAATCACAAGGGTTAAGCCATGCATTTTTTTCGAAAATTTCCGGAAATTGGATAAAATCACAAGGAGTTAGCCTTGAATTGTTTGCCAAAAATTTGCTGAAATTTGATAAAATCACAAGGGGTAAGTCTTGCGTTTTATAGTCAAAAATTGCATTTTGGTCAAAAATGGGCTGAAATGTGATAAAATCACAAGGGGGTAAGCCTTGCATTTTGTAAACAATTTCCTGAAATTGTATAAAATCACAAGGGGTAAATCTTTCGTTTTATAGTCAAAAATTGCATTTTGGTGGGCTGGCGTAAGCCTTGAATTTTTTTTCAAAAATTGCCTGAATTGGATAAAATCAAAAGGGGTAAGTCTTGCATTTTTTTGTAAAAAATTGCCTAAAAATTGGATAAAATCACAAGGGGTAACCCTTGCATTTTGTTCAAAAATGGGCTAAAATTTGATAAAATCACAAGGGGTAAGTCTTGCATTTTCGTCAAAAATTGCCTGAAATTGGAAAAAATCACAAGGGGTAAGTCTTGCATTTTGGACAAAAATGGGCTGAAATCTGATAAAATCAGAAGGGGTAAGCCTTGCATTTATTTCAAAAATTGCCCGAAATTGGATAAAATCACAAGGGGTAAGCCTTGCATTTTGGTCAAAATGGGCTGAAATCTGACAAAAATTACAAGGTGTAAGCCTTGCATTTTTTGTCAAAAATTGCCTAAAATTGGATAAAATCACAAGGGGTAAGCCTTGCATTTTGGTAAAATATTTGCTGAAATTTGTCACAAGGGGTAAGTCTTGCATTTTTGTCAAAAATTGCCTGAAATTGGATAAAATCACAAGGTTAAGTCTGGCATTTTGTTCAAAAATGGGCTGAAATCTGATAAAATTACAAGGGGTAAGCCTTGCATTTTTTTCAAAAATTGCCCGAAATTGGATAAAGTCACAAGGGGTAAGCCTTGCATTTTGGTTAAAAATGGGCTGAAATTGGATAACATCACAAGGGGTAAGTCTTGCATTTTTTGTCAAAAATTGCATTTTGGTCAAAAATGGGCTGAAATCTGATAATATCACAAGGGGTAAGCCTTGCATTTTCTAAAAAAATTCCTGAAATTGGATAAAATCACAAGGGGTAAGTCTTGCATTTTATAGTCAAAAATTGCGTTTTGGTCAAAAATGGGCTGAAATTTGATAATATCACAAGGGATAAGCCTTGCATTTTTTGTTAAAAATTGCCAGTAATCTGAAAAAATCACAAGGGGTAAGCCTTGCATTTTGGTCAAAAATGGGCTGAAATCTGATAAAATCACAAGGTGTTAGCCTTGAATTTGTTTTTCAAAAATTGCCTGAAATTGGATAAAATCACAAGGCGTAAGTCTTGCATTTTTGTCAAAAATGGCCTGAAATTGGATAACATCACAAGGGGTAAGTCTTGCATTTTTTGTCAAAAATTGCATTTTGGTCAAAAATGGGCTGAAATCTGATAATATCACAAGGGGTAAGCCTTGCATTTTCTAAAAAAATTCCTGAAATTGGATAAAATCACAAGGGGTAAGTCTTGCATTTTATAGTCAAAAATTGCGTTTTGGTCAAAAATGGGCTGAAATCTGATAATATCACAAGGGGTAAGCCTTGCATTTTTTTTCAAAAATTGCCTGAAATTGGATAAAATCACAAGGGGTACGTCTTGCATTTTATAGTCAAAAATTGCATTTTGGTCAAAAATGGGCTGAAATCTGATAATATCACAAGGGGTAAGCCTTGAATTGTTTGTCAAAAATTTCCTGAAATTTGATAAAATCACAAAGGGTAAGTCTTGCGTTTTATAGTCAAAAATTGCATTTTGGCGTGCTGGGGTAAGCCCTGCATTTTTTTTTCAAAAAATGCCTGAATTGGATAAAATCAAAAGGGGTAAGTCTTGCAATTTTTTGTAAAAAATTGCCTAAAAATTGGATAAAATCACAAGGGGTAACCCTTGCATTTTGTTCAAAAATGGGCTGAAATCTGACAAAAATTACAAGGTGTAAGCCTTGCATTTTTTGTCAAAAATTGCCTAAAATTGGATAAAATCACAAGGGGTAAGCCTTGCATTTTGGTAAAATATGTGCTGAAATTTGTCACAAGGGGTAAGTCTTGCGTTTTTGTCAAAAATTGCCTGAAATTGGATAAAATCACAAGGGGTAAGACTTGCATTTTGGTAAAAAATGGGCTGAAATTTGATAAATTCACAAGGGGTAAGTCTTGCATTTTTTTGTCAAAAAATGCCTAAAACTGGATAAAATCACAAGGGATAAACCTTGCATTTTGGTAAAACATTGCTAAAATTTGATAAAATCACAAGGGGTAAGTCTTGCATTTTCGTCAAAAATTGCCTGAAATTGGATAAAATCACAAAAGGTAAGTCTTGCATTTTGGTCAAAAATGGGCTGAAATCTGATAAAATCACTAGGGGTAAGCCTTGCATTTTTTTTTTCAAAAATGGGCCGAAATTGGATAAAATCACAAGGGGTAAGCTTTGCATTTTGGTAAAAAATGGGCTGAAATTTGATAAAATCACAAGGGGTAAGCCTTGCATTTTGGTAAAAAATTTGCTGAAATTTGATAAAATCAGAAGGAGTAAGTCTTGCATTTTGGTAAAAAATGGGCTGAAATTTGATAAAAGCACAAGTGGTAAGTCTTGCATTTTCGTCAAAAATTTCCTAAAAATTGATAAAATCACAAGGGGTAAGCCTTGCATTTTTTGTCAAAAATTGCCTAAAATTGGATAAAATCATAAAGGGTAAGCCTTGTATTTTGGTAAAAATTTGCTGAAATTTGATAAAATCACAAGGGGTAAGTCTTGCATTTTCGTCAAAAATTGTCTGAAATTGGATTAAATCACAAGGGGTAAGTCTTGCATGTTTTTGTCAAAAATTGCCTAAAATTGGATAAAATCACAAGGGGTAAGCCTTGCATTTTGGTAAAAAAATGGGCTGAAATTTGATAAAATCACAAGGGGTAAATCTTGCGTTTTAGTCAAAAATTGCCTGAAGTTGGATAAAATCACAAGGGGTAAGCCTTGCATTTTGTCAAAACTTTCCTGAAATTGGATAAAATCACAAGGGGTTAACCTTGCATTTTGGTCAAAAAATGGGCTGAAATCTGATAAAATCACAAGGGCAAGGGGTAAGCCTTGCATTTTTGAAAAAAAGGGCTGAAATTTCATAAAATCACAAGGGGTAAGTCTGGCATTTTCGTCAAAAATGGGCTGAAATCGGATAAAATCACAAGGTGTTAGCCTTGCATCTTTTGTCAAAAATTGCCTGAAATGGGATAAAATGACAAAGGGTAAGTCTTGCATTTTGGTCAAAAATGGGCTGAAATCTGATAAAATCACAAGGGGGTCTTTTGATAAAATCACAAGTTGTAATCCTTGCATTTTTTGTCAAAAATTGCCTGAAATTGGATAAAGTAAGCCTTGCATTTTGGTCAAAAATGGGCTGAAATCTGATAAAATCACAAGGGGTAAGTCTTTGCATTTTCGTCAAAAATGGGCTGAAATCTGATAAAATCACAAGGGGGTCTTTTGATAAAATCACAAGGTGTAATCCTTGCATTTTTTGTCAAAAATTGCCTGAAATTGGATAAAGTAAGCCATGCATGTTGGTCAAAAATGGGCTGAAATCTGATATAATCACAAGGTACAAGCCTTGCTTATTTTGTCAAAAATTGACTGAAATTGGATAAAATCACAAGGTTAGCCTTGAATTTTTTGTCAAAAATTGCCTGAAATTGGCTAAAATCACAAGGGGTAAGTCTTGCATTTTGGTCAAAAATGGGCTGAAATCTGATAAAATTACAAGGGGTGAACCTTGCATTTTAGTCAAAAATGGGCCGAAATCTGATAAAATCACAAGGGGTAAGCCTTGCATTTTTTGTCAAAAAAGGGTTGAAATTCGATAAAATCACAAGGGGTAAGCCTTGCATTTTGGTCAAAAATTGCCTAAAATTGGATAAAATCACAAGGGGTAAGCCTTGCATTTTGGTAAAATATTTGCTGAAATTTGTCACAAGGGGTAAGTCTTGCATTTTTGTCAAAAATTGCCTGAAATTGGATAAAATCACAAGGGGTAAGTCTTGCGTTTTATAGTCAAAAATTGCATTTTGGTCAAAAATGGGCCGAAATCTGATAAAATCACAAGGGGGGTAAGCCTTGCATTTTTTGTCAAAAATTGCCTGAAATTGGATAAAATCACAAGGGGTAGGCCTAAGCCTTGCATTTTGGTCAAAAATGGGCTGAAATCTGATAAAATCACAAGGGGTAAGCCTTGCATTTTTTTTGTCAAAATTGTCTGAAATTTTATAAAATCACAAGGGGTAAGCCTTGCATTTTGGTAAAAAATGGGCTGAAATCGGATAAAACCATAAGGGGTAAGCTTTGCATTTTGGTCAAAAATGGGCTGAAATCTGAAAAAAATCACAAGGTGTAATCCTTGCGTTTTTGTTGGAATTGCGCTGCAATCAGATAAAACCACTAGGGGTAAGTTTTGCATTTCCGTCAAAAATGGGCTGAAATCAGATAAAATCACAAGGTGTAAGCCCTGCGTTTTTTGTCGGAAATGGCCTGAAAATTGATAAAACCACTAGGGATAAGTTTTGGGATAAAATCACAAGGGGCAAGCCTTGCATTTTTGTCAAAAATGTGCTCAAATCTGATATCACATTGCATTTGTTTCGAAAATTGGATAAAACCACAATGGGTAAGCTTTGCATTTTCATCGAAAATGGGCTAAAATCTAAGCATTGTGGTTTTTATCAAATTTCAGGCAATTTTTGACAAAAATGCAAGTCATCAGATTTTAGCAAATTTTTTACGAAAATAACCTGAAAGAGATACAAATCACAAGGGGTAAGCCTTCTTTTTTGTCGAAAATGGGATGAATTCTGATACCACATTTCACCTTGAAATCAAAAAAGGGCTGAAATTTGATAAATCAACAAGGGGGGTCTTGCTTTTTAGTCGAAAATAAAATTAAAAAAAATTGAGAAAACTCGCAAGGGTTTTCCAAAATGGCCTGAAACCTAAGAAAATTGCAAGGCGTAAGTTTGAAATTGTTGTCGAAAATGGGTTGAATTTGAATAAATTGGCAAGGTGTAAGCCATGCATTTTTGGTAAAAATCGGCTGAAATTCGAAACAAAAATTGCATAGGGTAAGCCTTTTTTTTCAAAAAATGGGGCAGAATTCGATAAAAAAAGGCAAGATGTAAGCCTTGCTTTTTTGTCAAAAATAGGAACAAATTTGAGAAAATCGCAAGGGTTTTCGAAAATGGCCTAAAACCCCAACAATTCGCAAGGGGTAAGCCTTACATTTTTGTCCAAATGGGCCAGAATTTGATAAAAACGCCTGGCATTTTTCTCACAAATGGCATGAAACCCGATAAAATTGCAAGGATTTGGGTTAAAACGCACAATTGGCAAGAGTTGATAAGATCTAGTAGTTTTGTCGGAAATTGTCTGAATAACGATAAAATTGCAAGGGGTAAGCCCTGCACTTTGGTCCAAAATAGGCTTTAATTCGATAAAATAGGATTAAGCGTTGCATTTTTATCGAAAGTGGGCTGAAATCGGATAAAAGCACAAGCGTAAACCTTGCATTTTCGTCAAAAATGAGCTGAAATCGGATAAAATCACATGGGGGAAAGCTTTGCTTTTTTGTCGGAAATGGCCTGAAATTTTATGAAACCACTAGGAGTAAGCTTTGGGACAAAATCACAAGGAGCAAGCCTTGCATTTTGGTAGAAAAATGGGCTGAAATCTGACAAACTCACAAGGATTGGATTAAACCACTAGGGGTAGGCTTTGCATTTTCGTCGAAAATGGGCTACAATCGGATAAAATCACAAGGGGTAAGCCTTGCATTTCGGTTAAAAAATGGGCTGAAATCTGATAAAATCACAAGGATTGGATTAAATCACTAGGGGTAGGCTTTGCATTTTCGTCGAAAATGGGCTGAAATCGAATAAAATCACAAGGGGTAAGCCTTGCATTTTGATAAAAAATGGGCTGAAATTCGATACAATCACGAGGGCGTTTTGTTAAAAATAGGAACAAATTTAATAAAATCGAAATGGTTGAGCCTATAATTTTGTTAAGCCCGATGAAATTGCAAGGGGTAGGCCTACCGTAAGCCTTGCAGATTGCTTAAAATGGTTTGAGGTCTTGCTTTTATGGTCGAAAAAAGGCAAAAGTTGATAAAATCGCAAGGGGTAAGACTAGCATTTTTGTCGGAAATGGTCTGAAATACGACAACATTGCAAGGGGTAGGCCTAAGCCTTGCATTTTTGTCGAAAATGGGTAAAATCAAAGAGGGTGAGGCTTTCTTTTTTTGTGAAAAAGTGGATGAATTGGTATAAAATCTTAAAAAATGTGCCAGAATTGGATAAAAACACGAGGAATAAAGACTTGCACTTTTGTAAAATAAATGGGCCAGACTTGGATAAAATAGCAATTGGTAAGCTTTGAATTTTTGTCTAAAATGGACTGAAATTTGATAGAAAAACAAAAATAGGTGACTCTTGCTTTTTTTTCGAAAATTGGAAAAAAAAAATCCAATAAAATCACAAGGGCTAAACCTTGCATTTTTGTCGAAAATTGATCAAATCAGGTAACGTCGCAAAGGGTATAACCTGCATTTTTCTTTAACAAATTGACAAAATTTCAATAAATTGAAAATGAGCTCAAACCGTTTAATACCGGTATCGTAAGGGGGGTAAATCTTGCATTTTTGCTAAAAATTTGTCATATTGCATTTTTGTCAAAAATGGGTTGAAATTTGATAACGTCACAAGGGGGTAAGGCTTTCTTTTTTTGTGTGAAAAAGTGGCTGAATTTAAATAAAATCGCAAGGTGTAAGCCTTGTAATTTCTCAAAAATGGGCCAGAATTGGATTTAAACGCAAGGGGTAAGCCTTACGTTTTTGCCGAAAATAGGCAACAATTTGATACATATGCAATGTTTAATTGAGACTGGCATTATTTCGAAAATGGCATGAATCCCGATAAAATTGCAAGCCTGGGGTAATCCTGTCATTTTTGTAAAAAATGGGCCAGACTGGAATTAGATAAATCAACAAGGGGTGAGTCTTGCTTTTTTTTTTGAAAATAGGAAAAAATAGATAAAATCACAAAGGGTTGCCTTGCATTCTTGTCAAAAATTGACCAAAATTTGATTAAATCACAAGGCGTATTGCATTGTCGAAAATCGGTTGGAATTCGAAACAAATTACAAGGGGTAAGCCTTGCATTTTTTTATTTTTAAATTGACCAGAATTTGATAAAATTACAAGGGAAAGCCTTACGTTTTTGTCAAAATTTGCTTGAATCGGATAAAATAGCACGGGTAATCCTTGCTTTTTTGTCAAAAAAGGGATCATTGGATAAACGTCTAAATCAACATTCCTTAGATGGGAATCATTTCTTAAAATATTATACATTATCAATAGCTGTAGTGCTTCATACTGAGTTTGTATGGTCAACATTTCAGAGTGACGGTTTGAGCTTCGTGGTGTTTTGTTGTACTAACTTTAGCATAAAAATGTGCGTGAACAAAAGGTGTACTATTTCCATTAACGATCAAGCAGACTATCGCGCCTTTGTATGCATTCACACTGAATTTGCTTACGGTTAGCAGCGGTTTATGAAACAGGAATGTCATTAGTGGGCTCGGATAATAAGAAACGTCAGCGAAAAAACGTCTGCTTACATGTCTTAGGAAATTGAATTATTTCTGCACGAGTGCAATTCGTAACTGGATGACCCCAAAATGCTGCCCAATTCGATTGTTAAAGCCACGCAGGCTGAAGGTAAAATTCCCAAAGCTTTACGGACTCAAATGGAATGGTTGAAACCGTTGTGACTTGTAAGACCACGTGGCGTAGGAGAGTAAAGTCAAGTTGGATACCTTTCCCATTCCGCCTCTAAGGTCTGTTCCACTTCCTTGACTCAAATTACAAATTTTGTATAACTGCCCAAGAATATAATGTTGCTGTCCAAAACAAAACAAGTAAGTTTCATAATCAATTCAACAAACTGGGGGATTTGGAGATCGGGCTGGCGAAGTGGATTCTTTGGAGACCCATTTCTGAGTCAGTAAGACTGGGAATCTGTGTGTCAAAAAGACCCAGAAGTGGGCCAAACTGACGCAAAATCCGAGGTAAAACTTTTCTTTAACTATAGTTTCCGGAACAACCTGACCCAGAAATGGTTCAGTTCAGGCCTTCTGGGACACGGAATCCGGGTCAACTCTGACCCTGGGTGCTTTGTGTGTGTAGGGTGCATGTATCGATCGCCACGCGCCGACTGACGGCATGTTCTCAGGTCTATGTCAGGATGTTTGTCCCCTTTGGGGGACAAAGGTTCACCCGCAAGGTTAGTTTTAAATTTGTTTTTAGTAGCTTGAAAAAAACACCCCCAAAACAAGAAAAGAAAGTAAGACATTACAGGTTGATGTATGCAGATTTAAAAGTTTAAACTGGCCAGGTGGGAATATCTGAAGCTCTTTCTCCAGCTTTCGAACTTGAAAAGATTGGGCAACCACAGCTGTATAGTGCCGTGTACGGTTAACCATGTTAGGTTTAACCGGTTCGAATTCCGTTCCCAATGTGGCAATAAGTGTTTTCTGAAGACTTTCTAATAAGGATAGGCCCAATTTCATAGCGCTGCTTCAGCACAAAAAAAGGAGTTGAACTCAGCAAAATCTTGCTTTCCGAGATACGGTTACCGGTACAAGCCAAAAGTACCATGTCGAGTGTGCTATCTGTAACTGGTATCATGCTTATCTGTCGCTTAGCTGAAAACTGTTTAAACAGAAAATATTGCTTAAAAGCAATATTTTCTGCTTCAGCAGCTCTATGAAGACCAATCCGACGCGCACCGGGCGCGCAAGTGTTGAGCACCGCGCGCCACTGCTGCGGTGTACATGTGCCTAGTTTTGTGCACAAAGACATGAGGAAATCATGTTCCTTTTCACTCTTTATGGAAATTAAATGTTTTCCTCAACGACTTACACGATTTCCTTTCCAGGACATCATGATATACTAATGTAGATCATTGACCATAGATATTTGCAACTAAATAGAAACCGAATCATCTTGAAAACGGTGCTTGTCTTAGGTGAGTTAGGGGAAAAAGACGCGGAAACTGCATAATAGTCGACATCGGCAGAGTATTTTGTCAGAATTTCAGTATTTTACTCTGTGCTTAATTTAAAAAAAAATTCAAGAATGTAGTAAATCGTCATATCATGCAGCCATGTCAGAGAAATTTCATAGATTGTCGAGGAAGACATTAAATTTCCATAAAAAGTGAAAAGGGAAACGATTTTCTCGTGTCTTTGTGCACAAAATTAGGCACAAGTACACCGCAGCAGTGGCGCGCGGCGCCAATGGCGGCGCCCAGCACTTGCGCGCCTGGATTGGTGTATACCTGTCAAACATGGGCATACATTCGTCTTTCACATCGGTGCTTGCAAAATTCGGCGTGGAGATTGCTTTCAATCTCAGGGAAGTAGAAATACACGAATTAGTTATTCTGTCAGTGACTTCAGTTTGTGAAATCCTACCGCTGGGTATACTTGTCGTCTATTGAGGTGATTTGTTTGGCGGCGATGTTGTAGCCAGGCACATTCGCAGTGACGTCTGTTCACAGAGAAATTGAAAAGCAGAAACACTCGGGTGTCCATCTTTCTTGTAATTTTGAAGAACGTTGAATGTCTTCCTCTGACATTTTGCGAAGATTGAATGCACTAATTGCCCCCGGTATAAACCAGCTGCTTTGTGACGGTTGTTCAGGCAGATTATTTGGAGACGTAAACATGGCTAAAGTGCATATGCATGGGTGCAATTTTTATTGCACCTCGGTGTGCTCGCTGATTTAGCAACACTCAGTCATAAAACTCAAACAAGAACCCCAAAACCCAAGAACTTACCAACAACAATCTTGAAAATATCGTCTCAAATTAATTTGATGCATTATGCAAATTTTGTTTATAAAGAACACAAGTTTTGTGGATTGTAATATTCAGTTCAATTAAAAACTCATTAGTTTCTATACTGCATATACATTTCTCAACAATACATCAGAAAACATTAATAAGTAACCATAAATCCAGTTTTTTAAAGACAGAAACCGAAATAAGTATGGAGGCATCTTCTAGAAGATGCCTAACGGACAGACAAACAGAACATAAAGAGGAACACAAACAAGAACCTACGGGATTAACAGGTTGAACAGACAGAAATGAAGAATGTCGATGACAAATTGAGTAAACTATATAATGAAAAGAGGGAACAATTGTTGACAAGCCATAATAGTGCGAATTAACTATGTCAGACAAAATTATTATCCTCCAGACCTCAGGGCCCCTCAAGTTTGATGTATTAGACCCTTGCCATTTATGTCATATGTATAGCGAAAGAAGATTGACATGGAGTTTATCTGTCAGTGACTAATTACAGATGTGCCTGCTTTTGAGTAGTAATGGTTGCCTACTGACATGATTTGCTTGGCGGAGATGACAAATATAAATTAAAGGGATTATACACGTTTGGTAATTTGAACAACCCACTGTTTGTTTCAATCCTATATAGTTGTGAACATTTCATTTCCAAAGGTGGTTGCGTTTTGAGATATTGCCGAAAATATGCAGGAAGAATAATCTGCAATTGGAATACACAATCTCAGAAACGTTACTGTCCGTAATGCTTCTCAGATTCAAACTATTGGGGATAAAGGGTGATATTTTTTCCATAACCGCAGTTCTTCTAAGTGAAAGGTTTCTCAACATGCATTATGCTATCCAAAGCATTACCAAACGTATACAGATCCTTTAAGCAATATATAATTACAAAATACACGTTTTGCATACGTTCTGTGTACTGTTGACATTCTTGTTCGAGATTGTAAATAAAGTTAAGTTCAAGTGAATGATTTAAGTAAAAGGGAAAGTGCATCACAGTTTGTAGTAAGTGTAAATGAATGCTAACCCTGCCGAGTTAATTTAGTAAAAAAAAAAAAAAATATTCAAAATATACTTTAGAACATTGTTTTTAAATTAAAACAAGCTAGAACAAATCATAAATCTACAATTATTTAGGAAAGAGATAAGTTAAAGTTTTTTTCTTAAATGTAACAACTCAAGAAGAATTACGGACATTAATTGGGAGACTGTTCCAAAGTTCAGCAGCAGAGTGTTAAACTTTATTTTCTGCTGCAGCAGCTCTATGAGTTTTTGCCCGGATTAGTAGCTCTTGCTTCATTTAGTAAAAACGTCATTTCTCTATAAGGTAAACGCAAACAAATAATAAATATATATATATAGTGTGTTTTACTTGTTTTTTCATTTTTTTCCTCTTGCATTGAAGCTACAGCTTCATTTATTCATCAACAACAACAACAGCCAAACAATTACACATCAATTACACATTAATAAAGTCCAAAAAGTATAGCTATTAAATAGCAATCAAGGAGAACAAAATAAATAAAATAAAAACAGATGAAATAATCACGTGAAACGAAGACCCAAATGATAGATAATTAAATAATAATATGATGATACAATTATTGAAGGTGACATATATGACAAATGGGGACAACACTAAAACCCAATTACTTGAAGGGGAAGAAAGCTGTTTAAAACCCAAAACTTAACTCACCATTATTATTAAAGAGACACAGCGCTTTTTGCTGTGTAGCACGCCTTAAAGGTTTCATGGCACATTCTTTTGTGTTCAAACAATAGAAAGGCCCTCAAATTCCGTTTGTAACATTGAATAATGTCAACATCAGTAAGACATGTGTGACTGTCAAATATTAATTTACATCTAATATTCCATATTTGACGTAACATTTTGACAACAACCACACTTTGCACTAATTCAATCTGATAACCAAAGATTCTGTAAAGGTCGGAGAGGTAAAAGTATTTGTTACCCATGTATTTTCTTAGAAGACATTCGACAAAAATCTAAGCATTAATTGTACTCGAGCAGTAAATAAAAAGATGCTGATGAGACTCGTTCTCAGTTTTACAAAGAGGACATAAAAGGTCAGGAACATTTTGTATCTTGAGGAGAACATCTCTGGTAGGAAGAACTCTATGTTTCACTTTGTACCAAAACTGTTATTAATTAATTTATTCATTTATTAAGTCAATTATGTGTGTTAAGTAAACAATACATATTGCCTGGTACCCAACTCTTTTTAGAGCATGGGTACCAGTTAATATCAGCCACTAGTCGACAATTAATGGTCCCTATGCGAACTTGGTCTATATTTGGAACGATTGTAAGGCGCCACCTAGACATGTAACTAAGTTGTGCCGGGTAACTCTCACACACCCCTTCTTGTAACACCCACGTTGATGTCGTCCACATCAGTGGAACATTATCGCAAACTATCTTGGCTTCACTAATTCTACGAATTATCCTTACGCCGGCAAGATCAAAACACCCAAATGCAGTCGGTATGATCTTTCGTAATCTCGAACATAATTTGATTTTAGAGAATAAAAAAGGGGTTCCAATGAGGCAAACAGGAGAAGTAAAACAAACTAAGACTTGGGTCTTGCAATCTTCCTCTCTCATCTGATATCACAACAAAAACAAGGCAAACTCTAGAGCTATATCTGCCTGAAAGATCAATACTCTTAAAATGTATTTCCCGTTTTACTAAAAAGGAGGTCAGACTATGTAATGTCTTGACTTTGGATTCTTACGTTAATTTCACTGGGATTTGATCGAATACCGTACAAGATGGCGCCACTTGAGTGGAGACGGCCTTCGTTATCATGGTTTTTATTTTGTATTAAAACGCTCCATTTCAGCACAAATTAATCAGCCCTCGCGAAAACGGGGCCAGTGCATACGTCTATATGCAACTATATGATCTGTGGAAGGGAAGCACAATATCAAAATAATGCGAAGCAGCAGCGCATCCCGCATGAGGTAAAACAATTAAAACGAGAAGGAGCAATACTTTAAAATATATAGAGACTTTAAAGCTAATTATAGGGTACTATACACAACGGTGGTTGGAGAGTTACTCTGATTAAAGACAGTGTAATCTGTGACATCACATGTACGCAACTAGAGCCACAGAGACAGGACTTCCTACAGGCACGGTTTATACACTCAGTTCAATGCAGTCAAACATACTATAAAATCTCACATTTTCATGGAGATTGCACTGCCCGATTGCTATCAACTTTTGATACTTAAAGGTATTGTACACTTTTGGTAACAGCTCAAAATCAGTGTCCACATTTTGTGTGATTCAACATATGCATGAACAAACAAACCTGTGAAAGTTTGAGCTCAATAAATTGGTCATCGATGTCACGAGAAAATAGTGAAATGAGACCTTATGTGTTTTCTGGTTTTTTTCAAACATCGAGTTTTTATCACGCGTGATAAAAACTACTGTTTTACTAATTTCACAGAAACGATAGCATTGTAGGCAGAAATATTTTAAGGAACCCTTTCTACCATTACTTACTTTAAACCATGTAAGTTATGTGTGAATCTGTGAACATTTTTTCGATATTACCAATAGTGTACAGGGCCTTTAAAAAAGGGGCTTATCTCAAAACCTGTACAGTTGTTACGTTTGTAACTCTTGAATTTATGTAGTAATTATGAGACACAATGTAAACTTCCCCATTATTATGAAAACTGTATTATCACACCTGCCAAGAAATGCCTTGGAATGGTCAAACATCTGAGAAAATACTATACAATGATCATCAAGCCGTTAACTATTATCTGACTAAAAGGCATTCAAGTAAAGGCCACACACGGCGCTAAACGATTTAACCACTAGCTGAACCTTCACCCGATTCCCATATAGAGGAAAAAATTAAACAAATTATATAGATACATAATGTTACATTTATTTCCACACTCTAGTTTTCAATAACCAAACCAGTTGACGAAAAAAATATTGTGATTATTATTATTATTATTATTATTATTATTATCCTTTTTTCTCTCTGGATTTCATGACTCCGTTTAGTGTTTATGTGACTGCGCACAAAATCTTGTACCATGTGTTTACAGATGTTATGTGCGTCAAATGTTAAAATCCGTTAATAGCCTACTTAGTGTTAAAGGCACTGTACACGTTTGGTAATTAATCAAAATATATTAGCATAAAAACTGACTTGGTAACGAGCAACAGAGAGCTGTTGATAGTATAAAACATTGTGAGAAACGACTCCCTCTGAAGTAACGTAGTATCTGAGAAAGAGGTAATTTCTCACTAAAAACATAAAAACTTCTTGCAAGAAGTTTTTATTCCCATCTGAAAGCACACAAATTTGTACAACAAGGGTGTTTTTTCTTTCATCATTTTCTTGCAACTTCGATGACCAATTGAGCCCAAATTTTCACAGGCTTGTTATTTTATTCATATATTGGGATACACCAGGTGAGATCACACTGGTCTTTGACAATTACCAAACGTGTACGATGCCTTTAAGTTAGTTATATTATGTCAAATTAAACAATATTGCAAAGTTGTATAGCATTTGGAAGAAAATACGTAAATTATGGGGACAATATTTATTTTTAAATAAAATATAGGCAAACCCCCCCCCCCAAACAAAACCCCCCAGAAATGCCATTTAATACTTATTTTGCGAAATAGGGCCTAACTTTGTCCTAGAACAAAACCAAATGTTTACTAGAAATCTCTAATTGTGACTACTCGGCAAACATGAATGCTGATTTCGCATGGCTAAAAACATGGTAATAGTAGTTGAACTGAATATAATGCTTTTATAAATTCGCATGTCTCAAAATAAAATCGAATGACGGTTTCAACTGACCCGGAAAACTTATAAATAGATCCAATTTTGTATTTTCAAGATTCGCAAACCTGTTGGAAACTATATAATTGTAAACAAAAAATGTTTGATTTCTTGGCTTCTCAGGTGCCTACCTTATTTCAGTTAAAGTTTCACATTATACGGGATGTGCCACAAGATAAGATTGCAATTACTTGCCGATGTATTATTTGCATTTGCTTTAAAATGTTAAAACTGTATTTAAAGTAACGCAACCTTTATCGCATGAATCACTGTCACAGATCGTGCTAAGATTGATACCCTCGATTCATTAAAGATGAAGGAGCATCAATAATGGTTAGGTATCCCGATTAATCTTGCGATTGGGTTGGGTCCTGTAATCAAACTGGGGGACACCAAGGATTCAGTGTAAAATGAATCATTAACTAGAGACACTGTTAAACGTCCAAGTCGAATTAATTGAAGGCGGGTTATGAAGTATCACTATAACAGGCGAGCTCGAACCATGCTTAAAGGGTCTCCAAAGTCAAATTGAGTTTTGTGATGCATTCGTTTTCCAAAAGATAGATTCCTCATGAAAGTGGGGGAACAAATTAAAGGGATAAACCGTGGGGGAACAAATTACAAGTTTGCAAATGGTGTAAAATGTGATTATCATTATACTATACTCTTTCAGAGTGAAATTTAAAATATAATGTCATCGGACGTCAAAAACAAATGGGTCCTTACATTCCAAAGGGGAATGTTTGCGCCAGTCACAAGGTAAAATTCAATGTCGTTTTATTTAAACATCATGCAAATTCATGAATGAACTGAACATTTCTTGAACAAAAATGTATCGACTATTATTTGAAAAGTGAGGTCATCAAACGTTTTGGGGCTTTGACAAAAATTGCTTTTAATAAATTCAACGTGAGTATATATGTCATGAGAAATATGTTTGGCTACTTGGCCGACGCAGGATTTCTTTGAACAAACTTAGAGGGTAGAATAACAAGAATTGGAAGCCATTTTGAAACTGTTAAACAAAAATTGTTATTTGATCTTTATTTTATTCATAAGAGAAAAGTGCGACGAACCATAGCCAAATATCTTTCTCATGACATACTCTGATTCTGTGCCGAATTCTTTTGTATCTTCAAAGGCACAAATCCCCAGAGCATTTCCCCTTGGCATAAATGCCCCATTAACGTAGCGTCACCAATTTCACGAACCGACGAATGTGTCAAATATCACACAATTTGGTCAATCGATTTCTGTTAACATTTTCAGCAAGTTCCCGGAGGTGTCGAATCAAGATTCACCCTTTTATCTTTGAATTTAATAACGCTGTCAAGGTGACAAACACGCGTGGTGCAACTTTTTGCGTTTTCACGAACCGGCAAATCTCAAAATGCTTTGGTTTGTGCACAGCACTCTGCGTGCAGGTTTTTATTGTTTAATTGTTTTTTTACTTTCTTCCTTCCTCCCTTTTTTAAATTTGTTTTTTTACGAAGTGACGATTGTGTTTTGGAATTAATAACTCATCAAAATAATTGCAAGATTGAAAACATTGACAGTTCTGTACGGCTGAAAAAGTCCGCTGCTTTATTTTCGTAGTACAATTTTAAAGAAAAAAGAAGGGAAAAAAAGCTCTGAAACAGCAGTTAAAAAATTAGTACAATTTCAAACGAAAATTTCTCCTCAAACGGAATTTGTTGCTGTGAGCAGATCGCCACTTCGTGAAAACGTTTTGACAGGTTCAGCAAATTATAACTCAAATGCATAGTAACAATCGATGTTTTCAATCTTGCAAATATTTTGATGAGTTATTAATTCCTAAGCACAATCGTCACTTCGTGAAAAGAAAATCAGAAAATGAAGAAACTTAAGTAAAAACTAGTCATTCAGTTTTTGTCATGTGACAACAACAAGGTGTTCGCGGGGAGTGATAGGTCACAACATTTAACCTTATCAATCCAATGCCTGGTCCAGGAGTTATGAATTTTTCCAAAAATTAAACATCAACTTCCGGTTTCGAACGGAAGTCAAGGTCAAACAGGGGTCACATTTTGTGTAGCGCGTGTTTAGTTTATGAAGACGTTTTACATGATGTATGGATTGTAAACCTCCAACGATTTGTTGAAACATTAACTTTTACTTTCCGGTTTGAACCGGAAGTCAAGGTCAAATGAGGTCACATTGTGTAGCGTTTTTTAAATCTTTGGAGCCCTTTTTGATGATGTATAGATGATAAAAATCCAATGTGTGGTTCAGGAGATCTGATTTTTTCAAACATTACATTTCATCTTCCGGTTTGAACAGGAAGTAAAGGTAAATTGGAGTCACATTCTGTATATCGTTTTTAAAGTTGTTACATACTTAATGATGAATAGATTGTAAAAATCGAATGAGTTGTTCAGAAGTTAAAATATTTTTAAATATTAAACATCAACTTCCGGTTTGAACCGGAATTTAAGGTCAAATAGGGTCACACTTTGTGTAGCGCGTGTTCAGTGTATTAAGATCTTTCAGATGATGTATGGATTGTAAATATCCAATGTGTGGTTCAGGAGTTACGATGTTTTCAAGTATTAGATGGATTATCTTTATGCCGGGGCGGGTGCGCAATATACAGCGATGCTAAATGTATTCCTACATGTAGTTGATGTAAACTGAACTACACGTACAA
Source organism: Plazaster borealis (assembly GCA_021014325.1). Classification (NCBI taxonomy): domain Eukaryota; kingdom Metazoa; phylum Echinodermata; class Asteroidea; order Forcipulatida; family Labidiasteridae; genus Plazaster; species Plazaster borealis. The sequence goes on along the minus strand of CM037455.1, from coordinate 14,665,979 downwards.
TATACATGTATCTGTACACGTGTTACACTATCTCGCGTTATCTAAGTGGGTCAACACAAACGCGCGCTTTAATGCCCGTGGCTATAAGACAAGAGGTAAATGTCAAAATGTTGTTATTTCTGTGCAAAAGTTTGAGCAGGCTCAACGTTCTACAACCTGATGCAAAAATTATGCTGAAGTGATAAGTAGTTTTTGAGAGACGAATTTTGTGAATTTTTCAAATTCCGGTTTGAACCGGAAGTCAATATCAAATGGGGTCATACTTTGTGTAGCGTTTGTTGAACGTTTAACGACCTATCCGATGATGTATAGATTGTAAAAATCCAATATGTGGTTCAAGAGTTATGATTTGTTTACAAATATTAAACTTTGACTCATTGTAATTCAATACCTGATGACGTCATCATGACATCATCAAGTTTGTGTCGTCTTGATATTGAGGTCCAATTATCTGGTGAGTTTCAATTATCTGGTGAGTTTCAATGTTCAATTCAATTTTAATCTTGAGTTATGCCCCGAAATTCATTTTTTAAGACAAACAAACAAAGGCAAACATTGACCTTCCGGTACGACCGGAAGCAAAGGTCATACGATTTTTGCGTTAACTTTTGAAATGTTGCCCAAGTCTTGATCTATCCGATGCGTAATTATAAACATCACAGCTTTAAAATTCAAGGAGATACAGCCAATAGCAAATGGTCATTTTTCAACTTTAAAACCCTTGTAATTCGACACCTGATGACGTCATCATGACGTCATCAAATCTGTGCCGTCTTCATATTAAGGTTCAATTGTCTGATGAGTTTCAAGGTTCAATTCAGTTTTAATCTTGAGTTATGTTCTAGAGAAGAGTTCCAGGGAAGAAGAAGAAGAAGAAGAAGAAGAAGAAGAACTAGACTTAAGTTTTTGTTTGAGAACAAAAACAGGGTGTTCGGCATTTGGTCAATAAGTCATTCGTTTAAGTTTTGATATTACTCTGGTTGTGGTGGAGTAATGTAAGAAGGGATGAAAATGTGAGAACATGGTTTTGCTGATGACGCTATTATGATGTATCCAAATTAGCCTATATGTTGTCGGGTCATTATGCTTGAATCTTTTGGATTTAAGCAACAGGTTTTCAGCAATTAATAGTTTCTTTTTAAAAACTTGTCACGAGAGGGCGTTGTTGAAATTATTATGTCATTTCTTTATTGTATAGATCTTATCTGTGGATCAAGAGTTATGATTTTTCAATGATTAAACTTCAACTTCCGGATTGAACAGGAAGTCAAGGTCAAATGGGTTAGGTTCTGAGTAACTTTTAAAAAACTTTTCACGACCTGTTCGATGATGTGTAGATTGTAAAAAAACGAACAGGTGGTTCATGAGTTATTATTTTTTTCCGTTACTAAACTTCAACTTCCGGTTTTAACTGGAAAACAAGGTCAAACGAGGTTACACTCTGTGTATCATCCATTAAGTTTTTGAATACCTTTCTAATGATTTGTTAATAACAAAAATTCAATGTCTGGTTTTGGAGTAATGATTTTTTCAAATACTAAGCTTTGATTTTATAAAAATAAATAAAAAATAAAGTGATGACGTCATCGTGACGTCACTTCATATTTCACAAGCCATGGTCGTTGTCTTACAGTACACCAAGTTTCAACTCAATCGGCTGTTTTATTTAGTAGATACACGGCTTCAAAATGTGCACCTTTAGGGCCTTACCACGTGACACACGATGACGTCATCATACTACGACTATACATATATGTTGTCTGCATAAAGATCTTTATATTTACTAGTTTTGAAGAGATTCTCATTTTTGCCACAGACATCTAGTAAAAGTGTGCTTTGAACTTTTTTTCAACCTGGCGCTAGAGGGCTTAAATTGTGTGACGTCACCGGTCCAATTTTTTCAAACCAGACACTTGCCGGATTACAACATCGTTAAAAACAACTCCAAAAAACATTGTCACTTTCTGCTACTTTCAATTTACTAGGCATTTCCGGTTTCGACCGGAAGTAGAGGTCATGTGAGGTCACGCACGCGACAAAAAATAAAGACCTATATGACCTTAGTATGATCCCGCATAAAGTAACTGCCGGCCTCTTAAGTGTGATTTGTTACAGAATTTCAAAGATTAAAAAAAACATGTCTAAAAACCTTGTAATTCGACACCTGATGATGTCTTCATGACGTCATTGTTTGCGTGCCGTCCTCATACTAAGGTTCAAGTACATGCCAACTTTCAAGTTTGTACAAATTAAACTTTTTGAGAAATCTGCAAGAGAAGGTTCAGAAGGGTGGAAAAAAAAACACCTTAACGATTACAATAGGTTTTCGGCTGACGAGCCGAACACCTAAGAAGAAGAAGATGGAGAAGAAAGAAAAAAAACATAACAAAAACAAAGAGGTGTTCGTGCTCATACTGCACGAACACCTAAAAACAAAAACAAAACTTGGAAGTATGTTGAACTTGTTAATTCTCTAGTCAATTGGCAATGGAATCCTGCGTTAAAAATTATATCGTCAATGTAAGCAATGGACACATCATAAATCCCAAATACCCAGAATAAAAACAAGTATTGTATAGTGCGCGTATCTACTAATAAGGTACTCAAGGCGGGTGAGGGAGTTGTTCAGAAGGAATGATTTATGTGTACCATCAAAAGCGTCCACTAGGGAAGCGCGCGGTGGCGCAACTTGCTGCCAAACCATACCAGCAACAACGGTGCAAGCCCCCTGTCGTTCACATTAAGTGTTATTGTTGTTTTTGTTTTGTTTTTGTTTTTTTCTATAATTCGGCACGTACATGTGACCATAGAGAAAGGACAGCTCGCTGTCCTTTCTCTATGATGTGACCTACGGCTTTACGTCCCATCAAATTGACGAAGCAATTAGGTGTCTTGCTAAAGGACAAACGTGCCACGACCTGGATTCAAATCCACACTCCGCTGCCTACAGCCGGTAAACAAGTAGGCCACAATACTCCACTAAAAGGTTACCTGTTTTGTTGTTGTTTTCACGGCCACCGAATTCGATGACATTTTGCACGGGTTGACTGGATGTTTTTTTTTTTTTTTTTTTTTTCGAGTGTGGAAATTTAGTTTACTTTTCCATGAACCACCTGATGTACTTTTCCTTTTTTAAGACAGGCCCCCTGTGTATCATGTATTGCCTTGTGACAATTAAACGGCACTCTACACACCACTTCAAACCTTTCACTCGATACAAAAGAAATCACTCTGGCATAAATTATTGCTCATGGTCGGGCAGGATGCCACTTTATTGTTTCCTTTTACGTAGATGTTTGTGACGTCGCAAGGGACGAAGGTGACGACGACGGTGAGAGTTTGTGTGTTGACAATTTACGCTCGTATAAATTAAAAGCGACGGGTTACCCAATTTGCTTCTTAATGAAGAAAATTGTCTGGACTCGCGCGAGTGTTGGAGGTCGGGAGAAAAAGCATCATGACAAAAATATTCATCTTCCAAGTGTTGTTTCAACCAGACTTTTTAAAATGTATTTTATTTTATTTCAATTTAATGGTTAGTTTTGTTATCACAACAGTGTAGGACATTTTCCCTACCTGTAATTTTCGACTGAAACTCCGGTCTTGATCATCAGGACGACCCGAATGTACAGTCCACGTGATCCCAATACCGCGCCATAGGCTCGTTGGAGTTTGTATCCGAGTTGTTGTCAAAAAGTACATAACATTTGACGAGTCTTGTGATAAAAAGATAACCAATGATTTGTTTCAAATTTACACCAACATATAGTATATATATATATATATTTAAAACTGGACACGATATCGCCCCCTGTTAAAACCCTGTTTTTACACACTTCGGGGTTGATGTTTTCGACAACTATATCATGAGAACGATCTTATGATCTCCACATTAATGAAAAACGAGCGAATCTCAACCACCAGACACAATATCCCATCGGATTTGATTAAATATTCCTATAACAAAAATGCTATTATGTATTTATAAGCATGTTTAATTCAATAGTTTCAGTAACGGTCGCTTTTACTCCACTGCACCCTATTGAGTCTCAGAGCTAAATATAGACAGTTTATTGTTTTGTTTTGAACAAAACATTGCTGTTTTTTGAGACTGAATTGGTTCATGAAATAAGGTGCTTTTGTTGTGTGTCTTGCCTGCTGATTCTTATTCTTATTCTTTATTTGGCCATTAAATACACACAAACAATTAGTAAGTAACAACATAAATAAATACATAAATAAGTATTTAAGTAAATAGTAGCAAAATAAACCAAAAAGCACATGAAAATTTACAAACCAACCATAATGTGATGGCCAAGATCAACAAAAGTATATTTAAAGGCACTGTACACGTTTGGTAATTACTCCAAATATATATTAACATAAAAACTGACTTGGTAACGAGCAACGGAGAGCTGTTGATAGTATAAAACATTGTGAGAAACGACTCCCTCTGAAGTAACGTAGTTTTTGAGAAAGATGTAATTTCTCACTTTATTCCTATCTGAAAGCACACAAATTTGTACAACAAGGGTGTTTTTTCTTTCATCATTTTCTTGCAACTTCGATGACCAATTGAGCCCAAATTTTCACAGGCTTGTTATTTTATGCATATGTTGGGATACACCAAGCGAGAACACTGGTCTTTGACAATTACCAAACGTGTTCAGTGCCTTTAAACACTGTAGCTCAAAAGCCTGTTGACCCAGTCACATAAGGAGACAAAAACACTATATACAAAATATCTATAGGCCTATGATAAAATATATAAATATAATTGTATAATATGGAAATACACAATACACAAACTGATACAAAAATTACCTTGAAATACAAGTAAGAGGGGAAGCTATGACGACAAGAATAATATGGTTAAAAATAGATAGAAAATAGAAGAAAAAAAAACAAAAAAGAAAAGAAAAAAAAAAACGTGATGTAAACAACACCACGTAAATTATGTTAGCACACTAATTACAGGCACGGACATCACGTTTGACAAAAGCAGAGAGGTGGGGAGAGGCTAATTCGTGTACAGTGTTCTTGAAGATAATGAACTCAGCATTTCTGGAGGAAATATATTTGTCATTAAGATTTTATTTTTCCATTAACCGTAACCAGGGTCGCATTGCAATAAAACGGTCTTAGGAAGCGGTTTAAAGACACTGCGGAACACCATTGGTAATTGTCAAAGACCAGTCTTCTCACTTGGTGCATCTCAACATATGCATAAAATAACAAACCTGTGAAAATTTGAGCTCAATTGGTCGTCGAAGTTGCAAGATAATGACAGAAAAAACCACCCTGTCACACGAAGTTGTGTGCTTTCAGATGCTTGATTTCGAGACCCTCAAAATCTAATTCTGAGGTCTCGAAATCAAATTCGTGGAAAATTACTTCTTTCTCGAAAACTACGTCACTTCGGAGGGAGCCGTTTCTCACAATGTTTTATACTATCAACCTCTCCCCATTACTCGTTACCAAGTAAGGTTTTATGCTATTAATTATTTTGAGTAATTACCAATAGTGTCCACTGCCTTTAAGACCAGTCAGTTATAAACCGGTCTTAGATAGGGCCTAATTCAGTGAAGAGTAGTAAAATACATGTAATAACAAGCATTTCTAAGCTTGGTTAGTTACGATGGCCACCATTATCAAGAGCACACTGAGACAGTGACAATAGCTTTAAAAGGTAAACAAAGATCAAACATTAGGCGACCAGCCTGCAGTCAAACAGAGAAGTCGGCACGTTCCCCATTATGAACTCACTGTTAGAGAGATTATGCTGTCACAACTAACCAATTTGGTGACAATTGAGGGAAAACAAAAAAGCCTGGTACAAACGACAGACCGAGTAAACGCTATCAATATACGATCTGGTCGTAGGGCTCTTTGCATGATCATCATCAACTGACCAATTTAGCGCTATGTTTAACAACAAAACAAAGACCGATTATAGCCAGCTCAGCACAGGCTTAAGATTTAGAACTGGTTTAAAATATAGACCGTTGTATTGCAGTCAATCTATAATTAAATATTGTCTAAGCACGTCTCATGTTAGCCGGCTAAAGCACATAGACTGGTTTAAGACCACTTGGTGCAATCTGCCGCTGGTATAGACCACTTGAGTTTTATAGAAAATAAAAATAAATTCAATCCCCATGACAATCCTGGAGAAGGAAAAGGGAGAGAGAACGTGAAAAACATAAATACATATATAAATAATAATACTAAAAATAATAATAATAATAATACTAAAAATAATAATAATAATAATACTAAAAATAATAATAATAATAATAATAATAATAATAATAATAATAATAATAATAATAATAATAATAATAATAATAATAATAATAATAATAATAATAATAATAATAATAATAATAATAATAATAATAATAATACTAAAAATAATAATAATAATAATAATAATAATAATAATAATAATAATAATAATAATAATAATAATAATAATAATAATAACAAAAAACAGTATTTATATAGCGCCAAAATCTGCCCCAAAAGACGCTCAAGGCACTTTACAGATATAAAGATGTAAATCAAGAAGCCAATAAACATACCCATGAATATAAAACAACTGTAAACAGAAACAAGAATTTCATGAACCCCTTAAATACATGAAACTACTAAAAACTTAAAGGAGTCTTAACACGGAGGAATATAAGAAAGAACCGTTAACCAAACAGTAATACACTTCATGGATGCAGACAATGCAAATAAAATTAGTATAAAAGAATTAATCAAAATGAAGGAATAATCAAATAAAAGAAATGGGCACAATTTAAACACAATAAGGACCTGGCTTTTCCAAAGTACTTAAATCAATCAATAAACAGAAAAACAATGACTGAACAAATTTAAAATTACAAAAAAAAGTATTACGAAAGGCATTGTATTTCACAATGACTGACTATATTATATTACAAAAGGTAATACAAAGGTATTATAAAGATGTGATACAAAAGGGGAGAGGTTTCCATCATATGCACCCTCAGCCAGATCCTCAGCATCTGGCCGTTACAATATAAACATTATATAAAAAAAATAAATAAATAAATAACTAAGATAATACACGACCGACTAGTCTGTGCACGCTCTCGTATTCATTCCCCTATAATCAGATTTGTCGGTTCGAACCACTTAACGATAATTAAATGAAGTGAATCGATCACCATCCTTTTGTATTCAAACAGTTTTTGTCAAACTATACTATGTGATCAAATTATGTGATCAACGACCAATGATTTTTGGTTTGTCAGGAATGTTGTGCATGTTCACAAAACCATACGTATGATGTACTTCGAGGGAATTAAAGGCACTGTACGCGTTTGGTAATTACTCAAAATATATATTAGCATAAAAACTGACTTGGTAACGAGCAACAGAGAGCTGTTGATAGTATAACACATTTTGAGAAACGACTCCATCTGAAGTAACGTACCGGCGTTTTTGAGAAAGAGGTAATTTCTCACTAAAATAATAAAATTCTTCTCCCAAGAAGCCTTTTATTCCTATCTGAAAGCACACAAATTTGTACAACAAGGGTGTTTTTTCTTTTATCATTTTCTTGCAACTTCAATGACCAATTGAGCCCAATTTTTCACAGGCTTGTTATTTTATGCATATATTGGGATACACCAAGTGAGAATACTGGTCTTTGACAATTACCAAACGTGTTCAGTGCCTTTAAGTTTTCAAGAATCGCGCAATATAATTGTTTTACTTTTTTACTTTAATCTTGTCATAATTATTATTATCATTTCTATTACTGAGTTTAGTCAAATTTAAATCAATTTTAAAACGATCGATGATATAAGATGGCCAGAGCAACTAGAGTGAACAATCACACCTGAAAATAATAAATTACATCAACAAAAACCCAAAAAGAAAGAAACAAACAAACACCCCCAAACCCACAAAAGCAGACGAAACAGTTTCCAGACCAATAAACATAACACACTATTTTTAGCCCCAGCTGATAAGAACATTTTCAGCAGACATGAAGCAGACGGTAAAATCGTCTTGGGGGACAAGTCACCCTAGGAAGAACCCCCGACGAATAAGTCTTTGTGAATATAAATAGTCTGTTAAGTTTTTTTTCGTGTTTTTTTCATTGACGTGATTAATTTAACATACAATATATTTTAATATCCCGTAAAAAAATAATGAACAGCATTTCTGCCTCACACAGCATGTCTGTTTATTTCATTACCAACACCTTGCAAAAAGATCCATTGTAAACGTTCCAGAATTTGATAGGGTAATGGGAGTCCCCATAAAGAGTTTATGGAATCAAAGCTTGCCAAACTTTGTCCGTTTTAGCGCATGTGTTTCTTGCCTTGAAAGACGCCATGGAAACAAATATATACATGCCTTTTCATGCAAGTTTAGATGCCTTTTCATGCAAGTTTATATATACTTTCGTTTTAAAGGCACTGGACACGTTTGGTAATTGTCAAAAACCAGTGTTCTCACGTGGTGTATCCCAACATATGCATAAAATAACAAGCCTGTAGAAATTTGGGCTCAATTGGTCATCGAAGGTGCAAGAAAATGATGAAAGAAAAAAACACCCTTGTTGTACACATTTGTGTGCTTTCAGATAGGAATAAAAACTTCTTGCAAGAAGTTTGTATTATTTTAGTGAGTCTTTCTCAAAAACGACGTTACTTCAGAGGGAGTCGTTTCCTACAATGTTTTATACTATCAACAGCTCTCCGTTGCTTGTTATCAAGTAAGTTTTTATGCTAATATTTGTTTTGAGTAATTACCAAACGTGTACGATATACCATTAATGATACACAATAAGAGCATACGAATAATTATGCCATAAAGGGCAGATGCATTTATTAATGTGTGGTCGGTGTTTTGTATGTCAAACCAAAGACACAAATCCTAGTTGTATATTTATGAGCGCAGTCAAATCATTGTATTTTTCCCGAAGGGCCAAATTGTATATGGGTTATACAGTCGCGCAGTATGACCAGTTATATTAGGAGTTAACCGCGCACATTGTAGGCTAAGTAATTATTGGACGGACAAAGACAATGCCAACTGGAGCATGACGAATCAACATTCATTAGATGGTGGCTGTTATTAGCTTAGCATCGCAAAATACTTATATTTATGCACGACATTTTAGCTTGTAAACATGTTTTGCAATGTAAAGTTTCCGCTTTGTTTAAAGGTATCGTACACGGTTGGTAATGACGCATAACAATTTATTTGGTAACAAGCGTCTGTTTAGTATAAAACATTGTAGGAAACGACTCCCTCTGAAGTAACGTAGTTTTTGAGAAAGAGGTAATTTCTCACTAAAATAATTGAAAGAACACAAATTTGTACAACAAGGGTGTTTTTTCTTTCCTCATTTTCTTGCAACTTCGATGACCAATTGAGCCCAACTTGTTACAGGCTTGTTATTTTATGCATATGTTGGAATACACCAAGTGAGAACACTGGTCTTTGACAATTTCCAAACGTCTTCAATGCCTTTAAATAAATGTATGTATTTATACATAAATAAAAACCCAAAACTTTAAAATGATACAGTGTCATCTCGACATCTTGTACATCCGCAAACTATCAATTACGCATCAGTTGGTTTGGCAAACATCTCCCGCACATGCACCATAATCATTAGAAAGGAAAACGAATATACTCGTCCGAAACAAATAATATTGTAGTATCACTCCTGGCCATGAGAATGTTATAGTGTGCGCTCATCTATGTACATTTGGCACAGTTTAAGTTTTAGCAATGTTTCACGGTGGAACACTTTCAGTGCACAGTAGTGTGGCCGATGATGGTGGTAGTTAAAGGCAAAGAACAACAACAGCAACAACAAAAACAACAACAACAAAATCAACAACAACAAAAACAACAACAGCAGCAGCAACAACAACAACAACAACAGCAACAACAACAACAACAACAACAACAGCAACAACAACAACAGCAACAGCAACAGCGACAGCGACAGCGACAGCGACAGCGACAGGGACAGCGACAGCGACAGGGACAGCGACAGCGACAGGGACAGCGACAGCGACAGCGACAGCGACAACGACAACGACAACGACAACGACAACAACAACAACAACATTACAGCAGCAACGACAACAGCCAGGCGCGGATCCAGGGGGGGGGGGCGCGCCCCCCTTTTCATATAAAAAATAAAAATAAAAAAAAAAGAGGGAGAAAAGAAAAAAATAGGGAGAGAGAGAGAAGGGGAGGGAGAAATGGGGAAGCTTTGTGTTACGCAGGCGCAACAAACTTCATTTATCATTTTGCTGCTTGGAATATTTTCACGCCCCCCCGTTTGGAAAATCCTGGATCCGCCCCTGACAGCAACAGCAACAGAAGCAGCAGCAGCAGCAAAAACATTGGTTAAGACGATAAATTATGTTTAAAAAGCGTAAGAGCTTTATACTCTGTCCATGTTTTTCTCGAAGTGACATTTTTGTTGTTTTAATCGTATGTCTTCTCCATTACTTCTTCACTTGTTTTCAGGGAAGCGGATGGCAAAATGGGACGTTATACTTAAACGTACAAAAAAGGTGATTTCTTTCAGTAAGGAAACCTTGACCGTGAGGAGAGCCGTACGAGTAAAAAGAACAATAGTCTGCGTATGGAATTATAGACCATATCTGATGGCAGCCACATTATCAAACAATAAGCTTGTCTTAAATTGACTGCACGTCACCATGGTAACTTCAAATTATGCCGGTGATTCGTTAACGCTACTTGCACGACCTGGTCTAGTTTATTATAAAAAACAAACAATTACTGCCTTTCCACTGAAATTACGTTCAAACACCAGCTTTGCTTTTAGTGTAAAATAATAACATTATTTGTAGCGCTATAAATAAACAAGTTAAGGAAAACAATAATAAAAAAAAACCTCACAAGAATTCATGGGATTCTCAAAACATTATGATCTCGCAATAGGAGAGGAGATATGGGGGGGGGGATACACCATGCGTCTTATCGAGCACCGCGGCCCAATTTCATTAAGCACATACTGTAACTAGGCACAAAACAATGTTGCCTACAAGAATACGCTTACCAGCCAAAAAGCCATGTCACACGTACCATCTGTGACTGGTTTCCTGCTAATTATTGTTTTACTTAGCAGAACTTTGTTAAGCAATATTTTCTGCTCAAGCAGCTCTATGAAAATGATGGTTGGCGGTTGTTTGGTAAAGGGGTAGAAATAAGATTGGAATGTGGTTATCTCATCATACACGGACTTTAGAGCTTTATGAGTGTAATATACCTTCTATCCAGATAGTTAACGAGAGTAAGTCGACACTTAATGGGAACAACTCGCTTTACCTACTGAACAAATGACGTCTTCTTGGTCAGATTTTACAGGGCGAGTTGACTCGTTAGTTTCAGTAAGTCGCCTTGGTGTGAAGAGCAGGGGCGGATCCAGGATTCGTTAAGGGGGGGGGGGACAACGGCGCACCCAGGATTTTGCATAAGGGTGGCTATACAAAAAAACACAACACGGTGAGGTTCAGGGACCGGCCTTACGGCCCGTGGTGGGGTCCGGGGCGAAGCTCTGAGCCTTTTGCGTTTCGAGGGGCGAAAAATCAAGCCTCCGTGTGCCTAAAACAGAAGAATAGACACACTATTTAAGGAATTTAGATCCATATAAATCTACTAAATTTACTGGAAAATTTGCTGTAACATCGATGGTGGGGTCCAGGAGGCGAAGCCCCCAGAAGCTCTGAGCTGTTGGCGTTTTGAGGGGTGAAAAATCAAGCCTCCGTGTGCGTGTCGTGGCCGAGCGGTCTAGTTCACTGGACCCAAGTTCTGGTGTTGTCAGCAGCAGAGTGTGGGTTCGAATCCCGGTCATGACACTTGTGACCTTGAGCAAGGCACTTAACCATAATTGCTTCGTAACAAGTTGGGAAGGTAGTGCATTTTTCTCTACCAGCCAGGCTCCTAGTGGATGATACCAATGCCTACATCCTTTGGACTGTGAAGGGGGTAACCCTGTTTCAGCCCCAGGAGTAGGTGGCAACGTGCCCCTGGTGGCAGTTGATTTGGGTCGATAGCCCTATTATGTTAAGTGTAGCCCTCACCTTGAAGTGGCCGTCCGGCCTTGTGATAATAGGCGATCTCTCATAAAAACCCCCAGAGAAATAGACACACTCTTAAAGCATCTATATCACTCTTCTAATTTTACTCAAAGAATATGTTAATCCCACAAATCTCGCGTTTGGATCTGGTCGCTGCATTAACTCGTTTCATGCATATTCATTAAAAACCTAGTGGGTAAAATCTGGCGTTTCTCAAATTCAAGCTGAGTGTAGTCTTTATGCTTGAATGCCGGAACGACATGAAATACATTTTATCCCGGACAAATTGGCACGTCAGGTTTCAAATGCTTATGTTATTGTTGAAAATCTAAACAATTACAAGTGACATATCATGAAATATTCATTTGGGCAGACAGAAAGACAAAAATTGAAATTGTGAATGGCATGGGATGAAAAAAAACATCCATCCTGCCGCCGGCTAATTTTTAAACAGGCAGTTCTTTTTTACCCCCTGCCCCCCCCCCCCTCCTCTTGATTCGCGCCTGATGAGTTATCACGGTAAGTCGAACCATAGAGAAAAATCCTAGAACCATTCCGAGCATAAATTAAGTCCACTTGGGGTGAACATTGTTCTCGGTATTTTTATAAGTAGAATGGCATTCTTGCATCGTACGTACTTTTTTCACTTTGAAAAATACTATGCCAAGCTGATTTCCTGCAGTTCACGTCTGTAGACACGACACAGAAACGAAAAGCACCCGTCAGCTATACCCGTGTGACTACCGGTAATGTTTTCCTTGTTGATACGTTGTCATGGGAACCGGAAGGCGCTATAGCGACTTGCTAATTAGTGGGGTTCGCAATTGGCCACTGGTGGCTATATCCGCAAATTTATTAACCAATTTACCCAGTATCAAACAAACAAAGCGCCAGGATGGAGTGGCCAAGCTTATTTTTAACTGCCGGGCTATTTACGGATTCATTTATAAGGTTACTTTTGAGTGCTGGGTGACCTAAGTATATTTCTTAATTGTAATATAAAACAACAGTTATAATAAACTTTATGATAACTGTTTTTATTTTTAAATTTAGCGTCTCTCTTTATTAAAGAGAGACGCTAAATTTAAACATGTGAATTTAGACCGACCTCTCGCAGTCCACTGAATAGTAAATTGTTCGTTCGTTTTCAACATTGAACACAGCTTACAACCATGAACACAGCTTACAACCAATCTGTGGTTATTCTAGCAATTGCGGTGATGGTAAAGTTTTATCAAAAACAGTGGAAACTGTTCAAACCCTGCTGGCTGGCTGCCTATACTGTAGCTGTATTTCTATTATAAAATAGTGACTTAATTAAACAATTCGTGTATAACTTTCATGTAGGCCTTATAGGGCCCAAGTTTCGCCAAGAAGTCTTTCCCACTACCAGCCTCCGATATAATTTTACTGATTTTGAGAAAACCGAGATGGCAAGACACCATAAATAACGTATATGGCAATTTATTGCCGGTTAAATTTACGATGAACTTGACTGATCCAATTTAAATTCTAAGCCCAAAATGATCATTATGTTTGATAGATATAGGCAATCAACGGCAGGCCTCGTGCATAAAATTCCACAGAAGCCGCGCTAAACCCCTTTTTTTCGTAGATCATAATCGACACAATTATTGACGACCTCGTAATTCGTTTCTGATCGGGCTTTGAGAAACATCTTTTAATGCTGACCCGAGACATAATCTTTCAAATATATAATTTCACTCTTCTGTTCTCTCCTCTTACGGACAGTGACCCTGCATAGTTGCCATGTAAATTATAATGGTTTTGACATAATTAGAACTCTTTCTTGGTAGACTTTTGAACAGAGGAAGGGAGCTCTTCTTAGCCTGCAATATGTACAAATGTGTTAATGGTTTAGCCCCAGACAGACTTTGTAATAATATTGAGATGTACTTTTGTAGACATGGGTTCAATACTAGAAATGCTGATTCCCTTTATGTTGTTCTCCCTAAGCCTAACATGGAATGAAATGAAATGATTGAAATGGAATGATTAGCAAAATGAAAAATGAAATGAAATGAAATGAAATGAAATGATTGAAATGAAATGAAATGAAATGAAATGATGATTGAAATGGAATGATTAGCAATCTTTTAATTATTCTGGTGCTGCTACATGGAACAAGTTACCTACTAAGGCACAAAATGCATCGTCTAGTGGTGGTTTTAAAAAGATGTATAAACAAATCAATTGTTAAGTTTTTTTTAATCCTCTTGTTGTTCTTCTTTTTTTAACTGTTTAATCTTTTACTCTGACTGTAAGTATTTTCTTAAGTAATGTTTTTCCTTTTTCTCTTTCTTTAAGACACAGGACCACAATGTTATACAGCCGTTGTGCTGATTGTTGTATCCCGTGTAAAGATTTTAAAATAAATAAATAAATAAATCAATAAATATATTGATGATTTGGTCAAACTTTACAATCCTCCACGCAAATTCCGTTGTGACAACTTAAAACTCCTCATTGAGCCCAAATCTCTTTCTCATGCTGCACCGCGTCTAAATAAACTGCCATCGCATATTACATTTTAGGCTCGACTCGACCACGGACCTCCACGGTTCACTTAACATTACTTTTTAATCTCAATGCATATGTATGTCATAAGGGACCATTGCCTACAAGCTTTGCGTCTTAAAGGCATCGTACACGTTTGGTAATTACTCAAAGTATATATTAGCATAAAAACTGACTTAGTAACGAGCAACGGAGAGCTGTTGACAGTATAAAACATCGTGAGAAACGACTCCCTCTGAAGTAACGTAGTTTTTGAGAAAGAGGTAATTTCTCACTAAAATAATAAAAAATTCTTGCAAGATGTTTTTATTATTCTATCTGAAAGCACACAAATTTGTACAACAGGGGTGTTTTTTCTTTCATCATTTTCTTGGAATTTCGATGACCAATTGAGCCCAAATTTTCATAGGCTTGTTATTTTGTGCATATGTTGGGATACACCAAGTGAGAACACTGGTCTTTGACAGTTACCAAACGTGTTCAGGGCCTTTAAATGGATCACTCTGCAGTGTCACGTTTGTTTTGCACCTACTCATTCAAACCTATGTTGTGAAACATTTACTTTGCATTTTGTAATGATTTCTTTTGATTGATTGATATTACCTTTTTGCTTTTGATATTGTGGAAATAAAATGAACCTTGAACTTTGAACCTTGAACCTTGAATCATCAGTTTATTTTAACCAGTGTAAGAAAAAACTCAGAGCCTATCTTTGTAATGAAGCATTTGCGGATTGTTCTTTCCGGGTTTCAACTGTATCCTCGTATTTTATAGTTCAGGTTATCTTGTACTTATTATGCACTAGCGCCATGAGCAGTTTTGTAGATTTGTACATGTCATCGTATGTCGAATCAGCAGTTTCTTTCTCCTTTGCTGTGCTTTTTGAGGTACTTCTATTTTTGGAGGTCAAATAAATAATAATAATAATAATAATAATAATAATGCGCTTTTTACATTTCCATTGTTGTTATTATTATTACTGACTCTTTTATTTCCTCTTGCCTTAAAGCTATACAGCTTAAATTAATAAATTGTTAAACCAACTCAAACAGCTCAGTTATTTCCACTGACATTTGCATTACTCTCTGTTTTTTTCTCTTTTTTGTTGTGTGTTTAATGATTTTGTAATTTTTCCCTTGAACTTGTAACCAACCTATATTTATTCAATTTTTCTAGTTTTGTTATGAGTGCTAGGATCCAATGTTTTTTAATGAATGTGCAATGTTTTCCATGTAACCTTTAATTATTGTATCTTGAGTGCATTTTTTATAGTTTTATGTGAACCGGGATCAGTGGGAGATTGGTGAGGTTTTTTTTTCTTACTGAATGGATTACCCAGAAAAAACAATAACTAAATAAATAAATTTATTCACAAACAATAAGATGACAGTAATACCTAAATAATCCGCATTAAAAATAAGTCCAAGAAAATTACTGCTATTACATGTCAGTTACAATGAGTTTCGGGAATAAAAAAATTGATAAATAAAAACACATATTAAATTTTAATAAAGATTGTACACAGTTATCTTGATTTATTCACGTAAGAAAGAAACTAAATTTAAGTTTGGTGAAAAACAAGCATTCAAAGACTTCATTTAGAAATTAAAGATAACAGTCTGTTATCTTGAACCATACATAGACATTTGTAAAATTTTAAACCACATATTTGGAGTCTACTCCTGTCATTTACCAAGAAATGTTTGAGAGTTTGTTTAAGGATTTGGACTATGTTAATTTGGGTGCTCTTTGTGTCTTCGTTAAAGAGAAGATCGCATCGGCATTTCCAAATACTCTTAAAGGGTATGTACAACATTGGTAATTGCCAAAGACCTGTATCAAAACTCGATGTGACTCAACATATACATGAAATAACAAACCTGTGAAAGTTTAAGCTAAATCGGTCTTCGGAGTCATGAGAAAACAGTGAAAAACCCTCTTATGTTTTTTTTTTTTTTTTTTTTTTTTTAAAAAAATCGGAATTTATCCTGCAGGATAAATACTATTATTTTACTCATTTCGTAAAAACCATGGCAATTTAAATTTAAGTAAATTTCAACTGAAGTTTTCTACCATGACCATCTTTATACCATGTAAGTTATGTGCTAATCTGTGAGCATTTATATTTTCATTCTTACCAATGTTGTACATACCCTTTAACCATATTGGCGACAATTAACATAGAGACAAAGGACAGAATAAACGACAACCACACTGTTTTTAAATTAGGTGTTTTTAAAATTAATTTAATTAATATTAATGACATTTATTTTGTTGTATGTATTTATGTTTTACGTATTTATAATGCACCCTTTCAAGCCAAGTATAACTCTTAAAACGTTTTACAATATTCATACTCCCTGTTCATCGGGGTCTATAAAAGCTTTTCTGAAACCATGTCAACTCCTTAGGGGCATGCATCACCGGCAACCATCTGGTGCATAAGTTACTAGTCATCCATATCAACTACCTACCCACCCTCACGGGTAACCTTTTGCTTCTTGGCGTTGAGAAGCAATTTTTATAGTGAAAACTCCCCAGTGAGGGCCGTTGTCGGCGTAGCACATGTTGACATAACCTATTTAATTGTTTCCATTGTCTTAACCACATCGTACACTGGTCAGCTCATATAATATACCATATGGACTATGCTGCACGTCCACTGCATATTTGTTGGTCAAAATGGTGTTGGTTAAACGCATTACTAATTTGTTGGTTACAAATATTGGCAGTTAAACGAAATCGTTGCCCAACACGTTTGGGCAGATCGGGTTGATCAAATTATTGGTTAACTGGATGGTTCAAAGTTATTTTCATGGTTGGGCAAATGGTTGCATAATTATCACATCATTGATTTTCCAGGAATACATTTCAATACTCGTGTGTCTATAAATAGCACACCATCTACCACCCAACCTGTGACAGTTCAATTAAAGTGGGTGATCTTGTCAGATATTGGCGATGAACAAGATGTGTGTCTTTTCAGTGATATTATGAACATGCTGATTTTTTGAGACTCCAAACGCTATGTTCTCGACTTTTCATGGACTATTTAAGCCATAGAGAGTGTGACTGTGTGTGAGTTTGCAAAACTCTTTTCATACCAATAATTATAACTTTAACTTGTATACAGCATTTTTTTTGGAAATGAAAAAAAAAAATAACCTAACCCCAAACAAACACAACGAAAACAACAATTTAAAATGACGAAATCGCTAATCACCAAATCACCAAATAAACGAGGACAGATATCAATGATTAAAGGAAGATATCCGTTTAAAGGTAGGGTTGTTCCGCCCCAACTTGACAATCGCACCAACTATAGTTGGGACTGGTCCCAACTTGAGTGTTCAAGTTGGGGCGTCCCAACTGTAGTTGGGACAGTAGCCACAGGCACATAAATGACAAATTTCACACTCATCTACTATTCTAAAGCCAAAACTGGGCCCAATACCCACATAATTAATGAACAAGTTGTTGAGGGGAGATCCACGCCCGCATGTTGTTGCAGTCCCCACAATCATGGAGCAATAAACTAGTTTATTGCTCCATGCCACAATCGATCACGGTTTCTTTCGCGGATGTTATCCTGACGTACACAGCCTGGATCGCCCATAGAACTCTACAGTATTATTACACTGTAGAGTTCTATGGGCGATCCCAACTACAGTTGGGACGCCCGACTTGAACACTCAAGTTGGGACCAGTCCCAACTATAGTTGGGACGATTTTCAAGTTGGGACGGAACACGGTCATAGATTGGTTTTGTAAACGTCATGCTGATTTATGGGCACAATTATCAAGACTTAAAGGGACACGTTGCCTTCGGGTTGGGCGCTGTTGGGCGCTTTTGGGCTATAACAAGCGTTTGATGTATAATGAGCACGGTCGGAAAGATGTTTAAAAAGTAGAATATAATTATCCACACAAACGTGCCTTAGAAATGCTTCGCTTTTGCTCACTTTCGCGAAACAAAACACTCCGCCATTTATGGGAGTCAAGATTTTGACTCCCATAAATGGCGGACAAATTCTATTAGTCTTATTTCCAGTCGCAGCTGTTGAACTACGACTGAGCAATTATTTTATTAAAAATGTTACGATTACCATCTGTTTATTGTATTCCAATAAATATCCAACACCGAGCTGAATCTAGCACAGTATTGGGCCCGATATAGCCAGCCGGCGATTAGAACACATGCAGTACAGGGAGGTGAACCGAATGTGATAGTTTGTCTCCTCCCTGTACTGCATGTGTTCTAATATTCTGAATATGCGGCTGGCCGTTCCGCAAATACGCGGCTGGATATTTCGGACCCAATACTGAGCTAGCTTTAGCTCGGTTTACAAGTTGCGAGCGAGGTAGAAAATGAGATATTACCCGGTTTTCATCTGACCATAGAGCAAGGAGATCTGACTGGTTTACCAGACCACTGACTACGGCACTAGCGTAACGACTGTTCGTCGCGCATTTTGCCCATTACATGGACGGTGGTATTTACGGCTGGAAATACGTATACGTTTCGCGGGGCAGATCTCGGGGTCAGATGGCAATGTTGTTGTTTTTTAATCACCATTCACTAATTATAACACATTAAAGGCATGTTATTGCACGAACAACTCTTAATAAGGATATGGAACACTTCCAAACGAAAAAATTTCTTGAGATTTTAAGGCAACGTGTTCCTTTAAAGTCACCTGTAAACGTTGCAGCTGAACACAGAAAACAGCAAACAACAGTCACGGTATTTTTACCAAGAATGTCAAATTCATCCATGTTTCAGAGAAGTGACAATGGGTACCAACCGTATCACTGGCTGCAACATCCACAAACGGACACCCGAAAAATGTGCATTTCCAAAACTCGTTTTGAGGGGAGTTTTTGAGATTCAAATTTGTTGACATAATTTCGCAAGATATGCTTACATCATTACCATATGTTTAACAAAGAGGTTTTCTGTGTCATTTTTTTCTGGGTCATTAGCAAAGTATTAAACATTTCACAATAACAAAAGAAAAACAAAACTAAAACAGGCTTTTAAAAACCCAATTAAAATGAGCTTTGGGGATTAAGGGTCTCCGGTACCTGTTCGGTTATAAAGCCTAATACACCGGAACATGTACTAACATTGTCGAATCAAGCCATCCGTGTTAACAGCAGCGCTGTGTGGGTTCGATCCCAGTCATGACACTTGTGCACTTGAGCATTTAGGAACTTAAACATAATTGCTTCGTAAAAAGTTGGGAAGGTAGTGCATTCTGCGCTACCAGCCAGGCCAGGCTCCAAGTGGATGATACCCATGCCTACATCCTTACGGATTGTGGGGGATAACCCTGTTTCAGCCCCAGGAGTAAGTGGCAACGTGCCCCCAGTGATGACCAAATTCAGAAGAACGTAGACCCCCAATTTGCCTGAGAGAGGTTTCGATTCGACATTCGTGTTACGCTCTGCGAACAGGCAGTTCAGACTAATTAGACCATTTCAAATTAATAGGATCAATAAGAAGTTGACTTATGTTCCCAATTACTGCAAGTGAATGAAACGTTCATTGCTAATTATATTTTTGTAATGAATTGACTGAGTTACCGGATAATAGTCATTTGATTGAGGCTATGCACTTTTACATCTGACATTATGAAAGTGAGAAGGACCCACAGGGCTTTCACGAATATTGAAACGTGAATTTCATAAATGTCTCGTCCCGGTCTCAGCCTGGTTAACAAGAGCTTCCACAGAGGTATAACCAAATTTAGAAATACACAATATTTATGACTATCATAAATTTAAAAAAAAATACAACATGGATTCGATATAAATATGATTGGAACTATATAGCTACTGGGAGAGCACGATGGTTTGGAAAGACATCTGCTCTCGAATTTCAAAGTGGGCTCGAATCACACCCGAGTAATTTGCCTGTGGCGTTTGCTTTGTTTGTGTTTTGTTTAGTTTGTTTTCCCCTCCTCTCTCAAATAATATTGTTTTAAACAATGCAAGCTTCCAAATATATTGAATGACAAAACTTAATAAAGAAATAA
The DNA here is from genome assembly GCA_021014325.1 of Plazaster borealis. Lineage (NCBI taxonomy): Eukaryota > Metazoa > Echinodermata > Asteroidea > Forcipulatida > Labidiasteridae > Plazaster > Plazaster borealis. The sequence continues at coordinate 14,645,290 of CM037455.1, read as the reverse complement.
AAATAAAAATAAAAAATACAATAAAAAATACAATAATACAAAATTATATATATGTTTGTATTTTGTTTTAAGGTAACGCTGTCCTATTTTCCAATCTGAATTATCAAGACTTCAATGAATGAGGATGTTTACAATGTAATTACTTCTTTATTCGTTTGCCTGTATTTGTTTACTCCAGTTTGCAACATCCTTGTTGCTAATATGTCTTCGGGATTTGTTGCCGTTTCTAATGACCAATTTGTTTTCCCTTATTTTCTCTTCTATAATGGTAATTGTTTGTGTTCCATTTTGCGTATTGCGAGCCTAATGTCTGAATTAATGTCCTTGCTTGTTTGTTTAATTGTAGCCTGGTTGAGTGCATCAGTCAATTATTTTTCCAGTCAGCTCGTTTTGCAACCCTGCATATCAAGCAGTCTTCGTCTTGTCCTTTCTCTATCACAGTCACTTTTTACATTTTGCTGTGGTGTGCAGTTTCACTGTTTCATAATTATAAAATATTTATTTTTCCTGTTCTGTGATATTAATGGAAAGGCACGGGAAGGAGACCGGTCTGTCCTCTATAACTAAAACAGGACGAGCATTCACTAAAATACTACAGTAAAAACCACACGATGACGTATACAATAACAAATGATTTATCGCCAGCAACTAATTTGTTCTTCACAAGAAAATAGCAGTCACTTAGTGTAAATGACACAGCACAGTCACATAAGCGCAAAAGGTCAACACGAGGCTTGCTACATACATGCAAGTTAACAATACCCGATTCAACTAGCCCTAACAATTACCATATTTCTCTGGAAAAAAAAGTCGATCTAAACACAAAACAAAACTCACAGGGAGCTCTTGGACATTATCCCCCCCCCCCAAATGAATAGTGTCTTAAGCATGGCCAGAGCCATGCTCCCTACAAAATAGAGAGAAAAACCTATAGAAAATAAATATACCCTCTCTTGCTCAATGCTAAAATGAAAAAAAAAAAAATATAGAGTGAGTCCAAAGGTTTTTACAGTAAATATGCAATTAAGAAAGTTGCATCCAGTCCAAGTAAGATTGAGGGTACACTTGCGATCACTGCAAGTTCCCTACATTAATTACGTCCACGGAACCCGAGAGGTCCAAAAACAAATCAATTAATACAAATGCGTTCAATACACTTACAAATGAACGTTATTTAGTTAAAAACTAACCTTCAAAAGCATCTATCCACTGGGCAACCCCACATTTTTTAAAGAGACGCCAAGGGCACAGCTCGACACCACTCGCCATTGTGGAAACAAAATCGTTTCGAATCATGGTGGTACGAGGTATCACAGGAACTGTGAATCATAAGGTTAATTATACTCACCATTTTGTTGGATAACACACATACATATTGACAAACTTTTGTTCATAAAAACCCCAACACTTGGTCAAGTATAATTGCCCAACTGCTACATCAAACCTTTCTACCCTACAATTGGTTAAACAACAATACCAATGAATGGATATCTACTTTAAACAAGCCCAATAATTCAATAAAATATTCACTAACAGTTGGTTGAAAAGTGCCCAGTATATGAACAAATACTTGTAACCAATAAATGGTATACAAAGCATATCCAACAGCTGTGCAATTAGAATTAACCAACTAGTTGGGTTAGCCCAATAATTTAGTATAGTAAATGGTTTACCCAACGGCTGTTGGGCAATAACTGCAAAAAAAAAAATGGTGGGGCTGATATTTGAACCAACGTTGGGTAAAAAGTTGGGTAATTTTTACCTTGTTTTGTTTACAGTGACACACCGGCAATCGTGGACCCTCCTTTGTTCAACTCTATGTGATAGAAACATTGAAGCACAATGTTTCCCTTTGTGATAGCAACCATGGACCTATTATTTTGTTATAGGTCCACAGTTACCTACCCACACCGACATTATCAATATGCATAATAAGCAATTAAAATACATCAACGATAAAATTGAAACATAATCATGGACTCTGATGCCTTCGGTTATCACTGAGCAACAACTGCCTGGAATACTAGGTATAAGCGCAATAAAACAGACCCCAGCGATTGGCTCACCAGCGTATACGCGTCAGAGTCACGGCATGCCAATACAATGTTGCCGATTTTATCCTATGGGGACTGATTCACAAACAGTGCGCGCGCGGGGAGGGGATGCAGTGATCACGTATGCCTACACGATGAACGCAGCCGATAGGTTTAATGCACAGTCATCAATCGAGCTGTCGAGTATGAGGTAGTGCGGCTCGCAGGCAGTCCAAGCTCGTGACATTCCAGGTCGAGACGTGACCACACAGCGCGGGTTGCTTTCTCGAGTTTAAAAATTGCGCATCTTTATTTCGCGGTAGTTACAACGTAGTCGGACTGTTTGCGACAGTGCTAGTTTCAATTAAAGAAACATATTATTCAAAGATACGAAGCAGTCCGCGGCTGTTAATATGACTGCAGCCTGTAACTAACAGCTAGACCAAAGAACAAACCGTGTTTACGTACGACCAGTGGGCCGTAGAGAGAGATTGTGTCCGTCAGTTTTTCCAACAAACATTTTATACCCGGTTTATCAACAAGAAAAAAACCCACCCAAGCGCTACACCTATATATGGGGACAGTCCCCCATGCGAACCCTTCTAACAAAGTCCAGCTTGAAGAGTCACATTTTAATTCACCAGAACCATATATCCGTATCATCATTATTATGGTGTTGTTATTGTACAGCGTCAAGCCTAACTTGAACAGTTGAATGGAAACTGTGCACAAAGTTTAGTTACCTTAGTAAACAAACAAATACACGGCATTAAGGTGAGATACATTCCCGGTATATAACATTGGAGGATATTCCCCGAGTTTGCAAACTTACTTCTTCTCAAGGACAACGCGGGAAATCAGGAGAGACGGACTGAGTTGAATCAAATTGGAATTCGCTGATGTGTTGATTGTATCAGAGTGTGAACACAGTGATACGTCAGTCAGCATTTTAAGTGGGCCGAGGAAATATCCAGGAAGAGTTAATGGATCCGGTGACTGATTGAGAGCAGCATCCCCAGGTCGTTTCTTTCCCCGGGCTGACTCGGAACTCAACAGTATCATACAATAAAGAACAAGCCTCTTCCTACCTCAGCCCCAGACTTATTCAATAGAGGAGTGGGCCACCGACACACACGGGTATTCCCCCGTAAGGCGCCTACAATCTCAGTACCGGTCTTGTGTTCGCGTTGGACGGGTTATCTGTGGAGTTCTCAGTGTGGTTTACGGTGTTGTGCGTGTGTGTTTGCGTGCGCGCTGTTAACTGTAGAGTTACGCCTACGAGTGCTCTCAACTACTGTTGCAGTTGATTGTTTGAATTGCCTCGATCGGCCCATCGGTCTTTGATATACAAATATGGAGAGGTGGTCTGTATTAGGATTGGAAGTATTTCTTGTTGTGGCCATTACCTTCACTGAGCAGCAGCTGTCAACCGAATCTCCTTATGGTAGGTTTTTTTAATTACATATTTTAACAATCTGAACTGAATGCAAAAACTTAATATCGAAAGAACAAAACTACAAGTCACCCAACAAGTATTTCAATCAATACACAATGAAAACTTCATCATGTTGGTTTGATTGTGGCCATGTTTTAGTGTGTGGGATGTATACCAGCAGAGCCCCTTTGTCAGGTTCATTATTACTATTGGTTATTTAATTTGTTGGTCTATTTAAAACATTAAAATCTCTCGGCCCAAGAGCCGAGTTACATCTGAATTCAGAAAGAAGTAAAACAAAGTTCAAATTCATTAAACAAAGAATAAAATACAGACACAACAACACACAATTTAGAGCTATATTGAGCATTTTAGTTGAAAGCGGAATGGGCTGTTTTTGTATATTTTCCTTCGGCTAGGAGGGATGGCAAGATGGTCGCAGTTCCGAATATTAATACTGTGTCGATTGCTGCAATTGGAAAAAATCAACTAATCTATGAACATGAATTGTTGTTTTTTCTAATGTTGATTACGTTAGTAAACAAACAAAAGAAAAACTTAAACAAAAAATCTCGGGGACATTTTTCTCGCTGTGGGTGAACTAGAAGACAACGAATACTTTGTCCTCAAATCCTCTTGGTTTTACTTCGTATTTGAGGTGGAACTACTTCTATTGAAAATTACAATTAGTGAACTTTTTATAATCAACTTGTATAATCATTGAGCTTTCAGATCGACAGGAACAATAGTGTTTCAGATAATTTATACACATCCTGTATGAAAAGGTGTGCAAAGCAGGCTGATCAGGTTGAATAAATAAATATTCACAGATTTGCTAATAAGTTTAATGGTTTAAAGATCACCATGTTAGGAAAACTTCCCTTTAAATGTGCTGTATACAGTTGGTAATTTGAACCCACTGTTTGTTTCAACCCTATATAGTTGTAGATATATACCATAAAAGCTAACCTGTGAAAATTTCATTTCAAAAGGTGGTTACCGTCTTTTTTAGATATTGGCGAAAATTTGAAGCGGTTATGTCCACGCAGGAAGAATAATCTGCATTGGAATACACAATCTAAGAAGCGTATCGGCCGTAACGCTTCTCAGATTCAAATTTTTGGGGGATAAAAAGTGATATCTTTTGTTTAACCGCAGTACTTCAAAGTGAAAAGTTTCTCAAAATTCATTATACTATCCAAAGCTGCTGCACTTCTAACCAAGTAAGTTTTTATTGCCATTAATTTTAAGAGTCCTTACCAAACGTGTACGATACATAAAATGTTAACAAGAAATGCTTTTTAGTCTTAAAAAAAAGGCAAATTAGTTTTGGTCTCATGAGACCTAAACTCGATGTTTGAAAAAAACCACACACAAAAACACATTTTTCACATTTTTGTTTATGGTGTATATGTTGGTTCGCTCAAGGCGTGGATAGGGCCTACTGGTCTGTGAAAATTAACAATGTTGTCTATGTGCTTTTAAAATGCGAAGGACCTCTGGTAAAGACTCAATTTCGAATTCTCATCAAACTCATTTAATACCGTGCGAGAATGAGAGTTTATGCAGGTACCAGTTAGTAAACAACAAAATGAAACAAAAATATAGTTATAATGCTCATAGATAAAACAACACTGTGTCAAACAAATTAACATTATCAATTGTAATACAGTTTGCCTGGTTAAATTATTATTATTATTAGTTTTGTCTATTGCTTTAAAGCAATACAGCTTCGTGTATTCAACAACAACAACAACAAAAACAATAAAACATCAATTCCACAATAATAAAAGTCCAATTATTGCTATTAAAATATAGAAATCAATGAGAAACAAAAAAATAAAATAAATACAGACACAAGTATATACAATTTAGCGTTACATAATCAAGTGATACGAAAAACTAAAGAAAATAATTTAAATTTCCCCAAATTACTAAAACAACATGAAAAAGGTTCAGAAAAAAGCACATTGTAGATCCCACTCATTCATTTATATATTTTTATATAATTATATATGTGTATTCTATAGCCTACTACCGATGATATATTGTTTAAAATAAGTGGAGTCTATGGTAGGTCATTGTTTGATAATAGTTGTTTTGTTTACTTTCTCTCGCTATTCCCCGGATGGCCTCTGCTTGTATTGCATTGTCCACACAATTTAAACAAACAAAATACAATTTACAAATGAACACAATTTATACACATGCTCCCATCTGCCGTATATCAGATTATCTTTCCTTTCCCTCTTTACGTGCCGTGGTAAGAAAACATATCGAGGCTATACTGTCTTATTCGAGCTGTGGCTGCAGTTTCCATTTATCCTCACAGGAAACTCAATATTAAAGGGAAAGTTTACCTTTGGTATTTGGAACCGTTCGATTGTTTTAATCCTGAATGTAGACAAACAGTACAACTATACAACCTGTAAAAAAATTCGATACAAAAGGTCGCGTTTTTTAGTTATCGCCGAAAATCCAGAGCGGTTATGTCAACGCTGGAGGAATAATCCGTAATTGGAATACACAATCTTTGAAACGTATCTGACATTAACGTTTCTCAGATGAAATTTTTTTTGGGTAAAAAACTGATATCTTTTTTTCATAACCACTTAGCTTCGAAGTGAAAATGATTCTCAAAATGCTTTATACTATCGAAAGCTGCTGTACTTCTAACAAAGTAGGTTTTTATTGCCATTAATTTTAAGAGTAACTACCAAATGTATATCTTCCATTTAAAGGTTCTACTTTGCATCCATCACATCTGCAGGTTTTCCAATGGTTGCAAATTTTGTTTAAGTATCTGAGACCATCAGAAAGGGTTTCAAAATGTGAATGGACATGCAGGCTTTGCTGAACATAATTTGAGTTGATTCATTTGATGTGTTGTTATTTATTAGTCAACCTCAAATTTATATCAAAAATTGAAGAAAAAGGCAGGTAAGTTACTTGCCTTTTTCTTCCATGTTTTAAAAACAATTTAAGAGAAAAAACAAACAAAAATATCCATTACAAAATCAAATAATTTTCAGTATAAGCCTGCATGTCAATATACATGTTGAAACACCTTCTTGCGCTTTAAAATACTTAAACAAAAATTACAACCATTTGAAGAAAAAAAAAACTGTTAACGTGACGGTAGATAAGTCAACCATATTGTGTTTTCTGTCAGAATATTGGATCTCACCAGTGACATTTCTGGGCAAGGTCTCTCTTCAGTTATCGGATGTCCTGACCCCTATAATTCTGCACTCGAAATTGCTCTGATTTATCCGGTCTTCTCCTGCTCAGAGCACGGACAATGACATGAAGAAGAAGAAAAAAAAATGCCCCAGAAACCCAGAAACAGTTGAAATTCACGTAAGCTATAAGTAAGCCCCTTGAGCTTTCATTTTACCGCGGAGGGATATTGCCATTATTGACACTTTCTCATTGTTTGCTTTATAGGAAATGTCACCATGACCGGTTATACCTGTCTCCAACACGGCGGCTTCATCACAAATGACAGGGTGTGCGACGGGGTACCAGATTGTAACCTTGCAGACGACGAGTCGTTCTGTGGTAAGTCGTTCAGTCTGTTATCTGTCTGTAAAAACAGCTTTAGACTGTCATATCTGTTCAATCATCTTAATTCCGCTCCTCTTCCCAATTAAATACCTTACTCAACCATTTGATCCTCCACACGACCACGTGTTTTCCAAACTCAAGACTGTACGTCTAGCATAGCAATGGGAAACGCCAAAACCAAACAGTGATAAGAAACAAGGGTGTTCTGATGCTACCGTTCAGTCTCATATCCAATCAATTTGAAAAGTGCTCAAACGCATCCAGGGTTGATTCTGTCTTAAAGAAACAAAGATGTTCTGAAGGTGCTTGGTTAGTTTCGGTTTTTTGAGATATTTCTCCAGGACCAAGTACACCGAGCGGTGTTAGGACAACCTCGCCGCCGAGAGGTATCTGGAGTCCAGAGGATGACCAGACTTTTCGACCCACGCAACAAATGCTAGGACATATATACTGAGATTTTCATGTTCTTCTTCTTGTTCTTTTTGTGCCTTTACTAGTTCTTCTTGTTTTTCTTCTTCTTCTCCTTGTTTTTTCTTGTTCTTCTTCTTCTTGTTCTTTTCTTGTTGTTGTTCTTCTTCTTCTTTGTTGTATTTTTCTTCTTTGTGATGTTATATTTTTTGTTATAATAAAGCACTTAAAAATGTCTCCGGTGTGCAAAATGTTTCCAGCGACATGCAAGGTGTTTATTTGTTGGTCTTTGTTCCTCGTGAGAGACTGCTTGCCATCGTTACGCACAACAATTTATCTCACTAAAGAAATTCCAGCCCGGAGGGAAGGCTATCAATCATCAGCGGTGGATCTGATGAGACATTACACAATCATATACAGAGCTGCAAAAAAACTGAACAATTATGTTGATATATAGTCTCCTCTCGAAGGGTATGTTTGATTGCTGTCGAGAGACAAGTGGACACGCGAGATCATTATTTCTTTCAGCATCGACTTAAGTGATAGCTTAATGATTCCGCTCGTCACTGTGTGTTGATGAGTAGAGACAGTGCATGCATTACGCCTCCACCAAAGGCATCCCAAAAGGAAATGCTAAGTGTTTTATTAAGGTGCTGTACATCTTAATTTGTGTTGTACACACATTTACAAATCGTCACTGACGCCGCGAACTGACACCTTGTGCACCAAACCACTTGTTACGAGGATTTTTTGTTCTCCTTTATTCGTCAAGACCTACATTTCAATGAAGTTTCAAAGCTTCATACACTTTACTTTTTTAACGATTTCAACCTTTGCACGAAAGTGGCGATTTTCGTTTTTACGAACTGACACAAAGGTTTCATTTACCATTGGAATGCACGGCGCTCAAATGTGAAGAAAAGTACCGACGGACTGATGACACGAACCTTGTGTGTTGCGCGTGCGCGGACTTCCGTTTTTTCCCAAAGTGACACATGCGCACGTAGTGTTGTCAAACATTGAAATGTTTCACTTCGTGTCCACTATACTATAAGAAAACTTGTTGTAAAGTTTTAGGGTGTTTTGAAAAGCGTTTAGCTTTTTCGACGCAGTCTTCTTCGATTGCTAGTTTTTAATTTTACGGACTTCTCTTAACTGCGGGCTCCTAAAGTCTCAAATACTAAAACCACACAGGCATGTTTGTGTGGATCATTATATTCTACTTTTAAAACATCTTTCCAACCATATTCATTTCCTAACGAACGCTTTCAGACGCCTTTTATAGCCAAAATCGCCCAATCCGAGGCAACGTGTCCCTTTACAGGGTAATTAGCTCCCCAATAAGGCTGCAATTTTGTTTCCAATATCTAATATCTACATGTCAATGGGGAATGCCTCAGGCAACCTTCAAAAGGTCAAGGCGACCGGTTAGTAAACTCAACCCCATGGATGACTAAACTATCTCAAATAATATTAATAATAATACTAATAATAATAATAATAGGCATGTGTAATGCGCCAAATCAATCCAAAGAGATGTTCAAGGCGCAGAGAAGCAGAGACAATGCAAACAAAACAATACGTATGTACAAAATATATCCGGTGAAAAGAAAACCAAATCACAATTAGGGAAAACATACGATAATTAACAATGGAAAGCAACAAAACTATGAATTAAAGAAATACATCTTGAAAAGGTGAGTTTTGAGAGTAACTTTAAAATTGTGTACATCAGAAATATTACGAATATCTTGAGGAAGTTCGTTCAAGAGAGAAAATCCAGCATGTGCGAATGAACGATCCCCCGTAAGGTGTGAGTTTTAGGAACAACGAGTGATGATGAATTGGATGACCGAAGATTCCTTGACGGTCAGAAATTATTTTAAATTTTAAGTTGCTATTATTTTTTTTATTTTTTACGGAGTAGGAACATTTATTATTTTCATTTGATGCTTTGAAAGTCAAATCCTATTGTCACACGCCCAAAGTTTTCGCTACTTCCACATCCAAAGCTGGCGAGCGTTTATGTAAAAAACAAAATCACTCATTCCATCGTTCAAAAGCATTTATTAAGACAGAAACATTTAATTCTAAGAAGAAGGTACGTAAAAGCCAAGACCATTTATTTAACTTTTCTTAAAATAATCGAAGGAAAACAAGCTCACTGCATGCAACTACTGTGGCTTCTGGGTATCGGTGTAGCCAGAGTGTGGCCAACATTGCAATGACGTCACACTTGCGAACTGGTATGGAAAAATGGAGATATCAATATTTAAAGTACAGTAATCTCTTTTTAGAAATAGAAAAATCTCTATTTGGATATGGTGAAATCTTTTCCACAATAACAAAAGACCATTCTACAAGATGCATCCCGTACATGTAGAAACAGTTGTAACAGGAGAAACAGCTTATTACACAAGTGGTCTCTGTCTAGTATCACATTCCGGAATGTTGTGCAGATCTAAAAAGATACACTTAGAAATTAAACATGCACGTGGAGTGTCCGGATTCCAAGCCCTCAAAGTACTTTAGGTATCACAGGTGATATATAATGCTTTTGTTTTTCCCCTTTTCTTTTTTGGTTATACTTGTTTATAAGCCGGCCTAACGTCCCGGGAGTATAGACGTGCCTGTAATGGAGCGGTCGCCTGTTCGAATCAGTCGTGGTTTAGCATTAGTTAACAAGAAATGCATCCAGTTTAGAGATTGTTTTACATAACGCTTGGAGGTGCTTTTAGGTCTTGGGTGGTAAATATTTGCATCAGATTTGCATCAGACAATTTGTTGCTATACGTGGATCGGTTGCTAGAAACGTGCAACATCGTTATGATGACATTCGCTATATGCTTGCATAATTAGCTATTCCCACTAAATAGCCTTTCACGCATGCGTACAGACACTATTGGTTGACAAACGACTTTGAGTTGCGCACTAGGCAGACGCACAAATGCGTCACGCCATCAGCGCCATACAAAATGGCACGACGTTCTCTCAATTTGCCAACCAATGATTTTAGTGCGCACGTGCAATGTGCAATTACTTATTTCATGGGAAAGGTCGATTGAAACGACCAATGCACAGCCACTGTGTTGCTCTTATTGTAGCCCTTCCGCTAAGCCCTTTCCGGCCCAAAATGTCCCTCGACGAAGCCTACTTACTATTTTTTGCTTTTTTAAAGTTTACTTTCAAAAGGTCCACACTTCGTATTGTAATGCTTATAGCCACTTCGACATGTGCCTTCCATGGGAAATTGTGAGTCAAACAAACTACAAAGGTTCCTAGCACTGGACGTAACATTAAAAATGCCTTCTCGCGGGCTGGAGTCACTAAAGGGATATGAACCACATCGACCAGGAAGCAATTAACCATAATTTATGTACAACAACCTTGCATATGGGAATTCGATCTACATCTTTTTAGTGAATTTTCCTATTTAGCTCGTTCAAGTGTATGTTTAGATTTCGTTATTATAGCTTAAACTTGTATATACAAAGGCATCTGGGTAAGGGCTTATTTTTAAGAGCGCCCATTTGTTCAATGTTTTCTTGACCAGTCAAGTCTTCTTGTTTTGAAAAAGCTGAACTGTATAATTTAGTTACTAACATCTACTCTTGCCAACGCCATTAGATTGGTGCATTTTTTTCAACATGGAGTAGCCCGTAGATTATTATGCAAGCGTTGCGTATTTATATATGCGTATGGCCGCGCGTGCGGCCTGCGTGACGTCACTTCCTGCACAAGATCCTGTAAAGTTCACCAGCCCGTCCCAGCTGGTCTCGTGTAAGACTGTTTAGGGCCGTGCAATTAGCTTCTTCTACGGATGGAGAAAGTGGTTCATCCGCGATATCGATACTGTCATTTTTGCTTCCAGCATGCTTTGCACGTAGCTTCGGAGGCGACGGTGATTTGGTCCACCATAGTCGACAAGGCTCGTGTTGATGTATTCATTATTGTCACAAGACCAGAAGAGGGTTTAAAACATGGTTTATTGATGGGCACTATTCAGCCAGGACGTAACGGGATATCACGTGCTGGGGAACGTTAAAAATGAACCCCACGAGACACGTGGCAGTGAGGCACGACGAATGCAGCAATGGTATTATTGGTCGTACTCGGGTTTCAGACAGATTAGATGTGCGACAAACTGTGTTCTGGGATTTGTTTTTTTTTCCCCCCGTTAGTGGTTGACGAATAATGCATGAAGATCTCGTACAGGTTGCCCTCTGGGATGTGCCATCAATCTGTGCCCACATACTTATGTTAAGACGTCAGACTTAAGTCGTAAGAAAACTTTGTTGATCTCCAAAATGAAGAAATTTAATTTTCTCGCAAAAGTTTAAAACACTGCACAAGTTCCTATAAAAGTAAACAGTTACCGTAAAGCAGATAAAGTATGACACAAACAATGACCGTGCAAGGAGTAAAAACCTATCCGCTCAAAACCTGTCAAACCATACAGACATTATAAGATACAAATATACAAAGCTTTTGAAACAACATTCATCTTCAGCCCTAATCCTTTGTATAAAAATGAAAATATTCATCCAACTATTGTATTAGCATATAGAAAGTACGGTGTTACGTCTACCCACCAGGCACTATGTGTATGACGTCAGTCGATGCGCATTTATACCGCTTCTCAATGTGTCAAAGAAAGTCACCATTGTCAAAAAAAAACCCAGTATAAACGCAAAATGTTTCTCGCAGGCGCGGTAGACCTTAGAATACAAAAAGGGGGTCGATAAGAGAACAATCTACTCTTAACGTCTCAATTAAATTACAACTGCTTGTCCAGTTTGACGCCTAAGAGAAATAATGCGCTTACCTCAGAGTTGTTTACTGCAGCTTGCAATGTTGTGACACATAATGCACGGCGTCTTATATGGAAAAAAAGGTGTCATTTGTAATTATTCATCGTTGACTGAATAACAGTATTGTGTATAGCCATACGTTCGACCCTAGCAGAGTCTTTATAAATTGCTAAATGACAGCCGAATACAGTTTTACTCGTGTAGCAAAAGCAGTATTAAAGACATTGGGCACATTGGTAATTGTCAAAGACCAGTCTTCTCACTTGGTGTATCTCAACATATCCATAAAATAACAAACCTGTGAAAATTTGAGCTCAATTGGTCGTCGAAGTTGCGAGATAATAATGCAAGAAAAAACACCCTTGTCACACGAAGTTGTGTGCTTTCAGATGCTTGATTTCGGAGACCTGAAAATCTAATTCCGAGGTCTCGAAATCAAATTCGTGGAAAATTACTTCTTTCTCGAAAACTACGTTACTTCAGAGGGAGCCGTTTCTCACAATGTTTTATACTATCAACAGCTCCCCATTACTCGTTACCAAGTAAGGTTTTATGCCAATAATTATTTTGAGTAATTACCAATAGTGTCCACTGCCTTTAAGTATTAAGAAAAGAGAGGAGAATGCAGTCAGAAAAAAGGGGGTTGACGATGAAGAAGTAGACAGGGGAGGGGTTCGAGGGAAGGGGCTAAATCATATGAGTGGTAACACCAAAAGAAACAATCTAAAGTAAGAGAAAAACAAATAGTGAATAAGACAGACCGAAAGGGGGAATCTTTATTTAAAAAAAAGCGGATGAAATCACAAGTACTCCGTAAACATATTCATGTTTTTACTCTTACGAGATGAGACACAATACAATCTTTATATAATTTTACAATATTTTTATATTGTTTTTCCCGACAACTCACTTCTTCCATCCACTTGGGGCCACACTACGCAGCGATGGATGGAATGTTTCCTTACTGCTGACTACAAACTATGTGGCTCTAAGCCCAGTCAAACTGAGGAATGCCATTTTTGTTTCTAATAATAATAATAATAATAATAGTGGCTTCTTCTTATTCTTCGCACATATCCGTCACTCAGTGACGCTCAAGGCGCTTTAACGTTCATTATTTTCCTGCAAGGTATTGTGGAGCTACGTTTTTGAAGTGTGAAACCAAGTCCTTTTACATAGCACCATGTAATGGTTTACAAGGTGCTGTGGCGCAATATGCTGCCGATCAAACCAGGAACACCGGGGCGAACCCCTTCTCTTTTCGATAAGTGCACTGGGTTCTTTTACGTGCATTACACAACACACGGGACCTACGGCTTAACGTCCCATCCGAAGGACGTGGTTAAGTGTCTTGCTTAAGGACTGTGTCACGACTGGTAATGACTCTGAAAATTAATGGCAATTGTTTTGTTAATTCGAATTGTATCAGCTTTCGAGCTGTCTTTTATCGACTTTGATTTTCAATAAACAATATCAATTCAATTCAATTAAATTCTTCTTCTGTCAAGGCTGAGCGGTCTAGTGCACCGGACTTAGGTTCTGGTTGGTCATCAAAGTGTGGGTTCGAATCCCGGTAATGACGATTGTGTCCTTGAGCAAATAATTGCTTCCCTTCAACCAGAAGGACCTTCACCAAGGTTTATGTGATTGATCTAGCTTGATGCTCTACATACTTGACAGCACAGGCTGTATATTCCCCAGGGAGCTGACATGGCTTAGGAATGACATAAATGGCGCAGTTACCGCCCACGGCTAGACATCAAGACAAGGCCACTCAATCAGGGGGCACAAACCTTTGTGCCACGCGTAAAACAATGTGCGTTTTCCTTTGTTCCATCGTGATCGTTTTACCTCTACGGAGATGGCGGCCTGATGACGTCAATGCATACTGTCCACTGTCACCTCAATAAGCACAAAAAACAACAACAAAGAAATGGGTTTCCATTATAGGATGTTTAATTAACGGACTTATTGAACGGAACATCTTCAGAACTCTTGAAAAGCTTCAATCCAAATACAAATCCAAATACGAATCCAAATTTCATCGAAAAGACGCTTTGAATTAATAAAAAAAAGCTCAACCTCAACACGCTGACGTCGTCTTTCCATACAAAACACGAAATGAACATAATGTTCATAATTCCGAAAGCAAGAAAGCTTTGATTAGATAAAGAAAGATTTCTCCCTGTACAGAAAATCGTGGTCACTCCGTGTTGTGTGATATATATCATCACCTGTAAAATTATTATCTGTCAAACTGCTCTCTACAATTGGCAAATTGCATTATACATTTCTCCCTGGCACAAGGCCATCTTCTTTGACTAACGACCAAAGAGGTAACGTCGAGGAGCGTCGTCAATCGCCGTATGAATCCTTGACATTTGTTAACTGTTTGATATTGCCAGAAAACACAACCAAATCCGAAGTGAAGTGGCGTTCATTAGTTTCATATTATGATTATCATATCTTGGTGTATCATGTTTGACAATGGATGGCACTTTGTTTGCTTCATACAACGAGATACAATAGCAGTATGGATGCTTGAAATCCCATCAATGAAAGCTACATTTCCACAGAAGGATTGGATTTGGACTTGCCTTGACGTTTCATTAACATGTAATTGATGTGATCAGTCTTAAAAAATATCATCCATTGTCGTGAACAATTACATAATAACAGTAACAGTAACAGTAAAAGAACAGTAACAGTAACAGTAACAGTAATGATAACAGTAATAGTAACAGTAACAGTAAAAGAACAGTGACAGTAACAGTAATAGTAACAGTAACAGTAACAGTAACAGTAACAGTAACAGTAACAGCAACCGTAACAGTAACAGCAACCGTGACAGTAACAGTAATAGTAACAGTAATAGTAACAGTAACAGCAACAGTAACAGTAAAAGAACAGTGACAGTAACAGTAACAGTAACAGTAATAGTAACAGCAACAGTAACAGTAAAAGAACAGTGACAGTAACAGAATCAGTAACAGTAATAGTAACAGTAACAGCAACAGTAACAGAACAGTTAGAGTAACAGTAACAGTAACAGTAATATTAACAGTAATAGTAACAGCAACAGTAACAGTATAAGAACAGTGACAGTAACAGTAACAGTAACAGTCACAGTCATAGCTACATTCAAAGTAACAATACCAATGAAAATATCAGTAAATCAACAAGAGTAACAATGACAATGACAACAACAAAAACAATCAAACAAAAAGTAGAGGGGAGAAGCATTACCAGCACATTTATACACTCAGCCAGTACCCAAATAAGCACCTGGCCTTTACCGAACAATATAAAGTAGGCCTATTACAAAAAGTAGCTAAATAAAAAAAATAAAGTACAAGAGGTTAACAATGATATATTAATTATACGGAGCTCGTAAAGGGATAGGTTAATAAAATGTTGAACTGATACAAAAAGGGAAATGTATTTCAAGTGAACGTTGGGATGGTCGATTCTTCATCATGACACGTATGGGCTTGAGCAAGGCACTTAACCGTGACTTATAACGACGTGTTATCGGAACATCTGGTTGCTGGTACTACATAGGAGTATCGGAACATAAAGCAATCACTGCTTCTCTTCAGTTGTAGAAACGGGAACCAGAGAGGGCTGAGACAGTGTTGTGGTGGATTAACCCCTTGGTGAGGATATGTGCGCCATTTAAAAACCAAGTATTTTATTATTATTATTATTATTATTATTATTAAAAGTAACTTCAGTATTATTACTTTTAAAGTTGTTTTGGTCTCAGGCGACTCTTGATTGAAGTAACTGATGTATATATAAAGTAATCGATGTAGCTTAGCGAACATTCAGAACAAGGCAGTTCCAGAGGGAGGGAGCGTAAATTTACAAAGCCCAGTAATACACAGAAGAAATTCTATGAGGGAACTCTCTATAACAGGAACTGTGATGACTATAATAACAACGTTATCATTAAAATGCGACATCAATCCCATAGAATCGTTACGCCTTGCCGTAGTTTGCCGGTCTACTGGCGGAATTTTACCCAAGGAAAATTTGGTCGGAATGTCAAACAGGTTGAGCTGACTAGCCCTCGGAGTCAAGAACAATCGGTGTCGTGGTGTAACTGTAGCCGCAAAGCTCGACGTATAATTAAACTTGAACACCGCATCCGTGACCGACGGCCAAAACAGTGGCAAAATGTTATTCTATCGCAGAAAGTTCCCTGCTATACTTAAAGGGGGGGGGGGGGTACATCACTGATTGTTGGGAATAGCACAATCTTTCTCATCATCTTGTTTCAAAACAAGGACAACGTATTACAAAATTTAGAAATTTCCTTAAAGGGGCACATTGCCTTCAAATCTCTTAAAATTGTGCTGTTTGGATTTACTCCTGAGGCCCTACCTTAGAAGTGTTCGTGCACTAAACACCCGCAATGTGTTGTGCTTAGTGAGTATGGTGATTAAAAAAACCCAACTACATTTGCCTCTTGACCTCCAACCAGCAGAACATACGGTCCGCTATTTTGTGGAGTGAAACATTTGGTTCTACAAAAAAGCGGAACTTGTTCTGTCACGAAATTACAAAAAAAAAAAAAAATCGCAATTTCAAAGGATGTTTATCTGAATCTGTATATTCAATGTTTAAAATATATTTCCAACCATATTTATTTCAAAACAAACGCTTTGTATACCCCCAAAGCACCCAATCCATAGGCAATGGGACCCCGGGATTGTTGTTGTTGTTGTTGTTGTTGGTTGTTGTTGTTGTTGTTGTTGCTTGTGTTGTTGCTGCCTGCAGCAGCTCGGTTGCAGTCGAGTCCTTCGATTGCAGAAATAATGGTTATTTTGGGGTCTTTTGTTTTCGACGTGGACAGTTTTTCAGACGGACAGATAATTCTTTCCAAGGAGGATTGTTCTTTCCAAAGAGGATTGTTGTTGTTGTTGTTGTTGTTGGTTGTTGTTGTTGTTGTTGTTGTTGTTGTTGTTGTTGCTGCTGCTGCTTGTTGCTGTTGTTGTTGCTGTTGTTGTTGCTGTTGCTTGTGTTGTTGCTGCCTGCAGCAGCTCGGTTGCAGTCGAGTCCTTCGATTGCAGAAATAATGGTTATTTTGGGGTCTTTTGTTTTCGACGTGGACAGTTTTTCAGACGGACAGATAATTCTTTCCAAGGAGGATTGGATATGAACTTTATCAGCCAGTAAACTTTCAGAATTATAAGAGTGGTAAATTTTCCAGATATATCCAAATCCCGAACGTTGTTGTTAAGCATGCTCCCGCCAAATCCCCTTCAGGTCCATCTTATAGACACCGAAAACACCCACCTCTTTAAATGGTTGCACGCATTCCTTGAAACGAGTTAGCCTTTTAGTATTAATGTCACGTTTGATTGCACCAGGACACACTTCCCACTGGGAAAAAAATATGACTTCCATATTAGTGTCATTTAATTGGGTCGTGTGTTGAGGGAGAGAAGGGGCTATCGATCAATTCAAATACATTGCACGGTTGATCATTATGATTCATGTGAAAAGAAATAAAGGTGGGCGCTCCACCATGGTGTTAAATAATGTATTTGGTTAGACCAGTGTCAACGGACGTGATCATGAACAGGCCCGGCGAATTAAACCGACAGAAGAGACCCGAGAGGCAATTTATAGACAAAGATGCTACTGGGGCACGCGTAGTGGCTGATAATTATGCCATCTGGATGATGGACAAGCAGGTTTTTCAGACATAGTTCAACATAGTTCAAAAGTACACTTGCCTTGTTTTTGCTTTCAGGGTTTTATTTTGTTGTATTATTATTTTTTTAATGGGAAATCGCAGCTCTAGTTGCAGGTTCAAAAAGTGGGGTTTCGTTCTGCGAGGTCTTTATTACTGAACCGATAAACTAACCATTAATTCCTATCCTGACCTTTGACCCTTCTCCATAACGTAGTAAAGCCTTGGTTGTGTGGGTGCTTCGATTAACACGCAATAATAACTTTGATTATGATGCTCGCAAACACGTACAAAGAGCAGGCTGGTTATTTTTATTTTTATTTGATAACACATCCAAGAGCACAACTAGCACCAATAACAGGATGAATAGGAAACGAGAAGAAATGCTCAGTTTTAGATGTGGGAGGAAAACCCAAACACGCAATCAGGGCCTTAAAACCCAATTCACATGCAAGGCTCCGGTCTGAGGTGGGATTTGAACCGGGGTCCACAGAGGTGAACGGTAGGAAAAGAAACCACTGAACCAACCTGATCCCCCTTCGTCACACATGAAGGAAACACAAACAGGAAGGAAACACAAATATGAAGGAAACACACATGAAGGAAACACATACATGAAGGAAACACACACATGAAGGAAACACACACATGAAGGAAACACACACATGAAGGAAACACACACATGAAGGAAACTCACACATGAAGAAAACACACACATGAAGAAAACACACACATGAAGGAAACACACACATGAAGAAAACACACACATAAAGAAAACACACACACGAAAGAAACACACACATGAAGGAAACAAAAAATTAAGGAAACACACACATGAAGGAAACACACACATGAAGGAAACACACACATGAAGAAAACACACACATGAAGGAAATACAAAATTAAGGAAACACATACATGAAGGAAACACACACATGAAGGAAACACACACATGAAGGAAACACACGTCTTGAAAAATACATCCTTGTGGAGCATTCTTTTGTTCTTTCCGTTGTTCCTGCACTTAACAGTTTCCCGTAGACTTTGAACACATACCCATGCTGGAAACACACACACGTGAAGGAAAAACACACACGAGGAAAAACACACACATGAAGGAAACACAAAGTGCCCAAGATTTAGGCCCGTTGCCCTTTTTAACCTTGGTTTATAAATTTGACATTGTTTCCGTCTGTCGGCTGCTGTAATTTAAACCAAAAACAATAATTATAATTTATACACAAGGTGCAAGAACGAGAACATTTAATCATTTTATTCTCCAAATCATTTCCGGTGTTATTGTTTATTTATTTATTTATTTAATTTTGTAAACAATCGTCAGAAGAGACACTGTAACTCTATTAGCGTGTGCCAAGGACGGTTTAAAAAAGAGGAGAATGGAAATGGTTGTCATTAGATTATGCACTACACATTATATGCATTTTTGTTTTGTTGTAAATTGTTCTCTTTTGTCGCGCCTTGAGCGCCTACTCGTTTAGGTGGATATGTTGCGCTATACATGTGTTGTTATTAGCTAATCCGACATAGTAGTCGGAACAGTTATTGTTTTCGTCAAGATTTGTATTAGCTGTTCCGACATGGAGCAAGTACTGTTTTCGTAATGACTTTTATTTGTTTTTCTTCTTCTTCTTCTTCTTCTTCTTCTTCTTCTTCTTCTTCTTCTTCGTTCCCTCCGTCGAAAATCCCATTTGATTTGTTCACGAATTTGGGCCTCCTAAAGCCATACTTAGCTTAGTACAAGAGAGTCAGATCCTATATCATATGAAAGCTTAGGTCATAAAGGTGTTGTTTAATGTAATTAGCTTAAATTAATTAGTTGGTTTACTTAGTTATAATAACATGAATATTTAATTAGCCAATCTTGAAATCACCATATCTCAAAAAGTATACGTCGGATCATCAGACCTTTTTTTCATTATATACTTGTGGGATACTGTACAAATATTTCATGGTCTAAAATGCCGAACGACGTCACCATGACATCATTTATGTACAAAGTCCACGGTTCTAATTCTTAATTTGACCCAGTCCTAAAACTGTATCTGGCAATGGCTACTGCGTTTTTGTACAGTAATCATAGACTCCTTACGGTCGGAGACTTAGACATGTCTATTCATCAGACTCAAAACGTCGAAGGCAAGCTCATAACAGCGAAACTCTGCATACGCTGACCGGGATTGCCGACGTAAAGTTCGAGTGAAAATTATGTGGAGACCGGGCAGAGTTGACGTTAACGGGAGTGTAGGCCTAACACTCTTGTATGTCATTGCAAGTCATTATTCACCCGATAACCACAGATCAGCTTATCAAAAACAATGTTATTACTTAGTTTTTCCACACGGGTCAATTTTTGCTTTGTAGGTTCATTAATGCTAAAGAGACAAGATTTGTGAGTAACGCAGACTTAACAGTAAACAAAAAAGTACAACTTCTGAACCAGGTGGGGTGATGGTACGAATAAGGGTCCTATATCACATGGTTCGGTTAGAATGAAGGTAAAAGTTAGGGTCAGGTTAAGGGTCAGCTTTAACATGAGTTTTAGAGTCAGTATCATCAGGTTTAGGTTTTTAGGCACACTTAAAGTCAAAATAAGGGCCTGTCAAAAGTGAAGGGTCTTCTATCTCAAAGTCAGACTAACTTATTTTTCTTATTAATCTTTCGATCTGTCAGAAATCCCATAGGATTTGTACACGAATTTGGGACCTCCAAAAGTCACACTTAGCTAAGTCAGATCCTATATCGTATCAAAGCTTAGGTCATGAAGTTTTAGCTTAATTAATTAGTTTACTTAGTTATAATGACATGAACATTTAATTAGCCAATCTACTAGTGGTTCTTAAGTTAATACTTTTGTGTTTGTTATTATCTCCAATGTGTCTCTATGTTTGGTTTATGGAGTAGTTGAGAGTTGTTTTGTTCAGTACAAATACATTTCTTCAGCATGGTGATTTCTGGGCATAATGAGTATTGCTAGTGTACAGGTGTTCCATAATAGACTAGTTAGGCCTATGGAAATAGGAGTTAGTTATATCAGTTGTTTAGTTATTTCTTTGTAATTATATATTTTATCCATTCTGATGTATGGCTGAAATATTGCAACACGAGCTATTCGCAATTTCAGTCTTTCCATGTAAATTAACGTGTGTGACACATTATACTGATACCCTTATGGAAAAGCATTTTTTAATAAGATCTCCATGCTTGCTTGGTTTACATTTACTTGTTACACACGCACAGTAAGTCCCCGGGGAATCGACATATGCTTTCAATAAGTTGTTCTTTGCAACAGCAAACACGAAATAAATCATTGTACAAAGAATCATCCCATTACCTTACAGTTTCAGAGTTTTTAAAAGCATTTGTTTTTTAAGAGTTCGTTATAATTAGCAGTAATGACCTGACAATTCAACCACAGCAGAGTTTTTCTTTTGAAAAGACTCAAAAGGTCAAACGACAGCTTGCAGGAGATTTCCAACAACAAATTTTGACATCACACCTTGCTTAGCAATTAAGATTGAATCGCAGTTAAGATTAATCAATAGCCGTTTATGTAATCGAGCCAAGAACAGGGTTACCGTCCACAATGAGCTGCCTCCTGTTGCCTCAGTGAGGGCGTTGTTTGAGAGTTTGACGTCATTATGCGAGGGGTCTTTTGTTTGCAGGCGTTATCCTTACCAACGAGTATGAGTCGTAACAAATCGTGCCGCTGATCTTTAACGGCAAAGCGCGGTTAGATATCATAGTTGATTGAACGCCGACCCGCCACCCCCCCCCCCCCCCACCGCTGGTGACATCCAACAGACGAAAACATATAATAAGCCCGATTCGATTCAATTGACATGACACCCTTTACAGACATCTTTTTGTGATCGAAACCAACGCATTCAACATGTGTTAAATTCACATTTTAATAAACAATTCCTAAAAGTCAAAGGAGCTGTGTTGTCATGATCAAAGCAGGCCTGTGGCTGTACGTGCATAAGGTCTATTAGACCTTATGCATATGACGTCATTTGAGTAGGGCACCCTCGCCTAGAGGTCAAAATGAGGTTGTTCATTGGCCACTTCTGTGCGCCGCGCGTCAATGCATAAGGTCCATTATAAACCCCCAACCAGTTATTGAACGCGCGCGCCCTCCCTCGGTAGCAAATATAATGGAGAGCGGCACGCGTGCAGGAACTAGGTGAGAATTCACAATTCCATGCACAGCCACAGGCCTGCTTTGATCATGACGACACAGCCCCTTTAATGTATAACATATATTGTTCATTTATTTTTCTCCAACTGTGTGCAATACCGTAACATGTTTTAATGTTCAGAAACCTGTTGAAACAACTGTTGCAATACCGTAACATTTTTTAATGTTCAGAAACCTGTTGAAAAAAAATACCTCATAAGCAATGAAATTATGAAAGAAAAACAAATTCAAACTTCACAGCCAGATGTCGCCTTGGAAACTGAAACTAATTATCGATTTATTTTACGGTACATAAAGTTTAGCAATACGATATGAGAGAAATTATAAAATGACCAGTATCACTTTCAATGTCATGCAAAGCTGTGAAATACTTTTATATATATATATTTTTCTATATTGCGTTTGTCCTTTGGATGGGACATGATGCTGTAGGTTCCATGTACTAGGATGTGTAGAAAAGTAACCAAAAACACTTATCCTGATGGAAGAGTAAGGGTTAACCCCGGTGTTTCTGGTTCGCACCCTTGTAACGTTTTCAAGTTTCCTCGGGCTTGCGAGTTACCGCGATTAAGTTTACTTATGAGGCATCCTTAGTTTCATGTAGGCCTCGCTGAACAAAATGTAACAAAGTATTCATAAATACCACAGACAATTTCGCTATTCCTATTGGTGGAGAGCACGTCACGTGGGGGTGTTTAAACGGATGATAATGCACGGCCAAGAGTGTTTATAACCGGCTGGGCTTCGCGTATTGGACGCCCAAGCTCCGCCAATTTACTTACGCGGAACGCAACATATAGTTCCCGCGCGTAGCCTAATCTTTTTGTACACGCGCGTACACGCAACCCAACGCGCACAAAACAGAATTTTACAAACGTTTTTGAAAATGTACAAACTTCGATGTCAGAGATTGTCTTTTTACCACCGATTTTCCTTATTCTTTCACTTTTTAAGGCATTTATGAATGGGAATAAATGAGTAGTGACTCGTTCTTAAACGGCCGTTTAAAACCTTGCAGGGTCGTGGCCGTGCGATAAAGGCCCTCGCCTTCGGCTCGGGCCTTTATCGCACGGCCACGACCCTGCCGGTTTTAAACGGCCGTTTAAGAACTCGTCGCAACTCTTTTATTCCCTTAATAATACTAAACATAATAATGTACTTAAGTACTTTAAATCGAGTATGAAGTACTGCCGAACACAAAGGGTGGCCATGTAGTACTCGAGTGCTTGGGTCATCGAGTTTGAGTAGGCCTCCATGTGTATCCGGGTACCGAGTCCAACGGCTGAGTACCAAGTACTTGGGTATCCGAGTATGAGCAAAAGTACGAGTACAAGTACTGTATTAAAAGTACTACAAATGAGGTAACTACACATTTTTTTTTAGATGACAATGTGTGCATGTATTATGATAGGTAGCTTTTAAACATGAAGACATCATATAGACAACTTCAACTGTTTACTTTTCCAGTGCTTCAGTCCTGTATTTCTTGGAAAGCAATAGAATAAATTAACATTCATACCACGGGGTAGGCCTATTTCAAATCGAGTCCGAGTTGTTTTTCAGTCGAGTATCGAGTACATGACTTCGACTCCAGACTATCCTCCAGTCGAGTATCAAGTGTGTTCTTCGAGTACGATTACATTTTGTTTATACTGCGCGCATTAATGCACAATTGAGAGCCCGAGAATTCATTGACTTTGTCATGTTTAATTAATCCGCATCCAAGCAGAGCAGTGGGCCATGTGCAAACTATGGGGAAAACCCCCCAAAACAAACAAACAAACACCCCCACAAAAAACAAACAAACAAACAAACAAACAAATAAACAAACAAACAAACAGCCCCCCCCCACCGCCCCCAAAAAATAAATAAATAAATACATAAATAAATAAATATATACATATATACGTTTTGTAGGGGAGATGGCCTTAGCTTTCGATCCAAACCTTCGTCAGAGGCATAACCAAACACAGACACAAACATATCCATTTATAGCAAAATCAGGAGCAAAGGATTAAGGGAAGGTATCCAGAAAAAAAGCGGAAAAAAAAACTATAGCCAATCAAAGCTTTTAATTTACAAGCAATAGGGTGGCCAAGAACCAATCAGAGCAAGGGAGTGAGGACAAAGGATGGTCAGTGTGAAAGGGCGGATTACTATATCATAAAGGTGGTAACTGCATTCTAGGTATTGCAATGCGGATAGGAAAGGGTAGGATTAGAGGGCAAGCTGCATCATGATAATACAACTAACAATAGGTGACAGGATAACATAACGAGTGGAAAGAGTCCACTAAACAACGAACAGATTCTGGGGGGAAAAGGGTAATTATACTGAATCAATGTAAAGGATGATATGTAAGAAATTTAAAATAACCAAGAGGAACCTGCGGAGAGAGCTGGTTATTAAATCCTCTGCAAAAGGAATAGGTTAATAACGGGTTGATTTTTAAACAGCTTATTGAGAGAAATATTCACAGTAACTGTATTTATGTTACATGAAAGAAATAAGCAAGCATTAAATAAAATGGGGGTGATGGGAAGTTATTTGACATCAGTGTTGATGTTCAGTCCAAAGGGTTGGACTGTCTTAAGTTGGTGAATCCAGTGTGATTCTCTGAGTTTGCGGTGTGTGTCATCACCATTGCAAGCCTCAATCACCATAAGTGCAACATATTTGACGTTGTGATTAGGGCTGTTGAAGTGGATGGAGACGGGGTAGGCCCTACGGGGTTTTTTGTCTTTAGTTTATGGAGGAGACATGGTTCGCAAAGCGAAGACTGAGTTTGGTCTATATTGTAGTCCACATAGACCACATTGTGAGTCGGTCTTGATATTGTTAGAAGAGCCAATGCTATGACTCTTTACTTTAAGTGCGGGTTTCATGTAGAGACATGTTTTACACTTGGAGCGGGTACATTTGTGACAACCCTGTTATTCTGTTGAGGGTGTTGTTTTGCCTGTAGGCCTACCTGGGGGAAGTTTGGCCCCGACTAGGATGTCTCCCAGGTTTTTATAGGGCGGCGGAATGCAACCATGGTCAGCTCAGGGATTGCTGAGCATATTAGAGGAGTGAAGAATAGTCATATTATTATTATTGAGGATTGATGAAAGTTTAGGCAGTTTAGGGTGGAAGGTGGTGACCAGGGCAACTCTCTTACTTAGTGGGGACTTTTTTGGTTCCCGTGTTGGTCAATAGAGTATGGCGAGGTATGCTGAAGGCTCTGTTGATTGCAAGTTGGACCCTGCGTTCGCTGTGTGGCCCCTAGAAACAAGGTGTTTCCTTAGGTCTGATGAGCGCCTTTTGCACAAGGTATCTGTGGAGCAGATTATATATATAATAATAATAATAATAATAATAATAATAATAACAACAACAAACCGAAAATAAAAAATTAAAAATACCGATTGAAATATTGTGGGAATAAAAGTAATTATATTTTAACTTTACGGCACATAAACTTTGGCAATTAAACATGAAATAGATAACAACTATAAAATCCACACTTTAAGCCTTCATTTTGTGGAGATAGAGCTGCGGAATTAGAGCATTCAATTAATTAATCGACAAGGCCTGTGAAATGGACATTGCAGCCTCTGACAATATACATTACGTGTTGGAATGTATATACAGAAAGTGAAAGAAATCGCAAGAAAGGAGTGAATCCAAATTATGCTGAAGTTGACGATAAATCCCCCAATATTACTTTAAATGAATAGTATTGCTTTTTTTAAAATAATGTTCAATTAAAAATTGCTATCGTTATTCTTCTCAAAATGTAACGCTGTACTGTGCCTATATACCTAAACTATGAACATGCATATTTATTGACTTCACCATCATCCACCCTCTGGCTGTGTTCGTCAAATGTTGGATGAAGCCCAGCTCATTCTACCTCATGTTGTCGTATTCTTGGATTTCGTCTCCCCATCTTCTCTTCTGTCTTCTTCGTCTTCCTTATTCATGTACAGGTTGCCATTCGGTTGAGTCTATTGATCCATCTGTTGTCATGTCTTCTTGACAAGTGTCCTGCCCATCTCCGTTTCATGTCCTTGGTCCTTTACATGGTGTCTTTGATCTTAGTTTGTAGCCTTATGTCAGACTTTGTCAGGTAACGTTTTAGTCTGATGGTCTGAGCATCTTTTTTTCGATTTATTGACTTGGTCACATTTAACCCCATCCTCACCATCGATGCAGTGTATGGGCTGCGTGGATTGAATACCGGTACACGGGGGTTGCACAATGAAATGTATGCCACACACTGAATTAATACCCCTATAGGGTATACACGTTTCTGTGTGTTGGCTCGAGCTTACTTCATGTACTGGATGGTCAAGCTGTCCACAACTTGGGGATCGGTATGCTGAGATACATTATCAAACAGCTGCATTTGAGTGCATTGTCGCACAATGGTTAATTCTGCACTATTCTATTTCACTCGGCTT
Organism: Plazaster borealis; assembly: GCA_021014325.1. Lineage (NCBI taxonomy): Eukaryota > Metazoa > Echinodermata > Asteroidea > Forcipulatida > Labidiasteridae > Plazaster > Plazaster borealis. The sequence goes on along the minus strand of CM037455.1, from coordinate 14,618,671 downwards.
CGCCTACAGCAAAATGGAAAATCCCTATTTCACCGAGTGAGTATTACTATTTTGCAACAATGCACGAACAAAATGCATTCAACATTAGTTTTACATAACTCACATAAATTATAGATATTTGACATTTGAAGACAAAAATACAATCAACATAGACTTTGAAAACATAAATAAAAAATAAATGAATATCTAAACAACACGGGCGACTCCCTTGTAACACCAACCTTGACCGCCATGACTTTGCCTCGTTTGGAAAAACGGGCGGGGAACGATATTTGGAAACGACGCTGCGAAGCGTCAAAATGTTATACAAAGTATTGCACGCCAATTGTTCACCAATCAAATTAAAATGATATGTGTGTGGTTAAACAAATATGGAATAGTAATAATAATGGAATCGTACTCAATGATTTCAAGAATGTGTACTTTCGTTTGACCTCAATATGCTGTGATTCATTGTAAACAAATATTCGAAGCACACATATTAGTACATGGAACCACTCATAGGCTAAAAAAGTCTGTTTCAGCGTATTCGCTCTCGTAATAGGGATTTTTTGTGTCTTCCTTTTGGTTACCTGTGAGTGTTTTAACAAAGGAAATGATGCCTTCTTATTTTTACTGGGTTGAATAAAACCTTAATACTTTGATCCTTTAACAACCTTGCAAATCGCGGTGATTTGAGGTATTTTTTTTGGGCAGTTTGCAACTCATTGTTATCACAATAAGATTTTGAAACTGAGGAAAATCTTAGGAGCGGTGGTGCTAGCGAAAAGAACCGATGTTGTAATAACTTGATGTTTAGGTCAGATGTTACAATCTTTCTCATGACGATATCCAGTCGTATCCATGGAGGAAAATATGTTTTTGCTGTAGCGTGCGACACGCCCGCATGTCCACTCACACGTTGAACCACTATTTGTTAGTTTCAGGTACTGAAACACAGAAAGTAACAAAGTTGTCCCCTTGATTGTGTTTAGTTGTTGATTTTACCCGTTCACACAACGGTCTTTGAGCGCACGTCTAAAGTTACCCATAACAAGCGGACGGTTGAGTTTGATTATTACTCCTCTAGTTGCTGACGGTTTGAATCCTTGCAAGTTTCGCATTGCCAATCGACGATCTAATTCCATTACTTCTTCATCCACTGTGAATGGGGGAAAATAAGCCCACATCGTCGTATGTGAATAACCTGCACCGATCGTATTTCCTTATAAACGGGAGTGGTGTTGTTATACTGGTATTGCTTGCAATCAGGGGTTTTCTGTTTTCAAACGCCGCTATATTTATCTGGAGTGGTGCCACACGAGATGTAAAAGGAGGTGAAAAAAAGTAATTGAAAAAAAGAAAAAAAGAGGGTAAGAGTGAAACGAAAACAGATGTCAAGGAATTCTGATGTAAGGACAGCAAGGAAAGAAATCAGCATAAAAGTGTTCCCTGCTCACATATTGATTCTCCACTCTAAAATTTCTTGGGTCAGAATTGACCCGTATTCCGGGTCCCCGGTAGCCTGACCCAGTCCGGGTCAGGCTGACCCGGAAAGATTAGATTTTAACATTAGATTTTAACATAGGATTCTGCGTCACTTTGACCCATATGGGTCATTTTTGACACGGATTCCGGATCATACTGACCCAGAAATGAGTCAGGCTCCGCGGGACCCGGCAATTCTTACCGGATTTTTTTTTTAGAGTGTACAGCCCCGTAACATTCTAACCTGGGACCTGAGATGAGGGGGGAAGAAAGTACCATTATATACATCAGTTTAACCACCGGAAGAAGTCAGGGGACTATAGCATTAAACAAGATTTGTTGGATCCAGTATTTTTCGGCAAGGAGGACATAGAAGAAAAACAAGTCAATTTCGAGCTCTTGTTTGTATTACTATAAAGCCTTGGCTGTCTGGCACGGTGCCTCGCACTGAACATGGAGGATTTTCTTCTTCCATGCACTGAATCAATGCTCTCTCGGTATTTGTTTTGAATCAGCTTGTTCACCTCGTGGTTCCCAAAGACCAAAAAAAGGGTGAAGGCAGTGAAAGCCAGCTTTGCCAGTAGTCCTTTAATTAAATTGAGCACAGAATATCCAGGTCTTCATATCGCGTTGTGATGCATCGAGGCGAGTAAATGGAGAAAGACACCTCTCTCTGCGGGTTTTTGTAAATGCGCGTCTACCATTAGAATTCGAAAGAAAATTGGATTAAGCATGCATAAGGGCATTAAAGTGTTATTTGGAGATATCTCGCAGAGGAATACGACTATTGTAGAAAAATCCCCCCCGATTTCTTCCTTGGCTCATGGGATTCTTTAAGGACCCTTTGAGTTCGTTGTGTTTAATTCTCACTGACGTCACATTTCTACGGCCATGCGGGGGTCTGCCTGGCTGACAATATTACACAATGCACACATGTAGGATACGCACGCGTACACCACAAGTTAGTGTGACGTAATTCCATTGTAAGCGACGTGCATTTCACTCAGAATGGCTCCACTGATTACCAGATGTCATGATGATTTAAAATTTACCTAGCTTTTTTTCTCTCTGGTATTTTATGCAAGAAAAGTATAATTCTTCGAATTTATTTCACGAGAAATGCTTTTGAACGACGGATCAAGCACTCCGCGGAGTAAAGTTACCCGCAAACCGAAACATATTATGCCAGCTTTGGAGCCGGAAGTAGCGAACACTTTGAGCAGCAGACACGCGCGTGTGCGACGCAATGACTTACATAACCCGCTGTATTTTCGCAACTTCTCAATAGACCTTATGCATTGACGTCATCCAGCCGCCATCTTAGAGGTAAAACGACGACGAAACAATCGAAATGCACAGATTTGTACGCGCGGCACACAGGATTGGCCAATGAACAACCTCCTTTTGACCTCTAGGCGAGGGCGCCCTAATAAGACATCATGTGCATAAGGTCTATAGACCGATCCGAGACGCGATAGGTCGCTGGTAGCGCAATGTTTTGTATACGAAGACATGGAAAAATCGTCGTCTTTTCAACTTTTTATTTGAATTAGGTGCCCTTCTCAACGATTTACACAATTCCCTGACAGGACAGCATGACAGAACGACGTAAAGAAAACTGACCATAACATTTTTACATCTAAACGTAAACTAAATCCGAAGCAGAAAACAAAGCAGAACATGTTGAATTTGGTTAAAACATATGTTAACACAATTGAATGTTTTACTAAAGGCCCTGTCACACCATGGCGTTTCGCCTGAACGTATGCCGACGTATACACAAAATAGTTCGAAAATTGTCAAAGTCCAAGAACGTCCAACTTCCCAATGAATTGCATCGGAAAAGTTGACATCGGTACTGGACAGGACGTATCCATAGCGTATCCATAGCGTATTGAACGTTTACATAGCGTATGACTAATGTATTGATAGCGTATCACTAACTTATAACAAAGTTATGACAGCGTATCACAGCGTATGCGAGCGTATGGGTAACGTATGCTCAACGCATTCGTAGCATTTGTCTGCCGTGTTCAACGTATCCTCAGCGTATCCTCGGCGTACAACGAACACGTGACCTATGCCGCTGTATAACGTATAAATACCGCTCCGATCTCAAGCACATTGGCTGTACGTTTCCCCGTCAGCCGACGTACATCAACGTATACCAACCTACGAGTAACGTTCCTCTAACGTAGTGTCAACGTATGTCAACGTATGTCTAACGTGCCACGAACTTACGGGGAACTTATGCAGAACGTATGAAGCACACGGTCAGTACGCCGAGAAATTTTGAACATGCTCAATAATTTTTCGCGGGCTCGACGTGTTCAAAATTTTAACAGCGTATCACAGCGTACTCTTTGCGTAAACGACGTATCCTCAGCTTACCCCAAACTTATATCAGCGTACACCAACGTACACCAACGTATTTTCGATATTTCGCATACGTTGGCATACGTAAAGAAAACTGACCATAAAATTTGTACATCTAAACGTAAACGTAAACTAAATCCGAAGCAGAAAACAAAGCAGAACATGTTGAATTTGGTTAAAACATATGTTAACCAGCGTGGTTTTTATACCAACAATGGAAAGGTCTATATAATAACATAATGTTCCGGATGTTACGGGATTTAATTCCGACATGTGCTTTATAGATAGAGGGAATAACTGGGTATTTAGAGCGCTTTTTTTTATTCATACGGTTTGCAGCTTTAACGACGTAGAATTTAATTTTGCGGGTTGAAACAAAATAAATACGAACAATTATTCTCCAAACTTGAACAAAAACACAAACAATAAATTCAGGCTATTAAATTTAATTTCATTATCACCTACAGTTTCCAGACCTTTCTGAGTGTAAGCACCTGCAGTTGTGGACCTCTTTCAATTATCTCTCTTTGGTTTTAAACACTAACGTTTTGGCAATGACTCCCATTGGTTTGGTACATACTTTAAAAATGGGGACCTTCATCCAAATGGGAACCCTATCGTCTATTTTGTTATCTATAGACCTAGACCTTTCTTTTGTTTATAAACAAAGTGCGCCGTTTGACATGGCCAGCCGAATGTTAGCGAAACAATCAATCGTGTTAAAAGAAAATCGTGACCAAATTCAACATTTTCTGTAAGGATTCATGAGCTGAAATACCTCCAATGATTGGTAGATTTGTTTCCAACGAATTCAACATTATTTTTGAATATTTGTGCGACATTGCTGCAAACTATGGCTATCTGTTTTTGCTTTGCATTTTATGGCTTTCCATATTTTTCCACCCTCGGTTGGCAAAAACTCGGTCTGTGACGTGTCAAAAGAAAGGTCTAGAGATATAACAAGCAATTTTTCTAATTTTTAGAAATGGCTGCCATTGTTTGTCCCATAATTTGTCAAGGGCAACTCTGCGATGGCCATATAGCCACATACCGGTATGTCTCTCATGACATACTCTGACCACAGAGAAAGGTTATGCTCTGACTGTGTACTCGTATCAAGGAAGGCACAATCTAATCACCTATCTGTGGTACTGATCGCATTTCACTCTCATCAGAGTGAAGCAGAACGCGTGTGGAGTTTATTATTGATACTCAAGGTTCCACATCGCCTCTTCATATACGAACCGTTTACAGGACCACTTAAAACACATTATTCGCATGGGTAGCTTCATACATCCATAGAACAAAAATAGCCGTCAGGGAATTCAATTTTTGATAACTAGATGGGATGAACTTTCTTCATGGCGCGGGTCCCTGTAAAGTGGCGTATCACGTTAAATGGTATACGGGCTGCAACATTCCAAAGGCTATTAACTTACAATGTTTTAATCACCGGGATTCATATTTGTTTAACGACACGTGTCGAATTAGGACACGATATACTGTTTTTGGCAACGCGTGGCGATCAGCTGGCTTACCCTCTCGCATTGCCGACGGAGATATAATACGATTACGGGCCTTGCCAAAAAAGTGATAGATCCCCCCCCCAAAAAAAAAAAAAAAAAAAAATAAATAAATAAATAAATAAATAAATAAACAAATAAATAAAATTAAAATGAAAAAATAAATAAAAATAAACAAATAAATAAATAAATAAATAAATAAATAAATAAATAAATAAATAGATAAATAAATAAATAATTATCTATCGTTTGGGTCTTCGTTTCACGTGATTATGTCACGCTAAATTGTATATCATTGCATCCGTTTTTATTTTATCTATTTTGTTCTCCTTGATTGCTATTTAATAGCTATATTGTTGGACTGATGTGTAATTGTTCGGTTGTTGTTGAATAAATGAAGCTGTATAGCTTCAATGCAAGAGAAAAAAATAACTAAATAAATAAAAAAAATGTTCAATTCAACTTCAATCTGGAGTTATACTGTGGTGAAGAGTTCCGTGGAAGAAGAAGATGAAGAGGGGGGAAAAAAACTAAGAAGTGTTCGTGCACATATTGCAAGAACACCTAAACAATTGAAATTAAGAACTCTTTATTTTATCAGGTTCCATGCATCCGTCGTGGTGATTTTAATAGTTCTCGATAGTATTTAATACAACGATAGCAGACTGGTTCTACTGTCTTCCGGATTGGTTAAATTCATCAACGCAAAATATAATTAAACAAATAAACAATCTGTTTTGCGTTGAGTTCCATGGCAGAGTCGGTGGAAATATATTTGCTTGTTTAATAATTCGTGTTTGTATATAATTATTGCCCCCCCCCCCCACCCCAAGCCCCTGATCCACAAAGCGGTGAATCGATCAATTGTTTTGACTTGGTCTTTTTAGTGACGCCCACGGGGACACCTCACTCTGTAAAAACATCAGGATTCCTTTGTTAAAGTCCAACGGTTAGCCACGCTCACACCACCCACACAATGTGTAAACACCTGCAAAAGTGCACTCGATACATCATATTGTTCCTCGTGTTTGTACTCTCATTTTTGGTAAAAATTGCTCCCATTGTTATTTTGTTTTTGTTTTGCATGCATACATTTTCCAACTTAGGGAACCTCACCCAGACAGGGACCCTATCGTCCCTTTTGTTATAGGTCCCCGGTTGACCCACCCACCCACCCACACCATGTTTTTCGACCCATTATACTTCTATATTTATTGTAATTTCATTTTAGCGACGTCATTGCGTTGGTTATGTACACGAAGTCTGACTAAGAACGTCCTCAGACTGTCACAACACCCGAATCCCTCATCAGGCTAAAGTCACCCCACACACCCAATTTCCAAAGTAACCATATGTGTGGTATCCTTCAAAAATAAAATAAAAAATATATATAAATAATATTATTATATATTCTTTTTCTTGAAAACTAAACAGGTTTACACAATAGTATTTCTTGATAACTTTTAAACAGACTAAAATGACGCACCCTTTCTAAACAACTAGGACGACATTCCTTTAAGAAACATTGGCATAGTTCCGATCTTTACCGTAGAAAACTAGTTTCCGGGAAGTACTAAAATGTCTTTCCCCTCGTTGAACCAAAACGCTTCATTCGTTTAGACTTGTGAGAGGGATATGATACCTCATTACAAGGACATTATTTCGGGGTTTCATGTGTGGCTTGTGCGTATGCACGCGTGAAGTACTTGACCCGCCTCTCACAACTGTGGCCCTGATGGATTGATTACCGGCTAATGCCATAACTGGGGGGAAGAATTATGCGCTGGTTTTCTCTTATGCCACGAGGGTTTCCCTCCTCCGGAAGAAATCAAACACTTTCTACCTCAGGCTGTGCTCCGCGGTCAGATGGGTCGATGTGACTGGTTGCCACATGCCTGCGGCTAGAACACGTTGTAGCCGCGCCCTTCGCAATTCAGCTTTTCAGCTGCGAGTAAGGATGTGATCAGTCTCCAAAATTAGTATTATTATTTTATTTATTGCATCCTTTAACTTTCCTATTGATACCGTTTGAAAACACGAGATGAAAACGGGTTAGAAAGAGAATTGATGTCAACCAAATTGATATCCCCGATTGCTTATCTCTCACAACCGTTCTTTTCCCCCATTTTAAACTATTGTTGAGAAGTAGAACAATTTGCGATATATCATTGGAATTGTGGTTGTTCATTGTTTCAACCAAAGTAGTCTATGAGCGATTTTCTCTTTAAAATGTGTCAGTTCTGGCGTGAAAATAATGCTTGTACGGTACGGAGAGATGCGATCGTGCCACAGTTTCCGCTCGAAACACGCACAGTAAATTCATTTAGTCCCCAGTGCTGTGAATGATGCGAAAGAGACGGTGCCGCGTCTGGATACGCGATCGCAGCCGCTAACAGATCACACGCTCGATCTCTGTCGATCTTCTACTGCCTGACGGTAAACCTTCAGGAGTCATTTGTACAGAAACTAGGTGGACCATTCCAAAAGAACCATTCCGTTGAAATGGCTCATGCTTTCAATTGAGTGCCAATGACATTCGACATGTAGAAAAGGAGTCTTATTTTCTAGTATGTAGACGTGTGTAACATACAGGATCCTTAAGTATGGCAGACCACTCTAGCCGATTTGAATTTCAAGGGGCAAAACTAAAACATAATTTCTTCATGGGCTGACGGTTATGTTCTGAACTGATGGTTATATGTTCTTATATGTTCTCTTGAACACCACAGACATTAACATGCCATACAACTTCATCAACTAACATAAGATTGGAAGTTTTGTACGGTGGAAAACAATAATGCAATAATTCGCAGTGACACTGGGGCTATTTTGAGTAGAATGTGGTTCGAAGGAACCGGTGGACTCAACGTTTCATACAGCACGATCTGTCCGTCTTCGGGAGACTGCTGGATTCCAATTGGGTCTGTGACTTTTATACGGGAGAGTGGGCTTACGGAAGGGCCCTTTTGGGGTCATGACAACGAAAGAACAATGGACCTATCTCAATGGGAACAATGGACCCCACAAGGAAGTTCTTTTGAAAGGGGACAATGGGTTGAACAATGCAGGACCCCACAAACCTGATCCGTTAGGATGTGTGCGGTGACATGTGGTTTCAGGACTGCAGACATGTATTTACCACTCCTTTGTGCGTCACGTAATTGTAACCCCGATACAAAATGCAGTCCAACATCTGGATATAAGCCCAAGATGTAGCATCAACATTAGTGTAGTGACAACCCATTACCTTAATAATGAATGTTGCTTTTATGTTGTACCTTATAAAGCCAGGTTGTCTTATGTGCATGGATTGGGCTATGATATAAGGTCTGGGGAACATCTAGCACTCATCCAAAACCCAACCCTCCCTCTTATCCTCAGAACCCTGCGAGCTTAAAGGCACAGTACACGTTTGGTAATTACTCAAAATATATATTAGCATAAAAAGTTACTTGTAACAAGCAACGGAGAGCTGTTGATAGTATAAAACATTGTGAGAAACGACTCCCTCTGAAGTAACGTAGTTTTTGAGAGTGTGGTAATTTCTCACTAAAATAATAACAACTTCTTGCAAGAAGTTTTTATTCCTATCTGAAAGCACACAAATTTGTACAACAAGGGTGTTTTTTCTTTCATCATTTTCTTGCAACTTCGATGACCAATTGAGCCCAAATTTTCACAGGCTTGTTATTGTATGCATATGTTGGGATACACCAAGTGAGAACACTGGTCTTTGACAATTATCAAACGTGTTCAGTGCCTTTAATGATATTAAACTACACAACTAATATATACATTCATTTCTGGAGGTTAGCCTTTAATTATTCAGTATACAACCCCAGGGATTGATAAATAAAGGTTTTGGAGTGAGGTGTTCAAACAGCTGCTTAGGCTGCAAGATGTTTCCCAGACAACTGAAATTGTTACAGTTTGTTCGCGTTGATATGAAGATGGACTCTACACAAAATCATACACAACATTTGAGAAAAATAAATCAATTAGTAATAACTGATTTCTGATTTTTGTTTACTGTCAGCTTCATCTGATGAGCAGGGTTCAATTAACCCAATATTTAACCCTGACACAATCTCAAACTCTAACCCTAACTCATTGTAAACCCTAACAAACACTATAACCCTCACCCTTAACCGAATCATCAGACTACACTAACCTCAACCCCAACCCCCAACACTAAACGTAACCCTAACTCTAACGATTTTCGCTGCATTAGAAACCCGGGCCAAAGGTACACCGTTGATCTATCCATGTCAGACTCCTGCTCCATTTGCTGGAAACCATGAATAGTTCAGAATTCAGTCATTCCTTTAACTCTCTACCTCGGGACATCAATTGAAAAGCAATTGTCAGTATTTTAATTCCTGTGATGTCCTCCTACGTATGTGTCCCCGAAGGAATTTTGCGATTCAACCCCTTTTTTCTCTTTCTTTTCCTCTTCTTTTTTTATCACAAAATTGGACGGGAAAAATGACCTTAGGGGGAGTGGATACAAAGAAAAGATGCATCAATGACCTAAATTTATTATTATTATTTTGCATTTTGTTTTTCCTGTCGATTTTCTTTAGTAGGCTAATAGAAATATGGCCGAGTTGAGCTTGAACAAAAATATGAAAACAAAAGTAAAACGATCAGACCCCATGCTTACATTTTGTTTACAACCACAGTAAAGCAATTGAACTAATAATTAAAGATATTCATTTTAAGGTTTTTCTTTTCTTTTCTGAGGAACATGAACCAATCTTGAGACATCATGAGGAATTAATGACGTTCAGTAAAATACATAAACAAAGAAACGAATAAACAAAAAACAAATTAATAACTCAATTATATCGTTCGTTACTGAAAAAAGTACTAGAGTAATAATCATTACTTAATCAATATAATGATGGTGGAAATTTGCCTATTCATATATGTTAGGTTGAGAATGTGTCTAACAAAGATTACAATGTAATCCTGAATTACATTAGGAATTGTTAAAGGTAGACGTTTGGTAATGACTCAAAACAAATATTAGCATAAAAACTTACTTGGTAACAAGCAACGGAGAGCTGTTGATAGTATAAAACATTGTACACTGCAAAAACGTTGGTTAAATCATGTGACACATTTTGTTGGGCAAAGTAATTTCCACAATTATTGGTCAATAACTGCCCAACGAAAGCAACAATTGACGTTGTAGGGCAAACATTTTGTTTGCCCCCTTTTTTACAAGAAGTGAAACAAAAGTTGGGCAAATGTTGGGCAAATATTTCGTAATCTGAATCCATCATAATTGTTGGTAATATTGTTGCCCATATATTGGGCAGTTTTTTTGTAGTTTGAATTAATCGTAATTGTTGGTGAAAATGATGCACATTAGTTGGGCAATTTATCCGATCATGCGCACTTCGATCAAAGATTTGCCCCAAAACTGGGCAAGTTTCGCGCAACATCTGGGCATTGTTCCCGCGAAACGCCATACGACGTGCAATATGCATAAAGACATAACAACGATCGTTTCCAACATGGCGAGTGGAGGAGTGGCGGTGGCCGTGTCCTCTCTCTTAAACGAGCGGGGTTGCCCAGTGGTTATAGAACTGTTTGAAGGTTAGTTTTTAACTAAATATGAAGTGTTGTCTCCTGTTTAGTTGTACATAGTCGTGAAAGTGGCAGAGCAAGCAACACAGTGCTACTGCCATTGAATTAATTTCAGTTTTATCATGCCATTCGTGTACATTGTAATGATACAAACATCGTGCAGGCAGTGCGTTGTAGTATAGACATGCAACGCCACGGCGTATGTGTGTCGTGTGTACAATGTAAAACAACAATACACGAATGGCACTATCACTGCATTGCTTGCACTGCAACTGTCACGACTATGTAAAACTAAACAGAAAACAAACGTTATTTAGTTAAAAACTAACCTTCAAAAGCATCTACAAACCACTGGGCAACCCCACATTTTTTAGAGAGACGCCAAGGGCACAGCAATTGCCACCACTGGTCATTGTGGAAAACATCGTTTTCGATGCATGGACGTACGACGTATCACAGGAACTGTGAATCAATGGTTAATTATATTCACCATTTGTTGGATAACACAATACTTATTGACCAACTTTTGTTCATAAAAAACCCCAACACTTGGTCAAGTATAATTGCCCAACTGCTACATCAAACCTTTCTACCCAACAATTGGTAAAACAAATTAACCAAGAAAGTTTATTAACATTTTGCCCAACAGTAAAAGCAATATAATTAGACCTTTAAGTTGGTCAAAATATTTACCCAACATTGTTGGGTACAATTTTGACCAACAGTTTAGTGAGTTCATATTAGACCTAACGTTGGTCAAAATGTTGGTCAAAATTTAACCAATATTTTTTGCAGTGTAGGAAACGACTCCCTCCGAAGTAACGTAGTTTTTGAGAAAAAGGTAATTTCTCACTAAAATAATAAAAACTTCTTGCAAGAAGTTTTTATTCCTATCTGAAAGCACACAAATTTGTACAACAAGGGTGTTTTTTCTTTCATCATTTTCTTGCAACTTCGATGACCAATTGAGCCCAAATTTTCACAGGCTTGTTATTTTCTGCATATGTTGGGATACACCAAGTGAGAATACTAGTCTTTGACAATTACCAAACGTGTTCAGTGCCTTTAAACACTTCCTCGTTTTTGAACAGAAGATTTGTTCACACACCTGTGTATACACAAATAACGACGCCATAATAATAATCTCATAGCATTTTGATGTTGAGGGGTAAATTTTGATCTCTTTATTTTCCCTGCTTTACGTCAAGATCTATTCGCATTAGTGTTTTACTTGTCATTGGTAATTGTAATGTTGTTTGCTTTGATTCTTTAAATTTTCACTGTAAACTTCAACGCAATATAAACAATTTATATATATGTATTTTGTTTCAATACAAATTGTTATTAAATATAAAGAAAAACAATAAATAAATAAATATAAAAATTAAGCCATTCGTTATTTAATGAATCCAAAACGGTTTGGGGTATCCATGCAACGACTCCTTAAGAAACCTCGACCAAAGTAGACTTAAAATCTTATTTGTTTAAAGATGTAATTATTACAAAGGTGAAGATTAAACAATTTACAATTGTTTTTACTTTACACTGATATGTGTTAAAGGAACGTTACAGAACTGGTAATTAAAATTTTCTTTATGATCACAGATTTACATAAAACTTACACGGTCTAATGATGATGATAGTAGAAAACATCCCTAGAAATATTTCTGTCTAAAATGCCATATTTGATGAGAAATAAATAAAACTAATTTCCGATTTGAGTTTATCGCTCATGAGCGTTTTATTCATGCATTGTATAACACATGCAAATGTGTAATCGGTTTTTCACTATTTTCTCGTGACCCAGATGGCCGAGCAATCTCAAACTTCTACAGGTTTGTCAGTTTATGTATATGGTGGATTTTATAAAGTGCTTAACTGTTCTGTTAGCAAAAACCAATTCTGTAATGTTCCTTTAAGAAATGTATAATCAGTACTTTGATTTTCGAAGTCATGAGGGCGGGGCAGGGGTTTGGGGTTACAAACAAAACTCACAAACATACTTATGGAACAGTTCGAACTGGCCTTTTGTGCACGCTCGGTGGACTCGAGGCAAGGCAGCTGCTCTATTGTAGAATGTCTTTTTTCCCCCGCAGGAATCGGGAAAGCACTGCGTATACATTGGATGAAGGGTTTAAAGCCAAAATAAAATAGAAGACAAACCATTAATGGTGAACCACCCCTGTGGATTTTGCTCTTACTGGGTTTGGAGTTCAGTAAAAACAAAGTCAGTTTTATAATCAGGCTATTTTAAGTATTAATGACATGCTTTTTGAAGACCCCTTAACACGTAATATATTCCGTTATACTCAACCACATGATTCCAACGCTGAAGTATCATTCAAAATGAGACTTCAGATAACGGACTACGATTTCAAGAAAACCTAAAACCGAAGTTTCTAAACATTCCCTCCACGAGATGAAGATTTCCACCCTGGGGACTCCAGTGTGTTACTCCGATTTTCTTCCGTCTGTACACCGAACCCAATGGTGTGCCATCCTTAAGAATTGATGACGAGAGGTTGGACGACCCAAGGCAAGCGATTGCGTTTCTCTGTCTAACTACGAAGGGACTTCGCCAAATCCTTGCGAGAATTGATGACCCGCGGTGCGGTGGCTTCAGACATAACGATCCTGTTTATTTCGCTAGGGACTGATCGCGTTTCACCGCTCAGTATTAGTAGTGCAAGAGGAAAAACCTGTAAAATAACAAAGACTCAGGAGACAGCAACTTCAATAATTGAGGTCACACAAAGAGACTTTTAATTACCAAGCGTCGTCGGCTTGTATGTGGTAAGCCGATGGTGAAAGGGGCATTTTTCCAACTGGCATTTCTTCGAGCACCTGGATTGGAGAAAGAAGTCCTGTACCGTACAACACAACCCAAAAAACAAACAAACACCCAACACCCCAAAAAAAAACAAAAACAAAAACTATCAATCAAACAAACAAACAAACACCCCAACACCCCCAAACAAACAAACAAAACAACAACATCAAACAAAACAAGACAAGATGAAATTTAAAAAATTTAAGATATTGCGTTGAACGAAACCCTTACCTTTTTCTTACGACTGCTTTGTATAAAATACCGGTACAAAACAAAAAGTTGGGTCTAATTTCGTAGAACTTCATTCGTGTCAATGAATTCGGGGGACCACATTTTATCTCAAGCACAATCCGGAATGCAAAATTGAGAATTTGTAATTTTTAAGACGATCGAGACTAAACAGTTGATGTATTTCAATCTGAGAGCTCACAGGTTGCCAAGTCAAGATTCCGTATACTCCAACTTTTAAATCCTTTTAAAAATCTGTTTGACTTCTTGACTCTTAGATAATGTCAGTTCTGCGAGTATTGTGTACGGTCTTCATTGCCAGCTTCAATGTATTCCAAATGGTTCTTTTTAGTGCATTTATGTGTTTTACTATTTTTAATAATGAGTGTACATCTTTAACTGTCTATATAAAACGTAACGCTACCCCCCCCCAAAAAAAAAAAAAAAATAAAAAAATAAATAAAAAAAAATCAAAAAAAAAAAAAAAATCAGAGTATTGCTTTAATACCAGCCACTTTGAAAAAGTCAAAATAAAATAAAATTAACGTTAAACTAAGGTCTATGTATATGATAAGTTTCAAGTCTGTACGATCTTAACTTTTTGCGAAAATTGCCAGCACAGGGAAAGATGCAGAAAAAGAAGAAGAAGAACACAAAAAACAGTACCATAAAATTAGGCTTTCGGCTGTTGGCCAAACACCTAAAAATAAAACAACTCAAGGTGCCAGTGAACGGACTGAAGAACAACTTAGACATGTTTAAACAGGGAATACAATACTTATTGCGGGTCACATCATTCCATGCACGAGTAACGGACAGAGAGAGAGAGTACACCACTCACTTATTGGGCAACACTCGAGGGAAACGAAAACAGAAAACCCAAGTGCGAGAGTCGACAAAACAAACTAAAAAGACAAACGGCTTGAAAGGAGCAATGTAAGCTGGAACTGTCTCGTCACAAAACCGCGGCGTTTCGTCATTGCTGCCGTGTGACACCACAACCGTTAAAAGGTTAAAGCCATCAAACAATACAAAGTGGTCCCCTTGGAATACAACATTAATGCTCCCTTTTAAAAGAGCACTTCATGTAACATGTATAAAATTATTGCAACGCAGGGAAACGCAAAACATCTAACTTTTCCAATTTCAAAAATTAGAGACAAAACAAGGATGCCAACAACTCTTTGGACAGCTCTTAAACATACCCCCCCAAAAAAAAAAATAAAAAAAAAAATAAAAAAAAATAAAAAAAAAAGTAAAAAAATAAAAAGTAATAGGCCTAATACCAAAAACCAAATAAAGTATAAATAAAATAAACAAATAACAATACAAATATAAGTAAAACAACATTTTGAAAAATAACAATAACAATAAATAAAAATATATTTTGTTTTATTCTTCATCTTCTCAAATAAACAAAATACAAAATGTACGGTAAAAAAATTTGCCCATTGTTTAAAATTCAAAGAGAAGACAATTGTTTGCGAAAACCCAGCCTAAGTGCATCAATGTCCACAACATCATTGTATGATTAGTAAACACACCAGATGATATAGAGTGGATCCAGATCTCACTACTATTTCCAACTCGGCTCACAAGGATAATTTATCAGAAGACGGGCGTCTTATTATCCGTATGTTGTTGCCTGTGCTTGAAGAGCCATATTTTGTTGGTGTCATTAGGTGAATTTTACCGAACGGTCAAGAGCACTGGACTCAAGCTCCGGTGTTTCTGAACAGCACAGTGTGGGTTCTAGTCCCAGCCTTGACACTTGTGCCCATAAAACAACGTGAGTTTCTATACAAGGTATTGCTCGATTGTAAATAGTCACACAGCAACCGAGATAAAAAAAAAAACTTTCAAGAGTTCACATGTCCCATTGGATTGAACTTGTCTCCCGGTGTTTGAACAATCTTACAAAACAACGGAGGCTTTCTCAAACATCTGCCTTGTTTGGCAGCTTGGAAATCCAATAAAACTATATGTTTAACCCGTTGAGTACAGGGTAGAGTGTGATGAGCAATGCTATAGGAACTTATTTTTTCCTTCTTTGTTTTTCATAGAAGCATCGCGTGTCGGTAGAATTGGTTGTGGGTTGGTTTCGCTACCGCTGTAATGCAATTTCGCAATGATCTCCATTCGGAAATGTGATAACTGTGCATCAGCTGGGGCAAAACAAAACACCGGTTGATAATATACGAAGGATATCCCTAAGGGTAATTTACCTCCTTCTTTAAGCTTTCCTTTAGGGAAAGGGTCTGCGTCTTGCATTGCATCTCGGTCAATAAGACATTATCACATGATCCAGATACTGTTTACGCAAGCATTGTTGTGTATCAACAGAACAATATCTTAGAGAAGAACTCACAAATAAAGGCATACCCACTACCCTCAAAACAACAAGAACAAGAACAACAACAACAACAACGACACCAAACACCACCACCAACAACAACAACAACAACAACAACAACAACAACAACAACAACAACAACAACAACAACAACAACAACAACAACAACAACAACAACAACAACAACAACAACAACAACAGTAGCAGCAACAACAGCAGCTGCAGCGGCAACAACAGCAGCAGTTTTTCTAATAGAATTCATTCTTCTATTTCTCGGCACCCCTCTGCTCAAATCATAATAGGGTCTGGCCTTCCTTTGACCCGGATTCCGAGTCGATTTTGACCCGGGATTTTTTCTTGAATGTGCACTATTAGGCTGTTTTTGAAGAGTTGCTGCATTCACGCTCTCTATCTATCTCTCTCTCTCAGCCAACACTCCATCAAAGTGGAGCAGACAGGAGAAGTAATTGAGTGAATCGTGCCTTTGGTGATACAAGCATGGGTACTGTCATGAGAAATATATTTGGCTATAGGGCCGTCGCAGATTTGTCATTGGAAAAACATAAATAAAAACACTAGAAATATTCAAAATTTGCAAATTTGCTGCCGTTTCTATTTTATTTTGTTTTATTTTGTATTTGTCATTTGAAAAACATTGATAAAATAACGAGAAATTTCCAAAATTTGCTGCCTTTTTTATTTTATTTGATAAAATAACGAGAAATTTCCAAAATTTGCAAATTTGCTGCCGTTTTTATTTTATTTTGTTTTATTTTGTATTTGTCATTTGAAAATCATAGATAAAATAACGAGAAATTTTCCAAATTTGCAAAATTGCTGCCGTTTTTATTTTATTTTTTTAATTATTCATTTTGAAAAACATAGATAAAATAACGAGAAATTTTCCAAATTTGCAAATTGGCTGGCGTTTCTTGTGATTCTACCTAGAGGAAAAGAATATGCGTTGGCCCTAAAGCCAATTTCTTTCTCATGTCATACAATGCCTCATTCCTTGTTTGTATCATCAAAGGCACAATCCCATCACCTAGCCTTACCTGCCGTTTTATCCAAAAGAGATTGTGTTCTCGAAATTAAGTAGAACCTCACCAGCCACTTTTCCCCAGTTGTTGCCATTAAAAAGTGACCTACGAAATATATGAAATGTTTAGGGGTTGGTTCTTTGGTGTGTGTATTGGTAACTAGATGGTGGCTTTAAGTCTATTCATACACCCATTAAAAAAAAGGGGTTGAGAGTTTTTCACCTTTCTCAATTATAAGTGAATTATTGAAAAAATTGAGCTTTCCCCAACTCGTCCAACAACCAATTCCCTTTAAACTGTAAGTGATGGAAGTGATTCCATTTATTTGTTGGCAATATGCATACTTAACCCAACGTTAACTAATGAAAACTACTCATGTGTAAAGAATCAGGGTAGCCAGATTTTAATGCACACTTGAAGGTTACGCCTGAGTTTTAAATTGAATAAGTCATTAATAGCCAATCGAAGGCTGCACGATAACAACAATCTAGAATCCAGGTTTTCGAATAAATAGACTTACTGCGAAAGCTCGCCCGCGTATTATTTCTTTTGGGCACAAAGTGTCTTTCCGAGATTTTTCTACTGAGAGGAAGTGAGTAACAATATTCTGGTTGCTTATACGTCCCAAGCGACATTCAGGCACGTTATATAAAGACACTATTTTGTGAAAGTTTATCAGGCAAGGCTGTACAGATTTTAAGACAAGGGTTTTCTCAAGGAAACCGGATAATAACTTGTCATTTCTACATTCCATTTTGTTTTGCAAAAATGTGAAATTGCGGTGTGACCTATAATTCTCAAGGAAACCGGATAATAACCTGTCATTTCTACATTCTATTTTGTTGTGCAAAGATGTGAAATTGCGGTGTGACCTATAATAGGAAACCGGATAATAACTTGTCATTTCTACATTCCATTTTGTTTTGCAAAGATGTGAAATTGCGGTGTGACCTACATATTATATAGTCACTTCATACAGTATTTGATCAGAAACGTCACAATATTGGCATCTCGCGATGCCGTCTTCCGAAGCTGAAAATGCCCTATGTCGAAACGGAACGAGGAAAGGAAAAAAAAAATAGCTTCAATTAGGAGCGACAATGATTGTTTTTCGGCTCTTCCAATCGGTTGCATTATTTATGAGTGATGTAACTGTGCCGCATCATCCGTGTGTAAATAATCATTGCTCAATTAGGCCAGACAGACTGTTAAAGGTAAAGTGGTACTAAAAGCTTTTAAGTGTCATTATGGGATATGATTAGCAAATGTAAATTTGTATCAAATGTTTGAAGAGGAAATGTTCGGAGCGTTTATCGATTTAGAAACTAAATCTTCTTATTTTTGTTCTCTCTTGTTTTGATTTTCCCTCTTTTTAAAAGCTTTTTAATTATTTATATATATATATTTTTTATATTTCAGTTCATATTATTTTTTTGTAATACACACTAGAGAGGTTCTTCTTCTTTATCCTATTCTTCGTCTTCCTCTTTTTTCTCTGTTTTAGTGTTTTCTTTTTTATTTGTTTGCTTTGTACTTATTGTTTACTTTTTGTTTATACTTAATGTATTATTATTTATTGTTATACACACTCGAAGAGATTCCTTCTTCTTCCTCTTTTCTTCTTCTTCCTCTTTTTTTTTTTAAGCTGTGTAATTATTATTATCTGTTTATCTTCGAAAAAGACTCTGCTAGGGTCAAAACGCCTGCCACTAACTATTGTTAGCTTTTTAATTATTTTGTAAAGCTTGTTTTGATATTTCACTTTTTTTTGTAATACACACTTGAAGATGTTCTTACGTGACTATTACTCAGGCCGGAGAGCACCTGCTTCTATTAAACTAATTGCACCCGCGTTTGAATTTTTCCACCTGATTTCAAAACTTCATCTTGTTCGTCCTTCATTATTATTTTGTTCGGCTTTTACCGTTCAATTCACCTCACTGGAATAAATGATAATGATCATACACTGGCACTGAGCCGAAATATTAGTTGTGCATCAAAAGAAAGAACTTACTCAAACAGGAAGAACACAATGATCGTGTCGCGGAAAAAAAAATGTCACGCCTGGTTTATGATCATGACTTATGTAGAAGTTAAATGGGTGGCGCCTTGTGATGCATATCAAGGTTTCAACGGGCATGAACTTGAATAATTCAGTCCGTTTCTTTGCAAAATTTGTTCTAAAACATGTTATATTTGATTATTTATTAAAATTTCATTTCCTGCCAATGAAAGGAAACACATTACAAAGTGTTGCACCTTATTACACAAATTACACACGAACCGGCGAATTTCAGTATGCATTGGTTTGTACACAGCGCGCTGCACATGCACACAACGGTCCGTGTGCATGTTTCTTTTGTTCATTTTAGTGGCGGAAGTGTTGAGGAAATAATTTCTCATCGAAATAGCTGCAAGATTGAAAACATATTGACAGTTCTGAATGTCTGAAGAAGTCACTTTTATTTTTGGTAAAAAGACAAACCAAAACAACAAAAAGCAGTTTCCGAAACAGTGGTTTAAACAAATAGTTTAACTTCAAACGCGATTTTCTCCAAACACGGAATTTCGGCAGTGGTGCAGATTCGCCACATCTTGAAAACGGTGACGAAATAAATACATTAAAGGCAGATGATATATTTTGCTCTGGTGGGATAGAATTGGCATACAGTCTGATCATGTCTCGAGAAATATATTTGGCAATAGGGCCATCGCAGATTTGTCCTTAAAAACAAAATACAGGTAGAACAGCAAGCAATTTTCAAAAAATTGCAGAATGGCTGCCATTTCTTGTTATTCTATCTATAGCTTATCACAGGACATCTGCGATGGCCCTATAGATAGATGTTTTTTGTCGTGGCATAGTCTGACTGTGTGCCAAATGAAATGATTGTATCATCAAAGACACAACCCCGTCACCTACCTGCCGTACTACACTTTGAAGATATTTTAAAAACCTCATGTTCCAATTTCCAAGAGCATCGTCTGTAGACACCGCATCGGGGAATTGGATCCCTTCACCAGCCACGCCGGTGGTAGGGTCCTACCTCCCATAAGACAAAGGGCCGATTCACCAGTACACTGCAATAAACTGGGTGTTAAAATTGACACCTTGGGTGTTGTCACATATTAGACCGAAGAGAGAATCAAAATTAACATCATAAGGTGTTAAAATAGCACCAGTGTTTTGTGCAGAAATTAGTGTTATGTTAACACCCTAATGGTGTAAATTTTAAATCTTGTTTGTGTATCTATATGTCACAACACCCATGGTGTAAATTGAACACCCCGGTTTTTGCAGTGTAGGGCCTATTTATAATATCTTCCAATCTTTGTCGTATTCACCAGGTGAAACTACACTAAAAAAAAAAAACATAACCGTGTCTTTAGATCCACATTCAACACCCAAAAGCTGGATACAACATACTGTCGGACATCACTTCAGTTTATCAAAGTACAAGCCTACTCTATGTATAACATGATTTTACGGGGAATTGAGACACTAGGAAACCACAAAGAGACTTTCGTCTGAGTAGGGAGAAACTGGGGCTAAGTAAGGCGCCTCCAGACCATTCAACCCCATGGTCTGTGCATTTAAGAAGGAAATAATTGATAACGTTTCGTCTTAGCCCGTTGTATTCAATACAAAATTACTTTCCCTCCTTTTCCTTAATTTGAATACTGTTGTTTCCCTATTTATTGGGGGGTGGGGGGGGGGGGGGTCCACCCTTTTGTAGTAAGACCAGCTTCTTACCTCTACCCCGTACAAATTGTCTCTCTTTTCGTTGTTCATCCCTTACTTCCTCTGGCCGAGTTCAGGCGGTGTGTTCTTGGCCCAAGTGCGCTGTTCGGACGCCCGAACGATGAGAACACGACCAGAGAACAATACACTTGGAACAAGATCACACACCACCTTTCAGCAGGGATCAATTGAGAACAACACTGTACAAAATGGCGGCAGCATCGAGTTAGAACATAGAACAAAGCAAATATCAAAGTTATTGGGTTTAAGTTAAGGTGGCAGTACGACATTTGCTCTAATTGACTCCCTTTTAATAAGTTTTAACATCTGCTTTGTGACATGTCAGAAACCAGCCTATTTTTTTAGGCTTACCAACCCAATCGTTCTTTCTACATCATCATCGTTTGGGCGGAAGATACACGAACAGCGATCCTACGTGTTCTCGAGCATCCAAGAACACAGCGCCTGAACTCAGCCATAGACTGCATTCTGTTTCTCTCATTTTTCACATATTTCTACTTGATTGCCTCTGTATCGTTAATGTGTGTGATGTGCTCTCATTAATTAGCCTTTAAGAAAGACTCCGCTAGCGTGTGAGGAATTAAGCATTTATAAATCGTCTGCTCAGAACTATAAGGTCATTAGTTAAATTTATATGGATTTCATAAAATTGCTTTTGCATATTTTAAAGCTCCTGGTAAATGGGGTTTATTGACCAAGAGTGGTCTTTGGAGTATTTGTTTGGTAAAAAGAAACATTCATTTTCTAAGCAAAACATCAATTTTTTGATTTTGATTTGTTTTCTTCAAATTTGTGCGCATTTTAACTTAATGACCTTTTAATCATTACGAGTTTGAAATTGCAGTTAACATCCTTATAGTACTGAGCTGATGAAATGTAGTAATGTCGCTCTATAATGTTCCGTCAGACATACTGACATGTGCAAAAATGTCACTCGGCAATATTTTAATCACATCGCATACTCCCCGACCAAACGTAACCATAAACTCATTTGTTTCGTCTTCTTCACACTCAAACCCTGAAAACGGTTTAACATTTTTCCACGTAAACAGATTACCAAATAAGTTGTTTTTGTTTTATTTACGATTCCTGTCTGTTTTCCGGCTCTCTTATAGTGGACTCTCCCAGCTCTGTGCACTGTAGAGATGCTGCCCTGAACGCCCCAGTCTACAACTGTCTTGACAGCGTCATCTGTGTTCCGTATCATTACTTCTGTGATAATTACACGGACTGTGATATGGAAGAAGATGAGCTAAATTGTGGTAAGTAGGAAACAGATGTATGGGACGCAAAGCCGTTAAGGTAAAATGTTAATACGAAGTGCGGGCATGAGAACAAAAGAGGGCCACAACAGTGTAGAGACCTGAAACACTATGTGGACCTGAGAACAAAAGAGGTCCACACAGTGTAGAAACTTGAAACAATATGTGGACCTGAGAACAAAAGAGGGCCACAACAGTGTAGAGACTTGAAACACTATGTGGACCTGAGAACAAAAGAGGGCCACAACAGTGTAGAGGCTTGAAACACTATGTGGACCTGAGAACAAAAGAGGGCCACAACAGTGTAGAGGCTTGAAACACTATGTGGACCTGAGAACAAAAGAGGTCCACACAGTGTAGAAACTTGAAACAATATGTGGACCTGAGAACAAAAGAGGGCCACAACAGTGTAGAGACTTGAAACACTATGTGGACCTGAGAACAAAAGAGGGCCACAACAGTGTAGAGGCTTGAAACACTATGTGGACCTGAGAACAAAAGAGGGCCACAACAGTGTAGAGGCTTGAAACACTATGTGGACCTGAGAACAAAAGAGGTCCACACAGTGTAGAAACTTGAAACACGATGTGGTCCTGAGAACAAAATAGTTCCACACATTGTAGAGACTTGAAACACTATGTGAACTTACACACATCCGGATTTTCATGGTACAGTGTTGAAGAAAAGGATTTTCCATTAAATGTACAGAGGAATGTCTGCAACACAAAGCTGTGTTTAAGTGTTACATAGGAAGTGTGGACCCGTGAACAAGAGGTCCATACAGTGTAGAGACTAAAAACACTACGTGGACTTACACACGTCCGGATTTTCATGGTATATGATTTTCATTAAGTGTACATAACAAAGTAATGTCCACAGAGTGAACACAACAAAGAGTTGGGTGTGTTGTGTAATACATGTATAAGAACCTAGTACAGTTTACGCTTAGAAAGGGGGGGGGGGTGCCCCATTGTTTCCTCGTACAGTTGGCTGCAGATTGCGCCACAGCAAACCGTTACTCGGTGCTATGTAAATAAATGGGTTTTCTAATGCAAATATTGCTCTCACACCTGTAAACCAAAATAATGTGCGCTTAGAAAAAAGTGTTTGAAGCGCCATACAAATGTTGAATATTCTGACTGTATCCACCCATACAATTTGTGAAACCTTGCGGTTCTCTATGACGATAAAATTGTCGCTGGTCCCACATAGTGACCCATGTGTCAAAATTCACACAATTTCGCAAATCAGTTTGTGTACAAATTATTAATACACTCATTACTGTTAACATTGTCAGCATGTTGCAGTACCTAATACGCCGTAGTTTCGTAGTTACACGAATTGTTATAAACGATGCATCACTAAATTTGCCAATCTTTGTTTCCACGAAAAGTCCTATCACGATACGCCATTTTAAATATGATTTACAAAGTGCTATTATAGCACGTTTCCAAACGTGTACGACATTTGCGTTTTCACGAAGTGACCTTTCTGTCGGACTTATTATAGGCACTGAACACGTTTGGTAATTGTCAAAGACCAGTGTTCTCACTTAGTGTATCCCAACATATGCAGAAAATAACAAGCCTGTGAAAATTTGGGCTCAATTGGTCATTGAAGTTGCAAGAAAATGTTGAAAGAAAAAACACCCTTGTTGTACAAATTTGTGTGCTTTCAGATAGGAATAAAGGGCTTCTTGCAAGAAACTTGTATTATTTTAGTGAGAAATTACCTCTTTTCTAAAAACTACGTTACTTCAGAGGGAGTCGACTCTCACAATTTTTTATACTATCAACAGCTCTCCGTTGCTGTTACCAAGTCAGTTTTTATGTTAATATATATTTTTGAGTAATTACCAAACGTGTACAGTGCCTTTAAGCGTTGTACGCTTTCATGAAGTGACCTGTCGAAATTATCTCAATATGCATCAATGGGTACACAGCGCTCTGCTTCATTGTTTTTTTGTTTTTTTGTTTTTTTCGTTTTTACGCAGTGACGTATGAGTTTAGGAATTAGTTACCCATTATAATAATCGCAAGAATAATTATTGAGAGTCTGTACGAATGGAGATGCCACCTTTATTTATGTTTAAAAATGCATGTTTGGATACACCAAGTGAGAACACTGGTCTTTGACAATTACCAAACGTGTTCAGTGCCTTTAAAGTACAAACTTGTAAATTCCTCTTCAGTCATTTCCGAACCCAGCCCGTAGTACCAACTATAGAGAATTGACCAACATTGGGTATATAATAATCACTTGATCGTAAACGCCAAGTTAATAATATTGGCTCCCTACCCGCGAAATTACGGGCAATGATTTTATTGGCATTGAGCGGAAAAATAAGTCGGTCAATATAACGGTTTTATGTACCAACTGGTCATTAATATGTGGTTTGAATAATACGACAAGATAAACTTCAAAGGCTCAGCGGTAGGTGCGGGTATAATCAAATCCTTCACTAGGAAATAGAAGTCCTTATGGAGGCAGACCGGGGGGGGGGGTCGGGTTGCGATTGACCTTTAGTTAAAGGGACAAGTTGCCTTGGATCGGACGAGTTGGTCTAAAAAAAAGCGTTTGTAACCGTTTGTTATAAAATGCATTGGCTAGAAAGACGTTATAAAAGTAGAATACAATGATCCACACAAATATGCCTCGAAATTGCGTGGTTTTCCTTTTACTTTGCGAACTGACACGGTCGGCCATGTGGAGTCAAAAATTTGACTCCAACAAAATGGCCGACCGTGTTTGTTCACGATGTAAAAGGAAAACGACGCAATTTCGAGACATTTTTGTGTGGATCATTGTATTCTACTTTTAAAACATCTTTCTGACCATATGCATTTTATAACAAACGGTTACAAATGCTTTTTATAGACCAACTCGCCCGATCCAAGGCAACGTGTCCCTTTAACTGCTTGCATTAAAGACACTGGACACCTTTACAAATTGTCAAAGACCAGTCTTCTTACTTGGTATATCTCAACATATGCACAAAATAACAAACCTGTGAAAATTTGAACTCAATTGGTCATCGAAGTTGCAAGATAATAATGGAAGAAAAAACACCCTTGTCACACGAAGTTGTGTGCTTTCAGATGTGATTTCAAGACCTCACGCGTGAGGTCTCGAAATAAATTCAAATATTTTACTGAGAAATTACTTTTTTCTCAAAAAAGACGTTACTTCAGAGGGAGCCGTTTCTCACAATGTTTTATACTATCAACAGCTCTCCATCGTTACCAAGTAAGTTTTTATGCTAACCATTATTTTGAGTAATAACCAATAGTGTCCAGTGCCTTTAAAGGTAAAAATAGGCGCAGTTTCTTTGCGAGTAACTCCATATAGGCTGTTTCTTTTCACCAGAGGCACACAATATTGTGTTGAAAACTAAAACATGATATTACTACAGCTGTTAACGAGACAGCTTGTTTATAATAACATACCTTATGCATTGACGTCATCATCTGCCGTCATAGAGGTAAACCATGAGACAATGGACATGTACGCCATGCGAACATGATTGGCCGAATAACAACCCCCCGTTTACCTCTTGGCGAGGGCTCCCTGCTTTCTCAAATGGCGTCATGTGCATAAGGGTCCATACTAATGATGATGATAATAATAATGGGCATTTATTGTGCACTCTCTAATAAAGTATCGATGCACCTCACGCTATTACTGAGCCCCTCCCCATCGGGATTTAAGCATCCCGTAAACCATGATATCAACTCCTTAGGAGTATGCAGCACCGGCAGCCAAATGAGCACACATTGCTAATCCATTCACATCAGCAATCTGTACTATTGCAGGTACCCATAACTGAGTGATGACAAGCAAATTATCGTCGAGTGTAAGTGATACAAGGACACTCTAATTATGATTCCACCATCCGAACTGGAGTCACATACGCTATAGACTTCTCGGCCACGATACACTGTTAAGCACATTCATTTGTCATAAAGCAAAATATTATTTGGGGATATTCATAAAAAGTGAAAATTTTAAGAACGTCTGCTGTACTTGTATTAGCTGAGCAAAATTGTGCTGGGCAATTTTGTGCGCTTAGCTTCCTTGTAAAAGCGATCCATGAATCACAGACAACTTTGTTATCAAAAAATAATTTTACTCATTTTCATTGGGTGGGGGGGGGGGAGCGGGTCAAAGACATAATTGAGGGACTATTAAATGTGTCGAAACATTGATGTGCATTTTTTAAAATCATTTGGGGGGTTCAGAGCTGGGAGCTCCCCCCCCCACCCCCTCTGGTAACGACACTGTTGTTGAGCATGGTGCTGGGCTTTTTAGTGAAATCGAGCTATTTGTCCGTACAAAAAACCCGTAATCCTCCACCACCACCCCCCCCCCCCCCCCTTAGGAAAAATATATACATACAATACTCTAAAACTATCCTGACGTAATGTTACACCCCAGATGTTCCTGAGTAGCCCGGGTGAAAAACTCCAGATGCCTAGTTGCGTCAGACACAGTAGAACTTGACACTGCGGAGCGTTGTTGTAGGAGTTTATCGGTTAACTGACGACCAATAATAATCACTTGAAATGTAATACAGAGGATGTAGAAATGTTGCAGAGTTTATAAGCTCTATATGCAAATAAATGATAGGTTAAGAGCAATTGTTTTTAGGGGTGGGTAACTGCCAAATCTAAGAGAAACTTGTTTCTCTTATTTTCAATGCCCAAGTAAACAATACACCATACATAATAGATACCAAGGGAAAACAAAGCGGGAAAAGCAGACAATCCCGTGTTCTGATTTTCAAAAGGTAATTTTTAAGAGCAGTCAACTTATTATCAATTTTGTACAGGTTGTTATTGTCCAATGCAATTTTTTTTCTCCAATGTGTAGTAAAACTTAACTTAGTTAAAAAAAAAGGAGGTCATTTAGGTTTTTCGCCTTGAATCTACAGTTATAGAGTGCTTTCTTGGCCAAAATAATACATACATTTTCCAGCAGTACCTCAGAGTTATGTACATCTATGCCAAAAATAATAGATTTATACTCCAATCGGATGGCATTATGAAAACCGTTCTCCAACCAGTTCTCTAAACTTGTCCAGAAAGTCATGACAACAAACATGCAATCATAAAAACATATGCTCCATTGTTTCAGGGTGAGTTTCACAAAAAGGGCACTTATCATTAGAGGTAATCCTCATCTAGCAGAGCCTACCATCGGTCATCAAAACAATCAAGATTGATTTTCTATTGACAAATCCTTGTTCTGACCTCAGTACAGGCTTTAAAGTGATATATACGTTTGGTAATTGGAACCCATTGTTTGTTTCAATCATAAAAAGTTGTAGATATATACCATCAAACTAACCTGTGAAAATTTCATTTCAAAAGGTGGTAGCGTTTTTAAGATATTGCCGGAAATCTGAAGCGGTTATGTCCACGCAAGAGGAATAATCTGCAATTGGAATACACAATCTGAGAAACGTTACTGTCAGTAACGCTCAAATTTGTTCGGATAAAAAGTGATATCTTTTCCCATAACCGCAGTACTTCAAAGTGAAAAAGGTTCTCAAAATGCATTTTACTATCCAAAGCTGCTGTACTTCCTACCAAGTTAGTTTTTTATTGTCATTAATGTTCATAGTCATTACAAAACGTAAACAGACCCTTTAAATGGCAAATAATAAATTCCAAACCACTAATTACCGTCAATGTTAAAAACATCACTATATATATTTCTTCAGTGAAGTAGGAACTCCCCTAAATATATGAATAAAGATTTGCAATTATTTCTAAGCCCCGACTGAGGACATGTTTCCAATATGTAAGGATATATGATTTTATTCCCCTCCAATACAATTAATCCTTATTTGAAAGACCCCTCCATGTCCATTCGGAGAAAGGGGACCAAAGCACCCTTTATATACAAATCACCATACCAGCATTGTACATCCTTTTGTGTATAAAAAGGGTTTACCAACCCTTTAGAGACCACAGCGGCCGGAACAGCCTTTTACCAAAATGCCCGTCAGCCGCAAACGGCCCATAGATATGGCCTACTTCCACTCAACCGAAAAGGTTAAAGTCAAGGTCATGACCTGAATTGACTTTTTCTAATGTTTCCAGCGTTAACATAGTAACTATTTTTCTTAAAACAATACCAAATTGTAAAAAAATTGTGTTAAAATTCAACAATATTATGTCTGGGCGTTTGGTGATTTTCACAGAAATGAACGGTCTAATCTTTACATCACTTGGTTTCACCAAATCAAAATATGAGACAAGAACCTCTCTGTAAAACAATGCTATTCCACTTTTTCACTTGGCTTAGCTTAGCATTACAGTGAACAAAGCCAAACTCGAATTTGTGTATCTCTGGATCCATTTGATTTGCAGAGCTTTGAATATACTTTTTGTATCCAGCATCATCAAACCACCCCCGTCAAAATTACAAATAATGGTAATCCTTTTAATCATACCCTTTCCCCCATTCCAGATGAAGTCACCAATAATGTTGTTAACCTGCTGAACAACATATAGGAACTTAAATATACGAGGCCAAAATATAGGAGGCCAAATATACTAACTGTGACATGGGGAAATTTTAGAATTTTACCGGACCAGGCCAAACGTCTAGACTTCCAAATATTTCAGAAGCTTGATTTTAGGCTCAAAGTTAATATTGTCAGCCTCCTCACCCTCATAACAGAAATAAACACCAAGTGCCTTTACCATTAAATCAACAATATTTTTCAACGGAAAACCGTTTGGAGCCCAGCCAAATATAGCTTGAGATTGATTTACATTTAGTTTCAAACCCGAGTTTAGTGTAAAGTTTATTCAGGAGGACAAATATTTTTTTCAGCTGAGTGCTCATCTTTTGTGATGGATACCGGCGCATTATAAATGTTCATATTATTTATTTATTATTTATATACAGGTACCATTATCTGCGTATTGGATTACCTTGACTTCAGCATTCTCAACAAAAATACCTTTAATATCAGGATTATCTCATATAGCACATGGCAACAGTTCTACGGCTAATATAAATAAGTACGGGCTCAGTGGTTCACTCTGTCTCGTGAGTTTTTACATTTCTAACAAAATTGGGCCAAAATTCATGCACTCCAAAACTTTAAATAAATTATTCTATTCTAACGAGTCAAAGACATTTAATCAAACCTGGAATATCATTAATTCTGGTGTGAGTCATAACACCAACTTCTTTTTTCATTCATTCATTCCGGTTTTATTGAAAATACCAAACAACAAATCCGGAGACTAAAAATATGAGTGGCGTCAAAAATAAGTAATGTAAATAAAAATAAAAATAAAACGACTTTTCACAAAATCACATGGGTTGTTGTGAGGTTTGGGATAACCTTATTAATATTTAGAAGCTAACACTTTAGAGGCAATCTTAAAATCACCACTTTTTTTAAAATTACTTCTGTCTTTGCCCTCTATTTCAATCAATGTGATAACTGCCTGTTTCTGTGACGACAGATCTGGTCCCATTTGTGAAACCAATATTTAAAACATCAACAAGAAAATTACGGATGACAATCCAAAATATCAAATACCGCTCTGAGGACAACCCATCATTTCCTTGACCTTTTATTTTTGGACATTTTCTTCAGAACATCGGTAAGGTGTCCTTCACGAAGCAGCATATCGTCCTCACTGAGCGCAGGGATCATAATAATTGCTTTGAAAGAAAACATCATTCTCAGTCTCAGTATTTTCGTTAAGATTGGACTTATAGAGCTTGTGGTAAAAGTTACCTTGCTCAATATGGACAGCGTTGGGATTTTATAATTTCCAAACTCTCATCTGTAATGAGCTTATTTACAATGCTTTCGTATGCTGTTCTTTTTTTCCAGGCCAAGAAAAAATGTATGGCTTTTCCCCCTTCTCAGACCATCTTAGGCGTGAGCGAATAACAATACCCTTACTTAATTGAGAATTTATCTCATCTTATTCGTCTTTGATGACCTGAATCTCTTCTAAAATATTCTCACTGTGTTCGTGAGCAAGAGAAGATCCAAATTGATCTAATTTATTTGTAAATCAGCAATTTTAACTTTCTTAAAGCCGAGATTTCTCCTTAGCAAACTTCATTGTACTTTCTCTGACCTTAAATTTAATCCACTCCCCATTTCACTTGCTGATTAATAATTGATTGGTCACCTAACCAACTTTGAAGATGGTTATTCATCTCCTGCACAAAGTTTTTATCTTTAACAAAAAAAAATGGTTAAACTTAAAAGGTAATCACAATTGCAGAATGGTTGGTCCTAATAGATCTTTATCATGCTGCGGCCATCTTGGTCATGTTTCTTGTATCCGATAACAGTAATGGATGCTGATATGCGTCGTACAAAAAGGAACCAGACTATTTCTCCTTCCAGCCTCGGTTTGGTTACATTGATTTGAATGGGAAAAAATCAGGATGGCCGCACCATGATAAAGGTCTATACCTGGGCAAATGGATGTGTTCCTGAAATGTTCAATAAGATTATTACTAAAAAAAAATTGTTTACCCTTACACCGCTGTGTATTAAGCACTCTATACTCAGTAATTTCCCTATAGTTCTGTGAAAAAAAAAATCCACAATGCAAATCACTAGGGTGGAATTCAAACCCAAGAAACTTTGCATTGCTAGGTCACATGTCTTACTACTAGACCACCGAGCTAGCCCGGTGGCTAGAGGCAGTTCGAATTCTATGTTTTAGCAGCGGGTATAAATGCAACGATTTAATATATGTTTATTATTTATTAGGCAGTACCTACATTGAATAAATAAAAAGATTGATTTGACTCCATGTAAATATACATTCACTGGGGTTCTTCAAACGCCATAATGTCAACCAAATCATAATTCTCAGAAAGATTATTTATTTTATCAGCCGCACTAGCAATAGCATTTTTTTTTTTCGATACTAGAATCCAGAACACAATTAAAATCGCCCCCACAATAATTCTAAATTCTTTCCTTAGTCTCAAGGTTTTTTTCACAAAATATATAACAAAATAATCAAATACAAAATGTCACTGTTTTTATACATCGGGTTTTAGTCTCGCTATGTGAAAACTAATTGAATTACTTATTTCTCAAAAACTATAGCATATAAGCATAGTTATTTCTGGGGAAGTTTTCCACCATGACTATCTTCATGTAGGTTAGGCCTAAGTGTATAGAAAACATTTATATTTTCGACCCCACAAAACGTTGTGCACACCCTTTAAAAACGTACAAAAATAAAATAAAAATGTGGTCGATACATCTCTGAGGACATCTTTTTCAAGCGATGGTTCCTTTATCAAGTATACTTTTAAAGGCAGGGTGTACTTTTGAAAAATACTCCACAAGTTAATGGCCATACAAACTTAATTGGTAGGCTTAAAAAGCACTAGAGAGCTGTTGATATTTTAAAACATTGTTAGAAAACGAACCCCTTTGACGTTATGTGCATTTAGAAAAATAGGTAATTTTTCACCCAGAAATTTGAATCTGAAATAGGCTTTAGGCATGAAGCCTTTCTCAGGCATCTGAAAGCACACAACTGGTTGGTAATTTTATGCATATGATGGGATACACCAAGTAAGGATACTGGTCTAAGGATACTGGTCTAAGGATACTTTTCTTTGACAGTTACTAAAAGTATACCCTGCCTTTAACGGAATGGAGCTTCGCCAGCTCGGCTATTTTGATATCACGATCTCAAAATTTCAATCGATTGATGGATCGCTAGAAGAATGCTCTGTAAAAGTAAATCAAGCTGAAGTGATATGAATCAAATTGTAGTGTTTGTTTTTTTTTCATTTGGAAAACGCGATCACAAAAGTGTTCGCATCGCGAAGGACGACCCCCCCCCAAAAAAAAAAATAAAAAAATAAAAAATAAAAATAAATAAATAAATAAATAAATAAAAAATTCTATATATACATAAAATAAAAAATAAAATCAAATAATAATAATAATATATAATAATATATTAAGCCTACCCTTGCATGCTTTCCGCATTGTAATACCTAGAATGCAGTACCATATTTATGGTCCAGTAATCCACCCTTTCAGACTGACCATCCTTTGTCCTCACTACCTTGCTCTGATTGGTCGTTGGCCACCATATTGTCTGTAAATTAATAGCTTTGATTGGCTATAGTTTTCCCGCTTTTTTCTGGATACCTTCCCTTAATCCTTTGCTCCTCTTTTTGCTATAAATGGATATGTTTGTGTCTGTGTATGTTTATGCCTCTGACGAAGGTCCGGTTTGGATCGAAAGCTAAGGCCATCTCCCCAACAAACTTTATATTATGTATATATAAATAAATTAATACAAATAATAATAACAATAATAATAATAATAATTATAACTAAATAATTAAATAAATTGAAATAAACTCCTCTTTGATGGCAAACCAATGGTTTAATTTTCCCCTTTGTAAAACGCCACGTCCTGTTGATTTGTCTTCATTATGTGTGAATATAATCCGTTCCACCTTTGTTATGTTTTGTTTGTACGAGGCACCTCAGCCTAGAAGCTTTTGTTTTATGCCTTTACATTATAATATTATCTCTGAATATTATCTCTGTCCAACTAATCAAGTTATATCTTTTGATTTAAGAAATACTATGACGTTGAGTTGAAAAAGAAACTTAACACACGTTTGCTTTATTTGCAGATCAGCAGTACGTTACCGGGTGTCATTTCGGAGCGCTTCAAATGACGTGCTCTGACGTCACACTGAATGCTTCTTTTGACAAAGACGTGCCGAATAACATCAGATTCATGTAAGTCTCGAGTAAACATTTGTTTCTAATTGCAGAAAAAAAAATTACTGTAGAGGAAACCTAATCTCATTCCAAACGTTAACTTGGAATTTCGTTTAATAATAATAATGGTAACAGCAATAATACACAATAATGGGGGACTTTTGGGACGCTAGGTGGCAGCAGACTTACCAGGTAAGTCCATTGTTCTTGGTAAATATGCGCGTGCTCAGAACTACGTAAACAATGGAAACACAAATCCTTAAAATTGTACCTTAACGGTCTCATAAGTAGAGAATGACCGCTCTATGATCAAAACTCAGCGGCTCGTCTCATTACCCGGTTAAGAAAACATGAACCCATACTCCAGCTATGCAATCTCTCCATTGGCTTCCTATTCATGCTCGCATTATTTTTAAGATTCTCCTCCTAAAAATATAATGCTGTTATGGAAGTGGTCCAATTTACCTGAAAGATCTGCTCACAGCAAAAATACCTGCAAGAAACCTCCGTTCAGCAAACAAGACACCCTTTGTTATTCCAACTATTGCCACCAAAACATATGGTGAATGTAGTTTTCAGTTTGCTGGACCTCATTTATGGAACAATCTCCATCTTCACATCAAACAAGCTACCACCGTCTCCAATTTCAAGACTCTTCTTAAAACATTTCTGTTCAATTCATCGTACATTTTGTTGTTATTCTGAGCTCATAGACACTTTCTTCTGAAGGTGTTGGGCGCTATATAAATACAGTTGTTATTATCATTATTTGTATTAACCCTGTTCCGACAAACCTGTTCTGGTAACTCCCTCGTGGTGTACATGCTAGTCTTTAGGGTGATGGTTAGGGTTAGGGTAAGGACTATACATTGGGAAAATACATCAGGTGTGTCGGACATAGGCCTGTAAACTATAAGGGGTGTAACCCATAATAAGTAGGTTCGCAATGAACAGCTAAAGTGTGATACATTATTTATAATCCACTAAGGTAGGTTTAGAAAAATAACGTGTTTCCCCCTGAGATAAATAATTAATTTCACAGAAATCACAAAAAATAATCTGACATACCAGGTACGAGACAATGAGCAACAAACAGACAGATTAAATAGGGTACATCTGCAACAATGTTAACAAACAAACAAATACCCCAACAACAATAAGAAACAAATAAACAAACAAACGAACAAACACCCCAACACCAAAACAAACAAGCAAAAACACACCTCCTCAGCCCCCCAACAAACAAACAATCAGTCAAAAAACAAACAAACAGACAAACAAACAGACGCGATTTCAGACATTTTTAGGAGAGTGTCCAGCGAATATTCTTTCATAATAATTTCAATAATCAATTCAAATTCGTGTGGAGAAAAACACACAAACCCCGAGAGACATAACTTAAAGTTTCGCTGCTACACACGTCATACGATCAACGAAACTTATGAACCAGTATATAAACAAAACAAGTCTTAATCAGGTAATCTTGCAACGAGGCGTTGCCATAGTTAATAGACTTACGCAAAAGGGTGGCGTGAACAAATACATTTTGGCAAATGTAGGGAGATTTATGAGTTGTCCCCACGGGTTACAAATGAAAAATCCTTAATACAAAAACCCTGTGGGGCGGTTTCCGGTATTACGCCTCCCCCTTTCCCCCTTGAATTCGAACGCCAGAGCTCTGTGGCGAAATTGAAGACATTACACTAGGGATTTCAGATGATGATTCTAATTAGCTCATTGACACCCTGTGGTGTTAATAGTCAATACCAGATTCTCTTTAGAGTTCTTGGGGTATTGAAATCCGTCGACTCGGCGCTCACGATGGAGATGTTAAAGGAAAATTAAATTACTACTTTTTAAAAGTAAATTAGTTTCACATCCAGTAGTGAACAAAAAACCAACACCAATGTCAAGTGAAACCTTCTTCTTTGCTGGTAAACGTCTCAGTAAACCAACGGACAGTTTCGTTTATTAAACGACTCTGTACAAGGGATGTTTGTGTACATTTCTGTTTAGAAAATATAAATTAGAAATGAGTAGGGATTTGTAATGGTTAGACTTTGATGGTATTTCAGACGGAATATTTCTCAGGAGGATTGGTACAGGGTATGAACCTTATCATCATGCAGAACCGGTAACCTTTTCAGATTGAAACTAGTTTTCATCGATATAACCAATCTATATTTCGACTTTAAAGATACTTGTAGCATCGGTTATTCCATTTAATAAATTTGCTAAAAATTCAATCGAAATTTAAGTTAAAACTATTCTCTTTCAGAAAGAAAATACAGCTTTTAACCTGAATAGTTCATGACGGTGTCGGGGTCAATCCGGAAATAAATTGTTTTCTTATATAAAACAATTGTTTTAGCCTACAGCACAAACAGAACTTCATGATATTGTGTACGTATACTGTTTACAAGACCATTCCAGGGTTTTTTCTTTTTTCATTGACAGTTTATGATGAACTTTAATGTAAAAATCGTTGACATTACAACCTTGGATTTTGTCAGATTATTAAAGCAAAAGCGTAAACAAAAAAGTTAGTAAAATTCAGTAAGAATAAAATGCACCACAAATAGTTTGGTTGCTACACTCTAAAAAAATAATTGCAACACATGTAAAAAAACTCCCTTTTCGGTATTAAAAAAAAAACATGGTCGTTCAATTGTGTAAAAATTTTTTCAAACATCCAAAAGTGTAAATAGTACCCAATTGTTGTGTTTTTTTAATAACAACATGCAGCATCTTTGCATAGCAGCACAGTTAGAGAGTTTTACACCCATGTGACACCATGTTTCCTTTTTACTCCAGTTGGGTAAACTTTAATCATTCATTTTTTTGTTTTGCTGTTTTGTTATTTTTTTTATGATTTATTTATATTTTTTTTTTACCCAGTTTGTTTTGCAGTTTAAACACTTAACACTTGTGTTGTTTTTTTTTAAATTTTGCGCAAATTATTTTGTACCTGGGTTCCTGGTGTAAGGGCTTGTGCTGTTTTTTATTTTTTTTAAAATAAAATCAAAAATAACAATTAAGTTAAACACTAAAACACTTTTATTAACAACAACAAAAAAAACAAACAAATCAGGGAGGAGGGAGGTGGTGAGCGGGTTAACACTAACGTTATACGTTATTATCATTTATATATTTTTTGTATTTTTTGTCAAAACAAACATAAAAGTTTGTGTACAGCCAGATACAGATAGGGGCAAACAAAAAAAAATGGGTTTTGTGGTAGAAAAAACACAAAATTAACAAATTTAAAAAGCACACTATTGTAGTTGTCTCTTTCTCTTCTTGGAAGCAGTGTTGGCTCTGAAAGAGCCGGTTGGTTTCAGACCTGACGATGACGGTTCAGACTGTCCGTGACGAAATCGTTGTGTTGCAAAAAAGTCTGAGCAATCCACCGGCCACTTCTTTCCTGTGTATAGATGATGCCTTTCTTCAACAGACAGTTTTTTGAACAGAACACAACACAAAAACCAAAAAATTCTCTGGGTGGTTACATAAACATCCGATATCAAAGACCTCACGTCCACACATCCATCTATTCTCTTTGATGTGTGTATATGCCTATGTACTTGCTATGTCCGAATGTATGTACTTTTACATTATGGGTAAAATATTTCCGAGCAGTTTTTTACCCATTTTTTTTACTTCTTCCACTGCTTTGTGTGTGCAAAAATACACTGCTTGTGTAAAAAAAATGTTTTTTACCCACTTGAGTATTTGAACCTGAATGTTATGCTTGTTATTTTTGATTTCCTGTTTGGTATGTGTATACCCTTGTACCTGTGTTTTTTGTTTTACACAAAAACAAGGGGTAACGTTTTTTTTTTTTTTTACTCAATATTGACCAAATGTTGCACAATATTTGTACCCAACAGTTTTACACAGCAACATTTTACACTTCTTTTTTAGAGTGTACGGAGAGGAAGCAAAAGAAATTGACAGCTGGTTAACAGTAAAACATACCAATAGCAGAAGCAGCTATACATATGTTCGGCCCATATTAGCTGTTATAACATTTACCAAGGGTATATAGAGCAAGAAACATTGGTTTTACAGATTAACATACCGTTGGCAGCCTATACATTAAAAAGCCATCGGTAATAACAACCTCGACATTCAAATCAACGTAGTTTAACTTGAATTAGTAACAATTCCGGTCGTCTAAAATTGCACCGACTGATTTTGACAATTTTTTAGTTTTGGTTTGTTTGTTGGGGTGGTGGGGTTTTTGTTTGTTTGTTTGTTTGTGTTGAATGTTTTATCTGAATTGAAAGAATTTTGCTAGCTGAAGGTGTTTCACAACAAGCAAACATACAACGAAAAACATGTACAATATTGCTTGTACATATATTGGCTGATGGACTTGAGATAAGAAGCTGACTTGGGTTAATTTATAAGATATAATTATTTTCCACTTACAAATGGCGGACTTGTTTTCGTGTCA
This sequence comes from Plazaster borealis, assembly GCA_021014325.1. NCBI lineage: Eukaryota > Metazoa > Echinodermata > Asteroidea > Forcipulatida > Labidiasteridae > Plazaster > Plazaster borealis. The sequence goes on along the minus strand of CM037455.1, from coordinate 14,581,013 downwards.
AAGCTTATATGAAAGTTTATATAGCTCTCTCGAGTCTACACAAAAAGCTGTCTAAAATTTAAATATGAATTTCCAGGTCAGATATCAGACAAAGTACCTTTAAAGATTAACAGACCGGTGGCATCGTTTACATGAATATAACCTAGACAACCAATGTCGTAGTCTAACTGCACTCGGAGATAGTAATCATACTGGCCGGTTATAACCAATGCAACCATTGGGAGACATTCAAGCACACATCGAACAAATCTCAGTTTTGATCAAAAGGTGTCTCCACTACGGTGCAAGGATTCATGACAGGACCCCGAGGCGCAGGGCCCCACAAGGAGGGTTCTGAACTGTTAGGGATTACGAACCCGCAACGGTATTCGATCCACCATAATTATACATTTACTGGACTGATTCCAAGATACTGTAGGCAACGTTGGCGAGCTACGAGGATTCTGAATCCATTAATCTAATATTTGGAAGTGCTCGTCGTTGATTTTTCCGCTTAAAACTCTACCAGAAGCGGTCTCGCTGACCTAAATAAACACAGTAATTTGTGTAAATTTTCTGAACCAAACTAGGTCTCGAAACACCTTGTCTGCGCAGGGTGTAACAAAAGGTAACACTTCGCAATATCGAGACCCTTTTTTGTAATCCTACAAAATGACCTGCACCTATATTCAATCATAAAGTTAGTCATAATTTCATTATCACAAAAGGGAAGATTTTCACACAACGAGAAGCATTTTTATTAACGCAGAATTCAGTCTCGTTCATTACGATTATTAATGTATCCCCAGTGCTTTGGGTTTATACCTCGCGTCTTATACATCTATGTACAATTGATTGTAAATCCTCATAATTCCAGGTATTGCTTATAATGTATATATTGCGGTGCATATTTATTTCATCCGGACCTTAACATGTCTATAATGCGTTTGTATATTTTATTTGTTGTTATTATTTTGTGAGTGTTTTTGTGGGTGTGGGTATGTCTACGCATTCAAACCGAGGACTTTAACAAAAGGGATCCGGGGAAAAGGTGTACCGAGGACGTCCTCGCTTTGATTTCGTGTACAAAACCAATGGGGACGTCGCTGAAAAAAACTATGTCCAAACAATGGGAGAACAAAGAGAAGTCCTCGGTCTACATCTAACACATACATGTGTGTGTGTGTGTGTGGATAGGTATACACATTCAAACCGGGGACCTACAAAAGAGGACATGAGGTTAGGGAAAGGTCCCGTTGGAGAGCGTGTACAAAACCAATGGGAGCTGTTGCCAAAAAGTACAAACAAAAGAAGGACAATAGGGGGTTCCTTGTTGCAGGTGTTTACACACGTGGACACACGGAAGGGCATATGTGGGGTCCTGACAACAATGGAACAATTGACCCCACAAGGTAATTTCAATAGGAACAATTGGGCCCCACAAGGGAATTCTTCAGAAAAGGGAATAATAGAACAACAATAGCAGTACCCCACAAACCGGATCCGTAAGGATGTGTGTGTGTGTGTGTTAGTTTGTTCATTCCCCCCCGGTTTTCCTTTGTAAGAAGCTTTGTTTGGTTTATGTAATACATGTTACATCGTTTCAGAAAATTATGGGAAAGTATAATGGAGATAACATTGTCACTTATATAGCGATGTTCCAATCAAACTGTCTGAAGTAAAACATTCTCGAGTGAATTGAGTGTGTTGTCCTTTGAGTTGTTTTCAACACCTAAGAGTGATTGTGTTTATGTTTTACATCATTTCATAAATGTATTGAGTTTGGGAAAGTATAATGGAGATAACATTGTCACTTACATAGCGACGTTCCAATCAAACTGTCTGAAGTAAAACATTCTCGAGTGAATTGAGTGTGTTGTCCTTTGAGTTGTTTTCAACACCTAAGACTGATTGTGTTTATGTTTTGTTGATACGTAATGGGCTTGTGAACTTTCTGCTTATGGCGCCGAGGTGTTTTCGATAGAAATGTAGTATGGGGGAGTTACTCATCACCATGTTGATGATGAGGAGAGAGTGCTACGCGGTCGTTGGGGGAGAAGATTAACGAACTATGAGATTTGACAAACAGACGGCCTGTCTCGGGTGTAGTTCACTGTATGGATTTGGCTAAGGGATCTCGAGCCGAAAGACAGTGTCGATTTCGAGAATAGAAAAAGGGGGTGTTTTACGTAAAAAAAAACATCACAGTTTGATTTGGATCTTATATGAGACATTTTAAGCACATCTTCATTTTGGAAACATAGGTTTTTTTTATCAAACAGCGAGTAATATGCCTGTGATTTTTTACACAGGACTCGGGAAAGTACTGAGTATACAGTGCTTTACACACATCGGTGTAGGAGTAAAACCAAATATAATATTGCATTTTGAAAAAGGGAGGGGGTGTATTCCTGTTCTTAAAAAAAATGTAGACAAAATAGCCAACAATTATTTTCCCCGCATGCCTCATGTACATACTAACAATAATGATCTGCTATAGCGCGAGACAATTATAAAATCAATTCCGTACAATAGCAGTTAATGTGATTATTTTCCCAACCCAGCACAATATCGTGCGTTGTAACAACATCGGATATACTCAGTACGTGATAAAACACTATATGGGCAAGGCACTGAGAACTCTGTAGGTATAACTTACTGACAGACCGAGAAAAATACCCCATGATGAATGCTTGATTAGAGTCCAATGTGTCTGGAGTTACACTTCACCTATTTTTGTACTTGTTTTGTAACCTTAAACTTGTGGATAATGTTCATTGAACAGGTTTTTCCAGAGCCGTTTCAGTTGCGACAACTTGCGATCGAAGCCATTTTGTGTCAAAAAACGCATTGGCAAATACAGGGTGCCAGACTAGTCTGCCCATTGGGTTGTGCTGCATTTGGACTAGCCCTATATATGACTCTATCTCTGTGCTGTACACAGATACATAGACGTAGATTATGAGGGTCCGTTTCTTGGGCGTAACAATTTCAAGGCTTCATAACTCAAATCTTACCTGCAAGAAACCACTAATTTCACCGGATTCACATTCCATGGCAGCATACATTTTTCCTCATTAATCCGTAATTTTCATGAAGTAATGCAGATCTCAACGTTCAAAATTCGTCGCGCGTACCACGAACCGACCTAAGTCGTACACAGTATAAAAAAAACGTGTTTGGAGAAAATCACGAATGAAGTTGCACTATTTTTCAAACTGCTGTTTCGGGGTCTGCTCAGGGGCGTCAATCCTGGGGGGGGGGACCCAGGGGGTCACGTCCCCCAACTTTTGAAGGGTGGGGGACGCCATATCAAATGTGCCCCCCCCCCCCCCAGTTTTGTTTTAACTCATGTATCTCATATAGGGGCAATTTAATGTGTCACTGTATGACTTACGGTAACGCGCTGTCTGTAGAAAAGCTAACGCTTTTTGTATTTCTGATAGTGCATTTTAAGTGGAAACATTCTGTATAGCTTAGATATTCTATAAATCGGCCCATTGTTTTAAGCTTAAGCAGTTGTCCTTAAAATTTGATACATTTTGTATCTTTGAAATATGGTATAAGAGTCCAAAATTTAATCAACATCCTTCGTTTTTCTTTTCATCGCTTACTGTATTGTTACGCACAAAGCTGGAAATGTATGTTACTGGAAGTAGCCTTAAAAAAGGACGATAAAACATTATATCTGAAAATCAAATGATGACAAAAGTGAAACAACCTATAATAAACAATCATGGACTTTACAAGTTTCCTGAACCGAAGCAAAATTTATTGTTTTTTGTTCTAAAAAGGACACCACCAAAATGATATTTTGTGTGTGTGCATGTCCTCTGCGTGTAGCACGAGTTACCGATGTTCGCCGCTGTCACATGCATACAAAAGTAAAACAAAAAAATTGTCAAAATACTATGAAGATCTAGCCTTGACTTTTGGTTTTTAAAATACAAAAAATCAAGATTTCAACCGAATTGTTTAATATCTGGGGCATGAAAAGTATGTGAATGATAGGCCTATATCATGTATGTTGGTCTTTTATAGTGTCGCTTGTTCTATCTCTCTCTGAACCAAGTCCAAGTTTTATATGTAAATAATTATGGCAAGGAGAGCTTTTCTAGGTCGTTCAAACATGCTAAAACCCAACAGCTTTTAAACCCCCGCCAAGGGCTTCGCCCTGGACCCCACCAGGGGCCCTTCAGCGGGCCCCTCGACCCCACGTCGTAAATGATCCTGCTGTGTCCCCCCCCCCCCCCACATTTCAAGACGGATTGACGCCCCTGGCTGCTAACTATTTGTATATAATTTGTTAAGACAAAAATAAAGCCGACTACTTTATTAATACAGAACTGTCAGTTTCATGTACTCCCTGCAACTATTTTAATTAGTAAATAATAACTAAACAGATAGGTCACTTTGTGAAAATGAAAATCCGAGTTTTGCCCGCAGAGCGCCATTGTACAAACCAATGCATGATAGAGACCTATCTAGTTAGGTCACTTTGTGAAAATACTACGCTTTGAGTTGGGTCGGTTCGTGGTACGCAAATTTTACACGCGCGCCCGAACTGCGCGCGCTGCTGAAAAGACAAAACGGCAAATCTAGTGATACGTCGTTTTTAGTAATTAGTGTAATTACAAAACTACTACGTATTTAGTTCTAAAACTTGCTAAAAATGTTAACAGTAATGAGTATACTAATAATTTGTAAAAAAAAATATTTGCAAAAGTGTGTGATTTTTGTCAGTTAGGTCGGTTCGTGGTACGAGCGACGAATTATGCAAACTTTAAACACAGTTTATAAAGAAAAAACCAAGACGCGGGTGCCTTACGTGTGTTCGCGTATGTCTGCGGGGGTGCCGATTACGCATACCGCAAAACGCGCCAAATTTGTATCGCACTTTTTGGTCACAGTATCTTGAATGCACAGCGTTAACATGCAAACGCAATGCACGATATGCGCGTCGTACATCATGCGTCATACACGCGAATGTACGCGTACGCACGACAGACAACTGTGAGAGGACAAACAAAATGGGTATTTTTTAACGTTGAGAGCTGCATTATATCACGAAAATGACGGATTTATGAGGGATATGACGTCCAAAACCCACCGCAGAAAAATGCATGCTGCCATGGAATGTGAATCCAGTGAAATTTTTGGCTTCTTGCAGGTAAGATTTGAGTTATGAAGCCTTGAAAATGTTCCGCACCAGAAACATCCAGGACGTCACTGTAGTATAAAAAGAAAGTGAAAGGCCGCCAGAGCTACATTTGGACCAAAATTGGTGTCCAGCGACCACGTGACCGAAGAAAACTGGTCCCTCTGTGTCGCAACTCTCTCAATGCACAGCTATGGGTTTTCCCGGACAGTGGAAGAAAAATGGATTGCCATCAATGTTATACATTGTTGAAAGTAACATAAACACTGTGTCAAACAATCTGACATGGTGTCAGTAGTTAAACGTCATGACTTTACAAGCTATACAAGCCGTACCGTGTAGTGAATAAACCATGATCAATAACTGTTATAGAGAATTCGTCATTGTTTTCACGAACCGACGAATGTGTCAACAATCACACCATTTGGTTTACCGATTTTTGTGTAAATTCTTTACATGCTCAATGTGTTAAAATTTTTCAGCAAGTTTCAGGTCCTAAAACATAATGGTTTCGTAAATATATCACACTAATTATCATGACCGACGAATCAATAGATTTGCCATTTTTGCGTTTTCACGAAGTGGCAAATCCAGATTTGCCACTTTATCCATTGAATAAAAAAAGGAAGAAGAATATAAAATAAAAAAAAATCGTTGGCACAGTGCCAAACACATGTGGTTGGACTATTGCGTTTTCACGAACCGAAAAATCTTTTGACTATACGGAGCTCCACGAGTACCATGCCACTTAACTAGATAACGACATAATTTATCTTGCCAAGTCAACTTTTTAAAACGAAAAAGCCGACTTATCTTGATAGTTTATCTCACCAAGACGACTTCCTAAAACTAAAAGGTTGACTGAACATGATAATATATCTTGCCAAGTCAACTTTTTAAAACGAAAAAGCTGACTTATCATCATAATTTATCTTGGCGAGATAAATTATAATGATAAGTTGACTTCTTAGTTTTAGGAAGTCGTCCTGGCGAGATAAACTATCATGATAAGTTGACTTCTTGGTTTCAGGAAGTCGTCTTGCCAATACCAGAACATGTCAACTTCTTAGCTTTAAGAAGTCGTTTTGGCAAGATAAGCTATCTGAACATGTCGACTTCTAAGTTTCAGGAAGTCGTCTTGGTAAGAATTTTTTTTTTGAAAGTCAACTTCTTAGTTTCAGGAAGTCGTCTTGGTGAGATAACTTATCTTTATTAAGATTTCGTTTTCGTTTAAAAAATGTTGACTTGGAAAGATAATTATGTCGTTATCTAGATAAGTGGCATGGCACTCGTAGAGCTCCGTAGTTGACCAATTTAATATTAGCGTTTCAAAGAAACGGCGGATCTCGATATGCATTGATTTGCATCGCGCGCACTTTTATTCACCCTTTCCTGTCCTTTTCTTTCGTTTTCACGAAGTGAGAAATGTGTTTAGGAAGTAATAGCTCATCAAAATATTGGCAATATTGAAAACATATTGACAGTTCTGTATGACTGAAGATGTCAGAATGGTGTGCAGTCTTCGAACCAGCAGTTTTGAAAATAGTTTCAGCTTTTAAATGCGATTTTCTCCAGACACGCAATTTGGGCTGTGGCGAAGATTCGCCACTTCGTTACAAATTGATGCCAATGTGTGGATAAACTTCAAGCCTATCAAGTTCTTCGCCAAAACACAGATCTATACGTACCTGAAGAAATGACAACGATATAATGTGCATCTGTGAGCCATAAAAAGCTCTCAGATTACTGCCTAAGAGGAGTAAAACAAACCCAAGTCTGGATATTTTTTCAGACGCACGACTACGTCATCCAAAAAAAAAAAGAAAAAAAAACAAAAAAAACTGCGAACAACTAAAGACACGAAATTTGAAATTTCGTAAACCTCGGTGTTGTTGTAAACGATTACAGTTTTCCACTTTATTGATACGGGAACTCTGAAAGTTTGAATAAATTAAAATGGTTTATTGGTATTGAAACGTCATCGATCAATTAATGTTATGTTACTGGGGCCATACGTCAAACACTATACCAAGGCGCAGATAAGGGTTGGGTGAGTGGTTGATTATTATTGTTATATTTCTCATTTCATCTCTAAGGACTCCGGTTCGAATCCCACGTTGACAGATTTACTTGGTTACGTCCGATTTCCCCCATAAGTGGGGATTTCCCCCTGCATCTAAGTTGGAGACTTCTTCACTATCTTCTCTTCACAATATGTATCTTCAGGCCTACGGGGGTCATAGTGCAAGGCACTTTTGAAGGCTCCTTGTTTGCATTGCCAGAAATAATATATGATGATAACGAACATTGGGACGGGGAAATTTAAGGTTAGTGCTTTAGCGGGGGGCGGGGGGATCACCGTTGGTTTTCGTAATATTATATTAGTTCCACTCCACTAGTTTTCAATTAATATTCATGAAACTCAATTTGAACTTCAATCATTGCTGATTGAACGCTTTTTAATTTTATTTTTTCCATTTTTTATATTTTGTATTAATATTATTACTGTTATTAAAAAGAGATCTAAAAAAAAAAACGTGTAGTAGTCAATCGTTTTGCCTAAATTATTATATAAATTGATTTAATTGTTGCTGTGACGGTTTGTAGCTAAGTCAGAGAAGTCACCAAAATGTCACAAACAGCCAAGGACGCGAAGACAAACATAGCAAGTTCTCACATTTTGCCATCGCCGTTTAATTTAATGTAGCAGAAGTTCAATGTAAGAAGTTTAACCAAACCCCTTAGCAAAAGTATTCATGTCAGACACGGCATTGATGTTCATTGTATGTGACCGCGAAATAGCCCAGGAAGATAGATTTAAAGAGACGGGCCTAATCAAAAGTCATAATTTCGGACACGAGCACCGGCTCAAATTTTGTTATGACAAACAGCCGTATCCCCCGAGTCACCGTATCAGACACAACATCAACTCGCAGCTGTTACGACCATGCAAACCACAGCGGAAGTAAAGACCGGCTATAGCCCTAGCCACAATGAGCTCCCACAGACCCAGTTTTCTCACTGACAGTCGTCGCGATCAATCAGTCTCACGTATCTCCAGGAATTCTAAATAAAAAATCCAAGCCTTGATTCCCCACTTACGGACCTTCTGTCCCAAAACGTCAGGCACTCCAGAGAATGCATTTCATCTGTCAGTAGAATGACTCGTCCTGGCTCCTAGTTCTCCTTAAATTGTCAAGAAGATTTCTCAAAGTGTTCTAAGAAAACATCGTGACCGAAAATCCTCATCGTAAGAGCAATCTGCAGATGACACTTAAATCCTCTTAGGAACAGGCCGCCGAGTCTTAACATACAACTTTCTATAATGTAGCTGGAAACGGCTTGCAAGTAATACTGTGCAATGGCGCGCGACTGTTTTTTGTAATTTCTAGGAGTATTTGTAATACTTACGGTGTTTCAGTGTAGTGTTGCTTCTGCTGTTTATAATAATAAGGCGGCAATTACAAGGTGGCGGGATTCTGTTCCTTTGATAATACGAGCATTTAAGTAGAAACACAGTCGGAGTATGTCACGAGAAGGTTATTTGGCTGTAGGGCCATCGCAGATTGTGGCCGTATCTGAATTGGCGACTACAGCTACGGCCAGTGGCGTAACTAGGGGGGGGGCACGTGCCCCCCCCAATTGATGTCCGCCCCCCACCCCCGGGTGTCCCCCATTTGAAATCTGGACTTTTGTGACTGGAAATTTCTAGATCAAAATGTTACATTTTATACGCTTTGATGAGATAATTTCGATGTTTTTAAAACATTTTTTCCATTTACATGCAGAAAATATATTTTTGTTACACTCACGCCAGATTATCTTATGAAAAACATAGTAAGTAACATTAAAAAAGGCGATGAAAAAGGGGCTTAGTTCAGGCCCGTAATCAGGATTTTATTTTTGGGGAGGCGAATATGAAAGAAAATGTACATCGGCGCGTTAGCGCCGCCCGTCACGTAGAGATGCAGGGGCGGGGGAGTTGGAGGAGGATGTACCCCTTCAGAAGTTCGAAATTTTGTAAAAAAGAATGCCCAATTCAAGCCATTTGGTGCACCATTTTTGCGCTATGATATTGGTTATTATATCTGAAAACAACTCAATTACAGCTTTGTATCAATATTTGTTCTGCATATTTAATGCTCAGACGGCGTATGCGACCAATTACGTCCTCTATTTACATCTTTGTATATTATTTTATGTTATAAATGTCATAATTTAACGATAATAAGTCACAGTTACGATGCAAACCTTTTTAACTAATTATTTTTTGCAGACTGTTTTTATTCTATTTTTTAAATAATGTATTTATTTATTTTTTAAGGGGGGCCGTGCGACCCCCCCCCCCCCCGATTACGGGCATCGGCTTGAGAAAAAGGCAAACGGAAACTTTGCCAGAAGTGTCCCCTAGAAAAAATGGTGCACCCCCTTGTGCCCCCCTGAAATTTTACCCTAGTTACGCCGCTGGCTACGGCTACGACTGTTGCTAAGGGTGTTACTAAGGACGTCCTATTCTTCAACGCATGATGACGCGGAAATCTAGCCGTAGCCGTAGCTGTAGCTGCCAATTCAGACACGGCCTGTCCTTAGGTACCGGTAGTAGGCCTATAACAAACAACGGGAGCCCTTTTTGACAAATTTAGAAATTCGTTTGTTATTCTACCTATATTTCTTTCAAAGTTCAAACCTACGATTCAATTTTAATTTATGTATTTGAATACACATCCAACAGCTAGCGCCAATAACAGGATGAATAGGAAGCGAGAAGCAATTTCTAGTTTTAGATGTGGAAGGAAAACCCCAATGGGGGAAAAACCCACGCAATCAGGTAGGGACTGAAAACCCAATCCACATGCAAGGCTCCGGTCTGAGTCCGCAGTTGTGAAAGGCGGGGAAATAAACCACTGATCCAACCTGATCCCCGATGGCCCTCTAGCAAAATGTCTCTCTCATGAGTGACATATACCCTGAGTGTTTGTCAAATTATATGCTTGTATATCACCAACGGCACAATTCACCCAAATGTGTTCACTGTCTGCCCCACTATTCAGAAAATTAGAATTTATAAGTTGTTAAATAACTAATAGTACCATTGGCGGATTTTATTTTCTCGAAGTTATACAAAATTGCTTTTTAAATTTAAAGTTTAAAATGCAGCGGTCAAATCTGCCAAAAACCGGCATAGCATCTCTAAGTGAACGCGTTAAGAAGGCGGCTTTACACAATGAATAATGTTTTCTGCACACGTATATATGTATTCAATAGATATTCATATACAACTTTACATGTAAGAAGAAAAACAAATAACTAAGAAATTGAAACACTCAATATCCTTGGTTTTGAGAGGGTTTTTTTATGGAACTATTTCTCTTGGTGATTTCATCATGTGCCCGGAAGAGGGACGTACGAACAAGTTACAAGGGAAAGGGCGTCAACAATAATTCAGCAAAACTGTGTTTCAAGAAAATTTAGTTTGAACATTTGATAAGTTTTCTACAATTGATAAGTCATTATAAAAACGTGCCTTTTAGAAACAAAGACAACAGTAAGGCCAATATATAACAAAAAAATATATAAGCCTTTTTAATATATATAATGAGTAGGGTAGATGGCCTAAGCTTTCGATCCAGACCGGACCTTCTTCAGAGACATAAAACAAGTACAAACAAATACATATCCATTTATAGAAACAAAGAGGGGAAAGGGATTACGGGAAGGATCCAGAAAGAAGCGGGAAAATTGTAGCCAATCAAAGTTTCTATTTCAGAAACAATTGGTGGCCTTTTTTAATATATATTTTTTTTTCTTTCTTTCTTTATTTGTTTATGCATGTTATATTTATTTAGTAATTTTTTGATTGACTGATTGATTGATATATTCAAATAATTGATTAATTAATTATTAGTTAAATAATTAATTAATTTTTAATTCATGTATATACATGTGTTCAGTCATTATTATTGTTATTTATTTATTTGTGTTTTATTTTTTATATTTATTTATTTATTTATTTATTTATTTGTTCATTCATTCATTCATTCATTTATTTATTTATTTTTTTATTTTTTTATTATTATTGTTTTGTATATATTTTTTTTTCAGGAGCCATTTTTTTATTGCTTACATCTGTAACTTTGTGTTCCTGGATTAAGTGCCTTACGCACTCCTTCTGGGCCCACGGTGGATTGTGTACTTGAATGAACTTCAGCAGATATTCATAAACCGCATTCTAATGGCAATATCAGACGTTATCAATAAGGATTTGGGGGACTTTCATGTTTGAAAAATTGCTCCCAGTCCTTAAAACCACCTTGTATTTATGTCAACGATATTTTAGAATTAATACAAGTAGATTCTGTTTGCAAATGGATCATATTTATTTCAACGATATTTTAGAATTAATACAAGTAGATTCTGTTTGCAAATGGATAAAAACAAATGTGTACTTATTGGCTTACCTGCGTCTTCTGGGCAAATCCCATCCCCGTTAAATGCGGTCTGTAACGACAAACGATGCAATAAATTAACTGATTATACGAAAGGGATTGCATGATGGAGGTTGAGTTTAACGCTGGCCGACTTACTTCGATAATACCCAATTGAAAAAAGAACAATATAAAAAATAATAAAAAAAACAAGCAAACGTATTTTCCCCATCTTTTTTCTCTCTCTCGTGAGTGTCCTTTCACAGTCTTTGTTCGAGCGAAATTAAAGTTATAAGACACGATTTGTAGTTGTCATTTTTTTGAATTTCTACCTGAACGGTCACTGACTATATAACATAACAGTGCTAATCCTACTACAACTAACATTTTGTCAACACTCATAAGGCTAGATAAAATAAAATGTGTAGAACGTATAATTAATAATAAAAACAATACTTTTATAAAGCGCCTATCTATTTGTGTTAAAATGCTCTAAGGCGCTTCACAAAAAGGACACATTAAAATGCTCTAAGATGATTTACATAAGCATAACAAGGTACAAAGTAAGTAATAAAACAAATTTAAAAAGAGCACTTAGCTCTGGTAGGGAAACCCCAAATTCATGAATTTTAAATTTTTTCAAAGTTTTATACACGCGGAACTGCCCGAAGGGTTAGGGGAGTTCGGACAGTTTGCACTTGTGTAATCGCCTGTTGGCTGGGGTTGAACAGGCCTCCTCGTCGAACATTATGGAATGTGGCTGAGCCAGTCACTTGGTGGGGAACTTGAACAGTACTGGAGGACTGTTCAATCAATCACCTCCAAAAAGGTTGTGACTGTCTTAATCAGCCTTTTCACCAATTGCAAGTTGATTGGCGATTGTTTGGCACTTACACTCTAAAAACACCCGGCTCAGATTCGACCCGGATTCCGGTTCACGCAGAATCTGAGGCAAAATCCCAGGCTGACCCGGAAACGGGTCAAAAATGGGTCAGGTTCCCTTGGACCCAGCATCCGGGTCATTTCTGACCCGTTAATGTTTATAGTGTAAACGTACAGCCCCCAAAAACCAACATAACACTCCTGACTTATTTTGTCACAACCATTGTGTCTAAATTAAGCATGGACCAAAATGTAGCCTACATTTTGAACAAAATATAAACGAAGGCTAGGACAAGGTTAAATTTAGGTCGGGGCTTCGTTTATCATGAATGGAGGCAATATAATGGGGGCCGGGATGCACTTAGTTCTCGGGCGCAGGGGTTGCACAGGCGGTTGCTCACTTTACGGCAAGCAGAGCTTGATCTGCAGTGGTGGTACTATAGACACTTGTATTGTATCCATTTGTATTTATTTTTTAATCTTGTGTGTGTGTTTTTTGTGTTTTTTATTTGTTTAATTATTTTGTTATTTACTTATAAATATATATTTGTATTATTTTTTGGGTTTTATTTTTGTTTTATTTTTTATTAATTTTCTTTTTTTTTTTGTATTTTTTTTTTTGTATTGGGGGAGGCAACCGGGGAAAAATACATAACTTGGGTGGGTTGAGGGGGCTTTCACTGTTTCAAATTATTCAATTGTGCATGTCTTCAATCTCATTTTGAGGTCCAAGAGCGGAGGGCAAGGGTTCTGAGCATGATAGGGGCACCCCTTCCGCGCTGTTCACGCCACTGTTATCTGAACATGAAACTAGGTCATCAAGCTTACAATGTTTTAATCATTCATGTAAATGTCCCAGATTAAACCGTATTACAATATGAAGAGGATTGAGATTAGATCTTTCCTAAGAATTAAAACAAGAATCGTGAATTAAGAACGAAAGATTGGATGCGAAAGATGAATTGTTAAAGATTTGGCAGCACTCAAGAGAGTAATAAACGGTCCCTTATACGAAGTAACTTGTGGTTTGCAGAGAGATAGGAATTAAAACGCCAGGCATCTTACGAGCAATTCATTGATCAGATCACCTCTCAGGGACAAATCATTCAATCTGAGGAGATATAGAATAATTTAATGGATTGAGATTCGGGTCAAAAATGGGTCAGGTTCCCTTGGACCCAGCATCCGGGTCATTTCTGACCCGTTAATGTTTATAGTGTAAACGTACAGCCCCCAAAAACCAACATAACACTCCTGACTTATTTTGTCACAACCATTGTGTCTAAATTAAGCATGGACCAAAATGTAGCCTACATTTTGAACAAAATATAAACGAAGGCTAGGACAAGGTTAAATTTAGGTCGGGGCTTCGTTTATCATGAATGGAGGCAATATAATGGGGGCCGGGATGCACTTAGTTCTCGGGCGCAGGGGTTGCACAGGCGGTTGCTCATTTTACGGCAAGCAGAGCTTGATCTGCAGTGGTGGTACTATAGACACTTTTATTGTATCCATTTGTATTTATTTTTTAATCTTGTGTGTGTGTTTTTTGTGTTTTTTATTTGTTTAATTATTTTGTTATTTACTTATAAATATATATTTGTATTATTTTTTGGGTTTTATTTTTGTTTTATTTTTTATTAATTTTCATTTTGTTTTTGTATTTTTTGTTTTGTATTGGGGGAGGCAACCGGGGAAAAATACATAACTTGGGTGGGTTGAGGGGGCTTTCACTGTTTCAAATTATTCAATTGTGCATGTCTTCAATCTCATTTGGAGGTCCAAGAGCGGAGGGCAAGGGTTCTGAGCATGATAGGGGCACCCCTTCCGCGCTGTTCACGCCACTGTTATCTGAACATGAAACTAGGTCATCAAGCTTACAATGTTTTAATCATTCATGTAAATGTCCCAGATTAAACCGTATTACAATATGAAGAGGATTGAGATTAGATCTTTCCTAAGAATTAAAACAAGAATCGTGAATTAAGAACGAAAGATTGGATGCGAAAGATGAATTGTTAAAGATTTGGCAGCACTCAAGAGAGTAATAAACGGTCCCTTATACGAAGTAACTTGTGGTTTGTAGAGAGATAGGAATTAAAACGCCAGACATCTTACGAGCAATTCATTGATCAGATCACCTCTTAGGGACAAATCATTCAATCTGAGGAGATATAGAATAGTTTAATGGATTGTGATTCAGTGGACTAAGAGACTGATCGTACTTTATTAAAAACCACTATGGAAAGTAGGCTATATCCTTGATTTCTGAAAAGTGTGACTGCTCTATACACCAATCCTTCACCGATCTTGAACTCTTGGTGGCAGCAGAAACGCCTTAATTACTGCGGTGGTACCTGGGTGGTACTGCGCTGCCTATCGATGGGCTTAAGGGCTGGGCTACACTAGTTAACTTATAAATGGTTATATGTAAATAATGGTTGTTTATAAATAATAGTTACATAAGTGGCAAGGTCGTACCACCACAGTACCACCGCAGTTTGTCTGCTGCCACCAAGAGTTCAAGATCGGTGAAGGATTGGTGTATATATAATGTTCCGACTCTCCTATGTCCCGAAAACCCTCTATTCCAAAAAAACCTGGTGATTTATATGCAAGGGTTATGGTTATAATGAAGGATAGGGTTGGGATTTAGCGTTAGGGTTAGGGTTAGGGTTGGGGCTAGGTTTGGTTTAGGGTTAGGGACATGTGTCGGAACATAGGGGTTATAGAAATAGGGGTGTAACCTTGAAAGGAACACCCATGCCTTTCAACCACTTTGCAAACCTCAGAAAAACTCAAAATCTAATTTACTGGTAGGCCTACCGTTTATTTTATCATTATTAATATTATGATTATTATTATAATTACAAGGTAATTGTTTTATGTGTTTGTCTGGAATGTTACTGTGCTAAATGAACAAACTCAGTTTAGATGAAGATTGTAGTTCACGATTAGTTGATTGCGTCTCAACACAATCGTCATTACTTTCATAATAATAACGAGCAAACACTCGAATTAAAATCTGTCATTTATGAAGTTGTTTTTTGGTGTTTTTTTTTTTCCTATTTATTTTAAATATTTAGACAATACAATATACGGCTTCAAGGGAAATACAAAAGTATAACAGTACACTCTAAAAAATAATTGCTCAACATTGGGTAAAACTCTTACCCTTTCGGTATTAAAAAGGGAACATGGTCGTTCAATTGTGTAAAATTTTTGCACAACATCCAAAGTGTAAAATAGTACCCAATGTTGTGTAATTTTTAATACCAACATGTGCAGCATCTTTAGCACAGCACAGTTGGGTAAGAAGTTTACCCATGTGACGACCATGTTCCCTTTTTACTCCAAAGTTGGGTAAACTTTAATCAACCTTCATTTTACCCAAGTGTTGTGCTATTTTCTTACCCAATGATTGGGTTATATTTTTTTACCCAGCACTGTTGTGCAGTTAATTTACCCAACACTTGTGTTGCTTTTAAATCAATTTTTGTGCGCAAATTAATTTGTACCTGGGTTCCTTTCGTAAGGGCTGTTGCTGTTTTTTTTATTTCATTTAAAATAAAATCAAAACGTAACAATTAAGTTAAAACACTTTTATTAACTCCTGATTCAACAAAGGCAACATAAACATATTAGGGAGGTGAGCGGGTTCAGCCAAAGAAACACTAACGTTATACCCATTTATATCACTCCGTGTATTTTTGTTCAACTGAAACATAAAACAACTGTGGAGTTTGTGTACAGCCAGATACACTTGGGGCAAACCAAAAATTGTGGTTTGGTTAGTGAAAACGAACATTAACAAAATTATTGCAAGCAGACTATTGTAGTAATCTCTTCTTGGAAGCAGTGTTGGCTCTGAAAAGAGCCGGTTGGTTTTGCCAGACCTGTTAATGACGGTTCAGACTGTCCGTGACGAAATCGTTGTGTTGCAAAGTCAATGAAGCTATAGCAATCCATGGCTTTCCTGTGTATAGATGATGCCTTTCCCTCTTCAACAGACGGTTGTTTCTCGAACAGAACAACAACCATAAAACCAAAATTCTCTCTGGGTGGTTACATAAACATCGGATATCAAAGACCTCACGTCCACCCATCCATCTATTCTTTGATTGTGATATGTGCCTGCGACTTGCTATGTCCGAATGTATGTACACTTTGCATTATGGGTAAAATGTTTCCACGAGGAGCAGTTTACCCCCATTTTCAGTTACTTCGTACCACTTGTTGTGCAAAAGTTACACTGCTTGTGGTAACAAAAAATGTTTTTTACCCACTTCTTGAGTAATTTGAACCTCGGTGTTATGCTATTTGATTTCCTACACAATGTTGGGTACTGTATTACCTTTCACCTGTGTATTTTGTTTTACACAAGTGAGGGGTAAAACAATTGTTTTCGTTTTACTCAATATTGACCAAATGTTGCACAATATTTGTACCCAACAGTTTTACACAGCAACATTTTACACTTCTTTTTTAGAGTGTATGTGTACATCATATCGCCTATCAACATTAATTAAGGGCACACCAATAAAAAATAAACATACCGGAGACTTATGAAGCACACGTGTCTACCAACAAGGTACTTAGGGCCCTTGAACAAAGATAAACATTTTTTTAGACAGGTTTTTGAAATGTCTGCAATATTAGACCATTTTGTGTAGCACCTTTTCGGGGTTTACAATCTGCTGCGGCGCACTCAGCAGCCACTACCAGAAACACTGGGGACAACACCTTCTCTTTTACGTGCATTGCACAACACACGAGACCTTAGGACGAAGGACGAAGCAATAATGGTTAAGTGCTTTGCTTAGGACACAAGTGTCCAGACCGGGACTCGAACCCACACTCTGCTGGTCAGAAACACCAGAGCTTGAGTCCAGTGCACTTGACAGCTCAGTGAAATCCACCTGATGAAAAAATATAACAGACGACTATTATACGCAAAAAGGAGCAACACGGACAAGAAGACGACCGTCTTCTGATAAAGCATCCTTTTATATTAGCAGTAGAGTATCTTATTTTTGTTTGTGAGAACACAATCCCCTTCAAATAGCCAAGCCACGTTGAAGCCATCTGTTGAAGACATGAATGATTTCAGCCAGGAGTGGCTATTAGCCCAAAGCTAGGAAATTTATTGATACAATTTCGTTGGCATTCTTAAAAGAACAGTCATTAATTGTTGATACAAAGAATCAACCCAGGAAAATATGAAATTGTCCATGCAATTTGGCTAGGTTTCAATAGGGAACTTGACATTGTGAGATTGTTTAACATATTTTTTGGTGGAGTACACAAAATTTGTTTACAAAAAGATTGCTCAAAATAGTACGTCCATTGTTTTAACTTAAAACAACTGGAATGAACGTGGTCGATGCATTTCCTGCCTGGATTGTTTCAAGCGTCCATCAACTGCCATTTATGTCCTGGGAATACTCAAACAACGACACGACAAGTGTGACAAAGATACTGCCTGGAGACGCACGGGTGCCGGAGGCACTCCACGGCTCTCAAACTAATGTGACATACCGTGGTTATGCTGCAATCATCTAAACTGAACCCTAAATGAAAAATCATCGATGTTGATAACCGAAGACGTACGAGTGCATGATGCACTTCTTGACTCTTAAACTAATGTACCATACAGTGGTTAAGATGCAATCATCTTAACCTATAAGCCTAGAATGACAAATATTCGGTGTTGAAAACCGACGACCCTGGAAGCCTTGTTAGTACAACACAGTATCCATCAAGGGCGTACATCCTCCTATTCCATTCACTGGGATCAACCCTATATTATAGGCAAACCATTAGTCTGTAAAGTGAGAAATAATATTTGCACGGACTGCGCCGTTAAAGATTACCCGGTTTATATCGCAAATGACAAAGATGATGGTAAACAATTCTTTTGAAAGTTTACATCATCGATTAGCGCTTACAACTCTAAAACCTCCCGGGTTAAATTAACTTGGAATCCAGGTCGTAGGGGTCAGAACCATTTAAGAGTCAGTATAGCCCAAAATTGGTCAAACTGACTCCTTTAAGACGGTGCCAAACTATCGTTGATTTTGTATTTCTTTTTACAAGTTTCTGGGTCAACCTGGCCTACAATGGGTCTGTCCCCAGTCCACACTAGGACCCGGAATCTGGGTCAACATTATCGACCCGATAGAGTTTTTAGAGCGTGTATACGATCAACCTTTTGAACTTGTGAACGGTTCTTCGATTAATAGAAAATGATGCTGGCAGTTTTTAGGGGCACTATAAATTAAAATTTTAATAACTCTCAGTGATTGCACCTGCTCTACACGTACTCATATACACTCGGGACATTAATAATCATCACATATTATCTGTTGAAAATTGTTCTCAACAGAAATGACAAGGAAACCAAATAACATAATACGCGGTGGAACGTCAGTCGCTACCAATTGACATACACAACATGACAGTGAGAAAAGCAGGTGTAAGGACAAGTGAAAGGGTAACAAACTTCTCCATATGAAGATGTGTTGACTTGAGTGACTGAAATATTACATATATATATCAATCCGGAAGGAATTTGACAATGACTTTAAAAAAACCACCATGATTTACCCCGAGTATTTGACATTAGAAATGATATACGGGGTTGAGCACACTTATCACTTTTCATGTTACCCTAAAGAAACAGAAAAGGAAACAGAAAAAACACACACATAAATCTCCCTTCCTTTTTCATGTTTACACGAAAACGTAATATTGTGAACATCTCTGTCCATGCAGAGGTAAGCCGGTATGGAGGTCAATGAACTGTGTCATTGGGAATTCGATTCGATTTGTGTGTATGAATGTAGTCACATGGTTGCACCTTGCCAAATCCCAAGATCACAAAACGGACTAGGGAGAACAGAAGATGACGCAACTTAAAAACTTGTTCACAATTTTGCGTCTTATTATCCCTACATAGCCCCAATTAGTCCGGGCAACATTTTGGTAAATCTTGGTCCAAAACTTGTGCTACATTTTGGTTCAAAATCGGTGCTATAGTTTAGTACAAAACTGGTACTACATTTTTGGTACAACATTGGTGTATACGTTTTGGTATAAAACTTCTGCTACATCTTGGTTCAACATTGGTGCTATAGTTTAGTACAAAACTGGTACTACATTGTGGTACCAAATCGGTGCTACATTTAGATCAAAAATCGAGGCCATATTCAATTTAGGGCCACATTTAGGTCCGCACCTCATTGAGGTAAAGGGTTTACATTACAAAAAAAAAAAAAAAAACCCACAAACATTCACAGACAGATGGGCAAATGTAATAGAGGCATTGTTATCATTGTAACATGAGACCTGAGCAATACGACCACCAGGGACCCATTCCAATATAACTTAATTGTCTCCGGGTCTTATTATATTTTCCAATTTACAGATCTTTGGATGGAGTACACCTAAACACGGATGACGCGGACGTGACTGTAAATTCGTTGGTCAACTTATTGCGTTTTCCTTACGTCGTCAAGCTGTGAGTATCTTTTATTAAAGAGCGTCACTCAGACCAATGGTGATAATTTCCGAGCCGAATTTGTGGGGAAATGGCACGAAGAGGCGTATTTATTGGCACCTGGAGGACACTCGCGGTCGATTATAATCAGTTTATGACGATAGGTTCACTTTTAGTATTCTATAGTACTCACAACTCACACTCTTTATTTTTTAAATATAATAGTATAGTGTTTATATGGCGCCAACATTTATAAAAACTAGAACAAGCTCTAAGTCGCTTTATAAATACATTCAATCGAAGTTTACAAATTCTTGGTCTACTCAATGTTGAAGATTAAATAGGGTAACCATCCCAAAAATTGTTTCAATCTGTCGCAATATTTAATAAGTTAATTTGTTTGTGTTTTAACTTTATAACTTTAAATGAGACATTACTGGGCCTCTATACTGTATCACTATTGTAAGTGCGTCATAAATTCCACACCCACTTCACGCAAACTGGCTCCATCAACTGCCAGAAGCCCCATACTATGCACTGAACGTTTTTGTATGTGATGGTTTACGTAAGAACAAAATGGGGGAATAAAAATGCTTTGCCTTTTTTGTGTTTTGCAAAGAGTCTAAGTCGTATCAGAAATAGCGGTTTATGTCATTAAATAAAATGCCTTTCGCGGCTGTGATTGGTCGATACAAAAATCCTAACGCACTGGGGGCATTGACTCCTAAAATGGCGCAAAGAAGATTAGTGTGACGATGACGTCACTTTACTTGGGTCAAAACCCACTCGCAGATAACATTTTACGTTTTTTTTTTGCTAAGTAAACCTTTAATTAAAGATTGCATAGATGGCTTTTCACGGCAATTAAACAGTACCGTAAAGTGTCCATAATAAATACCAACTATAGCTTCTCATTGGCTAGGTAAACCAACCAGTCTCTTTGACATTTCCAGTTAATAAGACTGAGTCATACGGTTCCGGCTCTTTCCAATCTGCTGCTGTTCGATTATGGAGCAGTTTACAAGATGCTGTCAAACAAATCGAAACATTTGGACATCCGGGTTCAAAAAATATGTCAAATTTGTATAATTGTTGAATCGTTTAAAGCGTGTAGGGACCTCACGATGGTTGAGCACTAGGTGGGGTTTTGTTATCAGTATAAGGCAATTTGCAAGTTCCCGTTCCAAAACTGCCATACATCTTAGTCAGAAACATCACGGAGTGCCACCAAGACTGCATGCAGCCGATGTTTTGACAAAATCGCGTTTGACGTCAAGTTTTAATTTTGAAATAATTGGCTCGAAGACTGTTCATCATTTTACCTGTGAATTTTACATAAAAGCGAAATGGAAATCTCAAATCATACAGATCTGTTTTAAAATTGTAAGTATCGTGTTTAATTAATGAGTGATTATTTATTTAGCAAGATTGTCTCCTCGTGAAATCTGTACAAACGTGGTCTGTGTGCAGCGCGTCGTTGTGTAATCACTTTGTTTGTTCGTGAAAACAGTAGTAGGTCAACGTTTTCGGCACTTTGTGAAAACGCAAAGACGTGAGGACTCATGTTTGGCACTGTGCCAGCTGTGTAAACCAATCGACCGCGTACTTTACGAAGTGCCAACACTATTGTTGGCACTTCGTAAAATTCCAGGTTCGTAGGTTTTTTGCCGTTCATCAACTTAGCATTAGTGAAGAAACTAGATGTTTTTGAGAACTAAAACTTATTAATTTTTTAGATACTGATCAACCAAATCGAAACCACGCCAACAAGTCAAATTGCGTTTTCCTTCCGAGTTGTCTTGCTTCTGGCACTTCGTGATGTTAGTGACGATTTGACAAAAAGTCACCCATTTCATCGTTCAAATACATTTATTATGACAACAGTTTTTTTAAATCAGAGGACACACAGTCTTTGAAGAAAGTATGTAAAAGCCTGTCCAAAGCCTGTCCAATATTCACATTTTATAAATCATCAAGAAAGACTAGGTCAATGCGATTTATGTGGGCTTCTGCGGACAGGGTATCAAACCTGTCCCCGATATGAATCACAGTATAGAAAAAGCAAACTGAAAACAAGTGTGTGTTTAATATGCCATGAATAAATCAAAAATCAAAGGGAGTTTAGATTCTCAACAGGTGCACAAGAAAATGCCATAAAGACGCGTGTGACAGCAAACAGCCACGATTTCCTCGAACCCCTTTATCATTATAGCACGACAAACTAAAGCCCTCTGAACAGTGAGGTACCTCGAGCGGTTCGGATTTCTAAAACGATTTCGGAAATGTTGGCCTTTGGGAGAAACAGGATTGGAAGAGGGAGATACAGCAAATACTACGTGAGGATTAACGAAATTCGTAATTACAAATCAGCTATCTGTAATTACTTTGTTCAATCCCTTCTAACAGCTCTAGATATATACTTTTGTTAGTATCCTAGCCCACTCATGTAGGCCTTTTTGAAGTATGGTTTGTTTTTTGTTTCGTTTTTGATCCCCCTTTTTATACTTTTTTTTCCCCCCGAACGTCTCTTTTTGTGATTGGATGAGTTTTTTTTCTTTTTCTTCGTAGGCTCCAATTTGTATTCCTTAGAATTATTCGTATTCATTTGTGTAATTTTAAATTGTTTTATTTTATTTTACGCCTATGTGTTTTATATTATACGTATCCAATGCCCCTAAGAGAAATGTTCATTGAAAAGTGATGGGGCTACCCCGGTTAAACAAAACGAAACAAATAAATACATAAAAAAATAAATAATAACATACAATAAATAATAATTACAAATTAGTCACTTGTCAAGACAGATCGGTGTTTCGTAATACACTTTGAGAACCCGGGGTCAGAAATTAAGGAATTGACCAGAATCCCTGGTTACAGGGGGAATTGACCCTTTTCTTGGTCAGGCTGACCCGAAACTGGCTAAAACAAAATACGGTATTCGTCAGTTTGACTCATTTCCGAGCTTGTTGACGGGCCTGGCTCCAAACCTATAGACCCAGCCCATTCACATCAAGCTGGCGTAATCGGTATACTGTTTTTTTTGCAATAATGGCTGCAACAAGAGCCATTGGTGAACTCTCCCGGGATACTGTTACTGCATCTGCAGATTCTAGCACATAAATAATACAAAGATACATTCGACAATTCACCCACTGGGAGTGCATATCAGTCTGTGGGCGAGCAGATATATCCGTATACTTCCTGCCTTAAAGCTCTACTACATATACTATAATTTGTACAAGCCAGATCAATCACTGTATGGATTTAGTTCGTAAAGCTGCTCGTAACTCAGAGAGAACTATACGCAGCGGTCGTATCATTGGAGCATTGACCGACATGAGCGGCCCGTGTTTTAAAGGCACTGGACACGTTTTGTAATATTGTCAAAGACCCGTATTCTCACTTGGTGTATTCCGACATACGCATAAAATAACAAACCTGTGAAAATTTGGGCTCAATTGGTCATAGAAGTTGCAAGAAAAAACACCCTAATTGTTGCACAAATTTGTGAGCTTTCAGATGCCTGAATAAGACTTCTGGCCAGAAGTCTTTTTAATATTAAAATATTTCAAGGAGAATTCGTTTTGTTCTAAAAAACTACGTAACTCCAGAAGGAGTCGTTTCTCACAATGTTTTATATTATCAACAGCTCTCTGTTGCTAGCTACCAAGTAATTTGTTATGCTATTTTTTTGTAATTACCAAACGTGTACAGTGCCTTTTAAGGTACATCGGCTGTACAACAAGACAATTTTGTCGCTCATTTTTGAAAACGAGTAGTGGCATCGCGAAACGCTGCAATAACTGATAGCTGTTTCGGCAGATCGGTGAACAAGTAATTTCACAGAACTCTCAGCGCTGATCCCCCTTCCTATCCTGAAGAGACAGAGTTTAAACTGGAGTAGCCCAGCGAATGTTCTGTATACTTTGTTTTACTTTTGATGAGTGATGGCACTAACCTCTCGTAGCGATCGTTGATCCATCTGGTTATTTTAAAAGTTGTATTATCTTGCGTTTGCTTAGGCTAATGTTGTATTGAACTAAACAGTGAACATTAATGTAAAGTAAAGGTGAAACTCTTTTCAGAGCTGAGTTGCAAATGATTTTAGGTCTTTACGGGCACGCCTGTGTGGAAGAACATAAAACAATAATAATAATATAAATGTATACATAAATACATGAATATTCATGATGCTGTTCACCCCCAGCTAGATACTCCTTAATGTCATTGGTTGAATAACAGGCTTGCACTTGGTTCGACAAGTTTGTACACACTTTCTTTGACCTTGGAAGGCATATGCCACTGTCTTGATCATGCAGGTTCACCCTTTGAATTGCTCTGCCCTTGGTATATCAGATACTGCGAACAACATGGGAGCGTAATTGGGGCTAATTACGCTAATGATGTTGATTACCTTCCATTCAGAGTAGTATGATTGTCAGTGCAATTGCAGTGACAGAAGCAGATGGGGCAGGGAGGCAGGAGCCCCCCTGCTCGAAACCCATGCCCCATGAGATTGCAAAACTGTACAAATGAAATGGTCAAAACATTAAACAGTCCCCCCGAAAAAACAACAACAAAACAACAACAACAAAGTAAAAAATGAATAACAATAACAATAACAAATAACAAAAACAATAACAATAAATATTAAGATATAAAAATAAGAAAGAAAGAACGAAAAATTTACATAAAATAAAAAATAAAATAAAACAAAATCAAATGAAATATATCATCGCCTCCGCTTGCCCCTCCCAATAAAAATTTGAAGAAAGAGAGAGGGAACACATTATGCTTTTGGTGTATATTCTAAAAAGTTCTTGCCCTGCATGGTTTTATTGTTAAATATTGTTGTTTGTTTAAATTTTATATGTTTGTTTACACATTTGATATTAGTTGATGCAGAAGTAAGCAACTGAAAAGTGTCAAATTAGTTTTACTGTATTTTCATATTTTGTATTATTCTTATCGTTATTTGTTTACTATTCAACTTTCTTTTCAGATATTTGATTAACGACAACATTACGGAAGTTAATCTCGGGAGAGAAGGCTCATTACAATACCTCATGTCAGTGTGAGTAGAGAGCATTCAAACCATTTTGTTTATATATATATAATTTACAACACTGCGATGCCCCACCCCTGTCAGATTTACACGAATGCCATTCAGTACTGCAGCCAGTAGACCGTCTGGAAACGTGTATAACTCCTTTGTAATGTTGATTTCATACTTTTATCAAGACTAATAACCTTTCCAGATGTTATAGAGACAGTTTAAAAAATAATAATAATAATAATTTTAATTTTTTTGGGGGGGTTAATTAGTATGTGTTTTCACTGTAAAACCGCAGTATTTTTTGTGCACAAGTCTATGTAGAAAGTGTTTTCTAACTGGAGATTCCGAGCCCATGAGTCACACTGCCTATAGGGTCATAAACTATGTCCATCGGGCCTGTCTGAGGATAGAACTTAAAGGGTTTCAACTATTTTTGCTAAAAACTTAATGAGTAATTAACTGAAATGTGTTTTCGGTCTACATGGCTGCAGACCGGTAGGCCATCGGAGGGTTAAGTTTAATCTGCACCAATCAAGACAATAAATCAAAAGATGTGAAGG
Source organism: Plazaster borealis (assembly GCA_021014325.1). Classification (NCBI taxonomy): domain Eukaryota; kingdom Metazoa; phylum Echinodermata; class Asteroidea; order Forcipulatida; family Labidiasteridae; genus Plazaster; species Plazaster borealis. The sequence continues at coordinate 14,555,455 of CM037455.1, read as the reverse complement.
AAAGAGAAGCGACAGGTGCTAGAACGTTGATTTTTCTATACATTCTACAATTTTTAAAAGATTCACCATTTTCAAAATCGTGATTGTCTAGTTTTAATGCTGTTTTTATTATTATTCTTCTATTCATTTTGACGTTACATCTGCAAAGGGGGATAAGAATGTTACTTTTAATATTTGAGACATTTGCTGGTTGTTAAAAATTTTGAACTGGGTTATCGCACGCTGGGTGGTCTGGCGGTTAGCATCTGCTTTCGAGTCTCATCATCATGTATTTTTTTCCAGCAGGACTCAAAAAGCAAACAGTGCTCTTCATACGTCGGTAGAAATTTAAAATAAATTGTTAACAATTTAATTGTATACGCGTATTTATTCATGTTTTAAACTTTGTAACTTAGGCCTATACGGAATCTATCGTCGTATATAGCGTGTCATTTATATTTATGTGTTTGATTTGTGTTGCAACACAATCCCTTTTAAATACTCAAAACCATATGATAAGAGACTTTATAATTAATAAAACAACTTCCAACTTGCCAAGCCATGTGGAAGAAATATGTCGATGACAAGAGTGATTTCAGGTAGGAGTAGCTATTAGCCCAAGGCTACGAGATCTAAGGGGCGGACAATAATGTTGTTGTTGTTGTTTTTATTCATGTTCTAAACTTTGTAACTTAGGCCTATACGGAATCTATCATCGTATATAGCGTGTCATTTATATTTATGTGTTTGATTTGTGTTGCAACACAATCCCTTTTAAATACTCAAAACCATCTGATAAGAGACTTTATAATTAATAAGACAACTTCCAACTTGCCAATCCATGTGGGAGAAGTACGTCGATGACAACAGTGATTTCAGGCAGGAGTAGCTATTAACCCAAGGCTACGAGATCTAAGGGGCGGACATTAATGTTGTTGTTGTTTTTTTATTCAAAAATCAACCCAGGGTAATTTGACATTTTCCATGATATTTGGCGAGGTCTCTGTAAAGAACTTTGGATTTTTAAGATTTGTTAACCGATCTTTTGGTAGAGTACAGACAATTTGTTTACAAACAGACTGTTCAAAACTGTACCATGGCATGGGTATTTTAAGGGCAGGGTCTACTTTTGGTAATTGTCAAAGACCAGTAGCCTCACTTGTTGTATCCCAACATATGCATGAAAGAAAAAACCTGTACAAATTTGGGCCCAATCGGTGATCGAATATGCAAGAAAATAATGAAAGAACAAATAAAACCCTTGTTGCATAGAATCGTGTGCTTTGAGATGCCTGAGAAAGGCTTCATGCCTGAAGCTGTTCCAGATATAAACTGTCGGGTGAAAAATTACCTCACTAAAACTACATTACTTCAAAGGGGGTCGTTTCTAACAGTGTTTTGTAATATCAACAGCTCCCCAGTGCTCTTTACCAAGTACGTTCTATGGTCAATAACTTGTAGAGTAATTACCAAAAGTACACACTGCCTCTACGAGCTGGTGGAGAGGCTGTACGTGTATTATGTTTGTAGAAGAAGGGTAGCACTGTCTGGCAAAGGTGTATATATATATTTTTTCTTTTTCTGGCCTAGCAATTTGAAACAAAAATACCAGTTTCAAATTACCATTTTATCAAACCACAGCACGTTTCAATCGAATTTTCTGTTCAGCAAAGAAACGTTTTAACAGGACCGGGGTTCTGCTACAAGTAACGACCGCAATTTCCCAAGAGCCGTTGTAATTAAAGCTGTCATTTACTTGAAATGAACGTGCATGTGTATTGCAAATTAAAATTGTCCAGAAGTTCAAGCTTAATGATATCGTCGGTTGCCCGTAGAATGACGTCAATAAACATGTTTCTGGCGAAAATTAATATGGGAAAAAAGAAAAAAGAAAAAAAAAGAGAGAAAACTAGAATGGAGATTTTGATTTTTTCCCAGACAATTCAATTGGCCAGTGCAGGACATTTAAATAAAATATCACAGCTTACAAGAAAATTTTTAAAAAAGCTGAGGGGTCTTGTTAGCACTTCTATAATTATGCATTACATATATCTACATTCAATTCCGGGTAACAATTTACAGGGACCCGTTTCCCTTGGGGCCTGAATCATTACGGAGAGGGGGGGGGGGTGGGGGTCAGTATGACACGGAATATATGTCAAAATTACCAGCAATCGGTCGAACTGTCGCAGAATTCAAGTTAAAATTCCCGTTTTTCGGGTCGGCCTGACCAAGAAATGAGTCAGGCACTCTGGTACCCAGAATACGAATAAATCTGACCCAGGAAAGTTTATAGTGTTTCTTCGCACCCTCATTTTGGAATACGATTTGTACTTTCGTTTATACTGTTGCTTGTTATATAATTTGCTTTTTCTCAACGTTTGAACGGAATATACTTCCCAGTAAAACAACATTACTTCTTTCCTTTAACAATTGCCGGTTGTTTACGTAAAACGATGTTTTGTCTTTCTTGTTTTCTCATTTTCCCAATGCAGGGATTTGTCTAAAAACAACATCCGGAGCCTTGAGTCAACCTCTTTTTTGGCATCACCGGGCATCATACATCTGTAAGTATATCAAAACACGTTGCTTCCCTTTGCTGTAAAAATAAGTGCCGTTCGGAAGAGCTCTCGCAAAAAAAGAAAGAAAAAATAATGCACGCCATGGTATGCACGTGTCAAAACATTTCTTGAATTCCATTCACTTGTAACAACGTAAATTGATAAGTAAACATTTTTGAGAGGTGTCGCGAGGTCAAGCACAATTTTATGGATTTATTTTGTGTATTATTATTATGTCTTGTTCAATATAAATCATATTAGGTGCGGCCATTTTTGGTCTATAGCTGATTGGAAAAACGACTACAAGATGAGCCGGTATGTCAGTAGAGATATTTTGATGGGGCGATTGGAACATATAAAACGTTGTGTATACAGAGTTATTTTCTCCTTTTTAGTCTGCTGTACAGCCTATAACGTTAAAGGCACTGAACACGTTTTGAAATTGACAAAGACCAGTGTTCTCACTTGGTGTATCCCAACATATGCATAAAATAACCAACCTGTGAAAACTTGGGCTCAATTGTTCATCGAAGTTGCAAGAAAATGATGAAAGAACAAACACCCTTGTTGTACAAATTTGTGTGCTTTCAGATAGGAATACAAACTTATTGCAAGAAGTTTTTATTGTTTTAGTGAGAAATTACCTCTTTCTCAAAAACTACGTTACTTCAGAGGGAGTCGTTTCCTACAATGTTTTATACTATCAACAGCTCTCTGTTGCTCGTTACCAAGTCAGTTTTTATGTGCTAATATATATTTTGAGTAATTACCAAACGTGTACAGTGCCTTTAACGTGTACATGCACTGTGTTGTTGGGTAGCGGGACAAAACATTGATTTCATCTCTCTCTGAAACCTACACATGGACAAATCGAATTTCAACATAAATCACACCTGTATATCGTATTGCGAGAAAAACAAATATCTGCCAGGGTTACTTTTATGTTCGGTTATATATGAATAGTACAAATAACTTTTGGATGCATAAGAGTACATTGTCGAAGAATATATTCACTAGCTGAAACTTGAACTATTTCATTTCGCGAGGCGAAACCGATATGTCACCGAGTGGTGAGATTATGTGACAATGCACGAACGAAATGCATTCAATATTTGTTTTATTTAACTCGCACATAGATCCTTTTCATTTGAAAATATTCGTTAACGGTAAACACAAAATAAACACGTTGACTCGTCCAATCCACCCTCTGGAAATTATAAAACGAAAAAGAAAGAAAAAAAGAAGAAAAAAATCTGGTCAAAACAGCTTGGACGACTCCATGTAGACACCAACATTGGCCAAGTTTGCGCAAGGACTATCGTAGTTCGAATAACTTAGCATGAACTCTGTCTAGTCGACGACAGTTGGACCACTCTAGTCGACTATTTGGAACCAGCCTACTGGGCATGGTCGCATCGCTGGTTACCAATAGCCGTTTTCATAGCACAGTGCAGAGTGGACCAGTTATAAGAAACTGATAACGTATGTTGAGTCGCCGGTCGTGTTGGCATGACATGACTATCGTTCGCACTTCAACTTCTGTGCACATGCCCTACGTACGTCACTGAACAACCACTAGTTAACCATTGTTCCTTTCGCGAACTTAGCGCTGGTCAGCCGTGGCACTACCTTGCCTCTTTTGGACAAACGGGCGGGGCATGATTAATTTGGGAACTACTTTTCAAAGCGTTTAATAATGATCCATATCATAACCCATATGCACAAGCGTCATCTTAAAAATGTACCACAATGCATCTTGGGAAACTAAATAAAACAAGCTGCCAAGATGGACGCCATGCTGTAGTTAAGTGTAAGATTTTTTAAGGGTCATGCAGGTATGAAAGATGGGGGTCGGCGAAATCCAATTATATTTTGCAACTTTGATGTACTATGAAGACTATTTACAAAAATGATATTAAACAAATCTGCAGTACCCCCCTCAGGAAAATAATGGTACCCCCTAAAAATGAGCCCAAAATCATGTACAAGAAGGAGCTTAAAAACAGTTTTACGTCGAACTTACAGAAGTTACTACAGAAAAACCAAGCAACCAATTGATCTCAAACAAAAATATGTTCAATGTGCATACCTTTGTGCTTGCACACACAACAGTACAGATGCTTACTACTTTAGCAACATTTATTTTTCGTTACACCAAATTACCCCACTTTACGAAATTTCAAAAATTGGAAAAATGTGAAATTTTGCCCTATTTTGAATTCGATTATTTTCTATATTTAGGCTAATTTCCAAATGTCCTTCATAACAACACATTGCACACCCTTCAGCAAAAGCCCTATGCTTTCAAAAGTGTGGGTTTTTATTTTGTTCTTGAGTGAGATGTCTTGAAGTCTTTTTGTGCTTTGTAGAATTTGCAACAAGTTAGACTTTACTTTAAAAAAACATGATTTTAAAATAAATTTCACTTATTTTTCAATCAAGTTGAACAATTAGGATCATATCATATATATTTTATTTACATAAAAGTAAAATACAAAAATGGACCTTAACCGTTTCATGTACAATGGTGTTTTGATGCTATAGGCCTATGGGCAAAAATCGAGTTATTAGGAGGCCTTTGAAATTTGTTGCTAAAATCATTACTGTCTTTTCTTCTTCTTCTATTTTATCATTTTCTGTTATTTCCTCAACTGAAATTAATCAGCGTATGATAGCATAAGAAAGCAGTGGGCGGACAAAGTTTCGGGCGTCCACGCTAAGTGCCTCTGATACCAGCAGCTGAGGCAGAGTCTAGCACCAGCTCAAGAACTGCAGCTGGATCAGCTGGGAAAATGATCATACAGAACATGGGGTGGGCATTGAAAGGTCCGAGAAAAGTATCAGCTTTGTCTGAAAATGTCAAATCTTTTCTGACTGATCAGTTCAATGCAGGTATAAGAACTGGGCACAAAGCCGATGCCACGCACGTTGCAAAAGTCATGAAAACCATGAAAACTATCAATGGTCAGTTTGTTTTCCTTCCCGCAGAATGGCGGACTGCGAAACAAATTTCAAGTTTTTTTAGTAGGCTTGCAGCTGCTCAGAAAAGGCATCAAGCAGGCAAAGGTCACCATGATGATGTGGACGTAGATGCGAGTGAAGAAGACCTTCGTACTTTGGAAAGTTCAGAGAACGAAGAAAAACTTCGCAAATCAGTTTATGCTGAAATAGACATTTCCCATCCAATCATGTTTGGTGATATCAATGTTTGTACTCTAATTACACAGGACTCAGGTAAATCGAAACGCATAAGTGAATTGAAAGATCTGTGTGAAAACTTTGGATTGAAAGTTGAAGGACCTGAAACGCGCTAAGACAGTTTCATCAAACTACTGAAAAGTCTTGTTGGTCAATGTACATGTACTTGTACCAACAAATGTGTCTCCGAAGACAAGACATAATCATCATATCGTAAGCCTTCCACTTTGCAGTAATAAAACCAACAATGTAACTAAATAATACAAAAATTGAAACGTGCAATTATGTTATCATTATCAACACAGGTTATCATCATGACGATTAGCACGTTCAAAAATACAAAAGGCTTATAATTAACAAAGTACAGTGTATTATCAGAAATAATTGTTTTAGAAATATAAAAAGGTATAACAGGTCAAACTGATTCTGTTATGTCATAGGTCCCAAAAGTATTATAATAGATCAGAAGTTCGAAATGCTATTACAACTGCAACTGTTTCTGATATCATCATGATTATAGCGTCTATATACCATTGCATGCATTCACTGACTTGTAAATGTGATAGTGGAATAGTTTCTCCCTTTAGTAAAAAACCCACCCTAATATTTATGAACATTTGTCAGTACAATATGTTGACTTAAAAAATGGCTCTGAACATTTTTATTGAACATACCATTAAATTGCTACAAACAACATTTTGTTGATGCTGTACAGGGTGGCCCAATCTTTAGCTAACATTATTTTTAACAATAAAGATTGTTTTTGTCAAGATGTATGGCTATAAAGGAAGCATACGCCCTTCTTAATATTTATGCTGACGTCATATTTTAAGGGTCAAAGCGAGGCTATGGGCGGTAGGCTTTTACACTGCATTCGTTTCTGATTTTGACCATACAGCCCTTCGGACGCTCGCAAAATCCATCCAAAAGCTCATGTCTGATGGTAAACTCATGTAGCAGAACGGTGCAGTGTAAAAGCCTACCACCCACAGCCTCGCTTTGACCCTTAAAATATGACGTCAGCATAAATATAGAAGGGTGTATTGTGCACAACTAGATAAACCACGTGGTTGGGGGAGGGTTAAAACCCAACTTTCAAGGAATGGAATATTCCAAAACCATTAAAATGTGTTTTCTGTAAAAGAACATGGTGCTTTGTATCTATTTAGTTATTACAACTCAAAAGTATCAATAAAAAGGAATTGGTAACTCAATTAAACTGGAAAACACGATTTATTGCTTAAAAATAAGGGTAAATATGACCCATATACAAAATTCCCTACCTCAACAATTTTGAAAAAAACTCAAATGTTAGATTTAATATCCTTTAAGCACACTACATAAACGCTTACGAATGTGAGTTTTAATGTTGAACTAGCCTGAATATAGAAAAAAACATTGATTTCAAATTTCAGTAATTTCGGAAGTTTTTGGTAATTGAAAAAATGTCATTTTTATGCCATTTTTAAAGTTCACTTAGCATAATTTCTAAACCAAACAAGCAAATTTAAGAAATGCTATGTTATTATATATAGAACACTACAGACATGACCAGAAAATTGTATAAATCGGTTGAGTATAAAGCACATTTCTGTAAAGATAGCATTTAGGGTAATTTCAGTAAAAAACACTATATTCTTTGCATTAGAGGTGTCCAAATTTAAGGGGGTCTCACCCCAGCTAACAGAGGGGTGCCATGAATTTTTTTTTAACATTACCAATGGGGTCCTTTCACCCCCCTTGGTGATCCCCAAATTATAATTGAAATTCGCTGACCCTCATCTTTCAACTTTATTAACAGCCTGCATGAACCTTAAAAAATCTGACACTTACTATGCAAGAATGTACGGCATTACTTCAAAATCAGCGCGCCGAGACGGGTCCCTGTATCGCTTGGACTCTGATTTCACCCAGAATCATTTGCACGCCGATCAAACGGACATGCATAAAATGGGCTATATCGGACTCCAATGTTAAATAGTGGGGCCTCGCCGCGGCAGCAAATGGAAACATAATGGCCCACACGTGACGCGTGTTCCACCAATCAAATGGCAAGGATCTCAGTGTGCGGTATAATATAATACCAAATCTAAATTCATTTAACTTTACAAAAAGGCAGATACATATTTCTTTCTACCTATCATCGCTAAGTTCACTTAAAATTCATTTTCTGGGAGTTAACCAACCGTGCCTTTTCAGAGTCATAAATTCTTCAAAAGGGTGTAAATTATTACATGGTGCACTCGTAATTCTTATTTTAAACCAGACATAGTTATTAATTGCAAACCAACTAAGTTTTCCGTAGATGATTGATGTTGGTGGCTGATACTTACTTGATGATCTCCTATGTGTTTACGACAGCGAAAAACGTTATTTGTATCGAATTGCGAAGACAGCTGTGTTTGTTTCCATGCAAAAGTAAACATAGGATGTTTGTTCTTCAGACGAACACAAAGCTGTTCCGGTTTTATTTTATGATCGTGAAACCGACCCTCCATTCAAATTAACGCATAATAATTAAGAACCGTCACTGATAAGAGATGAAAATAACAAAATCGTTTATTATTTTGAGTTCATATTTATGTTCTATTGGTTAACTAGTCTAATTCTTCCGAAATGATAGCACATAGGCCTAATATTAATTTATTTGATGCAAAAAGTGTCCCGTTTCCCGAGAACAGTAGAAGGACAAACTCCTAATGCGCTTTACACTGTAACCTTACACAACACAAACAACTCAAATTGTAACGTTAGAAGTAATGACATTTACTTTACAGAAAACTCGTACATTTCAGTCTAACACGTCACGAAACTTTCAACTACAGCCCAATAAAAACATATCTGTAACAACTATAACAACTTCTTACAAGTGTAAATATGGAAAAGCGGTTTGAAAACAAGTTAGTTCTCAGAAGTCGTTAACAAATATTTAACTGAGCATATTACACTATTTATGAACGTTCTTAGAAACACGACTTCCGAATTTTGTGGGTTTTGTTTTTCCTGGGGTGTTTGTATGTGTTTTCATAGCATTGAATAATACAAACAAATCTATGTATTCATTTTAATGTGTTTATTTACTCTTTATTAATATTTTTGCGGTGGGGTGGGGGAGTCGAAACCATGATTGTTTTATTTTTTTGTATTTTTATAATTCACTAAACTCTCATTTATGGGAAATTGAATTAAAGGAATTCGAACAGAAAATAAATGAGGAAATGAAATGGAATGATGAACATGATGTAAGAAGCAAAAGTAAAAGTTTGGTACGGAGGCATCTTCAAGAAGCCTATAGGCTTCTGACGAGATGCCCTTGGACGGGCTATACAGAAAAACAAAAACAAGAACAAGAACACATGGACAGTTGGATCAAGACAAAGAACCATTGCATGTAAAAATTACAGATAGGCTACAAAGATTCGCATTACGAACAATAAAAACACTTGCTGTAAAACAAAAACAAATGAGAAGCAAACTATGTCACATGTTCAGAAATAAAAGAGAGCTATTTTATGGGCACGTTTGAATAATTTTTTTATTACGTTGAATAAATGGTTATATCAAAACAGTTATTGACAGCTAGAAGAATGTGCTCTTTTAAACGCCCGGGTCTCTTTGAAGCAATTATCTCTAGAGCGTGAAGTAGCCTTCGTAGAAATAGCTCGCTGGCATGACAACTTGGAATCGGCCGGGTTCAGTAGCGTTCATTTAGTTTTTAGGTGTTCGGGCATTAAGCCCGGACAACTCTTTGTTTTTGTTCGTTTTTTTTAGTTATTTTTAGGTGTTCGGGCATTAAGCCCGAACAACTCTTTGTTTATGTTCGGTTTTTTTTTGGTTTTTTTTGGTTTTTTTTTAGGTGTTTGGGCATTAAGCCCGAACAACTCTTTGTTTTTGTTCGGGGTTTTTTTAAGTTTTTTTTTTTTATAGTTTTGCTTATTCTTCTCAGTGGGCTTTGTCTGCAAGCAAACGCATACTTGCGAACCTTTGATCAACTTGAAACTTCGTGTGAAGTTAGAACATAACTAGCAGAAGCTGAGTAAGTTGTGACGTCACGATTACGTCATCAGGTGTCAAATTACAAGGTTTTTAGAAGAAAACAAAAATCTTTGAAATTCTGTAACAAATCACACTTAAGGGGCCGGCAGTTACTTTATGCGGGATCATACTAAGGTCATATATGTCTTTATTTTTTGTCGCGTGCGTGACCTTACATGACCTCTACTTCCGGTCGAAACCGGAAATGCCCAGTAAATTGAAAGTAGCAGAAAGTGACAATGTTTTTTTTGAGTTGTTTTTAACGATGTTGTAATCCGGCAAGTGTCTGGTTTAAACAAATTGGACCGGTGACGTCACACAATTTAAAAGCGCCCTCTAGCGCCAGGTTGAAAACAGCTCAAAGTACACTAGATGTCTGTGGCAAAATTTTTGAGAATCTCTTCAAAACTAGTAAATATAATGGTCTTTATGCAGACAACAAATTTGAATAGTCGTAGTATGATGACGTCATCGTGTGTCACGTGGTAAGGCCCTAAAGGTGCACATTTTGAAGCCGTGTATCTACTAAATGAAACAGCCGATTGAGTTGACAACGACCATGGCTTGTGAAATGTGAAGTGACGTCATGATGACGTCATCACTTTATTTTTTACAATTTTTTAATAAAATCAAAGCTTAGTATTTGAAAAAATCATTACTCCAAAACCAGACATTGGATTTTTGTTATTAACATATTATCAGAAAGGTATTCAAAAACTTGATGGATGATACACGGAACGTAACCTCGTTCGACCTTGTTTTCCGGTTAAAACCGGAAGTTGAAGTTTAGTAACGGAAAAAATAATAACTCATGAACCACATGTTCGTTTTTTACAATCTACACATCATCGAACAGGTCGTGAAAAGTTTTTAATAAGTTACTCAGAACCTGACCCCATTTGACCTTGACTTCCTGTTCAATCCGGAAGTTGAAGTTTAATCATTGAAAAATCATAACTCTTGATCCACAGATAAGATCTATACAAAAAGAAATGACATAATAATTTCAACAGCGCCCTCTCGTGACAAGTTTTTAAAAAGAAACTATTAATTGCTGAAAACCTGTTGCTTAAATCCAAAAGATTCAAACATAATGACCCGACGACATATAGGCTAATTTGGATACATCATAATAGCGTCATCAGCAAAACCATGTTCTCACATTTTCATCCCTTCTTACATTACTCCACCACAACCAGAGTAATATCAAAACTTAAACGAATGACTTATTGACCAAATGCCGAACACCCTGTTTTTGTTCTAAAACAAAAACTTAACTCTAGTGGATTTTTGAGTTTGTTCCATCTCAAAAATACACACAAATCGTTGTCTGCAGACTTTTACATCCTTCCCAAGCTCGTACGGTCATGAAACTTTGCAACAGTGTTACACCCGACAAATAGATAAAACAGAAATGTTTACAACATAATGACGTTATCCAATGATTTATTGGGTAATTAAATGTAAGAAGTGTTAATCAAATTTTGAGTTTTTGGCTTATCAACCAGAACTCAGAAACTAAGAACTATAAATTCGTTGTTATTTTTTGAAAACAGATGGTATTTAAACCACTGCAAGCAGTCATGCGAAAATTCATGCATGTTTACTTTCGAGACACATTGTCAATGTCAAGTAAATCAAAGTTTAATCCTTTAAAAATTCATAACTCAAGAAGTACAAACGCTATTATAACAATCTACACATCATCGGAGAGGTCTTGAATAATTAAGCAAATACTACACAGAGTCTTATACCGTTTGACCTCAGCTTCCTTTTCAAACCGGAAGTTGAAAAGTTCACAATTCATACTTTAAGAAATATTCATACATTTTACAAACACCTTACTCACAATTTTAACATCAGGGCCCAATTTCATAGAGCTGCTAAGCACAAAAATTTGCTTAGCATGAAATTTCTTCCTTAATAAAAACAGGATTACCAACCAAATTTCCATGTGTTGCATATTGCTTGTTACTGGTGTTAGCTGTTGTTTGCTTATCCTGAAAATCACATGGAAATTTGGTTGGTAATCCTATTGTTATCAAGGAAGAAATTTCATGCTAAGCAAATTGTTGTGCTTAGCAGCTCTATGAAATTGGGCCCTGGTTGTATGTTTTTGAATCCTCTCAAACTTTTCCACAGACATGTTACCTATTTGACCTTGACTTCCGGTTGAAATCCGGTATCGAATGACTCGTTCTTAAATTAAATTGCGTGTGAAAAGAACTGCACTGAAAACACATACAACGCGCTATAGTGTTGCGATTGTTCCTCGTTCCGGGTGTTATCACGTTATCACGTGTTGCATACATGTATATAATATTGCATTAAGTGTATGTCAATGGGTTATTGGAAACCGAAGATTGACGTCATCAAAAATTAATTGCGATATTATCGAATATCGCGATATATTCTTGACGATACACATCGTGGATTGCGTGAACTTAAAGGTGCAGTAATACAAGATTGATAAATGCAGAAAAAAAATGTGCAATCGAGCTGAAACCTCGCATGTATATAAGTTAGGATGTGTTACATCTAGAATTTGACGTCGCATTACGATGAAGTCATCAAGCTTTACGTGACGTCGGCTTAAAGGTGCACTTTTCAAAGATGTATGTTTTACGGGAAAACAATGTGCGTTCCAGCTGAAACCTATCATGCATTCAAGCCGTGATGTGTAATTTTAGTTCTTCTTTTTCTTCTGATAGTCGTTTGTCCGCAAAAAAAGCATAGATGCGAACCTTGGATGAACTTGAAACTTTGCACGTAGTTAGACTATAACTAGGAGATGCCAAGTGAGTTGTGATATAAACACATCAACAAAAGTAAGTCCCCCTCAACAGTTCGTCAAAACACCGTAAGGTAAAACATTTTACCAATACAACTAATTTAGAAATTATTCTATGACATGTTTCCTAAGTGTTGTTGAAAAATGAAAGATGTCCATGAATTCATGGCTGAATGAGCTCAAATGGAAGACAAAAACTGCCCTTCTCAAAAGTCACAAAGGTTTAAGAATGGCTTCTTACTAATGGAAAAAAAAACACCTGTGGTTGAGTGCCGTTTAAAATACCCACCAAGTGAATATTACTGTAATGTGTAATCAATTCATGATCGTTCAGCCATGCAAATCCTCTTCTTTTCTCTTAGCACAGTGAGTTGTTAGGTGGTCAGTCCCTTTCCTTGTCCCAATACACCTTGCAGGTAACAAGCATAGGCCTAATGAATTTGTTCGCGTTCTTAAATTAAAAATTTAGCATTATGCCCAGATTGTCTGATCAAGACAGGGCCATTGCCATTGGTCTTTTAGAGACTGATACCCCTGTGAAGCAGGTGGCTAGAATAATGGGTGTTTGTCCGAAAGCCATAAGAAAGCTACGCCAGAAGTTCCAGCAAACTGGTCAGGTAAAAGATCGACCCCGCTACTGACCTGCAGATTTGATATTGTGAGTTGCATTAATATTTCCTGTTTAAACTATCGCATAATCATAGAAGTTTAACACTTTGCTTTCTTTGATATTCCTAAAGCTATCAACAAAATGTTCATCGATTCAATGATATAGCTCAAACATTAACAAAGCACTGACCCCAAAGATAGCCGAACACCTAGTGTTTGTTCCAACAAACACTAATCTCTAGTTGGAAATGCTTTCATTCTTTAGACAAGTGGAGCAGGACAAACGAACAGATTCAGAGAAACATGGATACAAAAAACCTCCTTAAAGGTATCGTACAAGTTTGGTAATGACTCAAAACAAATATTAGCATAAAAACTTACTTGTAACAAGAAACGGAGAGCTGTTGATAGTATAAAACATTGTATGAAACGACTCCCTCTGAAGTAACGTAGTTTGTGAGAAAGGGGTAATTTCTCACTAAAATAATAACAACTTCTTGCAAGAAGTTTGTATTCCTATCTGAAAGCACACAAATTTGTACAACAAGGGTGTTTTTTCTTTTACAATTTTCTTGCAACTTCGATGACCAATTGAGCCCAAATTTTCACAGGCTTGTTATTTCATGCATTATGTTGGGATACACCAAGTGAGAACACCGGTCTTTGACAATTTCAAACGTGTTCAGTGCCTTTAAAAAGACGCCAACAAAGGTTTGTAATAAAAGACTCGGGGTGTGTCAGAAATCACGCGTTTGCCAAATCGTCCCGTGAACTTTGCACACGTCTATGGAGGGAATGCATAATTTATAACGTTGAAATGTATATATAAAAACAGCACTCCTGGGTTTTCACAACGAATATAACGACTTTTTATAACGGCCTCATCGTTGTTTTTGTTCAATTTACGTGTAAATCGGAAGTCGTGTTAAGCGGGGACAAGATGGATTTGCCTTTTCTTCTCGGTCTCGCGGGGCATTTTAAACACAAAGCGCAGAATTGGTAATTATCAAATAAAATATTTGATGAGTGCCAATCTGAAACCTTAGTCGCTGGTTTATCAAGTTCGTATACCACAGCAAATCCTCCTCTAGAGAGATACGTCCGTCTGATTCACTGCCAAATTCACGAAATATGGCATATTGAATATATCAACAAAATTACCTGAAGTTTGCTTTAGTTGATTGCCGCAATCGAAATAATCCAGACATTGTGCGAAAAATCCTCGAATAAACATAATCAGCAGGAATGTAACTGTTGTGTCATTATATTTTATATTAATTTCTTTAAAGGCACTGTACATGTTTGGTATTTGTCAAAGACCAGTATTCTCACTTGGTGTATCCCAACATATGCATAAATAACAAGCCTGTGGAAATTTGGGCTCAATTGGTCATTGAAGTTGCAAGAAAATGATGAAAGAAAAAAACACCCTTGTTGTACAAATTGGTGTGCTTTCAGATAGGAATAAAAGGCTTATTGCGAGAATTATTTTATTATTTTAGTGAGAAATAACCTCTTTCTCAAAAACTACGTTACTTCAGAGGGAGTCGTTTCTCACAATGTTTTATACTATCAACAGCTCTCCGTTGCTTGTTACCAAGTAAGTTGTTATGCTAATATTTGTTTTGAGTCATTACCAAACGTGTACGATACCTTTAAACTTGGTAGTTTTGCGGCCTCCATTCTACCCTGCGGCCTGGACGCTCAAGCCTTCGCTCAGCATCTGACACTACTCGCCTCATGGAACCAAACTCTGTCAGTGTCAAGCTTCTCAAGTCTGCATCAAATTGCACTTTTCTCATTTTGCTCCCCAAACCTGGAATGGACTCGCTATCTCCATCAGAGAATCTTACTCTTTAGACAATTCAATTTCAAGAAGTGTATCAACAATATTAGTTACACCCGATCTAATGCGCTGCGTTCTTAACGTATAGTGGCGCTTTATTAATTCCTTAAATGTATGTACAGTATGTATGTATATGTAGATAAACTGCAGGACCCGTTCTTGATGGGATAATAATGATATCAAATTACACTAATCAACCGCGAAGTAGCTGCTTCGGAAGTCAAAAGGAAAATGCGCTGTTTGTACTAATCAAAACAATTTGTTTACATCTTTTTGAAGTTAGTTTCTCTTCTGAGGATCTGCAGATCATCACAATTATTTATTTTGTTTTATTTTTTTATTAATATTTTATTTTATATTTTATATCGGAAGGTTAGCTTTACATGACCACATGGGTTTCTAAAGAAACGCATTAGGTTGTACAATTCACAAGGCTTAACAGGCTGAGAGAAAAAAATATCAGACAACTGAAGTTTGTCCTGTTTGTTTACGTTGATATGAGACTTATACAAAAAATGGAAATATTTGAGCAAAAAATATATTACTTATTAACGATTTACAGATATATTTTACTGTCAGCTACGGTTAGGGTGTGGGTGTGCGGAGTTTTAAAGAATAATATACACAGCAACATACATGTTATCACATGGTTTTACTGCAAACCGAATATAATTATTTCAAAAACACAAACCTGTTGACGTTTTTGTCCACACGGTTTCCACAAACATGTGACAACGAAGTAGGAAGAAATTCTAAGAAGGCCACAGCGTTGGAAGGCACGCCAGGGATAAGGCTTCCTGCGATATGGAAAATGACATGTTTATGTTGTTTATAATTCCCTTTTTTCTATTTGTTTAATTTCTTTATTTAACATTTTAGTTTTACAAAGAAAGTGCCTAAAACAGTTTTCTGCCCTCATTGTTTTTTTCCAGCGATTTATCATGGAACCAGATTTCGTACATCGATCCAGCAGCCTTTCAGCATTTGTCACTTCTAACCGAAATGTAAGTTTGTGACCGATGGTAGTAATGATTGTTACCAATCCTGAGCTTTTCTATAACTTGTCTGTTTATATCCGTTAATATTGTTGGAATAAATCTCTCTTCGTTTTGTCTCGCAAAGATGAATCATGCGGTCTTTTGTTTAGTTCTTTTGTACTAACTTTCATTTTAAATTCCAGCATAGTTTTGTTTTGTTTAATTAGCACTAACATTTGTTTTCCATTGTATTATTCTGTTTGTATTTTAAGGTTTTTGATATACTTGATTTATCTTACTACATTGATGTATTGATCTTTATAACTTATAATTCTGTTATTTCAATTTGTTTTTTGTTCTCAGTAAATAATCCGCTTCATAGTCCGCTTCATAATGTTAGCCTCAACTTAGCACCTAAGTGGCCCGAACCATACGTAGCACTCTTACAGTTTACATACAATCTTCGGCTACACTGAGATACAGTGTGTGGGTGACATTTAGGCTTGGGCGGAATCCAAGCACTGGTTACATTTAGGCCAAGGCGACATTTAGGCCCGGCTTACATTTAGGCCTGGGTGACATTAGGGTCCGGGCGTCATTTAGGTCCGGGCTATCTTACTTAGGTCTTGTGCAGAAATTACTTACCGCACAACAATGTATACTGTGAAAATCCCTGCCACCCCATCCAGAGAAATAAACAGTGTAACAGCAGTCAAGTTTTTTACATCTATGACCTCCAGATTATTCTGAACAGAAAGAAGAACAGAAACTAGTAAAGCTGGTCGGAACAATAGCATAATAAGCAGCGGTTCACTGTTCGGAAAAACGGAAACAAATGAAATAAAACACCCACAATGTTGTGTGAACATAAAATGTTGCTCTTTTTTCAAATTCTTCTCGTCACGTGGTAAGCATATTACTAATCGGCTTCGGCCCAGGTTTATTCATAATTTAATGGATATTTCTTCTCTCCTTTTACCCATAGTTCACTCACCAACAACCTTATCCATACATTGCACGTGAACACCTTCCTAGGCCTCAGCAATCTGGAAGTAATGTAAGTAGACATTGACTGGAGAAGCATTTGGGGCAGTGAGGGGGGCTATGAGTGGGTGTACACGCAACCTCGTCCCCAAGGTATGTCAAGCAGTACGAGGTTGACCGCTCTCTCATTCTGGTATTGGATCATTTGCATATCCACTGTTTTTGGATACGTATGCAAATTAGAATAGTCTGGCTGTGAACATGGTGAATACTGAATTAGTACAACTTAACATGTTTAAGTTAGACTTGTGTAGGCCTACACCAGTCGTTGTCCAATCAGGGTCCAAGTAAGGAGTTTCCCTCTCAGGGTTTACTATTGTAAACATGGTTGGAAATAAAGTAAACCATGGGGACGAGGTTGGTGCACACGGTACATGTCACATTGGTAACGCGCCAAATAATTAGCATTTTCCAATCCACTACACAACTTGTTCCATCCATATAGGATGAACACCCAGCAATCTGTAAAATCAAATTAGAAGCACCCTCCTATACTGCTAGTAAAATTTGCCAACAAGATTTAACCAACCATCTGAAACCAATCAAAGTCTTCAGTGTTTACGGAGGCACAACACTGTGCACGTTGTAACTATGTACATTTTGTAGCAGAGATCAGCTAGGTTGCTGTTCAGTCCCCCCCCCCCCGCTGTTCCATGATACTTATTTGTCTTCAACTTTGTCATTTTCAAAGGACTTATATTTTAAGATATACATGTATATCAAACTGTCAAGACAGTGGTTTGTAATGGTAATGTGGGAAGCAGTGATTACGCTAGGTGGAACATTTGGGAGAAGTGCTGATCCTCTAGTGGTTAACCCTTTCAGCCCCAAGTTCTTTTGACATAAACAACCGCTGTGGCCCACGTTGTTCGACCACTCAAGCGTGAAGCACACATTCTCACACAACAGGAAGCTTGTGTTCAAAGTTCGATTTTACAAACTCTATTATTACCTTGAAGATTTCATTTTAGAGCGTAAGAAGTAATAAAAATTATCTTACTCATTGAATTTCCTTTCATATAATTTAAATATCATTGAAATCAGCCAATAAATGTCAAAGTTCTTGGTCTTTGTTTCCCAAGTGTGTTCTGTAAACCCAAACACTTTTTTTCTACACAACCATATGGCGCTCCGTAGGTGTTTGGCATTTCGGATCTTTCAACTCCAATTCTAAGTGATTGCATAATAGCAACTCAACCACCAATGGAAAGATCCGATCTTTCTCTTTCCAATGATGGTAAGCTTGGGTATGGAAGGTGAACATGGACAAAACTACAGCTTTTAAACAAATGGCCTTTGTGCTCAGGCTTGAGTGCTTTTTGTGTGTTATCTTGGGCGACTATAGTCGCCATTGGGGCTCAAGCAGGGTATTGTGCACAGTCGACTATAGTCACCATTGGGGCTGAGTTGGCCACTGTATAGATGGAGATTGCTGAGTAGGTGCATTCACAACTTGATATCATACTACACGTTGGCATAATATGTATCTCTCCTTCAAAATTTCAGTGTGTGGTATTGAATGGTCAGACAGTGATTGACTGTGTATACTGTGTATGTAGATGCAATTATCACAAGATATAATATTGCGTGTTGGAATACTGCGTCTTTCATTCCAAACCACAGTAGATGACATTGAACTGTCAGATTGTAGAAGGGTTGACTGTGTACTGTGTAGATACATTTACCACATGATATCAGGCTGGCATAGTTTATATCTCATTCAAAAAAGTGGGATTCATTATATGAAACCGGCAAAATCCTCACAGGGAAACGTTGCCTTTGGATTGGGCGCTTCGGGCTATAAAAAGTGTTTGTTATGAATTGAATATAGCTGGAAAGATGTTGTACAAATATTTCGAAATTTAGAGGTTTTCCTTTACTTCGTGTACTTACAATGTCTGCCATTTTTTAGAACCAAATGTTTGATTCCTCAAAATAACAGACCGTGTTAGTTCACGAAGTTAAAAGAAAATCACACAATTTCGAGGAATATTGACTTTGTGTGAATCATTATATTCTACTTTTAAAACATATTTCCAACCATATTAATTTCATAACAAACGCCTTTATAGCCCAAAGCGCCCAACCCGAAGGCAACATGACCCTTTAACTTATTGTAGTGGGAAGAACTTAAGCAAGCAGAACTATCTTGTACCGGGCAGAATATTCCCGACAACTCGCCATATCTTCAACGTTTTCACGAAGAGCCACACATCTTGAACTGCAAACCGTGGTTTTAGCAATGCATAATTGTGCAGTTTTGCGCTAAGCACAGTGTAAACATGTAAATGTCAATTACGCCTTAGGACTTACCATGTGGCTCTTCGTGAAAACGGTGACGGTGTGTGTGGGTTGACCGGAGTGAAATTGGGTTAATTCATGCTAACGTTTCCAAAGAGCAGCTGACACCGAGTATTCTACTGGAAAAACAGGTGTCTGCTCCATTGATGTTTTTAGCCTGGTCAATCAACACAAATTTATTTATTTATTTATTTATTTATTTATTTATTTATTTATTTATTTATTTATTTATTATTTCAACTGGGTGGCCTATTCAGTGGTAATATAGGTCCCATCAAGTACAATACAAACATGACACAATACACACATAAAACACTTAACATAAGAAAGGACACAAACTGTATACAATGTTAAAAGAAAGAAAAAAGCTTAGTTAAAAAATAACCATCAATCTAGGAAATTCTAATCTGGTTAACATTATCTGACTCGCTTCTCGGTTTGTCAATGTTCTTGCTCAACTGTACTTTCCACAGCTGACCTTGCAGTACTGAAACTTAACTGTTCAGTGATTGACATTAAATCTATATTAGATTTCCTTTGCACGAAAAAAATACATATTTGGTAATGGCTAAACCAAACTTCTGAACAATTTCCATCTGCAATCTTAGTTTTCAGCACAAGGCGTACAAAAAGTTAACCGTTGATTATGTGTTTTCTAAGAATTACGAACACCTATTATTTAATATTGTTTTGTGTTTTTCCTCACTTTTTTTCTCTTTAATTTTTTTTTTCTTTAAATAGTTTTGCACAAAGATAGTTTAATAGTGATTTTGACACTGGCATTGAAATGCACTATGTACAGCCGAAAACCAAGTAATGAATAGCACCTTTAAAAGTGTTACACGGTTGCGTCGCCCCACCAATGTAGCCCAAACCTCAATGTAGCCGCAATGGTGTACCCCAACGTAACATAAATCAGGCTACATTTAGGTACAGGCTACATTTAGGTTGGGGCTATGTTTACCAGAGTACATTCAGGTACCGGGTTATGGGCTATAAAGTTAGTTCCAGTTCACATTAAGGTACAAAGTTTGGGGCTACATTTAAGGCCGTGTTAGATTTAGGTCTCTGGGTAGATTTGAGGGCAGCACATAAGGTCAATCTGCCAGATTTGCGAGGATAATAAACCACACCCCATTGAGCAATCGTTTTACAAGATTCACTTGACTCTAATCATATTTTCCGCTCATGTAAATCCTTTATTACTTTAGAAGGTCTTACATGATCGGATCTGATTAACACGATAAAATCTGCCACCAACTCCCGTAAAATTGCCGCTGTTACTGTTTACACCTGCGCAGTGTGTGATGGAATTGACAGGCTGAAAGTGCTTCACCCTTTTCTTAGAGTGCACATTTTTCTTAGACTGTGTTGTGCCCTTGGTCAACACTGGCAGGTGTGCAAAAGTGTGCATGTGCGTGTCAAGGTGGGGGTGGGAGGCAGGGGGTAGGTAGTACACTTGCGAAAAATTATATAGGCATTATAAGGGTCTTATTTGTACACTACTTCGCTTCAGCACAAACTCATTGTAAAAAGGGGGCTTCCTGGAACTACACAAACGCCTGCATTCAAGAAATACACTTCAACATGCTTAAAATATCCTATGACCAGTTTCCAATTTCTTAGAGATGCTTAAGCACAAACATTACCCATGTAAAACAAAGTTATGTTGACCAGAACAAGGTTACCAGCCACAATGGTTTTCCTCATGTATAGTGACTACTATCCTGCTTATTTTTGCTAAGCAGAAAGGTGTTAAGCAATAGTATCTGCTCAATCAGCTCTGTTAGATTAGGCCCCAATACTCGATTTTATTTTTTAATCGTATCATTAAATTGTACGGGCTTAAAGAAAAAAACAAAGTATATTTTAAAGTCTTTTTAAAAGTTAAAATTACAACAAAACGGTTCTTTTTATCAAGAAAGTTTACTCTTTAGACGACTGAAATTGTTGTCATCGCTCAATAAACCTTATTCATAAACAACAGGTTCTCTAAACAAAAGCCCCGTCAAATTAAAGTCTAATCTCGTTAAAGAATAAGAAAAAGTCCTCTAATCGAAAATTACTTGTTCCTTCATAAGAGTTAATTGGATGCCATGTAGGAACATGACTGAATTCAGTGCTCACCGGGGAAATCATTTCCCTGACTTCAATTGAGTCCCCCGGATCTGGAATTTTCTGTTTCCTTCATTAATCACGATGAGGAGAAGGGAGGCCTAGCTCTTTATAGTCATCGAAAGTCCAGCTCGTGGCATTCAACTGCCTCTAATTACCAGTATTGATTTCAGCCTTCGAAAAAATTACTTAAGTTTCATGTTTACTAAAAAAAAAAGAAAAAAAAAAGATATATATATTAATTGAAAAACCCCAACAAACACTTAGATGAAAGGAGGATTGCGTCATGAGTCAAACGAAGTGGGACAGCGTGGCTGAGGAGACAAATGTCTCGGTGCCAATCCGAATGGTCGTTCTGGGTATAAAGTTCATCCCATTATGAATCCTCCAGCGAATTATTCCCATCTGACAAACTGTCACAATCGAGATATATGGCGTCTGGAAACCCGCAAACAATAAACACGTTCGAGCATACGTGCAAATAATTATTCCTGAAACTTGGGATCACGTATATAATATATCGGTAATGTAAATGTCACAGATTGGCTGGATGGTTTTGTTCTCTCTCTCGCCATACTTGTTCGTTATATTTATTAGTATTTAATATACGAACATAAAGTATTGCTTTTAAAGCTGTAGTTTAACTACAGTGTATCGTACACGTTTGGTAATGACTCAAAACAAATATTAGCATAAAAACTTACTTGGTAACAAGCAACGGAGAGCTGTTGATAGTATAAAACATTGTAGGAAACGACTCCCTCTGAAGTAACGTAGTTTTTGAGAAAGAGGTAATTTCTCACTAAAATAATAAAAACTTCTTGCAAGAAGTTTGTATTCCTATCTGAAAGCACACAAACTTGTACAACAAGGGTGTTTTTTCTTTCATCATTTTCTTGCAACTTCGATGACCAATTGAGCCCAAATTTTCACAGGCTTGTTATTTTATGCATATGTTGGGATACACCAAGTTAGAACACTGGTCTTTGACAATTTCCAAACGTGTTCAGTGCCTTTAATGCCGCACATGTTCTTATTACATATACACATATACTGCTCGTCTTCTCCTGAAGACAAGCAGAGTGTACTGTTCGAAACGTCGAGACACCACCGGCTCTTTTCAGAGCCAACACTCCCACAACAGAATTTGTACACAATGGTTGTACCCGCAAGTTTACTATTTATTTTTAGTTACTTCTTATCTTGTCCACACCATGCAAAGCTTCAAACAACACTAATATACATACATTTTACTACGGTAGTACTGTGGCCCTGATTATTTGTAATACACAACCGGTTCTGTGTTTATTACCACATACGACAAGTAGACACTTCGTTTGTACTATGGTTTCTACTGAGTGGCTTGAG
This sequence comes from Plazaster borealis, assembly GCA_021014325.1. Classification (NCBI taxonomy): domain Eukaryota; kingdom Metazoa; phylum Echinodermata; class Asteroidea; order Forcipulatida; family Labidiasteridae; genus Plazaster; species Plazaster borealis. The sequence goes on along the minus strand of CM037455.1, from coordinate 14,532,631 downwards.
ATGAAACAGATTTTTGTTAACAGTTAAGCAAGAGAACAAGTTAACTTAAAGACTGCTAAAACGGAAGTAAAGTGTGTTTATTTTGCCATGTGCAACACCTGATCCGTCCACCTTACAGCCCAGCCATAGATCAATTGACACGGCAAAGACAGTTAAATTGATACCAACTTCCGACCATGTAACAATCTAATGCTGTATGCCCAGGGGCAACCCCGCCAGACTGTCTAAGTGGCAATAAATAATTTGAAGCTAAAAGTATTGGCCTCAAATCGATTACGTTTGAACAACAGCTCAATGCTTAAGACATAAGACATAAGACATAAGAAAACTTTATTGATCTCCAAAAGAAGTTTTTAAAAAACACACCAAATATGAAAATGAAACAACAGGCAGAAACAAAAATAGCACGAGATACAACGCACAAGGATTAAAGTTAGTTCTTAAAATACGCCTCAAAAGCTCTCATTGTATGGCTAGGCCCGTGTTCTTATAATTAAAAATCAATATTGATCATATAAATTATGACATTTGTTTTTCTAAAAATGGGGCCAGATCCGTTTTTGTTCAGACATTCAACAGTTTTCCCAATAACACGTGATATCAAACCGATACTTAAATATATAATTGCGATATTTTGTGTTGTTATTCCTCAGAAACATCAGCCACAATGACATTCAGGATCTTGAGCCTGGACTTTTTGGCAGCTTGAGAAACCTCGCATCGTTGTAAGTGAAATGAATCAATACAAAGTGTCTTGATGAATGTCAGACCCCCCCCCCATGAGATCTGGGAGAAAATGCATACATGAATGGTTCGATTTACATTAAAAACCCTCCTCCCAAAAAAGTTCGCTTTGCCAAGGCTTATAATACCCAGCCCAATATAAGCAAGCAGAAAAGAAAGAGGGGTATTGGAAAGTTATTCAACACCAGTGTTTATATTAAGTCCAAAGAGTTGGACTGTCTTGAGTTGGTGAATCCAGTGTGATTCTCTGAGCTTGCGGTGCGTGTCGTTACCATTGCAAGCCCCAATCACCGTAAGTTCAACCTCTTTGATGCTGTGATTAGGACTGTTGAAGTGGATGGAGACGACGGCGTACGGTTTCTTGGTCTTAATGTATGAGAGAACAGAGAAAAGTCTTCGACTTACCGGGTTGACAAGTGAAATGCCTATTGACCACGAAGGACTTCAAAACCCTGCGAGGAAAATAGAATCAAATTACACGCATCCATACCTTGGATAAGTATACGTTCAACAGTAAAAAGGAAAGTTCACAGTTTGAAGTAATCAAAAACCTTATTTACATCTTTAAGGAGGGGGTAAATACGCATGCGTAGTAGACTGACGCATGTACAACAGTCTACTACGCATGCGCTGCGAAGCAATCGTGGATCTGCCGCACGGGTGTAGTACACTGGCTCGAACATCACACTAGCTACAATCACATGATAAGATAGCGGCACACATAATATGTCAACCCGCATTTTCCAAAGCTCAATGATCCCAGACTCTTAAAGTACGGAGTACAGTAAAACAAATACAACATGGTTTATTTAGGTTAAATAGTCGATATTGGCACACCTTCGTTTTTGAAGTCGACGCAGTAGTTTGTCAACTTCCTTTACCTCGGGGAGCTAAAATCGACTGTCCACCCTCAAACCAGGTTATAATTTGTATAATATGTATGGTTATTTGTTGTGCCAACCAAAGCTCCTGCCTTGCAGTCTCCTTTTAATACTGAATGATCAGAACATGCGATGTTATTATAGGTACTACACTCACTCAACTCAATTGACTCAAAGCACAAACTCCCTGTAGTCACAAGGCAGAAGACACAAAGAGAAACAGTTTTTTCGTCCCATCAGAACCCGCCCCAAAAATCAATCGTTTGCGCGCCACTGCCTTTATTTAATACCCGCCCCCTTTCTCCTTCTTGTTATCATTGTTGAACGGCTATGGTATCAAATCCATAATAACTGCAATCACAAATTGTGTTTCCCTTCGAGATACTGACTTTGTGCAACTAATACAGATGCATTGCAGGCGCCAAGAACACTCCATAATCAAGTTTAGTCGCCGGGAGCTGTAACCAAAAGCTTGCATGTATGATGAATAATTGGAACAAGCAGCTTTTATAAGGAATTATTTCCGAGGAAATCAACGGCGAGAGTGGCAGAAAGAGATCCGACAAAAATTGTTTCAAACACGGCAGTCACCCTGATCTTTTTTCCCCCTTCTCCATTGTTAACCGTACGTCGAGAAGAAAACGTGCCAAGTAGCTTTTGAGATATTTGTTTACACTGATTACTCCGACATTACTGCTACATCTATATGTTGGTACTTGAAAAGGTTCAAGAATTGTGCTCCAAGTCATGAAGATTGACGCCAGTATTTACAAATTACGCACACGTCGTGAATAATTACGACTTACCATTATGTTTGACCGTACGTGGTGAATAAATCGCGCCAAGTATGCTTTGTACTAGTATAGTAGGTCTTTTGTTTATCTTGATTAATCCGTCATTGTTGTTTCATGTGTACCAATATTATGGTGTATCTATGATAGTGTGAAAATTTTCATGACTTTGCGCCCTATTATAGGTCGTAAATATTGACGCATTTACAACAAAATTCATGACCTGTGCCTCAGGTCGTGAATATTGGCGCCAATATGTATAACAACAATTATGAATTGGCTCAAAAAGTCGGGAACATTGTTACCGATATTTACAACAAAATTTACGACTTGGGCTCAAAGTCGTGTGTATTGACGCCAATAATCATGACTAAAATATACGACTTGGACGTACGTTGCAAACCCAACGAGGCGTAACATTGATAAGTTTACGCAACTTCACGCCTTGTTGGGTTTGCGACTTTGGACCAAGTTGTACAACTATTTACTTGGCGACACGAGTCTTTGGACACAAGTCGTGAATTTTTCATGAATATTGATGTCAATATGTACGATGTCCCTGAGGGGACCACCGTATTCTCTCCATCTGCTTGTACCATTTAAAAAGGTGTTGTGTTCAACAAAAACAAGAGCATTGCACGCTATTCACACCTACTCTAAAACGATGGAGTAAATTAGTACGAAAACGTAACCAAGATATAGGCGGATAAAACAACGTACTTAGATAAGGCCTGAAAATTATACATAAACGGCACCTGCACAAGAGGGAAACTCAAACTAAGATCCACAGGGATATAAAAAACAGAGGATGTTTTCTTTTTCGAAAACCTGAGCAAGTCCTCTTTTAAAGGGAAGTGTTGGTGTATAGCGACTCCCCCACAAGCGTAAATTCCTAACCCTAACCCTAACTCTCGACCCTACCGTGTAGATCACGATGGGTTATCGGATAGGGTTATCGGAACATGTGGTTGTCGGATCGGAACATAGGGATGTCGGAACATAGGGCAAGTCAACTGGAAGGCCCAACACACACAACTGCCAAATCAGTACGCTGAATCGGTTGCTTCTATTCCTTCCTCCGTGCTTTAACGCACAGTTCGGCTTCCTTCTAAACAATATCGTTGAGAAATAAAGCATAACAATGTAATAGAAGACGATACCTGGGTGGTTGAGATACTTTGAAAAAACAGTTAGAGGGAAGAAGAAGTTGCTGGAGAAATCATCGACAGTGTAGAGACAAGGCAGTTATTTCATCCCCACTGTAAACCAAGACACAAGGTGGAAATGAAGTAACGGTGCATTTTTGATTGAAACGGACATTGGAGCTGTATAGTTCTACTGCGCAATTTGTCTAGCAAGATGTATAATATGGCACTTTATGTTTTCGTTCAACAGTGGATTGAACATTTTTTCCCCTTTTTTCCCCAATTTCTATTACTGTGTTGTTCCTGTGTTGATCCCGGGTTTGTTCAGCGGCAACACTCCGGTTTTGAAGAAAACAAAAGTGTCTAATAAATTCTCCTGTGTATAGGCCTAAGGATAACAATTCCATATTCTGGGAAAACAGCAAACATTTAATCTTGTAATTTAAGGTGCGTTAATGCCTTGGCTTTGGATGATTCTCAGAAGATAAATAAAGTTTGGGACAGAAAAATACGACAATGGGAGTGTGCAGTTAAGAAAAACAAAAACAGCAAAAAAACAAAAACCCCTCACAATAAAATGCGCGAGACAAATCCTCGTTGTTGCCTGAGTGAAAACTCAGTTGCCATGTTTAGCTGGATACGAGCCAGGGTCCACAAAGGAGAAAGGTAAGGTTAGCTACTGCGACAATCTTATTTATTTATATGTATGTATTTTAAAAATTTGTTTTGCACAACGTCAACATATCGTATGCAAGTGACGAAAGGATCGACTGTAAAACCCTTAATCACACGATCACCATCTTTGCCAGTCTCCCTGACCGTAGTGGTGACAAGTGTTCCAGGTCCTCATTTGATATCAAGGGACTGGACTAGTTGTTTCCTTTCCAGCAAAGGTTTAGTTACATTTGGTTGAATGCAAGAAAGGCAAGATTGGCCACTATGATAAAGAAATATCAAAATGTGTCAGCGAGCAGGATGTATAGCTTCGTGATGAACATTTGGTAAAATTTGTATATTTATATATATATGGTCCAGTAATCCATCCTTTCATACTATACATCCTTTGTCCTCACCACTTTACTCCTATTGGTTCATAGCCACCAATTGTTTCTGAAATAGAAACTTTGATTGGCTATTATTTTCCCGCTTCTTTCTGGATCCTTCCCTTAATCCCTTTCCCCTCTCTTTTTCTATAAATGGATATGTATTTGTTTGTACTTGTTTTATGCCTCTGAAGAAGGTCCGGTCTGGATCGAAAGCTAAGGCCATCTACCCTACTCATTATATACATATATATATAAATATATTTGTTTTACAGGAATGTTTTGGAAAACAGTATGACTTCACTTCGTCGTGGGACCTTTCGGGGTTTATCGCAGCTTACTCAACTGTAAGTAAAGTTCCAGAAAAAATAAGTATATAACTACGTATCAATACATTTTTGTTATCTCTTTTTGTGTAAAATTTACATGTTTATATGCTATTATTATTACTGTTTTCTTATCGATTTATTAGACAGTGCCACGTAAATACAGCTTGATACCGAATAATAGTAAACCATTTATAAAGTATGCAATTATTATTAAGACGCAGCAAATGAAAGGAAATTCTTAACATAAAACCCCCCATAATAAAACAAATTAAAAGGATTCGGGTTTCAATCGGTAGCTCACGATGTTCTTTACAGTAAAAATCATCCAGAAAACTATTTCTGAAAAACTAACATCATAGTCGAACAAATAGCATTGGAATTTGCCATTGTTTATATTGATTGCTGACATCGACATATAAATTGATTAGTTCCAATTGAAAAGTTCACTAGTTACCCAATAACGTTCAAACCAATCCTTCAGAAAACTTATTGGTTTTTTTGAAATAATGTCATCGATTAAAAAAAAGCTACCTGGTTACCTAATCAGGTTCATACCAATCCTTCAGAATTTTTAGGTGTTCGTGCAATATGAGCACGAACACCTCTTTGTTTTTGTTCTGTTTTGTTTTTTCTTCTCCATCTTCTTCTTCTTCTTCTTCTTCTTCTTCTTCTTCTTCTTCTTCTTCCCTGGAACTCTTCTCTAGAACATAACTCATGATTGAAACTGAATTGAACCTTGAAACTCATCAGACAATTGAACCTCAATATGAAGACGGCACAGAGTTGATGACGTCACGATGACGTCATCAGGTGTCGAATTACAAGGGTTTTAAAGTTGAAAAATGACCATTTGCTATTGGCTGTATCTCCTTGAATTTGAAAGCTGTGACGTTCATAATTGAGCATCGGATAGATCAAGACTTGGGCAACATTTCAAAAGTTAACGCAAAAATCGTATGACCTTTGCTTCCGGTCGTACCGGAAGGTCAAAGTTTGCCTTTATTTGTTTTTCTTAAAAAATGAATTTCGGGGCATAACTCAAGATTAAAATTGAATTGAACATTGAAACTCACCAGATAATTGGACCTCAATATCAAGACGACACAAACTTGATGATGTCATGATGACGTAATCAGGTATTGAATTACAATGAGTCAAAGTTTAATATTTGTAAACAAATCATAACTCTTGAACCACATATTGGATTTTTACAATCCATACATCATCGGATAGGTCGTTAAACGTTCAACAAACGCTACACAAAGTATGACCCCATTTGACCTTGACTTCCGGTTCAAACCGGAATTTGAAAAATTCACAAAATTCGTATCTCAAAACCTACTTATCACTTCAGCATAATTTTTGCATCAGGTTGTAGAACGTTGAGCCTGCTCAAACTTTTGCACAGAAATAACACCATTTTGACATTTACATTATGATCTTGTCTTAAAACCACCGGCATTAAAGCGCACGTTTGTGTTGACCCACTTTGATAACGCGGGATAGTGTAATAGCACGTGTACAGATACATATACATTGAACGTGTAGTTCAGTTAACATCAACTACATGTAGGAATACATTTAGCATCGCTGCATGTTACCTTGTATAATTATTGCGCACCCCGGCATAAAGATAATCCATGTAATACTTGAAAAATTCGTAACTCTTGAGCCACACATTGGATTTTTACAATCTATACATCATCTGAAAGGTCTTTTTAAAACCCTGACTTCCGGTTCAAAGCGGAAGTTGAAATTTAATGTTTCAAAATTCATAATTCCTGAACCACTCAATGGATTTTTACAATCTATACATCATTGGACAAGTATGTAACAACTTAACAAACGATATACAGAATTTGACCCCAATTGACCTTTACTTCCTGTTCAAACCGGAAGATGAAATTTAATATTTGAAAAAAATCAGAACTCCTGAACCACACATTGGATTTTTATCATCTATACATCATCAGAAAGGGCTCCAAAGATTTAAGAAACGCTACACACTGTGACCTCATTTGACCTTGACTTCCGGTTCAAACCGGAAAGTGAAAGTTAAGTTTTCAACAAATTGTTGGAGGTTTACAATCCATACACCATCTGAAACGTCTTCATAAACTAAACGCGCTACACAAAATGTGACCCCTATTTGACCTTGACTTCCGGTAAAAACCGGAAATTGATGTTAATTTATTTTGAAAAATTCATAAGTCCTGAACTAGGAATTGGACTGATAAGGTATAATGACCTATTCATTCAATCACTCACCACGAACACCGTGTTTTTGTAGTAAACAAAAATTCAATGTCTAGTTTTTTTTTTTTATTTATGTTTTTTTTTAAATCCTGTCATCGGAGTCGAGAAAAAAAGCATTTGAGTTTACAGTTGTATATTTCGATTGCCGAAATCAAAATATATTTTGTTTTATTAGTTCATATCAGAAAGCAACTATGGCTAGCCTACAATGTCATAACAATAACACTCCTCCAGAGAACTAATCTCCGGAATACTGTCATCAGAGTCAAGAAAATAGCATTTCAATTTCACCATTGTTTATTTCAATTGCCATAAACATGTTTGAGAGCGTGCCCAAAATCCCTAAAAAGGCATAGCATCGGTTGTTCACCGTTTTCCCTAAGACGGCGGATCGCTTAATTTGAAACTACAGGATGAAAATGGATTAACTCTTCCAACCCTACGCCCCCCCCCCCGGTGTAATATTTTCGAAGGCGCGGGAAACGAAACGTCAAAAATGTCTTTCGTTTGAGGCAGGAAACGAACAAACAACCTTGTCTTGTAGTATTTCTGACAAATTGATCTTTCATACTTCGGCTATCAATCAAAATGGGCTGGATGGAATCTACAGACTGATTGCCGCTGATATTAACACAAAATAACACAAAAGACTACTCTGGCTTTAAAGGGAATGCACAGCATTGGTAAGATTGGAAAATAAATGTTCATATTTACACATAATTTTACAAGGCATAAAGATGATCACGGTGGAAACTTCCCTTAAATACTTTTGCTTGAAATGCTATAAAAACAAATTGAAAATGAAAAACAACAATTTATTTTGTTATTTTCTCGTTTCTCTGATGACCGATTGAGCTTAAAATTTCACAGTTGTTTTATTTATTTTGTACGTTGGGTCTCACAAAGTTCAAAGATACCAAACTTATACCCCTCCCCTAAAAAAAAGGAAACAAGATAATAATAAAATTATATTCGTCGTTTGTTTGTTTGTTTGTTGGGGTGTTTGTTTGTGGTGTTTATTTGTTTGTTTTGTTGTTGTTGCTTTGTTTTGTTTTGGGTTTTTTCTTCACTGGACACTTGATTGATTCATTGTCGAATTCTCTGTTTTCTTGAATAGGAGGATAGCTGATATACCACTCCGGTATATTGAACAAGGTGCATTTCAAGACTTGACATCGCTAATCTCGCTGTAAGTTCATTTTCTTCTCGTTTGTCTTTCGCTTAAATGTAGCTTATTACAGTTTTTTAAAACAGTTTATGAGACAATGTATAAAGCCTTTACAATTGTAAACGCAGCGTAAACAAATGCTGCTGGTTTTCCTGACCGACTATAACAAATGTTTTAAAAACCTCCTGCAAAAAATAAGGTGTTTTTTTAGACTTCGCTCCGCTATATTATAAAGAGCTGCGTGTTATCATTATTTAATTGTTAACATGAAAATGGTGCTGTTTTTCACGACCGGTTCTATCTTTGTTCACAGCCAGTTAACGGGCAACAATTTGGAGTTAATTTACTCCGGGACGTTTCAGGAATTAACGTCGCTCACGCACTTGTAAGTATCACTGTCGTTTGATGAGCATCAAATACCGAGCGCTGCTTTTTACTGATTTTAAAAACAAAGTTTGCGCAGACACAACTGTTGCCGTCTGCATTACTTTTAAATTTGAGGACAACAGCGTAACAGAGTATACAAATCTCCTAGGCCCAATTTCATTATAGCTGCTTTTTAAGCACAAAAACTAGCTAAGCACAACAAAATGATGCTTAGGCCTACCAGAAAAAAAGGTTACCAGCTAAAACACCAGTTCCCACATAATTTAGAAGGGGGGGCTATTAAATGTACTTTTTTTCGATCTTATTTTTTATTTTATTTTTATTTTTATTTTTGAGGGGGGGGGGTTCTGAGCGGGGGGGGGCACCCCCTGCCCCCTCCCTGGTAACGCCACGGTACTGCCCCGATGAGCCCGAACTTAACTTGCACTGACAAACAATAACATTACCTTCAACAATTTTCACTCAAACGTGACCATCGATTAATTCAAACTCACATGTGTTAGCATACCAAGTGAAAAGGTAAATAAAACAGAAAATACATGTGGAGGTAAATGGAATTATCAACAAAATGTAAGTAGCGAAAATGATGTCGGTACGGTGTCATCTTCTAGAAGCCTTGGCTTGTGGCGATATGCCTTGAACGGGCTACACTGCAAAAACTAGGGTGTTATAATTGACACCATGGGTGTTATCAAACCGAAGAGCGAATCAAAATTAACATCATGGGGTGTTAAAATAACACCAATGTAATTGGTTGGGCAGAATTTAGTGTTATTTTAACACTATGGTGTAAATTTATATCAATATGAGACAACACCCATGGTGTCGATTTTAACACCCCAGTTTTTGCAGTGTATTACAGTACCAACACTCATGAACAAGCAGAACCTAAGCAAGGGAACTTACAGATGGTTGAGCTATAAAAGTGTATGCTTTGAAAGAAAAATTAAAAAGATTTGCTGACAAACAGAAACAAGTGAGAAGCAACCTATACTTGGAGCATAAAAGCATTTTTACAGGCACGTTTGAATATTTTTCAGGCACGGTTGGTTGCATGCTTTGTTTATTGAAAAGTAAAGACGAAATGAATTTAATAAAATAAAATAAAAATATTTAAACAAACCAACAAAACAACAACAACATCAGCAACAACCAATAGTGAATTTTCCCCTTACGCATTGATAACTGGCAATTTTTCTCCATTGATTCGTGAAATAACATAGAATAGATATCTGTATACATTTTATTATATTGTAAGACTTACAATTTGATGGATGTATGACTGTTAACTAAAGGTTAAATAAATTAAACAAGTCTGGATGTTATGGACACAAAATCAAAAAAAGCAATCAGTTTTCAATCTGAAATCCAACTGCCCCGAGAAATCTATCTTTTAGGAATTAGGAATACAACACGAGCGGCAAAATACCCAATAATTGTATTCATCCAAATATTCGTGTTTTCTACACGAAAATATGTAACCGTATACACTCAATTCCATGACAAACCAGAAAACAGGTGCATGCGGTCAAACATTTTGTTCGACCTTATGTCTCGTTTAACAAAAAGAAATTATATAAATAAACAAACAGTAATACACAGACACATGGGTTGAGAACCAGCGAATTGTCCTTGCGGGGGGGGGTGATCGATATTCGGTAATACCAAATTAAACTAGTGCTGATAATAACTGTTCCTGGTTATAACTTCAATACAATAAGGTTGAAAATAATCAACTAATCTAACAATTTATATAACCTGCGAGTAACTAACCCAGGTTATAACCTTTAAACTAAAGCAACGTCGAACTCAGATTAACCTAACTAAACGAATGCAGAACATAATTAACTATTAATGTAAAATCTAACCATTAGCCATTAAATTAACCTTCGTTAACTAACCCAGGTTGTCACCCTTTAATAACAATAATAATAATAATAATATATTAATTAGTATTAATCCTTTAACTAAATCAACGTTGGTAATAGCTATCCCAGATTAACATATAACTCAATGAAAGTTTAAAATAATTAACTAATCTAAAATCTAACCAATAACCATTAGTAACCGGTATAACCCATGTTGTAACTTTTCAAACTATTAAAGCACCGAGCGTCAAGCAGAGTCAATGACCGTTGAGTCGTTTCACTGTTTATTGTAATACATCAGTATTTTTTTGACAGTTTGTTGGGCCAAAACTTTGCTTAATCAAATTAAAATGTACTTTTTATGGAAAAGGGATAAGCAGCAAATGTTTTGTCGTGGACGTTTGGATGACTCGCGGGAATTCGGGGGCATATTGCTTGATTTCTCCCCGGACTACGGATGTAGAGAACAAAATTCTCCCGTCCTGTGATCCCAAATCAACTTAAGTTAATTAAAATAGTTTTTTCTTCTTTTCATTCTCTTTCTTCTTTCTTCCCTCATGTCTTCCCCTTTTCATTTGATTTTATTGTCAATCCAACCCTCGTTGGGGGTGGGGTGGTCTTTTACCCGTTAGGACAAAGTATAGGTGTTCTTTTACCCGTTGGGACAAAGTATCCTCAACCAAAGCTGTACGTTCTTGTGATTTTAGTGGATTATTTTTGATTGGAAAACGTCAACAAGATGCCGATGACGAATGTAACAAATTATAGTTTAATTTTATCAGCATAAAGGTAACTGACCCACTTTAGTAAGTGGTGATTGCGCTTTCCGTTGGTGATTTACTCCTCCCAGTTTGAACTGAAGTGAATTGAACAAAATTATTATGGTTAATTTTTTTTCTCTATGACAAATACAAAATGCCAATACCGGTACCTGACCTGACTGAACCACTATAATCTTGTTTGCTATTGACACCTCGGGCATGACATCTATCCCACAATAATAACAATACAGTGCCAAGTTGCCAAAGGATCATGATGTAGGCCTAAGGAGGGGGGAGAGAACAAAATTAAGGGAACAAGAAGCAAAAAGTTGTGGAACAGGCGATCACCTAATCTCCAACTTTTAGCGTTTTTTAGTTTTGAAGGACAAAACACTCTCTGCAATTATAATGAATATAATAATAATACTCAGTTTTTTATATTTATTTTATTTTAATTATTTTGACATAAGGTGAATACAAGTTAAATCAAGGGCAGCTGTCAAGAAAATACTTAAGTATTAACAACCGTCATCAAAATATCGTCACCGACGCCACAAAGTAGCACAGAGGTAGATACCAGTAAAAAGTAACAATCTGAGAAAACGACGTTTAAAGTTGTACGCTTTCTAAAAATTAAGCTTTCCTACACAATTTCAGGGTATTTTCAACTAGTTTTCTCACAGTGGAGACCTGATGCATTGAACTTCACAAATAAGGTGCTTTTTAATGTTTTTCGTCCTAAATTAAGAAGCAATAAAGTAAGAAAGGTGCGTGCCACTTCGTGACGTCGAAAATTAACGAAAATGGCCCTTTTTCGTTTTCATGAAGTAGCACTGCCATGTATTACTATGCGTGTTTGTGACCTAGCTAATCTAGGTCACGCGCGCGCTACACACAAGATTGCAGTGTTACTTCGTGAAAACGTTTTTTTTTTACTTTTGAGGTGTGTGCGCGCCGTGCCGTGTGTTTCAATGGTAAATTGAATCTCAGTGCTACTTCGTGGCGTCAAAAAATGTCAGGTTCGGTGCAAAGTTGCAAACCCTCATTACCGTAATTAAAAAAGTAACGCTTATGAAGCGTTGAAACTTCATGAAGTTGTAGGCCTCGGTTAACATTGTTTAAATATGTAAAAAACTGAAATCTGAAAAAAGTGATTTTGTACACTGTGTGCTACTTCGTGGCGTCGGTGACGATATGTGTGCAACCGTTTTTTACAAGCTTGTCTGCAAAATGGCGTTCAACAAAACTCGTCATATATGATCTTTTACAGGTATGCAGAGAAAAATTAGAATTAAGAACCATTTTATAGATACTATATAGCACCCGTGTAATGGTTTATGCCGTGGTGGAAACTTAATGCAGCGCACATTTATTTTATTTATTTCAAACCATATTTAACGAGGGTGACCCATCCAGCACAGCTGATCATTTGGGGCCCTCACATACACAAATACATTACAAGATTTAAACCAAAAAGCCTTGGCAGAAAGTGCGTAAAAAGGGATAAAATTACTAAAAATGAACAATAGGCCTAACATAACCGGACAAATGGACGAAATAAAAAAAACCCACCCCCCTCCAGAATGCAGACCATACATGTTATAAGCTACAAGCCAACAGCCCGGGCAGAGCACAGATAAGCGATGACACAATTGAACTAATAATATGAAAGTAGTTCAAGCCTTACCTTTCTTCAGCAAAAGCCGAAATGAAGAATAAGAGTTTGAACGATTAGTTAAAGGAACACCATTTAATAAAGAAGGAGCTCTGTAACTGAAAGTACTGTTTAAAAAAAGTTACATTAGGGTTTGGGGACAATAAATTTACCCCGGGTTGTACATGGTACCATTTCAGAAACAGCGGGCGAACCCATTCTCTTAAAGATCTAGGTTACGTACATTCACACAACACACGAGAACAACGGTTTTAGGTCCAATCCGAAGGACGAAGCTATAATGGCTAAAGCCCTTTTCACACGACAGCAAATTAGCAATGATTCCTTGCTTAATTTTAGCATGGTTGCGAAATTGCACCTCGTATGAAAGGACTTCAGTGTGTGTACTGTCCATAAATTACGGCAAATTTGAGAAGATTTCACTAGGGACCTTGGACAGTCCAAACATTGTTGTCCTTTCTTACGAGGTGCAATTTCGCAACCATGCTAAAATTAAGCAAGGGACCCTTGCTAAATTGCTGTCGTGTGAAAAGGGCTTAAGTGTATTGCTTATTTTAAAGGCAGGATATACTTTTGGTAATTAACTACACAAGTTTATGACCATAACAACTTACTTGGTCAGGAGCACTGAAGAGCTGTTGACGGTATAAAACATTGTTAGACACGACCCCCTTTGAAGCAACGTAGTTTTAGAGAAAGAGGTAATTTTCACCCAACAAACAAAATAAATCTGAGAAAGGCTTCAGGTTTGAAGCCTTTCTCAGGCATCTGAAAGCAAACAATTCTATGCCACAAGGGTGGTATTTTCTTTCATTATTTTCTTGCAACTTCGATGACCATTGGAGCCCAAATTTTCACAGGTTTGTTATTTTATGAATAATGTTGGGATACACAAAGTGAGGTTACATGTCTTTGACAATTACCAAAAGTGTATCCGGCCTAGACACAACTGCGCTTGACTGCACGGCCACGTCACGCCGTAATGGGGAAAAGGTTGAGTTTTCCGCAATTAGGTTAATGACTATATAATGGAAGTTTTCCTGTTTTGTTTGTTTACAGGGTTATACTAAAGAACTCAATATCGACGCTTCAACGTGGCGTCTTTGATGGACTGCACTCTCTGGAGTTTATGTAAGCATGGCATATTTAATATAGGGGCTCTAAAGGTAAATTCAGTGTTATGATGAACATACGTCTAGAGCACCTTGCACAATTGTGTCCACAGTTTAAGGCACCATTATACCTCAAGTATCGTTAAGTTGCTGAACGGGCTTTCAACCAGTACCAGCAAAGAAATAGAAATAGAGAACTCATTTTCTAATAGAATAGAGTCTTTTAAACGTGGAAAAAATAAATACCAGTGGCGCAGAAAGGGGAAATATTTGGGAGAATTGCTAAATATTTAGAATTTTGTAAATGGCTGACATTCTACATATAATTTTTTTTCAAAGGACAAGTCTGCGATGGCCCTATAGCCAATATATTTCCCATGCCATACTCTGACTGCGTGCCAAACAAAGCTCGTACTTGTATCATCAGAGGAACAATCCCATCGCCTTCCCGCCGTATACTTAGCGTGGTTTGTGTCAGGAAATGGTGTCCCCCTATACACCTTTTCCCGAGGGTCAAAAATGTCACCCTCTGTTGTAAAAAATTGTCTGCCTTATTTGGAGACAAATGTTTTCGAAACTACGGCTCCATCAGCACTGTCCACCAAACCGAAAGCATCGAAACCTAGTATATACACTGAACGCAGCCAACGGCGTGGTTTCGAAAGGGCCAACGTCTTCAGTGCAGCGTAAATGTGTCCCCCCTAGGAAATGCAGTCTCTCATCAGCGAGCACTCGCCTGAAGCATCGCACACAATCACGGACCCCTATCTCGGTAGACGTGTCACCATAGAGTACTCTACTCCTCCGGACAGTTGTGCTTGGAAACTGGCTTACCCTCTTTCTAAATCTTTGTCAGCAACTTTGGAACTGTTAATTATCGAGAACCGAATTTCGATTTGACAAGCTAAGCCTACATCGCAGCCAGAACCTAGGCCAGGAGTCGTTTTGGGAACACGGCTTTTCACATAATTATTTGTGATTTCCGAGACTATTTTAAAATTGATCAAAACGTTCGCCTTTATACCCAACACAGAGATAAATACATTTTCCTTGGGGTGTGTGGGCGTGTCTACCCTTTGAAATGAAGAACAACAAAAAGGGAACAGGTTGTTTTTAAGAGAGCGAGGGCGTCCTCGCTTCGCTTTTGTGTACAAAACCAATAAGATAGAAACAGAGGGAGCACTTTTGTTTACACACACGTAATGGGCAAGAATCTCTATCGGTAAATTACATACAGTTGTCCACTTACAAAATGTTGGTTGTGTGAACTGGTGCGATGGGTCAGCGCCATTTAATCCTTTTTAAATGTGGATATATACAATAAAACTAACACGTGAAAATTTCCTAAGCAATGGGAGAACAGAGAAAGGTCCGCTCGACCACCTTGGACGTAAAGAAGGGGGATGAGTAATATTGACAACACGTTTGTGTAATGTTGATGTACTCAAAACGTTGACGGCTATACACAGTGTTTCCACTTTATTTAATTTCCTTATAGATTTCCTTACCATTGTCTTGACACAGATTCCAGGTCAAATTGACCAAGAACTGGGTCAAGCCCACTGTGATTCGGAACAGAGTCAATTCTGACACGGGAGTTTTTCTATTGTTTAAAACGATGTCATCAGACTATTCAACCCGTTTCTGAAAATGCCCCTTAATGGACACAGTTACAACTATAAATATAAGCTAAACATAGTTATAACATGAATTTGCCATGGCAATTAGTGTAAACAAAGGGATATTTCCTACGGAGTGGCAAATTTCATGGCAAACAATTGTCTTAAATGTATGCACAAGTCGGAATATCACAGCAACTACAACAACTATAACACACACGCGGTGAAGTGATAGGCTAACTCGGAAACTGGTGAAAAAAAATAAGGATTTTAGCTTGAAATAGTTACCAGATTGACCCATTTCTGGTGGGAAGTTTATTTTGGACACAGATTCCGGGTCAAACTGACCAATAAATGGGTCAAGCCCACTGTGATTCGGAACAGAGTCAATTCTGACACGTCATCAACACCAGGCCATTCAACCCGTTTCTGAAAATGCCACTAAATGGACACAGTTTTCATTTAGACACAGGTTAAGTTTGTTTTGAAAGGCTTTTTTTTTTTTTCCTTCTTCTAAAAATGTCTTCAATTTCCTCAAGAAAAACCTTTCGTATTCTCAGAATTATCCTTAAGACGTTAACATTTCCTTAAAATGAGGAAATGTCCTAAAGCACTTGCCTACACGTTTGATACTATAGACTTGTTTGAGAGGACTTGTAAGCTGTCGTCCCGTTTCTCATTCCAAATTATTGATGACACTTTTTTTTAAGAGGTTTACGACCATATAATAAGAAAGAAGGGGAGGTGGAAAATATGATATCTTCTGGCAGGATAAAATGTGACTAAATATTGGAGATCAATACTTGTCTGTTGCAGCTGAATGCAAACAAACCTTAAAGGAGTGGAAATGATTACAAAACAACAGGACGTGTGTGTTCAAAGTTGACTGCCCAAGCGAACATCACATTTCGAAGCGTTTACGAAACTGTGCCCCAACACTCAGAATAGCTAAATTTGCATAAACGCAGTTGTGTACCTAAATTTAAGTTTGGCCTGGAGACACCTTCAATTTGTTTTTCTGTAATGAATAATTATTTCCTTCTCTTTTTTCTTCTTATTTTTTCTTTTGACTCACTCTTAGCCATAACATTGAATCCCATTTGAGAATGAGGCAACGGTTTTGGATCGGGGGAAATCATCTTCTATTTGCAAAACTTGTTATTCTCAGAGGGTGCACTCTCCCGTTAGGCCTACATTTTTATAATTTTGAAAAATATTTGTTTTAAACTGACCTATGCATAATGCTCAGCAACGTATTCCTTGTTCAGAAATGTTCTCCGAAAAGAACTTTTGTGCTACAGTTTTAAAGGCACTGTACACGTTTGGTAATTACTCAAAATGTATACAAGCATAAAAACTTACTTGGTAACACGGAGAGCTGTTGATAGTATAAAACATTGTGAGAAACGACCCCCTCTGAAGTATCGTAGTTTTTGAGAAAGAGTTAATTTCTCACTAAAATAATAAAAGCCTTTTGTTCCTATCTGAAAGCACATACATTTGTACAACAAGGGTGTTTTTTCTTTCATCATTTTCTTGCAACTTCAAAGACCAATTGAGCCCAAATTTTCACAGGCTTGTTATTGTATGCATATGTTGGGATACACCTAGCGAGCATACTGGTCTTTGACAATTACCAAACGTGTTGCCTTTAAGTCAACACATTGTTTAAAGTTGACCTTTATTCTATTTTTTTGCATATTATTCAAATGCAAAAGCTTAACTCAAGGCTTTGTTTTAGAAATGTTTTATGTAAACACAATTAGTTTCCAGTGAACCCATAGTTTAAGTTGATTTATATTTAGCTTTATTTCCATCTCTATTCTATTGGCATATTATGCATAACCACAATGGATGGTATTCACCTGTATTTATCGGGAGCTAAATGCCTGAGGTCAAAAGTGATTTAATTCACTTGTTTAGCTTCTGTCTCTTGTATTATATGTTTCTTGTTTTATATATGTTTTTGTTTGACCACAAATAAATAATAATAATAATAATAACAGCCGATAGGCTTTGTTTGTATTGGTTTACCAATGCTAGTTAGTTAGTCATTTTATTCGTTTCTCTTCTTTCTTGTCTTTTTTCTTGTCTTCTTTTAATGACAGGCATCTTGTGAACAACAACATCACAGAAATCGAACCAGGGGCCTTTAATGGGCTAGACAACGTTGTGTATCTGTAAGTTAGAAGTATTTTCAATAATGACCCCCCCCCCCCACCGTAGACTTGAACAACCTATAAAAGATAACTTTTCTAATTGTAACTTTCTTTTTATTATGAGGCCTTTAAGAATGATTTATGTCAGTAATACATACTCTAAAACGTTAGACCTATATTGCTGGGGCATTGTCCAAGCGCTGCGAGATTAATGATATCAAATAACACTAACCGTCTAAAGGTTAGCAGTAGCCGACAGTCAAAAGGAAATTGCGCTGTTTGCACTAATAACATCCTAACGATATCCTCAACACCAGACCAATCAAACCGTATTATGTACAACTGTTTCCGCAGATGCCCCTAAATTGACACGGTTTTCATTTAAACACAAATAACTTTGGTTTTTATGCTTTTCTCGATTTGTTTTCTTAATATTTTGTTCTCAAAATTTCTTAAGTTTCCTCAATGTTTGTGAACTCCTTTCAAATATCCCTTAATATTTCGTTTCCTCCGGACATTTACATTTGCTTAAAAAAAGGGACACTTCCTAAGCACTGGCCTGCATGTTCAATACTAGACTTGCTTGAGACGACTTGTCAGCTTTCGTTCAAGTATCTCATTCCAATTATTTATGATTTTTTTTAAAGAGGTTTACGACCGTCTATAATAAGAAAGAAGGGGGAATGTGAAACCTTCTGGCAGGATATTATGTGTCTAAATAATGAGGATCAATATTTGTCAGTGGCAGCTGAATGCAAACAAACCGTAGGGCTGGGAATGATAGCAAAACAACAAATGTGTATTCAACGTTGACTGTCCAAGCAAACATCACATTTCGCTCACTCTAAAACGTCCAGACCTGTGTTGGGGCTTTTACATTTTGATTCAAATGTTTTAATACCATGCGCGCTTAAAGAGACACAGTCGTCGTGGTCATAGTCTGCTTGTGGCTGGACATGGAAACATGAAATCTCACCCATCATTAACTAAACGCGCGCGCGCGTTAACCGTCACATCACAAACAAAAGCTTGAAAGGGCGCCGTCATTATCATCGCGCATGCGTGTGCAGTAACTGGGTGAGAGATAGGAATTTCATGTCTGGCCCCAGACTCGCTGCGATTTCGACGAAAGCTACCCTTTAATGATAACAAAAATGCACTAACCATAAACAAGCAGCTATAGCCAATATCCCAAATGAATTTGCGCTGTTTGCACTGATCAAAAGCATTTCTTTAAAGCTTCTTCAGATTACTTTCTCTTCGGAGGGTCTGAAGACATTAATCATAAAACAAAACGGAAAAAGAATAAATTGAACATTTTTCATTTCATTTAGGAGGCAAGCTTCTAAATTTGTTAGATGTTTTCTTTTAACAGTTTATGTCCCCCAGGGATTTGTTTTTATTTTATTTTATTTTTATTTATTTATTTTTGATATCCAACAGCGGATAGCCGCCACTTACAGGTATCATTAAAAATTATGTATAAATATATATAAATATAAAAGTTGAAAATTACAGTTACAGAGTTACAATTACAATTACAGTTTGTAAACAAACGTATTTTGGGTCTTTACAGGCTGAACGAAGCTTCTTAGACATAAATGTAGATAGACAATACAAACTAACCTGTTAAAATTTCATTTCAAAAAGTGGTAGCGTTTTTGAGATATCGCAAAAAATCTAGAGCGGTTATGTCCACGCAGGAAGTATAATACGTAATTGGAATACACAATCTGAGAAGCGTTTCATGCAGAAGCGTTTCTCATTTTTTTTTTTTTTTTTTTTTTAATCCTTCTCTCTAAATCCACATTCCTTTAAAGGAAATTGTTTCTGAAAATGTTTTACAATATCAACAGCTGCAGTGCTTCTTACCAAGTAAGCTTGTTTATGCTCTGGAGTATTTACCAAAGGTATATACCCTACCTTTAAGATTCGCCGTTAGACACTAAAATAAAACACTTTCGCTCTCACTTTTGACAGTGATTTAGGTAACAACAGTTTTTCAGAGCTGAGGGCAGGTACGTTTTCTGGAATGCCCAATCTGCAAACCCTGTAAGTACAATTTTGTATCGTGATTGGTTTTAAAATGAGAGTCTTTTCAAAAGAGGGCGCTACATCAAAACAAAAGGGATACAGTTTGATCAAAACTTATCAGAAATTGTCAGAACAAGTGTTCGATTGTTGGGGTGTTTATTTGTTTGTTTGTTTGTTGGGTTGTTGGTTTTTTGTTTTGGTTTTTTTGTTTTGTTTTCGTTTATTGTTTTATTTGTTTGGTTTTGGGGCGTTGGGGTGTTTTTTTGTTTGTCTGTTTTTTTGTTTTTTGTTATGTCTTTATTATTGCAACCCGGTCATAATTAAATAAACTGTTTGTTTTTTAAAGAAACATTAGTACGTTTTGAATATCATGCACAGATTCAGTCACGGATTCGCACTCTAAAAACTCCCGGGTCAGAGTTGACCCGGGTCCCAGCGGTCCTGATCCATTTTAGGCTATCCCGGGAAATGGGAATTTAGCACGGGTCCTTTAGCGTCAGTTTGACCCATTTCTGGGTCATTGAGACACAGATCCCGGGTCACATTGACCCAGAATTGAGTCAGAGCCCCTAGGACACGGTAGTTTTTAGAGTGCGTTGAAGATTTTGAGCTTGTCTTGTTTTTCTTGACTTCGACATAGTTGAGTAAAAATCTTGAACACTTGATTGTACAACTGCCATTCCAATGCAGTTGAAACTATATTTGAAAACGCACTGAAATAATTGTTAGGATTATTTTATTTCATCAACATTAATTTCATATTAATCAATCAATTCAGGCAGATGGCATACGTGCCATTGGAGCACATAGAGCCTGATTCGTTCAAAGGACTCGCCAATCTTCTTACTCTGTGAGTTACATTTAATTGTATTAGTTTTATTTTATTAAAAATTTTGTACTGTTTAATTTGAAAGTACAGTTAAAATGAATGGCATGTTTAAACTAATTTCTGTACTGCAATTTTCAATAAACCACTAATCCAACCGACCATTGAAAATCTCATCAAATTATGCGCTCCCGTTTTAGTGCTTTGCACTTTTCTGATGACGACATCATTTTTTTCTTTCTGTTGAAACACTAGACTATTTCAAACAAAGCTGTTTCCTAGGTGGACTGGCATTGATATGAACTTTAGGTAACACTCCTATGTTTCGACACCCCTTTGTTTCGACACCCTTAGTGTATTTTCCTAGCCCTAACCCTATAACCCTAGCGAATACATCACATGGGATTTTGGGAACATAGGTGAGTCGGAACCAAGATGTCTATTTCATCGTGTTTGCTGTCTTGTGTTTAGTTTGATTGGTTGTACTATTCTTCTCTTTTGTCAGGAATATTCTTCAAGCTAAGCTCGAATCCCCGAGCCTCGGAATGCTAAATGGAATTAACAACCTGTCTTCAATGTAAGTTAAAACCCTGCTTTGATAATGACATCAAATTACACTATTCATGAACAGTTGTAGTCAACAGTCAAAAGCAAGACACGCTGTCTGGACTAGTTTGAACTTATTTTGTTCGTCTTCTTGAAATGATTTTCGTCTTCTGATGGAGGCTGCATAATTATATCAATCTAAAAAATAAAACCAAATTTTTCCCCCTTTTTAAGTAACATTACCATTAAATATCGAGAAGCTAACTGTAGTTAACAGTTTATGACCCCCAGGGATTTGTAAACAAAAGGCATTGGGATGATGTATTCACACAACTGAACAGGCTGAACGAAGTTTCTCAGACAACTAAAATTTGTCCCGTTTGTTTGTGTTGACATGAGGATGGACTGTAGAACATTTATTAACCACTCGATGATAATCAAATTTTACTGTCAACTACAGTAGGACTGTTGATATGCGAAATTTACATTGTCGTTGGGAGATTCGTCATTATCTTCACACGTGAACATGATATGGAGACTTCTCTTTGTTCTCCCTTTTTTGACTTTGCACATGGACCATTTTATGCAGATATTCAATGAGTTGGGCTGAGCCTATTAGTGAAGCTATTTTATCAGGGCGCCTATGGATTATTGGGTGGGATATAAGGAAGACATCTATGAAAAAAAGCTTAATATTTTATAAATATTGAATAACTACTTTTCATATGAAATTTAGGTATAGTTTTATAGTTAATTTGCACATGGGCCAATTTTATGCAAAATTATAATTAGTTGGGCTGAGCTAATTAGGGAACCAATTTTACCGGGGCGCCTATGAGTTATGGTTTGGGATATAAGGAAGACATCTATGAACAAAAAGAGTTAATAATTAATAATTTTTCGATGAGTACTTTTCAAATGAAAATTAGGTAGTTGCGTGTTTAATCTACAACTTATATAGTATATTCGCACACGGGCCATTTTATGCAGATATTTAATTAGTTGGGCTGAGCCTATTAGTGAAGCAATTTTATCGGGGCGCCTATGGATTATGGTTTGGGATCTAAGGAAGAAATCGATGAAGAAAATGCTTAATATTTCATAATTTTTTGAAGACTACTGTTCAAATAAAAATTAGGTAGTTGTTTAGTAAATTTTACACACGGGCCCATTTTATGCAACATTTTAATTAGTTGGGCTGAGCTAATTAGTGAACCAATTTTATCGGGGCGCATATGAGTTATGGTTTGGGATATAAGGAAGACATCTATGAACAAAAAGAGTTAATAATTAATAATTTGTTGATGAGTACTTTTCAAATGAAATTTAGGTAGTTGCGTGTTTAATCTACAACTTATATAGTAAATTCGCACACGGGCCATTTTATGCAGATATTTAATTAGTTGGGCTGAGCCTATTAGTGAAGCAATTTTATTGGGGCGCCTTTGGATTATGGTTTGGGATCTAAGGAAGACATCGATGAAGAAAATGCTAAATATTTCATAATTTTTCGAAGACTACTGTTCAAATAAAAATTAAGTAGTTGTTTAGTAAATTTTACACACGGGCCCATTTTATGCAACATTTTAACACTCAATGATGCTATCGGACTGCAGTCCACTGTCCTGTTTTAATTAAATAATCAGTACTCCACAATTTTTTGTATTTTTTATCTAAAACATTCAGCATTCCCCATCTACACCTAGCCAAATAACGTGGTAATGTCTTGTAACCATCCGGGAACTTTTTCACAAACAAACAATCCATCAATGACCAGCTCTCCGGGAATTCCCATAGGAATTGCACAGCAGTTGCTTGACCTTGGGGTCAATAGCCACTACTGGGTAAAATGAGCCATATGGTTTCCAGATGGGTTTTTCTGTATACTTGTACAATGGCTTTAAGCAGTGACCTGGTTGTTTATTTGGATGCATTGAGTAGGGTCCATATCTAATGGTTTGGGCCCGTGATTGGGTTCTCCGCAAAAATTAATTACACACAAAATGCAAACGGACTGCAGCCTACTCACCGATGGCCTCACCGTGTGATTTGTTTTTGATGATGTTACGCAGGGTTAATTAGTTTGGCTGAGCTAATTAGTGAACCAATTTTATCGGGGCGCCTATGAGTTATGGTTTGGAATATAAGAAAGACATCTATGCAAAAAAACGTAAGATTTCATGGTTTTTCGATTACTACTTTTCAAATGAAAATTAGGTAGTTGTATAGTAAATTTGCACACGGGCCTATTTTATGCAGATATTTTTATTAGTTGGGCTGAGCTAATTAGTTAATTAATTTTATCGGGCGCCTATGAGTTATGGTTTGGAATATAAGAAAGACATATATGCAGAAAAAAACGTAAGATTTCATGGTTTTTCGATTATTAATTTTCAAATGAAAATTAGGTAGTTGTATAGTAAACTTGCACACGGGCCTATTTTATGCAGATATTTTTATTAGTTGGGCTGAGCTAATTAGTGAATTAATTTTATCGGGCGCCTATGAGTTATGGTTTGGGATATAAGAAATACATCCGTGAACAAAAATTAATAATTCATAATTTTTCGAGTATTACTTTTCAAATTAAAATTAGGTAGTTGTATAGTAAATTTGCACACGGGCTCATTTTATGCAATATTTTAATTAGTTGGTCTGAGCTAATTATTGAACCAATTTAATAGAAGCGCCTATGAATTATGGTTTGGGATATAAGAAAGACATCTGTGCAGAAAAAACTTCAGATTTCATGGTTTTTCGATGACTACTTTTCAAATGAATATTAGGTAGTTGTGTGTTTAATCTACAACTCGTATAGTAAATTCGCACATGGGCCATTTTTTGCAGAGTTGGGCTGAGCTAACTAGAGAACCAATTTTATCGGGGTGCCTATGAATATTGGTTTGGGATATAAGGAAGACATCTGTGATTTTTTTTATTTTTATAATTCATAATTTTTCGATTATTACTTTTCAAATTAAAATTAGGTAGTTGTTTAGTAAATTTTACACACGGGCCCATTTTATGCAACATTTTAATTAGTTGGTCTGAGCTAATTATTGAACCAATTTAATAGAAGCGCCTATGAATTATGGTTTGGGATATAAGAAAGACATCTGTGCAGAAAAAAACTTAAGATTTCATGGTTTTTCGATGACTACTTTTCAAATGAATATTAGGTAGTTGTGTGTTTAATCTACAACTCGTTTTAGTAAATTCGCACATGGGCCATTTTTTGCAGAGTTGGGCTGAGCTAACTAGAGAACCAATTTTATCGGGGTGCCTATGAGTATTGGTTTGGGATATAAGAAAGACATAAATGGAAAAATCTTTAAATATTTCATGGTTTTACGATGCAAATATTACAATTGAAACGGGGTAGTAACACGAGAATTCAGGGTTCCGTTCGCACTGTCAATGACGGTCGTTGACAAGGTTTTTTGAAATTTGGTGCTAGCACCAAACTTCTTGTCAGCACCAAATTTGGTGCTGGCACTAAATTAAGTGCTGACTTCCGGCTGGTCTCCATGGTGATCGATAGTGTACAAGTTCTCGGTGTCAGCGGGAAGACGTTCAGATAACAGAGTCTTTTAAACACCTAGTTGTGGGGACTTGCCAGTGATGTTGTATTATTCCCTTTTCTAAAGAATTCCCTTATTTACATCCATGTTAACTGTAAAATGTATTGTGTATTCCCAGGGTATCTGTTAAGTGTCTTGTGCATTTCCAGGGAGTCTGTAAATGTATTGTGTATTGATTTCCCAGGGTATATGTTGATTGTCATGTGTATTCCCAGTGTATCTGTTAATTGTCTTGTGTATTCCCAGGGTATCTGTTAATCGTCTTGTGTATTCCCAGGGTATCTGATAATTGTCTTGTGCATTTCCAGGGAGTCTGTAAATGTATTGTGTATAGACTGTGCAAGTCTCGCGCGCATCGGAACGAGAAAACACGTCAAACGAAGAACATTATTTTCTCTGAAATCAAATCTTTGTTTTAAATTATATCTAATGACACATTCTGAACAACAAAAATACTCATTACATGTTTATAAAATCAGTTTTAGTTTTTATAATAAATACACAAATAATGTGTTAATTGTTAGTGAAGCAAAATTAAAACTCTGGGACAAGGATGCTTATTCGATCTTAACTTTTCAGAAACCACTTGCGTGGATTCGCGAAGGTCACACGGGCGGTAAATTAACGCTTGACGCAGTTTTTGAGGACGCTGACGCCTCAACAACCATAGACTGCAATGAAAAGGTTCGCCTTGCAATTACATCATCTGGCGATTATCATCGCTCTTCCAAAACAAGCGTTTACATAAGTTTTGTGATGGAGGTGAGCACAAAATTCTTAATTTTTTGCATCAACCGGAAGCCGAGGTCAAGTTTAATTTTCGGGTTTTCTTCAAGATATTGTTGAAATTATTGTACTTTCATATTTTTTATCATTAAGTATTACATTCCCAACAACATATGTATTTTTCACTGGCATAAACGACGTTAAATTAAAATAATTGACAAAACAAAATCTCGCCCACGTAAATCTCCATATGGTTGGGACCACAATGGTCCCGGAAGTTCAAATATGCGCGAGACTTGCACAGTCTATTCCCAGGGTATCTGCGAATTGTCTTGTGTAACCTGTTCCTCCTACATTTAAACTTCCACACATTCTGATTTGATATGCAGCTCTACGAGCGACTACCGTCTATGCTGTCTACTAGATCCTGCATGGAATGCAAACTGCACAGGACCGACCAAGTCATTCTCCTCCTGCGAGCGTCTCATGCCAAACTACGTCCTGAGGATTGCAATTTGGCTGCTCGGCATCAGCGCCATCCTGGGCAACATCTTCGTCATCGGCAAACGGACCACGAAGAAACGTCGACGCGTTGTGACCGTCCAGAGTATCCTCATAACCCACCTCGCCATATCAGACGCCATGATGGGTATGTACATGATCGGTATAGGTGCTGCAGACTCGTATTTCAGCGGGAACTATTTTCTGTACTCCGAGGCATGGCGATCTGGTGACTGGTGTAAGACAATAGGTCTATTGTCCATGCTGTCAGCTGAGGCGTCCGTCTTTCTTGTTATGCTAATCAGTCTGGATAGATTTTTGAGTATAGCATTCCCCTTTAGCCGTTTCAAGCTGGAAATACGCTCCGTACGCGTTTACATTGCCGCGGCGTGGATCATCGCGTTCGCATTGAGCTTGACCGGGACAATCATGGCGGGCTCCTCGTCGTCCTTCTACGGGCTGTCGGACGTTTGTGTCGGCCTACCGCTTATCACCACCGCGGTTAATAGCTCCTCGACTTGGACCTATTCCCGTACGACGGGAACTTACGTATACGAGACCTACGTGGCCAGCACCAAGCCCGCATGGGGCTTCTCTGTGTTTCTCTACATCGGGCTCAATTTCTTCTGCTTCGTCGTTGTGCTCATTTGCTACGTGGCGATCTTCGTCATAGTGCGGCGTTCGTCGCGCAGTGTCGCCCAGCGCGGCACCATGGCCAGGAAACCCTGCAACGGCACCTCGGCTGCTAAGTCCCAACGAAGCGCGACCTTCTCCCGGGAGGTCAAGCTGGCCACCCGGATGGCTCTAGTGGTCGGTACAGACTTCTGCTGCTGGATGCCCATCATAATCATGGGCATTCTCACCCAGAGCGGAGCCATCACCGTACCAGATGAACTCTATGCCTGGACTGTGGTCTTTATCCTCCCCATCAACTCCTCGCTCAATCCCTACCTGTATACCATCTCAGAAATGTGGTCCAAGCGTAAAAAGAACAAGGGAGCAGGATACACGCAGTGTATTCGTATGAACAATTCATCGCCAGGAGGAAGAGAAAACGACCGCAATACCGTCCTGGAAACAGATGCATTAGGTATAACACAGGGATCTTCTTAGCAAATGGAATGGTATGTCGTTGCTGTAGTTATTTTTCTTTCGGCCATTGACGGACACTCCAAAACAAGTCCCCATCAAAAGTTGGATGCCTTTAAACTGTAGAAACCCGCAAAGAACAAACAGCAGAGGCTGTATATGGGATGCGTCAGCGGTCACAATGGACCTGTGCATTGACGTCACTTTCGACGTAAAACGACGATGAAACAACATAAAATAATGCACAGATCTGTACGCACGGCGTATAAAAGCTTAACTTATTAACCAATCAAATTAAGACCTCGTCTATTTTAAGCCTACTTCTTCTTTTGCAATTTATCATTAAACTACCCCCGGCCGACAGTTTCCTAAGCCAGTAAACCTAAGGTGGGCAGCCTTCTTAGTTTACGCCTTAAAAGGCAACACAGGCCTACACTAAGAACCATCATGGATCCTTTTTTGAAACAACGGCTGCGTCTTCGGTTTCATCTTTGGTTCCAGTGTGGCAGGAGATTCTGTCCCCCGGAGATTCTGTCCCCCCGTATGGCGAACTGTGTACAAACTTCTTCTGACAGCGCCCTCTTTTGAATCAACCTCCTTCGGCACATGTTAATTTTCCATTATGCGGGACAGAATCTCCGGGGGACAGATTCCCCTATGACACCGGCTCCGTTTACCGATTGACAACGTAACCTTTGTTTACAAAATAGGTGCTGACCATGTACATTCCAGGGCAAATTTTGGCAGGCAGGGTACCACACTGGTCAGTTGGAAGATTTATATTATGTGTCACAATTTCCACATCAATTCAAGAGTTATACAAGTATCAGCTGAACAAGTTTTGAGATGTGCCCCCAACCTCGTCCCCAAGGTGTGTCGAGCAGTGCGAGGAGCACCGCTCTCTCACCCTGGTATTGGATCATTTGCATATCCAAATTGTTTGGATACGTATGCAAATTAGAATAGTCTGTCTGTGAACATGGTGAGTACTTAATGAGTACAACTTAACAAGTTTACGTTGGACTTTTGTACACCAGTCGTTGTCCAATCAGGTTTCAAAGGAGTGTCCCTCCCAGGGTTTACTATTGTAAACATGGTTGGAAATCAAGTAAACCATGGGGACGAGGTTGATGTGCCCCCTTTCTTCATATCAAAAGTTCATAACAATCAGACAGTTCATAACAATTCTTCCATTGAGCTGAGGACAATTTGCACCTGCCTGTAGTCCAGGCTCTGTGGCTCTTTTGTGAACATGTGATGTCACAGGTTAGCCGAGGTGTTGAGAGAAAATAAAACATAGCCAATCATTTAAATGGTACACCGCCCTCTTTAGATCAGAACAAGCGGGGAGTAATGTATAACTACGAAGACAACCTGAACAAATATCCTGATGATTACGCCCACATCCTGTCAAGTTTCGTTGTTGCTGTTGCACTTGCTGTTGTTGTTGTTGTTGTTGTTGTTGTTGTTTTGTTGTTGTTTTTGTTGTTGTTGTTGTTGTTGTTGTTGTTGCTGTTTCTGTTGCTTTTGCTGTTGCTGTTGTTGTTGCTGTTGCTGTTTTTGTTGTTGTTGCTGTTGCTGTTATTGTTGCTGCTGTTGTTTTTGTTGTTGTTGCTGCTGTTGTTGTTTTGTTGTTTGTTGCTGTTGTTGTTTGTTGTTTTTATTAATGAAACAAGGGTTTACAATGAAGCGCGTGTGCGTTCATGTGAAAAAAAAGAGTTGTGCTTCTTGAACTGAAGCTGTGAAACACTTCAGGACGAGTAAAGAAACAACTTACGTTATCTGTTATCTGAGAAATAACACAATAACGATAACATAAAAAACACCCCACAGAATGGAATTTAAATGAATGGAATTCATTGTGAAAGAAACTACGATTCAGGTGATGTTACACTTCAATCTCGTGCAGGGACTAAGAGGCAATTTGGGTGATGCAACGATTATATTGTATAATGTTTAACAAACAAACATTAGTTTTACTCGAAATTTACTCGAAATTTATAGCGTAAATATCACGTGTTTAATATTTTCTTCATTCATAAGAATTAATTATAATCGATTTTGAAGGGATTCAGATGTTTTATTTTTAATTTTCCTTTCATTTGCAATTATGTACAGAGGGTATATTATAATAAAAAATCAAGTGTCTTTTCAATATCCATTAGTTGTAACCTTGCGAGTTGCAACCCCCTTAAAATTACACGCGTAGCCAAAGGGGAGCTCACGGAAGGCAGTTTCTATTACGCGTATATAACATTGTTTGGTTGACACAATCCCTTTTCTGTTTATTTACAACCTGTCACTAGACTAGGATGACTCATAGCATTGAGCTTTGCTAGCTTCGCAGTGGTGAAACTCAAGGGGAGTAGATCTGCACACGACACAATGGGCTTATACATTGTACACAATGGGCTTATACATTGTACACAAATGAATAAGCTTCGGCTGGAGCCCAAGCTATCCCACAATATGCCTGACCTGTACAGCGCTCAATGTTAAAGGTGACTTTAGAATGCCAAACTAGAGGGTTTCATTGAGGATTACATGTAGTTTCAGCGGAATTGGCCCAAACATTTTTCAGTAATTAAAAAAAGGAAAAAAAGTGCCTTCCGGAGTCTCCCCTTGTCTTCCCGCAAGGTTACTTTATAATTTGTTTTGTGAAAAATAGAAAAACAAATGTTTATAACTAAAGTAAAGATCTTGTGCAATTTTACCCTTTATGGTAGCCTATGGCCTATGTATGGTGGCTTTAAAGGGACATCGAACTTGTATAATTACGTAATTGTTTTTCGAACATTCACAGTATGTGCCCCAAATCGCAAATATTCACGAACATGATTTTGTAAATAGTCACGATTTCTGCCGTGTCGCGAATATTCACGCAGATATTCGCGACACGGCCGAAATCGTGAGTATGTATTTGTTATTAATATTTTATTGTTCAGCTCATTTGAACAAAATTATATTGTAATTTGCGCTATATAAAAGAATAAATTATTATTATTGTTATTATTATTATTATGTACGTAAATGTTTACGTGAATATTTGTGGTTAATGTTCGATGTCCCTGTAAAACCACCACGCCTCTTAATTTTAAAAGAAAATAGATCTCGACGTGCTAAACAAAAATTATTTTCTTATTTATATTCGGTTGTAGTAAAATAATGTTTACGAATAAATTATTGTTATATACAAGACAAAAAGAAGCCACCTCATCATCAAACCTTGTTCATAATGAAACGGTACGTTAACTTTTAAAAGACGCCTCGAGTTGTCTGATATGTTTGATCATTGCACTTCTGAAGCAGCAACCATCAGTGTATCCATTGTTTAAAGGATTTCGATACTTTTTTGTACGCCACAAAACACAATGTCCACAGATTTGCATTAAACTTACACGGTTTGAAGATAAAGGTGGTAAAAAGCTTCCCCTAAAATATTACTTGCTGAGGTGCTGTAGTTTTTGCGAAATGAGTAAAACCATGTCACGAAAATTATTTAAGCATGTACAACGTATTTACCAGTACTGGTATTTACGCGACTCACCTGAAACATCGCTCTGTGATTTTCACTTTTTTTTCTCAAAAACTTGACGACTAATGAAGCTCAAACTTGTACAGGTAAATTATATTACATACATCTTCATTCACAGTGAGTAGGGATTCAGATCATGGCCAACAAATTGATCTACAAAAGGTACCCAAACCCTTTAAAGGCTAACACGATAGAGATAATCATAAAGATGTAATTACAACGTTGTATGTAGCCTAGAAACATGGAAACGACGATCGTCACTCGAGGCTTCCGTAGTTTATCATTATGCATTAGTGACGTCGTTACAAGCGTATCAAAATTATGAACATGGTTTTATGCATGTGAACATTAAATAGTTGCAATGTAAACATTGCGAAGGGGAAAGTCTACAATAAGATGACGTAATACAACCCAGTGTACATGTTATACATTACATTGCGTGTCTGTCCAGTATAAACCGTTAGCTTTTTAGTTTAGTGGTCACTCAAAACCACGTGACCAGTTCACAACCAATCAAACAGGCCAAAGTGTGTCACATACGATTCATGATTAGTTATGCAACTGTATGCATTATCTCAAAGTATCAGCTGCGTGTCTGTTAATTTGTACATAACATGTCAAATATTTATTATAACATATTTTATGGCTCTGCAAAGTGCCTTTAACTGTCACTAAATGTTTCCAGTTGTGTCAATGGGAAAGAGGACTTTTCTTATCTAAATAGATCGACATTAATTTAGCTTTTCCATATTATGCAAAACAAAATATAAAAAATAAGTTTCTTATTGAAGGTGGGTTTACGTTGAGGTCACACAAATTAGTTCTGATTGGTATCAACATTGCCATCTTATCTTATAATTTGTGTTTGCAACGGCAGTCAAGTGGGTTCCTAGTTACTGTTCACTATACATTAAACATTTACACATGAATAAGAATCCAGTTTTCGACTCACTATAGTGAATATTTCCGGAATGTTTAAGGCCCATGAGCAGGGGGTAGTAACAATGCAAGGCGCTTTTAGATACAATGTATAAAAGCTCCTGATAAACACCCATGCTTAAATTAATAGGGGATGCATTTAATGCATCACAGCGCTTCACAACAAACTAACTAAAAACTAAACTTAAACGGAGAAAAAAAACCCAATGAGTGATGATTAAAAGAATGGTAAAACACACCAAAGATCGAGCACTGCATCATATAGAAACCTTCGTTTGAGGATTTTCATTTTTATTTTTATTACAAATTGCAGGATGGCAGTAATACATATATTGACGGTTTATTGGGTTCTCAATTGTACGAGGCAAGAGTAATCAAGCACCATCAACCTAAACAGTCTATTTTTTAATCGCCCAAAGCAAAGGCTCAAATACGAGTTGATTGAGAGAAAAACAGCAAGGTGGGTTATTTTCTATTCGGTCAGAAAAGATACATTTGACAACGGTCAGTCGGGGTTTAGTACACAGATTCTAAAAATTAGAATTGCATTTTTGAACAGTCTAGAGAAAATGTTTTATAATATTGTTCATAAAGCATATTTGCCTGTATGTCTTGACGGAGTGGTTCTGAAAAAAACCACGAAGATATATATTGATAAATATTATTAAACGGAAATTATCATTTCGGGACTTCCGCCTCCACTAATATCCAGACTGTTTCTTTTATAAAATTATTTATTGTGTGAATTTTTCCCCTCTGTTTGCTCGTTTTTTGGGGTGTTGTTGTTGTTGTTTTTGTGTTGTGTTTTGGGGGTGTTTGTTTGTTTGTTTGTCGGGGTGTTTGTGTTTGTTTTGGGGGTGTTTGTCCGTTCGTTGGGGTGTTTGTTTGTTTGGTTTTTATTTTTTTATTTTTTTGGGGGTGTGTTTGTTTGTGTGTTTGTTTGTTTGTTTGTTTGTTTGTTTGTTTGTATGCTTGTTGGGTTGTTGGGGTGTTCATTTAGTTGTTGGGATGTTGAGTTTTTGTTTGTTTGTTTGTTGGGGTGTTGGGGTGTTTGTTTGTTTGTTAGTTTATTTGGGGTCTTGGGTGTTTGTTTTGGGGTTGTTATTGTTGTTGTTGTTTTTTTTACTTGTTTACTTATTATTATTAGTAGTAGTAGTATTGTTATATTTATTATTATTATTATTCACGAGCCTCGAATTGTAACGTCAGACGTTTAGGCTATCTCATATCTTGCTAAGTCCCAAATGCGCAAGATCGGCGAGCAAGGGGTTTCTGTGTGAAATCCGAGTGAAAGCAACACCGGCAACCATCAGGGCGCACTGATTTTGAGGCAATGCGGTACACAACTTTCAAACCTTGCAAAGTTACATGTAAACTACAGCATGATTAATGTTTTAACTTCTCGGCTTTCCAAGATGCAGTGCGGTGTATTTTCTATACGGCGTTTGAGCAAAAAGGAATTATTAATTAAAAACAAGAATGCGTCTTCGTCGGTTGAATGGTGATGCACACACATTTATGTGAACACATTTTTTAACATCGTCAAACTATTACAAATATTTAATAAAATTAATGTGTATAGTTATCATTAAGTCAGAAAAACAGATATATTGACTAAGTGATCCAAATCTCATTATTCCCTGTTCCACCTTTTGGTATTCGTTCATAAATTAATACATTTTATAAATTTATAATGATCACTATATAGTTTTCCGCATCAGACCGCAAAGGTTTCCCTCCACTGAGTTCAGGAACTTGCCAGCAACTGTTTCATATTTTTTTTAAGTCGACAGTCTTTTTTCTGGGGGGGGGGGGTGGTGTTTCTTATAATATAATAATATTATTAATTTTGTATTAAACTTCGGAAGTCCAATTCATGTCTTCTGCAGCCGCCGGGAAACCTTGGGATTTCTTCAAATGATGGCTGGAAAATCGTCGACCACCGGGAAGAGTTCAAAGAAAACAGAACTCTTGCGTTACGATAATTTCCATCATGTATAAATATCATATTTAACCATAAAGACGGACATGATAGCATAATAGTTTATCGCAAGTTTGTTAATTTCTGCAGGATGTTGTTGTTGATTTTTAACTCTTCGTCAACCAGGTTATAACTGGCAGTGCCAATCAAGCAGTGGGTATCTTGACAAAACGCTCGAGATAAACAACCAGATTTTAGGGATTTGCTGCGCCAAAGTGGAGTAGAAAAAAAAATACTCTTGGGAAAAGATCAAACGAACCCCATGCTAGATATACTCCCACAAAGAATGACAGAGTAACTTCGGTATCACAATGATAAAATCCGCCAATCTGTTAGCTTGGCCATGTTTTGCTATTTTAATTGCTTGTTTATATTCTTCCTGTTCGATTACCAGGTTTTATGTATTTTCTTTTAATTTACTGCTCTGGCTTTAACGCTTCGTGCTTGATTTCTTCGTACTCTATAGTTTGTTTGTTTGTTTGTTTGTTTGTTTTTTTTTAAGTGTTCATGCCTCATAAGTTTTACTGTTTTCTATAGTATTTCAAAATTAGCTGTAACTAATATGATTTATATGTTGAGTTAAAACCAAATTTTACCTTTTTCTTCAAGCGCTTAAAACAGGGCCATCAAATGAAAAACAGTATCCTGTGAGCGGGATACGATACCGTACCACTTTAAACAAGTATACAGCAAATAAATAAAATAACATAAAGCAAAACAGCAGTAGGGCGAAGTCATACTACAGTTAATTGCACAATCTAATAAGCAATTATTAAACCGCCAACTGAAAGTCGTCCCCGTCATCAGCTGGAGTTTTAATCAAGAAGGCGGGTTAGTCGGGCCTTGTACCGGAACACCAACAGAAGACGTAACGGGTTAATGATCTCAGAGTCACTGCATGATTGAAGCCTGAATTGGCCTCTTACCCGTAACGAAGTGATTCAGTATTAATTGAAAGTACATGGTAGGGGCATGCACCCCCCCCCCACCTTCTAACCTAACTCACACACAACCTTACGGATCCGGTTTGTGGGGTCCTGCTATTGTTGTTCTATCATTCCCTTTTCTAAAGAATTCCCTTGTGGGGTCCAAGTTGAACAAAGAATTCCCTTGTGGGGTTCATTGTTCCATTGTGTAAAAGACCCCACAAGGGCACAATACACACGCACAAGTGTGTAAACACCTGCAATCGGGGACCTCCTATTGACCCCCCTTGTTTGTGCTAACGTTTTGGCTGACAGCTCCCAGTGGTTTTGTACACACTTTCCAACTAGGGACCTTCACCCAACCGGGAACCTTTTTGGTTTTTTTTTGTTATATGTATACCTACCGACACCCACACACACATGCGTGTAGTGGCCTCCAATCGTGGGCCCTCCTTTGTTGGAGTCTTTGTCAAACGTGAACCCTATTGTTTTCCGTTGTGGTTTCAATACTGGACCTATTGTCCCTTATGTTATAAGGCCTGAGTTCAAATGGTGCTGTGTCATCTAAAAATGCCTATTTGTAAATCCGCTCATATGCATTTACAGAGCTCATTAAAATGCATTTATAGGGCTCACTAAGTATATGGAATTACAAAGTTAATTATGTATTCATTTACATGGTTAATTTACATGCATTTACAAGGCTCACTTTGCATGTATACAGACTGAGCTTTTTCTGTAGCATTATTTACAAAATTAATCTAATGAAAATTTACCGGGTGACACCTTTAACGATATTGAGAATTTAAAAAAGGTAAATGTCAAGGGGAAATTGCCGTCCCTAACAGATGTTTTACATGGTGTCCAAGCCTAAATTGAGACATGAAGAGGTGGAACATCCGTGTTAGAGCAGACTGTGTCACATCCCATGGGGAAATGGTAATCATTCATGACGTATTTCAAGGTAGACACAGAGCTGGGGGCAACATAAACAGTTCCCGGTCATTTTGGCAGCCAATTTAAAACGTCGTAAATTTTCTACTTCGCGCTAAATTGAAAGCTCATCGAATCAGTCGTTTCAATTCCATTTAATATGTTAGCAATTGTTCTTTTGCGTCATGAGATTAAAGTTAAAAAATAAAATTTTAATTAATTCAACAATCCACTCGAACAACATTCATATTATTCACAGCAGCTTTTCGAAGATATCTCTTAAAGCGTCCATACTCTATTGAACGCAAAATTCGCAAGGCTAAAAACTAACGCATTATACGTTGAATTGAATATAATTTGGGGGAAAACTGATGAATATTCTCGCCATTTGTGTGTGCGATATAAAATGCTTTATAAGTTTGCATGCAAAGTGAAGATGGAGGACGGTTTCAACTGGGAACGCGATTAACTTCAGGCTACCAGACAACCTCGATCTCCTCGGAACGGGCCTCAAGATATTATCTTTTTAGAACGATAAACTAATTATCATCGGAACTATACATAAACATGGATGGTACCATGTCACTTCCCGTGCTCCGTACAAAGTCGAAGTGACATACAGTTTAAAATGTGACACGTGAATTATAGAACTTTTAGTGAAATGTGCATCCCATGTGCTTGAATGCCTACCACATACTTCTTATTCATTTTTAAGGGGAAACTTATGAATTTCCTTGCCCATTTATGTGTGATTAAACAATAACTGCAAACACTCTCTTATATTATAAGAGAGTGTTTGCAGCAGCTTTCTGTTGTTAACGTGTATTGCAGTTCAAAACAAACGCCAGCCCTTATAAATAGAGGGGGAAATCACCCCTTTTCAGTCAGGATAATGCTTGACCAAATTAACGTCTTATTATTTCCGGTGAGTGAAAACACCAATAACATTGTTAGATAGACGGTGAAATTTAATCAGTCTGTTTGCAAGTTATATATAATCTGTTCTGATGCCTATGGTTGTGGCTATGGTAAGGGTTAGCTTTCAAACGAATTTCCTGTTGGATGGCAATGTTTTCATTGTGTTTGTATTATTAAGGACTGTTTATGCATTTTCTTCAGTAATTTTGTTGTGGTCTTGTTCAAATCCTTGAAACGAAGACGAGACCGGGAGTCATTATAGTCTGCACCAATTCGGTGCAACCATAAGGGCTATTCATTATTGCCGAAGTGCATTGGGAACTACGACACCAATGACACTCGGGGTGTCTGCGCTCGACAGTTCAACTAAGTAAACCACTGTAAACAAAATGTTTACAAAAATAAAAAAATTAAATTAAATAAACACATGAACAAATTAATTGTATTTTATGGGATTTTCCTGGCAGTTCGAACGCCGGTACTAACCCGTAAAAAAATGGAAACCGTAAATGTACCGGCACACTGTTAAATCACGGAGGGTTTGTAGAGTAATTGGCCCGCTGCTGTGATTTTACAAGGAATTGGCCTTGTAATTCAAAGAGCTCCACAGCTATTTATTAACATAACCTTGCTCAAGATAAATTTTACAAGTTTAGCCCGGTAAAATCACAGTTCCTGTAATGTAGCTTTACGTTATTTACACGCAAGTTTAATAGCGGAAACAGTTCAGTAAATATATAGGGATTTCTATCTTCATTTATAGACACTCGTCGTCGTTAAATTAAGGCCCCAGTATTTTTTAATGCAAACTTTCAAGGAAAAGTATGGTCTATATAGTATATTAACGGTAGGGTACTGTCCTGGCAGTCCAAGTAAGGATTTCCGTGGCAGTTTGGACGCCAGTGTAATCCAAATCTATCACCAGAGTCACGAGAAAACAGTGACAAACAAATCCTCTCACTGTCTTATGACATCGGGTTTTCAACTCGCGAGACTGTAATTACTAATTTCTCAAAAACTATAGCAATTCAAGCAAACATTACAATGGACGTTTTCAACCACGACCATCTTTAAAAAACCATGTTAGTCGTAATGGAAATCTGTGACATGATTTATATTGTCAATTATTACCAATGTTTTATACAACCTTGAAAGCTTATCTATACATACCTAGATACCAGGACAAGCAAACAATTTTGAAATACGAATCGCACTTATACCCCTTTTACTCATCCTAGACTGCAGATGTAAAACAATAAAAAAAACACCAGTAACTTTTGAGAAAGAACAAAATTCTGCTTCACGATCGATTGAAATAATACCAAGTCATAAAACAGTCAACTACAACGAATGATGGGTAACAAATGCCAATTTCAGGCGGCCGTAACAAACGCATAGACCATGCCTTCACGCCTCAGCTCCAGTGATAAGAAATGGAAAAGAAAACTCTCGCAACACTGCCTTCATAATTATTTTATGAAGCACAATTCACGTGATTAGTAGCTTATTACACGACAGATTTCTATCAGCGAGTTCGTCCCACTTGAGTTTGCTATTATTACGTTAGCACTCGTAGAAGCACGCCCACGCAGTTTCAGAACAGACAGTATAGAGACGTGGTGTATTCGACGAGCGGCTAGCGTTTGGCGTTTATACACGTATTGAGCCTGGAATCGTACTCGACGAAGAAACCCGCCCAAAAAAGGTACTTATTTAAATCAATTTTGATGCGTATGTACAGAGTGCAAATTGGGTTACACCCCTATGTTTTAAACCCCTTATGTTTCGACACCCCAATGTATTTTTCTAAATCCTAACTCCAACCCTGTAAGAGGTTTTCGGGATATAGGTGCTGTCGGAACAGGGGTGGTGGGACACAGTCACCGTAAATGGCGTTCACCCTCGGCTTTGGAAAGCATGAGAATACGGGCCTGATCATCAAAAAGGGGGAAGAGGTGATTTCAAGGGTCACTGACACGAGACGACAGAGGAAATGAACCCTCTGAAGAATGATCAGACCAGGAAAATGTTTGTTATCATCTCAAGATTACTTTGTTAGTGTAAGGGTTTGGCTAATTTG
Source organism: Plazaster borealis (assembly GCA_021014325.1). NCBI lineage: Eukaryota > Metazoa > Echinodermata > Asteroidea > Forcipulatida > Labidiasteridae > Plazaster > Plazaster borealis. The sequence continues at coordinate 14,494,078 of CM037455.1, read as the reverse complement.
TGGCACACTACCTTCAGTTAAAATTTACTACTATTTACTAGTAAGATTTGATGTTATTAAAAAATGTTTACTTATATTTGTAAGTATTTAGAAAGGACTGTATACACTCCAACAGCTTCTGGGTCAGAATTGACCAGGATTCCGGGTCCCCAGTGGCCTGTCCCATTTCCGGGTCAGGCTGAACCGGAAAGTAGTTTAAAAATGGGATTTTAACCAAGACTCTGCGTAATTTTTCCAATTTCTTGAAAATTTTGACACAAATTCTGGGTCATACTTCCCAGAAATGGGTCAGGCCCCAAGGTTCCCGGAAGTCTTTAGAGTATACTTTGTTGATACGGTGGGAGTATGCTTTTCTGAACTTCTTGTAAGTGGTCGCTAGCTTTATTTTCTATCAAACATCGCTTCATTCAACAGCCCCGAAAATAACAAATCTATTATCCCTCATCAGAGTTGGCTTGAGTCGCCCAACACCGAAACACGATGCCCGGGCAAGGGCCAACAACGAATATCTTAGCGGGCCTCTGTGCAATTATCATGGGTGTTCATCTGGAGTTTCATGGGGGGACAACCCCATTGGCCTTCGCTGATACTCCTGCGAATTGTTCGTTTGATCTCACACAGGGACAATGGATGTTTTACATCGGACCGGTATGTATGCTTTGATAAAGTTGTAGTTGTAAAACTTTTCATGAAATTGGTAATAAAAAGCAGCGTTATAATTATTTTGTGATTGTGCATAATACACAAAAGTTCCCTGCTCTCAACAACAAATGGCAACCACGCAACCAGAAGCATGCAAAGCAAACGAAAAAAACACACAAAAAAAAAAAAAACCCAAAACAGCGAACGTGTGGTACATGTAAAGGTGACGTAAAACAACGGACGATAGTCAGATGAAAAACAACATTTATGGGTACAAATTATTATTTCCCCCCAAAAGCCGTCAATGCAAACAACTTGTATAATCAACCTTAACTTGTTACACATGATAACACTCCAATAGGCCTACTCAAAATCCTGTTAACTCAATGGTTTATACCCAATGTTTTCCTTGCTGAAGAAGAGACATAAACTTTGCTATATCATGAGACCACCCTCACAAAACAGTCGTCAATGTACATCAAATGAGTACGACGGCCTACAAGAGAATGTCTCGTTACGCAAAGATTACATTTTTTCTGCGTAAATCAAGGATTAGATTACAAAAACAAAAAAACAAGTCTGAAGTCAATATACGGCTTTAATGAATTATCTCACAAGGCAACCTTTACAGGCAACTGTTGGGTAAAACAGATCATGTACTGCTCTATATGGGTTTCTTTTGCATACAGTAGGCCTACAGTTGGTTGCCTCTAAGTTGCCCGTAAAACGTATACATGTCTCGTGCGATCCAATTATTTGAACCCAATTATTTGTGTTGATAATCTGCACCAGGGAAATTGCTTGTAGAGGGTTAATTAAAGGGATTATTTTGAAATTCCATCCACCAAAGGCCGTGTGATATATTCTGCATTATAGCGCCCGGCCGCCGCCGAACCAGACGAATATTTTTTGACGTAGACAATTATTTTGAAAGAAATAGTCTCCAGTTCAAGGGTTTGCATAACATTGGTAAAAATGTCAATGTTCAAAGATTTACACATGACTTAAAAATGGTGTAAAGAGGGGTCACGGTGGGAAAACTTCCTATGAAATATATTTTTCTGAAAAGTTAGTTTTTAGGAAATGAAATAATCTAGTTTCGGTTTCGCGATTCTGAAATCCGGTGTTTGAAAACAGTGTGAATACAGTGACTGTGTTTTCCAACTATTTTCACGTGACTCTGTTGACTTAAAATTGAGTTTAAACTTTCGAACGCTGTTATTTGGTGTATAATCTTCGGTCATACAAAGTGCTTCTTTGTAGTCTTTGTCAATTGGTAGTATTGGCCGTGCTGTAAGTGCAATTGAGTGGCAAAATATCACCCAGTGGCTGGGACGGTTATTTCTACCACGGTGTTACATTATTTGTTTCTTAATTTGGTTCCCCTTTGGTTTACAGGGTGGAAATACGAACAAAGTCGACTGTTCACAAAAATGGAAAGCCGTCTCTAGATGGACTGTGACGCTACATTTCCCGGATGTAGCCGTCGACAGGAAAGGTATGGCACCCAGACTGCTAAACAAATATGCCTTATATGGTGTTGTATAGAATTAGATGAATTCACACTCGGGACCGGGACCAGGCTGCAACCTGATTTGTATATTGCTGCTGCAACATCTGGCTACATCAAGATCATTGCACAAATTCAGACCCAGTTATAACGGCAATATATGCCGATGATATTAATTTTTAGTATTAAAATTATTATTTATTATTATTAATATTTTCGTTATGTATTAGTATAATTATTATTATTTTATTTTATCACAGCATGCAAAAGAAAGATCACATTTTACTTTGGGCCGGTAACTCCTCGAGTCGGGCTACGTCTTAATTTTCAATTTCAAAATTGCCTAATACTGTGAAATTTGAACAAAACTGACCGTTGCATAAGGAAGTTTGGTAGAAAGAAGGTGCCGTTTTTCGCGAGATCGAAAAAGCACATGGTACGGTGTCCTTGAAAGATCATTGTGCCGTGATGACACTGTTGTATTCCTTCAAACTGTTCTCAACAGCATAACTCATCAGACAATTGAATCTCAAAATCAAGACGAAACCTGAATAATGACGTCATCTAGTGTAACATAACATTAATTCGTAGTTTAATATCTTAAAACTCATTAAAGACAGTGGACACTATTGGTAATTGTCAAAGACCAGTCTTCTCACTTGGTGTATCTCAACATATGCATAAAATAACAAGCCTGTGAAAACTTGAGCTCAATTGGTCATCGAGGTTGCGAGATAACAATGAAAGAAAAAAACAACCTTGTCACACGGAGTTCTGTGCTTTCAGATGCAAGTTGATTTCGAGACCTCATCTAATGTTGAGGTCTCGAAATACAATTCGTGGAAAATTAGTTCTTTCTCGAAAACTACTCCACTTCAGAGGGAGCCGTTTCTCACAATGTTTTATACTATCAACCTCTCCCCAATACTTGTTACCAAGTTAGGTTTTATGCTAATAAATATTTTGAGTAATTACCAATAGTGTCCACTGCCTTTAACTCAAGAACCATAAAATGAATTTTGACATTGGATTTTTACAACACTAAGCAAAATGTCAAAGAGACAATAAACCTCATTTTGACTCCGTCTTCCGGTCAAAACCGAAAGGTTGTAGTAAATGAATAACAAACAGCCTTTTATCAGTTCTGTATCCTACTGAAAGGGAGTTGTAATATGGTTTATGTTGCGGTATAAGAAATGACCAATGGCCTTTTCAAATAACTTAAATGATGACGTCATCACTATACACAGCGCCCTCTCTTGATGTTATTCCGAAACTTATCGTTTCATAAAATCACAACTCCTAAACAAAACAACACACATATTCACTGTCTATAATTCTATAATAAAATCATGGTTTACGAATTTAAAATCCTGAATCATGAGGTCATGCAAAATGGAAACCAATTTATGGATCAGCAACACGAACACCTTGTTTTGTGATGCAAAAAACCCCCTGATTTGTTTAGTTGAACTTGTTTTTCTGTTTTGCTAAAAAGGTATGACCGGATTTTGGACCCTCATTTACAACCAAGGGTTCGAGGTTGCCATACACGGCAGAAAGTTCTTCGGGTTCAACGAATACAAAGTAATCACCCGGAAACATGTCATCAGTTACTGCAACGTTACTTCAGGCTGGGTGCATAACTCCGACGGGAGGGACTGGGCATGTTTCCGGGGAGAGAAGGTGGCGGGTCCGGGCGTGGGGGAGCCCCCGCCTACCTACACGGCAGGGGAGTTGGACGAGAGTCGGCTGTACAAACAGAACGCGGAGTTTATTGACAGTGAGTATCAGAGGATGAAACAAAACCTTTGAATGGCGAAACAATATTAATTTTTTTGTAAAACTAAACATGAATGTCAGCTTTGGAGCAGGAAGTGGCGAAAAGATTATAACCTGCGATCAGAGTTCGTTCGTGTATGAAATTATTGACAGAAAGATGGCCGCTGTTTCCGATACAGCGACTTTGGCTGCTGCTGGATCATCAGGTTAATATGCGTTGAAGCTAGGCTGTCATTAGCAACAGCCGTAGCCGCAATTCGGACACGGATATCTCGTAACGTTCGAAAAACAGAACCAATCAAATATCGCCATAGAAGTCTTAATTAATTTCAGTCATGCTTCCCCAGTCCTTAAAGGGGCACTGTCGTCGTGATCACAGCGAGTCTGTGACCAGACATTAAATTCTTAAATCTCAGCCTGTTTATATTGCACACGCGCATGCGATAATAATAGCGGCACCCTTTAAAGGTTTTGATTGTGATGTGACGGTCAACGCGCGAGCGTGTAGTACCTGGGTGAGAGATGTGTCCATGTCCAGCCACAAGGAGACTATGATCACGACGACACTGCCCCCAGTAATAATCTGATGGTTTTCTTCCATGTAGAAATTAATGGACATCAGAGCTCTTGGAAGGCGGGATGGTACAGCCGGTATGACAACATCACATTAGGAGATTTACAGAGAAGGGCTGGCGGTAGGAAATGGAAAAATGCTTACCCTCCGCCAACGGTACCAAATGAAATTACAAAAGCTGGTAAGTTTCCCGAAACCTAACTAAGTTCACACCGTACTGCTGTGTAGTAGAACGGAAGGTAGGCCTACACTCTAAAAACTTCCAGGTCAGAATTGATCCATTTTCCGGATCCCGTGGGGACTGAACCATTTCTTGGTCAGACTGACCCGGAAAGTGGGATTTAAACTCGTTTGTTAACATAAGTTTGACCTATTTTGGGGTCATTTGGAAACTGATTCCGAGTCACACAAAATGGGTCAGGCTCAACGGGACCCGGAGTCCGAGTCCAATCTTAACCAAATTTGTTAAAGGTGTAGGTGATGGGAATATGCCTCGAATTTGGCAGACAGAGTATGTGTTGAGAAAGCAACTTGGCTCTAGAGCCATCGCAGATTTGGGAAGAAAATAAAAAATATTTATATATTGTATAGGTAGAATAACAAGCGTTTGAACAATTTGGGAAAACTGCTTGCTATTCTGCCTACATTTCTTTTCAAAAGACAATAGTTTATGCGATGGCCCAGTTGCTTTTCTTCATGAATGTGTGCCAAACTTCATGTTTTTATCATCAAAGGCACAGTTGCCAAAAAATTTCCCTATATTTGCCCCACTTTAGTAGGAGTGTACTAAACAGCATCATTATTTTGTATTCATCTATTTACTTATATCTTTTTAACGATTAAATTCCTCTTTTTGTGAAAACAAAACAATAATTATCCAAGCCGACGGATTATTACAATTTGGGATTTGAATTTATTTATTTATTTGTTTGTTTTATTATTTGTATTGTTTATTTTTTTATTTGTATAGCTATAAATTTATTTTTAATCAGCGGGCACTTATTGTGCAAAACATGTTGTGCATTAACACCAATTACGATTTGCTAAATCAAAACGAGGACTGATTAAAAAACAAAATAATAATAAAAATCTCGCAACGCAAAAAGCAGTTCTTGAGATAAGTTTGGTTTATAAGGGACAATTGTCTCAAGTACCGGAAGCATTAAAAAAATATCATTAAAGTCACAACTTCGCTTTAAATGTAAATTGAATTTCTGTTATGCTTGAAGTCATATCCGGTCGGGTTGAGGGCTTTTTCCGAGAGTGGCATCCAGCAGGTAATATCGCGCACTGATGAACTACCAATAATCTCACTTGACGCAGGTACTAGCCCCGGACGGGTGGGTGTCAACTGATCAATTTACCGCAGACACTGAACTGATACACAAAAGTACAGGGACAGGAGCAAGTTGAAAACGTAAAATTCATTGACTGGTCTGAAACAAATTCCCACCCAAAAGCAAGGCGAAAACGGGTCGGTAACCAGAACCATTTCGTGACGTACAGACTAAATCGCTTCAAAATGTTTTCTCAAAATAGTCCGACTTTATTTTATTTTCACCTACTGGAACTTTCTTCATCGTTTTTCTTTCTTCACGCAAAAATTTAATTATATTTGTATGAATTATAAAAGGTCCGTTTTCCCTGTAGTTATTACTTTATATTCCGTATAACTCCATAACATTATTATCGGTAATCATTTACCGTTTTGTTTTTTGCTTTTTTTTCATTCATTTTTATATATATATATTTTTTTCATAAATAATTCAGTATAGACACTTTTCGTTAACACCGGGTTTTTTGTTTGTTTTTTTTCATTCATTTTTGTATATATATATATATATATATATAATAAGTAGGGTAGATGGCCTTAGCTTTCGATCCAGACCGGACCTTCTTCAGAGGCATAAAACAAGTACAAACAAATACATATCCATTTATAGAAAAAGAGAGGGGAAAGGGATTAAGGGAAGGATCCAGAAAGAAGCGGGAAAATTATAGCCAATCAAAGTTTCTATTTCAGAAACAATTGGTGGCTATGAACCAATAGGAGTAAAGTGGTGAGGACAAAGGATGTATAGTATGAAAGGATGGATTACTGGACCATAAAAGTGGTAAATGCATTGTTCGATAACAATGCAGGGAAACATGAAAGGGTAGGATAGGAGAGCAAGTTGCATCATGATGCAACTAACAATGGTCAATTAAAGAATGGCAAGATCAAAGGTAGGATGATATTAAAAATAGGTGTGAGGGACCTGTGGAAAAAAGGTTACTACATGAGATATTTATAGTAAGAAATTTATAAAAACAAATTATTGACAGAAAAAATGTGTTGATTTACACTTTATTTACAGAATATATACAACAAATGAATTATCAGGCAGAGGAGTGAAGTGGAGGGTAATGGGAAGTTATTTAACACCAGTGTTTATGTTATATATATATATATATATTTTTATAAAGAATTCAGTATAGACACTTTTCGTTAGTTTGTAAAATTCACCATATGGGAACCAATTTATGGGGTCATTTTCAAACCTTGGGTTGGACCAAGGCTCCAGTTTTGGGCTCCGTAATTAATTCGGGCAGTGTGCACTGTGTATGGTGCTTCAACATCAAACGGGCCCGGAACAGGAGCCGAGGTTTGAACAAAATTCCCCTACCTTACCAACGGTTACGGTTTGGTTGGAACAACTCACGTCAACCGCGGCACAACCGAAGACGTACAAAAACGCTTAACCTTTGACCGTAGCTCATACTTGTTTCTGGTCTAGGTTGCCAACACGCCCCAGAATGAAACAGGAGGATTTATGGTGAACAAGTTTCATAATGCAGTGTGTGGTTTACATGCGTGATAGTATGGGTTCTCCAATGGCTTCAATAAAGTCCCTTAATTATCCCATTATCTTTGGTAATAATCGCTCGGGTATCGAATATGTAATGGGATTGCCCAAGAATATTATGTTGTGCCTTGTGCGTGTATAATTCAGTTATAGGCGAGAGAAGACAACCAGCCATATGGTTGATATGAGCGTAGGCTTACATGTACTGTGAGTGTCGTTGGGTTTAATGCAATATACAAACAAACATGGTATAATGATATGGGACTCATTGCTCATGGAATAAGAATAAACACAGAAAAACTAAGTTAACGGCACAGGATAAAAGGCCTTTTTCAAAACTTACGTACTAGAGGCACTCAACAATATTCGATAATGGTAGCATATACCGTTGACGTCAATGAAATTAGGACGTCACCATATCATGAGTTACAAAATACACAAAACGTGTGGAAACAACAAAAGAGCTTAGTAGTTGGTTAAACAGTGAGACCAAATTGCTTCATTAGAACAATAATCGATAATAAAGATGGCGGCAAGGGTGAGGTCAAACGGAGCCAGAACTGCCGGTAAAAGTTCACTGCCGTACATTTTCAGAATTCAAACTTCCAGCACTAGCTTATGACATCCGTCTATGCTCTGTTTTCCCAGACGACTTCAACACTTCGCTCAAGTTGAAAAGCAAACATGACCAAAGGATCTATTTAGACATGCATTGGTTAATACAAAAGCACATTCTTCATTAAATGCACCACGCATAATTTGCACAGTGCCTCCCAAACAAACGTATTGCGACTAATGTAGATTCTTTAAAGAGGGGCTCCAAGGTTAAATTAAGTGTTGTGATGTACTCAAATAGAGTCTTTATGGAAATGGGGAAAATTACAATATTATCTAACCTAAGGTTAAACTGGTGTAAAATGCCACTTTTCAAAATCTAATGACGTCACATTCCAATATGATGGTCTGTACATTTTTGCACGGAGGGGTGTTCCCTGAGTTTGATGATATTCAATCAAAGACATTAAATTTGATATTTTGACTGGCACAAAAAGCCCTCTTTAGAATGTACGGACACATTACTTTGTTTTTGTCGGTGTCCGATGACGTCATGTGTAAAATTTCGCCCTGAAAGAGTAGCAAACAGAATTAAATTGTACACCATTTTAACGTGAGGTTATAGACTTTTTAAAAATGTTCCCACTGTTTTTAGGACGCTACCTATTGAAAAATGAGTGAACCACAAAACTTCATTTGACCTTGGAGCCCCTCTTTAAAGGCGCTGAATACGTTTGATTGTCAAAGACCAGTGTTCTCACTTGGTGTATCCCAACATATGCAATAACAAGCCTGTGGAAATTTGGGCTCAATTGGTCATCGAAGTTGCAAGAAAATGATGAAAGAAAAAAACACCCTCGTTGTACAAATTTGTGTGCTTTCAGATAGGAATAAAAGGCTTCTTGCAAGAGGTCTTTTATTATTTTAGTGAGAAATTACCTCTTTCTCAAAAACTACGTTACTTCAGAGGGAGTCGTTTCTCACAATGTTTTATACTATATCAACAGCTCTCTGTTGCTCGTTACCAAATAAGTTGTTATGCGTATATATATTTTGAGTCATTACCAAACGTGTACAGTGCCTTTAAAGTAAGACACTTACGTTATGGAGCTTAGATTTGTTTTGACTGAAATATTCGCCTCGTCGCCCCTTTTAAGTATTCGATGGCTCAAAGACGAATTTGTCTCTCTCACGCGGAGACTATTGGTTACTTATTGAGCGCCATCAGTAAATCAACCAGGGACATCACTAGGCAACCACAGTCAACAGCAAATACTTTCTGTCACTTAAATGACGCTGAAACAAATTGGCGGCGATGATTATCTTGCTAACCAAGCATGTACATGCCACAAATGTACATAGACAGGGTACTTAAGTGCCGCATAAGGACTTCTACATTTCTTTAATTATTTATCTTTCAATTCCTTTTTTTCCAGAACCGCCCCTAAAATGTTGCAAAAACGATATTCGCAGTAATGTCATGTATGTTGCAATTGGTTGTGTTTTTTTGTTTGTTTTTTGTTTTTTATCAACAAGGTTTAATTGTGTTGTAAAGGGGAAATTAAGTTGACTCATTATTTTGCCAATGCGAAATGTTTTATTTATTTTATTAAATATTTGATGTTAACTTCACCGTAACAAACCCGAGGAATATTTCGCGAGGGGGTTTCAGATTACGTGAGCAAATGTGATCTGGCTTTCTGGCAGAAGCTTTTAATTTGAGACGTTCTAAAAAGAAATTATTTACTGTTATAATTATTATTAAAACAAATTAGTGAAGATTTGTTTTCTGACAGTGTATTAATTGCCGTCTATAAGCCAGTTATTCACTTTATATACTTATCATCTACAGTTTGATTGCCTGACTAAGTTTACCACAACATCAACTGTTTTCATTTGGGTTTTGTTGCAACGAAAAGTGGTGATTGCACTTTTAATATAACAAATTCTTTGTTACAAAAACAACATGAGTTTTCAACGCAGATAGCTTTGTTAGTGTTATCTTTACAAGCCATTTGTAACAAAGCCGCTTGGGATTTTACAATCACTAATAGGCCGTCTGCACAAACGCCATATTACTAATATACCGCATTGCATCTTGGGAAAACGAGTCCATTTAACAAATAAATAAAACTGACAATAATGGTCGCCATGCTGTCGTTTACTTTTAACTCTTCCAGGTTTTATAGTTGTGTATTGCATTACGTCAATAGCAGTCAGTAGCAGTGTGCTAAGATGGTTGCCGGTGTTGGTTGGACTCGGATTTTACCCATAATCCTTTGCGCGCCGATGATCATGCACATTGGGACAAGCATAACAAATTATGGGCTATTGGCAAAAGCACATTCAAACCTAGCATCAAAGCGCCATACCCTGCTCTTAGACATTCCGCACGAAAACTTTCCCTTAAAACCTCTCAACTCATTAGGAGTTTATAGATAATAATAAGTTCAATTTTTACAACTATGCTGCGAGTTACCGTATATGATGTTTCTTAAAACTAAGGGACTGTTATTAGTAACAATAATATGTCAGTTAACTCCAATTCGTCATGTGCACGGAAGAAGGAAGTATTGAAAAGTTACCGGAGAAAGGGCGACGTGCAAAGTTGTGTTTCAAGAAAACTGAGTGTGAAAGCTTGATCGGTTTTCTGCCATTCATAGGTCCTAAAAGGAGGTTAAGTTTTGCATGGAAATAGGAGAACATGTGTTTTGAGGTAATTCTAGCAAAAAATTGTAACAATAAGGCCTGCATACGGCCTTATGCTTACATCCTTACGGACTGTGAAGGGGGAAACCCTGTTCAGTCCCAGGAGTAGGTGGCAACGTGCCCCTGGTGACAGTTGATTTGGGTCGACAGCCCAAATCAGTTAAGTGTAAAGCCTTCACCTTGAAGTGGCCGTCCGGCCTTGTGATGTTAGGCAAAATTTCATAAAATATAAGGTAACTGTGAAAAGGGTACTTTGGCTCTTTTCGAATCCACGGCTTTGGCTTTGGATTCGGCTTCAGGCTCCGTTCATTCGTCTGAATCCCTGAACGCATAGCACGCGTATAGTCAAAACAACTGAGGGGCCTATCTAGCCTGAGCCGAATCCGAAGCTGAAGCCGTGGATTCGAAAAGGGCCTGTGTGCGCCCGAAGAAGGGCGTATAGAACCATACGGCTTCCTCCTTACGGCTTCATCCAACTGCACACATACGTCATACACAATTAATTACACAGGTCAAGTGAATTACTGAGAAATCCCCGACTCATTGAAATTATGCGTTACTTTGTGCATGAGAAATCTTTACCAGATGTTGGATCTCGTTAAGAGAATTCTTTACCCTTATTAATGAGACACGCTTATCTGATTGTGAACTGAGGTGTGGAGCTGCCGTCCCGGCTAATTAGCTCAACCTTTTTGACGTCTTTATACAAAATGAAGTCTTCAAATTCATCAGTCGTCAAACTTAATTGTACCATACAATTACCTAAATTCCGACCTTCGTAAAGGGAAGGTACAATCTGAATCTCCAGGCTGAACCGGAAAGTGGTTAAAAATGGGATTTTTTTTACCCAGATTTTGGGTCATTTTGACCCATTACCGCGTCAGGCTGACCCGGAAACTGGTTAAAACTGTGATTTTAACCAGTATTCTGCGTCAGTTTGACCCATTTCTAGGTTATCTTGACACAGATTCAGGGCTATACTGGCCCATGAATGCGTCAGGCCCCATGGGTCAGTTCTGACCCGGAAGTTTGAAGAGTGTAAACTATTACTATTATCATTTTTGTCTTGGTCTAAAATTAGCCCCATCGTCTATTTTCCAAAAAAAAAGGGAACAATGCAATTAAATAAACCTATGAAATATTCATCGAAATACGTAGTCACGATTTGATGAAGGTACACCAGACTCGACTAGCCACAATCACCTTTGTAAGTAAGGATGTCAAACATTACGGTATCGCTTATAAAACTCTCACGATACCGTTCTATTAAAAACCAATCCTATGTATATATTTGTTTATGTATTTAATTATTTTATTGGTAAAGAGAAAAAGACCAAAAGCTGTAGATGAAAGGGTCACTTAAAGGCATCGTTTGGTAAATACTCAAAATATATATTAGCATAAAAACTGACTTGGTAACGAGTAACAGAGAGCTGTTGATAGTATAAAACATTGTGAGAAACGACTCCCTCTGAAGTAACGTAGTTTTTGAGAAATAGGTAATTTCTCACTAAAATAATAAAATCTTCTTGCAAGAAGTTTTTATTCCTAGTACAAATTTGTACAACAAGGGTGTTTTTTCTTTCATTTTCTTGCAACTTCGATGACCAATTGAGCCCAAATTTTCACAGGCTTGTTATTATGCAAATGTTGGGATACACCAAATGAGAACACTGCTCTTTGACAATTACCAAACGTGTACGATGCCTTTAACAAAGATAAACATAATACTATATATTAGCCTATAGTTGTATAATGTTGACTTTCGAGACGTACGGATATGACTGAATGTGCTCTTCTCCCGTCCCTTTTTCTTATGTTTTTTAAATAACGAAATACTCCGTTTCATTCAGTATATTATTGGTTTATCCAATGCGACTATGTAATGGGAGTCATTTCTGAATGCAGTATAGATTAGTTGAATAACAGTTATTCAACAAGTCTACTGGATATGCACTCATCAGAAACATCAATGCCCCGTTCGATAACTACAGAAACTGTACAATTTTCTTTTAATTCAAATTAAGAGAGTTCATTTTATAACAGCCTTCTCCTGTCTTTCATTATAACCAGATCGTGAATTAACCCCTCTCATAGGCAATCATCTTGTATAAGTTAATTTAACTTATACAAGAAGATTGCTTATATGAGAGGGCTGAATTAAAGAAAAGGTAATGACACCGAAAACAAATTGTGTAATTTCTTTTTCCGGAGGCCTATACTTATATTATATGATATTGGGTTTGTTTTGTCTTAGATTTAAAGCACTCTCGTATACTTACAGTGTAGCTGTGCATAGCACAGTGGACATGATTTGAACACTATAATACTAGTTGGTCGTGATGTTATCACATTTGCTTTGTAGAGCAATGGCGACTACTCCTTATAGTGCTAACGAAGAACCAGAGTACTGTTCACATTAGTCTTGGCTTAGAACCAGATTACTGTTTACACTGGCCTTGGCTTAGAACCAGATTACTGTTCACACTAGCTCTGGCTTAGAACCAGATTATTTTTCACACTGGCATCGATTAGAACCAGATTACTGTTCACATTAGCCTTGGCTTAGAACCAGATTATTGTTCACATTGGCCTTGGCTTAGAACCAGATTATTGTTCACACTGGCATCGATTAGAACCAGATTATGGTCGTGATGTTATCACATTTGCTTTGTAGAGCAATGGCGACTACTCCTTATAGTGCTACCGAAGAACCAGAGTACTGTTCACATTAGTCTTTGCTTAGAACCAGATAACTGTTCACATTAGTCTTGGCTTAGAACCAGATTACTGTTTACACTGGCCTTGGCTTAGAACCAGATTACTGTTCACACTAGCTCTGGCTTAGAACCAGATTATTTTTCACACTGGCATCGATTAGAACCAGATTACTGTTCACATTAGCCTTGGCTTAGAACCAGATTATTGTTCACATTGGCCTTGGCTTAGAACCAGATTATTGTTCACACTGGCCTTGGTTTAGTTCCAGATTACTGTTCACATTTGCAGTAGCTTAGAACCAGATTATTGTTCACATTGGCCTTGGCTTAGAACCAGATTACTGTTCACACTGGCTCTGGCTTAGAACCAGATTACTGTTCACATTAGCCTTGGCTTAGAACCAGATTACTGTTCACATTTGCAGTAGCTTAGAACCAGATTATTGTTCACATTGGCCTTGGCTTAGAACCAGATTACTGTTCACATTGGCCTTGGCTTAGAACCAGATTACTGTTCACATTTGCAGTAGCTTAGAACCAGATTATTGTTCACATTGGCCTTGGCTTAGAACCAGATTACTGTTCACATTGGCCTTGGCTTAGAACCAGATTACTGTTCACATTTGCAGTAGCTTAGAACCAGATTACCGTTCACACTGGCTCTGGCTTAGAACCAAATTATTGTTCACATTGGCCTTGGCTTATAGAACCAGATTACTGTTCACATTGGCCTTGGCTTAGAACCAGATTACTGTTCACACTGGCCTTGGTTTAGTTCCAGATTATTATTCACATTTGCAGTAGCTTAGAACCAGATTATTGTTCACGCTGGCCTTGTATTATAACCAGATTACTGTTCACATTTGCAGTAGCTTAGAACCAGAATAGTGTTCACACTGGCCTTAGTTAAGAACAAGAATACTGCTCACACTGGCCTTGGTTTAGTTCCAGATTATTGTTCACATTTGCAGTAGCTTAGAACCAGATATTTGTTCACATTGACCTTGGCTTATAGAACCAGATTACTGTTCACATTGGGCTTGGCTTAGTTCTAGATCTAGTTTAGTTCTAGTTTAGATTGGATTTGGTTAGTTCCAGATTATTGTTCACATTGGCCTTGGCTTAGAATCAGATTCTTGTTCACATTGTCCTTGGCTTAGAACCAGATTAGTGTTCATATTGTAGTTAAAAATTATCATGTTTTGTTGGCTTTGTTAACTAAGTCCTCACGTGCGGACGACGCGCTCTGCCTATGCAATTAGAAACTTCCTTTCAACTTGATGTTGAAGTCTCAGCCTGATATTCACAACCAAAAACAAACTGTCGAAAAATCCTGAAGACTATCAAAGGGGTCTAGTTTAAGTTCGGTCCGGTCCGGATTTTCCGACGCCACAAACGATTTTCATAACAGGAATGCGTATTTATACATACCACAGCATTCAACGCAGAGTAATATTGCAGTCGTTTAAAATAGGGAAGTTCCTAGGCGGGCTTACAGTGCACGAACTAAACTAATTTAAATCAGTGTACAAACGTATGGTCAGAAAGGGGGAAAAACAGGTGCCCGTTTATAAATAATGAAACACAAATCAGTATGCACGTCCCAGGGCATTATTGCTGGATTTGTTCCATCAGGGAGTCCCACGTCTTTGCTTTGAATCTAATAATCCCGAAAATTCGGTTAATTTAAGTAACCACGGAAATCCCCACTGAATCATGCCTCTATCGTGACCTACTTTCCAAACCAGATACTAACCATTCTGTCGTTTGACCTCCCCGACACACACCATGAACACCAGATGTCCGAAGTGCTAGGATGTAGGACGTTGCAAATAGACTACACATGCTCTTCGTTACTGATGTAACATAATCGTGCTGCTGACGATGTGAATTTTGTTTTCGACTAAATTTACACTTATTTTTGGAAAGAACATCAAGAAACTGACTGGAGCGGGACATGAACCTGCGACCCCCGGATTAACGTACCGGTGCTCTACCAACATGAACTATCTAACCATATAATATCCATCGGTATTGAATCTGGAATCTTTCGTCGTGATTCATGGATCATGAATAATACAACACAGTTAAAGGCATCGTATCGTTTGGTAATTGTCAAAGACCAGTGTTCTCATTTGGTGTATCCCAACATATGCATAACATTACAAGCCTGTAAAAATTTGGACTCAATTGGTCATCGAAGTAGCAAGAAAATGATGAAAGAAAAAACACCCTTGTTGTACAAATTTGTGTGGTTTCAATAGGAATAAAAACTTCTTGCATGAAGTTTTTATTATTTTAGTGAGAAATTACCTCTTTCTCAAAAACTACGTCACTTCAGAGGGAGTCGTTTCTCACAATGTTTTATACTATCAACAGCTCTCTGTTGCTCGTTATTAAGTCAGTTTTTATGCTAATGAATATTTCGAGTAATTACCAAACGTGTACGATGCCTTCAGAAGCACCATCATATTGTTTGGATGACACAGAAACATAATTTACAATTTAACTTCTTTTGTGTTATTACTAAATTAACTCATGTTACAGTTATGTATACCTTTTTCTATGAAAATCCGTGTGTGCTTTGTTTTGTTTTGTTTGTTGGAGTGTTGTTGTTGTTATTGTTTTTTTGGTGTTTTTTTTTTTTTTTTTTTTTTTGGGGGGGGTCCTATTTAAAGGGAGGGTAAACCTTTGGTAGTTACTTCCAAAATTAATGACCGTAAAAACTTACTTGGTAAAGAGCACTGGAGAGTTGTTGATATTATACAACATTGTTAGAAACGACCCCTTTTGAAGTAATGTAGTTTTAATAGAGGAGAGGTAATTTTCCCCCCCAAAAAAATTGAATTTGAGAAAGGCTTCACACATGAAGCCTTTCTAAGTCATCTGAAAGCACACAATTCTATTCAACGAGGGTGTTTTTCTATCATTATTTTCTTGCAACTTTGATGATTAATAATTGGGCCTAAATTTTCACAGGTTTCTTATTTAATGCATATGTTAGGATACACCAAGTGAGGATACTGGTCTTTGACATTTACCAAAGTATACCCTGCCTTTAAACACTGGTTAATTTGTCACTCATCCAACAGAAAGTGCCAACCTACCTGATGAATTCGATTGGCGTAATGTGGGCGGAGTTGGCTTCACCCCTCCGGTACGGGACCAAGGCATATGCGGATCTTGCTACGCTTTCGCCTCCACGGCTCTGCAGGAGTCCAGGTACCGGGTCCTGACCAATAACTCCATCAAGCTGCTCCTCTCGCCCCAGGAGATTGTCAGCTGTTCTGAGTATGCGCAGAAGTGCGAAGGTGGCTTTCCGTATCTTGTTGCTGGTGAGTGCAAAACATACGTATAGTTCAAAATCAAATACCATGAGGTTTAAATAACTTTTGGTTAAAGTTATGTAGACAACGAGTGCCAAACCAATAATCAATGAGAACCAAACCTATGATCAATTGCAGAAGACAGCCAGAGCGTACTGATCGAAACGTCGGAAGAAAACAAATAGCCCTCATGCACAGCGCCATCTTAAAACAAATATACCGCATTGCACCTTGGGAAACAGAGAACAGCTAAACAATCAATCAAGCTGAGAAGGTGGAAGCCATATTGGTTCAAAATCAGCAGGCCGAGATCAGCCTCGCTACCATTGGCAGCGCGCCATATCGATACCTCTCTCGTCAGTTTCAATCGAGCAAGGCATTCTGGGGAAGAAACAAAAATGGCGCGGCGAGATCGTACATCACTGGGAACGAGGTTGGGCCGAGATGGTTGCCGATGTTGCTTGGACTTGGATTTCACCAGACCAGATCCTCTGCGCACCGCTCATGGGCATAGGGATCAGCATATAGGTTAACCCTCCGTCTCTTCCTCAACGTAAATATTTTTTTGTGTGTGTAAGCCGCGCCCAAGTTGCATATAACTTTTATTGTAATAATCGTGTTAGAGTGTCTTAAATTAAAATTTCAAAGCCAAACATCAAACACAATACAATTAACAATGGGTTTATCGTTTCACAATTATAGTTGGATATTCCAATAATGTCAATAATATCGATGACGTCCCGAACAGGTAAATACGGTCAGGACTTTGGTCTCGTCGACGATTCCTGTTTCCCGTACACAGAGTACAACGAGCCCTGTCGCCCAGTGACCTGCCGTCGCTTCAAGACCTCGGACTATCGTTACATCGGTGGTTTTTACGGCGCCTGCAACGCTGACTTGATGAAGATTGAGCTACTTCGAAACGGACCGATCGCTGTGAGCTTCGAGGTGTATGACGATTTCCTTTACTATATGTAAGTAAAAAAAGGGCGGCAAGTCCTTGTAGTTTGGAATTAGCATTCGGTCAAGATGTGTGGTATTTATGAAAACCATAAAGTATAATCAAATAAGTACTTTTGTTGTTTACAGTTGTTTTTCTTTTCACTAATGAAATGTTATTTATTAGCGGCGTGTCGCTGCGTATCGTGTCCGAGAGGTCGCACCCACCGGCCTCTGGTTACGATTGTCAAGTCATTGGAGTGCGAGTTCCAATAAACCGTGCAAGTCTCGCGCGTATTCGAACATTTTGGGGACCACTTTGGTCCCACGTACATGCTTTAACGCGTTAAGGAAACAAACTCGCGCATTTTAACGGGTCACAATGTTCGGATACGCGCGAGACTTGCACAGTCTATACATGGCATGGCACTTGTGTCCTTGAACAAAGAGTTTAAAGGAACATTACATAATTTGTTTTTGCTAACAAAATAGTGTACGCACTTTATATAATCCACCATATACATAAACTGACAAACCTGTAGAAGTTTGAGATCGATCGGCCATCTGGGTCACGAGAAAATAGTGAAAAACCGATTACACATTTGCATGTGTTATACAATGCATGAATAAAACGCGCATGAGCGATAAACTCCAATCGGAAATTAGTTTATTTATTTCTCATCAAATATGGCATTTCAGACAGAAATATTTCTAGGGATGTTTTCTACTATCATCATCATTAGACCGTGTAAGTTTTATGTAAATCTGTGATCTTAAAGAAAATTTTAATTACCAGTTCTGTAACGTCCTTTAACCATGAGTTGCTTCTCCTAACTCAGGCGTATACACCCGCGAGGGTTGATACGGGTTAGTGTTAGATTATCCCCCTTAGTGCTAATATTAAGCAGCTTGGGTTGTATACTGTTCCCTGAGGAGTTGAGAAAGTGTGTGGATTTGTTAAAGTATGCCTGATGAACAGGGATACTGTTTTAAAGCGATTGACCTGGCTATACTGTGGGCATGTGTGCTTTATAATTTATGAATGGAGGGCCTTTGCTCTCGTGCAGCAACTGGTTGAGAGTTCATAATTCCATGTTCCACATGCCTGCATGTATTGACCATGACGACATCCAGCGCCCCTTTAATAATAACCCGTTCTAAATCTGCCTCGTTTATAAGTTGGAGCGGATGCTCTATTGTAATACCATGATGGTATTATCGCGTGAGTTTGTTTCCTTCACGCGTTAAAGCATCGTACGTGGGACCAAAGCGGTCCCAAAAATGTTCGAATACGCGCGAGACTTGCACGGTCTATTGAAGCGTTCATACTTGTCGGCTCGATTATAAACTACGGTGGCTGGAAGAATTGGTTGCACCCGAGTCCTCTAAAACCCTACTCTCTTTTTCTCCATCCTTAATCTCAGGAGCGGCGTCTACAAGCACACTAAGCTGACGGATACGTACAACCCCTGGCTAACGACAAACCACGTGGTCCTGGTGGTCGGGTACGGCTACTCTGGGGACGATCCCGAAACTGGAGAGAAATACTGGATTGTGCAGAACACATGGGGTGACATGTGGGGGGAAATGGGGTACTTCCGAATCCGGAGGGGGACTAATGAAGTAAATATTGAAAGTATGGCTGTTGCTACATTGCCACGCCCATAAAATGAAAGAGCTCAATATTTTAAAGAAAAAATACTGATCCACTGCCAGAAAATACCTAAGCAACTAAATTGGCATTTGTCTTTCTCCAAAAAAATAGGTTTACCATTTCTGGGGCGGATTGCAATAAAACGGTCTTAGCCAGCGGTCTAAGAACAGTCAGTTATAGCCAGCTACCTGTCTTAGACGGTCTTGTAGCTTAGTCAGTCGTTAAGCCTGGTGCAATAAGCCGGTCTTAGATAAACAAGTGAGCAGTAGTGAAATATATGTACGAACAAGCATTCCTAAGCTTGGTTAGTTACGAGGGCCGCCATTATCCATA
Organism: Plazaster borealis; assembly: GCA_021014325.1. NCBI lineage: Eukaryota > Metazoa > Echinodermata > Asteroidea > Forcipulatida > Labidiasteridae > Plazaster > Plazaster borealis. The sequence goes on along the minus strand of CM037455.1, from coordinate 14,474,488 downwards.
GCAAACTGATACAGTGACAATGGCTTCATTAGATCAAACATTAGGCGACAATGGAGGGAAAACAAAAAACCCTGGGACAAAATTACAGACCGAGTAAACGCTGGCAATTATACGGTTTAGTCATAGGGCTATTTGCATGAAATCATCAACAACCAGCAGATAGCGCCATGTTTAAAAACAAAACAAAGACCGATCATTGCCAGCTCAGCACAGGCTTAAGATTCAAGACTGACTTAAAATATAGACTGTGGTATTGCAATCAGTTTATAATTAAAGACTCTCGAAGCGCATCTCAAGTTAGCCGGCTATAGTACTAGACCGGTTTAAGTCCACTTGGTGCAATCCGATATAGGGATAAATCCAGTTTTAGACAAACTGAACATTCGGTGATGCAAAGAATTAAAAAAAAATGTGATGACTGAGCGAACGAAATTATACGATCAAATATGTTCGGGTTGTCCCATTATGAGCAAAAATACTTCCGGTACGTTGAATGAAAACGGATTGTTGGATAGGGAGTGGGGTGGGGGGAGGGGCGATTGGGAGCCGATCGAACCTTGTTTATTAATTAGGCAGGTACTGTTATCATTGGCCTACTCTATTCGGAGACCATGTTATACTATTTATTAGGTGTTCGTGCAATATGAGCACGAACACCTCTTTGTTTTTGTTCTGTTTTTTGTTTCTTCTCCATCTTCTTCTTCTTCTTCTTCTTCTTCTTCTTCTTCTTCTTCCCTGGAACTCTTCTCTAGAACATAACTCATGATTGAAACTGAATTGAACCTTGAAACCCATCAGACAATTGAACCTCAATATGAAGACGGCACAGAGTTGATGACGTCATCAGGTGTCGAATTACAAGGGTTTTAAAGTTGAAAAATGACCATTTGCTATTGGCTGTATCTCCTTGAATTTGAAAGCTGCGATGTTCATAATTGAGCATCGGATAGATCAAGACTTGGGCAACATTTCAAAAGTTAACGCAAAAATCGTATGACCTTTGCTTCCGGTCGTACCGGAAGGTCAAAGTTTGCCTCTGTTTGTTTTTCTTTAAAAACATGAATTTCGGGGCATAACTCAAGATTAAAATTGAATTGAACATTGAAACTCACCAGATAATTGGACCTCAATATCAAGACGACACACACTTGATGATGTCATGATAACGTAATCAGGTATTGAATTACAATGAGTCAAAGTTTAATATTTGTAAACAACTCTTGAACCACATATTGGTTTTTTACAATCTATACATCATCGGATAGGTCGTTAAACGTTCAACAAACGCTACACAAAGTATGACCCCATTTGAACTTGACTTCCGGTTCAAACCGGAATTTGAAAAATTCACAAAATTCGTATCTCAAAAACTACTTATCACTTCAGCATAATTTTTGCATCAGGTTGTAGAACGTTGACCCTGCTCAAACTTTTGCACAGAAATAACACCATTTTGACATTTACATCTTGTCTTATAACCACCGGCATTAAAGCGCACGTTTGTGTTGACCCACTTTGATAACGCGGGATAGTGTAATAGCACGTGTACAGATACATATACATTGAACGTGTAGTTCAGTTAACATCAACTACATGTAGGAATACATTTAGCATCGCTGCATGTTACCTTGTATAATTATTGCGCACCCGGGCATAAAGATAATCCATGTAATACTTGAAAAATTCGTAACTCCTGAGCCACACATTGGATTTTTACAATCTATACATCATCTGAAAGGTCTTTTGAAAACCTAACATACGATACACTTATTGACCCTGACTTCCGGTTCAAAGCGGAAGTTGAAATTTAATGTTTCAAAATTCATAATTCCTGAACCACACAATGGATTTTTACAATTTATACATCATTGGACAAGTATGTAACAACTTAACAAACGATATACAGAATGTGACCCCAATTGACCTTTACTTCCTGTTCAAACCGGAAGATGAAATTTAATATTTGAAAAAATCAGAACTCCTGAACCACACATTGGATTTTTTATCATCTATACATCATCAGAAAGGGCTCCAAAGATTTAAGAAACGCTACACACTGTGACCTCATTTGACCTTGACTTCCGGTTCAAACCGGAAAGTGAAAGTTAAGTTTTCAACAAATTGTTGGAGGTTTACAATCCATACACTATCTAAAACGTCTTCATAAACTAAACGCGCTACACAAAATGTGACCCCTATTTGACCTTGACTTCCGGTCAAAACCGGAAGTTGATGTTAATTTTTTGGAAAAATTCATAACTCCTGAACCAGGAATTGGATTGATAAGGTATAATGACCTATTCATTCAATCACTCACCACGAACACCGTGTTTTTGTTAGTAAACAAAAATTCAATGTCTAGTTTGGTTTTTATTTATTCAAGAAGTTTTCATGGGTTGTATGTATGGTGTGTTAATTTATGAAAGCTAAAATGCGGGAATTAATTCACTCTTTAAAACAAATAGGCCTATATATTATAGATAACAAATTCTCATCAATATTTGCTGTTAAATGTTACACTGTCTTGTGCTTTTGACGGAGATAGTGAGTTAAAAAAAAATCCTGCAACTCCAATGACTGTGTTCTGATAAGCGCGTCGTTTGTTGTTTAACTATAACATTTACTTATGAGTCTACAACAATAAATCTCGCATTTTAATTCAAATTTATACATGTGTCAATCAGATGTTTGTTGTAGAATTGAATATCCATCACTGAAGATTTCAATCAAACAGATGATTTGTGTTTGTAATTATTATCATAGAAGTATTTGTATCTGCGAGCTTAAACTTACGTATTTGCATATTTTGTAAATATTTTAGAACTCAAAAGCTACGATTCGATAGAGATTGCTTTATAAGTGGCCATGATTTCTCTGAATCAAGTTTTTTTGTGTGCCATGTTGGTCACTTCAATAATATCCCATGGTGGTTTATCGGAACGGATCTTTATATGAACCATAATCGGATACGGTTCTTAAAAGAACGGCTTCGATAGTATCAAAGTTTCATGTAGCTTACTCATGGTCTTCGCCCCGAGTGCGAGATTTTTTTCCTACGAACTTTTTGTCCCCAAACGGGAAATTAACATGGGCTGGAGGAGGAGGGATTCAAAAGAGGTCGCTATCAAAATAAGTTTGTACACAGCTCGCCGTGTGGGGGGACAAAAAGTTCGTAGGGGAAAAAATCTCGCGCCCCGGGCCCCCGTCTCGACCCAAATCAACTGCCACCAGGGGCACGTTGCCACCTACTCCTGGGGCTGAATCAGGGTCACCTCCTTCACAGTCCGTAAGGATGTAGGCATGGGTATCATCCACTAGGAGCCGAAGAGCACTATAACTTCCCAACTTTTTACGAAGCAATTATGGTTAAGTGCCTTGCTCAAGGGCACAAGTGTCAAGACCGGGATTCGAACCAGCACTCTGCTGTTGACAACACCAAAGCTTGGGTTCGGTGAACTAGACCGCTCGGCCACGACACGCCCCATACCAGGGGCTATATAAGATCATACAAGTTGAGCAAACCACAGACTGCTCAACGGTCAACGAACATCTTGCCAATACAATGAGCTTTGTTTTTGGAAACATCTATCTATGGAAAGAAAAAAAATCCGCAATTTATCCGCAACTATAACCCTTTGTGGATCAACTTTCCCGCAACCTATCCTGGAAAAATTTTCAGAGGGTGCCTATCTATTTCCAGATATAAATACTATAAAGTAATAAATGTTTAACTAATGTGAACATTATTAATGGCACGTTCATTGTTATGTATTTTTCAGGGAATGTAAACACATAATAAATCTAGATTATTCACTCTAAAAACTGGCAAATCGGTGCAGTAATCGTTGGGCTGCGGGACATTTAGTAGCTTAGTACTTTTGGGAACTGCGTTATTTATTCGTACTCAACCTTGGGCGGTTGTTGAGGAGGATTTACTTCAAAATAACAAAACTACCGACAAAAAGCTTCTTTTTTTCAATTTGTCATTATTGTATAAATACCACTACTATAATGTTGTATGATGTTGTAAATGTGACCATATCCACTGCACACTCAGCTCATAACAGTTAAAAGGACTACCTCTTTCTTTAAATTAGGATTTTAGTTTTTTGCACAGACTCAACTTGTCTCACTACAGATTACAGATTGTATACACTGCTGTTGTGCAATCTATTTGAGCGATTTAGTGACATACGGTATTGGGCTACAAACAGAATTCTTGAAAAACAGAATCGGGTAAAATGTGCGCAAATAAATCTGCGCTTTTAATTGTTTGTGAATATAATAGTGTAAGTTTTTACAGGAGTAGGGGCCGATTTCACAAAGAGCTAAGATTGATTTTAAGCTGTGTATCAATCTTAATTATTCAGCAAAGCGTGATGTCACAATACATATCACATATTGACAGCTCATCTTAAGGTGAATCGTACTGCTTTGTGAAATCAAGCCCAGGGTCGTAAGGAACAAATAGTTGTTTTTATTAAGCCACACGTGTTGAGTGCATAAACTACCGGTACCTTTAAACAAAAATAACAAAGTAAAACACAAGCATAAATTAACATTTTGGTTTGCACCATTATTTTAAATCTAACGTGTAAGCTATTTTGTAACATCATTTCTATCATTAAAGAAAACTAAGAGGAGTACAGTTTCCTGAATGTGTTTTTGTACAATTGGGCCGATATCATGGCCAAGCATCGCTATGATAGCGCTGCTTGCTTACCGAGGGATTATTGGCTTACGGCCCCTATAATGTTGTGCTTTACAAAGTCATAACCGCAGAATTCTGCGGGAAAACAGCCGAATGAAATTGGACCCAGATCTTTCTAACCCAGAGAACTGGGAAAAGGTTGGTGGAACTAGCTGGTCCAATAACACTCTAGTTCAACCAATTACGTGACAACCTCATTACAAATGTTCATCTATTTCCATCCCACCCAACATGGCAACATGTTCTCCTGTCTTGCATCACTCAGATCAGAAATCAGTCTGAGATCTTTGAAGTTTTGAAACATATGTTTTAACCCCCCCCCCTCCTTCTTGATGAACTAATATATTGAGCCTTAAGTTGACAAATTTGAGAGTTTTAGACGACAGCTTTTTCCGAGAACCCGTCAGAAGGTCACAAGGAATCATTCGGTCTTAATTGGCGTGCGTGGACACACAGGAGAAAGAGAAAAGAAAACTAACTTAGATTTAAGGTGTCCAATTAAAATGAATATCTGGCGATGTAGGCCTAATGAAGGACATAATCAACATTAACAAGAAAATATCTAAACCTTCAGGCACGTCCTTGCCCTCTGACGACTATCAAACATGTGTCCGATGTGCCTTCCAACCATGACCTTGGGCGCACACATTATTAGCTGTTCCGACCTACAGTCGGAACAGGTTTTGTTTTCGTCGAGATTTTTATTGTTTTTATTATTATTCTTTCTATCTGCCTAAATCCCCATAGCATTTGAACACGATTTTGTTTATTCCTAATAACATTTTTAGTGAATATGAAAGACTTAAATCCTATATCATATTGAAGCTTAGGCCATGAAGTTGTTGTAAAATCTAATTAGCTTCAATTAATTAATTAGTTTACTAAGTTATAATGACATGAATATTTAATTAGCCAATCTTATTACCGCCATATCTCAAAAAATATACCCCCGATAGTCAAACTTTTTTCAGTTTTAGACTTCTGGGATAATGTAGATGAAATTGCCGGCCTAAAATGCAGAACGACGTCATCATGACGAAATTTATCGGGCGTTTTCACCCGTGTTCAAACACATGGGGATTGTGAAAACAAATCCGACTTCTAGAAACATAATTTTTCAATTAAGCTCAAATTTAACGTCCTAGAGTACACAAATGTTTCTTAAAACAAGAAAAGATTTTATTGACGGTCAGTTTAAAAGGATCAAAACTTATTAAAACATAGTCAGTCGAGAAAAAACCCAAATTCTCAGGCAAATTTAACGCCATGGGTACTAATGCCTAGAATTTAATTTGTGTTTATATACGAAAAGTGTCAATTTTTAAACGATTGAGGGCGCTATACGAGTTTAACGGTGCAGTTTTTTGCTTTTGCAACTCGCGATCAAGTCCTAAACCCTTTATGACCCGTGTTCAATTGCGTTTTTTGTAGAATATACATAGAGTCATCATCCCTGACGCCGACTGACACAAGTCTACGTTCGCTCACTCGAGAATAATATTATTTTGTCTCTCTCCAGCGCAGCGTCTTCTGACCGCTCAAATCAGATCGTTATTCGGGTTTCAGTGCAGCGTGGACGTGAAAAATAGACCGCCGTGTTCTGAGACGATGTGCCGGCGTGGTAAAATTGTTTGCGCTTGGGTCCCGTTCGCCGGAAAACGATGTTTTAGGTTTCTTATGCAAAGGCATTACTTCAGAAAACTGCCGTGTAGCAAAAAACTTACTGGTGGTTGCAATAAATCAATAAAAGGAATTGATTGAGGAAAGGGCTAGGTGTAGAAAAGAGAAATGAGCTTTTCCATGGCTAAACGGTCAGTGCTGGATTTGGGGGTGTGAAGAGCAAAAATTACAATACACTTATCTCATATATGAATGTACTGTTTTAGCCAAAACAAGAATACCATTTCAGGGTAGAAAAATTGTTACATTTACGATTTTAATACAACAGCATTTAGCTTTACATGCATTTACAGTTATTTTTTAGTAAACCCGTAACCGTTTCTGAAACGGTCAGTTACATGTGTAAAGCCCAGTTCATACTTCCCGCGAATGCTAATGCGAAGTGAATATTGACGTCACAAATTCGCAACAAATAATTCGCAAGAGTTGAGCCAAGCTCGACTTTTGCGAATATTCGCAGCGAAAACAGACTTGTGACGTCAAATTCATGTCAAATTCGCTTCGCATTCGAATTCGCATTCGCAGGAAGTATGAACCGGGCTTAACCGTTCGCATTTATTATAGTCCAATTTTCGCAACACTTTTTGAGGTTGATTTTTTAACAAATTTTGCGACACTTTTTGAGGTTGATTTTTTAACATTATTTTATCCGAACTGTAATAACGCAGATGTTTAACCGGTTGATCGGATGGTTAAACGTGTGACCGTAGGCTTACAAAGCCTGAGCATTTACAGTTGTTTTTCTAATTGTTTAACCGTATCTTAAATGGTTGGTAACACGCGTTTCATTAACAAAAAAACCCATTAACACAACCACTCAAACGATAACAAACATTGGGTCTTCACTGCAACATTTTGAATTTGTGCAATCACCCGGCCTGCAAAATAAACGATTATGTGCAATCGATTTGTTGTGCAACGCCCTCTAGCGTTCAATGTTTCTTGCAACTAATGCCGCATGCAAAGTAATGAAATAACAAAGACTTAAGCCTGTAAATTGGAAACGATAAGGGTGTGTGTGGCATGGGATCGTTTGCTGTGCAAATCGTGATCGCAATTATTATGGTCAGCATTTCACAGCACTTTTCAAGTGAATTTTTCAACATTTATCCGAACCATACAATTGTGAACGTTTAACCGTAAGATCTGTCACTTAAACCGTGTATCCGAAACAGGCTGCCTGCGCATTCACGGTTATATCTTTTAAACGTGTAGCCGTTTCTGAAACAGTTGGCGACCCGTGTAACAGCAGTTTCATAAACAACATTTCAAGTAAAAAAACCTGTTTACACAACCGGCATGTGATCAAAAACATTGAATCTCTTCATTCTTCATTGCAGCATTTTGACTTTGCGCAATCACCCATCGCAAAAGTGAGCATGCGCAATCGATTCGTGTGGAACGCCCCCTAGCGTTCAATGTTTCTTACAAATATTGCTGCACGCAAAGTTGTATTGAAATAACAAAGACTACGAGAGTTACCTAAAAGAAAGAAATTTTATTTTAAAACACGAATGCTTTCACTAAGAGTTATCCCAGACCATTAAAACTAATCCAGGTACAATGTATTTCCAAGATAATTAACGATGAAGTGACAAATCGGACCCGAGCCCCATGGCTAGCTGGCAAATTGTGCCGTGATTGCGCAAGCGTCAAAGACTGCCATGATATTGGAATCCTAACCGAGAGAGGACGTTCTAATAGGGTTTTCGTTAAAAGGCATTGGATTGGAATAAGTTATATACCATCGTGTTCCTTATCAAATTTATTAGTATGAAAAACACATTTTTGTTACTGTGACGTCATCAGGTGTCAAATTACGGTAATTCAAAGCTTTAATTAGTTAATCTTTGCAGCACCATATCTGAAGAAGACCAAAGCCGATTTTCAAACTTTTTTCAGTTATAGACTCCCTGGGCATTGGAGATTAGCCTTGGGTTATCGTGACACCATGTTGACCTTTTGTTCCGGGTCAACCGGAAGTGGGACCATATCTCAAGAAGTACACACCCGATTTTCAATTTATTTTCAGTTATAGACCCTTAGAGCATTGAAGATTAAACTTGGGTTACCGTGACTTCATATTGACCTTAACTTCCGGGTCAACCGGAAGTGGGACCATATCTCAAGAACTACACAACCGATGTTCAATTTCTTTTCAGTTATAGATCCTTTGAGCATTGAAGATTGAACTTGGGTTACCGTGACTTCATATTGACCTTAACTTCCGGGTCAACCGGAAGTGGGACCGTATCTCAAGAACTACACAACCGATTTTCAATTTCTTTTCAGTTATAGATCCTTCGAGCATTAAAGATTAAACTTCGGTTACCATGACCCAATGTTGACCTTTACTTCCGGGTCAACTAGAAGATAGACCATATCTCAAGAACTACACAGCCAATTTTCAAATTATTTTCAGTTTTAAACCTGTTGAGCATGTAAAAAAAACACGGAACAGCTTTGTGTTTGTTCACAAACACTTAAAGTCTAGTTATTATTATTTTTTTTTTTTTTACGTCGCTTCATGAAAACAATAACATTCAATGGGGCAACAGATACGTCACTTCCTTGGAAGCGCTGAAGTCGTACTACACGTGGTTGCCAACGTGCCATTGCCATGTGTTTCAGCCATTGATATCCATTAACAATAATATTGACTGCATATGACGTCACACTCTCAAAAAGCGCAATCCCCGAGGCCAAAAGGAGGCAGATCATTGGACGATAGCTGTTCTTTGTGCGTAAAAACGTGCGCGTGACCTCAGCGTACCTGTAGCGTTTTGCGTATGCAAGGGGGTCTATTGATTTTTATAACACACCTCTTGCTTGTTCTGTAATCTGGTTGGCTGAAACACTGTCACGTGGGGTGAACTAATATTGTCTGATCGCGCGCGCGTGTTTTGCGGGAATAGTGCCCGCCGGGCACTAGTCTTTGAAAACAGTGCCTGGTTACAGCGCCCTCTCTTGACTTGAACCGTGAACAGCAACTACAAAACTTCCTTTCTTTTCCAGATTTCTGTTCTTATTTCACATTTAAGACCGAGGTGTGTTATAAAACACATATTGACTGGCATAATTCGGTAACTAGTGTACCTCATTGCCAGTCAATATGTGTATACTATAGACCCCCTTACAGCGCGGAATGCACCTCCGAACAATGCGCGTCTACCATTTCCATCATTTTGGAAGTCAACTCTTTCGTGCATAGGGCGTTTACGAAACGAAGGCTCAGGCTCAGGCTTAGGCTTCAGGCTCCGTTCTCTCGTCTGAATCCCTGAACGCATAGCATCAAAGTCCCTCGGGGGAATAGACGTACACTAGTTACCTCATTGCCAGTCAATATGTGTATACTATGACCCCCTTACAGCGCGGAATGCACCTCCGAACAATGCGCGTCTACCATTTCCATCATTTTGGAAGTCAACTCTTTCGTGCATAGGGCGTTTACGAAACGAAGGCTCAGGCTCAGGCTTAGGCTTCAGGCTCCGTTTTCTCGTCTGAATCCCTGAACGCATAGCACGCGTATAGTCAAAACAACTGAGGGGCCTAGCTAGCCTGAAGCCTAAGCCTGAGCCTCTGCCTCCGTTTCGTAAACGCCCTATGCAAAGGCCCATATGGGTGTCGTATAAAGGTGAAGACCTGGGCCAGCCCTACAACAAAAAAATTATTGGCAGGATATACAAATATATATGGTATTAAATGGGAAAGACCTATGCCATTTATGGCGCCCAAATTTTAGTTTAGTTTAGATTTAGTTTAGTTTGGCAGGCACATGGGTTTATGATCCTTTCCTCGGTTACTGTAATTTCCAATGGACATGCTCATGCGGGTATAACCTTATGCAAAGGCCAAAATTGGTATGAGAAATACCCAAGCAATCCCGTGCGGGCAGAAAATATGCAAAGGTTTATTTGTTTATCATGTTATTGGAAAGACCTAAGCAAGCTATTGGGGCAGAAAAAGACCCTTGTTCACTTTCAACATTCCCCAGTAATGTTTATTCGCTGGTATCGCAAAACTGTCCACTGTTCCCGTGCAAGAAAGACCAAGTATTCTTTGATTAATTTGCCGCACACGTTCCTGGTCTATGACTCCACCACCCAGCTCGCGGAATTGAAACTTCCCGAACCGGTTCCGCACAGGCCTTGCCGAAGCAGTCCAGACAAGTGGGTCTACTCCAGATGCACCATATGATCATAGCCGACTGCCCACATCTTAATCGTGGCATAGCAGTCCTTCATCAGGCTGAGAACATGGTCGACAGCTGGCATACGGACCAGGTAGCTTTACGCAATCATCATCAATAATTGTGCGTTGAGTAGTGGAGAACAATCTTACGTGACGTTCACGTTGACTGTTTACAAGAGAGATCGGTGATCTTTGTGTGGGCTGCCAAAGATGATATAAATATCTGACGTCTGGCAGTGATAAGTCATTTGCACTACATCTGAACGAATGGAACTATACGAGTCATCTTTGAACCAGTGCTCATTTGTTCTCTAACCAAACAAAAAATAGCGTTAAAAAAAACCTACCATGACTGACTCCTTCAACCAACAATTTAATAAAATCACACTCAGAGAACAACAACGTGCAGAGGAGCGACACAGTACAGCACACCAGAGCCGAGTTTGCAGTATTATGACGCCGGGTCCACAGCACTCCGACTGTTCTAGCTGTATTTCGTCCTCCCCTGCCAGCACAGAGCAAAACCAGCCCGAGATGGGGCTCACCACCTCACAAAAAGTGGATTCGGGACACGATCCCTTACAACCTTTCACAAGATCCGAGAAAGCAGTAATGGCGCAGTACGTGGTTTCCAGGCCCGATTATACCACTCATAACGAAGGCTAGGACTACTTCTCTAAACGTTTTATAAACTATCTACCGGATAGAAGCGGTTCAAAATCCTGAAGAACCTCAAAGGAAAATACAACTTTGTTAACTACATCGGTCCGGCATTTCCGTGAGACCAGCAGCTACAGTTTTGGACAACGAGCAAAGCAGCAAGCCCGCGTGCCATGTCTTAAAATGAATTGAAGATGCAAAATCAGAAAACGAACCGCTGCCCTTCACCCCCCACACAGCCCCCTTGTGTTTCCAGGAGGAACGACCAGGGACGAAGCGCGTCTTGTGACAGTTCTACAATATGCCTATCAAACCTCACTGTTAGACAAAGCTGTTTAACCCTCCCTACAATACAAAGAACTACGGTTGACAGAGCCCGTTCATCATTTGAATCTTTTAACAAAACCTCAAGTTGTGCCTCCAAAACAGACCAGTTCCCAAAGTGATCCCTTCACGAAACTAACAATCGAGAATCCCCTGACCCTTTCCAGTTCATCACCAACCATTAAATGTGCATGTACGCAGCAGACCCGTCCTGATAATCAGCATTTCAGTGCTTCCGTTGAAGACACCAGTTCTGGGGATGACGAACCGTCAACACATGTGAACTATGGACGAAAGTCCGTCACTTGGTGCAGAACCTTGCCGAGTTGCAGCTGCCTCCAATCGAAATCCACGCATAGTGTCGGGCAATTGGAACCACAAACGTACCTGACAAATCGACACCAGCACCGTCGGAGTGCCAGCGGTCTGAGAAATGACCCAGCCCTTGGCCTCTTCGTCTTACCAAGTGCAATAAGACATCGATATCCAAAAACTCCAGCATCGCAGATACTGTCGTCATTGTTTATATAATTTAAGGTTGAATTAATTCGATTTATATTCAGTTTGCGGTAACACCACATGTGTATAATTATTACCTCATTTGCTGTGTAGATTTGTTCTTTGAGAAATTTTCTTACTAAATTAAACAACTGACAACTGACAATTCTAACAACTGAGCTATCTATAGCCCTATGTTGGCGCTCTCTCTATTTTGTCAATATCTTTGTTCGGGGACTGTTTTATTCACATACAATGTGGCCACTTTTGAAAGATACCTTTATCATAAGTGTTTTATGAAACATTAGTCGGTCTAAAATGTAATGTTTTACTATTAACTAGCTGATGCCATCATTATTCGCAACTATGTACTAGATTTAAAGTATCACGGCAGTCATTTTCCAGATATTGGATAAAGATCATTTAAAGCATTTGGGTCACTCTATTTAAATACCATCACAACACAGAAGGAGCGCATGATGATCGGGTAACACAACATTTTACATTATGTATAAAAACAAATTGTACAATTTTAAATGTCAAAAGGGATACAACCCGAACTTTCGATAATTGAGCTGGTAATTTTTAACATAAACAAATATTAAATTCCTGAATATTGTACTGTGACTCTGAAAGCTGTATGGACCTTTACGTGGTTATCCGGGTTCTGTAATTTGTTATCTGTTCCGACAGTACTTGAGCAAAGGTTCAAGGAAAGATTATCTTATAACGTTTGTCTTAAAAAGTTCCCCTTTACAAATTGTTGCACCACTTCACTAAACAAATAAATGTATAAATTATGTTACATGCTGAATATGAATAATTTGAAAGCAGGTGACATGGACAGAATTTTAAAATAAAAAAACAACTCAGCAATTACAGTTCATTTCTGTCAAGGCTTTTTCTTCTATCTGTTTTTTCTTTTTCGTTTTTCTTGTTTTTCTTTTGTTTTGCGAGGGGGGACATATCCAATGAGTACCTTATCTTTGTCGGCTGCAAGGTAAACAACACAACAATAACTTTTTCACGAAAGCGACCATTTTTCGAGGGTACTCGGGTTCACACATGCACAGCTTTAGTGTGTGGGTCCAGGGAACATCAATTCATCTGTTCAGATCATTAGAAAAAGAATTTTGCTCCCAAACAGAGTAATACAATCTGCCTTACGAGCGCGCCCAGTGGGTCCAGCATGTAATTTTTTTTTCCCGTGGCTGCTCGGAAGGTTAAATATAAGTAAGGGGGAGACAGCAGAGTTAAGGTCGATCAAGGTCTCAGTTGTCTGACTCATGATTGTTGAAAGTGCATGCGGGTCCGATCTTCGCAGATGTGAATCGAATCTGCATTACGCTGAGGGCGCCCTTTAATGCTTCCCAGGGAACGTGGCTCTTCCAGCTTACCCCCTCGCACTACAACCTTTCGTGGTCTTGGCTTGCTTCACTGTCATGCAAAATCAATAGCCACCTTTCTCCCCGTTGAACTCTTAAGCAAACACAAACACATGCTTTATGTAGTACACATTTTGTATGGAATGTTCAACATGGATTGCTAGTTTCAGAGTACGCGGGAATATGAGACATTGAAATAGGCCATAGCAGGTAGAAAATGGAGATCGTCTCACAACAAAAGTTTTAAAGAACATGAAAATCAGTAGTCAGAAGGTAATACAGACAAACAGATGCCGGGAGACCAGAGGGGGAATACATGATAACGTTCTGTGCCGGTAATTGTCTCTGCTGTCTATTATGCGTTTTTTGCAAGTACTCGCGAAAAGGATGCTTGAGACTGATAGAGGGCGCTAGCGATTGGGCGACACCAGAGCTGTGGGCGACACAAATGTTTGACCCATCAGACAATAATTGAGCTAATGTATTGTCAGTAACACATGCACAGATATGATGGAAAATGTGTAAAAAAATGCCCATAATGTGTCCATTTCTGTATGTGATCTGCTGTCGGGTACAATTTGTTCGATGTAACAAAGATGTTTGTATTCTCTTAAAAATTGTGTATTGAATGATATTGAAATAATAATCGAAGGGGGTAAAACAATCATTACCCGACAAGTCTGCTGCCACCTATCGTCTCCAATTACATTTCAGTGTGCAAACCTTGTGCACGTTCAAGGGATATTTTGTACAACCATCAGGAGATATTTAGAATTACATTCAACATAATAGGGGAACACTTCCATAATTAGGGAGGTTGTCAAATTTGTTCATCAGAACATGGGCAGATTGGTTGATTTTCAGGTAACTTTCTGCAGAATCAGGGAGAGTTGGCAGCTGTATAGTCCAGCTTTCTATATAATAGAACACCATTTTCAACCGGATCGTGTAAAATCTTATGACGTCCTTGTTTATACACATGATTCTGTCTGATGAAAAAAAAAAAATTCTTCAAAAAAAAAAGATTTTCAAGCAAGACCTTATGCAGATATCTGCTGTATCTACTGAATTAGACTTAACTTTATCCGCAATTAGGAACAGTTAAAGTGCACTGCAAATCACTGATTGCTAACACCACAAGGTACAAGATGTATCGTTTCTAGTGCATTTTGTTACCTAAATGGTATACCCATTATTATATCAAGCTTGTAGAGGTGTTTGCGTTGTCTGCACGCGGCAGATCATCCGAGGAGGAAAGTTCACAACAGACGCTCGGGGTTTCTTTACGTGCAGTTGCCAAGGTAATTAAGATGTTAATGAATTGAGACCAAGGTTAATTCTGTCTCATTTGTCAATTTACGTTTTTCAAAGAATTTCCTGTGTAAGATAGTGGTTACTTGTTTAGAAACCGGATTTCCTTAACAGCATTCGTCAGTCTGATGACACAACTCGTTGGCTGTAGTACACAAGTACTAGGTTTGACTTCTTTACTTTTACTATATGACAATATCGACAGGGTAAATAGGGTTTAACACAATGTATTTCGACAGCACAGTTTGCCAAGCACATGATATCGAATGCGATCAGAAACAACCCGACTGCTGTTGTCAACCGCAGACTGGGTCGCTCGCCCGGAAACTTTCGCAACTCTGGATAGACAAAGATGGTTACGGTCAGCCAGTTCAGTCCACGACATGGACCGATGTTGACCAATTAAAATTCAATTCGATCGGGAAAACTGATGGTACCGATTTCTCCTCGTTCACGCCTGGTAGACGTTACTGTGACCAAACCAACCTAACTAAGACTCACCATTTATCGGCCTCCCCGGAGAAACCTCCCCGTGATACCAAGCCGAGTGATGAGCCAAATCAGATGCACGGAGCTTGCAGAGAGGACATTATCCATCCTGAGGTCACGACAGAGTATGATTCTGCCCACTCTGACTCCTCAAATGAGCTAAAACATCAAGATGAAGATGCCAATTGGTATGTCAAGCGTTTCATTGAATATCTACCCACGGGCGATGATAATGTTCCCTATGATGAGCATTCCGAAGAATGCAACATTCCAAGAAAAAGTAAGTCCGTCTATGACCGTTACACAGAGTATTTTTCACCAAAAATTCGTAAGTTCAAAGGACGCTGTCTAGTTCGAGTTGTGTCGTTGGCGCACTCACCTCCTAACACGCACACTTTGCACTCAACGAGTAGATCAAAAGCAGATGGTGCGACGAGACCAACTCCAAACACCCTGATCTCAAGTAAATTGTTGAAACTTCCTCCGTTATCATCGAGTCCACAGACGAACCATTATCAGCCCGAGTATGGAGTGCACACGAGTTACGCAGAATTCAGAAACCCAATTGTCCCGAATGAGAGTGAAGCTGAAATCACTAGCTATCATTACGATGACAACATAAGATCAACGACCTCTAGTAGCTTCTCCTCGCTCCCTCGTATTTTCTCTCCAAAAGCGATCAAGAAAGATAACCGATGTGAATCCTTCTCCTCTACCCTTGTTTCTTCAAATGTCAAGAACTCTCTCGGCGTTAGTTTGAAGGGGGGACAACAGCACGATTTCCGGTTAAACGCTACCCTCCGTGAGAGATGCTCTACCTACCCTATCGAAGGCAACTCCGGTTTTCCAGGAGACATACCCAGTTCAATTGAAGGCAAATCGACAACATCCACATTTGGTAAAGGAACAAAGCACGTCACATGGTCTTGCAGTTTGCCGCGTCGCTTTGGGAATTCCGGTAGCAATCATCCATCGGATTTTACAACACGAATTAAACGCAGTAAAATGGATGCCCTTGGCAAGAGACACTTCAGGAGACAGAAGAACACCACTGACCAGTCCCAAGATATCTCAAACACTTCTACGGGTAACCAGAAGTCTCAACCTCAAGCCAAAAGACAAGGACCGTTTTCCTTTTCTGGATTTTTGAAGCTATAAATAAGCCTTAAAGTTGAAATTGTTCTGGTCGGACACGATGGCCCATTTCGGATCCCCGGACATGATCCATGTCATCGTCGGACACGGACCGGGCCCGATGGTCCGAATCCCGAGCCAAATCGGACACAGCAGTCAAAATCTATCATCGGAAACGAAGGTCCATTTTGAACATCATAATCCTCGTCGTCGTCGGGACAAGCCCGATGTTCCAGATCTCGGACACAATGGATCGGACGCGAGGATTAAAATCTTCGAACATAATGGGTCGAACATGATGGTCATATCGTCTGTTATCGGACACTATGGTCCTTTTTGTTATCGGACACAATGGTCCGTATATTTTATCGGACACCGGGGTCCATTTCGGACATAATAATCCACGTCGTCGACTGACATGGATCGGGCTCTATGTTCTAAATCACGGACATAATGGGCTGGACATGATGGTCAATTTCTGTTATCGAACACGATGGTCAGTATCTGCTATCGGACACGGTGGTCCATTTTGGACATAATGATCCATGTTGTTGTCTGACATGGATAAGACCGATGGTCCAAATCTGGACATAATGAATCGGACACATCTTTGCTGTTATCGGACACGATGGTCCGTGTACGGAAATACTGGTTTCAAAGATCAGTATTGGTGGGCTGCATGGCAGCCGGCCAAAACTGTTGTATTTAATCATGAATTTTCTTATAAATTATTTGACTACAAATATTGACAAGCTAAAATTGTCATTTACAGATGCTAGGTCAAATTTTTGGCCGATCTGACCTGACCCAAATTTACATTTAAATGTTTAAAATATATATTGTTAGCCCTATAGATTCGAGAAAGTTTCAAGGGTTTGCACGAAGAAAAACAAACAAAAATTATATTAAATAAAAACAAATTTTTTGGGTCAGGACTCCAACATTATCTCACGTCCATCAGCCACGTACAAAAATTGTTGTGTTACATTATTTTGTGCGTTGTCCGTGGCATGTGCAAAAGTTTGTGATATGTTTTTCGATTTGAAACAGCATCATTAAACTTTCGGCGAAAATCGGGCCATTCAGCTTAAAAGCGAGATCTCAACATTTAGTTTCGAATCTAAAAGTTTACCTGACAGGTGTAATTTGTCAGGTTTAAATAAAATATATTATACTAATTGTATTGTTTTACTTATATTTTCATTGTTTTTATTTATCCGTTCCATTAAAATAATGTGCAGTTATCGATGGTATTGACAGTTTTAAGCGTAATTTTTGTTATTCATAATATGTAATTTTACCCGGTATTTTAAAGGCATCGTACACGTTTTGTTATGACTCTGAAATGGCAATAAAAACTTACTTGGTGAGAAGTACAGCAGCTTTGGATAGTATAATGTATTTTGAGAGACTTTTTACTTCGAAGGACTGCGGTTATGGAAAAATATATCACTTTTTTATCCCCTCAATTTTTTTAAACTATTCTTCCTGCGTGGACCTAACCGCTCCAGATTTTCAGCAATATATAAAAACGCTACCACCTTTTGAAATGAAATTTTCACAGGTTAGTTTTTTGGTATATATCTACAACTATATAGGATTGAAACAAACAATAGGCTCCAATTACTAAAAGTGTTGTACGATGCCTTTAACCTATACTAATTTGCTCTTTCGAAGCACAAGGCCTCAGAAATTAAAGCAGTATAACGATTACATGAAATCGAAATGGACATTGACAACACTGTGACAACGACATTCCTCTAGCCATTCTGAATTACAGTTTCGTGTGCGGATGAATTTATATTGTATTTAAGTAGGCCTAAATGTTCTTGTTCTTGAAAATTATGTTCAATGAATAATAAGGAAGTACAACGTGAATAATTAATTGTGAAACAAAAATTACAATAAATTTAGAAGTTTTAATTTATGTGGTAACAAACTTGGTGTAGGCCTATACTTAGTATTAAAAAACCCAAATGTTCAATCATTCAATCACTAAAACCGAGTATTTTATAAGTTTGCCTTTCATAATGAATTTGTTTTCCGATCTCCGTTTTTTCGATTTGTCTAATTTATTCTACTTCCAGATATATTTTGGATTTTCGGAAATATGAATTTTCAATAGTATTTATAGAGACCAAATTTAGACTCTAATTTTCGAAACAAAATACAATTCTATGAATATATTATGTGAATGCACCATCTTAGCTGGTCAATGTGTGGCAATTAAAACAAAACCCGTATTTGTTCCAATTTAGCCTAGTAGCGCATATTGCAGCACAGGCTGTATACTCCCCCAGGGAGCTGAGATGGTTTAAGGATTGAAATAAATGGCCCAGTGACCAGGGGTAATAATGTTGGAATGCGCAGTAGAGTATATTCATATAGGTATTTCGCAATATAAATGTCCGTTGTTATTATTATTATTATTATAAATGGTGAACGGGAACATTAAAACAAAATAAGAGTACTAGGCCTAACTGTCTAAGTGTACGTAGGACACGCAAATACAAGGTGGGCATAACAATTCGTCTCAACAACTAGCAAATAATAGCACAGACATGGTCAAACAACAAATCAAACAGGTGCAAACATCCATTACATCAACAATTATACCCGCGTACCGATGACGTCACGGTTTGTTCAGCTGCATTATGAGATGTAAATGGGTATTGTATTTCCGACACTTGAGCAGAGACACAATTGTTTTCCGTTCTTATGCAAAGTGGTAAACTAACTGTGAACTTATCAGTATTAAGGTCCATTGGATATAATGATCTCAACAATGTACAAACAATAACAAACAACATATAAACCACACAATAAACATGTTGACTCAATAGTATACATAAACAACAAGTTTGGTGCAAAAACTCAATCACAATAATATTGGCCCCAAAAATTTGTTAAAAACAGGTGATATAAACCACAAACGTTCAACTCATAAACCCAACAATTAATAGTCAAATAATAAATAACTCAACAAGTTAACAAGAATACCAACATCTATAAACAAACAGATCAAGACAAAATTAAATAATGTTATCAAAGTCTATGAGATTATACTACGTTTTCATCATTTTAGTTTATAATTACAGGAAAATTTGGACAGATTAGATCTCAAAGTCTTGGTACAATTTTACGCAGCTCATGAAATGTCAGATGACAACATCCCGAGATACTGGGGAAGTAGGAAAGTAGGATGGTGTCTTTCATATATTATCTCATGAAGATAGCACCCTGTAGGTAGGATGGTGTCTTTCAGATATATATATTTTTTATCCCGTGAAGATAGCATCCTGAAAGTAGGATGGTGTCTTTCAGAAATATTTATCCCATGAAGATAGCATCCTGAAAGTAGGATGGTGTCTTTCATATATTATCTCATGAAGATAGCACCCTAAAAGTAGGATGGTGTCTTTCAGATATATTTTATCTCATGAAGATAGCACCCTGTAGGTAGGATGGTGTCTTTCAGATATATATATTTTTTATCCCATGAAGATAGCATCCTGAAAGTAGGATAGTGTCTTTCAGAAATATTTATCTTATGAAAATAGCATCCTGACAGTAGGATGGTGTCTTTCAGATATATTTGTCTTATGAAAATAGCATCCTGACAGTAGGATGGTGTCTTTCATATATTATCTCATGAAGATAGCATCCTAAAGGTAGGATAGTGTCTTTCAGATATACTTTATCACATGAATATAGTAGGATGGTGTTTTTTCAGATCTTTATCTCATGAATATAGCAACCTGAAAGTAGGATGGTGTTTTTTAGATATACTTTATCTCATGAAGATAGCATCCTGAAAGAAGGATGTCGTCTTTGAGATATGAGAGCATTCTGAATGTAGGATAATGTCTTCCCACATTTTATAGCATCTCAAGTGACACCCATATTGGCCTACGAGATAATTATCTAATGAAGACAACATTCTACTTTCAGGATGTCATCATCCGAAATAAATTATCTTGGGAAGTCGACATCTTACTTTCATGATGTTGACATCTTGCAGTAAATTATCTCATGATCTCAACAAGTTCGATGGCACTTCCAGAGCTCCATACAATTTGGTTGAGGTTATAAAACATCTTATAAAATAAGTGGTTGATTCTGTTCAAAGTTTAAGTTTCTTTTTTCCTAGAATAAGGTATACCCTCTATCAGCCATACTATCTCTCTTTCAACCAAGAAAAATTATGTAAAACCTGTCAAAAAACTTATTTATATAATTACCACACGTACATATTCACTTGAAGGACTTCTTGGATCAGGTTTCCATGGCAATCGCATCATGAATGCTGGCTTGGCTGGCCGGGTTGACTTCTTTTTAAGTCTTCCTGAGCCGTCCTAAGGGCCACTTTAGCGTCAGGGAAGTCAGGACAATGTCGTAAAGCTTCTTGGAAATCACTGATTCCAGACTGAAATCTTGCTGCATGAAACAAGTAAGGGGAACAAGAAAATGAAGAAAATGTCAATTAATATATAATGAGCCTTACTGCTTCGAAGTTATAATTGTCCAACAATTTATCTGTTTTTCAAAATTGCAACCTTACTTTTAATGAAAGAAGTTTTTTCAAATGTCTAAGCCTTAAAAAGTTGAAGAATTAAAACAAATTTGATAACTTTTGGAAACTGACTGGTGTTCCTGAACAGAAAATACTCCAGGTTTGCCCTTAACAATTTTAGTGACTGGCCAGCAGGGCCAGTTAGCTTGTCATTTAACTAGTCCGCTAGCTTTTTTATATGAATATTTCACATGAAATGGGGATGATCTAGCCAAACCACTTGGTTATATTTTGACTGGTCCTCATGTGTTTTAACAAGCATTTGGCCAATGGACCACTGACACTGCTAAGGGAGAACGCTGTACTGCTTAGCGAGTTTCTTTGCTAAGCAAAAAAATTAAGTTGGGAACCAGTGGCAAAAATTTTTACTTTGTGGATTTTATGGCTGGTAACCTGTTTCTGCTCAGCAATAATTTTGCTGTGCTTGGCAAGTTTTGGTGCTTACAGGCTTTATGAAATTGGCCTTTATTAAATTGGTGACCCCCTGAAGGAAAAACATACAAGGTTGGTTGTGAAACCATGAATTAGTATGAAACCAACCTAGCCTGTAATGAATTTGGCCTCTGTTGTAGTAAGCTATGGCAAAGGTGTCGTCCACATCAATGGCAGCCGTGTAGTCCTCCACAGCGTCATCAAAGTCCACACGGAGGTACTTGATCTGGCCACGGTTGTTGTATGCTTGTGCCAGCAGTTTCCTGATTCCAAAAAGAATTAATAAGCATTAATACAAAATAAAGGAATACACTATTATACAAACATAGGCCTGATGATTGAAAAGGGACTGCACTGGACACAAATTGTTTTTTTTATTTTATATTTGGAGGGTGAGGGGGGAGGTCAATTCAAACAGGTAGTTTCCAAAAAGCACATAGAACTAGGCCTACTAGGGGTGCGTTTTGGCGGCGGTAACCAAAAACTGTTTCGGTTGTTGGTCGTTGGTTCTGCTGTTCAGACTGAACGATAACCGAGTTGTGAGCTCGGTTACAGTTTTGGTTATGACGTCAGAAACAATCATTGGTTACAGCCGCCAAAACGCACCCCAGAATGGTTTTTCAAAATTTAAGGGCTTATTGTGATAAACCCTTTTGGAAATAAGGGTTACTGAAGAGCGGATATATACAAATTTATTTTGTCTACAGCAAAGTGCCATAAGTCAAAGTGAAGCTCACAATTCAATGCAAGTGCAAACACATACTGCGATTCATAAGCCAACTCCTTATAATAATTTTTATTTTTTTTACCAAACTATGAAATTACACAAACTTAAGACAACATGACAAGAAAACAACAGTTATCTGGCATGTGTGGAAAGCTTACAAAACTACATGATAAAACTACTGTACTTTTGTGGAGTCTTGGGTTAGGGTTATCATTTCAAAAAGGAGGCGGGCGGAGACGAGAAAATTACTTTTGTTACTTGGCCTAACAAACAAACTCGATCAACATGGGAACATAGTCAGTGTTAGCCAGCTGCCAGAGCGGATGTCAAGTTGTCTTTTGGACACCCTGTTTTAAATTTGGACACCCTGTTTTCTGTCATTTACATGTAAATGTATTGTAAGTGAAGAATCTGGACAGCAAGTTTTTAAATTTCCAGCAAATTTGGACACCCTAACCATAGAGCAAGGAGTCGACCCATTCAAATCCTGGCTAAAACCTTGCATGAGAACATAATAATATTATATAGGCCTACATTTTAAAGGTTCCTTCATCACCTTAGAACGAGCAAGGAGGAAGGAACCTTCATGGTTCGAGCACACGGGGGTGGGAGGGATTACACTGGCTCACTAAATTATAGCTACATGTGCAAAAAGGTGCAAACCTGACTTGAGTACACTACTCACTCTCGGTTAGTTTTGTCACAGGAGGCATTGCTGTCACAAATTACTTCCGCATTAGATTGTTCAACGAAATCCGTGAATAGTTTCTCTGCCACCTTATACTGGCCCAACATGAACTGCTTTTGGGCCTCTTCAAATGTTGCCTCCATTAGTGCATTAGGCCTACTAGTACTACATACACCGTGTAGAAATGCGGACCTTTGCTTTAGTAGTAGTACTTTTAAAACTCAATACAAAAACTCAATGTAACCACATGTCATCTCTTGTCGAGCAACGGTGGTGCATGCAACGTTGATGATCTGCAAAACACATTGAATAGCTTGCCACTTGAGGGCGCTGCTCAACACGGCTCTGACTTTATATAGAGCGCCGCCTGAGCTAGCGCATTGACAGAGTTTTGATTTCGTTCTGTTTACATTTTGTCAGTTCTTCAATCAGCAGATGAAACTGCACAAAAAAGGGCACCTGATTTGCTAACTGTCATTGATAACCCGAGCAGCACAAGATTAAATTGTACTACACATCTTCATGCTTGAAACACTGACCAGTTCGGTGACAATCCAGACACGGTTTTTCTTGGGGGTTTTACTGAGCAAAAAGACCGGTAAGTGAGTCAACTCGTCCTTTGTTGTGGTGATTGATATGTGACTGAAAACGTGGGAGCCTGCTCGAAATATTCCGACACCCCTATGTTCCGACAACCCTATGTTCGGAAAACCCTCGTAAGGGTTAGTGTTAGGAATAGTAAAATACTCCAGGGCTAGGTACTTACTAGCCCTGGTAGGACGTCAGTCAGTGCCACTGCACTGACGTCCTGGGTAGGCCTATAGGAAAGATCCTTTACAATGCGAACAAAATTTTGAGTAACATTTTAAAATATTTTTACCTAATTTGAGAAGCTGAAACTCCATTCACTTATTCTTGGTGCCTTTAATTACACTTTTGCTGAGTTCAAAACCTATCAAATACATCCATGAATGACATTTCCGAAAATAAGTCCAAGTTGTGCACTGGCGCTGCGACTCCGTCGTGTTGCCGCCCCGAAGAAAAAGCGTTCAGTGTTACGCAGAGCCGTGTATTGGTGTTATGGGTTAGACAGCGCCCTCTTTTGTGGACTTGGTTCCATGTCAGTTGAGGTTGTCGCAACGAATGCGTCAATTTCCATTTTATTTTCACAATAATGTCATCCAAGGATAAAATTGGCAATTCTGAATAGAGCAGGCGTAAGGTTCAGGACACAAGGAACATGTGAGTCACATTTCAGCTTCCTCAAAAAGGTAAAAATATGATAAAAAATGGTAATAAATTTTGTTGCAATGCCTGAGGACCTTTATACCCTGGACTCCGTCGCGTTGTATGCAACGGAGGAGTCCAACCTGGGCTAGGTACATACTACATGTAGGTAGTGGAATTTACAAATTTTGAGATTTAATCTGATTGAGTTGTAAAATGTAAGTAATCTAGTTGGATTGGATAGAGCTCTTTGAGACATTCATTTTGCTACTTTACTTGTGGGGATCGGTTCTATGAAAACCGGACTTATGGAAGGTCAAAGTTCCAAATATTATTTGACCTTGTTTACATAACAAATTTTGTTGACCGTGTACAAGCGCAACGTTTTCGCCGTTGCACACAACATCCGATTCCCCTCGAGTAATTGAACATTTCCCAAGGGCCGTATCAACGTGTTTGACAATCAAGCGTGAAAAAGCGCGACAACTAAAGTTTTAATTCCAAAAGTAATTACATATTAATTAAATACTAAACTAACTGTCATTTTCGGTTCATTATGGGGCCCTAAGAGTAAGAGGATAACTACTTACAGTTCTCAACATACTGCCAAGAGGTAAACAAAACTCAATGAAAAATATGAAAGATGATTAAATGACTTCAAGGAGACCCAATAAATGTAAACTTTATCAAAATTTAATACTTCACATTCATAATTAAAAGTTAGGCAATGTATCATATATGTGATACATTGGGCAGACGAGGTGTTCTTTTCTCAGAATCAAGTACACGTGTACATTGTACAAGTTATTATATATAAATATCTTTGATTGTTTCCCACACCGGGACTTGTTTGTTGTGGCTTTTCTCAATACAATTACCTCAAATTTTTCTCTAACAGGTCAGATGTAATTTCAGCCCTCCTCCCCTCCCTTCCAGCACCCCCTTTTTCAGGCACCGCCCACCAGAATGGACTTCTTTGCTCCAATTTTGAGCGCAACGATTCCTTAGATCCAGCTACCCCCCCCCCCTGTGACAAAACCAGTGGGGGTGGAAGCCTCCCCTCCACCAACCCTGCTCATCAGAACCCTTTCCCCCTCCCCGTAGCCTAATGGGATACAAAAATACGAGTCATGGTTTGATACTGTATAAAGCCCCTACACAAATATGTCTTGAATTTCCTCAGATTAAACTCCCCCCCCCCCCCGAGACAAAACCAGTGGGGGCCACCCCCACAATTCAGAGCCCTTGCTCCCCTCCCCAAGATGAGATCCCCGAGCTTTGATTTTTCCAATGCATTCTTTATCAAACAAACATGACAGGTTAGCACAAGATAGCAAATAAGATTGGGGCGAAAACTACAGAGACATTGGTTTCATCGCACTGTCAAAGTTACTTGTGGTATGCAAGGAAACAGTTTCTGGTTTTGTTCAGGCAGAGATGTACATTACACTTAATGCACTTGACGTAAGAGAATACGCCTGGAGCGCAAAGCTTGCATCGCTGACGAGAGTTATCCCATGCCGGAAAATGATCAAAGTTGTCCTTTTTTCATCTTCTGTGACGTTCAGTGCAAGTCTTTTGCGCGGAGGAGGCTGGTGTGCAAGGATTGCAGCTTCTTCGAGTGAAGGTCTTCCTCGCCCCCGTGGTTTGTCTCTCCCTGCACAAAGACTGTGCACAAGATGACTGGAACTTCCGTAGTGGCAATATTTGTTTTTGATCAGTTCCGATCTCTTTGTGGTGACGTCGGTACAGCATCCAGGCGTTAACAACTGACACTACGATAGAGTGCCACCACAGATAAGTATACCATCTGCATGATCTCATGCCATACTTGTACATATTAGTACACATATCGAGCAAATCGATCCCACCCATGAACTTATTGTATTCATTGACAATGGCAGGCTTGTCGACCTCTACATATTTCTTCTGTTTTTTGTCCCATCTCTTTGCTTTTCCGAGGGGCTCAACACCAACAAACGATGACACCAGGCTGATGACTTTGTTGTCACACCATCGGACACAGACTGTGTTGGTGTGGTCTTCAACCTGCTCCTCTGTTGCACCACGTCCTCGCTTCTTCATGGCCTTGTCATCAGATGCCTTAATGTTTTTTACTCTGTTCATCCTTATGGTACCAATGTAAAAGATGTCCCGTTGTTTTAGTTTCTCAACTAGAGGGACACTTGTGAAGTAGTTGTCAGCGTAAACCTTGAAATTCATACCAGCTGGTAGGGTGTCTGTCAGCTTCGCGACAACGGAGCTGCTCACGCCAAGGTCTGATGGCTCTGAAGTCCCCCCTTGGTATACATCAAAATCATGCAGGAATCCGGTAGACCCAGAGCGTCCCCACATTTTGAATCCCCACTTATGTGGTTTATTCGGCATATGAACCTTCAAGTGTGATCTGCCTTTGAAGGGAATCATTATTTGGGTGACAGACTGGCATTCTTCTGAAGGAATTTTCAAAAAGTTTTCTCGGAGTGCTTGTAGCCATTGTCTGACCTTCCACAGCTTGTCCTTTTTCATATCGTCAGAAGCCCTGTTATTGTCAGTGAAGTGGATCACTCTGGCTAGCTTCTCAAATCTTGAACGAGTCATGACATTGGCAATACGATCATAGCGTGTCTCATTCTCCCAGTAGCTTTCCCGTACATCGTCACGTGCAGCAATCCCGCCTTGAAGGGACAAATCTGAATCGTCATCATCACCTTCAGACAGCATATCGATGTCACTTTCATCTCCATTGTCAAGGAAGTTGAGCACATCTTTCACCGTTATTTGCCCAGACATATTTGGGAAAGTAACTCAGCAGAGGTGGCTAATAGATGCAGTAAACTGTTGGTTCTGAATTAAATTAGAAAAGAAACAGAGGCACTATAAAATACAATCAATTGTACGTGATAGTCTGACCATGGGGATGGCATCATGATGATGGGATTGATGGTCCATGACAAAAAATGATAATCAGGTTCAGAGTCTGACGAGGGATCTGAATCTGAATCTATTTTATTTCCCAAACAAAAATATAAACCATTATTGTCTTTCTATTTGAAATTATGGTATTCTGGATTTAATAAATAATTAACAAAGCGTTCGCTATGACGACGCGATACATAAATGTAAACAAACATGCACAAAGCACTCAAATGGTGTACATGCATGACGTGCACAAAATCATGCCACGTTTGCCCTTTTGTATCAAATACTATACAGTAACACCAACTTCATAAAGCAAATACCGGTATTTACAAAAGTAAAACTACAATAACTCAGAAATTGGCCGAGACCTCAATAAGATACTACTACATGTATTATAAAATATGATCATTATGTTGATATATGTACTAACCTTCAATGTGGAATATCGTCAGCATTTTCAGTATGTGAAATCGCATGAATTTGCATGTACCATCGCCATATTGAAAAAGCTGTAGAGTGGACTACTGAGGATGCACACAGCATTGCAAACGGCCTCTAGAGGGGGCTAGACAATTTATCAAATAAGCTACAACAGGCATTTAGGGCAAATATTTTATTATTAAGTAAAGAAACACATTTTAATAATGTTGTATCATATATGATACACAAGGCACTACAGGTTAAAATTGTAATTAAATGTGTATATTGATTGTCGTGGTTGTTTGCTCCACTGATGCTGTCCTGTTAATAAGTCTAAATTTATTGTACGCCAGCAGTAGACCCAGAAACTGGGGCGCTGTACTCCTTTAAAAAAGAATTGACTTCTTTGACCGAAGAAGTCAATTTTTGTTTTAAGGAGTACATTAACTGGGTCTAAAGTATGCCAGCATAAAGTGCTTGCTTACTGATAGAGATGCAAATTCAAATTGGTATTCAATCAAACACAGGCTATCTTCTTTTGCATCTTTTGTAATTGTAACAAAAGTTGATTTCCGTTGCAAAGTGTGTTGTTATTTTTCCTCTCACCTGCTTTACTTTTAATGGTGCTCTTAAGGACATAGTGTTTAGTGGCATTTATGGGAAACGCTTGATTTCCATTAGTCAAAGATAGTTTAACTCAGAATAATACCATTGTACTGACCCAAACATCACTTCCTTGAGTTGAAAAGTGCTGCTCATTGGATGGTCGACAAAAATCACCAGTACATGTACCTTGCCTTAAATTTAGTAGTTTTTACAAACTTTTCCTACAACTGTATTCTTTTCTTAGGAATAATTTGGTGAGCCAACATGGCGGAGGATCAGCTTGAAGCTCGTCAAGCTACAATCGACAACTTGTCTGCATTCATCGAGACAAGCCAGAGCCAACTGGATTGCTTTCTAGGGCAGCTGAACTGGAACAGAGAAGAGCTTCTTGTAAGTCAAGAGTCCACGCTATTCTTTTATTTACCTCTTCCTTAATAGTCTGGCGTGGCGGGTCGAGTTGTCAAGTGCACTGCACTCGAGCTCTGGTGTTTCCAAATAACAGAGTGTGGGTTCGAGTCCAGGTCTTGACACTTGTGTTCTTAAGCAAAACACTTAACCTTTATTACTTCATCCTTAGAATGGGACGTAAAGCCGTCGGTCTTGTGTGTTGTGTAATGCATGTAAAAAAACAGTTAAACTTATTGCTAAGAGTTCGGGGTTTGCCCCAGTGTTTCTGGCAGTGTCTGCTGAGTGTGCTGCAGCAACTTGTTAACACATACAACAAGGTGTTACATAAATGGCCTCATAATTCAAAACTTAAACAATCTGTCTGGAAATAAATTATGATTTAAGCACTTTTGAAACGCCCATAGATAAAGCGTTATATAAAATCTAGTTATTATTATTATTTATAGGCCTAGTCATATCATGCTTGTAAATTGTAAGCCAGAAAAAAACCCACCTAGGTTCTGCTTATTGTTTGTGAATTATGTCATGTCAGTTCAGAGTTTTTTCAAGCCAAACCTTGCACAAGATCAGGAATTGAGACATTTATTAACCTGTCAATATAAGTCAAGATTTTTTGTTGGTCTAATTTGTTCTACAAATTGTTGTTAAAGAAGTGAAACTGCCAGCACAGAGATGATGCCAGACTCAACCCTTGTTACGACCAGACCTTTAGATTGATAGTAACCTGGAAACCTATAAGTAACAATCTGAAGAGTTCAGGGCCCAATTTCATGGCTCTGCTTACTGCGGAATTCTGCGCTTACGTTTATCATAGAATTGTGGTGCTACAAGGGCTCCTTAAGCGCAGAATTCCGCGGTAAGCAGAGCTAGAAATTGGGGCCCAGTTAAGATTATCTGATTCTTTTTCTTACCTAGAATGAAAAGAGGATGAAGGTTTGTCCAGTTAATTCACATCACCTCATCCCTGAGTCTTCGCTGCAGAAACACACCGAGGAATGTCAGCTGGTGGCTGAGGGCTACACCAGACAGGAACAGGTAAAATCCCCATGGCAACTGCCAGGTGCAGGCACCAAGCCTGTTATACCACGTTTATAGATTGTGAAATTATATTGGTTTAGAACCAATCACGTGATGTGTTACAAAGACCATGGCCAGGGGAACATGAGTGATGTACCTCATAGGATACATTACCTTGATCGTGCCCACCATTTGTCATTTCCAGCGCCCCGGGTTCAACTGTCATGAGGCTGGTACTAGGTAAATTTGCCATAGGGAAAAGTGAAGCAGTATTAGTGTCAAAGACCTGTTCATCTGCATTTTTAAATGTGCTAATTTCATCTTAATATTAATGTTGGAAGATGACAATAGGTCGCCTCCAAAGAAGAGGAATCCATTACCATGGTATACCGAAACAATTGTTGCATGCTCTATGAAGGGACCCATTGGTTTTGTACACCATGGACCCTAACACAGCTTGCAACGTTTGTATACTAGACCAATCCAGTACTTGCCTTGTACAACATGTACAAGGCTCTTTATAAGACTAGAGCGTGCTGAGTTTCGTATTGTATTAACAGTGCAAAGAGGTTGTACTGAGTATTAGTGTATAGCAAGCTATGTATATCAAAATTGTATTTTTGTAGATAAGTACTATATTTTTGCACTGACTGTCTGACACGAACATATTGGGGCAGCCACAAGCCAGGCGGGCATCATGATTGAGTGGATGCACATGTAACAGCATGTAGATGTCACAGTACACTAAGGTTAGCATGGCAGTGGTGCAGCTGTAGAATTCTGACCAAGTCAGGCTCAACGAGGGCGCTGCACTTTTTGGATTTGAAGTGTGAAACCCTTTTTTGGGAGTTTGTGTAACTGTCTTACACAAGGCTTTATCTGTGTTACCAATTCCACATATAGCATCATATCACAAAGACAGGCCTGGGGCCCATTTCACAAGGAGCTAAGATTGATTTTAAGTGCGAATCAATCTTAACTGCTAAGCAAAGTGTGATGTCACAATACAAATCACTATGGTAATACTGACAACTCATCTTATAAATGATGAATCTTAGTGCTTTGTGAAATCGAGCCCAGGCCTACTAATGTTCTATTTAGTTGTATTTATGTTGGCCGTAGGGGCATGTATGGGCTAGGGAATTCTTGTGAATGCCCTACTTTAAATAAACCCCAATACTAATTTCTTTAAGTTTACTGACCCCATAAAGATGTGCTACTTAATAGTTGCATAAATATTTTACCATCGAATCGGCAAAAATCAGGCAGGGCACTTTAGGGGAAATATAATTAAATAAGTCTTACTGGTTCAATTTATAAAACATTTGGTCCATCAACATAAACGCTGCGTTTTTTAGTGTTATTGTTTTTTGTTTTTTTTCCCAGAAAGATATTCAAAGCACACACTTTTTCTACTCCAAGTCAACCTCTGTGGTACCTGTGCTGATAGGTAAGCACACTAAATGACAAGAGATTGTTTATTCTTTACATGGTATGCAGGCCTGATAATTTGCAGTTAATGGGTGTGTACAACATTGGTAAGAGTGAAAATATAAATATTCACAGATTTGCACACAAGTTAATTGGTATAAAGATGGTCATGTTGGAAAACATCCCTTGAAATGTTCTTGCTTGAAATGCTACAGTTTTTGAGAAATGAATAAAACAATTAGTTTGATCTCGCAAGTCCAAAACCAGATGTTTGAAAACAGTGAAAACATATAATTGGGGCGTGAGGCAAGGGGCGTGAGGCAAGGGGCGTGAGGCAAGGGGCGTGAGGTAAGGGGCGTGAGGCAAGGGGCGTGAGGTAAGGGGCGTGAGGCAAGGGGCATGAGGCAAGGGGCGTGAGACAAGGGGCGTCAGGCAAGGGGCGTGAGGCAATGGGCGTGAGGTAACGGGCGTGAGGCAAGGGGCGTGAGGCAAGGGGCGTGAGGCAAGGGGCGTGAGGCAAGGGGGGTGAGGCAAGGGGCATGAGGCAAGGGGCGTGAGGCAAGGGGCGTGAGGCAAGGGGCATGAGGCAAGGGGCGTGGCACGAGGCAAGGGGCGTGAGGTAACGGGCGTGAGGTAACGGGCGTGAGGCAAGGGGCGTGAGGCAAGGGGCGTGAGGCAAGGGGCGTTAGGCAAGGGGCGTGAGGCAAGGACCAGAGGCATCAAGTCATTCACTACTGCTAAGTCTTTCAAATAGGAAAGTTGACCTTTGACTTTTTTGTTGACAGATAATGAAACGCAGAAAGAGATACTGTCCAAAGTCCAAGGTAAGAATAATTTGCTCACTAACTTTTTGAGATATCGCCAAATATCCGAAGCAGTTATTTCCATGGAGGAAGAATTATTCGTAATTAGAATACACGATCTATGAAACGTTTCTCAGGTTGACAATTTTTTGAATCCCTATCTCTGAAACCACCTTCCTTAGAAGGGAATTGTTTCTCAAAATGTTATACATTATCAACAGCTGCAGTGCTTCTTACTAAGTAATTTTCTATGGTCATTATTTTTCAGAGTAATTACCAAAGGTATACCCTCCCTTTAAAGGGACCATATACATTTGATAATTGGAACCCACTGTTTGTTTCAATCCCATATAATTGTAGATATATAACATAAAACTAACTTGTGACAATTTCATTTTAAAAGGTGGTAGCGTTTTTGAAATATTGCAGAAAATCTGGAGCGGTTTGTCCACGCAGGAAGAATAATCTGAATTGGGATACACAATCTGAGAAACGTTACTGCAGTGACGCTTCTCAGATTCAAATTTTTGGGGATAAAAAGTGATATCTTTTTCCATAACCGCATTACTTTGAGGTGAAAACTTTCTCAAAATGCATTATACTACCCAAAGCTGCTGTACTTCTTACCAAGTAAGTTTTTATTGCCATTAATTTTCAGAGTCATTACCAAACGTATACAGACTCTTTAAACAAGATGTGAAACTGAACCTGTGAACTGACTTTTGTTCTCTTTCAGTGATGAGCCAGATCATTTACTCGAGGCAGGTGGTTTCACTCATATCACTCTGTGTCGTCTTCTACATATATCCTTAAATTGTATCCTCTTTGAAAATATAACCTTATTGAGGGCATTTACAGGTTGTGTCTCATGGGGGCACGTTTTGGCAGCCCCTATAGTGCAATGAGTTCGGTTGTGCTGTGGTTATGTAATTGTTCAAATCAAACTGTAACCAATGTACAGAATTTGTAAAAAAAAAAAGGATTTTTGATAAGATATTTCTATAGCACCATATGCAAAAGCCTCAAGCGCTTAAAGGTATTATATATGATTGGTAAGGATAAAAACATCATTGTTTAATTTTAGTCTGAAAGCTTATTGATTACTAGAACTATACTAGAAGTTCATACTAGAATGATTTTTTCTGTGAAATATTTTCCTCTGAAGAGAAAACTATCTGAAAACCTAAAAAAGAAAAACCGCAAGAGGTGATTTTGCTTGTTACAATGGAATTAAGGACGATGTGTTTACATGCTGAAAATTGTTTATGGTTTTTCACTATTTTCTCCTGACTTTAAGCAACGGATTAAGCCTATTTTGTCAGGTCTATCAATCCTGTATCATCACTTTAACAATTATGGTACACCTACCTCGAACAACAAGTGAAACAAAATTAAGAAAGTGGATTTAAAAAGCACAAAATTAAGCAGCACGTGCACCCTCAGCAATGATCCCAGCATCTAGGCTTTTACAGTGATACAAAAATAAATCTAATTTTTTTTCAATGAAGCAAAACAATCCATAATTTATGTTAGTAAATTTCTAAACAGCGACTTATATTTGATGTCAAGGAAATAAGCGCTCTATATTTTTGAGAATAGGTATTGGGCCCTGATGTATGGTAAGCACTGTATACTCGGTGCTTTTCCAAGTCCACAGAAAAAGCCACAAACTACTCAGTGGGATTCTAACCCCTGACCCCGCCATTCTGAAGCAGATGTCTTATCCATTATACCACCGAGCATGCTCGGTGTCGAGAGGCCAGTTTGAGTCCTGTGATTACATGTAGAAGGGGGTATCGGAAAGATTATCTTGACAAAATTGTCATTCATTCACATGAACATTCGGCAAACAGACTTGCAAAACAAGCTTACAATGCTCTTCTCCATCTCAAAAAGTGCAACAGAATACGGTGTTTGAATCTAACTCGATTTAAAGTCTTCTTTATTAGTAATATGGTAAGGAAGAGTAACAATAATACTTGGTTCTTATAGCTCACATCCTAGTAGTTAAATCAAGGCCCTTTACAACATTATTATCCCTGTTCATCAGGAACTTGGATGATTCAGCCGTCAGAACTTGAATCTAATGCGCTAGACCGCTCGGCCAAGACACAAAACCTATTCCAGCGGAATCATTCAAATTCTGCACTTGGCTTGTGACTGGAGTAGGCATAGTTGAGCTCTGTTTTTTTTTTACCGTGTGATACAATTGACAGAGTAATATTTGGAGTAACTTCACGCACCTTAAAAAGATTTCATTCATGTTTGTATTTTTGTTTTTTTTGTAGGAAGCTTGGCAGACAAGAAGGTTCCCCGTACCGTGGAGCGTATGGATAAGACATTTACTTCAGCAGAGAAGCTTGCGATTTATGAAACGATCATAGAGAAGTCCAAAGCTACAAACAGACAGAGCGCTATCTCCCTCCAGGAACTGGAACTGGATCCTGATGCTCTGCTAAAGAGAGGTGAGCAGCTTTCTGATTTTAGAAACCTGAGTTCCATTTCATGGCCCAATTTCAAAGGATTAAAAAAACAAGGTACTTGTACAAGATCATTAAAGAAAACAGGTGAGGTTATTCCACATCCCCTTCCATCACACAACACACAGTAGCTACGGCTTTATGTCCCATCCGAAGGACAAAGTAAAAATAGTTAAATGTCTTGCTTAAGGACACAGGTGTCAGGACTCGCACTCGAACCCACACTCTGCTGGTCAGAAACACTTGAGTCAATTGAGCTTGACCACTTGGCCTTGACACGCCTTTAATTAAAAGTGGTGCATTTCCCTGGGACACAGAAACAACTGCAGCCGCTCTTTTCAAAACATGGCTTTCCATGGCTGTTGCATCCAGTTCACTGATGCTACACTCTAGCCATGACTACCTGCCCCCCCAAAAAAAAAACAGGTGCTTCTATGATTGACCTACAGATTACCAACAACCCTTGGAATAACGTCAATCAATTGCAGTCCAACATGCTTGATAACATGAGTTTCTCATGCAGCACTAGTATCCTGCTATTAATAATAAGAGCAGTTCTTCCATAGTGCTTTATCATCTCAAACCTCGAGCATTATTTTTGAAGATCCTTGTTAGATCCTTTTTTTATAGTATGCAGCAAAATATGCAGCCAACAATGTTAAAAACACCAGAGTAAACGATAAGTGTACTGGGTTCTTTTACAATGTACCAGGCATTACACAACACATGGGAACTAGGGCTTTATGAAGCAATTACGGTTAATTGTCTTGCTAAAGGACACAAAAAGTGCCATGACCGGGACCCGAACCCACACTGTGACACAACCACCAGAACTTGAGTCCATTGCACTTGTAGACTGCTCGGCCTCAACACTCCTGAGCTAAGCCATTAGTCATGATTTACAGCCCATTAAGCACCTTCTATTACAGACAAAATTGTACCACTTGATGGTTGTCAGGGTACCTAGATGGTTTCAAGTTGCATGTTTGTTAAAGTGGCACATCCATGTTTGTGAGAAGTACACAACACTCACATGTTTCATTTGTGGATCAAACGAAAGGCTTCATTTACGTGCCACACAAATTTTAAACTTGACATGGCAAGAAAAAAAAATGTCAACCATAATTGTTTTTAACTGTTTTATATGAATTATGAAACCAAGGATGCCTCAAAAGCAAACTTAATCAATTTGACTTGGGAAACTTGAGGAAACCTAATAATAATAGTGGCTTCTTACATAGCGCACATATCCGTCACTCAGTGACGCTCAAGGCGCCTTAATGTTCATTATTTTCCTGCAAGGTATTGTGGAGCTACATTTTTGAAGTATGAGACCAAGTCCTTTTACATTGCACCATGTAGTGGTTTACAAGATGCTTTGGCGCAATATGCTGCCGATCAAACCAGGAACACCGGGGCGAACGCCTTCTCTTTTCGATACGTGCACTGGGTTCTTTTACGTGCATTA
Organism: Plazaster borealis; assembly: GCA_021014325.1. Classification (NCBI taxonomy): domain Eukaryota; kingdom Metazoa; phylum Echinodermata; class Asteroidea; order Forcipulatida; family Labidiasteridae; genus Plazaster; species Plazaster borealis. The sequence continues at coordinate 14,438,903 of CM037455.1, read as the reverse complement.
CACAACACACAGGACCTACGGCTTAACGTGCCATCCGAAGGACGAAGCATGTGGAAAGTGTCTTGCTTAAGGACACAAGTGTCACGACTGAGATTCGAACCCACACTCTGCTGATCAGAAACACCAGAGCTTGAGTTCGGTGTTCTTATCTGCTCGGCCACGACACGCCACAGTAGACAAGGGTGCTTGAAATGGACCAGAAACACCGAGGTAAACCCCCCTACTCTTACACGATTAGTGTTCTGGGTTCTTTTACATGCACTGCTTAACCTAGTACACGGGACCATGGCTTTACGTCCCATCTGAAGGACAGTAATTTAAGTGTCTTTTCTGAAGGACATGAACGTCTTTACCAGCCATTCCTGGATTCAAACCCACAATCTGTGAACGACAGAACTTGGAAACGGGGCACTAGACCGCTCGGCCACGAATAAAATAATTATATTATTTCTCTGTTTAATTTAAATTTTATAGATGAAGGACTTGTAAAGAAGAGTAGACTGGAGGTGTTGGCTGAGTTGAGGGACTACAAACGACGTCGTCAGAGTTACCGTGCTAAGAATGTTCACATCACTAGACGATCTCAAACAGAGGTACGAGGATTTGTCATGTATATTTTCTTCTTCACAAACTTTTTTCTTAAGTCGAGGAACTTCAAAGGAAAATCAGATTACTTCACCATCAAAAAGGACTACATAGAGGAGGAGATATTTCAGTGATGATAAGTTTCAGACTCGTATCTGAATTCAGACTTTTCAGCTTGGTAACAAAAAAATGCTATGTTTGTTCTCAAAATTAAATAAGTCAGGCTCATCCGAAGGACAAAGCAATTATGGTAAAGCATCTTTCTCAAGGATACAAGTGTCGTGACCGGAACTCGAACCAACGCTTTGCTGATCAGAAACACCAGAGCTTGAGTCCAGTGCTCTTAACCGCTCGGCCACTACAAGGGTTTAATATCAAAAGGTGGAAATGTCATCATTTCAACGTACTTCCTAAGATCAGGATCCAAGTTTCAGACTTTTTTTGTCAGTAAGGACTCTCACCCAAGTTATTTCTAATGTCAGTAATTTTTTAGACATCATTTATTGGTGTTTTTACTCGTACATCGGTATTTTTTTAGCACTGTATACTCGACCTTTACCATTCTAGAGCAGGATGTCTTACCACTAGACCACTGAGCTGGCTTGGTAGCTAGAGGCAGTTTGAATCCCTAACATCTATCAAATGGTTGCAGTACCCGCTGCTAAAATATTGACTTTGAACAAACTCTAGCTACCGGGCAAGTTCAGTGGTTTCGTGGCAATGCAAGTGCTCTAGAATGGCAAAGGTCGTGGGTTCGAAATCCAACTCGAGTAACATGCCTGTGGATTTCTTTTTTCACAGGATTCAGGAAAAGAACCCATTATGTACATGTACAGTGCTTAACACACATTGGTTTATGGATAAAAACACAACATTCTTTTTATGCAAAACTACAACCATGACATCAGCTTTTTTATTTGAAATCATAGATTTCTTTCTCTATGGTAACCAAAACTTTGTCATTAAATTAAATTTCACAGATCATGAGGGACGTGATTGAGAATCAGATGAGTGAGATACGACAGGCATTACAAGGTGATGAAAGCTCAGTGCAATCCTCTGAGAAAGCTGATCGCTCACCGATTCAAACCCAGACCAGATCCCGAGAGGTCAGCCGTAGTCCTGATCACTCCAGATCAAGAGAACACAGCAGACAAAGGGAAAGCTCAAGAGACTCCCTTGGACACCGACATTCAAAGCGAGCAAGCTTTGAGGAGGATTCATATAACCGCAGGTCAAGGAGGAGTCCAGGACATTCCCACACCAGAAGAAAGGACAATCGGAGAAATCGTCAGAGAGATTCACCTCATAGTGAAGTCCCAGAGAATCCACGCATCAAAGTCGAGAAGGACCTGTCAAGGTTTCATAAATCCGGCGATAGTCCTGAGCATTCTCAGTCAAAACGAGTGATGGAAAGGGACATAGAGGATGCCTCCTCTCCTATCCCAGAGATGCACATAAAAGTGGAGAAAGATGCAGAGCCACAATCTGGGAACTCCAGTCGAAGTTCCTCCTTGTCAAGGAACGAGGACTTGAAGCACAAACACAAACATTCAAAGCATAAGCATCACCATAAGCACAAGCATCATAGATAGATAGATACATGTAGACAAGTGAACAATCACATCAAGTTTCAAGGCTAGTTTGTTTCTACTCAAATGTCAGTGTATCCATCAGTGTTGTAAGTCTCGAGACCCGGTCTCGGTCTTGGTCTCAAGACCTTGGAGGGGAGGTCTCTTGCTCGAACTTTCAGGTCTCGACTACAACACTGGTTTCTAAAACAATCATAAATGTAGAATGTCGTAATTGTAAGGCCACCAAGAGGTTCACATGTACAGTTAAAAGCCCAGTTCGTTCGTGCTGCTGTTCCTCTTTAAAGGCCCTGTACACTATTGGTAAGATCGAAAAACACAAATGTTCACAGATTCACACACAACTTACATGATTTAAAGTAAGTAATGGTTGAAAGGGTTCCTTAAAATATTTCTGCCTAAAATGCTACCGTTTCTGAGAAATGAGTAAAACAATAGTTTTTATAATAATAATAATAATAAAACAGTATTTATATAGCGCAATATGAATTGGCCTTCCTCAAGCGCTTAACAGCAAAATGAAAAGCATTACAAGAAAACAAAAACTTATAGGCCTAAATTCCCCAATTAAATCCCAAAACAAATAATTATAAAATTAGGCCAGACCAGCTGTTACCTACACGTAAATCACGCGCGATATTTTGAAAAAACAGAAAACACATAAGGTCTCTTTTCACTATTTTCTCGTGATCTCGACGATCAGTTGAGCTCAAACTTTCACAGGTTTGTTTGTTCATGCATATGTTGAATCACACAAATGTGGACACTGATTTTGAGCTGTTACCAAAAGTGTACAATATCTTTAAGCAAGAATTTGTAAATATGATTGTGTCAAAGTTTGAAATGGGAGAGTGGGGGGGGGGGCACGATGGAGGCCCCTTGCAATAATATTAGGAAAAGAATATGTGTCCTCCAAAACGGCTCAACTGTATCAGGTGTTAAAACAAGAAAAGAAAAAAACGAAGAAAAAACCGGACAGCTTTCTGGCTATAACCATGCTTGAAAAACAATGTTTTGCTGCTTGGGCCCCCCAAAACAAACAATGTTTTGCGATACCTGACCAACCCTAAAACTGTTGGCGACCCTAATTTATGAAGTAATTTTAGAGGGAAGGGAAAGGAGATTTCCACAAAATTACACTTATAAGATGTCTTAAATGGGGACCCAAAGTGTTTTAAAATATTAAAATAAAAGTGTGTCATTTGTTTTTAAACAAGAAAACGATCCTTCGTACCTTCCCTTCTTTTCGTTTGCGAGTTGCACCAACTGGGCCTTATAAATTGAGTGGAAAACTGATAATGTATTTTAAAAACAGAACAGTGCCCTCTATTGGTAGTAATTAGCAAGTGAAAGGGGCAAAAAACCGCATTTGCATTCATCAGAGAGATTCATTGCAATTTCGTGGACACCTTCACCGTTTTTTGAAGAAATATTGTTCTTTATCAGACGAATGGTGCCCTCTGTTGTCTAATGATTTAAGCTGGACACCAAAATATCATGAATCATGAAGACAAGCAGAGTATACTGTTCGAAACGTCAAGAGCCAACACTCCTCCCAAAGGAGATTTACACATGGTTTTACCCGCAAGTTTACTAGTAGTAATTACTTCACATTATCCACACCATGTAAAGCTTCAAACAGCACTTATTGGAATCGTATAAGACAAACATGACATTGCACTCTGTGTCAACTTGATAATACAAGTTCGTTAAGTTATAGTAATACACGGTCGAATCCAGTTATTTTTGTACATTGAATGCAGTTGCACCACTGAGCCAGTTTGCTAACACAGGTATGTTCAGATAGACTGAATTTGTTTGTATATCATTGTCTTCTGTTGTTTTAAAATAAACTTTGCTAGACAAAACACTCCCACACTGCCATTGGTGTTTGTTTTTGATTCATTGGGTAACAGATACTAGACCTCCCCGCCGGACGCAACATTTTTTCCTACGAACTTGTCCCTTGGGCTGGAGGAGGATGATTCAAAAGAGGGCGCTATCAAAAGAAGTTTGTACACAAAATCTCGCCCCCCCCCCCCGGATAGAGGGCGGCATTTCTTTTCACCCTCAGTTGCCCAAATGATTTGGAGTCTGGCGCCGCCTCTGTTAGTTTTGCTTTGAATTCAGAAACAATATACACACCACCACACTTCAATTGTTTTCATGCAGATACGAATTTAACAGACGGCACATCAATAACTCAATATATATATATAATATTTTTTATTCAATCAAAGTGCACACTTTATCAAAGGTTGAAAAAGCTACGTGTATCAGAGTTGGTACAAACCTGTGGTATCGTTTATTGAGACAGAAAATATTTATATGAATTGTGACAACGGAGAGGCCTTGGACAAGTCTATGTAAGTTGCCACATTGTAATAATTGACCCACAAAAGGCCGTGTAATACAAGTTCAATGGTGTTCTTACATGTGTTTGAGCTTTATAGTTTTATGCAAGATAATACATGACACTATGATTTCAAAATGGGAATTACTAATCAGATCTGTTGATGTTTTGATGTTGGTAAAGGTATCAAGATATAAGAAAAGGATGTTTTGAAAAAAAGAATGCCCACTTTGTATAATTGCAAATTTAAATTCAACTTAAAGGAACATTACAGAATTGGTTTTTGCTAACAAAACAGTTAAGCACTTTATATAATCCACCATATACATAAACTGACAAACCTGTAGAAGTTTGAGATCGATCGGCCATCTGGGTCACGAGAAAATAGCGAAAAACAGATTACACATTTGCATGTGTTATACAATGCATGAATAAAACGCTCATGATCGATAAACTCCAATCGGAAATTAGGTTTTATTTATTTCTCATCAATTATGGCATTTCAGACAGAAATATTTCTAGGGATGTTTTCTACTATCATCATCATTAGACCGTGTAAGTTTTATGTAAATCTGTGATCATAAAGAAAATTTTAATTACCAGTTCTGTAACGTTCCTTTAATATTAATTTCCATGATTTAAAGATGGAAGTCTGAAACCATTTTTCGCACAGATTCAAGCTCATGCATTTTCTCCCATTGTTAGTCTCTTATTCGCATAAAGGGCCTGTGTCGTCATGATTAAAGCATGGAATTATGAACTTTGACCCAGCTACAGCACGCGCGTGCGCGATATCATGCAGGCGTGTGATTTTGGATGATCAGGTTAGGCCTATTCATTAAAAGAGGAAGGGAAATTACTAATTCAATTTTGTGATGTATACTCATTTTTCAATAGGAGTCCTAGGTGAGTGTGGAAAAAAATAAAACGGTGTAAATTACCTCTGTATTCGATACCCTTCCAGTGCAACATTTGTCAACATCCAAAACATCTGATGACATCATTCTGAGAAAAATGGGTCTCTAGACATCAATCTGAGAAAAATGGGTCTCTACATTTTTGTACTGGAATGTTTTGGTTCATTCCTGACTTTCGATAATATTTAATCAAAACGGCCTTGAATTTGACATTTTGACTGACGAAAAATTCTTTCTTGGTTTGAAAAGATCAATTAGTTGCTGAAATCCAATGACGTCATGTTTCGCTCTGAAAAAGGGTCGGTTATGAACCAAAACATCCCCGTACAAAAATGTAGCGACCCATTATTCTCAGATTGATGTAAACAGAATTGTGGATGTTGACAAATTTTGCACTGGAAGGGTATCAAATACAATGGCAATTTACACCATGTTATGGAGGTTAGGGGCTTGTAATTTTTCTTTCACTCACATCAGGACTATTGGCCTATCTATTGGAAAATGAGTAGGCCTACATCACAAAATTGAATTTGGTAATTCCCCTTCCTCTCATTAGCGTTTTTGAAATATGGTGGACACTATAAAAGATCACTGTTTGGTTTGGGTGTATACAGACAGATTTACCCAAACCCATAGTACCATTACAACGTGTCCACCATTTTCTCAAAATGGCTAAAAATAGACTCGCGCGTATCGGAACGAGAAAACACGTCAAACGAAGCACATTTTTTTTTTCTCTGAAATAAAATCTTACTCATTACATGTTTATAAAATCAGTTTTAGTTTTTATAATAAATACACAAATAAAGTGTTAATTATTATTGAAACAAAATTAAAACTATTGGACAAGGATGCTTTTTTGATCTTAACTTTTCAGGAACCACTTGCGTGGATTCGCGATGGTCACATGTCACGGGTGTAAAATTTACGCTTGACAAAGTTTGTGAGGACGCTGACGCCTCAACAACCATAGGCTGTTATGAAAAGGCTTCGCGCTACAATTACAGCATCTGGCGATTATCATTGCGCATCCAAAACAAGCGTTTACAAAGTTTTGTGATCCGAGGCGAGCACAAAATTCTTAATTTTTTTGCAGCAACCGGAAGTTGAGGTAAAGTTTAATTCTCGATTTTCTTCGTTATATTGTTGAATTGATTTTACTTTCCTATTTTGTTATCACTAAGTATTACATTCCCAACAGCATACATAATGTATTGTCATGGTCATAACCCACGTTAAACTAAAAAAAATTGATAAAACAAAATCTTGCCCACGTAAATCTCCATATGGTTGGGACCACAATGGTCCCGGAAGTTCAAATATGCGCGAGACTTACACAGTCTATTGATTTTTGAAGAGTATAGATTAGTAATACAGTAATAGTATAATTACAGCACTTGAAAGGCGCACGTTCCTGTGGGGGAAAAAATCACCAAAAGCGCCGGTGATGAAGTCGAAATATCCAAATAATGGTTGGACATGCAAACGTCAACAAGGGTGTTTTCATGTTTCTGCTGGAAGAGAGTGTTGATTTGATTCTGTGTAAGGTTTCCAGGTACAAACCGGTAGTGATTTCTAAAGTCTGAACGCAATGCTGGTAAAGGCCCTGTCCCCGTGAAATAACTGGCTACACGAGACCAGGGAACGTGGAGCATTATTACTAGTGGATCTCGGACCTGATTTGAATAAAAAGTGTCCCATCTTCCCCCGGTGTACCCTAACGGGGCGTTAACAGGTTTCATATAGATTCGTTTGCTCAATTTAGTTAAAAGAAACATATTGTTGTATACAAAACATCATCACTAAAGAAAATGCAAGATGTCCACGAGACAGCATTTATCTCTCACGTGACATTATCTCCACCCCATTCCCCCCATCTAAAGCAAGTTGTCCCGATTAGCTTCTCAGTCAACATTTTATTTTGCAGTTTTGTACAAAGGCATTTTTTTTAAAGGAAATGTTATTTTGACCGTCCTTTCTTTATGTTCAAACCAAGAAGCAAGAAAGGAAAACATTAAAAGTTTACCATTCGGCACTATGTACAATCAAGGTCCTAATTACACTTAAATTAAACATTAAAATAAACATGTTATTTGTTTTATGGATTTGTAAATACAAAACACAAAATAATGGCCTGAAACAAGTCGCTCATCAAACCAAAGTCAAGTGGTCAATGGACTCATTGGAAGTGGGCACATTAGAAAGTTTGTCACTGGACAAATGACTTTAAAGGTATCGTACACGTTTGGTATAATGACTCAAAACAAATATCATAAAAATTTACTTAGTAACAAGCAACGGAGAGCTGTTGATAGTATAAAACATTGTAGGAAATGACTCAGACTCCCTCTGAAGTAACGTAGTTTTTGAGAAAGAGGTAATTTCTCACTAAAATTATAAAAACTTCTTGCAAGAAGTTTGTATTCCTATCTGAAAGCACACAAATTTGTACAACAAGGGTGTTTTTTCTTTCATCACTTTCTTGCAACTTCGATGACCAATTGAGCCCAAATGTTCACAGGCTTGTTATTTGATGCATATGTTGGGATACACCAAGTGAGAACACTGGTCTTTGACAATTTCCAAAAGTGTTTATTTCCTTTAATATGAAGGTGACTAAAACGGCCAAGTGGAAAGTAGACTATTATGACGATCGCGGTACTGAAAGTTCACAAAGGCCGAACAAAAAATCTCACAGATGCCCCTATTGGGGACAAACAATAACTTTATATATTAAGCATTTATGAGCATTAATGTTTTAAGTGCGCTGGACGTAGTATACACAATAGGATACACAATAAACAAGTTTCATTTTTGTTAAGCATTGTTATTATTATTTTTTTCCCAAAAATTGTTTAAAGCACCAATTAAGTGTATGTTGAATCTTATTTATACAATAATTATTTAAACAGGATCAGACAGGTCTCGTAATGATCGAACTGAAGGGGGATTCGTGTTTGTAGAACCGCCAGGTAGTGCCCAATAAAAATCACTTGCTTGGCCAATAACAGCAGTCAACCATCAACTAAATCAACCTGGATGATCCGGGCCCAATTTCAAAGAGCCGCTTTAAAGGTAGTGTACACTTTTGGTAACAGCTCAAAATTAGTGTCCACATTTTGTGTGATTCAACATTATGCATGAACAAACAAACCTGTGAAAGTTTGAGCTCAATTGATGGTCGAGATCACGAGAAAATAGTGAAAAGAGACCTTATGTGTTTTCTGTTTTTTTCAAAATATCGCGCGTGATAAAAACTATCGTTTTACTCATTTCTCAGAAACGATAGCATTTTAGGCAGAAATATTTTAAGGAAGCCTTTCTACCATTACTTACTTTAAATCATGTAAGTTGTGTGTGAATCTGTGAACATTTGTGTTTTTCGATCTTACCAATAGTGTACCGGTACAGGGCCTTTAAAGCAGAACATATTTCTTAAAAATGCCCGGCTTGGCAAAAGTAAGCAGGATACAAGTCACATATTGTACATGTGACATGCTATTTTGGCTGGTAACCTTAATCTGGTAAGCATATTTTATGTTTTGCTTGGCTATTGTGTTGTGCTTAAAGCAGCTCTATGAAATTGGGCCTAAGGTTGGTTCAGTGTTTTCTGTCCATGCATTTCTGACCTTTATGGACCCCAGTTCGACCCACACCTCAGACCAAAAGCCTCGCATGTGGATTGGGTTTTCAGTCCCTACTGACCTGGGCCCAATTTCATGGCTCTGCTAACCGCAGAATTCTGCGCTTACTATATAAGAATTCCGCGGTAAGCAGAGCCATGAAATTGGGCCTTGATTGCATGGCGGTGGGTGTTCCCCCCATTAATGGGGTTTTGTTCCTCCCAAGTCTAAAATTTAACATTACTTCTCAATTCCTTCATCCTATTAATCTGGCACTTGCGCTGTTGAATCTGTAAAATGTAAGAAAACATCATCATCATCTTGCCTGCTTAGCTACCAAACACAACCAAGATTCAGAATGACAGTTGTATAGATCGTCTTCACTAAGACACCGTTATTCGTTAACAACAATGTTCTCATACAAACGTCGTGAACATCAAAATACGACTGGTTCTTTACTGAAATTTGCTAAGCAAGGTAGTCTTTCATTAAGCAACACTTTCTGCTTAATAGTTAAATGAAACCACAATAAAAATACTTTCAAAAGTTGGCCACAGTGAAGTCTAGATTTTCAAGGGACCCTTTCCCGAAAAAAATAATAATAAAGGGAACTTTCCGAAGAAATACTAAATAAAAAACTAAAATAAACGATAAATAAATAAAATTGTTTAATTAATCAACAAATAATCAATAATTATTAAAAGTGACTCTACAAGGTTAAAGGCCTATAAGGGGTCGTCATCATCCAAACACTTACCTGAAAACAACACCTGGAAATCAACATAGCTGTACATTGTAATGATCTGGATGAAGACACTTACATGTGTCTCCCCCTCCCCTCCCCGCCCCTACACCCCGCCTCTGTTTTCTGAACAATCTGAAGGCGGTTCAGCTCAGGTGGGAGTTGAACCCATGACCTCTTTTTCAGTGAGGACTAATTGACCAACAAAAGCATTCCCTCGAAGCGAGAGGCCACTAGAAAGAGTTCGAAGTATAGCTATGCCGATTAAAGGTCAACAAGTAGCCTAGGCTAAAACAATATTCAAATAATACAATGAGTAAATCATCATTAATATAATCTACAGTTAAGTATAGGCCTAACCATTAAATTTGTGTAAAGAACCTTCCCATCTACAAAGGGTATCCGAAAGTAAGGAAATGCAAGGCGTGGAGAAATACTCATTTACAGTTATATTATAAACTATTTATAACAGAATACATTTGGTGTTTCAACCCCGGCTGTAATTGGGTTCAAACGGAACCATGGCAATGCATATATCCAAATTGCTCTTTCCTCTGCCCGACCACGACAGGTTTATTCTTCGGGCTTTGCTCCTTGATGAGGTCTGGATGCAAGGGTAAAGGAAGATATCACGGCTGTCGTCGGTCGTAACGAATGCAACAATCGAGCCAGCTGTTCGTCTGATCATGGAGGAAGACAACATTTTCTTCCTCCGTGGTCTGATGCGTTCATGGTCTATTGATTCATAGCGGCATTGATTCTGCTCGTGGAACGTTGTGATACGCGTGCTTGCTCTGCTCGATGGTCATTATATACCTTGACAATAACTGTGTCTTGCTCCCTGAACAACCATGGAATAATGACACTGCTTCTAACAAAGGGATCAGACTATGTTGACCTTCCACCCTCGGTTAGGTCATGTTGATTGAAATGGGACAACAGCAAAAAATGGCTGTTCGAGCTCCTGACAGAAGCAATGGTAATTTAAGAAACCTTATTTCTTCCCACCCCCCCCCCCAAGACCATATTTACATAAAACAGTCGCCCAATGTTATGTTTTCCATGGCACTTCCTGGCAGGCAAGATACTACACTGTGGTCGTATGTGGAAGTGTTATTTTTTGTTTCACGATTACAACACCATGAAATAAAGAATTGTAAAAGTAAAACAGCTGGGCAAATTTTAAGATAGGGACCTTTTCTTCACATCGAGAAATGATAAAAATCAAAAACTGCAATTCCCCCCAAAAGCTGAACTCGTATCTTACATTGAGATGGCTATGAACAAATTATGCCCGCGGAAAGTGCGGGGTCTGTGGCTGTTTGTTAAAAAACCATGATGTCACAGATGTACATTTTCTATGGATTTACAGCCCTGTAAAATCCAAGAGCATTCTTCTTCATCATTTCTCTATAGACACACATTTGTCTTCAGGTCAATGGGGTCACATTGCTAACCGCTTTGAGGATCCAATGGTTTCATCAGTAAGAAAACAAATAACAATTATACACTCATGAATGTTGTCCAATTTGGTATTATTCGGAAGGTCTCGTAATGGGACCCGAGGCGATCCTGGACGATCACAGCAGCTCAGAGAATGAATGGATCTCATCTCATCTGGAATTGCATTCACGTGAAAAATTACCTCCTGTACACAGTTTCTCTGAGGTCATGTCTCCTTGAGAATCTAATCCAAGGCGAAGAAGTCAAATACCCAGACTATTCAGTTTGCTTTTATTACTTTTTTTATTTTCACAACTGCCTGTATAATCTCCGCATATCTTATGCTTTCTCCTTATCAGTATAGGAAATCCCAGGAGCTTTAGAAAGACCGATATATACACCTCGAGAGGAGAGGAAAGTTGGGATGGGTTTGGAGAAAAATCAGTGAAAGAGGAGCATCGCTGATGAAAACAAAATTCATCGCTACGACCCCTCGCTCTCCGATAGTTCCGTCTTTGCCGACGACGACGTGCCATCTACTGCTGATGCTTGTCCCCCGTCCGGAGCTGTACCCCCGCTGGCTGTATCGCCTTTCTCATCTGCGGAAATTTGACAGAGGATGCAAAATATAAATGTCAAAACAGTGAGGGAGGGAAGGGGGGGGGGGTCACGTAATTCACTTTAGTCCCCTAATGCGTATTGTTGTGTTTTTTAGCCTGATTTGAGACCGAGTAAAAACCACACGGGAAATTAATCTGAGCTGAGTAGGATCCGTTTTTATTGTGGCTTTTGTCGCATTGTAAAATGATCATGCACTCTGGCATTGATGATACAGTATAATGGGTTTTCCAGGCTCGAATTTTTTTTTTATTCGAAGAGTAGATCAAAGAGCAAAACTTTGCAGACCATAGTTGCATGTGTGTTTGTATATATAATCAAATCGTGAAGGAGGTCGTAACAAATATTCTGGAATTGGCAGCAAAAGTTGATTTAATTTTCATGAGATTTGTAATATTTTTTTTATTTTTAATTATTTTTAATTGTTTAATTTTTTGTATTTTTGTTTTTTATTGCGCTTATTGAAAATTATAGACGGGGATTAGTTTGCTATAATCCCAAAACCAATGATGCATCATTCCTTTAAACTCAGACCATAACTGTTTAACCGGTAAAATATGGCAGAAAACAAATTACCCAAAACCCCTAACTTTTAATACACACAGAGTGTATACAGTGATGTGATTTAATTAAGGAAGGGGATTTTGATTCACCATCAAGTTTTCTCTTTATTCCGAAAGCTTGTTTATGCCCACAATGCTTGGTTATTTATTTATTCTTCATTTTTGAAAAGTTGCATCAAAACATGCACGGCACGCGATGATAATGTGCTCTTATGGCGAGTTTCCAAATGGCGTCCACTGATGACTCCCAACGCGCGCAATCCGCTATCCAGTCGGTATGAGAGAGACCAGTGCACTTACCTAATGCAAGACTGTCTAACCTGACGACAAGCTCGTCCCCAGAGACAGTCGTTCCCACATCCAAGATGTCAGGTAAGGCATTCCGTCGACCCGTCCTCCCCGTGGAAGAAAAATCTGTGATTTTTGTAGCTACCTCTGCCATCGTTGTGCCAATGTCTCATCTGAAATTAAGTTGAAAATCGTACTTAGGATGTGGTGTCTTTGGATTAGAAAGTGGACTGGGATTACAAAAGAATAACTAATTATCAGTTTATCAGTTTCATAACACATGTTTTTCCAAAGGCATAGTCAATTATTAAAGGGAATGTATACGTTTGGTAATTGGAACCCACTGTTGGTTTCAATCCTATATAGTTGTAGATATATATCATAAAACTAACATGTGAACATTTCATTTCAAAAGGTGGTAGCGTTTTTGAGATACTGCTGAAAATCTGGAGCGGTTATGTCCACGCAGGAAGCATCATCTGCAATAAGAATACACTATCTGAGAAACGTTACTGCAGTAACGCTTCTCAGATTTTGGGGATAAAAAGTGATATGTTTTTCCACAACCACAGTGCTTCGAAGTTAACAGTTTCTCAAAATGCATTATACTATCCAAAGCTGATGTACTTCTTACTAAGTAAATTTGTATTGCCATTAATTTTCAGAGTCATTGACAAACGTATACAGACCCTTTAAAGGGAGTTTATACTTTTGGTAAATGTCAAAGACCAGTATCCTCACTTGGTGTATCCCAACATGTATATGAAACTACAAACCTGTGAAAGTTTAAGCTCAATCGGTCATTGCAATCACCAGAAAAAAAAGTGTTTACACTGTTTTCAAACATCGAGTTTTTGACTCATGAGATCAAAACCAATTGTTTTACTAATTTTCTCAAAAAATATAGCATTTCAAGAAAAAATATATCAAAGGGGGTTTCCCATCATAACCATCTTTATACCACGTAAGTTATGTGTGAATCTGTGAACATTTATATTTTTACTCTTATGTTACAAACACCCTTTAAGTCAGTTTGTACAAGTAAAAAATGCAAAGGAAGTTCCGTTTAAAGGCACTGTACACGTTTAGTAATTACTCAAAATATATATTAGCATAAAAACTGACTTAGTAACGAGCAACAGAGAGCTGTTAATAGTATAAAACATTAAGAAACGACTCCCTCTGAAGTAACATAGTTTTTGAGAAAGAGGTAATTTCTCACTAAAATATTAAAAGACTTCTTGCAAGAAGCCTTATTCCTATCTAGAAGCACACAAATTTGTACAACAAGGAAGTTTTTTCTTTCATCAACTTCTTGCAAATTCAATGACAATTGAGCCCAAATTTACACAGGCTTGTTATTTTATGCATATGTTGGGATACACTAAGTGAGAACACTGATCTTTGACAATTACCAAACGTGTTCAGTGCCTTTAATGGTGATAACATACGATCGCGCGAAATCAAAATAATATCGTTACAACAATATTATATCACGTTGACGTGGACTGACGTTTGTGTAATGTGTTTTCTTACAAGTCTCTTATGATGTACATGCAAAAAATTAAAATAATAATAACACATTAATGACGTAAAACACAACGAGTTACTGGTGTTGCTCACGTCTTTGCTGTAATGTAGTTATCCCTGTTATTGTTTCAGTGTACAACATCAGCAATGATAATATTACTCATTATTAATGAGGCAGGACTATACTTTAACCATTCAGCCTTGATTTGGTTTCAGTACACTGATTTACCAAAGAGGAAGAGAGAAAATACATGGTTGTGTCATCATTAAAGGCACTAATCACGTTTGGTAATTGTCAAAGACCAGTGTTCTCACTTGGTGTATCCAACATATGCATACAATAACAAGCCTGTGAAAATTTGGGCTCAATTGGTCATCGAAGTTGCAAGAAAATGATGAAAGAAAAAACACCGTTGTTGTACAAATTTGTGTGCTTTCAGATAGGAATAAAAGGCTTCCTGGAAGAAGTCTTTTATTATTTTAGTGAGAAATTACCTCTTTCTCAAAACCACGTTACTTCAGAGGGAGTCGTTTCTCACAATGTTTTATACTATCAACAGCTCTCTGTTGCTCGTCACCAAGTCAGTTGTTATGCTAATAATAATATATATTATTAGGGTGTGTGAGCTTCGGTCAAAGTGAAAGTACAGCTCAGTCTGTCATCGGAGCCATGAGAAAATAGCGCGAACAAAAATAATATGTTTTCAATGTTTTCAAACATCGGGTTTTGGACTCGTGAGGTCCAAACTAAATGATTTAGAGGGATAGCATTTCAAGCAAAAACATAACAGGGAAATGAGCAAGTTTATACCAGGTAAGTTATATGCAAATCTTTAACCTATTTATCTGTTCGATCTAACCAATGTTGTTCACACCCTTTCAAGCTTTAATCAATGATATCAAATTACACCACTCATCTGCAGGTAGCAGTTGCCGACAAAGAGGAAAACGCGCTGTATGTATTAATCAAAAACATATTTTTAACATCTCGTTGGAGTTATTATCTCTTCCGGGGGTCTGCAGCAGGTATCAATCATTAAAACCCTGAAAAAAGGGTACGTTGTCAGCACACGATGACATATTTTAATATTTACATTGTCTTATTAACCACATCGTACACACTGGTAAGCTCATATGCTATGATTTCCTAAGCTGGTCCATGCCACACGTCCTAGAGGGGGTGTCAATCAACATGGGACAGTGATTTGGTTGGGGCAGGACAAAACTCTGTCAGCATCCTTTGTGTGTACACAATCGGTTTGTCAATTGTCAATGGTAGATGAAACCAAACTATACAACTTAATTAATTAGGAAACAAATCAGCTTAAATTAACCCAGGCAATACCTGGATATGTTAACAACACACTTAAATCATGGAGTTTATAGCTCCATGCTTCAAGGCACTGTACACGTTTGGTAATTACTATATACATTAGCATAAAAACTGACTTGGTATAACAAGCAACGGAGAGCTGTTGATAGTATAAAACATTGTAGGAAACGACTCCCTCTGAAGTAACGTAGTTTTTGAGAAAGAGGTAATTTCTCACTCAAATAATAAAAACTTCTCGCAAGAAGTTTTTATTCCTATCTGAAAGCACACAAATTTGTACAACAACGGTGTTTTTTCTTTCATCATTTTCTTGCAACTTCAATGACCAATTAAGCCCAAATTTTCACAGGCTTGTTATTGTATGCATATGTTGGGATACACCAAGTGAAAATACTGGTCTGTAACAATTACCAAACGTGTTCAGTGCCTTTAAATAAAACAATCGTTGAAGAAATGCAAACAAAAACGTTTAACCTACGGGAAAAACTTGTCAGCATGTGTGACAATTTTACGTATATACCGGAGGGGCGTTGCAACCAAAAAGGTCCTTCGCTCGCTGCAGGATAAAATATATATATACAAATAAATATATATATGAATTAAAAATGAAACAAATTATTTTTCATCTCGGGAGGATAGCTGTTTAAATTATTAATTTTATCTCAATATTATAAAAAAAAAATCTGTTTACAGGATATGACCCTAGGATATGTCAACAAAATCATCGGGGTCAGGTATTCATACACAGCTAGACGAAGTTTCTCAGACAACTTGAACTGTCCCTGTTTATTTGCGTTAGTTTGAGGATAAAATTCACAAGAAAATTAACATAACTGATTAACAAATTCATTAATATAAACTAAATGGTGAATTTTCGACACTCATCGCGATTCAACCAGAGCTGTGTATCTCCAATACACAGCTCCGGATTTAACAAGCCATGGTGAAAGCTTTCACTTGTATCATCTAAAGTGACCAGTGACTCCTCGGTCAATCTTATAACCGTTGATTTGTTGGGCCATTATAGAGTGCTCTTTGCCATCCATACACACCACTTAATGTACATCCATCCGAGCTGGCATTGAATTACATGACGATATTGACAAGTTATAGAGGCGTGTCGCGGCCGAGCGGTCAAGTGCAGTATAGACTCAAGCTCTGGTGCTGTTCTGATCGGCAGACTGAGGGTTCGAGTCCTCGGTCTTGACAGTTTACACATGTGTCCTTAGGCAATAACTTAAAGAGGGGCTTTAATGTCAAATTCAATTTTGTGATTTACTCATTTTCCAACAGATAGAGTCCTCATGTGAGTGGTGAACAAGTTACAAGTCTCTAACCTCACGTTAAAGTGGTGTAATTGCCATTTTAATTGATACCCTTCCATTTGTCAACATTCAAAACATCCTATGACATCATTCAGGAGAAAAATGGGTCAGTCCATTTTTGTACGGGGATGTTTTGGTTCATTTCTGACTTTCGATGATATTCAATCAAAACAGCCTTGAATTTGAACTTTGGACTGATGAACAAAATTCTTCCTTGGAATGTAAAGACCAATTAGTTGTTGAAAAAGTCACGAATGAACCAAAACATCCCTGTACAAAATTGTACAGACCCATTTTTCTCCTGAATGATGTCATAGGATGTTTTTAATGTTGACAAATTTTGCACTGGAAGTGTATCAGATAGAATGGCAATTACACCACTTTAACGTGAGGTTAGAGACTTAAACATTTTTCCCCACTGACATGAGGACTCTATCTATTGGAAAATGAGTACATCACACAATTGAATTTGACATTAAAGCGCCTCTTTAACCACTATTGCTTCGTCCTTCGGAAGGGACGTAAACCCGTAGGTACTGTGTGTTGTGTAACACACGTAAAAACACACAGTACACTTATCGTAAAGAGAAGGGGTTCGCCCCAGTGTTTTATGGTATAATGGTTGGCTGCAGATTGCGCCTTGTAAACTGTTACATGGTTCCATGTAAATGTAATCTAATGGGTCTCATAATTTTGGACATACACTCTAAAAACTCCCCGGTCAGAACTGACCCGCACCCGGGTCCCAGGGGACCTGACCAATTTCTGGGTCAGGCTGACCCGGAAACTGGTCAAAATGGAATTTTAACGAGTATTCTGCGCTAGTTTGACACATTTCTGGGTCACGTTGACACAATCATACCCCGGGTCATATTGACCCAAAAATTGGTCAAGCCCAACGGGACTCGGATCTCAGGGTTCAATTGTGACCCTGGACGTTTTAGAGTGTAGCTCCCTTGTAGAAAAAAAATAATGAGCGATTTGAGAAGCCCTCGGTGTGATAAAGCGCAATGGACTGCGTATTAATATTACACTCTAAAAAGTTCCTGGTCAGAATTGACACAGGACCACGGCAACCGGGTCTCGTGGGGTCTGACCCATTTCTGGGTTAGTATGACCCGGAATCTGTGTCAAAATGCCCAGAAATTGGTCAATACGACACATAATCCTAGTTAAAATCCCATATTTCTAAAACCACTCTCCGGGTCGTGCAGCCTGACCCGGAAATGGGTCAGGCTCTCTTATACCCGGAATCCGGTTCAACCGACCCGGGAGTTTTTATAACAGAGTGTACATCATCACAAAACAGCAATACGGTACAATACAAATCAAAGGTCTAGTACACACGCCTATTCCTTTATAGGTTCTACCGCCTTTCCCGTAGTATTTGTCCCGTTTCAACCACTGTATAACCAAACTGAGGCTGGAAGTGCAAGTAATCTGGTGCATCTTTCCGTGGTATAGATCTGAATCAGTATGCTTTATTTGTAGTGTACACAGGGTACTCGACAAAGATGGTGTCAGCATGACAAAGGTCTGTTATATTAAGGAGTCTAAAAGTGTCTTGAACACACATTCACAAAATATGCATCCATAATGGAGATTTCTTGTGTTCCCTCCTTTGTGTCCCTGTACTTAACATCCTCCTTTAGACTTCGTGCACAAAATTCCTTGTGGAACATCCGGCTATTTAGAATTCCATCGTGGAGACCTTTTGTTCATACTGTCTTCGGGCTCAATAAGCATTGCTCCATGCCATAAGGTACCGGTAGCCAACTTAAAACACAAATGACACGACCAGGACCAGTCTAGAACCCGCGCCCTCAACGCTCTGTCGCCTAATCAGTGGATGTCTGAGACCAACAACAATAGACAGTCTTTACATCCTCTCTGGTGTAGCACCACTTGAGATCCGACGCAGTGCAGCGAGCACTAAAGAACGGCAACCCCAAACTACAGATGAGCGTCACCCTCTTTTCGGCCATGAACCAGCAAAGAGACGGCTCAAATCCAGGAGAAGTTTTTTCAGTGAAACTGAACCGAGTGAAGTTGCTAAAACCAAACTATGGGAAGAAAGGCTTGCCAACCTTTCAACAGTAACATCCATGTCCATTATTTGCATAAGAAGAACTCCCACCCGGTGCCGACTCAAGCTGGGCTGTGTGGAAATGCCTCATCGGTCGCTGCAAAGTAAAGCTCAAAAGAAAAGGGACTATCTGAACGACCAGGATGTGACCTGCATGCACATGCGGTTCTGAAACACAAACAATGGATCACCTACTCAGATGTCCCCTACTGGAGCAGAAATGCGAGGCTGGAGACCTTGCTGAATTAAATGAAAATGCTAAAGACTGTGCTGAACACAACATCTAGCGTGTGTGGACACGACAAGAAGAAAAAAAAAAAACGGAACTTGTGTCCGGTGCACCAGACCGCGGCTCGGATACACTGTCTCCGTTGAATTGAAATCTTAAGGATGCATCTATAATGTTCACCAAAGGTGAATCTCCCCCTTTAACACTAAGTCGGCATCAGGCTCACCTCGTATCCCAAAATAGCAAGTGCTGATTCTTCTCGCCCCCGCACTGTCCTTCCCACTCTCATTACAAAAGCTGTACACGAGCATTAATGGGACACGTTGCCTTGGATTGGGCGAGTTGGTCTATAAAAAGCATTTGTATAACCGTTTGTTATAGAATGCATTTTATAACAAACGGTGACAAACGCTTTTTTTTTACCAACTCGTCGATCCAATGCAACGTGTCCCCTTAATTCACAATAGCAGGGACTGACATTTCCTTACAGGTACTGCAGTGTTAACGACCTTGCTCCCTCTAATTCTTTGAAGTATTGATGCATGTACTTCGGCTTCTGAATGGAAAGTTATAAAGTCAACATGCTCGGCTCTTTCCCTTGAGAACCGACGAAAACAAGAGCGAAAAAAGAGGGGTAGCCTATCTCTGAATCTGCCGTTATGAGTAAATTAAATATCAAGATAATAAACCACAGGGAAAATGACTGGGTTTATTCAATTCAATTCAATTCAATTCAATTCAATTCAATTCAAAGCAACGTTTATTACCACATTTCATCATCAAAAAGTACAGTCAATTATAATTATATGAATGTGGAGGCACGTTCCAAAAAGCGGGGCTTGTCAAAGAACAGCCTATAAAACGAAACAAAACAACAGTTTTACAATAGACCTTATGCATTGACGTCATCCAGCCGCCATCTTAGAGGTAAAACGATGACGAAACAATCGAAATGCACAGATTTGTACGCGCGGCGCACAGGGTTGGCCAATGAACAACCTCCTTTTGACCTCTAGGCGAGGGCGCCCTACTGTTATGACATCATGTGCATAAGGTCTATAGACGAGTAAACAAAATAACACCTACAACAAGTACAACAAGTAACAAAAACAGTGTGTGTTTACGTGTACGCCGACGACTAGCAACAATAGTAAGATGAGATATAATTCAAGGGGGGGGGGGTCCAGTAACCGTAAAATAGGTTAAAGGAGTTTACTGAAACGGCTGGTGGATTAAAGCATATTTAAGTTTTTGTTTGAAAAGAGCTGGTGATTTACATTTACAGAGTGATACAGGAAGACTGTTCCAATTAACAGGGCCTGAGAACGTAATAAAATGTTGGGAGAGAGTGGTTTTAACGAGCGGAATGTGAGCTTTAGAACAAGACCGTGTATTATAACCGTGAACAGATCTGTTTAACTGAAAAAGATTATGCAGAGTGGGAGGGAGTGAATTATTGAAGAATTTGAACATGAACATCTTTTGTTGGAGGCTGTTGATATTGGCAAGAGTAAGAAGATTAAGTTTGCGAAATAATGGTGTGGTGTGGTCTCTAAATTGTGCCTTGGAGACAATATGGACAGCTTTTTTTGTTTGCAACCTAACCAATTTGTCAATTCTAGAGTTGAAGTTATTGGCCCAGACAATATTGCAGTGAGACAAATGTGGTAGAATCAAAGAACAATACAATTTGATTCAATTTTGGGGTGAATATGGAAAAAACGGGATTTGAACCTGAGACCTCCTGCGAAAGCGCCGGCACATTAATCCAGAGGTAACAGGTGTCACCGCAAGAATGCGTCAATTAAATGAAAAACTTGTCAAGGGGTATTCTGAAGGGTCCATACTAAAAAGGTTCCGGATTAGAATTTACCCATTTACCCCTCATTGATTTTATGAATTGTTAAGCTTGTATAGTTTATGAATTTACTGGGTATCGACTTAAAGGCCCTGTACACTATTGGTAAGATCGAAAAACACAAATGTTCACAGATTCACACACAACTTAAATGATTTAAAGTAAGTAATGGTTGAAAGGGTTCCTTAAAATATTTCTGCCTCAAATGCTATCATTTCTGAGAAATTGGTAAAACAATAGTTGTAATCATGCGCGATATTTTGAAAAAACAGAAAACACATAAGGTCTCTTTTCACTATTTTCTCGTGATCTCGATGACCAATTGAGCTCAAACTTTCACAGGTTTGTTTGTTCATGCATTTATGTTGAATCAC
Organism: Plazaster borealis; assembly: GCA_021014325.1. NCBI lineage: Eukaryota > Metazoa > Echinodermata > Asteroidea > Forcipulatida > Labidiasteridae > Plazaster > Plazaster borealis. The sequence goes on along the minus strand of CM037455.1, from coordinate 14,417,444 downwards.
ACAAATTGTGGACACTGATTTTGAGCTGTTACCACAAGTGTACAATACCTTTAACAACGGGAACTTCATTATCACGTTGCCACTATTTTGGTCGTATCCCCTGTGTTTAATAACTATAGTACATACCGGTTCGCATTGTTGTGTCCCAAACGATCAGACTATTTAGTCCACCAAGCCTCGGTACTGTTACAATGATGTTGGATGAAAGTAATTGGATGTTTGCACCAAGAAAACGTGAAACGTGTATAGATCACTTTTTCATAAAAATGCAGTATATAGGCCCATCCCTTTAAAATGTTTAACATTATTTTGTTAGTTGTTCTTTGTCTTTTGGATCTGTGTGTTGCTTGTAAGAGCGGTATTTATTGTGAACAATTCTGCTTATTGCGTGCATTATTTGATCATGTGTTGTTGTAACAAAAGGAGTAGCACAACTACACCAAGGAGAACAAACAAAACAACAAGCAATTTTGCTCAATTGATCTATACTCGTTATCAAGTAATTTCCTGACATCGAAATCGCATTTATTATATAGGCCTATTATAAATATTATCGACTGTATACATGTATCCCTTTTTATTTTTTTTATTTTTTTTTTTACGAACGGATTACGAACACTATGGCTAATTAAATGTGTAGGATTATCAAACTAAGTGTTATACTGATTGGAAATTAAAAATAAATGAACACAACTCTGGAAATAGCCTACTTTCCAATTATAATAGTTATTATTGGAGACAATTTGCAAAGTTGGGATTACTCTCTGTGAAAATTTTGCATTCAATCCGGACAGATGTCTTAGAAGTTGGGTTTCGGCTTACTGGCAAACTGCTGCTTTCGAATTCAAGTAAAATAAGGGAGGGTTAATTTTTAGATGATAACATCCCCACGGACTCGTTTTATGGGCTGACCAGTCCCACACCCTGAACAATAATAATAATAATAATAATAATAATAATAATAATAAATAAATAAATAAATAATAATAATAACAAATCACATCGAAGGCGCGTTAAATTAACTTTAAACTCAATAAAACAACAAATATTCCCCCAAAGTGATGCAAACCTTTCTTCAATCAGACATGAATATTATGACAAGAATGTCAACTTTAAAATTAAAATGTTTTGCCATGTCGACGTGTCCTAGAAGGACATAAAATTACATAGTTTAGTTATAAATTTTAAACTTGACAGACTGGTTGCCAAACTGTTACCGTAAAAAATTAAACGTTACATTAAAACAAAATCCACACTGCGTACGGTATACGGTATTCGTTAGCTTGTCCAATAGGCCTACAAAGCCGGTTGCAGTGTATACGGTTATCCCGTAAAGTATACAGTACGATTTTGTTTTTAAACGTAATAAACCAAAAGGGAAACTGACTGGGTAAAATTTAATCAAATTTATGGTTGAACACAGATAAAAAATAACTGCCCTTGAAAAGAAAAATAACTGCACTTGAAAATGATAGTAACTGCTCTTGAAAATAAAAAAAATAACTGCTTCTGAAAATAAAATAGCGATGGCACTAACAAGCTTTCGTATAAGAGGTAACTAAAATAAATAGTAGACTTGCGGGTACAACCATGTGTAAGTTGTACCCGCAAGTTTACTATTTATTTTAGTTACCTCTTATTTGTCCACACCATGCAAAGCTTCAAACAACACAAAAGCCTTCGTATTTTTGTTACAGTTTGGCTATCAAAGCACTGCGACTGCGACTGCAGATGAATAATGTGATGAAATTCGAGATGAGCGACAGACCTACAGGATCCAAAGGAAAATGTTAGGAAATTGTGATTTGATTGGTTTGTGTTTCAAAATGAGACTATATTTGGAATCAAGCATTTGCTGAGGTTACCTCTCAGGTGATGATTCAACGCCTACATATTTTGCCTCGCGATTTTATTTCCCCGAGGTGTACCACTGCACGGATTTCAAAGTGTTGTTAATCTTTCATAAAAAACCCGAATTTTTAACCATCTAAAGCAATCATTAGACACAAGGGCCGGGCACGCATGAAGCTAATCCCGTTAGGGACTTGTTGATCCCATACTTTTAGAGATTAGTTATAAATTAGAACTGATTTTTCGGAAGAATTTGTTGATTCGATTATTTGATTATTAGCCGGTAATTAATCTGGATATAAATGAATTTGCTATTTTAAAGCCAATTATGAACCACCATTTCTAGTTTTTAAAATAGAATTATTACCGTACTTCTTCCCAAACCAAAGGAAGTATGCACACAACTTGGTGCGATCGTCATTTTTTAACCATCTACGCAGCACAAACGTTTTGAAAGAAAACAAAACTCGTGTCATCTTCAGCAAAAATATCGCAAAATGTTTTTAGACTATGACTTTTAGTTTTGTACTGAGCACAGCGATCACTTGACCTCCAGCATACACATTTGATCATACTTTTATTAATATAAGAAAGAGACCTTGAGATTTTGAACAAACATCTATAAGGCGTTCTACAATGGACTATAAATTGATTTAGTGAAGTCCTTGAACTGGTTTTATGATGTAATTATTGCACGGGATGGCGGTAAATTTTAGAGTAATGTGGTCCTTCTTTGTATGCTTCCCGAGTCTTCAGAGTACGTACATTGTGAATGACAACAATGGATAATTGATTGAATTTGTTTAAAGGAACATACCCCATCACCCTGGGGAAGGGTTACAGCAGTAATTATAAACAATACAAACAAAAGTTCACATCGTGACAAAAGAATTAGCTATAGGGGCATCCGCTTTTAACTAACAGTAGAATTAAGTAAAGCACAATTCCTTTTGCAGTGTGTTTAACAATATGAAAGTAAATCACTTTGCTCATGTTGTTTAGTTCCTTCTCTGTATAAACTATATTTTTTATTTTGATTGATTTATTTATTTTCAAATTTATTGTATTTGTATTTATTTATTTATTTTTAGGGGGGGGGGGTATTTCCGTTCTTACATCCGAGAGGATTCAAGTTCTTTCTGCATTCGTACATAGTTTGAATGTATAATTGAGTAAGCAGCACACATTACCTTTTTCCTTGGAGGTCAGTAGAAAAATAAACTTATCTCTTTCAGATAAAATACTAAACTCGGCGTTATTTTTACACAGAGAAGCATACAATACTTTCCTCAAAGAATTGTACAAGAACAATCTTATGCATGTCGAAATCTTATTTTTGGCTTTCAATTTGAAATATTTGCTGTTGTTTAATTGTACTGCACAATATTTATTTGGAAAAAACTCCGCCTGAAACACAAGAACATTACACTACAAAAACTGGGGTGTTAAAATTGACACCATACCGAACAAAATAAATCCAAATTTACACCATATGGTTTTAAAATAACACTAATTTCGGCCAACATAATTTCATTGGTGTTATTTTTAACACCATATGATGTTCATTTTGATTCTCTCTTGGGTATCTATATGTGACAACACCCACGGTGTCAATTTAACACCCCAGTTTTTGCAGTGTAGAATACTTTAGTAAATTCCCTTGCCCAAATGCCCTTAAAAATACAATAATGATTTTACCAACGGTATCTCACTCTTTGGTCCTATACAGTGTATGTATAGACATTGTGACCTTTGTTTACAATAAGTGTGACCTTGTACATTCTTGGGCCTTTCTGGCAGGCAAGATACTGCACTAGTCATATGGGAAAGTTTACATTTTGTGTCATAATTTCCACATAAATCCAAGAGTTATAAAAGTAACAGCTAAACAAGTTTTGTGCCCACTTTCATCATATCAAAAGTTGAAAAAAATTAGACAGCGCAATCTCCATAAAATTAAGTTTTTATGGTTTCTTCCCATTGAGCTGTGTACAAATCGTGCCTGCAGGAAGTCCAGGCTTGGTGGCTCTTTTGTAAACGTGATGTCACAGGTCACATCGTCTGTAGTTTTGTATGTATTATGTTTTTATCATTGTTAAGCGACCCTTTCAGCTACAGCTGTTAGTAATTTTGTTTTTGAATACCAAATTTAAAATAAATTAAAAATAACACATATGAAGCATAAGTGAATTATCTCATTGTTTGAAAATCTGCAGCACTCGCCCAGTCGTTGATTCTACGCATGTAATTTGGAACGCTGCAAAAAAAAAAAAAAAAAAACAAGATGAGCAGTCCACGAATACACCCATAAATGTATAAATACATTGTATGAGGACAGAAACTGCTGGCAATTTTCTATTTGACTTTTATAAATGGCATGTAACAAGTAATTTCTAAATTTGGCCGCAAAGTATTTATATAAGTGGTCTGTTGTGCAAACAGTCGTTGTACAAAGTCCGTCTGACGTGAGTTTAAAGTGCACTCCAGTTGGAGTAGAAAGTCATGTTGCGTGGATGGTGAATATTTCAGTTACCACGGTAGATATTTTTGTACGGGCTTACCGAAGATAATGCACCATCTGTCTCTATTTTCCCCCCTTCATAACAACACTGTAATATCACACACGCAACACTGTCATCATTCACTTAACACTAAGAATACAAAACTTGAACGGTTAATATCTGAAGAAAAAAACCCATTCAAACGCGTTAAAGGGAAAGTGCGTCGTCGATTTCACGAAGTCGGAGGTCATATTCCAGTGATAGCACATCACTTTCCTTTGAGCGTATTGCGAGTGCGGCGATCGAAATAAACAGCGGTGATTTTAAAGAAAGTTAAAATGTTATTTTGTCGACTTTGACAGTATTTTCAGACCTGAATATTATTGCCAAGGAGGATTGATACTGGTATGAACTTTGTAATTATTTGAGCTTTTAGATTGAAATTATTAATGTTTTCCGGTTATTACCATTCAAGTACTTTGTGTTACAGAAAACAAATGGAATGTAAGGGCCCTGTCACATGAGGCAACTCTTACAGGCAACTTGGAGGCAACCAACTGCAGTGCATGCTACAGGATCGCTTTGGTAGCACATATGAGTAATTTTTCAAAACAGTGTCTTATACGATCCCCAAGAAAAATATGTGAACATTCAAACGTGAATGCCTTTTCTTCATGGAGATTGCCTGGAACTGGTTGCCTGTAAATTGCTTCGTGTGACATGGGCGTATGAGTAAACATTTATATGTCTGGAATGGACACACTTGATTTCCCCTAGGATTATCGGGTAGTGCGTTTAGAAACCTAGTACAATTTTCAAAATAGATTTTTGTTCCCCCATTTGTAAACCAATTACAACTTTAGAGCTAATTCAATACCACCGACTTGAAATAAACCGAAATGAACATGCAAGCCACGATGCGTTCGGGGCTTGGCATGTTTGTGCAGCTAATATCATTATATGAAAGTGGACACAGGTGTTATATGGGAAAGGCCCTGTTCACATAACTGACCAAGCGAGACCGGCAGTCTACGAACCCTTTTCCTTCTTTCATTTTCCGCAATTATAATTATGTTTCTTGTTATATATTTATTTCGTACTTTTATTAAATTGTACTTTTTTATGGTTTTGTTTTTATTTTATTTATATATTTATTTGCTTTATCATTTATTTTATACAACAACCACAGCGCATGCGCCAGAAATGAATGGATTTGTTTTTGCAACTAACTATAAAAAAGTCCATAAAATACAAAGACAAATATCATAGACAACAGAACAATTTTCAACAGGGAACTTTCTGCAGATTCAAGGAAGAGTTGGCAGCTCTGAGTCAGCCTTATGACCCCCCCCCCCTCTCCCGCCCACAGTTACGCCACTGACCAATGTGTGTTTCCTTTTGATATATTTGCAATCAATAGTCCACTATGTCACTGTCACACGCCGTTGTACATTTACTGCAGCTGCGAACCCATAAAGCATGGAGGTAGAATTAAAGATACCAGCACATAATTTGCTATCCTACTGCGTAAGTATGCGTGCAATCAATAGCGTTCAGTTGTGGCAAGGTGCCCCCGGTGTACACTTGGTCGTTTTTCTGATGGAAGTGCCCATTTTTCTTAGAAAAAATTACTTTGTTTCATTTTGTACAACGGATGAAAGTCCAGGTTTTACTAAAAAAAAATCTGCGCATGACGACTATTAAATGAAGGCCCGGGTGCTTTAACACTCCTCTCGCCCCCGCACACATCCAGATAAACAACACTTCTCCAGAAGAGAATTAACTTCAAAGCATTCTAAATGAATAACCAACATTCTAATGTAGAATGGGACCCATATACGTGATCCCATGACCTTTAGGCCGTCTTGACAACCGCTTAAATAAAACACCATTTTCAACCGAGTTAGTTGGTGGGTTAAATTTTATCTAAATCCCCGCCACCGATCGAGTGGAATGAAAGCTCCTCAGGGCACTCAAGGTGCGAGGAGTCTGAGACAAAAACATTAGATTTTCATCCACCGTATGAACATGGAGGTAATGAAAAGAAGAAGAAGGAACAGAGAGAGAAAAAAAATAATAAGACGAAGAAGAAGCTTGGGCAGAAAACCTTACTGTTCATCTCCATCGCGATCTTTAAGTCTGAGATTTGAGTTCTGCGCCTCTTAAAATGTCCCCGGGCTTAAAAGATGAGACTGTTTACGGTCCTGACTATAAATCACACCGGATTGACGGTGATGGATGCAAATTTTGAAATGACAGTTTGCCCTCTTGGGGCAAAACACGGATGGGGATGAAGCGGAAAGTTTATCAGATGTAGTCGGGCTTGGATGTCAGAGGAATTTCACAGCAGCATGGGGGGATTTTAACAATTTAATTTTCTTACAAGGACAGATGCAACATTGCTTGTTTGTTGTGTGTTTACTTAATATATTACTGTAGAGGCACGAGAAAGGAGGCCGGCCCTCTAATTCAAAAACGACGAGCAATTACTAAAAAAATACATCAAAACCCACACGATGAAATCTACAATATAAGATGATCTCCTGCACTTGAACTGATTTTAATCCCTCAACCAATAGCAGTACAAAGTTTAAATAGCACAGCACGGTCCGTTATGTGAACGGCATAACGTCAACACGAGGCTGGTTGCATACATGTACATACAGGTTAACAATAAGCGATTCAACTATAGCCCTATGGCAATAGACCGTGCAAGTCTCGCGCGTATTCGAACATTTTTGGGATCACTTTGGTCCCACGTACGATGCTTTAACGCGCGAAGGAAACAAACTCACGCGCTTTAACGGGTCCCAATGTTCGAATACGCACGAGACTTGCACAGTCTATTATAATGTTTCTCTGATAAATAACAAGATGATATAAACACAAAACAGCACCCACAATATACCTTCCAAATGAATGGTATTCGGAGCATGGTCAGAGCCATGCTCCCTACAAAATAGAGAGAAATAGATACAGAAAAATGAATGCGCCCTCTCTTGCTCATTACATATAAAATTCGATTAAACATTGTATTTAAGCTAATTAACATGTCTCAAACTAATCATTTGAATATTAAAAAAAAACAAAATCGAGAAAAAAGTAAAAATGTGTTTGTATTCAATTACTAATTTATTTTATATTTATATTGTTTTTTAGTGTCATCAAGACCACTCAAAATTTTGTTTCCTACCGCAAATTAAATATTTTCCAACACTGCCTAAAGCTGTTTATAATTGATTGCAGGACATTGTCCAAGTTAAGTGGATGCAAATCTATCGCCTTCATCTGTTTGTCTCGAAACCGTTGGAACTATTTATAACATCCCGTGGCGAGCTTGCATACGATTTGAACTTGTTGTGTTAACGGTTCTCTACTTCTATAATAAAGGGAAGTCGTGTGTTTAGACAATGGTTTTCATGTATAGGGTTTTGTGTATTCTAGCCTTAAGCATTTCTTTCATGTCAAACGCAATGTTTTTGTCTTACATTTACAATGGAGTCTCAATAGGGGAGGTAAAATAAGGTTGCCATTTTCAAAAGGCAAAATATTAGCTTTACTCCTTCCCTTAAAGCAAATGTACAACATTGGTAATATTGTCAAAGACCAGTATCCACACTAATTGACCCCACATATACATGAAATAACAAACCTGTGAAAGTTTAAGCTAAGTCTGTTTTCGGAGTCATGAGAAAACAGTGAAAAACCCCGTTATATGTTTCACATTTTCAAACATCGGATGTTATCACCAGTGATAAAGACTAATTGTTTTACTCATTTCCTAAAAACTATATCATTTCAAGCAAAATTATCTCAAAGGGAGTTTTCCAGCATGACCATTTTTATACCATGTAAGTTATGTGCAAATCTGTGAACATTTATATTTTCAACCTTACCAATGTTGTACACACCCTTTAATGCGACGAGTCTTACCAATAATTGTACACTCTATTTAAAATGCGTTAAAACCGAAATGTTACGTTCATTTTTAAGATAGGTTAAAGGCATCTTAAATATAGATCAAAATGTAAATATTTCACTTTCCTTCTGCAACGGGTAAAACGCATGATAATAACTCTTCATTATAAAATGAGTCTATTAAACCGTACCGAGTAAAGCTAATATTTTTCCTTTTGAAAATGCCACCATTATTTTACCTGCCCTTTGCGACGGGTAAAACCTATGATGTCTTTTTTTTATAAAATATAATATTGATCTTTACGTTTACTGACGGTCATTTTTAGGAACTGTAAAACCAAAGTTTTTTTTTTTTTTTTTTTTTTTGTTTTTTAATTGTTGTATGACATTATCGCCTAGATCACAAGGCCGAACGGCCACTTCAAGGTGAGGGCTACACCTGACTGATTTCGCTGTCAACCAAATCAACTGTCAACAGGGGCACGTTGCCACTTACTCCTGGGGCTGAAACAGGGTTACCCCCTTCACAGTCTGTAAGGATGTAGGTATGGGTATCATCCACTAGGAGCCTGTAGGCTGGTATAAAGCAGAATGCACTACCTTCCCCAAAGAGAATAAAGTTCTCTTTAAAAGATGTAATACTGGTAGAAGAATGAACGGGAAAGTGTAGATTTGTGCAATAGTGTACTCACCGAAGGCTCGGGTACATTGTATGCAATAATCTGAATTAATGTAAAATGGCTTTCGTACTGATTGAATACTTATCTTACATCATGTTGGTTGTATTCTTTGCAATATTATCGCTTCAAAATGTCCCCGATCCGAAAAGAAACAAATTTGACTGTACACTAAAAAAACCCACTGTGGTGTTTGACACCATGGGTGTTGTCACACCCAAGAGAGAATCAAAATTAACATCACAGGGTGTTAAAATAACACGTAATTGTGTTGACAGGACTAAGTGCAATTTTAACACCCCAGTTTTTGCAGTGTATCTTTAAATAATTATGGTGTATTTTTTAGTTGAATAAATATGGCATTTTCCAATTGTACAGTTTACTGCAGATTAATTTGTACCGTAACTAGTCTACCGTAGATTCATAACGAACTGTTATACAATAAAAAAAACGAAAATCTCCACTATTCTCATAATTGTGTTGTCAAAGAATTATTCAAATTATTGTTACCAGTTCCCCTTTAAGTGATTATACTTGCCATTACTCAACAGCTCCAGACCCGTATATTTATCTTACTGCTAGATTAAGTGATGAAATAAACATGACGTCTAAACTCTTCAACGTTAGTGTCAATCACGGGCGATGAGGTAATATCTTCCAAATTACATCTGACTCAGTGTATGTAAGGCTGTTATCATAAATAGCCTAAACATCGTTTCCCTGGCTAGATATCTCTGACCATCGTTTCTCTGGCTAAATATCTCTGATCATCGTTTCCCTGGCTATATCATCTCCAACCATCGTTTACCTGGCTAGATATCCCCATAACCATGATCGTTTCCCTGGCCAGATATCTCTGACCATCGTTTCCCTGGCTAGATATCTCTGACCATCGTTTCCCTGGCTAGCTCTGACCATCGTTTCCCTGGCTAGATATCTCTGACCATCGTTTCCCTGGCCAGATATCTCTGACCATCGTTTCCCTGGCGAGATATCTCTGACCATCGTTTCCATGGCTATATCATCTCCAACCATCGTTTACCTGGCTAGATATCTCTATAACCATCGTTTCCCTGGCCAGATATGGTGGAAGAGGGTACCCCCACCCTCGAAAAAAGAAAAAAATTCCAAGCGCACAATGAAGACACAATTGGGGGGGGGGGGAGAGGGAGGTGGGGTACCACCATGCTCCCGTATAGAGCTCAAAATAAGGAGGTTTGTCATTAACAATAATCACCGTATTATACTCTTCACAAACAGCCCTGTTATGTGTGACACCTTTTAACATATCGTAACGCCTTTTAAAAAATGAAAAGAAGCTGTATTACCAAAACTATTTTAGAAGATAGTAGAAGTTGTTGTTGCTGCTGCTGCTGTTGCTGTTGCTGCTGTTGCTGCTGCTGCTGTTGCTGCTGCTGCTGTTGATGCTGCTGTCGCTTACCGGCGCTGTAGCTGTCGCTGTCGCTGTCGCTGTCGCTGTCACTGTCGCTGTCGTTGTCGTTGTCGTTGTTGTCGTTGTCGTTGTCGTTGTCGTTGTTGTGGTTGTTGTTGTTGTTGTTGTTGTTGTTGTTGTTGTTGTTGTTGTTCTTGTTTTGAGGCGGTTGCAATTTAGGTTAGGTTTTCGGAATACCCGAAGTTAAGTAGATTAAAAGATGAAGCAGATCCATCATGATATGAAGGATTTTAGGCATTGCGAGAAGAAAACAATATATACAAAGAAACCATGCGTGACACGAAATTACATGTAGGCCGCTGTAGCACGTGCAGTGTACAAATATAATATGCATGCCGGATATAACGGTCACGCTTACTGAGGACAAGATTCTACGTTGATGAATATTTGAAGGAAGCTTTCGGAAGAAGCCATCTTTATTGTAAGCAACAATAGCAACAATCAATCAAGAAACCTTCAAGTTATAATGATTAAAATGAGTATAGGGGGCAGACGTGCGCAGACGTGTTCTGCTTATGGAGCGCCCATAAGCAATATTTCAATTCCCTCTGTTAACCTTTAAAAAGACCGGTCCTACTACTTGCCGTCAACTCGCCGACTTGCCGTCAACTCGCCGTCAACTCATTTTCGTGCCGTCAACTCATTAAATTTACATCAACAATTTATAAATGGGGCATGGAAGTGTTAAGTTTGGGCTAAACTACATATTTCTCATGGTTTTCGGTAAAATTTCATTTGCAAAAACAACTTTGTGTTGATAAAAAAATAGTATCTTGGGCCAAGACTAATCCATGTGAAAAAGCAAGATGGCGGCCGACGGTTTTGCTGCTTCGAGATAATTTTTTTACGAGAAAAAAACTAAATTTGTATTCCGAAATGTAACTTGAAACTTACGCGAATTCTCTTTTAGCTAATACTTTACAGTTCTATGCTTCTTTTGTGGATTTTAAATGTATATTGGAGGAGTTGACGGCGAGTTGACAGCACAAGTGAGTTGACGGCGAGTTGACGGCAAGTAGTAGGACCCAAAAAGACTGGTCACCAGGTGTGCCATTACAGCTACTTTACAAATCTTATTGGATTAACGAAAATGTATAATCATATCGTCCTCTGAACACAGCATAAAATATTATAAATATCACAGGGTCAAAGTATTTTGGGCCAAATAAGAACGGATTTCGGTGGTTATCATCCTGTGGTGAACCTTACCATTACTAACAACACAACATACTGGCTACTGATTACAGGCGTTTTGTAGATATCAGAAATTACCAGTTAGCGAAACTGTCAAAAGAAAAAAAAAAAAAAAAAATTCCTGGTTATTGATGCTGATGATTTGTTTTCCTTTTTCTGATTTCAAAAATCCATTATCCAGATACAGCCAAAAGTTGCTATGCCGTCGCCCCCCCTCCCCCTTATGATTTGTGATTAATATTTTAGAGAGGAAATTGGCACCGCGCAGCACGAGCATGAGTCAATTTATTTTACCAGTCGTCTTGCAGTAAATAAAACAAAATCCGACAGCATTATGTTTGCGTTCTGCATCAGCGAGAATAATATTTTGTATTTCGTCTTCTGGAAACACGAGGCTGTAACTCAACATGAGGGTTGACGGTATCATTTACATCGTGCATGGTTAGACCCTCGCAACTGTATGATGTTATTGTATCAGTTATTTCCATTTTTAGATTTTCTGATTCCTAAAAATAGAAACCCATTAACTCGTAATGGCCAGCGAGCTCAATATTGAAAATCATTTCCCGTGACAAATAATTCCCCGTAGGTTCTTATTGTTTGCTTTTGAAGAAAACAAGTGAATGACTTTTGAAAGAGTGTGCTTCACATCAATTTAAAAGACGTATGGTAAATAACTGGTTATGATCGGGATAGATAGCAATATGCCGTCTGAAAATCTTAGTTTAATACAAATTTTGTAAAACTATAAACTAGCACAGATTGTCTTGTAAGCTATTTCCTCCTGAAACACCTTCCATGTACGAAGAGAAATTTCCCTCTAACGAGTTAACGATTCCTATTACGGCAGGTTAGGTGATAGATTTGTAAATGCAGAGCAAAAACAGATAGCCACAATTTGTATCAATTTAACACAATTATTCAAACATAGTGTTGAATTTGTTGGAAACAAAGAAACCAATCATGGGATATTTGTTTAATGTTTTTAATTGAAAGTTTACAGAAACTTTGATTTGTTGTCACAACCTCTATTAACACGACTGCATGTTTTGCTTACTTTCGGCAGTCCACGCAACCAGCGCGGTTTGTATCAACAATAGAAAGGTCTATAGGTAGAATATCAAGCACTGCAGCCTTTTTAGAAAAATTACTTGATATTCTACTTATATTTTTTTCAAAATCCAATTTTGCTTTATAGCCGGCCCTATAGCAAAATATCTTTCTCATGACACACTCTAACTGTGTGCTAAATTTCACCTCTGTATCTTCCAAGGCACAATTCCCCAAATATTTCCCCTATCTGCCCCATTATCCCCAACAAAATGTAAACTATTTCTTCAGGATTTCCACGACACGTTACCATCAATAAATTAGATTACATTATATTATATTGCAATTGTTGTACCCATTTTTACATACAAATTTGATATCCACTGGTAGGTGAAACAAGCGACAACACAATATAATACAAACACGTCATAACACCACACACAGAAAAGCAGCCAACACAGCGCGGACTAAATAAGAATTATACTAAAAAAGGTTAACCGTATTCGGGATAACTGAGAATCAAAAACAACCACAAATACTGGATACAACAACATACAGAGTTGTTTGTGTGTCATGTTTGTTGAAAACCTTTAAAGGCGTAAATTCTAGATGACCGGCAAATACTTAAACCCTGCAGTGAGGTTGGCAGACTAATGTTTTTTTATGAAAATGGTGGACTTAAAGGGCCGCTAGGTGGCAGCAGACTAAACAGGTTAATCCATTGTTCTCGCAAAATACGCGTATGCTTGGAACTACGTAAACAATTGAATTTACTTAGTACGCCTGTGCCAGCTACAGCGTTCCTAAGTCTCCCGTGATGACGTGTTCAAAAATGTCCATGAAATCACTTCAAATTGATACATAAATTATCTTCAATTTCCATGTAGGCCTATCAACTTTAACGACACTACACTTCGCTACACAGGCCTGAGGCATACCAGGATTGTGCACTACACTTCAACTAATATAATTCTACAGTGAATTACCTGGCTTTGGTGCCAAATAGTTACTGTAAAATTTACGTTAAGTCTTTTCTGTTCACGTATGAAGTGATCAACTGCCCAATAACCAGTTCTTAAAGGCATCGTACACGTTTGGTATTTACTCAAAATATATATTAGCATAAAAACTGACTTGGTAACGAGCAACAGAGAGCTGTTGATAGTATAAAACATTGTGAGAAACGACTCCCTCTGAAGTAACGTAGTTTTTGAGAAAGAGGTAATTTCTCACTAAAATAATAAAAGACTTCTAGCTAGAAGCCTTTTATTCCATCTGAAAGCACACAAATTTGTACAACAAGGGTGTTTTTTCTTTCATCATTTTCTTGCAACTTCGATGACCAATTGAGCCCAAATTTTCACAGGCTTGTTGTTTTATGCATATGTTGGAATACACCAAATGAGAACACTGGTCTTTGACAATTACCAAACGTGTACGATGCCTTTAAGGGAGGCAGCATTATGCATAGCATGTAACTTTTCTTTTATGTAATAGCATTTTAAACGGCACTCTTATATTTTACGGTAAGTGTTTTGAACCGTAAATCACCGTATTACTTGAATTGTTGTTTCTAGTACTGTTTACAAAACACAAACGGTAGTTTTTATTCAATTGAGAAGTACAGTGTCTCCCCATTTCAACCTTTAAACCCCACCCACCAAGTTAAGCATCTTTAAAGCAGTGAGGCAAAGTAGACTCCTCGTTATATCCAGACCACATTATCATGATACGATGAGCCATGCACTGTTTATCTAATAATTTCGGGCATTAATCAATGGATTTCACGGGCCGGTAACTTCTTTAATGAGAATATCTTAATAGAAGAATAAGATACACGTCTTGACGCATGAATGACTCTCGATCCATGCCGCTCTCCCAATTACGACTCTGTCGAGTGCTCCTTGCGGACATGGTTAGATAGCGAGGGAGAGACAGGGAGATGGGACAGAGAATCTCAATTCAAATTGAAACAAAAAAAATGTTTCAGAAAGTGTATTACATTTTAGTTTCGTTACATCAATCGATTAGATTATGATGCACTGGTAAAATGGAAAGCTTTATTACAATATATAGGATTTGATGCATTGCATGGTGAGGTATCAATATATATTTGGTTTGCGGTAACGTATCTACTTGCTATAGGTAGATTTTGTTCTTTAGAAACTTGTCTTGCTTTTTTATTCTACTGCCGCAGAGTAGAATATTCGGATATCGGGAGACTTCTCAGTCAGTTCTGAATAGAACTGTCCTGCTTATTAACTACTACCTGGGCGGGAGGTAGAAAATCGGGCGGGACTACTACTTTCGCTATGTGGATAGGGGGGACTTCTCGTTAATAACTACACTGCCGCGGAGTGAGTCTAAAAATAGCAATCTTTTTGATATAATCTAAGAATGGAAAAAAATAATTATCTCTATTAGAAAAAAGCTTGAGCTTGACGTGCCATGGGAAAGAAGCTATTATGAAACGTCTTCCGCTGTAAAAGACAAATCCAATTAATATATACGATGATTGTATTTGAGGCTCGGTGCCAAACAGTTTTAGCATTACTGGGTAATGCTAAAATAGTGCACTGGAAGCAACCGTTATACGTTTCACGAACCGCTTTCTTTGGAGAGGTTAAGCTACACGTTATTGCGTCATGGCAACACGTTACGGAATAGCTACACGTCATTGCGTCATGGCTCCACGTTACGGTATAGCTACACGTTATTGCGTCATTTCAACACGTTACGGTATAGCTACACGTCACTGCGTCATGGCAACACGTTTCTTGAGTCATAGCAAGGTTATTGCGTTATGGCAACACGTGTTTGCGTCATGGCAACACGTGTTTGCGTCATGGCAACACGTTATGGTATAGCTACACGTCATTGCGTCATCGCAACACGTTTTTGAGTCATAGCAAGGTTATTGCGTCATGGCAACACGTGTTTGCATCATGGTAACACGTTACGGTATAGCTACACGTCATTGCGTCATCGCAACACGTTTTTGAGCCATAGAAGGTTAATGCGTCATGGTAACACGTGTTTGCGTCTTGGCAACACGTTACGATATAGCTACACGTGTTTGCGTCATGGCAACACGTTACGGTATAGCTGCACGTTATTGCGTCATGGCAATGCGTACCATTATAATCCGTAAAGTTTTACATTGCCGTTCCGGTGCAGGTTCAACTCATTAAGCTACACGTTGTGTGTGTTTCCCCATCTGCCCCACTACGTGGCCTTTTCGAAACCACGGCTTCGACCCAGGCTCAGTCTGTTGTTTGAAAACGTTCGCTTTCGGTGCGGGGTTTCAAACAGGCGGAAAGAACCGGAGCCGGAGCCGATGCCGGAAACGAAACCTTGGTTTCGAAAATGCCCCATTAAACCCCCAAGACATGTTCACAGGCTGATGATGATGCAAGCACTTCTAACTCAATGGGATACAACATGCATACATCGATAGACGGAGCAGCTCCTCGTTGCGTTTATTCGATGGACAATGCAAATCCGACAGGGCCCTGATACCCACAGGCCGGAAATCTAATTACACACTTTAACCTATCGAATCATTAACATGGTACGGTATCCGTAGGTTGAATTACTTATTCATCTACTTAATCTCTGTTAACTACAAGTCAGTCCCTAATGCGTTAACAGCCGTCGATTTCACCAAACTCTTCCTAACTTAGGATTAATCCTAGGCAATGCTAAGAGATAGGACTAGTCTTAAGTACTGGTCCTAACTTAAGACTAGTCCTATCTCTTAGCATTGCCTAGGATTAATCCTAAGTTAGGAAGAGTTTGGTGAAATCGACGGCAGGCGTTAACCCCAACGGAATTGATGATAACAATGTCTGACCCCCAAATTAAAAAAAAAACACTTGCCGTAGCCTTAGCCGCAGCCGTAGCGGCAGCCGTAGCCGTAGCGGCAGCCGTAGCCGTAGCCGCAGATGGCAATTTGAACAAGGCCTTACAGACACCATGTGTTTGATAATGGAGTTTGACGTAGTCAGCTGATACAGGGCAACTTTTATCTGCAGTGAATTACGTCATTCAGCATCTGTGTTACCCGTGACAACAACAATCTATGTCCACTATATCATTTTGTCGTTATCTTCAAATTAATGCAAATCAATACAGACTTCAAAATTACAATGTCATCAGCTGCAGGCTGCAATTTGCAGATTAGTTTCCTGGCAAAATGCAAAATGATCGCACAAGTAATATCTTGAAAGGATGATGATTCCATCCTGGTTCCCGTATAAAACGTTCCTAAACATAATAAGGGAGTAATCATTAAAAATACCATGAATGGCATTAGGCTAAAGGACAACCTCTTGCTAAATATTAATACCTTCATAAAAACTTGGAAGAACAAAAATTGTAGTGGTCAACAAATAGGACTGTGTAATATTTAAAACCAACAGCAAATCCCCCACAGAAAAAAATAAGAATAACAATAAATAAACAACCAAATAAGTAAATAAACAAGTAAATAAGTTATAAATAATAATAATAATAATAGTAGTAATATAAATAAATTAGGAAGAAAGAATGAAAGGAAAAACCCCAAAACATAAACAAACAAATAAAAGACTAATTCATTAATTAATTAGTCAATTTATTAGTTTATTTAATAACCGATTTTTATTTATTTCAAAAGAACAAATAAACGGCTAAATAAATAAATAATAATCAAATAAATGAATAAATAAATAAATGAACAATACAAATTGTTGAACGAAAAGGCTAGTATTGCCTTTTAAACTGAACACTAAACATACACAAGCTCCTATTTTAAACATTATCCGAATGACGATTTCTTGAGCTGAAACATTGTCCTCCATTTTGATGTATTCTTTGCAAGACTAATGAACTCAGAAAAATCCCCTGGTCCCTAGCTATAAAGAACTGTTTCTGTCTTAACGAGATAAATCATTCAATTCGGGGGCTAATTTAGAATAACCGATGTAATCTCTACACACGGATCATCGTATCGTGTTCTTGATTTTGTATGCACCTGGCTACTTTGTTAGCATGGCAACCGTTCATGCACTGAATTGAGCATTCGCTGAGAGAAGCAAAAGAAACCAATTGTACATCTTTCCCGTGTAATATTGACAATATTCCATGGTTACGCTCACAAAGGGTGAAATAGAATTAATCGTGAAGCATGCTCAAATACATTGAAATGGGTATGGGGTGTTTTTCAAATCTTTCCAGGCATTAAGATGAAAGAGGCCGCTTCACCGGACGTCGCTGTCCTGCCATCTATTTATAGTCCTATACGAATTAAGAAGACGAACGAGCTTCCAAAAGAGCAGAATTTATAGGTTATGGACAATGGTGTGGAAAATACCCGCGGTAGAGTAAAGCGCTCGCTCGCTCTATTTTTATTTATTTATTTATTCATTTTAATCCATTTTGGGGGGTGTCTCTTTATTTGTAATAACTTAATATGCTTGGACAAATCTAGGCCGTTTTGTAAATAAAATAATTATTTGAAAATATATTTTGGCTTGGGACAGATTTGATTATACAGTGCTTAAAGTTATCGTACACGTTTGGAATGACTCAAAACAAATATTACCATAAATACTTACTTGTTAACAAGCAACGGAGAGCAGTTGATAGTATAAAACATTGTAGGAAACGACTCCCTCTGAAGTAACGTATTTTTTGAGAAAGAGGTTATTTCTCACTAAAATAATAAAAACTTCTTGCAAGAAGTTTTTATTTCTATTTCTGAAAGCACACAAATTTGTACAACAAGGGTGTTTTTTCTTTCATCATTTTCTTGCAACTTCGATTTACCAATTGAGCCCAAATTTTCACAGGCTTGTTACTTTATGCATATGTTGGGACACACCAAGTGAGAACACTGGTCTTTGACAGTTACCAAACGTGTTCAGTGCCTTTAATACATCGGTCTTTTTCCCTGATGCAATTTTGTATCACATTATAATATGAAATTACACCTTGTTTCCAATCATTTTGATAAACACAAAGTGAAGTGTTCGGAGAAACCGGAACGCAAGAGCACCTTTAAGAATCATTATGTGGGAGGGTTGCCTGAATTAGTGTGAAGTTTTCCGATAGGGATGCCATGTAGCGCTCAAATCCGTCACTCGCTGACGCTCATAATCATTATGGTGACGCTCATAATCATTATGGGGACGCTCATAATCATTATGGTAACGCTCATAATCATTATGGTGACGCTCAAAATCATCATGGTGACGCTCAAAATCATTATGGTGACGCTCATAATCATTATGATGACGCTCATAATCATTATGGTGACGCTCATAATCATTATGGTGACGCTCATAATCATTATGGTGACGCTCATAATCATTATGGTGACGCTCATTATTATTACCCCGGTCACCAGGCCTTTTTTTAGTTCAATCTTTAAAAACCATCTCAGCTCCCATGGGAGAATACAGCCTGTGCTGCCAAGTATGCAGCGCACCAAGCTAAATTAACCTCGTGAACCATTCTCTGCCCTCACGGGTACCCATTTACCCATGCGTGAAGAGGAACAACTTTTAGTGAAGTGTCTTGCTCAAGGACACAAGTGTCGTGACCGGGATTCGAACCCACACCCTGATGACTTGGCCACCAGGGCCCAATTTCATAAAGCTGCTTAAGCGGCAAACATTGCTTAGAAATTGTCTGCTGGGCAAGCAGAAGCAGGATACCAGACAAATATGGCACACGTGGAATGCTATTTTGGCTAGTGTTGTTATTATGCTTAGCTATACTTGTTTAGCTTAAGCTACTTTTTGGGACTAGAAATCGAGTCTGATTAACTAAACAGCTCGGCCGCGACAGCCATGGGATCGCTGTGAACTACCGTAAGTACACTCGTTCTGGGCTCTCTTGTCCAATAACAACCGCTTCAAGCACTGTTTTCATTTTCAACACAATCTCACGGGGCAGTAGAGGGCGAAATTGATTTCTCTCTGTTAAAGGGAGGGTGTTACCTTTGGTAATTACTCCCAAAATAACTGACCATAAAAACTTACTCGGTAAGAAGCACTGCAGCTGTTAATAACATTTTGAGAAACGAATCCTTCTAAGGAATGCGTTTTTAGATGAAGGGATTCAAAAAAATGTCAATCTGAGAAACGTTTCATGCATGAAACGTTTCTTAGATTATGTATTCCATTTACGGATTATTCTTCCTGCGTGGGCATAACCGCTCCGCATACACCCATGGGGACACGCTGGTGGCACCGCTTTTTGTGTAGGCCTCTTATAATTTGTATTCATAAATACCCGGGACAGTTTATTCATTATGATTGGTTGAGAGAAGATCACATGTCCATGTTTAAACCTTCGATATAAACACGATGAGAAGTGTTTAATCTCCGATGGCCTACCGGTCTGCAGCCAGGATAGACCCACACACATTTTAGTTAATTACTCGTTCAGTCGTTAGCAAAAATAGTTGAAACCCTTGAAGTTCTATCCTCAGACAGGCCCGATTGACATAGTCTATGACCCTATAGGCGTGGACTCGGAACCTCCAGTTAGAAAACACTTTCTTCATAGGCTTTGCACAAAAAATACTGAAGTTTTACAGTGTAAACACATACTAATTAACACAACAAAAATGTATAAGTAATATTTGTAAAAACATCTGGAAAGGTTATTAGCTTTGAAAAAAGGTATGAAATCAACATTACAAAGGAGTTATACACGTTTCCCAACGGTCTACTGGCTGCAGTAACCAATGGCAGTCGTGTAAATCTGACAGGGGCGGGGCATCGTTTAAACTTACGCGTGGCGCGCTAGCTACGTGTAGCGCAATCAATACAGTACTGGTAGGCCTATAGGCCTATACTCAATCCACAATGTTAGGACGCGGGTGTACACACAACCGTTGAGTGTCGCATGCAAATCGGAGTCCGGGGACGTACGTGAGAGGAATTGAAAAAATTACAGAAACATTTACAGATTTTCCAACATAATTACACCTTTTTTGACAAAAAAAGGGCATTTATGAATCGCAATAAAAGACTAGTGACTCGGTCTTAACCTTCGGCTCGGTCCTTTACCGCACGGCTACGACCGGTTTTAAAAAGCCGGTTAAGACCTCGTCGCCAATCTTTTATTCCCTTTTATCAACGGATGTTCCTGCAAATTTTACGGTTATATTGGCACTCACGCTGGCAGGTAAATTCCAATAAAGGTATTTGAAGTTTATGAAGTTTACATACATCTTTATTAATTAACAGAAGAAGAAGAAGAAGAAGAAGAAGAAGAAGAGTAAAAAAACAGTAATAAAATGAAAAAAAAAACACCCATAATTCTTAAGAGCTGTATAGGCGGGAAACCACTTGCAAGGAATTGACATTATGCATAGCGTGACATTTCGACCAGTTATAGGCCTATTACCCGTGTCTCTGCACAAGTGTTAAGAGGTATATAAAGTTGCGTGGACCGTTTTTCACCGAAAGAATTTGTTGTTTAATATGTTTTTCTCTGAACGAATTTTGGCAGATGATGCTGTTTCAAAATGAAAAACATACGGTACATCAAATTTCGCTGTTTGTACTTGGCAGACGGACGTGAGATAATGCCGGGTTCCCGAAAAAAAATCATTTTTAGTTTTCTAATAAAAAGGCCCACCACTTTCATTGGCAGATTTGTTTCTTCTTCGTACAACACCTTAAATGAAAGGTTATAACTTTATGGAATCTAACAATCGATTTAAATCTATATTTTGGGGTCAAATCTGCCACAAATCGGACCTAGGATCTTTAAAGTACATTGTGTACCCAACAGATTCACGAAATTTGAGCTCTGTTGCCTGATTGTTTTCTTCTTTGTATCGTTTTTCCTTCAGTGGAAAGAATATAAATATCACATGTTTTTAAACAGTGCTTGAAAAGTGGAGAGGTTCGGAATTTTCCTCCTCAATATAATTTATATGCGTTCGCACATACCTGATGTAAATATAGACCAGAATCCAATACTCTGCGACCCGAAATGCCTTTTTTAAGGGGAATTTGATACAGAAATCGAGACTTTGTGGGCAAGCTCAGCTGGTGCAGGTTACTGATCAACTTTGAATTAATGCTGAGTTCGGAGAACCCCGTGGCTGTTTCATGTGTATAACTTTAAAACAATTCGGAATTATTTTTACAAATCACCGAGCGACGGTTTCAAGTGTTCACCTCGATAACAATAATTCCGAATTAAAATAAACCAGTGGCTGTTTCATGGGTTAAAGCAAATGTACAACATTGGTAACTGTCAAAGACCAGTATCCACACTTGATGTGACCCAACATACACATGAAATAAAAAACCTGTGAAAGTTTAAGCTAAATCGGTCCTCGGAGTCATGAGAAAACAGTGAAAAAACCCATTATATATTTTCACAGTTTTCAAACTTCGGATTTTATCACCAGTGATAAAGACTAATTGTTTTACTCATTTCCTAAAAAACTATAGCATTTCAAGCAAAACTCTTATAAGGGAAGTTTTCCGCCATGACCATCTTTATACAATGCAACTTATGTGCAAAACTGTGACATTTATATTTTCAACCTTACCAATGTTGTATGGTTCAACGCATGTGTACAAACGTATAGGAATTTTTTTTTAAGTTTAAGTACAAAAATCCCATTGGTTTAACGCATGTGTACAAACCCTAGGGTACACACCCTAGCAATGATGTGTCCAACAAACCACGGCAACCAACTGTGGCCGTTTAACATATCTTACATGTTATCGAGAAGAAAAAAAAAAATGGGAAACATAATAATAATATAGCCTAAATTAGAAACAAAGATTATTTTTTATCAAAGTGCTTCAAAAAGCAAAAGGTTAAGAGACCTTATGTACAGTCAATGTAATAACTATCACTGCAAGGCTTCTCAAAGCTCCATGCAAGCCGAGGATGTCCTTGAGCGATGAGACACTATAGCAAATTACCTGGCTTCACCCGGAAGAAACTAGGACACGTCGGGGAATTAACGAGCATTATTGACGTCTTCGATTAGTCGTAGTTTAAAAACGAAGGCTTTAAAATTTGTCCCCAAGGTTTTGAGACTAATTTGACTTATTCAGCCCAAGCGAATAGACGATGTAATTAAGTTTGCAAAGTGCACTTTGTGGAGTTTGGTCATCGGAATAATGATCTGGACATTACAATGTGTATGATTGAGTTTTCATATAACACGTAGGTGAGGGTATAGGGGAACACTGGCTGCTCTAGCCCCGGTATATAAACCCATTTCCTTGTGAAGGAGCCGTATGTACTGCAAAAACTGGGGTATTAAGTTGACACCACGGGTGTTGTCACATACAGATAAAAAATTAAAAATAACATTTAGGCCTACACCATAGGATGTTGAAATTACACTAATTTCTGCACCAAAAAAATTACATTGGTGTTATTTTGAAAACCATATGATGTAAAGTTTGATTCTCTCTTCTGTATCTATATGTGACAATACCCATGGTGTCAATTTTAACACCCATTTTGTTGCAGTGTGCCCAAAAGGTATGGAGTTGGTTCGGGGTGGGTGAGTTGAAAATCCCCAATACTTGTAAGAAACTTAAATATGCATCGCCCGCATTTTGGGGCAGCTTCAGAGGGTAACAACAATTATATCAAATATTGCTATAGGTTAAGCCTTTAACATTTTGTTCACAACCCAGCGAATAATTACCGTATGCTAATTCTAACAATAATGTAGCTCCGATCAAACCCGAGAGGGCGTCTCAAAGCGCTCATTAATTTTTCAAAAAGGTACACGTGAGGAGCTATGTTTGAAATAAAAGAACCATTTATTTATATAGCACAATGAAACGGTATAAAGGTGCTTTGACGCTGTCTGCAGCCAACCGTAGCAGAAAACACCGGGCGCACCGGTCCCCTCTCTCGGCTTTACGTCCCATCCAAAGGACTACCGGTAAGCAATGATTGAGTGCCTTGCTTCAGGATACAAGTGTCAAGACCGGGACTCAAACACACGCACACTCTGGACGTCATGAAACGCCAGAGCTTGAGCCCAGTGCTCTTGACCGCTCGGCCACGACACGCCGGCCGGTAATACTAATAATATGAAACAACAATCTTTTTTTTATTTTTTTATTTTATTTATTTATTTTTTTTTTTTTTTTTGGGGGGGGGTTGGGGGGTAAGGGGGGGGGGCAACCTCGTCCCCGTGGTTTACTTGATTTCAAACCATGTTTATAATAGTAAACCCTGGGAGGGAAACTCCTTACTTGGACCCTGATTGGACAACGACTGGTGTACATAAGTCTAACGTAAACATGTTAAGTTGTACTCATTCAGTAGTCACCGTGTTCACAGCCTCGTCCCCATGGTTTATCTTATTTCCAACCATAGTAAACCCTGGGAGGGAAAATCCTTACTCGGACCCTGATTGGACAACGACTGGTGTACATAAGTCTAACGTAACATGTTAAGTTGTACTCATTCAGTAGTCACCATGTTCACAGCCAGACTTTTCTAATTTGCATACGTATCCAAAAATGTTGGATATGCAAATGATCCAATACCAGGGTGAGAGAGCGGTCAACCTCGTACTGCTCGACACACCTTGGGGACGAGGTGGGGGGGGGGGCTGGTTGTGAAAATAAACTGATTCGAGATGTTCACCTGCATAGACCGTACATAGGCCTACATCCCTTAACACATTGCACTGTTGTTTGTATGAAAGGGGTAGTTTCGGCCATATACGAATCACATGCCCTGGCTGGATCGTTCTACTTTGTTGTTGTTGTTGTTTTTTTGTTTGTTTTTAAGAAGTTGACACATTTTGGAGTATTATCTGCTCTCTTTTTGGTGTGTGTGGGAGTGTCTAACAGTGTTTTTCATAACAAAAAAATATCCACATAGAATGGATGCAACGCAGATACGTGCGTGTGTTTTAATATGTGCTACCTTATTATGGAGACCGAGGACAAAACAAAGGGAAAACAAAGGGAAAATAAAAGCTCTCCATAGGGGAATTCTAAAGACTGGGGTGCTTGCTCCACAAGGAATTTGGTGTACACAGTCTATGGGATGATGTTAATTAAGTACAGAGAGACAAAGGGAAAGAACGAAATATGTCTCCACAGGGTATGAAGAAAAACCAAAGTGTGTGTGTGCTTTCAGTTTACATGTTATTAGTATTGGCAATATTACAGGTGTGAGGACTTAATCAAATTACATTGTATGCTTACTTTTATTTGCTGCAATGTTTAAATGAATATTATACGTATTTGTATGAATAAATATTGATTTATAAGACTCTAAATTACAGGTGGATTTGATGTGATGCCAAAATAAAATCACTATTAGATAGGCAGAACTAAAAATAACACACGGTAACTGCTGAATTAAGTTTAGTATGTAACTTAACCCACAGTATAATGACCTTCCTGTATCGACGTTTTAATTAAAAATTGATTTTACGGTCCACGAAAAACGTGTTTTTTGTTTTTTCTGTTTCTTTTTTTTTCTGGCGAGGACAGCCCAGGCATGGTGTATTAGATACCATTATTGGATTTATGTATACAGTATTGAAGTGTGGGTAGACAGCATGCATAGTTGATTGGAAATCCAAATTAAATGAACCTCCTCAAAGGAATCCACGCTTGAAGTTCAAGGCTTTTTGTATAATACTTCTTGGGGTAAACCTTGTCTTAGTAAAACCGTGGTTTTTATCATATTGACAGTGTTATAATTGAGTAGGACAGTTTGTTTTCAGAAAATAATAATTTATTGCTCATTGACTAACGTCTGCTCTTTGACTGGAGGCAGCTTTAACTTTAACTATACAATGAGTTGCTTACAAGAATTTTAGGGAAAGTATGTGTAGCCTATGTCTTCTTCTATTTACTGATGATTATCGGATTGAAAATGTATAAATGCACACTAGTTTTGCGGACGAGCTTTTCTGATATTTTAACAGTTTATTCAACACTGTATCAGCCAATTGCGTTTAAAGGCACTGTTCACGTTTGGTAATTACTCAAAATATATATAAGCATAAAAACTTTCTTGGTAACGAGCAACGGAGAGCTGTTGATAGTATAAAACATTGTGAGAAACGACTCCCTCTGAAGTAACGTAGTTTTTGAGAAAGAGGTAATTTCTCACTAAAATAATAAAAGACTTCAGGCCTGAAGCCTTTTATTCCTCTCTGAAAGCACACAAATTTGTACAACAAAGGTGTTTTTTCTAGCTCATTTTCTTGCAACTTCGATGACCAATTGAGCCCATAATTTTCACAGGCTTGTTATTTTGTGCATCTTTGACAATTACCAAACGTGTTCAGTGCCTTTAAACGTAAAGTCGTCGTTTGATTTTTCTCAACGCTAATTTATAGGCAAATTTATCTAGAAAGAAACAATAAAAGTCACATGTAATAGTTCAGCTGAATATAGTGTCTACTTGAGAAAGCGTTCAGCGAAGTGACAGCGTGTACCAACTGCATATCTAGCCGTGTTGAGGACAGCATTCAAAACGGACACCACGAAATTGTCCAAAAGTCGCCTGCAGGCAATATTTGGAGATTCAAACTATTCGACACACTTTTATTGATTTCTAATCGACAGGGGCACTTCAGGCGACATAATTTGGCAGGATGCTTATACTACCATCTTTATAACAAGTATAGCTTATTGATAAGAATTACACAATTTATTTTCCGGGTCATTACCAAAGTTAAGTATGATCTTATACCTAAGCTGCAATTACATGTTTTGACAAACCGGTTTGAGAATTAATTTGTTTACAACATGCAATTCAAATGTTATTATTGTTATCTTTTTTTAATTGATGATTATTGGACTAGAAACATACCATACAACCCGTAGTATTGTGGGCAAGCTTTTCTGATATTTTGACAGTTTGTTAAATAACATGGTGTTTGCGTGTAAAATTATTTTGCCACAACTGATTGTGAATTAACGCTGCGCTTATGAGTGAATATATTTTGCAATTTGTGGCTAAAACATTGCAGGGCCACATTAAAGTTAAAAACAACAAAATCAATAAAACAAGAAAGACGTCAAAGTATTAATTTCAGTAGACAAAATTACTTTCAAAATAATGTACTGTTTATTTTAACAAATCATTGCCGCTGGAGGTTAGGTTCCCCGCAGGTTATATTGGTCAATTATTCTGAAATCATGACTCATGTTTCAATGAAACATTTGTGTGGTGGGGAAACACCATGCACGGTGGCAAGCCGATGTTAATATTTGATGGCATGTTCTCACTTCGAGACGCAAATGTAGTGGCAAGTCTTGCGAGCCATGGGAGAGCTCTCAATGTAAATAGGGACCGTTGGGGTTTGAATAACGTCCGAGATGATGGACTTAATAACTTGGGTTGCGACAAGACCAGATGAGGCCTGAATTTATGAGCCTGCATGTCAGAATTAATTACTTGATGCTGCTATTTGATGAGTCAACCCTTTAAGCAGCTAGAGGGGACTGCTATTTTGTGGACAGTTTGTACTATCATTTGTTTTCTTCTTTTCTGTTTTTGAAGTTTAAATGGATACCTAACACTGCGATGATCGTATCAAGTTAATAAATGTTATATTTGCATCAAGGATAAAGAGTATTGTTGTGTTTTTACCCGTACACCGATGAGTGTTAAGCACTGTACTATAGGTACTTTCCCAAGTCCTGTGAATAAAAAGTCACATGTGTATATTACTCGGGTGGAATGATTTCAACAATCTGATCATCATTTTAAAGAATTAGCTGTTGGCAAACTGCTCAAGTTTGATTTTTGAGGGACTTTTCAGTGTGTTCCTTTTTGTCTCTTCGTGTTCAACTAGAAAAGCAGTTATACGCGACATTGTGCCGCGATTACTTGGTTGGTATTCTAAGCACTATTCAATAAACTATGTAGTACGTTCCTTTGTAGACGCACCGCGGAACTACTTGACCAAGCCTCCGCAACAAGCAGAAGATGCTTTCATCATCCCTACCCCCAGCCCCATTCCATCCCACCTCCAACAAGCTGGATATATGTTTTAAATAGTCAGCATTTGCAAGTAAAGGTATGGTACTTTGCTTTGTGTGCAGATGATGCCTTTCACCATGCATTCAAATATATAAATATATATATATACATATATTGGGTCCCAAAGTATCATTAACTACCTCACGGAAGTACAACAATTATTCAGCTTCCCCATCCCCAAACCTCCCAGCCATGCCTGATCTATTTCAGAGTTCCTTATACTTGTGTTAAACTTCTTCAGCCAACAACAATTGTTTTTGAAACTAAAAACAACCGCGTGCCAAAAAATGAAGGAACTATCAAGGATGTGGTTGTTTTGATGAGAATATCACTATACATCTCACTTCCTTTGTTACGTGCCAATAACGCAAACAATATCAGTTTCCTTATAATTATTCCAAGTTGTGATTTACACCAAAAGAAATTTAAAACTGAATGCATTTCTCCGTTATCAACTTCAGACGAAATCGACCTACAATCGTGTATACATTATTTAAAAGATGTACAAGTAAATCCATTACATAGAAAATCCTTCACACTAATTAACTTTTGCTTTTGTAAAATCGGTACTGAAATGAAATTAAAGGTCACTGAGCAATATTTACTTCTCAACTAATTATACTTGAGAAACTTCATTTGTTTTCCATCTCGTTCCTTAACAATGGTGTAAGTCTTTATAAGGCAAGATGATGGTATAGTCTGTTCCCAGATAACCTTGTTATTGATACAAACACATTGTCCACATGACACTGACAACGATTTGCTGTATAATAACGAGTGCCCTCTAATCTTGGCTGCCATACTTTTTTTTTTTTTTTGCACAAGACAGCTTGGCATTCTCATGCCATGATGAACCTCGACGCAGCTTCCATAACTTTTTTTTTTATTGGTAGTTTTTTGCTTCTTCTAAATATCTCGCATCTGGAGTCAGATTTCGCAACAGTCTGGTTTTGATTTCATCCCATAAATAACACATACTAGGCCCTACTTAATATTTGACATTAGTGATCTGCAATACGGCGGTAAAGAACTGTGACTAGATAGAATGGACATGATCAATACAGAAAATGTCCTGCTAAGATAAGGTCTAATATACACTATTAAACATTGCATCAAAAACACCTCACACTATTAACACCCGGTTCGTTGGGCCGCATTATACTTGAAACTATCTCAACTCCTTTGGAGTATGCAGCACCAGGAAACCCTATAACAACTAAAGGTATTCTTATTATGCGAAAAAGGCTATCATTTAGATATTTCTGCGTCGGCATGGTTTGCATCAAGCTGAACATGATAAAACTGAGATGGCGGCAATAACAACGCTTTGTAGTGGTTTTCGACAAAAATAAAATCTAATAAGGTGAAATTTGTGTTCGAAACACTTAAACGTTTTTTTATCGGCACGAGGCCAACATTAGTCATTGTAAAAGACGGTATCCGCAATTTGAATGGCCCAACATACTTGAAATAACCAGCATGTGATAGTTTAAGCTCAATCAGTCATCGATAAATTACGAGAAAATAGTGACAAATCTCATCACAGATTTAACTGTTTTCAAAAATCAGACTTCGTACTCGCGAGATCAAAATTAATTGTTATACTCATTTGTCAAAAAATACTATAGCATTTCAGCAGAAACTATTTAAAGGGGTTGTTTTCCACCATGACCATCTGGTGTAAGTTGTGTGTAAATCTGTAGCTTATATTTTGTAATTCTTTGGACATTTTATAATTGCTATCTTACCAATGTAGATTTACATAATGTAATATTCATTTAAGTCTGATATTTTAGAGGTGATGTGATGACAAAATGCTTTCGTTGTTCAAATGGCATATTTTTTTTGCATATCAAAACTTTACAAACATCTCATATCCACATCCTATACGACACATTTTTCCATGGAAAAAACAATTTACCATCTGTGGCCAGACACGGATGTACCACTACATGAGTTTATATCAGCGCAGTCTGCCTAACAACTTATGTCAACAATTAGGACCAAGGACATCAAAGCAAACCATTATCAAATAAATCAATTCATGTTTCGATTGAATAAACACCGTAATAGTTTGCTATAGGTAAGTAGAACCGGCCTGTCTTTGATGAAAATAATCGTTGCTGGAATTAATGCTTTCGATTTATATGGAAAAAGTTTGAATAGGCCTACCTAATTTTTGAGGATTTTTTTAAATTAAATTATTAATTGTTTCTTTATTTGTTTTGTGTTTGTTTGGTTGTTTGTGGTTTTTGTTTTTGTTTTGAGAAGCAGAACGTTGTAACAATAATGTATATTATGTTTAACATTACCAGCAATGGTACTACTAGAGCAGGTATATTTTGGCTTCGATTTTAAAGGCATCGTACACCTTTGGTAATTGGACCCTATAGTTCGTTTCAAACCTGTATAATTGTAGATATATACCATAACACTAACCTGTGAAAATTTCATTTCAAAAGGTGGTAGCGTTTTTGAGATAATTGTCGAAAATCTGGAGCGATTATGTCCGTGCAGGAAGAATAATCTGCATTGGATTCAAATGTTTTGGGGGATAAAAAGTGATTTATATTTCCAATAACCACATTACTTCAAAATGAAATGTTTCTCAAAATGCATTATACTATCCAAAGCTGTACTTCTTACCAAGTAAGTTTGTATTACCATCAATTATCAGAGTCATTACCAAACATGTACGATGCTTTTAAGTGCAATTTGTTTTATTATAGGCTAAACTAGAACAAACCTAAATTATGCAGCATCATTTGTCGAATATAGAGACTCTAATTCACATATTATTATTGACACTGCAGGACTTTGATCTGCAACAACCATTCACATTCAGAATGAATAAGTGTGTATATTCTCTCATCTACCAGAGAGGAGATATACAACTAAAAACAAAGGGTGAGGGAAACCGTGTTGACGGTTATGTTGGGTTGTTGGCGAGAGTTGTTGAGGTCCAACTCAACTTGGGCGTTTTAGTGGGCTCCCCGCAAGACACGACAGCTTCCGGGTCTTGTCATTGATTGCACAACATGCATGGTTTTGTTGATAGACACACCCTTCCCATTTAAACTGTGCGCTCCGTTTTAATATTATCAGGTGTCATTTTGGAGGGAAAGGGAAACAAATTAGTTGGAATTGAGCTCTTTTAAGAATAGGGGGATGAGGTTGCAATGGTATTTCAGGCACTCCATGTCAAATTGATATCGCTGCTCGACTCCGTGAGTTTCAGTAGGCCTACGAGGAAGGCTTACTGCCGATGATAACCTTGTATACAAAACCCATCGTCCCCGGCCCGCTATGTTGGAGAATCGCCATGATGTTAAGTGTTCTATACATAAATCGAACTTTGTGCCAGATGCTCCCGTTCTTTACGTATCCCCTCGGGATGTTGCAACAGAATATCACATATGTTTCCGTTACAATATTAAAGAGAGGCTCCCAGGTTAAATTAAGTTGTGTGATGCACTCGTTTTCCAAAAGATGGAGTACTTATGAAAATCGGAAAAAAGAAACATCTAACCTCATGTTGAAATGGCATAAAATGTCACTTTATTTGATATTCTTTGAGAGCGAAATTTGAAACATGACATCATTGGATATCTGTACAAGTAGGTCTGTACATTACAAGGAGGATTTTTTGCGTTAGTCCAAAGGTCAAATTAATGCCTTTTTGATTGAATATTATCAAAATTCAGAAGTTGAATATCATCAAAATTCAGGAATAAAATAACGATTTTCTGTAAATGAATGTAATTTGAAATGTGATGTCATTTTATGTTGTTTCGAATATTCACCAAAGTTCACACTGGAATTTGACATTGACATTTTACACCGTTTTAGCGTGAGGTTAAAAAAACTTGTGTATGATTTGTCCACTGTCATACGAACTTTTTCTATCGAAAAATGGGTGAAACTAAATTTGACATAAGAGCCCCTCTTAAACAAAGAATTGTTAACAAATGTATAAGACAGAAGTGAACAAAGCATTTTCTTACCTCAGTCCTGAGAAATATTTGAAGCACTTAGCGGTTTTGTCCTCGCCCTTCGGGTAAGTTTGATAGATAAAGGCAGATGACACTGATTTTGATAATTAACGAAGATGAAGGTGATTCCGACGGACTCTGTTCAGACACACTCCGCGATTAAAAGCGAGGTCTAGGCCGTTAACTAGCCGTGAAGTTCTCCGTAAAAATTTCCAACAAATGATGACCTGTCGATACAAGAGGATCTGAATGAAATACCGGCTGCTTAATCTATGACTTCATTGATGATGAGAGACATGATGTTCACGTCATTTTCCCACCAACATGGAATTTAGGTTGACATCATTCACAGAATAACCATGGTGATTGTGAATGCAACTAATGGGAGCAACCACGTTTCATCAGATGTTAAATGATGTATCCATTAATAGCTCTGTTTCACTCCAGTCCACTGATGGAATGCTTCCAATCTTCCACCACATCCATGTCAGTGTATACCAGCATTTGTTGGCATTCATTTCCCAGCATAATCAAGGCACACCAAGTGGTTTGATCCCGTGATTATAAAGCCATTGCTATGACGCAAGCCTCTAAATGGTATTCACGGCGACGTTTGTCTTCTCCGAAGCACAAATGAATTGTCATCCGGTTAGGGTTGGCACAAGATAGAACACGGCATACACTTAATTAACTCCCGAGTGAAAAAAGACAAATCGGTGACGGCTGGCTCAGCATTCAGTGTAATTTCACAATTTCCCTCCTGCTTTCGGTGGCCACGCCCGGAGCCTTCGCTCCGATCTGCTTGTCAGGGTTTAGCGATCTCCGATGGCTGAGATCAATACAATTTCTCACGGCAGTAATTACAGCAGTTGTTGACGGTCGTTTTGGTCTGTTTTGCGTCTATTCTTATGCGGTTTCTCAAAGATCTCACTCATGATAGTGCTATAGCTTCAGCGTCCTGGGCTTTACCTGTACACAAAATTTGAGACAAATTGAGGGTATGGAAATAAGTATGCGTAACCAGTTTAAAAGGGATTTGATCTTTTATACGCTGGTGATGGAATATTATGATTTCGTTCACATAATCCTTGCACGTGTGTGTACTTGTATACTTTCAAACCGAGGACTTATGACAAAAGGGACAATGTCCAGGATTGCTATAGATCACAAATGAAAACAATTGGGTCACTTTTGTCAGGACAAAGAGCTTGACCACAAGAGGGTACACAATTAGTGGCCAGTACATTTTTTTTATTTATTTATTTATTTATTTATTTATTTATTTATTTATTTATTTTATTTATTATTATTATTATTCTTATTATTATTATTTATTTATTTATTTATTTTATTTATTTATTTATTTATTTTATTTTATTATTATTATTATTATTATTATTATTATTATTATTATTATTATTATTATTATTATTATTTATTTATTTATTTATTATTATTTTTTTTTTTTGGGGGCGGTATCCTACGCTTGGCAAGCTTGTACGTCACTGAATGGTACGGAATAATATAAGACCACTCTTACCCCCCCCCCCCCCCGAGCATTCGTTTAAAGTGAAGTGTAGTAATCACCGCAAATAGTCAGTACAATTTAATAACGTACGAACAAATATAAAAATAGAGTGGTTTGTTTCATAAATATAAATACTGAGGCAGGTACAGGGATAAAACTAAGAACGACACAATATTCTGGATCTGAAGAAAATTATTTAAACTAAACACATGACGCTTCAAAAAAACAAAGTAACAGTGAGAGCCAATGTTGTTGGCAGCGCCACGCCTAGGAAGGCAAACCCCTCGCTTAGAGACTGTTATCATGCTGCCGCCACCTTGGTCAATTTTCTCTGTATCCAATAACAGTAATGCCTTTTACTCATGTTCTGGGGCCGGTTTTTATGGGGTTTTTGAGTCGGATTTTTGGATGCTATATTCAACTTTCTTGACTACATTTCACATTTTATATGGCAAGGGTTGATTTTGGTGGGTAGTGTCTTTTTTGTGGTTTAGTAGTATTGACCCTTTGTCATGTAAATGTTGTTTATGGTGTATGCGTTTTGCGGTCGCAGAGGAGATCTTTACTCCTATTTTCATTTTTCTTCCTTTTTTTATCGGTATTGGGGTGGATTTCCTCTGGGTCCGCGTGACGTTTTATTTTTGTCCTTTATTGTATATAATATGTATGTTTATAATGTATTTTTTTACTAAATTTTTTGCTCCTTTTTTAACTGTTCTGTATTTTTTAACCATATTGCTATTTCTGCTCATGTTTTTTATCCTGCATTTTAATGTTTTTAGTCTGTACAGCGCTTTGAAACAGTGTTAAAGCGCTTTATAAATACAATTAAGTTAAGTTAAGTTAAGGATGCTGATATTCATTGT
This sequence comes from Plazaster borealis, assembly GCA_021014325.1. Lineage (NCBI taxonomy): Eukaryota > Metazoa > Echinodermata > Asteroidea > Forcipulatida > Labidiasteridae > Plazaster > Plazaster borealis. The sequence continues at coordinate 14,383,405 of CM037455.1, read as the reverse complement.
ACAAAAAGTAACCAGACTATTTTTCCTTCCAACCTCGGTTTGGTTACATTGACTTGAAAGGAAGAAAATCAAGATGGCCGCCATCTTGGTCAATTTTCCCCTGTATCCAATAACAGTAAGATGCTGATATTTATTGTACAAAAAGTAACCAGACTATTTTTCCTTCCAGCCTCGGTTTGGTTACATTGATTTGAAAGGAAGAAAATCAAGATGGCCGCACGCACTATGATAAAGGTCTACCTTTCTATTGTTGATAAACAGACTGCGCTGGTTGGCATGGAGGGCCGAATGTTAGCAAAACATTCACTAGTGTTAACAGATGTTGTGACAAAATTCAACATTTCTGCAGACTTTATTTTAAAAGAAGTACAATCCATGATTGGTTAATATGTTTCCAACAAATTAAACACTTTCTTTTGAATATTTGTGTATTGTTACAAACTGTTGTATCTGTTTTTTGCTTCTTATTTATGGCTTCCAATAGTTTTCGAACCTTGGTTGGCAAGAACTCAGGCTGTGACGTTGCAATAGAAAGGGCTATATTAAGTTTATCACAACATATTACGTCAGATCAATCCAGGTAGAGGTGCAGCTGAAGAAGCTAGAACAACACTTACAACAGTCATCAGGCACACTGTTTTTTGCTTTTTAATTATGGCTTCCAATAGTTTTCGAACCTTGGTTGGCAAGAACTCAGGCTGTGGCGTTGCAATAGAAAGGGCTATATTAAGTACATCACAACATATTACGTCAGATCAATCCAGGTAGAGGTGCAGCTGAAGAAGCTAGAACAACACTTACAACAGTCATCATGCACAGGTCGCAATTAGAGTATATTATTGCTTAAAGGTATTATACAGGATTGGTAAGGATAAAAAACGTCATTGTTATTAGTTTCAGTCTGAAAGCTTACTGATATGAAGTTCATACCAGAACAAATTTTTCTGTAAACTATTTTCCTCTGAAATGAAGTCATACTCGAGAAAACTGTATCTGAAAACCTGAAAAACGCAACCACTTAAGGACAACGTGTAATTACATGTGTAATTACATGGCTGTTTATTATTTTCTCCCGACTCACACGACGGATTAAGCCCAAATTTTCACATGTTTGTTACTTCTTATGGTTGATTACCCAAAAACAATTAACACTGTCTGCAACTATTTTGTCAGCTCTAAAAATTCTGTATAAAAAACACGACTCTCTGTATACCCTATGTGCTTTTACTAAAAGGTCAAGCACTTTTGAGTATGCAAAGACAAACTTTAAAAACTATACACAAACATTATTTGAATCGACCTGCCAGTTTACAAGATACTTCATAACAAAATGACAGCTGTCAATTTTTTTATTAAGTACATCTTGATAAATAATTCCTAAATGCATGAGCATCTGTTTGTGGAATTCCCCCTTTAATTAGCCCCGCATCCCCGTATCCTCCGACTGTGACTAAATTCAGACGGCGAGAGAGAAATGCCTCGACCCGGCCGCAGTCTCCCGACAACATAGGAGCTGCCTCGGCTATTCAGTTGCAATAAAAATAGAAGCAAGTGTGATAGTGTCAATGTCACATTGGCACGGTGCCCTGACCCCTGGAATGGATTGTTTCTTTCTTCTTCTACCGAGCTGTCTTGAGCAACCTCCATCTTCTACGTTCTTATATGATGATAATCCAAGACGCAGAGCTCTGACGACGCGGTAAATTATTATGGTATAGATTTACAGTGCATCAACCTGGTGGGGCTTACATCTGTTAGGCATAATGCAGAAAATGTTGTTGAGCTGAGCAAACAAAATTAGGGGAACCACTCAAACAAATTATCAAACTATAATGTTTTGGCATGTATAACCTCGTATAATATAGGCCAAATGCTAACGCTAATATATTTACTGTGAATTGTTATGCAGTTTTGCTTCGGTCTGTTAAATTGGTGTGAATGCCTTATACGTGAACAGCCATGTGACTTAAATAAGAGCAAACCCAAACATGTTTTTGTTTTTGTTTTGCCAAACAAAAATTAAGACCAAATCACCTTGTTTAGAAAACAAAAGTCACGGTTGCCTTGAGTGTTTCAAGGAAGTTAAAATATGCTGAAGTCTTTGAGTTCTACAATTTCCACATAAAACCATACGATTTCGCAATAACATAAAATGTCAATGCATGACGTGCAGAGCGTCTGACTCCCTTTTGCACATAATTATGCGATGTCATGAGTCACACATTGTCCACGTCTTCAAACAAATCCATGTTACAAACGCACTCGGTACATTAGACGTATATGGAAAGCTATATACACCATAATATGTCACCTTTGTTTTCTTTCTACACCTTTAAAGGCAGGGTATACTTTTTGGTAAATTGTCAAAGACCACATCCTCACTTGGTGTATCCCAACATATGCATGAAGTATAATAGCAAACCTGTAAACAAAATTGGGCTCAAGTAGTCATCGAAGTTGCCAGAAAATAATGAAAGAAAGAACACCCTTCTTGCTCCTTCCTCCATGATTGCCTAGAGTTGTATGCTTTCAGATGCCTGAGACCGAAGCCTTTCTCAGAATCAATGTTGTTTGTGAAAAATTACCTCTTTCTCTAAAACTACATTACTTCAAAGGGGGTTGTTTCTGACAATGTTTTATAATATCAACAGCTCTTTAGGCCTACCATGTTCATTTATTTAACAAGTAATTACCAAAAGTACACCCTGCCTTTAAACCGAGTTGTTATCTTTGTTAAAGGTTTCAAGTTCCATTGTCACTTTCCTTCGAGCTTCGTTCTGACAGTGTTGAGTTGCATGGACCCAAACATAAGATGGCATGATCGTGGGAAAGGTCTACATAATGTGCCTTTTCGAAACTACGACTCGGGCTTCGCCTCTAGCTGCAGGGCCCAGTCTGTCTGCTTGAAGCTTCGTACCCAAAAGTGCACGTTTTTCAAAACTACTGTCAGAGCCTGAGCCAGACGAACTCGTCGTTTCGAAAAGAGCCTATGGTTCTTCAACTCCACACACAGTACTAAAAGGGTTTTACGAACACATGCCATCTTTAATTAACAAACATTTTAACAGGAATTTGCTGAAGAAGTATAGTGAAGCAGCTCCCTTTATCTGTGTGGGAGGACTGCTGTAAGACTACTACCCCACGAGGTATAAAATCGCCATCTAAATAATTACAAGGCCGACAACAAACTCTGGTAGTTAAAAGTGAACCTTTAAAAGAAGTAAGGACATTGTTATGAAATAGACAGTTTGCGTTGCGTTAATTTGCATGATTCGTCACAAAGCATTTCACCAAACCGAGACTGTAGAAACAAAGAGGTCTGAACACCCATACTGGTGTCAAAGTGGTGTCGGGGGGGGGGCAGTGGGTTGGAGCGCCCCCCCCCCAACACACACGCTCAGAACCATTGCCTCCACTCTTGCCCCCAAATGAGATTGAAACAAACAAATGCACAAAATGACTGGTTCGATACATTGAATAGCCCCCCCCCCCCGAAAATAAATAAAACAATATAAAAAAATAAAAATAAAAAAATAAACAAAATACAACAAATACAAAAAATGCAAATTAATATAAAAGGCTTTGCCTCCGCTTGCCCTCTTCTCCAAAATGTAACTGCATGGTTATGCCACTGCTAAGTACATATAAGAATAACGAAGGTACGAAGAAGAGTCATGACCAAAATTGCAGCAGCAAAATAAATGCATCCACCTGATAAAACTATACTGAAATACTGTCCACTAAATTAAGTTCTCTAGCAGCAACCAACTCGCCTTAAATCTGTCAGTCACGAAACAGCTGAAATACATCAAATCCTTCCAATGTTTAAAAAAGCACATTATTTTAATTAGCTACGGCACATAATAACTCATGAGAAATTTCATAAAGACAAATTGAATCTTCCAAAAGCTTGTAGATTAAAAAAAAACACTTTAAAATGGCCGCCATATTTTTGCAAAGGCACGTGGTGCTCTAAATTGTTCACCAAAATATAGCCCAATGTGTAAGCTTTCCAATGATACATAATTTGAAGGGGGTTCTTAACTGTAAATGATCTTTGAAAATACAAGATGACAAACATACAAAATCCTCCAAAACAGGCCTGAGTTTGAAGGGTTAAATTGCTAAAAATATATATATATCATATAATTCAAGTAATGGACCACAAGGGAAACTGACTGGGTAAATATTAAATGATTTTGGGTTGAACAAAGAAAAATTGACTAGAGTGGGATTTGAACAACGACCTCCGGTTTAACGTGCCGGCGCTCTACCAACTGAGCTCTCTAGCCCTATGTTGGCGGTCTCCCTATTTTGTCAATATCTTTGTTCGGGGGGTGCCAGTCAGAAAGCCATTCAACCGCAAACTGCCGTGTAGCCAGGGATCACACCCATACGATACAACCTGGGAAGCGGCAGCCGGGGATCACCTTAATAACAAAATAGGGAGACCGCCAACATAGGGCTAGATAGCTCAGTTGGTAGAGCGCCGGCACGTTAAACCGGAGGTCGTTGGTTCAAATCCCACTCTAGTCAATTTTTCTTTGTTCAACCCAAAATCATTTAATATTTACCCAGTCAGTTTCCCTTGTGGTCCATTACTTGAATTATATGATATATAAAAAAAAGTCGCATCCACTTAAGGTGATCCCCGGCTGCCGCTTCCCAGGTTGTATCGTATGGGTGTGATCCCTGGCTACACGGCAGTTTGCGGTTGAATGGCTTTCTGACTGGCACCCCCCGAACAAAGATATTGACAAAATAGGGAGACCGCCAACATAGGGCTAGATAGCTCAGTTGGTAGAGCGCCGGCACGTTAAACCGGAGGTCGTTGGTTCAAATCCCACTCTAGTCAATTTTTCTTTGTTCAACCCAAAATCATTATATATATATATATATATATATGTCACTTAGTGTTCTACTATTACCTTGACAGCTACAATCCTGTCCTTAGCAACAAATGATAAAAAGCTAGTACACACAGTGATACATTCCACTAAAACGTCTTCGGGATGGTGTGATCAAAAACGTCTCAAGCATTCTCCATCATCTTATAGTATCCGGGCAGACGATCCAGAGGATGCGGGGAGGACACAAAGCGATGACACCTTACACGTGCTCCTCGATCACCCGTCCATTAAGATATTACAGTCGCCTTCCAACTTGCCCGTAAATCCCCGTAGATGAGACACAGGTTGGTGACACTATACTAGTAGTAGCGTGGGCTAGAGTATCTGCGGCGCAAGAGATTTTCAAACTATGTTGTACACACACAGCGATCGGGAAACCGTGTGACTCATCGCCGAGGAGACGAGGATGTAGGCCGGGCAATTTGCGCACATCGCCATCACCCTCATCACTGCGGGCAATATCAGAATTGATGGCAGTTTCCATGTATAAAAATGTGGGTACCACGCAGTGCTATTTATAGCATGCATTAAGGAGATTTTTTTTCTTTCTTTCTTCAAATTATAGGAGTGACTTGGTTTCTACCTCTAACTCTGGATGTGCGGCTGGGTTGTTCCATTATGAACGTAGGGTTGATATATATACACACAATGTAAAGAAGGGTTTTGCTCCTCGTAGTTGTTTCTTTTATTGTGATCTTTTGAAAGCCTCATGCGATTCAGACAAAAATAAACGATTGTAATTTTATTCGCACTGCACTGAAGAAGGTCATTATCATACTTAGCTCACCGACATCAGGAAAAATGAATACAGGCAATCGGAAACTCTATATAATGGATCGAATTCATCTGATTCCCAGATCACCGCATCAATCGGATTTATTGATGGGCGTCATTTCCCCCGAATTATACCATGGCCAGGGAGAAATTTCAACGATTTAAAGGTGAAAGAGTTCACGGCGTCATACATTGGTATTTAAAGAGCAAATTCATTCCAAATTCTCGAGCTCCAATAAAGACATCTCTTACAACAAATGTCATGAGGTAAGAGACAAGTTTTCGATAAAATAACGAGTATATCGTGTGAAGGATTTGCATTTTGTCAATCTCCTTTTGGGGTGGGGCAAGGAATATAATCCGAGGAAAGGCATTATGGTGAGGAGCCATTTATAACACCAGCCCCTGAGAAGAAACCAAGATGTTTGGAACTGTCTCAGCACCTTAGTTCAAACATTGAAGGTCGAGGTTCGGGGTTCATTTATTTGCCAGTTTCAAAACAATAATGACACTTTTTAATCAAATACAATTAACCATAATACCTTTGATTACAAAGAGTGACTTTGTATATTCCAGGACATCACGGCAGGCCATATACTACACTGGTCATTATGGAATTACATTCTGCGTCACAATTTCCACATAAATACATGAGTTCTTACAACAGCTGAACAAGTTTGAGATGGTGCCCCGTAACTTCATATCAAACGTTGATAAAAATCGGACAGTGCATCTCCATAAAACAATAGGAACTTTTCTTCCATTGCGTTGTGTTCAAATCATGCCTGCAGAAAGTTCAGGCTCTATGGCCGTTTATGAAAACACTGATGTCACAGGTTACACAGTCTATCGTAGAGTGGATAGGTTATGTTTTATGCGGTTTTGTGTCATTTTCACTGTACATTGTTTTTGAGTAAGTAACATGGCCCCCAAGGAGATTAGTGTTCACACACTGATGGGGCTACCCTGTATTTAAATACCACTTCATGGTATACATATAGCAATGATGATAACAATAATAAGGATGGTTATATTATAAACCATAACACAGTCTACCCAAATCGATTGGATTGAGAAATAGACGCAAAACAAAATGTGTTTTCAATACATCATGATGCAAAACAAATGTGAAAGGCCGACATCAATTTAAACAGCTACCTGAGCGAACATTTGTCAACGGAAATGCTATTTAAACTTGTTTATAATGCGTTTCTTTATCATTTAAATGTACTTTTGATGTTGGTACACTTCTGTGGGTTTTCGTAATTTATTATCGATAAAAAAATAAGGCCCCAACCTCAAGGTTTTGAAAAACTAGAAAACACTTCTGCCGTTGACGGTGTGCGTCAAAATGACAATACTTTGACGTCGTGTTGCTTTGTTATACCTCCATGCTGCAACAAAGCGGCTATACAAAACGGAGCTTCCACATAATGACGTTAACGTGAGTGAAGACAACAGGGCTATCTTTCTGAAAAGCACCGGAGAAGGGTATTCAAAATGATTGTTTTATACACAATTAAAATCTGTTTAATCTCATGTGAGCTCAATTTCCTTATTGATTGAAAACATTTTAAATGAATTTCAGCAAAGATCACTTGTTGCCGTTTTGTTCAAGTTGGTCTTTCGGGTCAATAAACTCTGAAGGTTGGCACACAAAAGCGTAGTAGCCATGGACACCCGCAGATCTATCTATGTATTTTCAACCTTGTTTGATTTCCGATTCCCCACCAAGAACCTTTCAAAGGAACAAAAAAAAAAAATAAAAAAAAAAAGTTCCGACTTTAAGTCGGAACAGCTTATAAGAAATCAATAATCGTTACAGCGTGTGTCCAACCAAGCTCGACACACAAAAGAAAACATTTCCAAGAACTGACCGAGAAAAATATAAGTTACTAAACCGAAACTTTTTCCTCATGACGCATGATTAAAGGCATCGTACACGTTTACTATCCAAAGCTGCTGTACGTCTTCCCAAGTAAGTTGTTATTGCCATCAATTATCAGAGTCATTGCAAAATGCGGCACTTCATACACTGCAAAAATAGGGTGTTAAAATGACACCATGGGTGTTGTCACAAATGAGATACCCAAGAGGGAATCAAATTAACATCACAGGGTGTTGAAATTACACCAATGTGATTGTGTTGGCAGAAATTAGTGTTAATTTAACACCCTTGTGGTGTAAATTTTGATTCTTTGTTGGTATCTATTGTGGCAACACCATAGTGTTAGCCAGAGGGGTGTCTGGGTGTCTTTTGGACACCCTGTTTTAAATACGGACACTCTGTTTTACCTCTCCTTTACATTTATAAATGTATTGTAAGTGAACTATGGTAACCCAATTTTTTTTCCCAGCAAATTTTGACACCCTTTTAACAAATCCTGGCTAAAACCTTGGGCAACACCCATGTTGTCAATTTTAACACCCCAGTTTTTGCAGTGTATTGTCAACACTACGCATACGTCTATTTGTTTTAGGGAAAACAAGAAGTGTCTGGGAGAGTCTGAAACAGAAGTTACAAAAACAAGTTCATTAAAAAAATTAATCATACCAGCAAAAAAATGCATCTCAGTCTTACAAGATCTTAAAAAAATTATCACAGAAGCAACAAACAGTAGCCGCAACACTTCCTGCAGGTGTTATCTTGATTGTAACTGTAATCTAACCAGATAGTCCATGTGTTTTGCCTACGGGAAATTGTGCAGCTGTATACTAAGATAACCATTTGTGTACTGTATTAAATGAAGGCATTAAAGAATCATCTCTGATGCGATGGATCTGTCGTGCTGCTGCTTGAAATGCAAGTCAACAACACCCCCAATAGGTCCATTCTCACACGATTAATATAATATATCCCGATTGGGGTACAATTGTACCCCGATTCGAACCTTTTCTCTCAAAGAGAATGCCAATGGTCCCCCAATCAACCTTTGGGGACAGCAACCTTCTACATAATCTTTTTTTTTTAAGAATCGTAAAGTGCTGAATAAGTACACTGCAAAAACTTGGGTGTTGAAATTAACACCAGGGGTGTTGTCATATAATACCAAAAAAAATATAAATTTAAAGCATACAGTGTTAAAATAGCGCACTAATTCTACCACTAACAATTACATTATGGTGTTGTTTTTACACCATATGGTGTATTATTTTTGAGTCTCTCTTGGGTATCTATATGTTACAACACCCATAGTGTCAGTTTTTGTTTGCAGTGTACCATTAAGCAATCCCAATTGTGATAAACCCATAACCCAATTGGAATCCTTTACTCACAAATGGTCGCCGATCATCACACATTAGTTGCATGACAGCAATTCCTTTCGTATTATCAGATATGATACCTAATTCTAGTAAAAGTTTGTCGAGACACCTATATACATACAACTCTATCTCTTTGAGTAGAGGTGATTCTGAACTGAAACAATGTTTTAACAACTCGACGTGAGACATTTTTAAGAGCAATGTTTAAATGGAGAAGAGCACCGCTAAACCCAACTGGGATACACCTGGGCCGATTTCACAAAGTGCTATTTTTACGGCCGTGTCCGAATTGGCGGCTACCGCTAGAGTACGCCTATCGGATAGATCGCCGCATCATTATATTGAAGTAGGTCATCCTTAGCAACACCCTTAGCAACAGTCGCAGCCGTAGATGTAGCCGCCAATTCGGATACGGCCTAAAGATTGATCTCAGCTTTATAGTATCAATCTTAATTGCAAAAGAAATTTGTCACAATTTAAACCACTCATGCCACTATATGACATTATTGACATCTCATCCTAAGATGAATTTTATTAGTGCTCTGTGAAATTGAGCCCGTTTCGGTTTCAAAAAGCACTCATCATTGTTGTCCAATATCAATGGCCCTATAGTCATTAAACCTTTGGTTGACAGCAACCTTCTACATAACTAATTGTATTAGAAGATTTTCATGTGGAAATACAATCTATAGTAAGGTTTGCTGTAACACCATGTACATGAGCAGGGTTTGAAACTTTGCATTGTGGAGATACAATCTAGTAAGGTTGTACATGAGCAGGATTTGAAATTTTGCATGGTGGAGATACAATCTAGTAAGGTTTGCAGTGACACCATGTACGTGGGTAGGATTTAAAACTTTGCATGGTGTAGATACAATCTAATAAGGTTTGCTGTATAACACCATGTACATGAGTAGGATTTGAAACTTTGCTGGTGGAGATACAATCTAAAGTTTGTGGTAACACCATGTACATGAGTAGGATTTGAAACGTTGCTTGGTGGAAATACAATCAAGAAAAGGTTTGCTGTCACACCATGTACATGAAGGATTTGAAACTTACTATGGTGGAGATACAATCTAGTAAGTTTTGATGTAATACCATACACGAGTAGGATTTGAAACTCTGCATGATGGTGGGAATACAATCTGTAAGGTTTGCTGTAACACCATGTACATGAGTAGGATTTGAAACTGTGCATGGTGGGAATACAATCTAGTAAGGTTTGCAGTAATACCATGTACATGAGTAGGATTTGAAAGTTTGTACGGTGGGAATACAATCTAAGGTTTGCGGAAACAACAGTGCTCGAAAAGTTTACTGGACTAACTTTTTTTTTACAAGACCAGATTCCAAAAGAGAACTAAAAATCAACTCAGTTTAATATACAAACTATTTGTTATTTGAACAAGCACTAAGAGATCCCCCCTTTTTAGGGGCAAGTATACTTCGATTACAGATTTTTTTTTTAAGCACACAAAGTAGCTAAAACACAACACAAATGCTTACCAGAATATTGGTTTATCAGCCAAAATACCTTGTCACATCTGTGACTGGTATCCTGATCTTTTTTGCTCAGTTGAGCAATATTTTCTGATGAAAAGCAGCTCCATGAAATTGGGTCCGGGACCTATCTTCATTGTCAATTCAGAACCACAGACTACAAAATCCCACACTCGTATATATAACTATAGCCTAGCACAATGTTGAGTATTCTGTTCCCCCTCAAAACACGACAACAAATCAAGACCCATCCACTGTCAGTCTCAACTTGGCACAGTCTTATTCTTCACATTGTCTGGTATCCCTAACCGCTCTTCAGGTAATTTCTTGTCCCACGGAGCGGTCTGAACAAATATACACTGAGTGCCATCACATCACCCGAGTGTGGACACATCGATTCGTTTTGATTACTCGGTGGTCTCGGGTGGTTTGCTCGTCATTGTGCGCGGCTACATACAGCCTGTTACTGTGGCTGAATTGTCATGGGCCCGATTTCATAGAGCTGCTTTAAAGGCATTGAACACGTTTGGTAATGGTGAAAGACAAGTATTCTCACTCGGTGTATCCATGGAGGTACCTCCATGGTGTATCCCAACAAATGCATAAAATAACAAGCCTGTGAAAGTCCGGGCTCAATTGGTCATTGAAGTTGCAAGAAAATGATGAAAGAAATAACACTCTTGTTGTACAAATTTGTGTGCTTTCAGATAGGAATAAAAGGCTTCTTGCAAGAAGTCTTTTATTATTTTAGTGAGAAATTACCTCTTTCTCAAAAACTACGTTACTTCAGAGGGAGTCGTTTCTCACAATATTTTATACTATCAACAGCTCTCCGTTGCTCGTTACCAAGTAAGTGTGTATAATGCTAATATATATTTTGAGTAAGTACCAAACGTGTACAGTGCCTTTAAGCAGAAACTGAAACTGTGAAACTTTCAAATTCACTTTGCATAATCAAGAACAGGTTTAAAATTCTACCCGCATAAAGAAGCATTTTGTCTACCTTATGTTCTTGTTATGTGATGATATACTTTCATTTAGCCTATTGTTTTTGGGTTGCGTTTTGCAGAGCCGCGCCATGAGCGCCGCTTGCGGTGGATAGGCCTACCGGCGCTTAAAAAAATAAAATCAATTATTATTAATAAATAGCTTTCTTGGAAAATTATCTGCTAAACACAAAACCTCACAGGGCATGCAGTTAAATAATGTTATAGGCCTACGTTACGTTATATTTTGGTTGATTTCTCCCAATCTTTTCGGTTTTTGTTTTCTCCATGCTTGGTAATTTTCCGTGCTTGGCAGCGGGTATGGAGCTGGCAACTGCATGTGTCAAATTTTAATTTGTTTTTTTGTTTGTTTGTTTTAGTTTAATATAGTTCCTTGTTTTAAATTGGCAATTTTTTTCCACCTATAGCGGAAACGTTTCTGGCTTTAGTTTAAGTTGTTCTAGCTTAAAAATAAAAGTGAACTTTGAACATTTCATTTTGAAATTACGCGAATGCTGTACCAGACCATTCACTCCACGGAGGCAACGGGGACAAAATTGCCCCCATGCCCCGCATGGTCATGGCCTTGGTGCCACTTAACTTGGCTCTTGAAATGTTAAGGTAAAAATTAAAATCTCCTTGACCGAAGAAAAACTGCCTTGTAGTGAGGCAAGACACTCTAAAAACTACCAGGTCAAATTTGACCCGGGTTCCGGGTCACAGAGGGCCGACCCATTTCCGGGTCAGGCTCACCCGGAGAGCGGTTAAACATAAGATTTTTAACTCGGATTCTGCGTCTGTTTGACCCACCTCTGGATTGTTTTTGTGACACATATTCCGGGTCATGCTGACCCTCAAATGGGTCAGGCCCCACTGGTATAACACGGATGTACCTTTAATAGATTTTATCTCCACCATGCAAAGTTTAACCCTACTTTGAATGTCTTTAACAAAATGACCGACCGACGCACGTTCAAAACAAACATAACACTAAACATCACAGTATCTGTATAATTAACAACTGCATACGAATCAAAAGTAGATACTAAAAATATACTTCCTTGTATTTTTTTTCGAAAAACATACTTTCAGTTTCTCTCCCTTGAACACAAAAAGCATGAGCCATAGTAGATTCAGTGATATACTTGTTGCAAAATATTTAAGTCGTCAATATTTTCCCAAACCTTAATTAATATAGTGCGAACTTTTTTTGTTTGCAAACCAAAACTTTGAAAGTTTATGCATAAGTTAATACAATAATACCTATTCCAGTAATAATGTTTCACTAGGTATTGCTCAAATCTTTGGAAAAAGGGGCAACATTGTCAGCTTAATTAAAGTACATCATGCATCAGTTTGACACTCTCACAAGTGGGGTCCATACAGTTTTGATACTTTAATGCTCACGTCTTATTTAATTCAAGTCAACCCATTTGTTTTAATTTACACGCACAGTGTAAATTACAAGCTCATGTATAGCATATGCATCGTCTACACGAACCGAATAAATCGGCTAAAAGATTGACCAAAATATGTTCGGATCATGTTGGTAAGACCGTACTCAACTTAAAACAATGTTTATTTACACACACTAGGCCTATTATACAGGTGCATGCTATAAAATGTCTAAGATCTGAAATAAAAACCACACTTTCAAAATGACTGAGAAAGAACAATCATATTCTACTGCATCAATAATGTGAACTAAGTGTAACCTTAGAGCCGCAATAATCGATTCGAGCCGCCATAATCTTAAAACAAAATAGTACACAGAGAATTTCCAAGGTGAGAAACACGATCTCCGATCTGTAAATCATGTATGCGGATCGCACAAAAGGCTATACTGAAAGCAGAACACCATACATTTCTGGGCAATGAACTGATGAAGAGGTGTCTTACCTTTTCTGTTAAAGACTCACGAGCAGGGACCTGTCATGTGAGGCAGGAGATTCCATAGGTGTGCGCACCAAGGTGTCACTCGGGTTCAACGGGAGTCATATTGTCTGTCACAGCAGTGTGAAGGATCTCGACGTCACGACCTTGCGCCCTTTCCCCGATGGCACGAGTAGTAAGTGATCCGACTAAACAACTACAGGTATAAAGCATTATAAACAATGACTACGACGTTGAGGATGCTATTTATAGAGGCACCCTTTGTGGAGGATAAATATTACAGTGTTTGCTGGTGATGGGGACAAATCAATAGTAGTAATAAAACCTGCGCGTATAAGAGTATGGAGTATGTAGGAGCAGCAATAATAAAAGAAAAAAGTATTGATCAACAAAATTCACATTCAATGTCCATTCATAGCGACTCCTCAAGTGTGTAAGTGCTACTGTTAGACTTGTATGAGTAATACTTCTTCCTCATAATGAAAAACACCAACAACCAAAATAAAATAAGAACTAAGGTGTTTTTTTGTGTATAAGAAAATAAAATAATTATATATTTGTTGTATTCTTTGATGAGTCAAATGCACATGCAGGCTTAGCCATCACATGTATTTGTCCAACTTTGAAACCCCTCCCGATAATCCCTTCGGGGTAAACACGTAAATATCTGTTTACAATTCAAAGTTGGCTGTATATAGCTACAACCAATCTGGAAATACTAATACGGATATTTCTTTTCCAGAAAAAATTATATGTCTGCCACACACTAGACACTAATTACCGATACTGATTGCAAAGTAACGAATGTATTCACTGCATGAAACTAAATGATCACCCCTGCGGGGGCCAAAATTGCATTAACAACATGTTTTCAGGCATTGCCTATAAACAGGGGTGTCCGGGTATTACTATGATGTCACTGTGTGTTATTTTCTTTCTATGAGTACAACATGGTTTCAAAACAAGCTTGCCTGCAAAATATCACTATATCACTAGGCCTAAAGGCCTACATGCTCTATGTTTTTAACTTTACAAATTTAAATCAAGTCCTACACCAGCCGTTTGACACCCCCCCCCCCCCCGATGAAAATGTATAGTTAAACCACTCCAGAACTTAGTCTAGGCCTAATTGGTTTACATTTTGAAGTATTGAAAGTTAAACTTTAGAAATCGCTTGCTTCAGAAATGTTATAACAATTAAAACAATGAATCTATGCTAAGGAAGAAAATTAATTAGTAATCAAATTATTTTTAAGGTTTCAAAATATTGACACATACCTTGGTGGTCAAGTTGGACCCCTGCGGAGTTTCACCTCAAAGTGTGCATGGGCCAGTTAACATAGCAGGAAAATACTTGTACTTAAAAACATCATTGTCGAGAATTTACTTTAGTAGTTATTATAATGGACATACTCGTGTTGTATCCTCACATCGCCCAACAAAGTGTTGAACTCAGATGGACAATTCTAGCAGCACTGTGTCCTCATGATCTGGTCAGGCCGTTACGTAAGCTGCAGCATTTTACACGCTCAAAAAAGTCTCCCAGCTCGCTTTGACGTAGTACTGACAACCAAAAATAAACACTACAGCGTACCCAATTGTCTAGTGTTTTCAAGTTATGATTACAACCCCTTACCAATTAATTTTGTGCAGCGAAAAAGTGTACATCACAACAATACCACGCGAGGAAGTCTAGAGACGCTGGAGGGCGCTCGTCGTTTAGAGATGGTTTAATTTTCTGCAAACAGATTGTTTTGATTGCTGTTTATTTGTAAAGAAATGTTATGGCTATTTTCTGTTGTGCCCATGTGCTGCATTATTTTTGAATCATTGAGCTGCAGTGATTCACATCTGATTATGCCCAATCTTTGATCGAATGGGGGGAACTGCATAGCCAAAACGGGGCCACACTTATACTGCAATAAACTTCTAAGCAAGCTTCCTAGTTAATGATAATGAAGAAAATACCTCATGCTTAACTCTACACTCGAAGACAATTGGTAATTTTCCTGTAGGATAGGACACTGTCAGAGTAATGCTTCTTGTACTACCGAAGTCATTCCTTGTGCATGTCAGTGCAGTCGACTGCAACCAAAATGCCTCTCGACAATGGCTCTGAAATGTTGTTTGACATGGTTGTACAAACTATACACGTGTAAATAAAAATGACCACAAAACGGTGTCCAGTTCAATTCTGCAACAAACACCGCAAATGGGATATTCACTGCAATATAGTTAAATCACAAACAAATGCTTCCTACCTTTGCTCTATACAGGTTTTCTCTGACATAGCACTAAATTTTCACAAAACTCATGTAAAGCAGACGCACACGTGGAAAATGACCGCTATCGTTTTGCCGCTGGTGTACGCATAACAGGTACCTATTACGGACGACTGCTCACTCCTGTGCTGAATGCACGTGACACTTGTCAAAAGCACTTCTAACATGCGATCTGATTGGCCAAAACTTCTGCTAAATATTGTTAACCAGCCAATTGACGCATGTGAATTATTAGTGTAATTAATGTTTCTATGTTAACTTCTTCGCTTTGTTTTTCTTTTAAAAAGAATTCCATTAATTTTGATATGGTTACAAATTCAGAAAATTATTATTGATTTGGTTTAATAACCATGGGCCGATAATTCAGAAATTAAGTGCGTTATATTTGTGATTTGTTTATTTTTGTTTGCAGGGTATAGTGTGAGGGTTTTAACTCCTAATTATGTTATTAACCTTTCCCCTGAGACAATTTTTGTTTGCTTCAAGAATTGGCTTTTAAACAATAAAATACATTGAAACAGAAATTTAAGTACAGTTTCTGTGTTTTTATTAAATGAACTTGTACAATTACCTTTTGGTGAATAAAAAAATGTACCACTTTCCTAATACACTTCTAAAACAAAAATTCAAAACGGAAAATAGATTTGCCCTACTTTATACAGAATGAATACAATAATTTACACAGTTTTACACACAACAGATTCATTGTAAATTTTATCAATTATTGTTTGTAGTTATTCCCAAATTTATTCAAAATCAATTAAAATTAAGTTTGAATTGATGTAAACATTGCATCTGGGATAAAGAGTTACATTAGAGTTTTATCCTCACACTGATGTGTGTTGTAAGCAGTGTTAACTCAGTACTTTTCCAAACATGATTTGAGTCACAACTTGAACTTGCATAAAGGTCTTTTTTGAGGTTACGTGGTGATGTAGCGAAAACATCCCATCAAAGATTGTGCCTTGCGATTGGTTCAGAGCGTCACATGATAATGGGTTTTTTCTGGATTAGTAGAAATCCGCACACAGACACGGTGAACTATACCCATAGCAACCAATGTACTATACCCATAGCAAGCAACCAACTATACCCATAGCAACCAATGTACTTTACCCATACTATTCCATAGCAACCAATGTACTATACCTATAGCAATGGCAACTCCTTGGTTCCTAGATGTCTTTGGTAGTGTATCGAATAGGGTGTTCGGGGCCTATGAATCAAATGCTTTTACTTATGCTGTGTTTAAAGGCACTGAACACGTTTGGTAATTGTCAAAGACCAGTATTCTCACTTGGTGTATCCCAACATATGCATAAAATAACAAGCCTGTGAACATTTGGGCTCAATTGGTCAATTGGTCATTGAAGTTGCAAGAAAATGATGAAAGAAAAGACACCCTTGTTGTACAAATTTGTGTGCTTTCGGATAGGAATAAAAGGCATCTTGCAAGAAGTATTTTATTATTTTAGTGAGAAATTACCTCTTTCTCAAAAACTACGTTACTTCAGAGGGAGTTGTTTCTCACAATGTTTCATACTGTCAACAGCTCTCCGTTGCTTGTTACCAAGTAAGTTTTTATGCTAATATACATTTTGAGTAATTACCAAACGTATACAGTGCATTTAAAACTACGACTCCCTCAGTGCTCCCCAGAATGCTCCAGGGATCACCTCAGGAGTGGTAGGTTTAACCATAGCACTTGAAGCAGTCAATATTTGTATAGACATTGTGACCTTTGTTTACAATAAGTGTGACCTTTGTTTACAATAAGCGTGACCTTGTACATTCTTGGGCCTTTCTACCGGGCAAGAAACCAATTGCAAGCAGGCGCGGATCCAGGGGGGGGGGCGTGGGGGGGCCCCCCCCCCCAATTCAAAATAAAAAAAAAAAAAAAAAATGAGGGAGAAAAGAAAAAAAGAGGGAGAGAGAGAGAAGGAGGGGGGGGGGAGAAATGGGGATGGGAAGATTTTGCTGCTTGGTATATTTTCACGCCCCCCCGTTTGGAAAATCCTGGATCCGCCCCTGGCAAGATACTGCACTGGTCATATGGGAAAGTTTACATATTGTGTCGTAATTTCCACATAAATCCAAGAGTTACATAAGTAACAGCTGAACAAGTTTTGAGATGTGCCCCCTTTCATCATATCAAAAGTTGAAACAAATTAGACAGTACAATCTCCATAAAATGTAGGTTTTTATGTTTTCTTCCATTGAGCTGTGTACAAATCGTGCCTGCAGGAAGTCCAGGCTTGGTGGCTCTTTTGTAAACATGTGATGTCACAGGTCACATCGTCTATACCAATGCATTTTATCTACTCGGCCTTAAAAATACACATTCTGACAATTCTATCGACCCTGGACTCTGCTAGGAATAACGAAAACCAAAAATCTAGTTAAAAAATTGGGTCAAACTTTAGAGACACATTTGTGTTAAAACTTTAGAAAGCACAGACAAAGAAAAACAGATTTTTATGAAGAAAACAAAAAATGGTAAAAATAAAAATAAATAAATAACAGATTAATTCCAGAGCGTGTTGCATACTTCATGGAGGCAATAGACTGTGCAAGTCTCGTGCGTATTCAAACATTTGGACCCGTTAAAGCGCAGGAGTTTGTTTCCTTCACGCGTTAAAGCATCGTACGTGGGACAAAAGTGGTCCCAAAAATGTTTGAATACGCGCGAGACTTGCACGGTATAATGCCCACATGCCCTTGGACATTGCCTTGGTGCCCCTTGAAACGTTCCAATAGAAATTTACACTTTCCTCATAGAGGTGCCCTTTACAAAGGAGAAAATGCCTCAGTGCCCTTGACCATTCAAGTACAAAGCATTAGGCCTTCTGTTGTCTGGAGGAGAATGTGATCACTAATTTCTAAACAAATCAAGGAGAGAAAAAGCTAGATTTGTGAGTGGCAGAGTGGGCATGTAGTAGGCGACCGTATCTCCGTCTCATAGGCCCTGTGCTTGCAGGTATCACACATCCAGAAAAGGTTGTCCATTATGGGCCGACCTGTCACAATGCACGTCGGGAACTTGGCGTCGCAGCTGGGACACGTCGAGGACCTGTTGGAGATGATCAATATTTTTGGATTGCGGCATTTTACAAATGGCAGACATGTCACCAAAATGAGGTTGGGGGTCTCTGTTAGGATAAGTTGGATTTAATAGCATGTCATGATTCAAGTTCCGGTGGTTAAATCATAGGGGTAAGGGTTCGAATCCCGGTCATGACACTTGTGTCCTAGATATTGTGTTTGAAAAAACCTTCGGAGCGCCACGGCAGCCCAGGGCTGTATACTCCCAAGGGAGCAGAGAAAGATTGCAGGAATGTTATCTTACTGTAAAATGAGCCATAAAAGAACAAGTTATTGTTGTTTTTAATGTTGTGGCTGCGTAATCAGGGTGCCTGAAAAAGATAGTCAATACCAAATTGAAGGTTTGATATGCATTGCGGTATATTTTGTAGGTGGCGCTTGTGCATATGGGCTATTCAGACACAGCCTAAACACACTTACCAATCTGGTAGCATGGTGTCACAATTAGGACACTCAGATTTATTGATTCTGGAATCCTTGGGAGAGTGTCTGGAAGAAGAACAGAATGAACAAATTCAACTACAGAAGGTAATTATAAACTTACAAACAACATATTCACCCGATTCGATCACCTGACGTCATCATCGCAATAATCTTGGTTGTGCCATTTTGGGATTCAATGTCCCTAAGTGTTATACAGTGTAATGCGCATTTTAGGCGACGTTGCTTATACACGCTTACCATAATTTGTACGTGCAATTTGACTCTCCAAAATAGTGAGCATTTAATTCGTCCTGGAAGTGTTTGTCCTGTCACTTCTTGTGTGCAAACTTAATTATTTTGTGTCAATGAAAGCCAGTAAATTCCCTACAAAGCTAATTATTTAACAAGTTTATACTAACACCGGGGGGTCTCCACGCCACAAGCTTGCTTTTAGGAGACCTCCACCACTTAATCCTTAGACCATTTTTTATGTTTTCAAAGCAAACTGATTGAGTGAAAATAAACTGAACTGAACTGACTTAAACTTGCAGGTA
Source organism: Plazaster borealis (assembly GCA_021014325.1). NCBI lineage: Eukaryota > Metazoa > Echinodermata > Asteroidea > Forcipulatida > Labidiasteridae > Plazaster > Plazaster borealis. Next base: position 14,363,714 of record CM037455.1, on the reverse strand, counting down.
CAACCATGTGTAAAATCTCTTTTGTAAGAGTGTTGGCTCTGAAAAGAGTGGGTGTGGTCTCGACTTTTCTAATAGTATACTCTGCTGGTCTTCAGGAGAAATGACGAGCAGAGTATACTGTTCGAAATGTCGAGACCCCACCGGCTCTTCAACACTCCCCCAAAAGAGATTTTACACATGTTTGTACCCAAAAGTTTACTATTTATTGAACTGACTTACTTGGTAAATATCTCCAATGCTAGAGCCTCGTACTGCTCATGCTGTGACGGACTCAATGCATCTGTAGACTCCAACTTAATGAAGGCCTTTGAGCACGTCCCGAAGGCACGATTGGCACAAGCCGCCAGCCCTAGCAGGGAGTAGATATCAACCGGGTCTAGGATGTCATCGTATTCTCGGAGGTGGAGGGCCGTCTTCATGCTGGCATCTACGTAGCCTGGAGGCAAAGAAATTAACAGTAGAAATCGTTTGTTCAATTTGGGTGGTCAGGTTGGTGTAGAGGTATCTTTCCTCACCTTCCACCTCTAGGACCCCGTGGATTGGGTTTTCAGTCTCTACCTGACTGCGTGGGTTTTCCCTGGAATAGTTCTTTGGGGTTTTCCTCCCACATCTAAAGCTGACTCTTCCTTCTTTATCCCCTCTCCATTGGGTTCTTGGCTAGTATAGTGATTAAGCTCGCTTTTCTGAGAGTACTTGGCTTCACAACCGGAATAAATGAAATGAAATGAAACTTTTAACTTTCATCCAAGCCTTCACATCTGGGCCCAATTTCATAGAGCTGCTTAAGCACAAAAAGTTGTTCAGCAGAACAAAATCATGATCTACGAGAGTAAGGTTACCAGCCAACATACCATTCCACATGTACCAACTGTGACTGGTATCCTGCTTATTTTTGCTCAGCAGAAAATCTTCTAGCAATCTTTGCTGCTTAAGCAGCTCTATGAAATTGGACCCAGTGCTCACATCAGTGATGGCTTTAGTCTAATGTTTTGCAGTTGTCTGACAAAAAAATTTGAAAAGGTAGTTTAGTTGTAGTTAAATGTACACAGCATGAAATCACGTGGCCGAGTGGTCAAGAGCACCGGACTCAAGCTCTGGTGTTTCTGACAAGCAGAGTGAGGGTTTGAGTCCTGGTCTTGACGCTTGCGCCCTCAAGCAAGGCTTTTAACCATTCTTGCTTCATCCTTCTGATGGGATGTAGGGATGTAGGATCTATGTACCGTCACACTTCCAGGGGTTATGATCGAGCAAGACATTCTGGGGGAAAATGGCGCGGCAAGATCGTACACTACTGAGAACGAGGTTTGAAAAAGAGCTGTCATTGTGAATACAGGGATCCTGTCGTGATAAAGAAATGTAACCATGGGGCGTTTGGGTTGGTTGGTGCAGTGGTTTCTTTTCTCGCCTTCCACTTCTAGGACCCCGGTTCGAATCCCACCGGGGGCACTATGTAGATTGGGTTTTCAGTCCCTACCTGACTGAGTGGGTTTTGCCTGGCATATTTCTCTGGGGTTTTCCTCCCACATTTATAACTAAATTTTCCTTCTTTGTCTTCTCTCAATGGGGTTCTTGGCTAGTATAGTAATTAAGTTTGCTTTTCTGAGAGTCCTTGTCTTCACAAACAGAGTTATTAAATTAAATAAAATAAATAAAATAAAACCATCTCAGACACCCTAAAGTAATTCCCCATTTCCCCCTGGTGCAATACCTTGATACAACTGCCTCTGAGCGAGTAAGAAGAAGTGGTAAGCCTCTGCTCCCCTCCATGCATTATCTATCAGCTTGGTGTCGGACGATGCCATAGCCTCTTCCTCAAGCAAGCCTGCCAGAGCAGAAGCAGCCTTAAAAAAAATCAATCAATCATTTCAGTGTTAGTCATCCACCTATATTCACTTCTCCTACTAAAGTTATCATCACGTAATGAACTACAATGGAAACTGACTAACTAAATTAGAATTGAAATTGGGTTGAACAAAGAACGATTGACTAGAGTGGGGGTTGAACCTGCAACCGCTGGATTAACATGTCTATGCTCTACCAACTGAGCTATCTAGCTCTAAAGTTGGCGGCCTCTCTATTTTGTCAATAGCTTTGTTCGGGGGTGCCAGTCAGAAGCCAATGCCATTCAACCTGTAAAGTTTACGATACAACCTGGGAAGCAGCTGGAGAGGGATCACCCTAAGGGGATGCATTTTTGTAATTGATATCAAGTATTATCAAGTTAACAAGAATAAAAGGACTGTGGAATAATGGGATGTAAAAGAACGTTTAATCAGGAAGAAAAACTAAAAAAAAAAAAAAAAGTTTAAAAAGAACAAAGAGAGGGGGTTTGAAATTATTACAAAGTAAAGCTGGCAAATAATTCAGAGAAAGAACCCAGTCTCGTGAGAGCAAATTTACCTCGGCTTTCTTTTTTGATTTTGCCTTCAATCTCGACGACAGCTTCATCTGCTCATGGTAGCTCTCAATCTGTATCCAACAACACAAATGTTTGACGTCAACTCTTTTTTTAATCAAGATATTAGGGCCCAATTTCATGGCTCTGCTTACCACGAAATTCTGCATTTACGCCCCATAGAATTACATGATGTGCAGGGCGCCGTAAGCGCAGAATTCCGCAGTAAGCAGAGCCATGAAATTTGACCCAGTTTTTTGTAAAGCAAGAGATGAGTGTTTTAAAACACCATGATGCGGAGAAGATCCATTGGCTACCATTACTGATGAGGTCAAACAATGAAAACATACTCAGTGCAGTTGAATTTTAATGAATGTTTTTATTATTATTATTGTTATATATTTCTAGTAATGAAACCAAGGATGCCTCATAAGTGAGCTTAATCATTGTAACTCACAAGCCTGAGGAAACCTGCAAACAAGGGTGCTTGCCATGTGAACCAGAAACACCGGGGTTAACCCCTACTCTTCCACGATAAGTGTTCTGGGTTCTTGTACGTGCACTACCAATCCTAGTACACGGGACCTACGGCTTAATGTCCCATCCAAGAGTTGAATGGCAATATGGTAAAGTATCTTGCTCAAAGATACAAGTGTCATGACCGGGACTCGAACCCACACTTTGCTGATCAGAAACACCAGGGCTTAAGTCCGGTGCTCTTAACCACTTGGCCACGACAAGCCACAATGAGTTCAATGGTGAACACATTTTCGAGAGTTAAAAGATGGAATGTTCCATTCACTGAAGCATGGAATTGAATGGAGTTTATATTCCATCTTTCAACAAAAGAAAATATTCTCTCCATTGCACGAATGCAAAACATTCATTATTTGTTGAATACAACATCAAATTTTTATCTTTGTCATTTGATTGGAGAATAAAACAAAAAATTAAACAAAATGTTCATTCATACCAGTAGAGCAGCGAGAACATAAATCTTCTTAGTTCTGAGTGGCTTCACTTTCTTCTTGGAGTAATCTACAGCAATCTGTTTCCAGCAAAACAAAAACAAAAACAGGGAATCAAATAAAAAACAATGTACTCTATAAAGTGTTGTGGCCAATTGGTCTAATGAATCAGTTCTGGTGGCAGACCATGGGTTCGAATCCTGGCTTAGCCAAACATGAAGCCTATCAAAAAGAAGACACCTAACCATGGTTTTAATAGATGTTAAATTTGAATCGGAATAAAGAACTTTATTTGTTTTTCACCCATACAATAATGTGTGTTAGCACTGTATCCTCAGTACTTTCCCAAGTCCTGTGAAAAAAACCCAAAGGGAATATTATTCGGTTGGGATTTGAACCAACGACCGCAGATGTCTTACCACTAGACCACTGAGTTTGCCCGATTGCTAGAGGCAGTTTGAATACTATATTTAAGCAGCGGGTACTGCAATGATTTTAATAGATGTTAAATTTGCATCGAGGATACAGATCTGCTCTAGAATGGCAAAGGTCATGGGTTTGAGTCCCATCTGAGTAATGTACTTGATGAGTTATCAGTTAAAGATGAGTTATCAAAAATAGATCAGTTTTTATCCAAACAAATTTGAATCTGAGAAGTGTTTCTGTCAAAAATGTTCTCAGATTGTGTATTCCAATTCAGATTATTCTTCCTGCATGGACATAACCGCTCCAGATTTTAGGGTATATCTCAAAAACGCTACCACATTTTGAAATGAAATTTTCACAGGTTAGTTTTATGGTAGATATCAACAACTATATAGGATTGAAACAAACAGTGGGTTCCAATTACCAAACGTATACAATCCCTTTAAACACAGTTTAAAGACAAACGTGATTACTCACACTGAACATGAGTTTGGCCGCCTCAATGAAGTGGTTAGCTTTACGATACAGCTCAATGGCCTGAAGCTTCTTATCTTTCTCCAGGAGGTGAGCTGCGTAGCGAGCCAAGAGGCTGTCAATCTCCTTGATGCTGTGGGCCTTGGCCAGCTCCACGGCCTGATCCCACTGGTTCAACTCCACACAGCAGTCTACCGCCTTCTTGACTTGGTGACACTTGAGGTAGGCAGCCACGGCCTCTTGGCACATACCGACTGTGACGAACATAGCTGCAATGTCCTGAAAGGTTTTAAACATCCAAAAACGTTAGGAAACATAATATATTAAACCGGAAATCCATTTCGTACAAAACAAAAACGGATTGGGCAAGGTGACCCAGGCGTCAGCGCCGCACACTCAGTGAACTGAATTTGTCAGTAGACTTTTCAAAGTCTCCACACATGTTCCTTTGCTGCAGCAGTATTAAGGTCAAACAATTAATAAACCGCACCGTGATTGAAGCGAGGAATGAGAGAAGTCTACACATATCCATTGATCTCGCTGCATAATGAACATGGAAGCCGGGCGGCAATTGTTAACGTGCTGTTTTTTCACGAACAGTGTGTCGATCCGCGATATATGATTACAAAGGTAAACTTACAACTTCTGATTAGAGAAGAGGGGTTAGCGAAATCCAAATGTATACCTCCTACAACTCACCCCAATTTTTTTAAATCAAATTCACACTGAACTCGAAGACCACAAATTTGAAAAAAAAAAAAAAATGAATTCCGGCTATTACATACTAAAACAATGTCATCAGACAGATATTGAGGCGCCAAATTGTTGACATGTTGAAAAATAATTTTGGTTTCAACCCCAACTTTGTTTCAAACATACCCACTAAGTTTCCCTTGTGGTTTATAATTTGTTATTTGAAAGGAAAAAGTTGCATCCCCTTCAGGTGATCCTCTGGCTCCTGCTTCCCAGGTTGTATCGTAAACTTGAGTGTGATCCCTTGCTAACGGTTGTATGGCTTCTGAATAGCACCCCCGCACAAGGATATTGTCAAAAGAGGGAGACTGCCCACATAGGGCTAGATAGCTTAGTTGGTAGAGCGCCGGCACATTTAACCGGAGGTCGTTGGTTCAAATCCCGCTCCAAGCAATTTTTCTTTGTTCAACCCCAAATTATTTCAAAATTTACCCAGTCAGTTTCCCTTGTGGTTTATAACTTGATGTTGAATGATAGTAGCTTATAGTTAATGTGTTGGTTAACAGACTTAACCAGCTCGCTCCGGATATTCAAAACATTTCGGGGATGGAGTTAGATTTCGGAACACCAAACCAAACCAATGTTTTTGTGGTAAACAGGTTGAGTTTTGGGGATGATTTACCGGTAAGAGGCGATGATTCTCCGGTAAGGAATCAGCCAGTTTCTGCAATCCGATGAAGTCCTCCAGCATGTAGTAACACTCAGCGAGTCTCTCTTGGTTGTTACCTTGCACGTAGTAGGTCACGGCCTTGCCCCACTTCTGTCTGTCGGCGTAGTAGTCTCCGATAGCGTTCCAGGCCTGCTGGAGTTGGGTGTCGTCGCCACCGCCGCTTCCAGCTTTCAGGAGTTGGACGACGCGGAACCAGTCGCCGAGTTTGACACGAAGGTTGACGGCTAGATCCCTGGATAAACGAGTTAATATTTATAATCTGATGAATCAAAATGTAATGCTTTCATATGTTCCCTAAATATAAATATTTATCAAATGATGCTTTTATCATGGCTAATAAGTACAACTTTTGGTGTCTTCTTACCAAATTTGGTATATTCATGATCTACAATGTACTCATGATCAGCAGTTTTCTACCAATCAACCTTTCTAATTAACCAGGTATTTTTCTGTTATTGTTTGTGCTCAGTACGTACTTGTGCTGTGTAACTCCATCGGAACACACCTGGAGTCCAAGTATATTGATATGGGTGAGTAGAATTTAGAAACCGAATTTCCCATTTTTAGCGTGTCGTGGCCGAGTGGTCTAGAGTATCGAACTCAAGTTCTGATGGTTGAATCATCAGAGTATGGGCTTGATTCCTGGTCAAGACACTTGTGTCCTTGAGCAAGGCACTTAACCATAATTGCTTCTTTTAACCCAGGCGTATACATGAGGAACCTGAGAGGGCTGAGGTAGTATTGTATTTGATTAACCCTTTAGCACTAATATAAGCAGCTTGAGGAATGGTGTAAATACGCCTGATGAACAGGGATATTAAGGTTGTAAAGCGCCTTGATCTAGCTACAAAGGATGCTCTATATAAGAATCAAGTATTATTATTTTTATTTTAAAAACTATTTGTAATTATAGTGCAATCTTTAAAACAAAATAGTAGTTAAATACTTTGGAACTTTGGAAGCTTACAATATTAAGTTTTAAAAACAGCAAAGACATAAATATAAGAACCAATATAGGATTTGAGGCATTGCATGGTGAGGTATCAATGTATATTCGGTTTGCGGTAACACCATGTGTATATCTACTTTGCTGTGTAGATTTTGTTAATTAAGAACCAAGTATTATTATTATAAAAACTATTTGTTATCACAGTGCAATCTTTAAACAAAAAATAGTTAACCACTTTGAAAGTTTTTGGAAGCTCACATTAAAACCCTGCGTGACACCATAACAAAAAATCACACGCTTACGCCATCGGACAGTAGGCTACTGTCCGTTTGTATTATCGTGTAATTCATTTTTGTGGAGAACCCAATCACTTTCAAATGGCCCAAATCATTAGATATGGACCCTACTCAATTCATCCAAATAAACAACCAGGGCACTGCTTACAGCCATTATACAAGTATACAGAAGAAGCCGTCTGGAAACTATATGGTTCATTTTACCCAGTAGTGGCTATTAACCCCAAGGTCAAGTAACTGCTGTACAATTCCTATGGGAATTCCGGGAGAGCTGGTCATTGATGGATTTTTGTTTGTGTGAAAAAGACCCCGGATGGTAACAAGACATTACCATGCTATTTGGCTAGGTGTAGATGGGGAATGTTGAATTTTTTAGATTAAACAAAAATAAAATGGCGGAGTACTGATTATTTAATTAAAAACGGACAGTGGACCACAGTGCGATGGCATCATGGCATGTTAAGATTTGAAAACAGCAAAACAAAATAAAAAATATTTGAGACCTGTGTCAAGAATCTCTAAACCAACCTGCGATCCATGTCCATGTACATCCTCTCCGATTCCTCAAATCTCTTGAAGTATGCAGCAACCTCAGAGCTCCTCATCACCTCACTCTGTAGGTTACCCAGCCGTTTGACAAACTCTATCCCTTGGTAGTCCTTGCAGCGAACAAACGCCTGCTCCGACATCTTCAAGTCTAAATTCTCTAGGGATGCCTCGGCGAGAAGACGCCTGAATAATCATAGGACAAATTTAATATTTCTATAATAACTGATTGATTTCTTGTTTTATTCCAAAAGGAACATACCCCTTTACCCTGTGGAAGGGTTACCACAATATTTAAAATAATACAAATTGTGGTTTACATCATGATGGAGGAGTTAACAAACAGCATCAATGTAAAACTAATTATTTGAAAGATTGATTTCCTTTAACTTAGCAGACATAAAATATACTTGGCTAAGCAATACACAATACCTTAATGCTAACATAATTTTACCTGGTAATGTTAAGCAAAAATTTAATCCCTTTCGAGAGCTGCCAACATTTGCATCTTGCAATCAGGGAAATTTTGTACAACAATCAGGGAGATATTGAGAATTACATTCAACATAATAGGGACAAAATTTCCATAATCAGGAAGATTTTCAAATTTGTTCATCAGAACATGGACAAATTTGTTGATTTTTAGGGAACTTTTTGCAGAATCAGGGAGACTTGGCAGCTCTGCATTTTTGTATAAACACATTCAAATTCAGTCCAGGGTTCTCCCTAGGGTTTTTCAAAACTGTGGGGCATTCTGGGCCAAATTTTTGTATGTTTGGCCGAAGCACGCTGAATTGAAACAAGGTCCTCGGAATGTTTTCTACTTAGTGTTTTTCTTGGTTTTCAAAGCCCTACTGTGCAATTTGGAGCATTTTATATGGTTTTATTTTTATGTTTTTTGTAAAACTACCATAATATTTTTATTTTTGCGTATCGGCCGAAATTCTTGCGTATCGGCAAACAATTCTTGCGTATCCGCCTGATACGCTAGCTTGTGCATGGGGAGAACCCAGTTCACTTAAGTTTCCCTAATTCAATCGAACTAGAATTTCTTTTAAGCTACTGTTGCCATCAATTTCGTTTTCATGCATAATATGATTTTATTCTCATTCAGGTTCTTTTAGTCATTCTATTTCATTAAAGGCATTCAAGACTACATTTTCACAGTTCTTCAGTTGAATTTCTACTACCTACATGTACAGACATGTATTTACAATTGATAACTGAATGGTGGAGGTGCCTCTGGCTGTTGGCTTTTACAAAATTGACAGATCTTTTCTACCTAATAAATTTGATCGATCTTTGACCGGTGCAGACCAAACTGTTTAAAGTGAATTACTCCTTTTGAGTGTTGAAATTGGCAGGGAAAACCTATAATTATTTAATCATTAATATATCGCAAAATGAGAGTAGTATAATAATAATAATAATAATAATAATAATAATGTTATAGTCTTATATAGCACAGGTATCTACCAATAAGGTACTCAAGGCGCTTGAACAGACAGACAGTAAGTTTTTCCTGCAAGGTATGCTGAGCTATTGAAGTATGAGACCTATTCCATTACATGTAATGGTTTACACAGTGCTGTGGTGCAATATGCAACCAAACAAACCAGGAACACCGGGGCGAACCCCTTCTCTTTACGATAAGTGCACTGGATTCTTTTACGTGCATTACACAACACACACGACCTACGGCTTTAAGTCCCATCCGAAGGACATAACAATAATTGTTAAGTGTCTTGCTTAAGGACACAAGTGTCACGACCCGGAATCGAACCCACACTTTGCTGATCAACAACACCAGAGCTTGAGTCCGGTGTTCTTATCCGCTCGGCTATGACACGCCTGTAGGTTTTTTTCAACAGGACTGAGGGAAAACACTGAATATCGACCCTTTGCACCAACGTCCCACGCGGCTATTGTCTGCCTCGCTCACCATTGTGGGAATCAACTTGTAATTATGTAAATGCTGCATCGCCTAAAATGTGCACTACACACTGTATGAACAGACATGGGATACTAACTCCCAAAGGCACAACCAAGATTATTGTGACGGCGTGTCTTGGTCTAGCGGTTTAGTGCACCGGACTCAAGTTCTGGTTGCTGAGTCATCAGGGTGTGGGTTCAAATCCCGGTCATGACACTTGTGTCCTTGAGCAAGACACTTAACTATAATTGCTTCTCTTCACCCATGGGTAAATGGGTACCTGCGAGGGCAGAGATGGTTCTTGTAATTGATTTAGCTTAGTGCGCTACACACTAAGCAACACAGGCTGTATACTCCCCAGGGATATATATGGCCCAGTGACCGAGTTATAATGTTTGAAGCACAATGATCATTCTCTGGAATAGCGCTATATAAGAGTCGATATAATTATTATTGTGATGATGATGTCAGGTAAATACATGTAGGGTCAATACAGTGCTCATCACACATCAGTGTATGGTTACAAACAATTTATATAAGATACTTGGGGCTAGGGTTTGGCAAATAAATACTTTGTTTTGATGCGTGGTAAAGTTTGCTCACCATAGTCTAGGGTGTGGGTTGTCCTCAATGAACTGAGCTGCATCTTCAATACCGACTTTCTCCAGAAGATCTCTTGAGTCGCGAAGAGACTGCAAAGACAAAAACAAATTGTTTAAATAGTGCATCAGGGGAGTGGGTGATGGGGGTGGCGGTTAGTAAAGGTCCCGTTATAATAATTATCATAAAAAATCGTTCTTTTATCTATGAGCGTCTCAAAGCGCAAAGTATGTTTAGAAAGGTATGCTAAGTTTTTGAATTATAAGACCCATTTATAAAGCACCTTGAGGCGCAATATGAAGCCACTGCCAGAAACACTGGCGGAAAATCCTTTATCTTAGAGATAATAAAATTGTTTCTTTTACGTGCATTGCACAACACATGGGACATACGGTGTTACATGTACATACGTCCCATCCGAAGGACGAAGCAATAATAGTTAAGTGCCTTGCTTAAGAACATGACATGACCGGGACTCGAACCCACACTCTACTGATCAGAAACACCAGAGCTGCGCTAAACCACCAGGCAATGACAATCACCAAATTGAAAAAAAGAGACCCCATACAACGCATTCAAAAGAAAAAAATACAAAGCTTTATTAATGGGTCTTATAATTCAAAAACATAGCATACCTATCTTAAACATACTTTGCGATTTGAGACGCTCATGAATATAAGAACAGACGAGGACCACGAAAGCGAAGTGTGTGCATAGAGTAGAGAAACCTTGTATATTTGAACCCACAAACCTTGTATATTTGAACCCCCAAACCTTGTATATTTGAACCCCCAAACCTTGTATATTTGAACCCCCAAACCTTGTATATTTGAACCCCCAAACCTTGTATTTTTGAACCCACAGACTTTGTATATTTGAAACCTTGTATAACCACAAACTTTGTGTTACGGTCGCCAAGTACTTCATCAGCATTACACATTATGTTCCACTGATATTGGCTTTATATTTCATTCTCGTGTGGGATTGACATTGACCTTTGAGTGAACTTCTTACCTTAATCTCCATGCCAAGCAGATTATCCTTACTGGGAGCTTCAGGATCCTTCAAGATCTCATCCAAGAGGACGGATGTAATCTGGAGGTTCTCAAAGTGACAGATGTAACCTGAACTCAGGATGGGTTCCTGTGGGCGCAGGTAAGGTAAGGAAACACAAGGATTAATTCAGCCATCCACAAGTAAAAGTAAGGGAGCATCTCAAAAGTCGGACCGGTAGCAACGTTGTTATCGCCGTATTTTTGACCACGTGAACGTGAACCAAATTCACGTGATGCAAAACAAGTAAACAAACTGGGTTTTTTCATTGTTGTTATTAAAGGGACACATTGCCCTGGATCGGGCGAGTTGGTCTATGAAAAGCGTTTGTAACCGTTTGTTATAAAATGCATATGGTTAGAGAGATGTTTTAAAAGTAGAATACAATGATCCACACAAATATGCCTCGAAATTGCGTGGTTTTTCTTTTTTTACTTTGCGAACTAACACGGTCCACCATTTTGTGGAGTCAAAAATTTGGCTCTACAAAATGGCGTGCCGTATTAGTTCATGATGTAAAAGGGAAACCACGCAATTTAGAGGCATATTTGCGTGGATCATTGTATTCTACTTTTATAACATCTTTCTAACCACAAACGGTTACAAACGCTTTTCATAGACAACTCGCCCGATCCAAGGCAACGTGTCCCTTTAAGATGTCTATGCATTTCGTCATTGATGCAAGAAAACTACATACAGGCAATTCAAATAAGATGAAACTGTAATTGTGATGCAAGATGATTCCCTGATGAAAGCGCCCTCATGCGGTCAAAAATATGGTAAATTGGATCGGATGAGTATTCCAGATTTAAGTCTTCTATGCCTTACCTCAGGATCAAGATTCCTAAAGATGTACATCCTGGTCTTCTCCATCATAGCAAAGAGCTCTGTGTTATCCTCTGCCCACTTCATATCCCAGACGTCCTTGCGCTCAAACTCCAGCTTCTGACCTTGCACCTCTTGACCGTCGCTGTTGACCCACTTGGTATCAAGGTCAAATAGGGTCAGGATGCCAGCGATGTCGATGATGGATAAACGACTAACAAGGACAAAAGATCAGACCAATTTTGTAAATCAGTTTTTTTAAAATTAATCCTCTTTGTTTCCCAAAACTTCATTGGCATGTCTACCCCCTTTCTGCTTGTTCTCATATACTCTCTCTTGCTTTGCTGAGATGAAGAATAAAGAGCCATTCAAACAGTTTTTTTCCCATGCAATGCATCTCTTTGAAACTCCTTGCCTGGGGCATGTTTCCCTCCATCCAACAATCTAGACTGTTTTAAGAGGAATATCAACTCCTACCTGTCAGCTCCCCTGAGTTATTGTCATTTTTAGAAGACTGTTGGTTTCCCAAAACTCAGCTTAGCTTCCTTTCTTTCTTTTATGCATTTCTGCCTCGTTGCCAAACTGTTGTGTTATGTAATATTCACGTCGTCATTCTGCATTAACTCCTTGTCATTGTTATTATTTTTACCTTTAAAGGTATCGTACACGTTTGGTAATGACTCAAAACAAATATTAGCACAAAACCTTACTTGGTAACAAGCAATGGAGAGCTGTTGATAGTATAAAACTTTGTGGGAAACGACTCCCTCTGAAGTAACGTAGTTTTTGAGAAAGAGGTAATTTCTCACTAACATAATAAAAACTTCTTGCAAGAAGTTTTTATTCCTATCTGTACAACAAGGATGTTTTTTCTTTCATAATTTTCTTGCAACTTCGATGACCAATTGAGCCCAAATTTTCACAGGCTTGTTATTTTATGCATATGTTGGGATACACCAAGTGAGACCACTGGGTCTTTGACAATTTTCTAACGTGTTCAGTGCCTTTAATATATTATTGTTACTACTATTATCATTATTTGTTTTGTTCAACGTAGTCCTTTTTAAGTTAAATTTTTAATATTTGTTTCTTTGTTGCTTTTGTTAGTGGGCATTTCCACGCAAGGCTCCTTTTAGCTTCTGATAAGGCCCCAAATATTGCTCTGCTTTGAATAATGAATCCATTTCGTTATTTTGTTTTGTTTGCTTCAATCAGTTCTTGATTGTCTTTGATTTAAATAACTGTTTTAAATTAAAGAAATAACTATAAATAAATAGTAAACTTGCGGGTACAACCATGTGTAAAATCTCTTTGTGAGAGTGTTGGCTCTGAAAAGAGCCGGTGTGGTTTTGAAACAGTATACTCTGCTCATCTTCAGGAGAATGTTCTAAATTTGTTTATGTTTCCTTATTTTTCACCAATATGGAAATAAATGTTGAATTGAACTGAAGTGAATTGAATTGAACAGTATACTCACGCTGATGTGCAGTTGAGAGACAGGGCATGTGGGCGACAGTTGACAGTGTGTTTGTTAACCAGAGCCAGGTGGGGTAATGAGTAGCGATTGAGAGTCCCTGACTCGCGACCGATCATGAGAACTTTATCCGATGCACACACACAACAGATTGAGTCACCTGTAGGCTGTATACCAATTACAAAGGAAGCACTCATTTAATATGTACTTAATAATAATAATAATAATAATAATACTGAGTTCTTATATAGCGCTTTATATAGCGCTTTAGCACACTTGGTGGGCGTATCAAAGCACTCAGTAAATTTTTCCTGCAAGGTATGCAGAGCTACATTTTGAAGTATGAGATCAATTCCTTTACATAGCACCATGTAATGGTTTACAAGGTGCTGTGGCTCAATATGCTGCCGATCAAACCAGGAACACCAGGGCGAACCCCTTCTCTTTACGATATGTGCACTGGGTTCTTTTATGTGCATTACACAACACACGGGACCTACGGCTTTACGTCCCATCCGAAGGACGCAGCAATAATGGTTAAGTGTCTTGCTTAAGGACACAAGTGTCACGACTGGGACTGGAACCCACACTCTGCTGATCAGAAACACCAGAGCTTGTGTCTGGTGTTCTTATCCGCTCGGCCACGACACGCCACAAATGAAACTAGATGCAACAATGTTGATTAGAAATTAACAAAAACATCGGAATCTGAAAAAAACGATTCATGAATGAATCGTTTCTCAGATTTCTGAGGGTTGGTGTTCGCTTGCGGATGCTGCGGCCAGAGATGTTGTTAGTACCCGCTGTCAATTCGTTTAACGTGGATGGATTCGACGTTCATGAAAATACTGTGACAGATTTTTGCTTTTTTCTCAGCAAGTAGACACTGTATTCAGCTGAAACTTTCACAGGTGACTTTTATTCTATCTTTCTTTATAGTGTTGCCTAAAAATAAGTATTATACTGACAATGACTAAAACGATGACCCTACCTTTAATACAAGCCATGATCTTATGGAGGGAAAAAGTTTTCCATATAAATCCTGAGGTAAGTCATCGACTGAAAAGTTAGATTTAAAACACTCACAGCAAATGCTTTACTGAAATCCAGCATGGACTCTCCAGCTCCGGAGGGTGTATCATCAATATGGTAGACCCTCTCTCTACTGTCCTTCTTGCGTCCCATGGCCTGGTTGACCTCCATGGCAGAGAGCTTCTTGGGGGTCTTGAACTGCCAGACGTAGAATGCTTCCCTGGAGGCGGCTATGACGTGGGTGCGAGTCACTGCGATGTAAATCGGTTCTAAAACACAGAAGATAAGATAAGATAAAAGATAAGACAACAACCTTGTTATTCCACACTGGGGAAATTAAAACTGGCCTTAAATGAGAAGTAACTAGAATCAAAAGGAGAACACACTCAGCAGGATTGAAAGATATTTGTGAGACTCAAACTCAACATTTGAACATCATTCTTTTGAGACAAAGATGTTGAATTGAAAAAAACAAGACCACCGGACTTGTCCTGTCTTGAGTTTACTGGCCCGACACTGATATCACTGGCCTCGGGCCGGTGGTCCAGTGTAAAATTAATCCTGCTCGTCCTCCAAATTTCTGATTTTGTGTAGAATAAAGGGACCTACTTGTTCCCCCCGAAAAAAATTAAAAAATAAATAAAATAAAAACAACGCTGATCGTGGATTAACAAGATACCCAAACTAAGTTTTTATGAAGTGATGCAATTCACTGGGTATAATAATAAGAGGCATTATTAGGCGCTTTTAAAAACTGTAACAAAGCGCCGTACATTATCACTACCCCTGTTCATTGAGCCTTAAGTATTCCTGAAACCATCTCAACTCCTTTGGAGTATGCAGCACCAGCAGCCAAATCGTTCAAATAAAAAATCTCCACCCTTGCAGACCCATTTTCGCTTGGGTGATTAGAAGCAATTATAGTTAACTGTCTTGCCCAAGAACACAAGTGTCACGACTGGGATTCGAACCTACACTATGATGACTCAGCCATCAGGACTTGAGTTCGATACTCTAGACCGCTCAGCCACGACACGCTGAAAATGAGAAATTTGGTTTCTAAGTTCTACTCACCCATATCAATGTACTTGGACTCCAGGGGTGTTCCGATGGAGTTACACAGCACAAGTACGTACTGAGCACAAACAAAAACAGAAAAATACCCGGTTAAAGGGACACGTTGCCTTGGATCGGGCGAGTTGGTCTATCAAAAGCATTTGTAACCGTTTGTTATAAAATGCATATGGTTAGAAAGATGTTTTAAAAGTAGAATACAATGATCCACACAAAAATGTCTAGAAATCGCGTGGTTTTCCTTTTACATCGTGAACAAACACAGTCGGCCATTTTGTGGAGTCAACATTTTGACTCCACAAAATGGCCGACCGTGTTAGTTCACAAAGTAAAAGGAAAACCACGCAATTTCGAGGCATATTTGAGTGGATCATTGTATTCTATTTTTATAACGTCTTTCTAACCATATGCATTTTATAACAAATGGTTACAAACGCTTTTTTGTTGACCAACTCGTCCGATCCAAGGCAACGTGTCCCTTTAATGACAAAGGGTGATTGGTAGAAAACCGCTGATCGTGAGTAGATCATGAATAGACCAAAATTTGTAAAAACACACCAACAATGGTAAGTACTTGTATATATCTACATAAATAAACTCTGATGATTAGCAAATGTGGCAATCGCCCCAATCAGTACCACTTTAACCAAAATATTATTTAACACCAAATTCAAAAGTTCTGTGCATGTTTAATACCAGTAGTAAAAGCAAAGATTCAGAACACACTCAACAGTAACAACATATTTCGTGACAAACAAAAAAATTACATGATGTAATGAAAATCAAATTCAAGTAACAGTCAGTGCAACTGTTTAAAGCATGCGGCCAACATCACTAATTGCCAAAGACCAGTATCGGCACTTTATGTGACCCAACATAATGTACATGAAATAACAAACGTGTGAACATTTAAGCTCAATCTGCCATTGCAGTCACAAGAAAATAGTGATAAACCCCACTGTTTTCAAGGTTTTCAAACATCAGATTTCAGACTTGCGGGATCAAAATTAACTGGTTTGGTTATATATAAAAAACTACATTGTTTCAGGTAAAAATATTTCAAGGGAAGTCTTCCACCGTGATCATCTTTATAACACGTAAACCTAACCAATCTTTAACGAATGTTAATGCATGCTTTAAGAGGTAATGATTTCAACTTAAAAAAAATAAAATAAAAATCCACTGCATTTCTCCCGGAAAGTGAACTGAACAAGGTGGGCAAAAAGCAACATTGGTGATTCAACCACAATCTACATGTACACAGCAGTAGCATAACCAAGGGTACCAGTTAATTTGACTGTTAAGTCACCTTAACACTCTGTCCCCACACACAAAACAGCTTGATAAAACAAAATTACCAACATTTCCCGAATACAGGAATTAGTCCTAAATCAAACAAGACAAAGTCTCTCAAACATCACCACTAAATTAGAAAAAACCCAAACATGTGACATAACTCAAAATAAACTACATGTAATATGACCACTTGAAAAGGTGTAACAATGGGATATTTGTGGGATGATAATGGGCGTCCCACTCGTCAGTCCTTTTCCGTTGTTCTCAGTGACGTGAACAACAGACAGCAGAAAAGGACCGGTGAACCTTTTTTTGTGACTGATTTCTCACTCATTTTATCTTAGCAAAAATTTGCATGGACCTACTGATGACTGATCTGAAGCATCAATATTAACCCTTAAGAGACCATAGCGGCTGCAAGCAGCTGGTACCAAAATGCCCATAAGAACCACAAACATTTGACCTCCACTTACATAGAAAGTGTAAAGAAAATTGTTTAAACAAAGCAACTTTTTTGTTTCATGTACCTTTTTTTTCAGAAAAAAATTACTTTAAAAATTGAGAAAAATTAATCATCAATATTAGCCACATGTCTGGTGATAATCATACGTATGATTATCACCAGACATGGCTAATATTGATGAATTACAGAATGCTATCTGAAGCTTCTTTTACATTACAAAGCAAATTTCCAGGAAATAAAACCCCAAGAAATTTCCTGGGAATTTTAACCCCACCACCACCAATGTTTGTTTCACACTTGAAGGCACTATTTTCCAAGGAAAAAAAATGATCATCCAGTATATCTCACTTAACCCCTACTCCAAAGCAGGGGTAGCCAATCACTTGTGGTAAAATAACCCAAAACACTTATCGTGGAAGAGTAGGGGTTAACCCGGTGTTTCTGATTCTTATAGCAAGCACCCTTCCTAGTTTACAGGTTTCCTCGGGCTTGCAAGCCACAGTGATCATGGTGATTAAGTTAACTTATGAGGTATCCTTGGTTTCATTACCGGAAATAATAAAATAATAATTTCCAGGAGTTTGCCAGGGTTAGCAATTCAAGTGTGAAAAGCCAATTTTTCCCAAGGAATTTTCCAGGAATTACTTGTAGTGTGAAATGGGCCCACATGTAAAGGGTTAATAGAGATTTGCTGTTATATATATATATATTTTTTTCTAACACCATGATAAGCTGCCTGAAAAATATCAGCCCTCTGCACTCTGTGCTATTATTAAAAAAACAAAAACACTTTTAATTTGCAAACTGGAAGGTGTGGTAAAGCACAAACAAAATATACCTGCTGTAGATCTCCAGGATCCTAAATGAAGAGATGAACATACAAGAGAGACACGATTTATGGCACAAGAAAAAACAAAACAATCACTTGCGGCAAAAATAAATTGTCGCTTCAGTGCAAAAACGTCTTAAAATCTTGATTTTGCGAAAAACTTTGTATCTCACACTAAAATGCTCCGTGCAAAAACGTTGTACTTGTTTTGTGTGTGTATCTGGGCTATTTTAAGCGAGATAAAAGTTTTGACAATTTCAAACCCACATGTTACGTACATTGTTTTAGGAGATACAACAATTTTGCACTGACACAACGAAATGATGGAATTGAATCGACAAGGATTACTTTCAAAGTCTGTTACTCTTAGTGGGGCGGATACAGGAAATATTTTGGGGAATTCAATTTTGCCTTTGATGACACAAGCATGAACTTTGGCACAGAGTAAGAGTACATCTATGGGAAAGATACTTGGTTATTGGGCTAACACAGATTCGGCCTTTGATACAATATAGGTAGAACAACAAGCAACGGCAGCAATTATGAAAAGTTTGGCATTGCTTGTTATTTTACTTACATTTGTTCAAAGGATAAATCTGCAGCTCCAGAGGGAGTATAGACCTTTCCATTGTCGATAAACAAACCGCGCAGTCTGGCATGGACAGCCGAATGTTAGCAAAACATTCAATCGTGTTAACAGATGTTGTGACCAAATTCAAAATTTCCTGTAAACTTTCAATTAAACGAAAACCTCCCATGATTGGTTGCTTTGTTTCCAACAAATTCAACACTACTTTTGAATACTTGTGTGACATTTTTACAAACTGTGGCCATCTGGTTTTGTCTTGCATTTATGGCTTTCCATAGTTTCCAACCTCGGCTGGCAAAAACTTGGGCTGTGACATTGCAATAGAAAGGTCTATAGCCAATAATATCTTTCTCATGACATACTCTGACTGTGTGTCAAATTCCATGTTTGTGTCATCACTAGCACATTGAATTCTATCAACTACCTGCCGTACTACTTCTGGTAAAGTTTGAAAATAAACTATTTGGTGATTTAATTTCTTGCTCAAGGTGAATTTCAAAGAAAAACAAAGTTATTGTGCATTTTACAAAGACAGACATTCAATGAAGTGATTACTTTTTTGTTTAGTAAATTTATAATGATGATGATGATGATGATGCAAACATAAATAACTTATTCTGTATGAAGTACATGCATAGACTGTGCAAGTGTAATAGACGCACAAATTCGGGGGTGATTTGCATATGGAGTTTTTAACAATAAGCATCCTTGTCCCAAGTTTTAATTTTGTTTCAAAATTAAAGAGACACATTGCCTTGGATCGGGCGAGTTGGTCTATGAAAAGCGTTTGTAACCGTTTGTTATAAAATACATTATGGTTAGAAAGATGTTTTAAAAGTAGAATACAATGATCCACACAAATATGCCTCGAAATTGCATGGTTTTCCTTTTACATCGTGAACTAACACGGCATGCCATTTTGTAGAGCCAAATTTTTGACTCTTCCAAGGCAACGTGTCCCTTTAACGTGAACAAATTATTTGTTTTATAAAAAAAATAGAAACATTATTTATAACAACTTGCTATGGGTATTTTATTTTCAAGAATTTTGCATAAATATAACTTAACAAGAAGATTTGATTTCAAATAAAATATAGTCTTCATTCGATTTTTTTTTCAGTTTTGATATGCGTGAGACTTGCACAGTCTATTCAAAGCCTATTAAATGAAACACATGATTAAAACCATGCAAAGTTAGTGTTTGTGTGTCTTTTACAAACCCAATAGTGGGTTTGACAAGTATTTTGAAATTCAAACTTTTCTCCTTTATGTATGTGAACCTTCCTATTCAGTACTGTCTAACCATTTAAATAAAAATAAAGCGTGTCTACGTCCCATATACACCAATCCTTCACCGATCTTGAACTCTTGGTGGCAGCAGACAAACTGCGGTGGTACTGCGGTGGTACGACCTTGCCACTTATGTAACTATTATTTATAAACAACCATTATTTACATATAACCATTTATAAATTAACTAGTGTAGCCCAGCCCTTAAGCCCATCGATAGGCAGCGCAGTACCACCCAGGTACCACCACAGTAATTGAGGCGTTTCTGCTGCCACCAAGAGTTCAAGATCGGTGAAGGATTGGTGTATACATGTTAATTAATTTCTTTAAATAAATTGTACTATATAAAGTTTGAAACTGTAAATAACATTGCTCTGGGTATTTTCATTTTCAAGAATTTTGTATAACATAGAATTTAAAAAGACAATTTGAATCCATAGAAAAAAATTAGTCTTCGTTCAGGTCGTTTTCTCGTTTTCGATATTCACGAGACTTGCACGCTTGTGCAGGTGAATGGTTTCAAACGGTCTGTCAACTCACTGGAAAATGCTACCAAGAGTTATTGTTTAGGAACAATTTGTACATCCTGTTCACCAAAAGTAGATGCCTGCCAAAGGTGCTTAACTGTCCATCCCTAGTAATGATCAAATGCACAAGTGACAAGACAAGACCCCCCCCCCCAAACAGGCATGATATTTGGTCCTTGGAAAGAAGAAGGAACATGCAGGGTTCTCCCTAGGTTTTCTCAAAACTGTGGGGCATTCTGGGCCAATTTTTGTTATGTTTGGCCGAAGCACGCTGAATTGAAACAAGGTCCTTGGAATGTTTTCTACTTGGTGTTTTTCTTGGTTTTCAAAGCCCTACTGTGCAATTTGGAGCATTTTATATGGTTTTCAATTCATGTTTTTTGTAAAACTACCGTAATAAATATATATATATTTTTTTCTTCTTTTCGTATCGGCCGTTTTTTTGCGTATCGGCAGAAATTCTTGCGTATCGGCACGCAATTCTTGCGTATCGGCCTGATACCCTAGCTTGTTAAGGGGGACTCCCTTACATGTTATTTAGTACAATGGCTGACCTACATGAACATGTGCTATAGGCTTTAATAGACATGTCAGGCTATTTAATCACAATTTGTCTGGTTTTTTTCCAAGGGCAACAAAATCGGAAATCAGACAAAAGTAGGAAGAATATCACGCCTCCCCCAATCAAACAAGCAAGCAAAAACAAACAAAAACAAGTCTTACCTGTCCAGTGTTTTCATCTGCCCTCGTAGCAAGTAGACAATGATCACCATACGCTGTGACTGATATCAGATTACGGACATACTTGATGTAGCGCTGACAAGGGAAAAGCAAACAAAAACAAAATAGAAATATTTTCTTTTACAAAGAGGTTGTCTTAACCCTTTTTTCCCTTTTTAAGCCGAATTAAAAAGTGTAGGGTTGTGCCATAAAATTAGGATAGGTTGGGTAACCGGAAGCTGAATCATTTTTTTTGTTCACGCCTTAAAAGACTTAGGACCTTGCCATCAATTAAAACCCTCCTCCAGGAGAACCAACCCATACCCCGAGATGCCTCAACAGTGGCATTGTGAGACACACACATGATGATGGACATGTAGAAAGTACAGCCATTGCTCAAAGTGCTTCGATGAGACTCCGGAGTGGTAAACTGGAGAAGCCACCAGCTGAAGTGGAATTTAGGCCACTGTTGTAAGAAATAAGGTTTTCAACCTTGGTCAATTTCTGGAGTTGGCAATCTGTTGCACTGATCGACCATACATACAGTTACAAAAAGAAAGTTTAGTAGTGGTTACTTTATACTTGTGTATAGCACATGAGAGATTTGAGGCATCTTGGAGTATGCGCCTAAAGGAGTGTTTATGATCTATATTATTGCATAATCATTATTATTACTATTATTATTTATTCATAACTACTAGATGGGCCAGGGGCAACAAAAGCGAACTATAATAATTTGGTTATCTGAAGGACAAAGCAACACTGGTTAAGTATCTTGCTTAAAGGCATCGTACACGTTTGGTAATTACTCAAAAATATTAGCATAAAAACTGACTTGATAACATTGTGAGAAACGACTCCCTCTGAAGTAACGTAGTTTTTGAGAAAGAGGTAATTTCTCACTAAAATAATAAAAACTTCTTGCAAGAAGTTTTTATTTCTATCTGAAAGCACACAAATTTGTACAAGGGTGTTTTTTCTTTCATCATTTTCTTGCAACTTTGATGACCAATTGAGCCAAAATTTTCACAGGCTTGTTATTTTATACATATGTTGGGATACACCAAATGAGAACACTGTCATCTTGGAGTATGCGCCTAAAGGAGTGTTTATGATCTATATTATTGCATAATCATTATTATTACTATTATTATTTATTCATAACTACTAGATGGGCCAGGGGCAACAAAAGCGAACTATAATAATTTGGTTATCTGAAGGACAAAGCAACACTGGTTAAGTATCTTGCTTAAAGGCATCGTACACGTTTGGTAATTACTCAAAAATATTAGCATAAAAACTGACTTGATAACATTGTGAGAAACGACTCCCTCTGAAGTAACGTAGTTTTTGAGAAAGAGGTAATTTCTCACTAAAATAATAAAAACTTCTTGCAAGAAGTTTTTATTTCTATCTGAAAGCACACAAATTTGTACAAGGGTGTTTTTTCTTTCATCATTTTCTTGCAACTTTGATGACCAATTGAGCCAAAATTTTCACAGGCTTGTTATTTTATACATATGTTGGGATACACCAAATGAGAACACTGGTCTTTGACAATTACCAAACTTGTACGATGCCTGTAAAGACACAAGTGTCAAGATCGGAAGATCGGGACTCGAACCCTCACACTCTACTGATCTGAAACACCAGAGCTTGAGTTTTGTGGGTTAAACCGCTCGGCCACGACATGCCACGAAAAACAAAAGAGTGCCTAGCTATACCTACCTCACCACTGGTGGTCTCCCAAAACACCACACACTGCTCAGTACGCGCTGGCTTGGAGAATGAATACACCACAGTCTTATCACAGTAGCCCCACTTGTAGTCTGGTCTGATGTTAGCAAAGTAGATGAAGGAGTCTACAGCCAGAGCGATGCGTAAACCACCTCCTTCCCAGGAGATTGATGTCAGCTCCTTCCCGGGTACCTTCAGAGTACGCATGTGCTGTAGTATTGGAGTGAACAAAAAAAGAGGACCTTTCTACATCAAGAGACTTTCGACCCCTTAATCCAAAGTCACACGTTGCTACGGTCTGCAACGCTCACCATTTTGGGAGTCAAATTTGCACATGAAATTTATAGTATTAGCGTGTAAACACAGCGTCGACTAAAATTCGCACTACACCGTACAGCACACTGGAAATTGACTTCCGAAATGACGCAACCAAGATTATTGTGATGATGACGTCAGGTGAATTGGGTCAATCCGAGAAACATGGTACATGTATGTACAACTTCGTAGTATGTTTACATGTAGGTACCAAGAAGCTGCTGTTGGTATGGGTATACATACACAGGTTGATATGGGTATGGTACATTGGTTACTATAGGTATACTACATTGGTTGCTGAGGTTATAACACATTGATTGTTATTGGTAAAGTGCGTCGCATTCGCGCAACTTTCTAGTAAAAATAAGACATATCATGTGACGCACTGTAAACCAATCACAAGGCAGAATCTTTGTAAAGAGGGTGTTATAAATGAGACTGTTTACCTCGCCAAATGGTGTGTAGAACTGCACCACATTGATGTCTTTATCCTGCTGGACTGACTTCTGGGATCCAGCGACGGCTAGTGCAGAGCCTGTATGATTCCACTGTATCTGTACTACAGACATACCGGTGTCTATCAAGACTGGATCTGTTGGCGATACATGGACCGCGTTAGAGGGACAGAACTAAATGAGACTTAGGCCGTGTCCGAAATGCCGGCTACAGCTACGGCTACGGCTAGATTTCCGCATCATCATGCATTGAAGTATAGGATGTCACGTCCTTAGCAACACCCCTAGCAACAGCCGAAGCCGTAGCTGTAGTCGCCAATTCGGATACGGCCTTAGAAATAAATCATTCATTATCACGGTTCTCCCCGGGTTTTCTCAAAACTGTGGGGCATTCTGGGCCAAAATTGTGGGATGTTTGGCTGAAGCGCGCTGAATTGAAACTAGGTCTTCGGAATGTTTTCTACTTGGTGTTTTTCTTGGTTTTCAGAGCCCCAACTGTGCAATTTGGAGCATTCTATATGGTTTTCTTTTTTTGTGAAACTGCCCTATAAAAAAAAAAAAAATGTAAACAAATGTAACCCCAGGCATTGTGAACTTCTCCCATGTTTTCTCCGACACCCAATTTCAATTAAGGTGAAATAACGGCGGGTAAAAAACCTTGTCACGGACAGTACTTATCCACTGGTTGTCCTGGACCAATTTTGACAAGGTCCCTTAGAGAATAATTATAAGATAACACTTGTCTCAATTTTTCCCAGAAACAAGTCTCAATCACTTGTACAATCGCTTACTTTCATCGTTTTCGTGCCTCATGATTTGCGCTCGTCCATTGTCGAAGCAAATTGCCAGAGTTGGGCAGTTGGGTTCCACGTAGCCAAACTTCCCATTGTACCAGTCAATACCCGCAATCTTCACTGCCCCGGTAACATTGGTCAGGCAGTAAGTCACCATTTTGCTCTGTGAAATAAAAAAATAAAGAAATAAAAAAATCAGATGAGTTGATTTGGTTTGATTACATTACGGGAAAGCTCCATTAAAGAATTTCTGAGTTTGGCCACAAAAACTCGGAAAGTATAATAATAATAATAATGGACACTTAATAAAGCGCCGGTATCCGCCGCAAGCGGCGCTCATGGCGCTACTCTACAAAAGAACAACAAGCAATGAAAGTAGCAAACAACAAAAATAAGAAAATAAACTTTACATCCTTTTCACCTGTGAGTATGCTTACATTGAATTACTTGGGTCATTAAACTTAATGGATGAGCAGTTAGTCTGCCTGGGACAGTCAGCAGCCCTACCGAATTGTGCATGATCCAATTAAGTCCAATGTTTGGAAGAGGAATTACATGGAGATAACAGGTGTTAGTTGTCAGATGAAAAGGATGTTTTATTTTAGCCTCTTTCTTTAATGGAGCTTTGTACAACGGAGGAGCTAGTGGTATAACTGCCAAGTTAAGCACCATTGGGAGTGTCCTACACATTGAAACCGAGGACTTTTATGAAAGGGATCAGGACGTTGCTATACAAAATAAAAACTAAGTCCACACATTGGGTGAACAAACAAAAATCCTTGATTTACGGGGTCGACAAACATGTGAGAGTGTGGTCAATGTTTGGACGGGAGACCATTCAATGTACAGCCATGGTTGGTGGCTTGTCTGGGACATGATATGGCTCCTAAACATCAAGCCTGCATCTTCTAACTGTATGTCTCTTTTTTGCACATACAAATAATATTAACATTTATATAGTGCTTTCTACGGGCTGAAAAGATGTGTTTTCAGAAACTTTGGACAGTAACCGATTTCAGCGAAACAATTTTTTTTCTGTGCTAAGGAAGTTTTTGTGCTTACAGGCTGTTTGAAATTGGGCCCAGCTCCTGTAGGTTATAATGTATAAATACAAAACACTCCGACTCACACAAAAGTTCCCCGTGCTGTCATAGATGTGAATCTCTCCATTACTCATTCCGAATAAGAGATGTCTACCGTCCCACGACCACTCCACGTTAGTCAGCTGCATGGCCTTGATCTCCTTACCCCAGATGCGATTACCGTCTACAGAACCAACAATCACAGCACCTGTTCAACAAAAAATTGATCACATACAAGTATTCAAAATGAAAAAATAAATGTTAAAAATACAAATTCCCTCTTTAGTTTCAATGAACTTGAATTTGTTTTAAAGCAATTTTTCAGACAATAATTGTTAACAATCTGAGGTTACATTTAAAACAGCCACTGGTTTTAAACATCACCTGGACATATTTGTTTACCTTTGAAAAAAATTGGGGGTTACAACATCAATGGTGAGACTAGTGAACTCTGGCCAGTGGTCCAGTGGGTATTTCAAGCCCTTGGGGTTACTGGCCCAATGCTAAAATTACTGGACTCTGGCAAATGACCCAGATAGTTTTTCAAGCCCTGTGGGTAACTGGTCCAATGCTAAAAATACTGGACTTTGGCGAATGATCCAAAGAGATTGTCAAGCCCTGTTGGTTACTGGCCCTATGCTAAAACTACTGGACTCCGGCCAGTGGTCCAGCGAGTATTTCAAGCCCTGTGGGTTACAAGCTTTTAGGTAGGATTAGTGGAACAGGGTGTGTATTGAAAAAAACAAGCCGTGGTTTCAAAAAGGGCCATGATGCACTACATTTTCCCCGCCCCAAACTCGTCGCTGTTAGCGCATCGCGCTCCCATGCACTCGGTTCTCCACAGGGTTAAATTTTGTCCGGGCGCTAAAACAATCCTGCACGATCGTCAAATTGCGCACACTATTCCTGCACTATCGGCAAATTGCGCAAACTATTCCTGCACGATAGATAAGCCGATTGCACAAACCAAAATTCCTGCACGATCGGCAATTGCACAAACTATTCCTGCAAGATCGACTGATTGTGCAAACATTTTTGTGCAAATCATTTCAGCACGAACAAAACCACTGATCCTGAACTAAAAATCCTTCCACTTTGTGCACGATCGCCCGATAGCTTCTACTTGGAATGCGAGTTTCAGATTTGCGTCCGTTTTATTTTTTTGAACTCTCTGATCGGTCTCCTAATATCACGCTGTTGGACAATGTACAATAATAATATCTGTCATGATAGTGCGGGGTCGACTCAATTATTGAGTCTTGGATACAAGGTTCCGTTCATCGACTAAAAATGTAGTCAGGATGCCCTGCGACACAGAGAAAAATGCACGCAAAATGCCGTTACGAAGTAGCTGACTTCTGGGTTCCAGTCGCTGCACACTATTAATACAAAAAGATTGATCTACTAGCGCATTGAAACGGTAGTTTGTGTTCGTCGTAAGTATTTTTCGACATTTTTTGCCTGGGCGCTTGACGATTTTGTCCGTATACAAAAAAAACACCCAACAATCTTGGGATTTACAGCACGGCTTGCGCTAAAAAGTGGAAGCCGTGACACCGAAAAATAGGCCGTGTTTGTTTTCATTTGGCCGTGCTAATCACGGCTGCACGGCTGGCTACCTAAAAGCTTGGTGGGTTATTAGCCCAAATCTCAAATTACTGGACTCTGGAAAATGATCCAAAGAGATTGTCAAGCCCTGTGGGTTATTGGCCCAGTGCTATAATTACTCGACTCTGGCCAGTGGTCCAATGAGACTTTCAAGCTCTGTAGGT
Organism: Plazaster borealis; assembly: GCA_021014325.1. Taxonomy (NCBI): domain Eukaryota; kingdom Metazoa; phylum Echinodermata; class Asteroidea; order Forcipulatida; family Labidiasteridae; genus Plazaster; species Plazaster borealis. The sequence continues at coordinate 14,336,377 of CM037455.1, read as the reverse complement.
TATTGGCCCAGTGCTTATATTACTAGACTTTAGCAAATGATCCAATGAGATTTTCATGGCCCTTAGTGGGTCACTGGCCCAATGCTTAAATTACTGGACTCTGGCTAGTGGTTCAATGGATACATCTGACTGAAAATAATCCCATACGGAAAAAGGATTTTTAAATCTGAAACAAACTGGTTCAGTCTGTCTATGATTTCAGTTTGTGGGTCGTATCTGTATTGAATTACTCACCGTCTTCATACACAATGCAGATCTTCTGGCCATCAGGGGTCCATGCCATGCTCCGTACTACTGACTTATTCCTGTTGTTGATCATCTCTTCAAACCAAGAACCTACAAAAGGAAAAAATAAATTATACACAGAGTCAGTTTTTCAAACGATGAAACATCAGTTCACAGACAATTGTTTCAAAAGTTGTTGACAGAATGCAATACAGGGAGAAGATTCTAAAAATAAAATAAAATTTGATTGCTTAGCAAGTTTATAGAGTAGCCCGCCTATAGGTGCATAATCCAAGTTGCCTCAAAATCTCTCATATGCTATGCAGACAACTTCAAAGTAAACAATACCACACTTTCCTGTCATTGTATTTGTATGTATGGTTGATCAGTGCCACAGATTGCCAACTGCAGAAATTGACTAAGGTTGAAAACCTTATCTCTTACATGTACACCAGTGGCCTGCAATTCCATTGTAATTTAGCACAGCTGGTGGCTTCTCCAGTTTGCCACTTTCATTGTTCTTGGGCAATTCTCTACTCTCTACATACTGTACAAAGCATGTGTGTGCCTCAAAATACCACTGCTGTGGCAGAGTGAAGTATGTATTGCTTGTCTTGAGAAACAGACTTTACTTAATGAAGTTGGACCCAATGTACTTAACTAAAGAAACATTATTTACTGTCCAAGTATCTGACCTTTGTACAGCATCCAGACAATGATGAGGCCAAACTGGTCACTAGTAGTCAGTTTCTGGTATTGAGAATTCCATGTTACCACTTGGACGGCAGCTGTTATTAAAACAAGTAAAAAGTCAAGTTCTATGGATACACTTTTCTTAATTTGTTATGTGGCTTACATTAATTTCTTATGTTTACAAGGTTCTCCCCAGGATTTTTCAAAACTGTGGGGTGTTCTGGACCCAACTTTTAGAAGTTAAATCCGAGGTCCTTGGAAAGATTTATATTTGTGTTGGTGTTTATCTTGGTTTTAAAAGCTCTACTGTGCAATCTGGTGCATTCTAAATGGTTTCATCTTGTCTTGATGAATTTTTTGTGAACTTGATCTGAAGTCAAAATTTGATGGGGGTGTATCGGCCGCAAGTTGGGCATATATACCTTTACGGTCTTCCAATGTTTCATTTATTAAAAGGTTGCTTGATTGCCTGCTCTCTTGATTGATTGGTCAAGTGGTGATTTTTGATTGATTTTCATTGTTGTTTAAATTTGTATTGACTGATTAATTGGTTTATTTATTTTTTCCATTGATTGATGATTCATTTATTAATTAATAGACTGATTTACAAATCAGACCGCTAAATCAGACCGTTATATAGACCGCTATATAAATACTGTTTTATTATTATTATTATTAAACGATTGATTGCATACCTCCGTGGCCTTCCAATGTTTGATTCATTGAAAGATTGCTGGGTGCTGCCAAACCTCGTATTTTGGCATCCTTACCTACACAGGGGAAAACAATCAAAACATTAATTTCATAATGTTTGTTTCCAATGGTATTAAAAGGAAGGTAAGAACAAGAACACATCAAGTTTTTTTCTTGCGGTACCCACTGATAAAAAATAGGACTATAGGAGGTCTAGAATGGCAAGGGATATTGGTTTGAATATTTATTATATAGTAATTATTTCACAGAACTGAGCATAAAGTGCATAACACATCAGTGTATGGGTCAAACACAAATAACATTCTTTATCTCAGACATGTCATATAATATGCAAAGTTAACATCTACACCCATTAAATGTATCCTCAGTGCTACTGCTAGGATAGAGAAGTAGATATTTGAGAATGACTTCTTTTCATTGCTTTTTTTTTGGGGGGGAACAAAATTAGAGTATGTTTGACAACATAGACTTAGTAGACATGACAAGTCAGAATTCAGATACATGTAATTTAAAAGTCTGAAATTTCTCATCTCTGATAGTGAGAGCTGACACACAAAAGAAGGATACTTTTCATCACTTTCAAAAGACCCTCACTAAAATAACAAATCTCATGATACTTCAATGGCAATGAAGTGCTGCATCCCAAAGGACTTCAGATAATTTTCTTGTCTTCATTGATGGCTTTTTGTTGTTAAAAGTGGTTATCTCATCTGAGCGTACCCATTGTTTTACAAAAAGACTAAACAAAAATCTGAATTTCATTCATCTTTTAGACTTTTAAGTTACCCTTTTTGTCACTGCTGGCGCGACAATAAATAAAGATCCTATCTGTCACCTTCGTATTAAAGGCTTTTAAGAAGTAAGCATTTTGCAGTTTCGTAAAAAAAAAACACGTAAAAACTTAATCATTACCCAGTCAGTCTGACATTTTTACTATGAAGTGCAAATACCACAGAATGGCTGTTATTGTTAAGGCCCAAAGAACAGAAGTAGTAACAAAATAGTTTAAGGCGCTTTGATACAATGTTTAAAAGCACTATAACCTGGACTACGTGTAAATACCTCAAGATTATTATTACTATTGTTATAATACATGTACAAGTAAAATTTAGGGCATACTTGTCTGTATTTCAAGCTTGAGTACTTTCAGGAGGCCATTCTCTCCGCCACACGCAATGAATCCCTGATCCCGGTTCCATGATACACATCGTAACTTGGTGTTGTTGGGAATAGCAATCTAGACAAAATAGCAGCGGTTAGCGGAACAATAGAAAATTTGAATCGTTATGTTACAGTTCCATGATACACATCGTAACTTGGTGTTGTTGGGGATAGCAATCTAGAAAAAATAGCAGTGGTTATCGGTACAATAGAAAATTTGAATCGTTACGTTACAGTTCCATGATACGCATCGTAACTTGGTGGTTTTGGGAATAGCAATCTAGACAAAATAGCAGCGGTTAGCGGTACAATAGAAAATTTGAATCGTTACGTACATTGTTTGTACCAACAAATGTTCTCCTAGTCCTACCCAATGTTCACTTACCCACACCACGATTGTGGCAAGTCAATTAAAACAATTTTTTTAGTGCTGATGAATGTGTGACAGCACGCCCTCTTTCGTGGTTGTTGCCATAAACATTGTGGGCGTGCGCTATGCGCACAAGTTTTCAAAAACTAGTCAGTACAGAAAGTAACAACAGAAACGACAATTTCAATTTTATTTTTGATTGTGGCAAGTCAATTAAAAACATTTTTTTTAGTGCTGATGAATGTTAGACAGCACACCCTCTTTTGTGGTTGTTGCCATAAACATTGTGGGCGTGCGCCATGCGCGCAAGTTTTCAAAACCTTCACTCTTCAGTCAATACAGAAAGTAACAATATGGATTTTATTTTCGAGATTAATGTCACCCAAGGATAAAATTAACAATTCTGAACGCAGCAGCAGTCTTGGAATAATTATGCACATTCACAGTTATCTGCGCCATCTTGTTCATGGGGCATGCGGGGAAGATTTGTTTACTTTGAACACGCATATAATTTGTTTGTTTGCAGTTTGCAACTCAGCGCTTGAACTTCCAAGTTCCACACACCTTCCAAATTCCAAGAATGTGAGAATTTCTAGTGCTGAGTCACAGGCTAGGCGGCAACTAGAACCAGTCTAGCGGCAACGAGCAGACGAGTGTTCGAATTAAAGAAATCTGCCCCTTGAACAAGATGGCATACTCCGGACATGTGACTGTCATGACTGTGAGCGAAACTTCAGCTTTCTCTATCATTTAAACAAAGTTAGAGATTGTTTAATTACAAAAATGAGTACAATTACAAAAATGAATATCAACATCAGGTCAGCTGGTCAGGTAAACGTAAATGAAAATTAAAGCCTATTTTGTTACTTTCCACAATAGCAGGGGAACTTCTTTATAATTATAGTTTTAATACCATGGAATCTGTCTCTTTAGTCGTTTTATGCAACGGATGAGTTCATCCTGGGCTAGTTGCAGACAATCTTCATAGTGTAAACAGTCAGGAATCAGGCAATCAACGACTTAGTCTTTCTATCTACCAATACCATGTCTACGCCACCCATCATGCCCACACCGGAAACAAGTCATCTCGCCCCCCGGCAAAGTCGCCCCCCGCAAAGTCGCCCCCCAGCAAGCTCGCCCCCTCCAGGTACAAAGTCGCCCCCTACAAAGTCGCCCCCCGACACAGTCGCCCCCCTTGGTTATGACTACAACGGTGAAGAAAAGTTCTTACAAGATTAGGCCGTGTCCGAAACAGTGACTTCGGCTACAGCTACAGCTAGATCAGCGCGTCTGCCAGTGTTGAAGAATAGGCAGACGCGCGCGATCTATAGCTGTGTAAACAACCCCTACTACTGTACTAGATAAAAAGTTACATTTTCTTCTAATAAAAAAAGGAAGGTATAATTAGGCATCAATTGATATTAGGCCTATTGCATCAGTTTGTTTTTTTCAATTCAAAGAATAAGTCATGGTACCTCGATAGGTTGTGACTCAAGCTCTGGATAATTAAGTTATTTAAACAATCTAGATGGTTGAACCACTCGCAGACTCACAAAGCCTACTGCCATCCCACGGGTCGGCCGCGCCGGTAAGCCTACACAGGAGGTGCCGCACTTTTGTTATAAAACCATGCTTGCCCCACGGAGTTGGCTGCGGTAAAGTTTGAAACTAATATTAACACATCTATTGTCCCATCCCCAAGTGACAGCTAAGTGATGGTTTTGAAAGACAGAATTTGATACACAGCCAGTGGCCGTACCCGAGACTTTGTGAGGGGGCGACTTTGTACCTGGGGGGGGGGGGCGAGCTTGCTGGGGGGGGCGACTTTGCGGGGGGCGACTTTGTGGGCGGCGACTTTGCCGGGGGCGAGATGACTGGCAATCCCCACACCACAGCCACACTTAATAGAAAATGCAAAATCCCTGCACAAACCATGCACCACTTCTCCTTTATAATTCCCTTTTTAAACGTACCTTTTTGCTCAAATAAATAAACATGATTATCGTCCTACACAGCACAGACTGCTCTCATAGATCAGATCACAAAAACCACAACTCTAATATTGAAAAGGCATTTTAAAAATCAAACTATGCTGAACAACTTTCTAGCAGACGAGCCAAGCGTTTTCCGTCGCGATGGTATTTGACCCCAAATTCATTTTCTGTGACCTCTCGGGAATCTGCGCAATCGCAGTTCAATCTCTCAGAGATATGATGTTATTTTTCCAGTGGGCAAAACTAAAGCTTTGAACAACCATCACTTTTTTCAGTTATTTTTATAATAAAATAAAATACAAGTAAAAAGTAAACAAAATGTTAGCTTTTTCTGTAGAATAAATAATTATAGGGTTTTTTCAACAGAAATTCGTTTCACTGTGTCCATAAATACAGCAAAAACGTGATTAATAACAGAAATTGCAAGCAATTTTTAACAGAGCAGCGCACTGAATTCTGGGTAATTCAGCCTCTTTCCTAACGTGGTTGTAATACTCAGTCGGTAAGTAAAATCCCGGTATTAAAAACACTTATTTGAAACGCCAAATTACATCTTCTAAACATCTGAATAAAGTAAATCCATAATTGAAGTTGTCTTTTTTCTGTATATTCAGTTTCAGGTAGCTGAGAAAACCACAAAAGCAAAATGGTTGCGTCAAAAAAACAGGTAAAGAACCTTTTGAGTTTACACGTAACGTAATGTGATTGTGAATTTCAGTTCAACGTGCTGACTGACTGTGTATCAATCATGCACATGCCGCATTGCCTGTGTGTGCGACATGAATCATAAATTGAATGGCATCCTGCGCTGGCAGTGGCAGTGGCAGGACATAACTTAGAATATAAATTAGAATGGTACCCGAACTTCCCGAAGTCTAAGGGGGTGTCATTGATTAAACCTGGTCATTTTAGGTCTTGTTGAACCAAAATTAAGATAAAAAAGATGGCAGATTTTTATTTTTTTTATTTTTATCAATAATTCATGTTTAATTATTGAAATTGAAAAGTAAATAAATTTAATTCAGAATAAGATTGTTTTTGGAATTATCCTCCCGTACCCCAATTTCGCGCATCACAAATATTCGCGCAGGTACCTTTCCCGACGCATATTATTTTGTTTACAATACGCAGTGACTCCATTTTTTTTATTTCATGAAAGTATAAAGCCTGATAAACAATTTCCTGCGAAGATGTGGAAAATCAAAGCCTTTCCGGTAAGATTTTAGATAAATTACAAATGTAGTATACAATCTTACCTTTTTAGACTAAATACAAAACATAGCTAGATAAGATGGTCGATTAAAAAAAAAAAAAAAAACACTGAAAGTTGTGTGCGTATCGTCTGCCATACTTCAATACTTAAATTACAAGACCACGTGATTTTCATTTAACAACAGAGGGCGTACAAAATACTACGGAAGGTTGAAGTACGTGCGCCTTATAATCCTTTTTTCAGAAATTACGAATTGTTTGCATTTAACTGGACGCGGGGCTTACCAACTTTGTGATAACAGCGCAGAGTCCATTTCCCACCTCGCCAACCCCACCACCCCTTCCCGTAAATAATTATCACTGCCGATTTCAACCGGCAGCTTCCCTGCCGCACGGACTAAAGCATTTAGAAGAAAGGCGGGACAATAGGGACTCCGTAGTGGCGTTCCAGCCCAAGTGCGCGAATTCATGTGACGGAAAACGAAACTTGACAAATCGGGGTCGATTGCAGACGACGAGTTTCGTTGTGCTTTGACGATGTTCTGCAGGCTTCAAATTCTCATCTCAGGTGGGCTTTGACATCAAACAATTAAAATTAAAGCTAAAAGTTGTTCTTGATTCTGTTAATCAAGTCAAAATTCAATTTCAATTCTTACGTGCGCGAATAATGGGGATACGAGGATACATGATGAGGGCCTATTCTGAAATTTGTAAACTAAGTTTTTGTCTTTTGCTTTGGCCAGTGGCCATGATGAATTGGCTGCTGACACTGTGCTTGAGGATTAATTAATTAACTTTGCCCTCTTTCGACGAGTTACTAAACAAACTAAGGCTAAGCTAGCTACATTCTCACAGTTATTCAGAATGCTTTCCAGTTTCAGTATGGTATTACAAATATCGCTGCTTCGACAATATCATTCAATTGGTATGCCTGCTGCGTGCATCGCTGGTCCACGGTAACCAATGGCTAATGTTTTTATACATGGAAGTGGCTGCTTGCATGTATAAATAATTATAAAAACATGAACTGTTGGTTATCTTGAACCAGCGCTGCGCGTAGCATAACACCACCAGTTTGGTCTCTATATAATGCTGGTATTGTGGTAGTCATTCAATGGATTCATTCAAAATCAAATTTAATTTTGTTTTGCTTTTGAGAAGTTTGACACAAAATAAAACCTCACTGTCTTTGTTTGCGTTTAACTGTGAAGACTACATTTTATTCAAATTTGGCACAAGTTACCCAGCTCTTTAAAATGACAAGGTTTGGTTTGTGCAGAGCTATGATGATATCAAATTGAAATGGCCCATTTGGGGGGAAAGTAAAAATGGTCATTAACAAATGCTTGTTGATAAATGTTTTGCATTTTGTGACCCTTTTTATTTCTTTGCCTGAGTAGAAGAAGCAGATGGAGAGCATCAACACTCGCCTCCAGCTGGTCATGAAGAGTGGCAAGTACCATCTCGGTTACAAACAGACACTCAAAGCCCTGAGACAAGGCAAAGGCAAACTTGTTATCCTGGCCAACAACACACCCCCACTCAGGTAGGAGATGCATATCAACAACCTCCCTTAATGCTTTTCCTACCAGAGATTGCCGTGTAACGTATTGCATTGCTTTTAAGACCAAGGCCCAATTTCATGGCTGTGCTTATTGCAGAATTCTGCGCTTATTTCCGAAGTCTGCGCTTGTGATCACTACCATTCTTCTGCACTAGCTGTGTAAACCACTGTAAGCAAAAAATGCCTAGTAACGTGGAGTACGCATGATGCACATGCGAAAATTCCCTGCTAACCTGTGAAATACACTTGACTGAAGTGCGGAATTCCCTGCTTCCGTTAGCACCAATTATTTGATAACTGAGTGTAAGTAGAGCCATGAATTTGGGCCCAAACCTGGAATTATATGGGGGCTCTGTTGCCCCCGGTCTTGGCCTTAATGCCCCTTCAAAAGTTTCCTATGGACTAAAAGATTTTCCACTGGAGATGGCCTTCGCAAAATGAAAATGGCCTTGCCCTCTCCCAGGTGAACTTGCAAGTCTGTAAGACCAACTTACTATGTATGCAAATTATGTTTAACAAATAATGGTCATCAGGTGTGAAAATACCCTCTTTTTTTCCAGGAAACTTTTTGGAGTATTGAGGAATATTTTGTATCAGAATGAACCTTACCATGAAGGACTCACTTGAGTATGAATATTGCTTCTAAGATTTTTCCTTGGAATATAAAGTATTGTATGTTGTTGACTTCAAGACAATAAGCCTTTTTGAGATATGGCGGACACAATGCTACAACACTATAAGGTTTGGGTAAATTTGTGTGTATACACCCAAACCAAACAGTACACTCCTATCACGTCCGCCATACCTCAAAAAGGCTTATAAACCAACTAGTGAGGCAAACCAAGAGTGCGCCCCTCTAAATTGGCATGTGGTATGCAGAGTCAACAGTGGTCCGCCGGGCTGGTGACTGCTCTATATTCCGACACCCCTATGTTCTGTTAAACTATGTTCCAAACAAAAACCTGATGACTTACGCGTTAGGATTATGGTTAGGGTTAAGATTAGGAAAGTACACTAGGGTTGTCGAAACATAAGAGTGTAAGTGAAGTTAAAATACATACATGTAACTTGTAAGGATCAGTGGCATGGCTGGCTAGTATAGTCTCTAGTGCTCTAGCTCGAACAGAACCTTGCAGAACGAACCTTAGCCGGGAAACTCATGTTCACATTTTGTGTAATATATTGGGGTAAGAGAATGGAGATGTTTTAAAATGGTATCAATGTTTCTTTATTTACAATAGGAAAAGTGAGATTGAATACTACGCCATGCTGGCCAAGACCGGTGTCCATCACTACACTGGTAACAACATCGAGCTTGGAACAGCCTGTGGTAAATACTTCAGGGTGTGCACCCTCTGCATCACAGATCCAGGTCAGTTGGTTTTGTTGTCATGGGTGGGGTTTGGGGGAGAGGGATTTGGTGCGAGTTGTCAAGCGAGGGGCAGGGCCTCTTTCTTTTGACGCGCTTGCGTATTAACGTCACAAGCTCAAACATAACCCTCACTGAAGTCAAAAGAAATTTCATTGTGCACTACAGTTACGACAGGTACACACGTGCGAGTTTCCATTGTTTGTCCCTAGCGATGGAAGCGTATACAAGCCAGTGTATCACACCATCACATATCAAATCCTGGCAATGTTGGGTTTGGTTTATTTTCCCCCGGCTCTTTGTCTAAAGGGTATTTGTATTCTGTCAATCACGCCTGTGAGTGGACCCTTAAAAAAAGAGCTGAAACACTACATGATGTAAGAATGATCGTGGAACGTCAAGTGAGCGTGCGCCACACATTTACGCTGGTTGAATTGGGGCACCCCATTGATCCAGTAACTAGGCTTATTTCACATTATTGTAGTTGCACATTACTGTTGCCAAGCATATATAAGGCCAAAAAATGAAGAAAAAAGAAAAAAAAAAAAAAAAAACGTGGGAAAAAAAAACGGAAATAAAAAATCGACAAAAAAAGAAAAAACGGATATCCGCTATCACAACATTCAAGAGATTTTCTTGATATCTGTCTTTGGGGAAGGGGGGTTCTTGGTATCCTTTGTATAAATTTATGAGTTAACATACAATTATTTTTCATTAACTTCAGGTGACAGCGACATCATCCGCAGCATGCCTACAGAACAGGCGTAGAGCCTGGGTTCTACACCAAGGGGGGTCATCAATCAGACGAATGCCTTGTAATTGAGTGTTACCAATAACACTACACAGATCAGCTGAAGATGACGACCTATGTCATCTAGAAAGCTTCACTGTTAAATCTAATACAAATCTAACCATTTGTTATCAAGTATTACACCATCGTAACCTTCACAAATGTTTAAATACCTGTTTCTTTTCTGTACAGAAATAAACATCATGGAATTACAGTAAAAAGGTGATTCGTTTATAAATGTTTTATTTCTTGAGTACTGTACACTTTGTTGCAAAATATAATACAAAAACAACATAGTTATATTATAGAGAGGTACAGCATTGTCCACTTAATATAAAGTTGGTGGTACCCCTTGACTAAGTAACAATTTGACATGAGGTGAAGAGGTAATTGATTTAGGTAAAGAGAAATAATGAGAGACTTTCGGGACACTAGGTGGCAGCAGATTTACTAGGCAAATCCATTGTGTCGGGCATGAGATTATTTCTACTTTCATTCGATTTCCAACTTAATTACTCTCACAAACATCAGCAGAACTTTAAAATATCAAGTAGGATGATAACGTACATGTAGGTCGGCCATTGCACCCAATGAAAGTTTCCCAAGGGCCAAATATCATGACTAAAGTGCATTCTCAGAACTACATAATAGGTGGAAAATTACCTGGTATATCTTCTGCCACCCAGTCTTGATTGGCTACACCAGTTTTTGCGAAGAATTAACTGGCTCGGAGAGACTTGCCAAGTCTATGAATCTGGTTCAATGTTGACACCAAAGATTATAGAGCGCCGAAGGTGCAAGATGGGGAACTTGTGCTGAAATGTGGAATATTCAGTTGACGCCATTTCAGCAAGCAACTCTTTTAATGCAACAATAAATCAGTGCAGACAATGAGCATTGCTATCAACGATACAACAAAATGTTTGCCTGCTGAAATGGCTCCCATGATTATTTCATATTCCAACAAAAGATAGAGCTCGACCAGCTCCCCATCTTGCGCCATCAGTGTTCTATAATGTTTAGTTGATACATATATCTCCTCTCCATTAAATTCGTGTTGCGATATCAGCGACTATGAAACAAAACGACTGTCGCCGATAACGACTGTCGCCGGTCAAGACTAGTTGCCACCTAGCGTTGGTCTCCCAAAGTTTCCCATTAGGTTTTGCACCACTTTTATCTCTCAGAAAGATTATTAAGTGGTGCTTTCCAAAACCTTTGGAAATATGTTTGTGATTATTTGTGTTTTGAAATTGACTAATTTATACCTCATTAGTAAGTTACATGAAAATCACACACTATCTGTTCACTTCATTGAATTGAAAGGCACTGTGGCTATAACAAAGTAATAGACCTTATGCACATGACATCATTTGCGTAGGGCGCCCTCGGCTAGAGGTCAAAAGAAAGTTGCTCATTGGCTCACGCTTTGCGACACGCGTACAAAATGTGCTTTTTTCATTGTTTCGTCATCGTTTTACCTCTAAGATGGCGGCGTGAAGACGTCAATGCATAAGGTCCATTCCAGAAATGGAATACACCTATGGTATAAATCTTAAGCACCCTGAGAATGTCTTATCTGACACCTTGTCATCATTTCCTAAGCCCGCCCTTTCAGCCCAGCCCTGGCCCACCCTAATGCATACACATCAACCACTTGCAAATACTGGTCAAGTACAACCAGGACCCTTTCCGCTCAAATGCACATCCATCCAAAGCTACTTGTGCCCCACCATCAGCAGCAGTCCAGCATTCTCCTGAAGACAAGCAGATTACACCGTTAGAAACATTGAAACCATCTCAACAGCTCTTTTCAGAGCAAACACTTCTCCCAAAAGAGATTTACACATGGTTGTACCCGCAAGGTTGCCAGTAACAGTTACTGTACTTCTTACTTCCTATCCAAGTCAGTAAAATCAGAAGTTTCCAACAGTTAAAAAATTCCCATCTCTGAGAGACAACATTCAACCAAAAACATTTGCCCGCGAACCAACTTCTGATTCCAAATTTTGCAGGCTGGTTGACACTTGGCTAGGTGTTTACAGCACGTGGCTAACATCGGTAATAATGCTAAAGACCTTTATCATTTCTGTGACCCAGCATAATTGTAACAAATAACCTGACAAAGAGAAACCAGAAAAATTTTTAAGCTCAATCTGTCATCCGGATCAGAAGAAAATAGTGAAAAAGTATAAATCTGCAGACGTACACTCGGATAAACAGTCAAACTTTATTGACAACTGATGGACAATGATGAACCGCCTGGAACCGCCTATGTATGCATCTACCATCAGTGGTGTAACCAGACATTTTCATTTGTGGCTTCCCCCCCCCCCCCCCCCCTCTGGTTACGCCACTGCCTACCATCATCATGCGCGTCTCATCGTGCGATCTGTAATCTTGGAATACTTTGCGGTACGGTTTTCTCAAGTTGTTCATATTCATTTATTAGGGATGAAAGAGATTCCAAGCTTTCTGAGAAGAGCGTCATTTCCATCCCGTCTACATTTGTGTAGTGGTGCAGATGAGCCTGTTAAAAAAAGAGACAATCAAAACTGACTTCCATTTTTGTTCAACGTGGGGGAGCTGGGGGTTAGTTAACAATCACAAATAATTATCTTAATATCAATTAGATGGCACAAGTGTCAAGACCGGGAGTCAAACCCACACTCTGCTCACCAGAGCTTGAGTCCAGTGCGCTTGACCGTTCGGCCATGACACACTACATACATTAATAAATGGCACAGTGCTGAATCACAAAGCATAGTTTTAAAGGCACTGAACACGTTTGGAAATTGTCAAAGACCAGTCTTTAGCAATTACCATAAGTACATCCTGCCTGTACCAGTAGCAATCTAAATGTAATACCAATGAAGACATCACATTACATTACATTACATTACATTACATTACATTTTGTTCTCCTGATCATCAAAATAAGAAACTGGGCCCAATTTCATATAGCCGTTAAGCAGAAAATACTGCTTATAAAATGTCTTTGCTATAAGCAGAAAAAGAACGGGGCACCATACCAGTGGCAACAATGTGAACTTTACATAATTTTGGCTGGTAATCTGTTTCTGCTAAGCAATATTTGTCTGTGCTTAGCAAGTTTTTGTGCTTACAGGCTTTATGAAGTTGGGCCCTCGACACAACCATGTGACAATGTTCTACCTTTCTTCTGTAAAGTCGAGTAAACCTATCTCTGAGATCGCTGAATGTGTGTCGCACACAGGTGTTGTTGCCCAATGCTAAGAGAGAGTACGGCTGCCCCACAGGAGGAACTGAACACAAACCAGTCTTCCAGCCGTCTGTGTTCCAATGGATAAACTTCAGCGATGGTCGTAACCTATGAGACATTATAATAATAATCATAATAATATTTATTTAAGCAAAAACTTTACAAGTACATGTACAAACATTAAAATATAGTTAAAAACTTGTATTAATTAACAGTGGGATGCACAGGAGAGCTAAAACGTTGACAAACTAACTGTTGCCAAAAGGCATATGTCTCCCAAATCCCAGAAAAAGCAAGGAAGATTTAAGGCAAAACATGGCATAATAATATTATTTATCCCGAAGCAATTATTATGTGAGAGTCATTGCAAACAAAAAGGTATGAAACTATATATAAATGTTAGGAGGTATGTACAGGTGTAGCAATTATGGCCTTTCCAACTTTTGATAACCCCTGGAGTTGAAGTTTTTAACCACTTCACAGCAACCACTTTAGCCACTTTTGCCCTCTGTTGTTGTTGTTGTTGTACAAAATGTGGCATCCAAGATGGACAGGCTGCCACTATTGTTAATCATTGTACATATATTCGGCAAAATTCTATGTTTACAGTGCCTGTTAAGGACACAATTCTATGGGCTGTAAGCGCAGAATTCAGCCGTATGCAGGTCCATGAAATCATGCCACCAGTGCTGACCCCCGAGATTAATATAAATAAGTAACTATGGAATTGCACAGATTTTTATTGAACATATGTGCACAATTCTAAAATTCTTTTTGAATTTGCTGACCTGTCAATATTTCTCCTGATGTCCGAGATCTGAACATTGCCTCGACACATCAGCGCACACGCCAGGTACATGGAGTTCTTAGGGTCTGCCTTTAAAAGCTGGTACTCCCTTGAGAAAGCATCTGTGAACATCTGGTCTAACCTACGTCAATAACAACAAATTCAATTCAATTCCATAGCACTCCGCACTAACGCTAAAAATAGAAGTACCCGGACCTCAGACTAACATACGCGCGCGAAACATGTCCAAGTTTTATGTTTAATCGCCTGTACCGACTATACTGCTAGTGCAGTTTGGTAAGTCGATAATGCGGGGATCGTGTAAGTGGTGGAATGCTTGTCTGACGGCCGGGAATTTTTGGTAAAAGTGATACAGTGGAGTGCTATTCAAATATCATTTATTTCTATAATGCATAATAACCAATAAATACAAGAACATGTACAATGTCCAGTAACACAGAAACAAATGTCAAATGGAAAGGAGAATAAATTACATAAAGACAGGTTAGTGAGAAAAACAAAGGTATTAAAAAAACAAATAATAGTATGGAAAATGACGATGTATGAGGGCATGGTCTTCACTGCAGGCTAATGACCAGGTTGATGGCTACCCACTGTTAATGGACCGAGCTGAAATAAACAAATATGCACAAAGACAACAATTGATTTGATAGTTCCCCACACAACATGAAAAGTGCATACATAATTTTTACACAGCAATATTACCTTGTTTAACCCTTTAGAGACCATTCATTTCTGTATAATCATCACAAAACACCCAAAACTTGCTAATATTGTTCACTTCTGTAATCAAATTTGGTCATTAAAAATGTCAACAGAAATAACATGAAACAGAAAATTTAGTTTTGTGTTTAGAAATTAGGATACTATGTTAACATACATGTACTGCATTGGAAAATTTCATATCAGGACATGACCTTTACTTTGACCTCTCTATGTGAATGGGAGTAGGTCAAACCTTGCGGCCGTTTGCGGCCGCTATGGGAATTTTTGTACAAGCCACTTGTGGCCGCTATGGTCTCTGAAGGGTTAAGAAAAGCAACTTATGGTTGAGTGTCTTGCTTCAAGAACACGAGCATCCTGACCAGGATTCGAAGCAACACTCTGATGATAAACCATCATAACTCGAGTCCGATGCGCCAGACCGCTCGGCCACGATATGCTGCATATCCTTGTCTGCTGAAAAACAATCTTCCCATGGAAATTTTTGGTTACTTAAAGGCAATTTTTCTTTTGGAACGCGAACCAAAATGACAAAGTCATTGATGATGTGGTTACCTTCTTGGTGGGAGTTTGAGATCGAGTAGAGAGTACAGCGGTGTCTGACTGGCCACCAGGTAGTGTATCTTTGGAAAGGGTACTAGATTAGTGCTGATCTCATTCAGATCTACATTCAGACTTCCCTCAAACCTTGACGACCTGTTGAATGGAAACAAATAATAATAAATACATCTAACAAGATATAGAAATTGTTTGAAGTCACAGTTCATACCACACTCAAACCTTCATACCTAAATAGTAGACTGATTTGTTTATAATCACAAGATTTCAGAATATACTCACAAGTTTACACCTCGTGATTATATGCGACAATGCACTCAAATTCATCCAATGTTTGTATATACATTCTTGTGATGGCTTAATGAATGTTGATTGATACTGCAATCTATATAATTATGTGGCAAGGGCCAGTCAATGTCCACATGATCTATATGTGTGTTTAACCCAAATATTGACTGCATTCTGTTTGTGCATTGTCACAGAATACACTCCCTCGGTGAAATCTGGCTTCGTCATTTCACTCGGCTTTGCCTTGTGAAATGGAATGGTCCGGATTTAACCTCAAGATTATTCTGCGACAATGCACTCACATGCATCCAATAATTGTATAGTATACATGTACAAGCCTGATACTTCATCACTGTGATTGCTAAGCATTTTGTCCTAAGTAAAGGACATCTCTTTGAGGGAATTGTAACTTTGTGCTGGAACATTTAAAGGAACACCACGTAGCAGGGCCCAATTTCATAGAGCTGCTTAAAGAATGTGCACGCGTGCCGTCAAATCGTCTTGGATTGTTTACACACATCTTTCCATTCTAGTCTGATAGTACGCACAAAACTTTGCTTACCAGTAAACAGCTATGAAACTCAGGCATATTTGGTCCTTGAGAAAAAGTAGGAATTCATTTTTTAGTTGAGTACAAGGGCTGACCTACATGTACAAAAGGTATAGGCTTTTACAGACTTTTCTGGCTATTTAATTAACATTTTGCAGATTTTTATGAGGGTAAAAAAAAAAAAAAAAAAAAAAAAAATCGAAAATCAGATTAAAGTAGAACAAATATCATGGCCTGGAAACTTGACCCAGCCCTGAATATAAAACTGTACCAGACTTACGATGTTAGATTCAGCAGTAGATTGGCTACGATATTATTCATCTGATCAAATGGTTTCTCGGATCCTTTTTTACCGGACCCAGCATCAGACGAAGAGATGGCAGTACCAGCCTTGGCCTGCCCCGTAGCTCCGTAAACCCTCTTGCCAAAATTGTCAGACGGGAGAGCCTTGTTGATTTTCTCACAGATTTCTGATAAAGCCTGGAAAGATTTAATGACAGGGTAGTTTAGGTGAGTATCAGATAGCTAAGAGAACACAATTTTAATCAGGCATGCGAGTGCACCTTAAAGGCACTGAACACGTTTGAAAATTGTCAAAGACAAGTGTTCTCACGTGGTGTATCCCAACATATGCAAAAAATAACAAGCCTGTGAAAATGTGGGCTCAATCATGTCAATTGGTCATCGAAGTTGCAAGAAAATAATGAAAGAAAAAACACCCTTGTTGTACATTTGTGTGGTTTGATATATGAATAAAAACTTCTTGCAAGAAGTTTTTATTATTTTAGTCGTAAATTACCTCTTTCTCAAAAACAACGTTACTTCAGAGGGAGTCGTTTCCTACAATGTTTTATACTATCAACAGCTCTCCGTTGCTTGTTACCAAGTAAGATTTTATGCTAATATTTGTTTTGAGTCATTACCAAACGTGTACGATACCTTTAACTCTTTCAGTGCCCGCTTTTATTTGCGTTTTGAACTTAAAATGCCCAGCCTTTTAAGGCTTTTCGAAATTTTGGATACAAAGAAATAAATAAGTCTTTCTCACTAAACAAAATGTATCTTGCTGATATGTGTTGCCTTGGTACAACCCAAAGTCACTAGTATTTATTAAGTGATAATGCCCTCTTGTGATAACATGTACATTATGGGTCGTACATGTACGATTGATGACACTTTTTGAGTACATAAAACAGATCGTACATGTACGATAATGGCGCTTTCGGAATACATAAAATAGATCGTACATGTACGACCTTGGCACTGAAAGAGTTAAACAAAATCAGAAATTTAGTAGGTAAGTCCGAGATTCCAGCATGCCATGTAGTACGGCAGGCAGGTGATGGGATTGTGCCATTGATGATACAAGCTTGGAATTTGACACACAGTCAGAGTATGTCATGAGAAAGATATTTTGCTATAGGGCCGTTGCCAATTATTCCTTTGAAAAAATATAGGTAGAATAACAAGAAACAGCAGACATTTTGAAAATGTTGACAAGGGACACAGGGTCTTGGAATTCATGCTTGAAATCTTCCACTTTCCCGGATTGTTAGGGCGCCACCATCGCTTTTCATTCTATTCGGCATATGTGAGGTAAGTCCGAGATGCCAGCATACCATGGCTGATTATCGGACTTGGCTTACGGCCAAGGTTTGGCCGATTCCAAGGTGAACACAATCCACATTTTCTCGAAAGAACATTTTATGAGAACATTTGTTGTCTTTACTTGGTTTAGTCATGGTTTCATTGTAAAATGATATTCTCAACAACAACAAAACTATTCAAAAGTCCCGAAAAATTATGTGTGTTGAGCTTGGAAACATTTCAGAAATCCCGACGGTAAGTCGTTAAAGACTGTCATATCATTTATGGGATTTGAGGCATTGCATGGTGAGGTATCAATGTATATTTGGTTTGTGGTAACACCATGTGTATATCTACTTTGCTGTGTAGACTTTGTTCTCAAAGTACAACTTCTCAAAGAACAAAATCTACACAGCAAAGTAGATATACACATGGTGATACCGCAAACAGAATATACACTGTCATATCAATTACAATACCTGGTTTTCCACTGGGAGGACACAATCTGCATATTCTGTCAGCTGATGCATGGCTAAGACACTGTTATACGGTGACGTAATGACATCATCGTCATTGGAAGGGTACACTGGTGTGACAAATCTAGACAAGAACAAATACAAAGCCTTAAGCCGTGTTCGAATTAACGGCTATGAGTGCGGCTACAGCTTGATCATCATGTGAACAAGTGTTGAAGCATAGGATACAGATTGACAACGTAACACAGGTATTGAAGTCAGGTCTGTCGATAATGGGGCGATGATGGCATCGTTCCTGTGCAAGGAGAGGAACGGGGTAGAGCAGTCCAAGATGGTGGGAATTCTTTTCGGCGTGCTTATACTAAGGTAAAATCATGAACTTTGGAAGTGTGCATTTTCCAAATTCTGCATTCAAAATCAATTCTGTTTGAACTACCTGGTTGCCAGTATTATACTCTACGTTTGTCTTATTTTGCATTGTGCAATAAAAAAATTCCTTCGCACAGAAAAATGATTTTGAGTACAACTGTGTGTAATTTCAATGTTTGTGCAAAAAGATTCCAGCGGGCAGGAAATAGTGTGTGTATGGAATGATAGAGTGCAAAGGTTTAAAGATTGCATTTGTCTTTAAAGGTTACCTGTATACATCTGGGTAATCGTCTTGAAGAAGTTGAAGAATTGATGTACCCACACCTGACCCTGTCCCTGTAGTACAGAAATGAGAACGGGGGATAAACATTGACCCAACAGATAGGAAGTTGAACAGACATGGTTTAATAGATTGTATTTATAAAAATATATCAGGTTTGAAAAATGTTTCCAAAAATAAAATTGATTAGTTTCAATCCGAAAGTGACAAATGTGGTGTTAACATACTCGCACATAATTACACATAATAACAGAAATACTAAAAATAATTTGAGAAGTTGAGAAGCTGAGAAGCTGAAACGCGAAGGATGTATAACTTCAATGTGGTCAAGCTGCGGCATGTAAAGGCACCTTTTGGCAAACGAGCCTCATCGACCCATAATGACCACGGAGAACAAACAGCCAGAGATCAAAGGGTTTGATCTTTCGGGAGGGAGGTCGGAAAATCGGTGCAGAGAAAAACCCTTGTCAGCATGTGGCATATGAGAGAACCAACGCCCAACTGTACCCACTGTTTTTAGTATTTGTGATGATTTCTTTACTCTTTATTTCATATTTTAACATGTCAACAAAACTCAATACAGAAATTAAAAAAAAACGCCATCCCACCCCCACCAATAAAAGACACTCAACAATTGTTTGTTTTTATGTGGCCTTACCTCCACCCATAGAGTGTGTGATGAAGAAACACTGCAAGCAGTCGCACTGTTCTGCAGCTCGTCTCACGCATTCTGAGATGTGTTCTCTGTACCGAACACCATACACCTTGTTGCCAACCGCCCTACGAATTAAACAAATACAAATGAAAAGTTGCTCACAATTAAAGCCATATGCGAGTTACATCTGAACAGTGTCTGGTATAATTACTTTCTCAGTCACAAGTTACTGCTTAAATTTGAATTCCTCAGACTATAGACAGTTGCTATGTCACATGATTCTTGGAATCGAACCCATGACATAAATCTTAATAATAAAAACAATAACAATATTAATAATTTATTTATTTATATTACGCCAAAATAATCAAGAATAATTAAATAAGCAACAACAGCATAAAAGACAATGATTAAAAGCTAAAAACAGGAAAATCACAAAATCAGCTCAAAAGATTTTGTAAAAAGCTTGGAAATAGTTAATAATACTTTATAATAATATCAATAATATGAACAACTTTTATATATCGCCTTTTCCTAGGGTTGCAAAGCTCTAGTCAGAGAATGACCAGAAAATACAACAATGGAATAGCAGGACAACAACTGGAAAAATCACTGCCAGGTCCAGCCAGCAGCACTCAGACAAGAAAAGAAAGCCCAGCTAAAGCCGGGCTCTCTATGACGACCACGTGCAGGCCAAGTATTTAACAAGTATGTCTTAAATGACCCTTTGGAAATGCCAACAGAGCTAGAATTCTTGATAGAGTGTTGAATGGAATTTCACATTCTTACCAGTTATTGCCACATCCAGAGACATCAGTTATCAGTTGTCTGTGATCGAACAACTCACCAACAGAGCCCTTCAGTAACTCATTGACGACTCCTTCCTCCATATCAACCAGTACGGCCTACAAAATAAGACATCATTTTTATTTGACAAGTAATTCATACGATAAATCTCTTGCATAGATAAATATTGAGGACATTTTTAATTATTTCTGATAACATTTTCTTTATTATTTGTTTTAAAGGTGATCCCTCTCCTGCCGCTTCCAATTGGTTGTGATCCCTGGCTATACAGCAGTTACAGGTTGAATGGCTTCTAACTGGCACCCCCGAACACAAACTTGACAAAATGGAGACGAAATTTGTAATTATTTCTGATAAAAATTTGTTGATTATTATTTTTTTTTTTAAAGGTAATCCTTCTCCTTATCCTGATCAGGTTGTATCATAAACTTGGGTGTGATCCCTGGCTATACGGCAGTTACAGGTTGAATGGCTTCTGACTGACACCCCCAAACAAAGATACCAACAAAATAGGGAGACCACCAACATTAGGACTAGATAGCTCAGTTGGTAGAGTGCTGGTACGTTAATCCAGAGGTCACAGGTTCAAGTCCCGCTCTTGTCAATTTTTCTTTGTTCAACCCAAAATTTAAAAACAAACTCGTTGACAAAGACATATTTCATACAAAATAAACATAAAACCCGCAGATTGACTCACTCTAGCTTTCAGAGTTCGAACTTTGCTTTTTCCATCACCAACCCCGATGCTGACTGGATTTTCGTGCCTAAAGGATGCAAACAAATACCATCAATTCCAATACTGCAATAAAGGTGCTGTATTTGTTTAGTAATAGGAACTCACCGTTTGTTTCAATCCTAGATGTAGTTGTAGAATATACCATAAAACTAATCTGTAGAAAATTTATTTCAAAAGGTGGTAGCGTTTTTGAGATATTGCTGAAAATCTGGAGCGGTTATGTCCATGCAGGAAGAATAATCTGCACTGAAATACACACTCTGAGAAGCGTTACTGCCCCGTAACTGGGTGTAAGTCATTTCTCAAAAACTATATAGCATTTCCGGCACATATTGTCATTGTCATTGTTTGTCCTTGTCGTGTCAAAGTCCTTGTCTGTCACAGGGAAATGTACAAAAGCGGTATGCTTAACTTTTTTCCCTGCATGTTTGCTAGCATGTTAATTACACTCGATATTATCTTTGAAATTTCTATACATTTTATTGTTGATTTATGTGGCATCCATCTTTTCATAATTATACTCATTGTTATTTGTTTCAACTGTATGTTTAATTGTCATTGTCAGCATGAAAAATAAATGTGCACTGAATTGAATTGAATATTTCAAGGGAAGTTTTCCACCCTGGCCATCTTTATAATAATAATAATAATAATAATACTGGCTTCTTCTGTGCTCGAATCTGTCACTCAGTGACACTCATGGCGCTCCAACATTCAGTATTTTTCCCTGCAAGCCATGTGGAGCTACTATCTTGAAGAGTGAGACCTTTTTCCTTTACATTGCACCATAAAATGGTTTACAAGGTGCTGTGGCGCAATATGCAGCCAATCAAACCAGGAACACCGGGGCGATCCCCTTCTCTTTACGAAAAGTGCACTGGGTTCTTTAACATGCATTACACAACACACGGGACTTGCAGCTTTACGTCCAATCCGAAGGCACAGCAATAATGTCTTGCTTGAAAGTGTCAAGACCGGGTCTCGAACCCACACTCTGCTGAGCAGAAACACCAGAGCTTGAGTCCAGTGCTCTTATCTGCTCGGCCACAAGTTATGTAAGTTATATGCAAATCTGTGAAAATGTTTTTGTTCAACCTTACCAAAGTTTTGCACACCCTTTAGTAATAAAAGGTTAAAGTGCAAAGGTCAGCAAACCTTATGACAGGACCACTGACCTTGAATCCACATTCAGGAAGAAGCTACTCAGTGAGTCATCATAAACACCCTTCTTGTTGTTTGCTGCGTGTTCTCTCAGCGCTAGATCCCAGAACCGGCATCCAATCTGTGACAGTGGAGAAATCAGACCACAGTTTCAAGATTCGTGTCTCCAACTTTGTTCTTGAAGGTTGCTGGAACAGCAACTTTTGCAAAAGGCATTTCTATGAAGAATGCAAGATATAGGCACTACCATGAATCACAGAACCTCGGCCGTAAGCCACAGCCGAAAATGTGCCACCATGCTGGAATCTCGGAACACAAATGAATAGAATTATAAACAATGGTGGCAGCCTGTTCATTCTTACATGCCACACAAAAGGACAAAGGTCTGGAATCAGGGATTACACAATAACCCCCCCCCCCCTAGAAAAAGGCATAGTACAAGCATAATTTCCAGCATCTTCTGCTCCTCTTTGTATAGGTGAAGCGAAACATAGCATTGGAATAAAATTGGTAGTCAGCATTGGCATGCCTGTGCAAGCTACACAATGAATCATTGAATGTCTGGGTGGATTATTCACATCAGCCATCCGACTGACTGTAACAAAAAAGAGAGTGCTTCGAAGTTGTTCCAAGCGTTAAACAACATCCGCCGGAGGCCAGTCCAGAAATATTTGGCATGTTATACACTTCATCCAGCCAACATGAAGTGGTTAACTGTAGAGTAGATAGGGTGGTCGGGTTGGTGTAGTAGTATCGTTCCTCGTCTTTCACAGGACCCGGGTTCGAATCACGCCAGGGGCACTACGTGGATTGGATTTTCAGTCCCTACCTGACTGTGGTGGTTTTCCTCCCACATCTAAAACTGAAACTTCCTTCTTTGTCTTTCCTCCATGGGGTTCTTGGCTAGCATAGTGATTAAGTTCACTTTTCTGAGAGGCCTCACAACCATAATAAATCAGATAGATGACTCCTGTCTCAAAAAACACATTTTGTCTTACCTGATTTCCACATTGGCCAACTATGGAAAAAGAAGAAGAAACAAATAAATTTGTTGAAAACAAAATGTTGTGATTTAATGATGGAAAAGTTTGTTTGCAAATTAGGCCTATTGCATTGCTCGAGGATTAGTAGAGAACAATTTTATAAAACATTTATGATTTCATCTGATAGTCTTTATCATGTTTATTCTCGACTGAAAAAAAGAAGATGTTGGTTTTATAGCTGTAGACTTTTTATTGTGATGGCCTTTTTCGAATTTATGTGAATACAATTTAATTTTATATGTTGCAACTCTTCGCTGATAATCAAATCATGGCCTATAATGCTAACTGCTACGGCTACATGTAAATCATTTTGAACAAACAAATTTGGTGTGATTTTTTACATATGACAGCTTGGCAACATATTTGCCATGCACTGTCTGAACCCAAATTCATTGACAAAATGTTTAACTTCTTCAAACTTTTTAAACTTTGTTGTCTCTAAACTAGTAGGGGGGGGGAACACACGACACCCACCGCTCAGAACCCTGCTACCCACACCCCAGATCGAAATTACACAACATTAATGAATAGTTTAATTCCTACCTCCATGGATTTACATTGAAAAAGCCCCCCACCTCATGTCAGTCATGATTCCGTCATTATTCGTTTACATCATGACATGATCATGTGGCCTGCATGGAGGTAAAGTGTATGATATCATATAGAAAGGACAGAGGACATGGAGGATGAGATAGAGACTCAAATAAGTTGCTGTGTGTGGTGTACATGGACTGATCCGACTGTACTTTCATGACTTTGGTCGAGTCTTGACTGAGGAGGAGTGATGTAGTGCAAGAGTGCAACACTAACATTTAACAACATTAAAAAGTAAACGCACCCCAATTTCTCCCTAAGTGCCAACACAAAAATCAAAAAAAGCATGAACTCAATGTTAATACAGCCCGCAGGAAACTATCGGTATTATTTGGAGATGTTTTTTTACCTTGAACAACAATTGACTGTGTCATTTTGAAGGCAGACCATTTCAGTTGAGGAGGCACTCACGTGTGTTGTTCTGTCACTGTCAGTTTTTGTTTCTTGCTACATGTAGCTCTAGAGGGCGCTGCAGAGACAACAGCAGCTGATTTGAGTGACGGTCGTGTGCGGTAATTTTGCTCCGCAATTTGACGTCACCCGTCGATTATCAACTTCCAATATATGCAAACCTTGACCTGAAACCCAGACGCTTTTCCTTTTGGTTCAAAATGAGCGTACTGTCATGACTGTGAATGAACTTCATGCATCTGGGTCAACAGAATAGTTAGAATCAGTGATTTTATTGATACGACGAAAATGAGATCGTCCTCAAGCTGACAAGACAAGATTGCAAACTATTTTGAGATTCGAGGTGAGTATTCCTGTGCAGGAGATCTAAAGAAAAGGAAAACGTTTGATAAATCGTATAATACCTTTATTATCAATAAAATAAAATGTTACAATTTGAACGGTTTGTCAGGCACTGTCGTATGTGTAACTTAGTTAATTAGTAGGGCATGGTTAGGGCCGTAAAAAAACGAAGTCAAGTACAGTTTCCTATCCTACCTCTTTTGATTACAGATCTAATTTTACGCCTCAATGATGATTGATGATTAATCTAACATGACAAGGTTAAAATGTTGTATGATACATACAAACTTTGTAGGTATTGTATTGTCTTTATTTACACTTTTTCATGTTTTTATTTGTTATGTGAGGGTTACTCCTAGTAGAACTGTTTCGTTTCGCTATCGTCTCCACGAACGATGAGGCGATAGCGAAACGAACCTCATAGTTCTAGGAGTATTGTGAGGGTGTCCTAGCTAGTCTGTACCATGTGTACTGCTGTTGTTACTTTATCATCATGCTACATTTTGAGTTCATTGTTGTAGACCCAACAAGGGCCAAGGCTTTTTTTTATAACATTTTAACATCTGGTGTAGCCTGTCATGCCTGTAATTTAAGTGTAATTCTATTGTAAATAATACAACAGATCATCGCTGTTCAAACTTTTCTGTTGTCATTTTTAAGGGAGGGGGGCAGTGGGTATACCCGGCACCAGGTACCTTTTTCCTTTTAGCAAACGATAATTTCTCAGAACGACACTGACATGCACAGTGACAGTGACATTTATTTTTAGGGGACTTAAAATTGTCGACGTGATATTTGTTGAGTCTAGTTTGCGCCAACATGGGAATCGGACCACGAAACTTTTACTTTGCTTTATAAAAGTCCGCTACACAATCTGGATTGGAAGTTTTCCTTATAAAATTGTGGCTACTCGTGGTCACGTCAAAGAGGGCGCTATACTGTAAAACAGCTCAATAATGTTATATTTTGCTTTATGCTGCTTAATGAAATCACTTCCAAAGAGAATGATTTACTAGAACTCAACTGTGTAGTTTATTATATGACGTCATTCATGCATCCAAGATGGCGACTGCCACAAACATAAACATGTGACCAACATGACTGAGGGCGCTATAACAATAGAACGGTATCGTAACAAATAGTGTTCACTAAAAGTTAACCAGTGCGGGGTATATATCCACTTTGAGAATAATGACCAATTAACCTTACAAATTGACGATTGAGTTCTGATTATTGTACTCGGAGATCCAGATGACTAATCAGAACTGATGGCAGTAATTAGTGATGAAGTAGACATTGGGAAAAGGTGGCAATTAACAATAAATTATACTCGGACTCCAATAACAACAAACACACAGATGTTGTGAATTAATGCCACAGTCGAAATCAAATGTTTTTTAATTTTGTGCTGGATACCGAATGTTTGGGCAAACCAGACACTGTCGAACACAAAATGGCGGGTACACTAGAACCAAAAAGCGGTTTCACCAGACCCTAACAAGGGTGTACAACAGACCCAAAAAGTGGGTACACAAGACCCTAATAAGGGGACACACCAGACCCCCCAAAAAGCGGGTACACCGGCCCCTCCAAAAAGCGGGTACACCAGACCCTGAAAACAGGTACACCAGACCCAAACATTGCTGGATGTATGCCAGCTATAAATAAACCAAAGATATTGGCCTACACCATGTAAACTTTACCTCCATGTTTGAGAATGATGAAGTTGGTTTGCAATTTACTGGATGGCAGAAATAGGTCGATGGTCACTTTGGTGAGGAGTTGTCAACAAGGTTTATGGTGACATGGTGCAATTAGGCGCCACTTGTTGGTGGTTCGACTGAAATATAAAAAAATATAAAAATGTTGCTTCATGTAATTATACAATGTACAAAGTACAAACCATGTCAAATGTGACCTGTGTGATGTAATAGTTTCTTGTTGTAATAATTTGTTATTTCCTTTCTTTTATAGAAACTTCTAATCAAAAAGGGAACGCCAAAGGGGAATTTGGATTCTCACCTGTAATTATCCTCCTGGTACCCTGCTGGGTATTCGTTCTGCCGTCACTGAAAACCAAATGACATCAAGGCTGGATACCAATGCAACACATCGCAACCGACCCATAACATGGGCAAAGAATCACAACATGTGCAACTCAAGGACACCAAAAATGACAATCAGGAGAAGGGGGTTCTGTTGGCAAACAGCCCCCTCCCGTTGCATAACCTCGTTTCCAGTGCTGGAAGCCAGGTTCTCACGAACGTTACAAACCAACCAGACTGGGTTGAATATACGTCGGGAGCGGGGGCTGCCTTCATTAACATTACTGTAACGTTCCCCGTAAATAAAGTCATCTTCCGTCAGCAGCTTCACAGCATTAGGGTGCACAAAGCGATACGCCAGATGAAGAAAGAAGGCCTCCGAAATTTGTACAAAGGAGTGCTTCCCCCTCTCTTACAACGCATGGCCGGATTGTCACTTATGTTCGGACTCTACGACCAGTACACCAGGATC
The DNA here is from genome assembly GCA_021014325.1 of Plazaster borealis. Lineage (NCBI taxonomy): Eukaryota > Metazoa > Echinodermata > Asteroidea > Forcipulatida > Labidiasteridae > Plazaster > Plazaster borealis. The sequence goes on along the minus strand of CM037455.1, from coordinate 14,309,139 downwards.
ATCATAAGTCATATCGATTGCCAGTTGACAGCTGCTAAGGTCTTTGCAGCATTACTGTCAGGTCAGTGAAAAAAAAAGTTATTGGAAAGGTTTGCTTGCGTTCATGATACTTTATTCTTGTTTATGTAAACTGAACAGGCAGTTTGGGGAAATTACAATTTCCACTGTAACATTTCAAGGGGCACCATTTCAACATTGTTGATGCACTTGACTTGATTCTGCTGGAACTAGAATGCTAAATTGTAGGGTTCTTCGTGGAAATGTGTTTATTTTGGCACTCTACCAACTGAGCTATCTAGCCCTATTATTGGCGCCGGCGGTCTCCCTATTTTGGCAATATCTTTGTTCGGGGGTGCCAGTCAAGTTTACTAACAACCTCGTACACATGTAAGTGGCAGTACATGGATCCCGTTCTAGTATGTTTTTCTTAGTTTTCCCTAAAATCAAAATCAAAACCGAGTCAGTTTCCCTTGTAGTGTATCACTTGTGGTTTATCATTTTACTTATTTTTTATACAGGCTCAACAGAGGCAGTTTTAGTTCCCTTTGAGCGTGTCCAGACACTCCTCCAAGATCACCGCCACGGCGAGAAGTTTAACAACACCTTCCAAGTATTCCGTCAGCTACGGGGGTACGGACTGCGGGAGTTTTATCGCGGCTTGACCCCAATCCTACTACGCAACGGACCCAGCAGCGTAATCTTCTTCACGGTGCGAGAGAAGATGCAGGAGCTGGTACCTGAGGATGCATCCAGGGCTGAGAAGGTACTGTTTGGTGATCCACAATGACAATTGAACACCACTCCACCCTTCCCAACCCCCAGCCCCACCCAACCCTCTCCTGGAACAGTTACTAAAAGAGATGACTACCTTAAAACCATTATGGCTTTGTCCTTTGGATGGGATGTAAAGCTGTGGGTCCCTAGCGTTGTGTAGTGCATATTTTTGCTTGTAATGCTATTTTATATTATAGTTTCTGCAAAATAAGTAAAACAGTTAGTTTTTGATCTGGTGAATCAAAATATTTAAAAACAGTGAAAAATATAAGTTTTTATAAGTTGTATAATGTTGGGTCATACAAAGTGCGGATACTGGTCTTTGACATTTACCAACGTTAGCCGCCTTGTGCAAAACAACTCCAAAATTTAGTGTGCTGACAGTAACTCTTTTTCATATTCAAGCGAAATTCACATCATTTATAAATCCACACAATATTTATATCACCATCAGATTAGCATGGATTTTGTGAGCGGTGCTATCCTGGGAGCCTCACTGAGTACAATTTGGTTCCCGCTCAACGTCATCAAGACCAGGATGCAATCCAAAGTGGACGGTGAATTCATGTCGGTCTGGAGGACATTCAACATTGTGTATAATGAGAGGGGACGCAGGTGGCGGGCCATGTTCCGTGGGGTACATCTCAATTTCAGCCGGGCGCTCATTTCCTGGGGAATCATCAATGCATCGTATGGGTTACTGCAGTCTATGTTACATGAGAAGCTTGATGTTTGACCCAAAGTCAAGGTTAGTTTAAAACCCTTAAGTGAGTGAGCGAGTGACCCCAAGAATTACACAAATGCAGGAAGGTTCCACTAGTTACTGGCTCCCCATTAAGCCAAAAAGTTTGATTGACACGGGAAGGGGTTTGGGAAACCTCAGAACCTAGCACAGGCTGTCGGCAAGACATCTGGAAGCTTGCAAAGAACAGATGGCTCCACTTCATCGGCAGGTTAGATCTGGGTAGGTCTGTATGTTTGTACAATTTTTCTGCACAAAGTATATGAGTGAAAATATTTTTCGGCCCATTAAAAAAAATAATAACAATAAAAATACACAACTCTGGGACCTGATCCCCGACTTAGATATGTGGAAGGTTCAGTCTAGGATATGCCCCAGGGCACTGCACTTTTTGAGAAAACAGTGAATTAAATAAAATGTGCCATGATTTTGTGTTATCAGCGCTCACTTAAGGGTTTTAATTTCTATAGAGCTAATGATAGAAAATATTGGTATGCGTTGAATAAGCCATTTGAAAGTTGGATTTGAATAATATCTGGTGCAATGACTTGCGAGAGTCACAAGTTATCGCATACATTTGAATTCCTTAGATTGCAGCTAGACGGTGCTATGGCACATGATTCGGGCAAGCTTTTGCATAGTTACGTAAGAGACGACGAACACCTACACAATTCTGAATGAATGTGAATGGCACAATGGTACCAAGGTTTGCTCATCTGGAGGTTCCTATACAAAAGCTTGCCCTAACCATTTTGCTATACAGTATCAACTATCTCTATAGGATTTCAAATTAACATAAGCGTAACTTGTAACGGGGAAAAACAAATCATTAGGCCTTACTAGCATTAATAGTACCAATAAGAACCTTGCAGCACTGTGCATGTCAAATGTTCTTATTGGTGATTGCTTGACTTCCGACTCATTAATCACTCAGTGATGTGGAAGGGCGATTCAGTCTAGCACATCAAGTTGGTTTTCAATATGGAACAAATTAAAGCTGCACCGCTCTAAACTTGCAGAGTTGCCTGGAGTTACACACAAATGTACACCACACAGAGACCTCAGAGGTCATGGCCCTTGAAAAGTTTCCCATAGACTTTAAGATTTCCCAATGGCAGTGCCCTTTGCACAATGAAACTGGCCTTGCCCTTTCAAGGATAAAAATACTGGCCTAAAACAGGTTACCAGCCAAACTGTCAGACAAGAGACATCATTTGTAGTTGGTTCCCTGCTTAAGGGCCGTCCAATTTGTTGAACAGTTTCGCAGTCGACAAAAGAGTATGGACAGGGTGGAGGGGGTCAGGCTGTGTACAACTTTAAAGGCTGTTTATGAGTGGTGAAATGTTTAGGCCTACAGTATGTAATCGACAGAGAGATAACAAATTGGATAAATAATAATAAAAACTGGATTTATACAGCACCCAACATCAAACAGTCACTGAGCTTTTTACAATATTAAAAAGGAGTCCAAAAGCATCGACACAAAACCAACAATGTGGCAAAAATAACAATGATAAAAATTAACTTAAAGCCTATCAAGCAATCATGTGTGCTGTTGCGCTGTGGCCTGGTGGGTGTACATAATAATAATAATAATAATTAAAAACTTGTATAAGCGCCATCTATCTAAGACTAAACTTATTCCGAGGCGCTTAAAACCAAACAAAAAACAGAGAGAGTAACAAAAAAGATTACAGATATCACTAAGAACATCATCTTTTAACGGACATCAAATGATCAATACTGATACACAAAAATGTTGATAGTGTGGAGGGTTAGTAGCCGAGGACACTAAATTAAGTGATCTCCGACGACTTCCTTGGGTTTGGATTGACCATTATTTTATTGACTGTAGAAATAAGATCAGCAAGACAACGACCAGCGCCCTCCAAGCTTTTCGTTAAAGTCTGCAGTCGATCACCTTATACATGTAACATCGCCTACTCGCCTCCACAATAGTACTAGGAGGAGTTGAAGTAGTACTCTCTGTATGACCTTAAAATTGTTGAAACCTTCCCGACGACCCCTAATCCTATTGGTAACTTAGTGTGTGACATGCACGCATCTGCTGCACGCCCAAAGTTTCTGATAACTCTACTTACCGCTCCAAAGGTGGCATGCATGGAGGTCTGTGTGTAAAAAGCACCCATTTCATCATTCAAAGGCATTTCTTATGACAGAAACGTATATAGTTCTGAGAAGACCGTGAGTCTTTGAAGAACTATGTAATACAAAATCAAGTCCAATTACTAAACTTTTCTTGCAGAAATCCTCATACAAATTCTACTTCAAGTTCAATGTATTTCCATTGGGCTTCTGGGCCTTTTCCCCTCGGCTTTTGCTTGAGCTCCGTTATCAATTTTGGAGCTTTGGAGCAGTGTACACATTGCACGGTGTTTCACAATACTCAGATGGAACCCTGAGCCAGAGACGGAGCCTAAGCCGGGGTTCAGAAAAAAGCCCAAGGTAATCATTAGAGCCAGTTTGTGTAAAGTGGGCGTGGTATACAGTGGAATCACGTCACACTTACAACCAGGATACTGGGCAAGTTATTCATTTGGCAAAAAAAAATTCAGAGCTCCCTTAAATGGAATTGGGCCCAGATGTCACTGTCAGTATGTTAATGATGATTCAAATTCTGATCTACGTTATTATTTCGATTGATTGGGGACTTTGCCATGCCAGAAAACCCATGAAGTTATTATTTTCAACTCCCAATTAAAGTAATCAAACAAACTACAGACCAAGGTTAGTTGAAATTGTGAAAAGGCATTGTAAAACAAAATTAGTCATTTTTGATTCAGAATGTTGAAAAAGTACTATTTTGGTTTTCTTTTTTTCAATTGAATATGCCCTTCTTTAATTCACCTCCAATAGATTATTTAAATGCAACCAACAAACATTTTTAATTTATTTATTTACCTTTTTTTGTTTTACATAATAACAAATCTGATGTTAAAAGTATAACTATTTTGTAAAATGTTTTTGATAATATTGAGATAGATAAAAACTTGTTACCAAGCTTTATGAAAGTTGGACCTGGTAAGTGGTAGATTTCCCTATAAATGTAAGTCTGAGTATGCTTACATTGTCATAAACAATGGATTTACCTCATAAAGCTGTGTCCGAATTAATGGGAATGCCTGTGCATGGTAGGATAGTCTACGTGTAGGACATTCTTAGCAACAGTCGTAGCCGAGTTGAGCCGCCTATTCGAATGTGGACCAAGTCTGCTGCCACCTATTGTACATTGTACATAGTGTCCCGAAAAGTCATAATTTCGCCCGCAATTTTGCTGTGTAATTAACACTGTACGTGTATGGTTTGCCTGAAACCAAAATGATGTTTCAAATTACCTCTGAAAAGATGTACAAAAAGAGCCCTAGGAACTACCATTTGTCAGAAAATCAATCAATTAAAAGTTGAGTACATGTACGGTACATTTACATGTTACATGTAGATAAACATGTATTCTGTAATTGGTTAATATTTTTAAATGACATGTAAATGACAGATAAAACAGGGTGTCCAAATTTAAAACAGGGTGTCCAAAAAGACACCCAGACACCCCGCTGGCTAACACTATACATGTAGCTCTGTAAAGACAATGACCCTATTTCGTGGCACTGCTACTACTGCGAAATTCTGCGCTTTTGGCCCATCAGCTTTGGATAATGTATGTATAATAATATTTAGACCATAACCCAACTGCATGTATGTCTTTAAGAGTTTATTACAATGCACATACATGTACAAGCACTAAATGTATTCTGAGCAGAACTTGTTTTCTTGCCATACTGTATGTATTGACTGACCAATGGCTGAATTAAAAATATTAGTTTGTTCTTCATGTTGTTAGTTTATTAAAGGCAGTGTAGAATTCTGATGTTTCAGATAATATCATAGGCATGATATTCTTCCTACTTTAGTCTGATTTCCGTCAGATTTTGTTTGATTAAATAGCCTTAAATGTCTATAAAAGCCTACACCTTGTGTACATGAAAGTCAGCCCTTGTACTTGATAAAATGTTCCTATTTTTTTCCAAGGGGCAAATATCATGCCTGTTATATGTACAACACCGAAATACATGTAGATCCATTTCATTTGATTTGAGGATTGTTGGTCACACAGTAATTATTATTCAAACCATAACATGGCCTACGTCATAAGCTGGGCATTTTTGTCACATCCTTTTTTATCATTACATACATGCCAGACCACACCATATGCATGCACGCGTGTTACACCGCTGTCATAGTGGATGCCAGAACACAATCTTGTACATGTACATTACAATTTTCCTCCAAATGACAAAGCTCTAAGTGATGTCTGTAGCTTTGCATTGTGTGGAAAATAAGAAGTAACTACATATAAATAGTAAACTTGCGGGTACAACCATGTGTCAATTTCTCTTTTGAGGAGTGTTGGCTCTGAAAAGAGCCGGTGTGGTCTCGACGTTTCGAACAGTATACTCTGCTCGTCTTTAGTAAACAATGCTCTACTTGGATGTGTTATTACACTATAACAAATTTAGGCCTAATAAATGTTTTGCATTCATGCAATGGAGAGAATATTTTAATTCATTGAGAGATTGAATGTTCCTTTCAACGCAGTTTCACCTCGTCGAATGGAACATTCCATCTTTCAACTCAAGAAATTATTTTAACCATTGCACTCATACATTTAGTGTACCTTTAGTCTTGCAGGGTTTGCCCACAATCTTGTTACCAGTCATGATGGTCCTCGTAAAAAAAGTACATTTTATTGAGTAAGGGTTGACCTACAGGTGTAGGCTTTAATAGACTTTTCAGGACGTTTAATCACAGTTTTTCTGATTTTTCCCAAGGACAAAAACAAACGAAAACAAAACAAAAATCAGACTTACAACATGTGAGGAGGAAGAATATCAAGCCTGTCTTAAAACTTATACTCACCAGTTTGCCAGACCAGTCCAAACAATGGGAGAGCAATTTTAAAGTCCTTGATCTCTGGGGTTGACAAACATGGGCATGCAGTGGTTTCAGCTGTAGGAAGCAATGGGCTTGCAGGAGCAACGGTTGAAAAACATTTACGTGTACTTTATTACAGTGAAAGCAGGGCCCAAACTGAAGGGGAAAATCTACAAGACCACTAGGCTTTAGCTAAAGACCAAAAAAAAAAGACCCGAACTATTACACAGTAAAGTATTATTATTCAATTTGAAACACAAGACTGTTGGACTTGTCCAGTTGTGAGATTACTGGCCTGGGGCTAAAATCACTGACCTTTGGCCTGCCATCCAGTGTAAAATTTGAGCCATTTAAAGGGACCACTAGGAATTTAAAACATTTTATTTTATTTTAATTTGTTTCACTAAAGGTTTGACAATTTTTTACATTAAAAGGGTAATTTCTTTTTCTTTCTTTAATAACCAATGCTCAGTGTAAAATAGTAAGAACGTAGTCTTTGAAAATCAGCGAACTTAACTTTGTAAAGTGTGTATCTTGATTGATGAAATAAACTGAAATTGTAATAAAATGAGAACCCACCGTAAACTTGAAAACTTTATTGCAACAATTGTCCTTTTTTTACACTGATAGTATTTTCGCTTGAAGGATCTGTATACGTTTGGTAATGACTCTGAAAATTAATGGCAATAAAAACTTACTTGGTAAGAAGTACGGCAACTTTGGATAGTGTAATGCATTTTTTGAAACTTTTCACTTAGAAGTACTGCGGTTATGGAAAAAGATATCACTTTTTATCCCAAAAAATTTGAATCTGAGAAGCGTTACTGGCAGTAACATTTCTCAGATTTTGTATTCCAATTCCAGATTATTCTTCCTGCGTGAACATACATGTAACCACTCCAGATTTTCGGCAATATCTCAAAAAACGCTACCACCTTTTGAAATATAGAAATTTTCACAGGTTAGTTTTATGTATATATCTACAACTATATAGGATTGGAAAAAACAGTGGGTTCAAATTACCAAACGTATACAATCCCTTTAAGGCATACTGGTAAGCGAATTGAGGATGTAAGCGTGTATTTCAAAGAGGATTAAAGCAACAGGTATAAAACATACCACATGAAACACAATAAAGGACACTACTTTGCATCTACATTATCACATAGCAGTTTTTTCTTGTGGTTGTAATTTTGTTAAGTACCTGAAACCACCCAAAACTGTTACAACACATGAATGGACATGTCGTTTGTTGTAATTACTTTTATTGTTATAAATCACCCTCATATTTCCATCCAAAATGGGCAGAAACATTTTGTTTACCTTTTCCAGCATATTTTTTTTTTCAATCGAAAATTGAGAGTTATTAACAAATTAATAAAACCGTGTAACTATCAACTCAAATTATTTTTAGTACAAGCCTGCATGTCCATCTTGACATGTTGAAACACCTTTAGGTGGTTTCAGGTTCTTAAACAAAAGTTACCACCATTGAAAAAACTTATAGCGTGACGGTGGATAAGTGGTATCACTATATTAAGTTTCTTGTCATACACATTATAATGTATAATGATAGTGTTGTTGCGTCAGTGCAAAACAGTTGCATCTCGATTTTGCAACAACGTTGTATCTTCGCACGAAAATGCTCCTTGCATTAAACATTGTATTTCGGTGCATACTTGTTTTGTGTGTACATCCGGGCTATTTTAAGCCAGATATTATGTTTGACAATTTCAAACTCGTGCGCAACGTGAAAAGCTATTTTAGGGGGTACTACAATTGGCACTGACACGATGGTATGATCTTGTTAACATGGTGACTCCCTGGTAAATTTATTAGGTGGTTTGTTTACTACATGTACACGTGTATACAAGTAGTTTTGCGGGCTTTAATGGATGGTGGGTGCAGTCTGGGTTATGAGAGGTATCTTTCGATGATGCAGCCACTGAGAGAAACTATTATGAGATGCCCACAAGATATGATCCAAGACAAACTGGATAGCCTGCTGCATAGCAATGGTAAGGAGCTCACTGGCTGGCATTGACATCACCAAGAGGCACAGCTTCTCCTTGGGGGAGAGAGAGAGAGGTCCAAGAAGGGGGAGTGAAGGATGAGATAGGGGTGCATTGGGTAAGGCGTTAAAGGGACACATTGCCTTGGGTTGGGCACTTTGGGCTATTTTAAGAGTTTGTTATGGGCTATTTTAAGAGATTGTTATGAAATGAATATGGTTGGAAAGATGTTTTAAAAGTGTGGCCGAGCGGTCTAGTTCACTCGACCCAAGCTCTGGTGTTGTCAGCAGCAGAGTGTGGGTTCAAATCCCGGTCATGACACTTGTGCCCTTGAGCAAGGCACTTAACCATAATTGCTTCATAAAAGGTTGTGAAGGTAGTGCATTCTGCTCTACCAGCCAGGCTCCTAGTGAATGATACACATGCCTACATCCTTACGGACTGTGAAGGGGGTAACCCTGTTTCAGCCCCAGGAGTAGGTGGCAACGTGCCCCTGGTGGTAGTTGATTTGGGTCGATAGCCCAAATCGGTTAAGTGTAGCCCTCACCTTTAAGTGGCCGTCCAGCCTTGTGATGTTAGGCGATCTCTCATACAAAAAAAGATTAATACTCCACACATAATATGTATATATGACTCGAAATTGTATGGTTTCCTTTTACTTTGTGAACTAACACGTTCCACCATTTTGTGGAGTCAAAAAGTTTGTTCTACAAAATGGCAAACCTTGTTAGTTCAGGAAGTAAAACGAAAACCACACAATTTCAAGGAATTTGTGTGGATTATTATATTCTACTTTTAAAGGAACATTACAGAATTGGTTTTTGCTAACTGGCAGTGTAAGCACTTTATATAATCCACCATACACATAAACTGACAAGCCTGTAGAAGTTTGAGATCGATCGGCCATCTGGGTCACGAGAAAATAGTGAAAAACCGATTACACATTTGCTTGTGTTATACAATGCATGAATAAAACGCTCATGAGCGATAAACTCTAATCGGAAATTAGTTTTATTTATTTCTCATCAAATATGGCATTTCAGACAGAAATATTTCTAGGGATGTTTTCTACTATCATCATCATTAGACCGTTTAAGTTTTATGTAAGTCTGTGATCATAAAGAAAATTGTAATTACCAGTTCTGTAACGTTCCTTTAAATCATCTTTCCAACTTTACTCTTTTCATATCAAACTCTATTTATAATATCCCAAATCGCCCAACCCAAGGCATTGTATCCCTTTAATTACGGGTTTGTGCTGGCTTGGACATAACCAAAAGGCAAAGCAATGGGGAGGAGTGAGATGGGATGCATTTGGTCAGGCATTAAAGGTTTGCGTTGGCATGGACACAACAAAGAGGCAAAGTTTCTCCTTCTCAGGGAGGGGTGAGAGAGAGGTGAAAGGAGGGGGGAGGGGGGCAGTGAGATGGGGTGCAATGGGTTGATAGGGGTTTGTGGTTGTATAGACATATTCATATAAGACATGGCTTTTGGTAAATGGGGTGTAAGGTGGAGAAAAAAGGTGGAAGATGCGGGTGCATCATGTTAGTTAACTCTTTCAGTGCCACGGTCGTACATGTACGATCTATTTTATGTATTCCGAAAGCCCTATTTTCGTACATTTACAATTTTTGTTATGTATACTCAAAAAGTGTCGTCAATCGTACATACTACAACAATATACATGTTCACCAGAGGGCATTATCACTCAAGAAATACTATTAACTTTGGGATGTACCAAGGCAACACAAATCAGAAAAATACATTTTGTTTGGTGAGAAAGACACTTTTTTTTTTCAAAAAACTAAAAAAGCTGGGCAATGAAAGAGTTAATAAGGGATTAAGGGTGGGAAGAGCATCATTCAAGAGGCAATGCATGGGTGTGTAGGTATAGCTGTGTTTATGGGTAAAAAGGATGCCAGGATTTTAGATATATAACTTGGTCTTGATTCAAGGCAGGGCAGTTTTAACTGCAAACTCACCTTTGCGTTAGGGATGGACTTGGCATCTTCGAGGTACCATCTTGCAAGTTTCTGAAGTAGGTCGTTGATGATGGGGTCATCTGTACCAGCGATGTTTACAGCTTCTGCCTTCAAGTCAATATACCTGGACATTTGGAGTCAACATAAATATTTTTAATAACATATTTGAAAGGCTTTTGAAGTTAATAATCGTACTGATACAAAAAAAAACATAATTATGATTGGTAATAATAATTTTTAAAAAATAAAATAATGATCTATAGGATTTGAGGCATTGCATGGTGAGGTATCAATGATTATTCAGTTTGCGGCAACACCATGTGTATGTACTGTGCTGTGTAGATTTTGTTCTTTAAGAACTTGTCTTGCTATGTATTCAACTGACGCGGAGTCGATTTTGGAATTTTGGAGACTGCCGCGGAGTAGTTTTTTTGAATTGGGAGACAACCAAGTTCTGAAAAGAACTGTCCTGCTTATTAACTACTACCTGGGCGGAAGGTAGGAAATCGGCCGGGACTACTACTTTCGCTTAGTGGATCGAGGGGACTTCTCATTATAAACTTCACTGCCGCTGAGCAAGTTCTTTATTGGTCTCTAAAATAATAATCTGCTCACCATTTCGAGGGCTTAATTTCTTTCAAGTCGCTGTCTTCCACCAAGGCAAGTTGTCGGCTGATTTGAGGAGCTTCACGCATGTGTTTCACAGCCATTTCCATCACTGGGTGCTCATTGGCTGCGTAGAACTTCTGGCGAAAATTTCTGCAGCGCTCTCTATACACAGATGCAAAATGTATATTGTTATTTCTACATTGAGGACAAAATTAAGGAGTACTTTTGGTGATTTACGGACCATGAACAAACGAAAAACCAAACAAATTTGATACAGCTTCTTCAGCAGAAAAATGCTGCTGATCAATTTTATGCTGAGCAAAAAAATAGCAGAAAACCAGTCACTGATCAGGGTTCTCCCCGTGCACAAGCTAGCGTATCGGGCCGATACGCAATAATTGCGTGCCGATAAACAAGAATTAAGGCAGATACGCAAACAAACAAAATATATAAAAAAATTACAGCAGTTTTACAAAAAACATAAAAAGAAAACCTTAGAATGCTCCAAATTGCACAGTAGGGCTTTGAAAACCAAGAAAAACACTAAGTAGAAAACATTCCGAGGACCTTGTTTCAATTCAGCGCGCTTCGGCCAAACATCCAAAGAATTTTGCCAAGAATGCCCCACAGTTTTGAAAAAACCTGGGGAGAACCCTGCTGATACATGTGGAATGGTATTTTGGTTGGTAATCCAACCTTATTCCTGTAAGCAAAATCATTTTTGTGCTTGGCTACTTTATTTATAAATTTCTTTGCTAGGGTAACTGGGGCACTCAGTTTGGCTCAGTAGTTTATTCCCTGCCTTTCACCTCTGTGACCAGCAGGTTTGAATCCCGAACTGATTTGGATTTTTACTCCTTTGCATTTCATAGCGCTGCTTATCGGTTAAGCAAATTTTTGTGCTAACTATAGTGGAAAAATCTGCTTAAGCGCAAGTGCATTTCACAGCTTGGGCGTTCACTATGGATTTGCAATTGTTACGTCATTCCTTTTCATACAGTAAGCACCGAAAGGTTAGCATGCCTTTTCGTGTGCTTATGTTTAGCAGCGCTATGAAACAGAAACTCACACAGAATCGCACACAATCGGCCGTTAAGCATCTCTATGAAATTGGGCCCATGCTTGGATATCCCTTTTCGAGGCTAATTTCCTTTCACATCAAAACTGACATTTCTTTACCATCTTCTTCACAGGGGTATCTTCCGGCCTACGGGTCACAGTGTTATTAGTCAGTTTTATGAGGGTCCCATCGTTTTATTAACAAAAAGATATAACAACAATAATCGTGGGTTGGTTTTTTTCCTGTTGAATGTGACATAAAGAAAGAAAAACATGTTATGGGCCCTTCCCTGGATGGAGAGAGCTGGGGTACAGGCGTGAAATTTCAGAAAGGGCACAGAGGCCATGCCTTGGTCTTGGCCTTGGGGGTCCTTCAAATGTTCCCAATATACTTTAAGATTATGCAATGGAGCACATGCCCTTTGCAAAATGAAAATGGCCTTGCCCTCTCACAGATGAAATTCCAGGCCTGTGGGTATGGTGGAGTTTAGGGAGGATGTTTCTCGATCTATTAAGTATATTTCCTACCTCTCCATTCTCTCTATATCTGTGACTGCCTCTCTAGCCATCTTCTTCTGCACCTCTTGGAAGTTCTCTTTAAGCGTCTCCAAGGTCCTCCCTGGATCCCGAGTCTCCATCTGGGAACTGCTGCCTGACGACTGGGCCATCCTCTTCACTGCGTGTCAAGAGGGGAGTCAACATCTCAATATGATTAGATGCATTTTCATAGATGTATTTTGATCAAAGATGCTAGGTCTGATTTTGGGCCGATTTCAGAGTTACAAGCTTTCATTTAAAGGCATCCCACACGTTTGGTAATTGTCAAAGACCAGTGTTCTCATTCGGTGTATCCCAACATATGCATAAAATAACAAGCCTGTGAAAATTTGGGCTCAATTGGTCATCGAAGTTGCAAGAAAATGATGAAAGAAAAAACACCCTTGTTGTACAAATTTGTGTGCTTTCGGATGTAGGAATAAAAACTTCTTGCAAGAAGTTTTTATTATTTTAGTGAGAAATAAAAACTACGTTACTTCAGAGGGAGTCGTTTCTCACAATGTTTTATACTATCAACAGCTCTCTGTTGCTCGTTACCAAGTCAGTTTTTATGCTAATATTTATTTTGAGTAATTACCAAACGTGTACGATACCTTTAAGGTATTGCACGAAAAAAATCCAACAATGACAAGTGGTAGTTGTCGGGAGTACGACATTATTTCTTGTCCATCAGCCATGTACGCAAATATTTTGCATGTTACGTACACTTTGTGCATTGTCTGTGATATGTGATCAGCTTTTGTACGTTTTTCATTTTGAAACAGCATCTGGTAAAAAAAAATGTACATTTTAAACATTTTCTTTCGGCAAAAATCAGGCCATGCAACTTCGGTAATTGGTAACATCGGTAATTGTTAAAAAGTGTCTGCACTTTTTTATGGTCTAGAGATGTTTTTGAATGGTCAGTCCCGCTTACAGGAAACATAAAAACTTTTTGTCTTGCCCTGATGTTGATGATGATTCGTGTGGGACCCAGTATAGAAAGAAGCACTGTATGTTGGACTTGGGAAAGTCAGCTGGCAGTACAAACCTTTGTCTGCGCTAGAAACTGCTGCAGTCATCCAGTAGGGTTGTCTATTCGTGGTCTGATGGTGGTGGTGATGAGGGTGGTGAGAATGATGGTGGTGAGGGTCAGGATGGTGACGATGTTGAATGTTGGTCCACTTATTGAAGCCAAATGAGTGTGGGTTGATGTGACCTGGGCCTGTGAGTTATTTTACACAAAAAGAAGATTAAATTCCAACTTGAACAAAGTATGCCAACTAGAAACCAATTAGCATCAAAGATGCTGGTATCAAAACGCGTTAAAAATAATGGTAAAATATTAAATATGTTGATATCACAATGTTTAAGGGAAAGTATACCTTTGGTTTTTGGAACTGTTCAATTGTTTTAATCCAATATATATAAGTAGATATACAATAAAACTAACCTGTGAAAATTTCATTTTAAAAATGTTCTGTCCATGCAGGAAGAATAATCCGTAATTGGAATACACAATCTGAGAAATGTTAATGACAGTAACATATCTCAGATTCAAATTTTGGGGGATAAAAAACTGATATCTTTTTCCATAACCACATTACTTCGAAGTGAAATGATTCTAAAAATGCTTTATACTATCAAAAGCTGCTGTTCTTCTAACCAAGCAGGTTTTTATTGCCATTAATTTTAAGAGTGATTACAAAACTTATAAGTTCTCCTTAAACAGTGTTAGTTTGCGCTGTGTGTTATGAGTGTACTGTATGATCAAATGCGTTATTGAAGTGGTGTGAACTAGCATCAAGGAAATGAACGTACTTTGGGAGGAAATGACTTCAGACTATAAGACAGCTAATAGGCCCACCTTGGTTGTAGACACTGAATCTGTGTGTCTGTTGGTTGCTAGTTACATTACTTGTAGGGACGGCTAACAAGTCTTCCCATGTCTCCAGCCTGTGTTCCTTGTCGGATGGCCTCGGCTTGTGATGCAACGACGAGGGGAGATTCTGACGAAATCTACCCATACAAAAAAAGGTACTTGGTGATATGAAGTAGACAAAATGAAAATATTTAAATCCTGAAGCGAGCTGGTCGAAATGTTGAAGGAAAAGGAAAATCTCATTGAACATCCTGAAATCAGGGGGAAGAAACAGAGAAATCACAGGCCTTTCTAAAAAAAATGAAAAAACTGCTCTGCAAGATACAAGGTTAAACAAAATCGGGACATTCATTTGGGTTATTATAACTAGCTTAATTGTTTGGGTTTATTTTACTGGGTATATTTGAGTTCAACTGGGATCATATGACTTGGTTCATTTGACAATAATTATTTGACTACAAAGGTTACTTTACAGGGCTTATTTGTGCTCAACTGGGCTCATGTGTTTGAGTTAATTTGACTGGGTATATTTGACATGAATTATTGTTATAACTGATTGGCTCATTTGATTGGGTTGATTTGACTAGGTTTCTTTGACAGGAATTGTTTGACTATAAAGTTTATTTACTGGACTCATTTGGGTCCTTATCACAGGGTTGATTTGGTTGGGTTCATTTGAATGGAATTATTTGACATTTGACTAGGTTGATAATTTTTGGTTCACTATAACTGCGCTCATTGAATTAGGTTAATTTTACTAGTTTATTTTACTGGGTTAATTTGGGCTCATTTGACAGGGTATTTGTGACGTAAATTATTTGACTAGGTTCATTTTGGGTTTTTATGAGTGGACTAATTTGATTGTGTTGATTTGACAAGAATAATTTGACTGGGTTCATTTGAGTTCTTTTATGACTGGGCTCATTTGATTGGGTTCTTTTGACTAGGATTATTTGACAAGGTATATTCTACTGATCATTTGGTTCAACTGGGCTCATTGGATTTGGTGATTTGATTATGTTTGTTTTACTGGGTTTATATTTAACCGGACTCGTTGGAATGGGTTCATTTGAATTATTTTACATAAATTAATTGACTATAGGTTCATTTGGGTTCATAAGACTGGGATCAATTGATTGTGTTCATTTAACTAATGTTTTTGTTGACTGAATTTTGTTTCACAATCAGATTATATTTGAATAGCTTCTTGAGAGGACATTACGAAATGCAGAGACCCATTTTTCTCAGAATGATGTCATCAGATGTTTTGGATGGTAACACATTTTGCACTGGAAGGGTATCGAGTACAATGGCAATTTACACCATTTTAATGTGAGGTTAGAGACCTGTAATTTTTCCCCACTCAAATGAGGACTCTACCTATTGTAAAATGAGTACCTCACAAAATTGAATTGGCCCTTCCCCTTTAAAGACACTGTACATGTTTGGCAATTACTCAATATAAAACATAAAGACTGGCTTGGTAACAAGCAATGGAGAGCTGTTGATAGTATAAAACATTGTGAGAAACGACTCCCTCTGAAGTAACGTAGTTTTTGAGAAAGAGGTAATTTCTCACTAAAATAATAAAAACTTCTTGCAAGAAGTTTTTATTCCTATCTGAAAGCACACAAATTTGTACAACAAGGGTGTTTTTTCTTTCAACATTTTCTTGCAACTTCGATGACCACATGAGCCCAAATTTTCACAGGCTTGTTATTTTATGCATATGTTGGGATACACTAAGTGAGAACACTGGTCTTTGACAATTACCAAACGTGTTCAGTGCCTTTAAGAAAAGAAATCATACAACCCAAGACCAAGAATACTGCATTATTAACAATCAGCTACACTGCCAGATTGTTTTTTCCAGGACTATTTTATTTTTCTCTCCCTAAAGAAAATATCCACTCGCTCTTACTTTCTCCATTGCACAGGTGTTGATGACAGCGGTGGCAATTCATTGGGCTTTGACATGACACTAGCATTGGATTTGTTGCTCAGGTGGGACTTGGAAGTCCACTTGAAGCTCATATTGGTGGCAGCGGTGGGATTCAAATCACTGGAGCTGACAGTGTCTGACGATTGGATCAGTTCCATCGGGGCAGCTATTGACATCTGCTGTCCAGTGGTCCTTGCTAGTCGACTAAAAATTAAAAAATGAGTTACTGATGACAGATGAGCTCTAGATCTACTGAAACTTTATGGGAAAGATCGAGACACACTCGTTCCTGGGTCTTTGAAAAGATATCAAGTCTGAATAACCAAGTCTCCCCAAAATAAAAAATAAAAATCATAATTGTAATTGAGGGTTTATCTGCTGTAAAGTGAGTACGAGAAACAGAAGAACCTGAACACTGGCTACCTGGGCAATGAAAAGAGAAATGTCTTGATTTTTTTGACAATGTAGAGGGATGAACAGATTTAAATCCTGAAGCGAGCTAGTCAAAATGTTGTAAGAAAAGGAAGATCTCATTGAATATCCCGAAATCAGGAGGAGAAGAAAAAAAAAGATAAATCACAGGCCAGTCTGAAATAATGAAAATACACCACCAAAGACAACCTTTACACTTTACGCCCTAGCTCCCTAACGATACAAGTTTAAACAAAATCGGGACACAGTGCTCTTTAATTAAATTGTTGTTGCTATTTACTCCCCTTGAATCATATTTCTTGAGAAAATTAATGCATATACCTGAAAGCCGGTCTTTCATAGGGAACATGGCGGTACAGGAACTTGACCATTTCATGGGAGAAGGGCACCCTCGTACGTAGGTCTTTAGTTTTCATATTGTGCAGTGCATTCAACAACCGATGGACTGCTTGCAGTTTCTCCGAGATGGCTTTGTGATTACGGAGGAAATTCAGCCTGTCATGAAACATAAGAATAATGTATTTATTATGAATGGGAATAAAAGTGCAACGAACCGATTTGCAACAATTAGTTTAAACATGGTGAGGCCTGGTTCTCGATACTCGTTTTCGTCTGGGTAAAATTATCGCGAAGCAGGTCTCACAGTGTTTAGATCTAGTTGAAAACCTCTTCACCACACCACTCATATATGTGGCAATTAAAAAGTTGCCCCTTGAAAAGTTTACTAATTATTCCATTAAATGTACTATTTCTTTCATTTTTGTACAAATTAGGGCCTACTCAATGCATAGCTTAATTTAATTACCACCCCCCTTTCACATTCACATTTTAAATATTAAAGTAAAACATTTGACTCATCTGCTCTCTTCTCTACATTTTCAGAATGATCCAGAATACACTTAAGATAATGGAAAATGGTCTACCTAAGCCCATTTTTTTATAGATTCCAACTAATGTGTCACATAAACTATTTCTTTTATCAATTTTTTATTTGTATTTTGTTTTTTAAATCAATGTTAAATTTGCATCAGGGATAAAGAGTATTGTTTGGTTATACACAGTATACAAGGATGTGTGTATAAAGCACTGTATACTCAGTAGGCATACTTTCCTGAGTCCTGTGAACAAAAAAAAAAAAAAAAAAAATATTAATAACAAAATCAACGTATGCATATTACTCGGGTGGGATTTAACCCCACGACTTTTGTCATTCTAGAGCAGTTGCCTTACCACTAGCCACCGAGATTGCCAGGTAGCTAGAGGCAGTTCAAATCCTATATTTTACAGCGAGTCCAATACTGCAACATTTTTTAAACAAATGTTAACATCAGTGTATGGGTATAACCAAATAATAATAATTATTATTATTTTATTCATTTATTTATTTAAATAATGTTATAATATATATATTTTTTTGGGGAGGGTTGATGTGGTGGTGGGGTTGGGGCTTGTAGTCACCTGAGAAGCTCTTCTTCAACATCAGTCTCATCAATGAGTTTGGTTTTTGACTTTGTCTTCAGGCTGGAGTCACTCCTCATGGACACGGTGGACATCCCACTTGCAGCCCTCGCTTGGCTATATTGAGATGAAGAGAGTGCTAAGACGGCGTCTCCCTGAGACAGGTTGGCAGGAGGGCGGAAGGTTACCATCTGCTGCTGGGTACCGGTGTTCTTACTCTGCTTTTTAGCGTCCTGTAAAAAAAGTACATTAGGTAGAAGGATGTAAGAGCTTTACCCCCTGTACAAAGTAACCAACAACAAGGAACGTCCGAAAACAATACAGAGTCATTTTGTTGAAATAATGATGCATTTAATCCTTCAGTAAGCCCCCCCCCCCCAATCCAGTTAAAGAGGCCAAGGACCTTTTTCAAAAATTTGTTTTGGTAGCTAGACAGTCACCGTTGTAACCAAGTTTTGTTTTTCCTTTTTTTAAAGTCAATTCAAGTCGTAAGTCATTTTGCTGATATCAGGTCACAAGACAAATTAACCCAAGTCAAGTCACAAGTCAAATTTACTCAGGTCAAGTCTCAAGTGATTTTTGCTCAAGTCACAAGTTACAAAATTAATGTGTTACTTCAAGTCGGACTCGAGTCTAAGTCACCGACTCGAGTCAACAGTAATGGTTCTAGAGAAGTAGATCAAGAGCTTGATTTCTTTATATCTGAAGAAAATAACAAAATTCTGAATTCAGATAAAAGTCTGAAATTTCTCATCCATGGCCAATTATTTTAAAAACTACTGTCAGTTTCATTTATTGGCGCTAATTGCACTGTTGGATGTGTAATGAAACAAATAATGTTACCTCAAATTTCTTGACACATTTTTCAAATGCCTGTCCTCCTCTCTCAGCCACAAGGATCTTTTCCGATTCCTTGATGTACTTCTTGATGTAGGTGTACCCTGCAGAGGATACTCCGTCCTCATTCAGCTGGGATGTTCTCCCGCTCAATGTCTTATCTCCTGCTCTAGGAGTTTGAGGCTGATTGAAACAAAGGAATAGCCTAACAATATTAATCACAGACTCAGTTGGAATAAGTACATACAGAAGCAAAGTTTGGATGAACTAGTAGATGTGGGGTGTCGTGGCCGAGCGGATAAGAACACCGAACTCAAGCTCTGGTGTTTCTGTTCAGCAGAGTGTGGGTTCGAGTCCTGGTCGTGACACTTGTGTCCCTGAGCAAGACACTTAACTATTATTGCTTCTCTCCACCCAGGGGTAAATGGGTACCTGTGAGGGTAGAGATGGTTCTTGTGAGTGATTTAGCTTAGTAGCGCATATTTGTTGCACAGGCTGTATACTCCCCAGGGAGCTGAGATGGTTTAAGGAATGAAATAAATGGCCCAGTGACCAGGGGTAATAATGTTGGAAGCGTTTTGAGATGCCCTTCAGGTGTGTAAAGCGCTATATAAAAACCGATTCTTCTAATTATTATTATCCCAGTAATTTAACTGCCCAGAGCAAACTGAAGACCCAAAATACCATGTGTGGTAGGTCTGTAATGCCAAACAGTTGGTTTACTTCACAATGCATACATAATGAAAGCAAGACAAACGGGTTATCTTTTAAATTTATATTTCATTTCCCAGGTTTCGAGGCATAGTCAACTTATGTCCCATATGTATTACTTGTAATAGACTGTACAAGTCTCCCACGTATTTGAACTTCCACAACACACTTGGTCCTAACAATATTTAGTTTTACTTGTTCGCGATTCTGTTTCTTCAAAAACAATTTATTTTAAAGGTAGGGGCATACTTTGTATAGTTTAAAGGTATCCTGTGCAAAACTGATTTGTCCACAAATGCTCTTTCAACTCCATCCACTTTGAGGCTAACCTGGCCAACAGCAAGTGATCGTGGACTTTCAAATCCATGAAGTAATGTGAATTGCTGTTCAAGGACTTCATGTAGAAGGCAGATACTGAATAAACTTGAAATAAGGAACTTCATAAGTTAAAATACTCTTATTTATTGCTTATTTATTATTAAAAAGAGAAGATGCTATCATTGATGTGTATTCAGAATTAGTCAAGCGGAGATAAGAAAACCTATGTGGACAAATCAATTTTGCACATGATATCTTTAAACTATACCATATTATGAAAACAAAATAACTGATTTCTTAGATTTGTTCACCACTAATGCTCAACAGTCACCACTTTCATAAAATTACAAAAATAATTGTAAGTTTATTAGTAAGTACGCGAAAATGGCTGTCAAAGTTGAGTAAACACTTTTGTTGTGTGGCAAGAGTATTACTGAAATAAACCCATTTTACCTTAGATGATAACTCCGACTTCTCAGCTGTTTTTGGTGGTGTAAATCCAAGCTTATGACTCCCAACGAAAAAAGCTGTTGTATGGAGCTGAAAATAGAATGTGTACAATTTCTTTAATATCAATTCAATTTAATTAAAAAATCATGATTATGCACTTTTTACTGAGCATAAAGAAAGATAAACAATGCAAAAAATTAAACATTGAATGCCCTGTCTACTGCCACATACAAACAACATCAATTGACTGAATTCTTCTGATGTTATTACCATAATACTCTTTGGGAGGGTGACTGTTCTATGTTCCAAAATACCTATGTTCTGATATCCCCTCTTGATCTACATGTACACTAGGGGGTTTAGAATTAGGGTTACCAGCATTCATTAGGGCTGTTAGAATGTAGCCCTGCGGAACATAGGTGTGTATCCTTTGGGCATCAGTTTCCCCATGTAGGGTTAGGATTAGGGTTACCAAGAATTCATTAGGGTGTTAGAACGTGTGTCGGAACATACAATGTAGGTGTGTAGCCTTTTGACTGGGCTTGAAATTAACACTGGACTGCAGGCCTGAGGCTAGTGATTTTAGCCTCGGGCCAGTGAACTAAGAGGACCGGACAAGTACCCATTTTTCAAATGACTAAAAGTATTCAATGTAACATTTATTTCCATACTCACAGTAATAGACAGAATCATTTGGACAAAAAATACAGTAGTACAATACAAGCAACGAGTGATTGATAAAGAGGATGACCAATAAAACTATAGAAACTGTGAGTAAGGAGGCTGTTCAATAAGCCGAGGCTTGTGGGGAACAGCCGTAGACAAAAAAAACAAAAAACAGTAAACAATAGACAAAACTGTGTAGAAAGTTCTCTCTCATTACATTCTGGTCTTGTATTTGTAAAATAAATGCTGGTCCAGTACAAGTTGTAACCTACAAGCCCTTGGTCTTGTGTTTTTTTCCCTTAAATTCGAACCCTACAGTGCATTGAGTCAATAGCCCCAGAAATACAATACGATATACAGTACAAAAGGTATTGATATATACCGCTCTTTCTTTAAGTTCACAGTGGTTTGATGAAACTCAAACACAAAGATCGGGGAAAAAAAGCAAAAAAGCAAAAGAACAGGACCCACAGGGGTTTGGGACATCATATTGTGTCACAAGGTGACAGTTAAGCTCTTCCTTGAAAAACTGAAGTGATGCTGCTGAGCACAGGTGTGCCAGAAGACTGTAAATTATAACTTGGGCGCAACACAAATGAAAATGACTTATCAGCAGCAGATTTGAGAGTGCATGGGAAAACTTTGTGTTCGATAAGTTTGGTGATATCTGTTGAGGAAACGTAAGCCAGTACGTGCAGGTGATAATACAAAACAAAATGTCTGGCATTTAAAAATTACTTCACTAATTACTTTTTTGGGCAAGCAATCAGCAAAGACTTTGAAGACCAAATGGCGTGACTCAAGCACAACATCGCCGATGGGTTCATAGGTGACTTGCTGTGGGGTGAAGAAGCCTTTTGATAGATGGTTCTGTCGTCGGGAGAACTGTTCGTTCCATTCATCTTCTGTTTCTGGTACACAGGTGGTGCTGGTGCGCTGCTGTATACGATCAGGAGCATAGGGCAGGGCTACAGTGACAATTAAAAAGAAATCATTTAGAAAACTATTTTAATATGACATACATCATTATTCAATAACAAAGAAACAATTGTTTTCAAACCCAGCAGAAACACATTTAAAAAGACATTAACTGACAATCAAGGGAGACAGTATATATAACTAAGATACAACAAAAGAAAATAAAGCCTTAGATTAACATGGTAAAAATATCTGTTTAATTCATACGAACACAAACATCATGTTGTAATTGTATGTAAACAAATATATTTCAATAACAATTTTTACTTTGTTTGATTGAAATTAAATGTATGAAGACACGACAATCCATGGGCAATGGGGCCACTGTTCCGGCCAATTGTGTTTTTCTGATTTGTGGCTTCCGGGGATTTCTTTGATTTTTTTTGGAGAAATAAAATCCATCCGAATTTAAAAAAATGGTCTGCATGATTCCTACCTAGCCTTGATCTCGTGATTACAGTCATTTGACCAGTTCCGGATCACTTTTTGAATCCACGTTGTTTTTGTTGCAATCTCTTTGACATCTTAAACGAAAAAGAGTCAAACAGTTTACCTAAACATGTCATGAAACTCACCAAGTATCCATTGGCAAAAAATAGTAATACTCTTGGAGAGGCTTCAAGAAAAGTAACGTCACCCGTTTGACCAGTTCCGGATCGGTTGATTATATTCCGGATCAGTAGCGCGCCCGCTATTGCAAACCCATACTCGAGCCTCCCATTCATAAAACTGTTTCACGAGCACAAACTTCAGAAGTGCGCCACCAATTGACGTAGCGAGACGTTGAGTGATCCGGAACTGGTCAAGGGTACGATGCCCCCCAAAAAACGATTTCGGTAATTTTATTTCCTCACAAAAACAAGACAACTGCGCAGTATTTACATGAAATATTTTTTACTTATTCTTAGCATTTTACATAAATGTTACTCACCCTGGCGTTCCAATTTGAAAGGTGAGAAGTTTTATATAGCGTTTTTCAAGCAAGATTAAAAAAAGAAAAGATCATTATTATCGCAGACAAACTTTAGAAAAAAGTTCATAATTTATTTGTCGATGATGTTTGGTACTTTATTTTTTGTCTGTTGGTTTATTGGATGTTACACTTAACATGTATCTACAAAAATTGGTCATGTGAGCAGTAATGTAATTATGTGGTTAGTGCAAAGTTGAAGTGATCCGGAACTGGCAGTCAATGATCCGGAACTGGTCAAACGACTGTGAAGTCACGACTGTGCCTGTGGTGTTGGGTTGTTGGCGCAGAACCAGACTAAAAATTTTCACGATACAAATGTCTAAATATCAAAGAAATTCCATCACCTTTGTAGGTTAAAAAGAGACTGTAACATACCTTTTGGTATATTCATATGTTGCTTCAAGAACTTGGTCACTTCATTGCTTAGCGCAACGTGTTGATTCATGTGTTGTGCGAGAACCTGGGCGTGCGTTGCATGAGTGTGATGATGGTGGTGATGGTGGCCAACTCCTCCATGGGCAGGACCCGAATGACCTCCTTGGTTTGTCATCGTAATTTTTACTCTATTTTGACAGTTTCTCCTCTGTACAAAGACTCTAAAATATCTATAGTACCTAAGCTCCCGTTGGGGTTAGGGGGAAACTTTCGAAACGTCGAAAATAACACAGTTTATGGAGTTTTGTTAACGAGCAGAATGACGAGAGTGTGAATGCAATGTTTTCGGAGAAGTTACCAAAGAGGTCTGGTTACTAAATAAAGTTTCGTTTCTGTGTGTACGGGGGGGACGGAGTTCGGTGAGAAACCAGACTAGTAGCATTGGAACGACAAACTGCGCTTGCGTTGTTTCTAACCAAAGTTTAGTCACGTGACAAAAAGTTTTACTAGCGCAATGAACCATGGGAACATTATGCAAACTTGAGAGGGGCTAAGCAGGCAGCGCCTAGCCTGTGAAGTAATCGCCTACTATGATAGAAATGAGGTTTTATTTTGCTCCATGACATCACTAAATAGCCACTGATGATGCTAGACGCTTCACATACCCAACGCTTAACCATTCATTTTAGTCACACTTTTTAATTGAGGATATCATTTCCAAAATCCGTATTAAATGGTTCCCAGTCATCGACTACTCAGTCCCCTTTTTTTGGCTCCCGCATCCTGACCATCGGAGGCTTCCTTACCATGGTCCAATATGCCACCTCATACTCGCCATGTAATATTAACCAGACCCAAAACTTTCATCACGGGGTTAATTTTGTTTTAGTATTTATTAGTATTATACTGTGCCAAAAAGTGGTAAAACAACATACAATTTAGGCCCAATGAAGATTGTGCTGGAACCCCCCCCCAAAAAAAAAAAACAAACAAACAAACAAACAAAAAACAAACAAACAAACAAACAAACAAACAAACAAAACACCCCAACAAACAGACAAACAAACAAACACCCCAAAAAACAAACAAACAAACAAACAACCAGACATCGGCTATTAGAATGAAACCTGCAATGCTCTTGTAGAAAAAATTGCGATACTTTCTTTTAGCAAAATTGACCCCCCCCCCCGGCCTCAACTCCTGATTGCTTCCACCCTCCCTGATTTCAGGCCTAGTACATGCACGGAGGCAGCCATGGCCTCCGTTGCCCTGGTCTTGGCCAGTTGCACAGAAGCTTTAAGATTTTTTCCAAATACAGGACGTAATGGCTATTGTTTGCCTTCTCAAAGATGGACTTGTCCTCTCAAAAGTCAATATTTAATTAAAATGTGTGATTATGCATGAATCTGACTCAATATATGCCATGTGTATAACTAATCTTTATGCACGTGTAACTATAATATAATACATTAATGTGTCATTAAAAGTATACATAAATGTGTAATTTAATCGTACATTAAAGAGGAAGGGAAATTACCAGTTCAAATTTGTCATTTACTCATTTTCTAACAGATAGAGTCCTCATGTGATTGGGGGGAAAATTACAAGTCTCAACCTCACGTTAAAATGCTGTAAATTGCCATTGTATTCGATACCGGTAGGCCTACCCTTCCACTGCAAAATTTGTCAACATCTGATTACATCATTCTGAGAAAACTGAGTCTGTACATTTTTGTACGGGGCGTTTTGGTTCATAACTGACTTTTTCTTGGCGAAATTTGAAACATGACGATTTCATTGGATTACAACAACCATTATGGATCTTTACATTCCAAGGAGGAATTTTTCGTCAGTGAAAAAAATTCAAATTCTGGCCGTTTTGATTAAATGTTATCGAAAGTCAGGAATGATCCAAAATATCCCAGTACAAAAATGTACAGACCTATTTTTCCCAGAATGATGTTATCAGGTGTTTTTGGATGATAGTAAATGGCAATTTACACCATGTTATAATAAGGTGAGGTTAGAGACTTGTTATTTGGTCGAGTCCATGCCCTCTGTTGGTAGTGTCTGACCAAACTTTCTTTTTGGCTACAACAGAGAATGTGAGAGATAAGTGCTCAAAGTGGGAGTGACTAGAACATCTAAATTCCACTAAAAAGTTAATTTTGGAACTCCAGATAAGACCCTTTCTATTACTTACATGTTTAGCAATGAATATAGTGATAATGTGTCTAATATATAGCATAAATATTGTTGTTTATTATGGTAATTTTAATTGGATCTAATTCGATTGTTATAAATCAAAACCCAGTCACATGTCAAAATGGCTCTCTTATAGGAGAGTTGAGCCAATGAGCATGGGGAGAGGAAATAGCCATGATAAAATATAGTTTTTCAGAATTCATTAAGAAAATTGTTGGGAATAGTTTTAAAATGCCAGATTGGATCAAAGTATTATTACAATTATGAGTACATTTCACTTTTACCATGGATAAACCAATTTCAGAATATTATTTTCTGATTTCCAAAGTCCCATTGATTATTGTGGTGGTTCAACTTACCCACACTGGTGGCTCAACTTACCCATAGTACGGGGAGAGTTGAGCCACTTTGCAATTTTTTTTCAAGCATCTCCCATGAATAAACAATAGTAGTTGATTCAAATATTATGTTATACTAAGTAAGTCAACACTCTAAAGCTTTACTTAAAACATTTAGTTAGGGGATCCTACATTTCATCTCTGCAGAATGGTGCAAATTGTAAAAAATGGCTCAACTCTCCCGCATCTCCCCCTGGAAAACATGTGTAAATACAATTTGTATAAACTATAGGACCACTGAAATATATGTAATTATAATTATAATTGAATTTGTCATTACCTAAAAATATGTTTGTCATTACAGTGTGTACATACGTAAATGTGTTACTAAAGTTAGGCTACATGTATAAATGTGCAAATAGACTTTTACATTCATGTGTAATTAGAACTATTTTACGTAAAAATGTCATTTTAATGTGTAATAAGTATAAATAAAATGTACACTTAACATTAAACACAAATGTGTGTGCAATCAGAATTATTAAATTTACGTAATGTGCAATTAGAGTTGTACCAAAATACGTAATTGTGTAGTGATAAATGCTCTGTTTTGGTTTGATTAAAATTATACAAATGTCTACCTGTAATAACAAAGGAGACACCATGCTGGATGTGTAACCCAAAATGGAGCCACAAGCGTTCTGCTATTCCTTTGATCACAAGAGAAGTCAACGCGTAAACTTGGATTTTCTCCTCTATTTTCACGAGACAAGTTAACATGTTTTTCTTTCTCTCCAAAATGTGTTTTTTAAATTATATTTACATTGATGACGAACAGAAAGAGTCGGTATATTGCATGTATTTATATACAAACAGCAGTTTAAACAATGTCACCACGTGCTGAGTTGGGTGGGCGGAAACCCAGAAGAATAACTTTCAGACGGAAACCACAGGAAAATTCCCATCTGGCTGCACTTTGTATGGTAACCAAGTTAAATATCAATGTGGGTCATCGTAAATCGGTTTAAAGGCACTGAATACGTTTGGAAATTGTCAAAGACCAGTGTTCTCACTTGGTGTATCCCTACATAGCCTATGCATAAAATAACAAGCCTGTGAAAATTTGGGCTCAATTGGTCATCGAAGTTGCAAGAAAATGATGAAAGAAAAAAACCTTTATTGTACAAATTTGTGTGCTTTCAGGAATAAAAACTTCTTGCAATAAGTTGTTTATTATTTTAGTAAGAAATTACCTCTTTCTCAAAAATAACGTTACTTCAGAGGGAGTCGTTTACTACAATGTGTTATACTATCAACAGGTCAGCCCGTTGCTTGTTACCAAGTCAGTTTTTATGCTAATATTTGTTTTGAGTCATTACCAAACGTGTACAATACCTTTAAGTTGGCTACATCTGAAAACGCTAGTATAATTAATAATGAAATCAATACCGTATTGACGGACACAATACAGAAACTAAAGGATTTTGCTGTATTCAGTAGGGCCTACCGGCAAATTGATCCATGAGTTGATCCCGCTACTGAAAAAGGTGTGGAATAGCAATTGGCGAAAAGGGAACCTTTATAGTGACATTATTTAAGTAGACTTCCTACAATAGACTGTGCAAGTTTTATGCATGTCGAAAACGAGGAAAAAAACTTGAACGAAGACTATAGGCCTATTTGTCTATGAAATCAAATATTCTTTTAAAATTATATTTATACAAAATTCTTGAAAAAAAATACCCATAGCAAGTTGTTATAAATACATTTGTGTATAATACGAATAATTCAAATTAATATTGAAACATAAACTACAACTGGGACGAGGATGCTTATTGTTAGAAACCACATTTTGCTAATCACACCCGAATGTGTGCCTCTATAGGTTTATGACAACATGACCGTCAGTTGGGCAACATTCTTAATTGTTTATACAAGTAACCGGAAACGGAGGTCAAGTCTTATTCTCAGGTTTTCTTCTGTTTTTTGTTTGTTATGCATTGATTTTACATTCATATTGTTAATCACTTAGTACTACATTCCCAACAACATATTTAATGTTCATAGCCATAAACTACGTTAAACTAAAATAATTGACAAAACGAAAAAGGCCCGCCCACGTAAAACTCCATAATGGTTGGGACCACAATGGAAGTTCAAACATGCGCGAGACTTGCACAGTCTATTAAAGGAATTTGCTGGATTCACTTGGGCCTAACGCCAAATTGCCCCATGAGCTGATCC
The DNA here is from genome assembly GCA_021014325.1 of Plazaster borealis. Taxonomy (NCBI): domain Eukaryota; kingdom Metazoa; phylum Echinodermata; class Asteroidea; order Forcipulatida; family Labidiasteridae; genus Plazaster; species Plazaster borealis. Next base: position 14,280,665 of record CM037455.1, on the reverse strand, counting down.
AGTTACAGTAAAAGTTGTGATAGCATTCCTATTGGCGAAAAGGGGACTTTTAGTGACTTACAACATGTAGACTTCCTACAATACTTTCGCCAATCTGTGTTTACGGTGTATGTTTTTCATAACAACAGACAGCCTTTTGTTCTACCCTATCGAAAACAAAAACTGTTTCTTTGAATCGTCCAGAAAAACTCTTACAGAAAAAAGAAAGCCATTTATTTATGTTTTGCAAACACTTCAGGTGACAGAGTTTGGAAGGGACATTAATTAGGAATTAACCGTGCTGCTGTTTTCAGAAACTTGTTAAGAATAATGTTGTGACATGTGTTGTACCGACCTTCCACACAGTATCATACAGCGAACTAAAAGATGGCATCAAACATCAAAGCATTGCCCATTATGTTAGTACGCCCTTTAAAACTATTGGAAGTTAATGTCGTACGCAATTACGTAACACCAAAACAGAAATTCAAAGTCGGAGTCGTATTTATATTAGCCACATACATTTGTTTCGAACCGAGAAATACCACTACCTACCCAATGCTCTAAAATGTAACTTAAAGGTGCCAGTGATGTTAATAGCTAATCAATGGATAAACTCATGTTTGTATAAACATTATTTTGAGCGTCAACGCCCCAGAATGCGCTACAAATTGACTCGACTTGCTTCAGAATTACGTCAGTTTTTTGCCAGACTGTGCCAGTAGGTGTTTCAGCTGACGTACCTACGCGATAGTATACTGCGTCATTGACATCGACAACGTAAATGACGTCACCTGAACTAACATAATTCAGTAGGATGCCACTTGACCCTATCAATTGCCAGTCTGAGCCATCTGGGTCAGAGTCTGGGTCACCGTACGTCCCCAATCTATATCTGATCGTATGTGCCTGGTCGACCCCCCAAACACCTCCGCTACCAATTGAAATCTGTCTAAGAGACCCCTGAATTTTTACCACGAACTACCACCAATTTGATTAACATTCGCATTCCTGCGATGATAAATATAATCGTGTGTATTGACGCCCCATACGTGCCCCTTTTGGCTCACACTGACATGTTTCAACAACCCTTTGACCCAGATCCAAGAAGTAACATCGAGATTAGTAACACAAATCTCACGATAGTAAATTTTATCATTTAGGGAAACGCCCCAAACGACGTTGTTACCAACATCAATTTGTTTCAGGGCTCCTGAAATTAATGTCCAGGGGCATCCACACGGCCTCTTGTAGTAAATACGATTCTGATCATCGACGCCCCATACCCCAGCCTCGCCGATCGACACATGCTGCAATGATCCGGCAACTTGGCGCATATCATTCCGTGCTGAAAATAAACAGATATGGATTCTCCAGGGGTGAACAAAAAGCTTTCTACAAAAACTAATAGTAAGACTGATCCAAGCAACCTGCATGTGTTATCTCATAATAGTGGTGAAACAAGACATTTTCCTTATGGGTAGCAAGCGGGGGCAAATATTTTATTTATTAGGTGTTCGTGCAATACGTGCTGTACGTCATCAAAAAAGGGCTTTTATCATATATACTTCATCGAAAAGGGCTCAAAAGACTTAACAAACGCTACACAGTGTGACCCCATTTGACTTTTACTTCCGGTTCAAACCGGAAGTTGAAAGGTAATGTTTAAAAAATCATAACTTCCGAACCGAACAAAGAATTTTTACAATCTTTACGTCATTATTAAGGTCTTTAAAATCGCAAAAAGTGCTAAAATCAAATGTGACTGACCCCTTTTGACCTTGACTTTCGGTTCAAATCGCCAAGATGAAGTTTAATCTTTGCATTGTTTTTTTTATGTATACGCATTTTTCATTGTTTTACCTTTTGATTATTAAGATGTGAAATTTCAGAATGACCTTATAGCACTGAGCCGACGAAAAGTGCCTCGTCAAGGGCACAAGAGTGTTATGAGCCTTTAAGCCTGTATGTAATTCGTCCATTGAAGAAGGTACCATTGAGTTTCGTGAGAAAGTCAAGGCAAATTTACTTTCACAGCAATAGCTATCACAAACTTCATATAGTTATAATGAGCCACGAGCACTTATAGTATTAACGATTTTGTTTGTCTCTTCACCAAGGCGGTTATCAATGCCGTTTTTCTGCCCGTCACCGTTCAAGGCATTGTATCGTTTCTGTCAACCCCGAGCTGTTCTATTAATTGTCCTCGCTATATACTTTATCATAGTTAGGTATTGTATAGGCCCACTAGGATCCTGTACAGGTTATTAAGATGGATGTCAGAAGAGCACCCATTCTGTGATGCGTCATTAATGCTTTTTCATCTCAGACAGTCTGTCTTAAGTTACGGTATTCCGCAAACCAAAATTATTTTGACTTTTTTAGGTGTTGGGCCATCAGCCAAAAAACTAATGTTATTGTATTGATTTTTAGGTGTTCGGCCATCTGCCGAAAACCTATTGTTATTGTACTAGGTTTTTGTTTTCTTCTACGTCTTCTTCCAACCCCTGAACCCTTGTCATCAAGTTTTCGCAAAAAATAAAGGTCGTACAGACTTGAAACTGTTCATGTACTTAAACCCTACTGTATAGATGAAACCGCAACTTTTTCGGGACGATGACGTCATTGATGACTTTAATGTTTAAAAATAACGTGAACTATTTTAAAACGGCATCTCTAGAGAACCACGAGGTGTGATCCCATGTGACCTTTACTTCCAGTTGAAACCGGACGTTGAAGATAAATATTTTAAAAACATTATATTTTATAAACTAAATGTGCTACACTAGCAATCAGTACATCATCTGAAAGCCCTTTAATGATTCTGCAAATCTTTCAAAAGGTGCGACCTCAATATGACTTTTACTTCCGATCGAAACCGGAAGTTAAAATTTCTTACTGATAGAAAACCCATCCTATCTCATGAACCAAAAGGGTTCAGACTTATTGGTTACTTGGGCCTTGATGTATAAATGAAACTACGAATAGTTCGGGTTGATGACGTCATTGATGACGTCACAATATTAAATCAAAGTTTAATTTAATAAGAAAAATAATATTTGGAGAACCATAATTGCTACATATAAAGTATTTGTACCATATAAGAGCTATTGACGTACTGTACATACAAAGTGTGACCCATGTGACCTTTACTTCCGGTCGAAACTGGAAGCTGAAGTTTCATAATTCAAAAGTTAATATCTCATTAACCAAAAAGGGTCCAGTCTTGAAACTTACCATGTACTTAGATCTTAGTTTGTGGATGACAACGACATTGGGGGGGGGGGGGGTGATGATGTCATCGATGACCTCACAACATTGAATCAACGTTTGATATTTAAACAATTCACATCTGGAGAACCATAATTGCTACATACAAGACATTTGCAACATATGAAAGTTCTTGAGGAATTGTACAAATTGAACAAAAATGCGTTAAAAGTTCAACAAACGCTACACAGAGCATGACCCTATTTGACCTTGACTTCCGGTTCATATCTGAAATTGGAGATTTTTCAAAAGTTCATATCTCAAAAACCACGTAATTAGAAGAGTAAGCCTGCTTAACATTTTGCACAGAAATGACAGCATTTTTGACCTTTACATCTGGTCAAAACCGGACGTTAAAGCACAAGTTTGACGTGTAGGCTCTACGAACACGCTAAATCTGTACACCATTTGAAAGGTCTTAATGAACTAAACACGCGCTACACAAAGTGTGACTCCGTTTGACCTTGAATTCCGGTTCAAACTGGAGGTTGAAATTTAAGGGGAAAAATCATAACTTCTGAACAACACATTCGACTTGTACAATCTATAGATCAATGGGAAAGTATGTAAAAACCTAAGAAATGATATACAGAATGTGATCCAAATTGACCTTTACTACACATTGGATTTGTATCATCTATATGTCATAAGAAAGGGCCCCCAAAACTTAAAAACGCTACATACACTGACCTCATTTAATTTCGACTTCCAGTTCAAAACAACACATTGGAGTTTTACAATCTATACATCATTGGGAAAGTATGTATCAACCTAAGAAACAATACAGACAGTGTGACCTCATTTGACCTTGACTTCCGGTTAAAACCGGAAGTTGAAATTCAATGGTTCAAAAATTATAGCTTCTAAACCACACGTTAGGTTTTTACAATCTATACATCATTTGGAAAGTATGTAACAACTTAGGTAACAAAATATATACACAGAATGTGACCCCATTTGACCTTGACTTCTAGTTCAAACTGGAAAAGAAACGATTACTCGAACAAATCATAAATCATGCACCACACAATTAGTGTTATAATCTTTACATTATTAGAAAGGTCTTTGAAATCTCAACAAGCGCTACAACAATTTGTGACCTTTTGACCTTGACTTCTGGTTCAAATCGGAAGTTGAACTTTAATATTTGAATTAATCAAAACTTCTTAACCAGACATTGGTTTTTTTCTTCAAATTAATATATCATTGTAAAGGTCTTCAAAAAGTCAACAAACGCTGCACAAAGTGTAAACCCATTTGACCTTGACTTCCAGTTCAAACCGGAAGTTGAATTATTAAAATGGACAAAATCTAACTCCTGAACCAGACATTGGATTGATTACGGTAAAATGTCGACACAGATTCATTCACTCATAATTTGATGACAACACTCACGAACAATTAATTCATTCACTCATAATTTGATGACATCATTCACGAACACCTTGTTTTTGTGATGTCACAAAAACTGAACTTCTAGTTTAAATAACTTTTTTGTGGGGGAGGGGCTTTTGATGTATCGTTTTGGGTATTTTCCCATCTCGTTGTGGAGTGGGAAGAGCCCAGGGGGAAGGGTTATGTTGGAATGGGGGGAGGGGGCTCCTGCCTTATAAACACAGTGGTAAGTAAGTTTTATTTTTTAGGATTTAAGTTTTCTAAATAACACGTTTAAGGAAAGGTTGACCTCCCTTTTTTAAAGTGTGGTGTCATCATTTCAGAAAGTTAAAAATTTCAAATTTATACATATTGGCTGTTTTTGTTGTTGCTATACATACGATCGTTTAATTTACAAAACAACATCAACAATCATACCGTGCTGACCCTCTCTGCAATCAGGAGGCCGGACAATCTGACCCTTGTTGATACACACATGAGGGTCTTCACCAATCGTCACTTCGTAGGGTTTTAGTTGAGGCTTCATATTCACTCCACCCAGACGAAACTCGGTGCATTCACACGGATTCTGCTCAGCTAAAGACCACCCATAGCGCTTGCCAGCCTGGTCTGGTTCTTGACCCAAGTAACAAACACATCGATAAACTGGTGGGGGTATAACCAAATATTAACAATAATAATCACAATAATGGGTGAGTTTCTTTCTTGCAATTCAATATCAATTTAAAGCTCAATTGAGCGATTCATTTTGATAAAGTTTTCCAATATGAAGCAGTTTGCCAATCAAACATGCTTAATACTGTCTTAAAATCTGTATTCTTGCTAAAACGCCCTTATATGCAACTCAACGTAATTACTGTATCGGTGTAAGGGTAAAACCCAAAACCGTAACCGATGCAATATTGGTATACGTCAATTAAACGGTTGCATGGCCTTGCCGGCTTATCATTTCTTAAATTGAACTGGCCTTGCTTTACCGCATCAGGCAAGGCACACTGTAGATGGTTGGAGGTTACGGCATTCGAGTCCACAATAGACCGTGCAAGTCTCGCGCGTATTCGAACCTTTTTGGGACCACTGTGGTCCCACGTGCGATGCTTTAACGCGTGAAGGAAACAAACTCACGCGGTAACGGGTCCCGATGTTCGAATACTCACGAGACTTGCACAGTCTATACGGGGTCGTGTATTCGAATCCCATAACGAAGAGTTGCATTGTGAGTTTCCTCCCCGTATGACTTAATTGAGAATTTAGTGAGTTATCATAAAGTGCATCAAACAAAGGTTTATAAGGATAAAGATAACTCCACAAAATTACCGCGTTCACTGTGGATGTACATCGTTAGGTCTTTCATTTTCTTACAGTAAGCACCGGAAGGTTAGCACGCCTCTTCGTGTGCTTACGATTAGCAGCGCTATGAAATGGAAGCTCGTACAGTAAACACAACATCGGCAGTTAAAGTTGCATGACCCGATTTTTGCCAATATATATATATATATAACTGTTAAAAAAGAAAAAAAGAAAGAAAATCAGATTTACCTTCTAGAGTAGGTGCTACTACGAATAAGAGGGTTGGCAGAAACAGAGCCATGTCTAAGTGTGAGTATATGCTGGACCCAGGAATAACCACTACTTCATTGCACCCCAAACAAGTCGACCAGCTTTGCCAACTGACAGTTGTTTGCGTAGATTCTGACGAAATGTTTTTCAGCAATCAGCGACTGACACCGGTATGCCGAGTTCAATACAGCCATCAAAATAGTACTAACATCGTTCGTTTGCCGAATTCACCGGGCGGGAACGAGTTCCTTGCAAATGAAAGAGAGATTATCGATAATATACACCATGATGTGCTTTGCTTTAGACAACTTCAACTATCAATCGCTGAAGTCATGTTCTGGTTTCCAAATCTTTTTTTTTCAAGTCGTTCTTGTTCATGGATTGGGGTAAATATCACATAGCAGTTTATCGGAATATTTGCATCAAATAGTTTTGGGAACTGTATTACATAATCGTAAGTACAGCAAACAGTCATAGATAACAATAAATACCTTTACAAATTTACTTAAAGGTAATTAACCTGCCAAAGTGGAAAAATGGTGTGGCATTTGTAAGATTCATTTAATTTCATTTAAAATTCAATCGTTAATTTCACAGGAGAAGAGAAAAAACAGCTACAATAAAGTTGCACTATAAATATTAACATGAAACACACATGCATTAAAAACAACAACAACAACAACAACAGCAGCAGCAGCGGCAGACTGTTCAGTCAACAACAACAACAACAAACAACAACAACAACAACAACAACAACAACAACAACAACAGCAGCAGCAACAACAACAACAACAACAACAACAACAGCAACAACAGCAGCAGCAGCAGCAGCAGCAACAACAACAAAACAACAACAACAACAACAACAACAGCAACAGCAACAGCAACAACAACAACAACAACGACAACAACAACAGCAACAACATCAACAACAGCAACAACTGCAACAACAGTAACAACAGCAACAGCAGCAACAGCAGCAGCAGCAGCAGCAGCAGCAACAACAACAGCAACAACAACAACAACAGGACATGCGTTCTGGCGTATTATTAGACTGGAAAGAAACGTGGTATAGCCGAATGCTGTTTCGGGGATCGACTGGCGATTTTATTTCGGCTTCTATAAGATGATGTTATTGATATTGTCTTCGCGCTTCCAATTTGACTGCGGCGGGATCGAAAGAATAATAATTTTGCTATTTATGGTGAGAACCCTTCTTGACGGATACACGGAGTCATCCGAACGTGCAGATGGTGTAATTAACTTTTAAGTAGTGTATGCATCGCCAACCCGATCGTTAACTAAATAACTCCAAAGGCAACCTTGAAATTGATGAACTGATCCAACAGTAATTGAGGTAGTTAATTGGTCATTCCTTGCGGTCGGTTGAATGCTTTCTTTGCGATAGCAATTAAGACCCAAAGTCCCATTGACAATTTTGTCATAAGCAGACGAAATCATGTTTCTGCCCAAAATTTTCAAAATGTTAATCACACTTCGGGTTTCTTCGTCTTGGTTCGTACACATTGTGGCGACAGGATATGCAAACTATGAGATAACAAAACAAAAATTGCAGAAGAATCATATGCAACTTAGCAATTATTATATGCGCACCTATTCACAGCAATATATATCTCAATTAATATAATTCTATGCTCACTAATTCACGGAAAAAAAGAAGAAAAAACATCAACAAACCAACAAAAATGACATTGCAAAAAAAAAACTTGCACGGTCTAGACAGACTGAGGTCATCCCTGGTTCGATTTTGTATACAAACCAATTGGCAAACGTATAACAATCCTTGATTCACCGGGTTACAAACATACTTTGGGCCCAAATGCTCTTGACAGACCAAGACGTCTGTTCAGTTTTAAATGCAAACCAAGTTCAAAATCGCTGAAATTAAGAAGTGGGAGGGGGTTAAGTAGATTATCAGTGTCGTTGACAGGTGCTGTACTGCAGGTTTTTTCTTTTACAGGAGCAGCTTATGCGGCCGCATTTCCCACAGTTTAAGCACTTGACTGACTCGGTAGACAGTGATCGGGAGGAGTGACATTTTGAGCATCAAGTGTGATAGCTCTTTGTTTTTGAAGCCAAGGTGTTGGCATATGGGTCGGATCTGAGACACCACCTTACATAAACCAGATATATTGTGAACAAGAACAAAATTCGGATTTTCGGGGTACACATTGGAGAGAGTAAGCCGAGTAGTAGGTTTGTTGAGCGGAGTGAGCTCAAGAAAAGAATCTGCGAGTCTCAGACCGTGATTGGTAGCGTCAGCGACTGCCGCTCAGTCGAGCGCAAATATTAATGGCTACTCGGCCACTGGAAATATACATCTTCAGGTGGAATGTGAGTTGCAAAAGCATCAATGTATCTTTGAATGGGGATATTGTCAGAAGCTTTGAAAGCAACCCCATTGTTCCTGGTAACACTGCTGAAAGGCTCGTTGCCATGAAAAGTGGTCTTTTCCTACCCCTGTTGAATCAATTGCTTGACTGGCCATGCCAGCCTAGCTGCAAATTGTAGCAGATATTTTGGAAAAATGAGCCCCAAATAAACAGCAAACAGAAAACACCAATCAAGGGGAGGCCGGTCTAGCCTAATAAATAAACAATAATCTAAAATCTAGTGAAAGAACTAGGACCATACGCGGTCTAAAAGCTAATAAATATCTACTTAATACTAGGACTACGGAGCACGATCGAACGTGGCACAAGAAGAAGAAGAAGAATAAGAAGAAGAAGAAGAAGAAGAGGAAGAAGAATAAGAAGAAGATGACAAAACTAAACAAATATTCCTTTTAAATCGATAATGACAATAATTCCACTCAATTTCACTCACCATTGTTAAGAACCGGACATGAACGAGTGCAGTTTTTATCTGCGCTTGACTTTGGCTACCTTGCGAAATGGTGGAAAACAACAAGGGTCATGACTATAGGTTGTTGGCTGCTGTGCTTTGTTCGCAACGTTTAGTTTTAATATTAATGGGATACTTGGAGTCATCTGAACGTGCAGATGGTGTCATAAAGTAATGGATGCATTGCCAACCCAGTCGTTACTAATAGTGTACTAATTTACTAATTAGCAGTACTAATTTGCTGCTTATAATTTCCCTTTCAATAAGCCGTTATTACTGTACGCCTACCCTATGTCATATCGTTCCATCGTCTTGTTGACATTGTGCTTACAGAATTACTTTTTTTTCTCTGAATAAAATGACACCTGGCGAAACGAATTTGCTGAGTCTTTGGGAATAACATATACTACTTAGCTATTATTTCGGAGTAATTTTGAAGGTTTTTTTTCATGTCTGCAAATGATGTAAGCTAAAAAACGGATATAGCTCAAGAGAACAACTGCTTTTTGATAAGATCAAATGTTGATTTAGTAAGACGTTGAGTTGTATTCAAAATTATTCCTCAATATCATACAATGAAAACTTTGAAGCTCAAAACGGTAGTAAAAGTGTTCATACACGCCTAGATCTCACATTTCTCGTCGGGGATAGATGGCATCATTCAAGGTATAACTTTTGACCTTAAGCCCATCTCAAACTTAAAGTCACCTCATTAAATTGCCCCAAATAAAGGTATTTAGGAACGCATTTGGAAACATGTACCGGTATGCAAAATAATTATCAACATTTTGTCGCAATGGGTCTTTCGGGAAGTATTATCTTATAATTATAGTATTACTTCATATTATTATTATCCAGCCAATACCCCTTTTCATAAACACCGGTTTAATAAGGCTTAGAAGGGAAATAGTTTACTCCTCTGCAAACAATTATGTATTTTTCCTCTTTTACCAGATGATACATGTTGCTGTCTTTTTTGGAGGTGTACCACGATGGAAAATGGGGTGCCATCTGTGATGACGATTGAAACAAGCTGGATTCTGCAGTGGTTTGCCACTACCTCGGTTACCAAAACGCTGATTTCAGTTCAGAAGAATTCGGTGCTGGATCGGGGAGGGGGGAATGCATTAGGAATGAGTCTACCTTAACAGCTGATCTCATGATTGTAGCCATTGGGAGAATGTAGGGGTTGTCTGCTCATCGGTTCTTATCGATCCAGAGGAAGCGGCTATCCCAGGTTGCGACATCTATATCCTCATATGACTATCGAAATTTGTCCCCCATGTGCGTTATACCAATGCATGATTCCTGAAAAGGTTTCTCGTGGATATCCTATCCCAACTTTTTAGACAATGGAATACGTAATAAGAAGTAGCAAATAAATACCGATTTTGTAGTTCGATATTTAAAAATAAGCACAATTTAATAACATATTTCAGTAATTGGACCTCGTATAGGATTTTATAAATTGGTTTAAAGTACCTGCTTAATTATGTCACACTGAAGGCAGAGGGTATAAATAAAATGCGAAATTATGTCACAACCTAAATGATCCAAACATTGTTTTAAATTGGTTCTGCTATCTTTATTAACACGATTAAACTTGTTTTTCTTTAACAATTTCGGTAATGCAAACACTTGATTACATGTACATTGTTTTTATAGTAAACGTTATCCGTTCAGTGATGAACCGCCTGTTTAAACACTTAAGCTTTGCGGTCGAATCGCAATATAGAGCGCCACCAAGAGGTTCCTCTGAAGCTGTTATTATCTTTAGCAGATGAAAGTTGGCCCTCACATCGACCAGACGGTGTGGTATGAGACATGGAAATTGGCGTCTTAAACCGTGTCAGATAGCACTCAATGATCAGTGTTGTATTTACAAGGCTAGGCAGTCCCAGACCAAGACCAAGACCTACCGTCCGAGGGGGAGACCAAGACCAGTCTCGACGACTACAACACTTCCAATGATCGCACCATGTCATCATACTAAACACATCAACAAAAGTAAGTCCCCCCCCTCAACAGTTCGTCATAACACCGTAAGGTAAAACATTTTACCAATACACCTAATTTAGAAATTATTCTATGACATGTTTTCTAAGTGTTGTTGAAAAATGAAAGATGTCCATGAATTCATGGCTGAATGAGCTCAAATGGAAGACAAAAACTGCCCTTCTCAAAAGTCACAAAGGTTTAAGAATGGCTTCTTATAAAAAATAATGGAAAAAAAAACACCTGTGGTTGAGTGCCGTTTAAAATACCCACCAAGTGAATATTACTGTAATGTGTAATCAATTCATGATCGTTCAGCCATGCAAATCCTCTTCTTTTCTCTTAGCACAGTGAGTTGTTAGGTAGTCAGTCCCATTCCTTGCCCCAATACACCTTGCAGGTAACAAGCATAGGCCTACTGAATTTGTTCGCGTTCTTAAATTAAAAATTTAGCATTATGCCCAGATTGTCTGATCAAGACAGGGCCATTGCCATTGGTCTTTCAGAGACTGATACCCCTGTGAAGCAGGTGGCTAGAAGAATGGAATGCCATCCCACAGCAGCATGTCACCAGACTGATCAACACCATGAGAAGACGGTACCAGGCGGTCATTGACAGGCGTGGTGGATACACGCGCCACTGACCTGCAGATTTGAAACCTTTGTGACTTTTGAGAAAGGCAGTTTTTGTCTTCCATTTGAGCTCATTCAGCCATGAATTCATGGACATCTTTCATTTTTCAACAACACTTAGGAACATGTCATAGCATAATTTCTAAATTAGTCGGAGGGTTTTTAGCAAATATATTGGCAGCATTATAACAACATTGGTAAAGAAAGAAAACAAGATAAGTTATTATATTGCATGTCGAGCTCACACAGATCGTTACAGCAATATTATTTAAAATAACTGCTAACATGTGCTCTGCTTCTTCAACAATGTTTTCAGTTTTCCTGACACGCAAATGAGAATAACGATGCACGTTACGCAGTAGGGTGCTTTCGATAATCCAAATAGATGCAGATACAGAATTTAAATTAGTGTTCAACTTTGATGATATTCTTGCGACCTTACTTCAAAAAGCAGGAGAACCATTCAGTGAAGATTGAGAGGTCTGGGTTTGTTTTGGCAGAAGAACCAGAGTGACATTTGCGGAAGTTGCCTGCTCCCTTCGAGATTAATGCTAGGGCGCTGACATAACTAAGCTATCTGTTGATGCATTTGAATAACATCCATTTTAAATGGTTAATCCCCTTGAATGTTCATGAGGTAAGGTGACCACTGGTGTTAGATTGCATTTTTGGTTAACTAAAAAAGAAAAACGATCTTGATACTTGTGGCTTAACTAGAACATAATTCTATGATAAAAAAGATTGTAGAAATAATCATTGACTAGGCTTGCCATCTGTTATGATACATTAAATGTGGTAATAAACACGAAATGTAAAATACTTACAACGAATAGTTGAAAGAAGTGCAAGGTGAATTAAAAGTAAGATTGAGAAATAGCCCCAAAAGAAAATTTGAGGGCGCACTTGCATTCTTTATGGGTTGCAACACACAAGCTCCCCATATCAATCATTTCTAATTAATACAAATTCAAAACCGCTCAACAAGTATTTAAAAGTCTCTCAGCCTCTTGAAAACAAACCAAATATATTTTCTGAACACTAAACTTTATTTTCCTATTCAATTTGTGGTAGGTAAGCCGTTTGGCTCATCCACAATAAAAGAAATTGCTGAACGACTAAACTAGCCACACTTTAACTTGGAAAAAATTACCCAACACTTTTTTTGCGAAATAGGGCAATTTTAGAGGGCTAGTGTACTCCAAATGCACCAAGGTGAAAATCAGCATCTCCAGGGGCACAATATTTGACCATTCTTTCAACAATCAACAAAAGCCAAGACCACAAAATCTCCCAGTTACAGAGCAGGTTGTGCGTTTACATTTTATTGATGAGGCATCGCGTCTGAGTTTATCTCTATTTAATTTGGTGTGCCCCTACAATATTAAACAACTCATATAAACGACACCTTTTCCGTCACGTTGTATCAGTGCAAATACTTTCACCAGTTATAACAACCAGTCAGAGCAAACTGCAGGGGACCTCGAGGGTCCTCCTTTAACGGATTGTGAAAAAGGAATCCGTAACGCGATTGTGAATCCTTATTAACGGATAGTGAATCCGTAAAAATGGATTGTGAATCCGTAATAACGGATTGTGAATCCGTGATAACGAATAGTGAATCCGTGACGGACAGTGAATCCGTGATAACGGATAGTGAATCAGTTATAACTAATTGTGAATCCATAATAACGTATTGTGGATCCGTTATAATGGATCGTGAATCCGTAATAAAGGATAGTGAAATCCGCAATAACGGATGGTAATCTGTAATATAACGGATATTGAATCCGTGAAAACGGATGGCGAATCCGTAACAACGGATTGTCTTCCGTAATAAAACATCAGCACAATATCAAACATCAACATAAGATAAAAGACGGCGTCATACTTATACAAAATAAATGTTGGCTGAAATTAGTTGTCCAAAGTAGGCCTAACAATATCACTACCGACATTTAGCTTTTCCCAACGAATTGCCTTTATTATTATACAACTATACAACATGCCACTGCAGTTGGGTAAATATAGAGGCACGGGAAGGAGGCCGGCCCTCTAATTAAAAAGGACGAGCATTCACTAAAATACTACTGCAAAAATCCATACGATGACGTCTAAATTATAAAATGATCTCCTTCACTTATATTAATTTTTATCCTCATATTAATTTTTATCCTCCAATCATTAGCACACAATACAATTAGTACAGCACCGTCACTTATGTGAAGGGCAAAAGGTCGAAACGAAGCTGGATACTTTACTTACATAAGCTTACAATATCCGATTCGACTCACCCTAAAAAAAAAACAATATTTATCTGATAAAAAGATGATTTAAAAACAAAACAACACTCAACGTGTTAATTTTTAACTATTTTTTAATATTGTTTACCTTTTTTTTTTAGTAATACATAGCATTTTTTCTTGAAGTTGTTCATAAAATTGTAAATCCATGCCGTTTTTCTCCATAACATATCTCTGGAGGAACAAAGTAAGAAACTGGTGCACTTTGAACAATATTTTCAACCGTTTTTTTATTTATCCCTTTTTGTTAGCAAAACAATTTGCCTCATTTTTGTACTCATAACTATTATTGCATCATAATATGGTTCGGGTGGTTATAATTATAAGTTTATGGATAAAGTTTTCCTCAAACCAAGCCGAAAAGAAGAGGGGATAGAATTTTCTATCCCTTGTTCCTCAAACTTAGCCGATTTGAGGAGGGGATAAAATTGTCTATCCCTTGTTCCCCAAATCCAGCAGCTAAGAGGAGGGGATAGAATTTCTATCCCTTGTTCCTCAAACCTAGCCGAAATGAGGAGGGGATAGAATTTTCTATCCCTTGTTCCTCAAACCTAGCCGAAAAGTGGAAGGAATAGATTTGTTAGATTTGTTTATCCTTTGCTGCTCAAACCAAGCGAAAAAAGAGGAGGGGATATATTTGTTTATCCCTTGGACCTCAAACATGAAAAAAATGTGCGTTATTTTGCTAACAATTAACTTGAATTTTTCAATTTTTTAAATGTTAGCCTAGAAAAATTAGATTGATTTGTAAAATCTGGAGCATGTTTTTCAAAATTTGGAGGAAAATAAGGTAAAAGAAAAAAGTGAAGCTTTAAAATCCTGTTTTGATTGCAATTATCGGAATATAATGACAATTGTAAGCTGTAAATTTGAAAATGAAAAAACGCAGTTAAATATGAACCTGTTACTCACAGAGAGCTCTAAGACATTATTCCTCTCAAGTAAACAGTATTCGGAGCATGGCCAGAGCCATACTCCTGCAAAAAAGAGAAAAATACCCAAGAAAAATAATTGTGCCCTCTCTTGCTCACTAACAACAAGATAAGCTTTCGTTTGTATAAACATTATTTTGAGAATCAACGCCCCAGAATGTGCTCGAGATTGACTCAATTTGCTTCAGACTCCCGTCAATCTTTTGCCAGACTGTACCAGTTGGATTTCCAGCCGACGTACCTACTCGATGGTAGATTTGGTCACTGGCATCGACAACAAAAATTACGTCACCTGAACTAACATACTTCAGTGAGATTCCCTCGGACGACACCTCAAGCCAGTCTAAGCCATCTGGGTTAGAGTCAGGGTCGCCGTACGTTTCCATTCGATAGGATAACGAATTATTGGGAGAGATCCCCCATACACCCCCGCTACCAATTGAGATCTGTTTACGGGCCCCTATAACCCATATCCAGTTATTACTGCCAGTAATTTGATTAACATTTGCATACTTAAGATGGTAGATATGATCATGTAAATTGACGCCCCATACGTGCCCCTTTTGGCTCACACTGACGTGCTTCAACGACCCTGCGACCAGGATCCACTCAGTAATATCGGGATTACTAACAGAAACCTTACCATAAACAATTTCATCGCCGAGTTTCGTGCCCCACACTACGTTCATACCTACATCTAGTTGTTTTAATTTCCCTGGAATTTGTCTCAAGGAGCATCCACACATTTTCCTGTAGTAAATACGGTTGTGATCATCGACGCCCCATACCCCAGCCTCGCCGATTGACACGTGCTTCATTGATCCGGGAACTTGGTGCGGGGGATCATCCCATGCTGAAAATAAACAGATAATGTCTCGTACTTAAAATAGACACTCAGAAGCAACCTGCTTAAACGTAATAAATCAAATTAGTAATACATTTACTAGTGCTCCAAAGCGCAAATTAATTCGAATTAAACTAAGGCTTTGGAATTTTGAGAAGTTTTCATATGCAAAGATTGAATAAGAAAACATGAGTTTATTGTGTATAAACTAATGACATTTTGTTGTTTGTTTTTTTGTTGAGATAAACGTTTACCTTGTGATGTGTTTGTGATTAGTTTAGTTTAGTTTTAGTTTGGTGTATTTCCGTACATCAATCAAATTACAATGTTTACATAGGGTATAGAGTTTTAAAGAAGTAAAAGTATGGAGGTGTCTTATAGAAAGCCGAGGCTTATACGAGACCAGGCACCTGGGTAATGCAATGCAATAATTGCTACAATTAAACAATATTTATAACAGAAACATGTACCTTGCGTCTTGTTGGATTACTGAAGGGAATCGTACAATATAACATGATGAATGTGATAAATGTAATAAATGTGGCGTTTTACTGAACATAAATAATTTATAATTTATAGTGGCGTCAGTTTATCAGACAATCGTTATAAAAAGGCTTGCCGCACAGTATCCAAACGTACGGGAAAGTATACAGAGCTTAATACACATCGGTGTAAGGGTAAAAACAAAATTATACCCCAACGTAGTTCTCTATTTGTTGTAACACAATTCATTTTTTTTAATGCAATCTATATTCATACCGTGCTTATCTATCTTGCAATCTGGACCAGTCTTCACCTCGTAGGGCTTTAGTTGAGGCTTCATGTTCACTTCACCCAGACGAAACTCGGTGCATTCACACGGTCTCTGCTCGGCTAGTGACCAACCGTACCGCTTGCCATTAGCTCCATTTGGTTCCTGACCCACGTAGCACACACATCCATAAACTGATATGAACCAACAATAAAATGAGTTAGTGTCTCTTTGGCAATTAAGTGTCAATTCTTTTTTTCAAATTGCTTTCTTGTTGTACCATCCTATAAACAATTTCCGAAATATGACACGGCAGCAGATAACAAGTTCTTGTAAAGGCTGCTACAAAATACTGGTATAATGTGGTTACGAGGTAACGAATTCCAATGACTAGTAGCATAGTGTAAGATTTCCTTGAAGGATTTTGATTTTTTTTTTTCAAAGTGATTATCACACATTAGTGTAAGAAAGGATAAGGATAAACCCAAGATACAATTCTTCTAGGACGAGTTTTTTTTACATCAATCAAAAGTTAATACGAAGTGTTGATGCAGTCTTATTAACAATTAACAATGCGAACAAAGGTTTTTCAATAAGGCCGTGTCCGAATTGGCGGCTTCGGCTAAGACTACGGCTAGATTTCAGCGTTATCGTGTGTTAAGCGACACCCTTGGCAACAGCCGTAGCCGTAGCCGTAGCTGCCGAATCGGATATAGCCTAAGAAACTAGGTTGGATTAATGTCACGTCTGTGCGGCCCCTAAATGCAGCCCGACCCCTAAATGTCGCCCCGACCAAATGTAGCCCCAAACCTGTACCTAAATGTCGCCCGACCTAAATGTAGCCCCAAACCTGTACCTAAATGTCGCCCCAACCTAAGTGTAGCCCCAAACATGTACCTAAATGTCGCCCGACCTAAATGTAGCCCCAAACATGTACCTAAATGTCGCCCCGACCTAACTCATGATTGTAATTAAAGCTAAAATGAATGTTAAGGCGAGTTGTTTGACTCGTTCCAAGCAAAAATATGTAAAACTAGACTTAAATTTTTGGACGACATTTAGGTACAGGTTTGGGGATACATTTAGGTCAAGCGACATTTAGGGCTCGGGCTACATTTAGGGGCCGCACACACGTCAGATTTACCTTCTATGGCAGCTGTTGAGACGAGTAAGAGAAAAATAATGGGTTGAAACAGAGCCATGTCCGAGTCCATCACAGTGTTTGCTGAACCCAGGATTAACCACTGCGTCACCAAAGAAACGCCTTAATTAAGCCAGTACCAGCTGCAACCTCTCTACGTAACCTTGTTTGTTTCACTATATAATAGTTGTTGGCAAATTGTGTTAGACCAATCAAGGACTGACACCGGTGTGCTAAATCCAAGTAATTACAGCCATCAAGAGAGAGAGAGAGAGAGAGAGAGAGAGAGAGAGAGAGAGAGAGAGAGAGAGAGAGAGAGAGAGAGAGAGAGAGAGAGAGAGAGAGAGAGAGAGAGAGAGAGAGAGAGTGGAGAAAAAAGAAAAAAAAACCGCGTTGTTCAGATTCATCAGAAACACTTTGTTTGCAGCTCATGATTCACGGGAGAGATTATAGCCGTTGAAAGGTTGTTTTGAGCAATCGTGACTATCAGTCGCTGAAGTGACGTTCTAGTTTTATTCCCAACAATTTGAGCTCTCTAGGAAGAAGATAAAACAAATAATCATTAACCCCAAATCTTAAATTCTATGTTTTGTTTCATGTCTTTTAGTATTTACATTAACATCAAATCGGGATGCGTATTTTAATTGTTGTGTCAAGCAGTTTCGATCAGGTGCAACAAACTAATAAGCATGTTATGGACAAAGATAACACACTCTGAAACGTTTACAATGGTATCCTGGCTAAGGGAGATCATGCAGTGCATGTTTATGTCAATAAAAACTTACTTCCTTAGAAGTACAGTAGCTTTCGATAGTATAAAGCATTTTTAGAAATATTTCATTTCGAAGTAATGTGGTTATGGAAAAAGATATCAGTTTTCATCCCAAAAATTTGAATCTGAGAAACGTTACTGTCACATTATAGTTTACCAGAATGTGTATTCCAATGACAGATTATTCTTCCTGCGTGGACGTATTCGCTCCGGATTTTCAGCGATATCTCAAAAAACGCGACCACCTTTTGAAATGAAATTTTCACTGGTTAGTTTTTATTATATCTACATTTAGATAAGATTAAAACAATCGAACATGTAGTTGTAGATATACCATAAACTAACCTGTGAAAATATCATTTCAAAAGGTGGTAGCGTTTTTGAGATATTGCCGAAAATCTGGAGCGGTTATGTGAGAAGTGTTTCTGACAGAAATACTTCTAGATTCAGATTTGTTTGCATAAAAACTGATATAATTTTCTATAACCACATTACTTAAATGTTAAATGTTTCTCAAAATGCTTTATACTCTCAGAAGCTGCTGTACCTCTTACCAAGTAAGTCTGTATTGCCTTTAATTTTATGAGTAATTTCCAAACGTAAACACACCCTAATGTAATGTTTATTACTGTGCCACGTTTTAGTTATTGAGAGATTTGTTGAAAAAAAATGGGATTCTTACTTCCGGCTTCGATTGGAAGTAAAGGTCACATGGGTTCACACCCTGTGTAAGATAGTTTGCAAAATTTCAAGAGCTTTAACATGGTGCAAAGATCGTGTGTGTAACAATAATTATGGTTATCCAGATATGAATTTTTGAAATATTAAATGTTGGTTAAATGTATTGACTTCATCAATCACATTATCATCCCGAAAACAAATTGCGGTTTCATCTTCACACTAATGTATAAGTACATGGTAAGCTTAGTCTGTAGGAGCTTCACTTTTTCGGAGAAGGTTCAGTGAGAAGAAAGAAGACGCAGGCACAAACAAAGCCTAAAAACAATATGTTTTGCACGTTTTCCGAACGCTGAAATAGAAACGAACAATAGGTGTTTCGCGCTGCTGAACAAACGCCAATTTATTTAAAGGCTCTGAACACGTTTGGTATTTGTCAAAGACCAGTGTTCTCACTTTTTGTATCCCAACATATGCATAAAATAACAAGCCTGTGAAAATTTGGGCTCAACAGGTCATCGAAGTTGCAAAAAAAATGATGAAAGAAAAAGTACCGTTGTTGTACAAACTTGTGTGCTTTCAGAAAGGAATAAAAACTTCATGCAAGAAGTTTTTTTTATTATTTTAGTGAGAAATTACCTCTTTCTCAAAAACTACGTTACTTCAGAGGGAGTCGTTTCTCACAATGTTTTATATGCTAATATATATTTTGAGTAATTACCAAACGTGTACAGTGCCTTTAACACTTTTCTGAAATGGCCATAAACCTCAGGTGCAGACGAGGCTGGAGAGTGGTTTTTGTAACCACCCCTTTTAGCTAATTATCGGTTAAAACATTAATCTTCCGCAGGCTCCTAATTGGAGAGTGGTTTGTGACCACCCATTTAGCTAATATTAGCGGTTAAAAGATTAATCTTCTGCAGGTTCCTAAATTGAGAGTGGTTTGTGACCACCCCTTTTAGCTAATTAGCGGTTAAAAGATTAGTATTCCGCAGGTTCAGCCACAGCCTTTTAACATGGGAGCCCGAGTTAGACGCGTATGGTATGACTGAAAAACCAGCCCCTCCAGCCCCTCCATGTTTGTGAACAAAAATACAGCCCAATGTGCTTGCACACTGGTTGCGACTGGCTCTGTGATGGCATGTGATCAGTCATACTTGCATTGATGGCAATACTTGACAGTCTCCAGGTTAGATTGACCAATAAATACAGTGGATTTCGTTCGAAATATTTGTGATAACATTTATTTCACGAAATATTGAGTTTGAAGTCAATGTAATTTAAACTTGTCCCCGTATGGTACTGTCAAATTAGATGACTTCATCATTAGTAATATTTATTTAAAAAAACCAATCACGAACGAACGTAACTCCTTGTTGTGAATGTATGTCCAATTTCATTTCACACTGATCGCAGAGCTAAACTTGAGTTTTCATCAATCAATGTAATTCAATTTCCGGTTTGACACGGAAGACAAGGTCAAAATGGAGTCATGTTTACGAAATATTTCTTCAAATCAGTTTTCAAAGACATTTCCGATGAGGGGTAGATCAGATTGCAAAAAACTCATTGTGTAGTAACATGAAATATTATGATGTTTTAAAATAGTGAACTTTGAGATATCGTAATTTGTCATCATTATGTCACTGTTTAAATGCCGTCTTTGGTTTTAGGTTCACCTTATGCCAACTTTCAAGGTTCAATTTTAATTTCAATACCGACATTAAGTTATCTTTTGGAGAAGAGCTTGATGGACGAAGAAAGTTGTTCCATACTTTTTTTAAAGTGTACCTTGACGGCGCTGTTGCCTTTCCTTGACAACAGTCTGTGAGGTGCTTTTAAAAATCGTGCGAAAGCGGCCCCTTCTCACGACAACTTGCGTTGTATAGAACAATTTATTTGTGCATTTTTGATCTCATAATTGTTGTTCTTCTTTTTGTTCTTCTTTTTAAAAATGTATTTATTAATTGTTGTTAAATAAATGTCACTCACTAATGTAAAACATAAACAACTTACTAATCGCTGCGTAAAGGTTTTTGTTTGCTATTAGCATATACCGATTTATTGTTGAACATCAACAGTTAACTGCCCAAATTATTTCATATCACAGTCTGACTTACCTTCCGAATTGATGGAAACCAGCGATGGTCCATGTGGCCGTGACATTGTATGGAGAGTCAAAATGTAGTCAATTCTATATACATCCAGCTTTTTTGTTTCGATCGAATCTGCTCCCGTGGACTTCTAGGGTGCGTGTCAGACTCCGAGTGAGCTAGTGGCTGCCGCAGCGTTTTTGGTTATATACGGTGTGTAATGTATTCATACATATGTTAATGAGCACATATTGAGCATGCGTACTGCATAGCTTATAATAAAACACCCGTGATACTGGCAAGTATACGTGTCACACATGTTCGTTCATTCGTCCAGAACATCACACGGTCCACTGCACCCGACCTGTACAGTCACGCGCCAAGCCTAATTTGTAAAACCACCACTATTTCTATAAAATATAAATTGCAGCAGGCCTTCGCCACTTAACAGGGATTGCCGATATTGTATAATATTGCGCCTTGAGGCTATTGACGTCAACTCTAAAACGGACCTACATTGCTTAAATTTTCGCTATTTTTGCTCATGGTTATGCACACTGGATTTAAAAGATACAAACAGTCGCTCAATAAAATTGAGTAGATTTCGAGAGGATAAAGAGACTTTTAAACCACATTGCTAGAGTTTATATACAATGATGCTATAATCCAAGTAGCCTAAATGTTAATATGAAAACGATACCCACATTGCAAAATAAGCACTCCATGTTTATGAATATCTAAAAACTCCATTGACCGTAAAGGCAAAACAAAGCATCTTCTGTTACGTATGATGATCGCCGATCTCAACCACGGAGGTGCTTTGTTACGTACACTTCACTTGCGTTTTACCCGCCATGTTGTTCTTGCAACTGCACGATCAACAAAATTATTCCCTGACCCCACGTCAATAGCAAACCTTGAGTATACGGTTTGGCTTGTGTGGTCTACAGGTAGTCACAGAGTTGGCAAATAAGGGACAACGAGCTATTAATTTTGAAGGCAAGGTGTTTATTGTACTGTAAAATATCCCCCTATAAGAATTACAATAATTTGGGAAAAACTGTATACTGCGAAATAAAAACACTAAACTTTATTGTAACAAAGGTACCGTATACATGTACTGTCAAAATAACAGGTCCAGTTACTGTTACTGTGTGTTGTAAGACCAATTAAGTAGAATAGTTATGACGATACAATAAAGTTATTTACAATCTTCATTCGAGTTGCTGCTCATTATGTCAAGGCAGCCTTTTGTCAGCCCTTTTTAATGGTGGATCAAAGGATTCAAGTTCGCCCATTCTGGTGGAGAGTACAGTGTCAATGGTCATGCTAGACCCATTAATCAATTATTTACAACCTGCATTAGCACCTCGTTTCAGACGTACGCAATCTACTAAGAGCGCCACCAACGGTTGGACATAAAGACACCCCATGAGGATAAAAGCGACGTCATAATTTCCAATCGTGTCGTGTATCAAACCTAGTGTAAAAAAAGAGAGAAACAAAATATTTGTTTTTTGTAATGTTATATCATGCAATTCATTAAGGTGTTCCTTTTGTTGGTTTTGTTGTTGTTTTTTAGTATCGTACTCTATTAATTATATTTATTTTCATTCTGTATGTCTTCTTTTAAATCTGAAAATATATATATAACTTTTCATTGTTCACTTTTGTTATTACATATGGCAACTTTTCTTGAAGTTGTCAAAAATGTTAAAATCGTCCTGTTTTTCTCCATGAAATATTATTACTGCAAGAAGAATTTAAGAAATCGGTGCATTTTTTTACAATACTAATAAACGTCTTTTAAATTACCCCCTTTTGCTAGCGAAACAATTTGCCAAGTTGTATACTCTGAATTATTATCGGATCATAATATTCAAGCCGTTTAATGACAATGTAGGCTATGCTTCATTATTGGAAAGCTTACAAAATGAGTCTGTTTGTGGATCGCGTGCTAATAATTCCAGCAGACGGAGAGGAGAGGATAGTTCTTTTTTTAATTCTTTGTTCCTCAAACCCAGCCAGCGAAAAGGAGGCAAAACTTTTTATCCAATATTCCTCAAAACCAGCCCGTAAAGAGGAGTGAAAATAAAGTTGTTTTATCCCTCGTTCTTCAATTTAATTGTCTTCTTGTGAAATGTTGTCGGTGTTTATTTTATTCACAACAAAATAATGAAAATGTGCATTTTATTACACACAAATAGCTGAAATTTATTCATCTTTAAATTGTTAGCCTTGCAAAATTAGATTTATTGGTATGCTTTCCAAAATGTTTTAAAATCTGTTTGAGAAACTCTACTCCCAAACGACATCAAGCAAATTCGGTAAACAGTAATTTTGCAAGCCTAACAAAAGTCAATATTACCAGTTTTTGTAAGTGACAATTCTGTACTGCAGCTGCAGTACACGTATTGACCATGTGGGATTCGTTTTGCTCCTTGCCCCCGGGGATTAGTTTCACTTGCGGCAGAACCAACAGGGGGCGCTGTTTGCGAGAGATTTCGTCATAAAAAAAAAGATTTGAATAATGCATACATGTTTTAGCTGTTGCGCGCTGTCAGCATCGCTAGCTCTATCTTCGCAAGGCAGTGTCGCGTGTCGTTGGTGGCTGATCAGGCGTTCGTCTAAGTGAAAAATTGACCTGTGCGTGATTCAGCAAAATGTTTGTTTGTTTCTTTGTTTGTTGGGGTGTTGGGGGTGTTTGTTGGGGTGTTTGTTTGTTTGTCTTTTGGGTTGTTGGGTGTTTGTTTGTTTGTTTGTTGGGGTTGTTGGGGTGTTAGTTTGTTTGTTTGTTGGGGTGTTTGTTTGGTTGTTTGTTTACTTTTTGCATACTAGGCCTTCATGCGATGTGCATAAATGCCACAATACAAAGCGTTCATGACGTAAGGTTTCAGGTCAGTATATTTGTTCTTATTAATTTGTTTGGGCTCCTTATCAAGCATGCACACAGTCATTGATTTTTCCGCTATGGGAATTTTGTCGTCCAAACCTGCCACTCCACGTAATTTGTTGTAGGCTACATAACTGAAAAGCAACGCTCTGACTCCTTATAAGAATATACAGAAGACAACAAAATTCTACATCACACTGATATAAAATATTGGATCATTTATGAAATAATTTTTTTTTTTAGGATATTGATTGCTGTTTTAGCAGAATTTATCACTGAGAAACTGAGAACTGAGTCTCTTTAACTCACCATAAAAACAAACTTTGCCACCGTGTGACCTTTTTTTTTTAACACAGGTGTTGTCAGACTGGTTCTGGTATTACTACCCAGCAAAAACGTAACGTCATAGCAACGTTACCGGAAAGTTGCATTTTGGTTACGTTAATTCCCAACTAAAACACAACTAACCTGCAACGTTGCCAAAAGGTTGCAGTTTGGTCTTGTTACTTAATTACATAATTACAACGTTATAACAACGTTAAATTTTAACCTTCGTCTAAAAAACGTCTTGGAAATATTATTTGCAACGTTGTCTGAAGGTTGTGGTTCTGTCACGTTACTCGGTAACGCAGATACAACGTTGTCCAACGTTGTATTTTGACGTTATTAACAAACGTTGGGTGGATGTTCTTTCAGAACGTGACATGAGGGTTGTGGTTTTGTCATGTTACTTAACAACATAAATACAACGTTATGACTAACGTCTTAGTAAAGTCGTGTTAACTTTTGTTGGCAACGTTGCTTGAATGTTGTAGTTTTGTCAGGTTACTTGGGAACGTTAAAAACACATATGCAAATATGTAGATTGGTTTAGAAGTTGTAAAATACCTACCAAATATTTGCAAAATTTATGAGCTACTCATTTGTTCATTTATTTGTCTTAAACTATCAGAGGATTTAGTGATAAATTAAATGTAGTAACTAAACATGTAGTTTTACTTTCAAAAATGTTAAAATGGAAACACTTTAAAAACAATATACACCCATGACTGTCAAAGTCAGCAACTTGGTATATAGTACATGCTGTACACTGTATAGTATAGAGGTGCAGTGTAGTCGGGCAACCGCAACGTGTAGTATAGGGGCCTATTGGTAAGTTTGTATTGTTGAAAGTAATTCATCGATTATGTTGATACATCAATAACTAATATTCAAGAAACTATTACATAATATAAACGAGCAATTTAAATCATTTGAAATACGTCACATTTACGTCATGAAAACACTTTTTTTGAGTGCAGTTTTTATGTTGTCACGACGTTAAAAAAAACCGTTCTCTGAACATTCGAATAACGCCCTAGCGACGTTGGGTGGACGTTATTTTGTTTGCTAAGAAAAGCGTCTGTCATCATCAGCGCCTCGCGATCGGGAAGCAACTAGCGACGCTTAAAGCGCGCAATAGCTAGAACATGCATTATTCATATCTCCTTTATGACGAAATCCCTCACAAACACCGCCCCCTGTTGGTTCTGCCGCAACTGAGCTGGAAAAAAGTCGTGCTCCGGGGCAATGTAAAAGCATAGAGCAAGGGTAAAATTCTAATAAGTTGAATTACCTGGGATGAATCCGGCAAAGAAGGTAAAAATTCCGTTTACCAACTCCATCCAACTGAATGCAGAAACAAGAAACTCAGTTCCAATTAACTCTCTGGTGTAGACGTCCATCAATGAATTTAATGCACCATTGAAACTGACAAAAATAACGACATTTCCCAGAACCAACCAGTAAGAGCTCATCCACGGATCAGTGATTAAGCAAATTGCAGAACTTGTTGCAAGTATGGCCAATACAGGTCGCAACTTCAAAACATCTCTATCTACGAGAAGCCCGACAGTGATCTTAGCTACCAGTTTCCCTACACCTGCAACTGTTGAAAATACAATGGCGTCATATCCAGTGAAACCTTTCATTATTACGTGATCTACGAAGTATATAAACCACAAGGTATCGCTCAAGTTAATGGCAACATAGAGTGCTGTTGCTATCCAAAACGACAACTGGAAACAAATGGAGAAACCAAACTTACTCTTTGCAGACGTTAAAGTTTCTTTCAAAGTTTTCTTACGTGGCTTTTCATGTTCTTTAGCAAGACCCTGCTCGTCAGATGAGACAGGGTGATACCAATCCCGATTGCAATTTTCGGTAGATGGTTGTCGTAAAAGGGCGCCACATACGACAAGATGTAAGCTAATCCCTCCCGACAACAGGAACGCACCTCTCCATCCATAAGTATCAAGAAATAATTGTATCAGAGGAGCAACTGCGATTAGTCCAAGCGACGAACCAGCTTGTGCAATACCATTTGCTGTTGCGTAGTGGCTCTCGAAACTCACCGCTATCTGAGCCCGTGTCAGAATGCTTGAAACACCTATGCCGACTCCTTTTACCAGAGAGAGAAATGGTGTTAAGTTTATCAGATTAGTTGTAAATTTGTTGAAGATCACGAACAAAAAGCTTTTAAAGAAATAGTAAGTATGGATAATATAATTATTTTCAAGCTACAAGCTGACTGATTTAAGTTAAACAGTCATAATTTTCCAGAGAATAATATTATATTTTCATCTAAAAACAGGAAATGTATATAAGCCTACACTCTTAAAGTGCGAGATTTAAAACGTTAATCTATTATGGGATTTATAAAAAAATTAATCTAAACTATTAAAAATTAATCTTAAAAGATTTTAAAAAGCTAAAATTAACCATCAATTCGAAAACGAGTTTTAATCCCCCGACTGATTTAAAAAGGACGCTACAATTATCGACAAAGGACCAATCCGGTGATTGGCTTGCATCACGTGATGAGCATTTCGGGGAGCGGGATTTTCAACTTGACATCCGCCATCTTGTTTTACGAAGGGCGATCGTCCTTTTGTTCTAACGTTGCTTTAAGTTGCATATTATTTGAAGATGGAGGATCAATTGCTCCTGTTTTTAAACACAACGCTTGGTGACAGGACAGCCACCGTTCTTGAAATTTTTCAAGGTAAGTAAATCTAGTTTTTATGTAGAAAAACGGTATGTTTTAGGCCGTTAAAAAGTTTCTTGACTAGCGTCGAGGCCTCGACTACAGTACCGTGATAGTACACATAGTACACACACAGTCAGGCTGTTTTAAAAAAAGGCGTGATTAAAAAATGTATTTGTTCTTTGCCCAGCTGCAAATCTGCAATATTACTGCACTGGCTTGCAGATTAAGACATCTAATACGATTCAGTGAATGTTTAACTTCTCCAATTACTTACTAATTTCTTATCACTTATTGGCGTATTGCCATAGTAATTAGTCAAAGATAGGCCTAGTGTCGTCGTAAAACAACAAAAGTGAGATGATAATCACCAGTTTAGTCACACACACTCTACGCCCGTGTGTTTTACGTATACGCGCATCGCTTGATCACGCACACACGGTATACACGTACTGATGACAGTGTGTGTACTGTAGTTCTTCATCGAAAAACAAGTTGACATGTACATTACACACATTTCTGGTTCTTCATTGAAAATGTAATACATTGTATCTTTAACTTACAAGATATACTTTAGACATAAATAACTCAACATCTAGCTGATGTGGCTACTGTATTAACTAGACGAGTACGTCCAACGCCAGCGCTATGCCTAACTTGCTTAACACGCTAATTATAGGGGGGGGGGGGCTAGATTAAATACCCAATTTTCTAATTTCCACAAAAAGCAAGAACAGATACACAACATTATCATGTCAATTTTGTTTTCCTTCATTCATAACAATGGTTTATTCCGTGCATCGCAGACGAAAGCTGAACTGAAAATGATTTGCAGAAACAATGATGTACAGTAAAAAAAAAATAGACACAGAACTTGGTCGTTTACTCGGTCGTGAAACGACCGCTAGAGAACAAAACAATAACATGATTTTAGCAAGTTTGTAAACAGCAAGGTCCAATTTCATAAAGCTGTAAAGCAACAAAAATCTGTTTAGCAACAAAAATCTGCTTAGCAAAAAATTGCAAGATGCAAAATTCATGCAAAATTCATCAAAACATTTCCTTACGACCAGAACAATACTTCCTCCCATTTAATAACAGCAACTTTCAAACCTTGTCAAAATAAATCTCTATATTTGAATTACATCTGTTTGTTTTCTTTAAAAAACAGGCGGGGACACATATCGAACATGCAGTTGACAGCATCAAAGCGAAAGGGATAAGGCAGCCAGTAATAATCTCCCTGGGGCCAGAAAAGAAGCCGAATCAGTTTTTCTTGTGCGTGGACTCTTTTCCTATCAGTGGCGGTTCGACAGTGGTGGAAGCATTTGATAAGTTGTTCAAAACTTTCTATGTGTTCGGGTTGGACTACCCAAAAGTTTTGAACAGCTTTTTTGAATTCTTTGCCGCTTTCATCTATGGAGTGATGCCTCCCTCCAGGGTAAAGCCTCTGGTTCGATCTTTCGCAACCGCTGTTAAATCTGTTTAAAGGGAAAGTATACTTTTGGTTTTTGGGAGTGTTCCATTGTGTTAATCCTATATAAGTTACGAGGTAAAAATAAAAATTAAATGTGCACATTTCAGTTAAAAAAGGTGTTCTAGTGTTTAAAAAAATACCGCTAAAAATCTGGAGCGGTTATCTATGACTATTTGCTGGTTGTGTAATCTGAGTTCCCATGTCTGCACTTGTGTAGGACTGGTAATAATACTTCTGCTCGGGTTGTACTGACTGCAACACTGTCTGGACTGGTCGTTTGCTGTGGGCCTAAAAACTGGTGGTGAAACTGTTTACACTGGATTCCATTCCCTGTGCACTATCCTCTTCTTGAACATGTAAACACATGGCCCTTTCCTGGCTTTCGAGGCAGCTGAAGCAGACATGGTTCTCTTTAACAATGTTGAATCCGTTGTCTAAACTTATCCTCTTAAGCTTGATACACGTCGCAAGTGTACGATCCATCGGAAAGTCAAAACTATTGGTGTTTTTTTCTCATTCTTAATTCAATCTTTCGCACTTACAAAAACAGTTAACAATCTAAAAAATGTACCTCTTGTAATTGACGTACTATGTGAAGGTTTATCTGTGAAACTTTGTGCATTGTATTTATTTACTTGACAATAAAGTTAAAAAATTGGTCGAGAATTTCGATTGGCTGTTTCCGATTATTTTTATTTATAGGTAAATCTGCTGGTCCATAATTGGGTGTTTATATTTTAATCCCAAGGAAAGTTTATAAATAAATCCAAACAGACTAGGTTTTAATTATCAAAGGGTAAAGGTTAAATCTGTAAAGTTTGAAACATTTTAATCCACTGGGATTAATTTAATTAATCCTCCAAAGACTAATTTTTATAAAACTTTTGAAAGATTCATTTTAAATCCACGCAGATTGGTCCCTAACCACACTCCTTGAAAGATTTAAAATTTAATCCTGTGGATTTAAATTTAAATCCTTGTAATTTAGAGTGTAGGAGTCTTTTGTGAACACTTGACAGCAGACTTTGCACCAAATAAGTTAACTGTTCTCGGAATATTGTACAATCTAAAAGAACTACGTAAACAAAAAAGATAAGAACCACTGAAAAGGAAAGGAAAGCAACCTGGCATGTCTGCCACTGCCTGTCGTTTTAAAGTTTCGTTTCCATGGAAACGTTAAAGTTATTTGTTTAATTTTCTGTTTTCGATTGCCGCAATTGAAACAAGTAGGCTATGTGAACGTTCACGAAATATTTGTCCAAAAAAACCCAACGTTCTTGTAATTCATAACAGTGACAACTAAACTTCATATCATGGCTTGAAGTTTGTTTTGTGTACAGTGTGCAAGCAAACCCCCATCCTTTCAGAGAGTGCTATTCCATTGCATTTTACATTATAGGATCAACTTCGAAAATACCACTTCAGCTAATATACTACATGGTTTTTCATAAGTAATCTATTGAAATACTAACCAAACTCAAAATTTAGATTATTTAGCTTTTTAAAATGTAATTAAAGGGATTGTATACGTTTGGTAATTGGAACCCACTGTTTGTTTCAATCCTAGTAGATATTTACCATAAAATTAACCTGTGAAAATTTCATTTCAAAAGGTGGTAGCGTTTTTGAGATGTTGCCGAAAATCTACCATGTTTTTACCATGCTTCACTTTTCATGGTTTGTAAACCACGTTTTATGGTGCTGCAATGTTCGTGGTTTATATACCATGATTTGTAAACCATGGTTTGAAAATGCTTAAATTTTCATAGTTGTTAAACCTTGTTTTGAACGTGCTAAAATTTTCATGATTTATAAACCATGATTTGTAGACCATGTTTTATAATTCTACATTTTTTATGGTTTATAAACCATGTTTTGCAAATAATTCAATCTTCATGGTTTACAAAACATGTCAAAATACGCTAAACAATCAATTGACAAACCCATATATGTGTGTTATAATAAGAACATGTATAAGAATTTGTATCTGGAGATTAGTGACTTCTTTGTAATTGACATCTGGCCAAACCAATGAGAACCGCCCGTATTGAGCCTCGATTCATTTTCAATCCTTAATACTCATCTTTAAATCTTCAAGGAATAGGTTTATTACTGGACAGGGATGATATCAAAATTATTACCAAATCCAAGCGCCAATAGTAGAGTAATCTGAGCGATACCAGAAGTGAAGGACGATACAATCAGAGAACCGCCAACCATAAAACCGCTCACCACGACAACAGTCCTCGTACCAATTATGGAACTCAAAGGTGCAGCAAAGATTCCTGTATTAAGAACATCAACTTCTAACTAACTGTTGAAATCTCTGCGATGGGTGATGAGTTGTTTCAAATTGTAATTTTGAACATAGGCTACTCATCGTTTTGCGCCACTAACACCCCTAATTAACCCTCCCGTTTATTTTTTAATTATGTTGTTGTTAAACAATAGTTGACTACTTTCTGTGTGCAATACATTTTTGAATTTTGTTCCCAAAACTATTTTTAAATAAGAAGCAGTTTTGAAGCATATTTCGAAAGCGATGTTTAAACTTATTTCATTTCAGTTTATTTCATTTTATATATTTATTCTTCATTCATTTGTTTTCCCTTCAGTCGGACAAACCAATGCTAGACATAGGCCTAAAGGAAATCCGAATTTTGTAAAGTCATCAAATGACCGTTGGTGACCACCATCTGATCATTGGCCAATGTACGATGATTCCTAGATAGGCCAGGTGTCAAGGTTTAATTTGAACAAGTTTGTTGGCGTGTGTGAACACCGAACTCAAGCTCTGGTGTTTCTGATCAGCAGAGTATGGGTTCGAATCCCAGTCGTGACACTTGTGTCCTTAAGCAAGCCACTTAACCACCTGCTTCGTCCTTCGGATGGGACGTAAAGCCGTTGGTCCCGTATGTTGTGTAATGCACGTAAAAGAACCCAGTGCACTTATCGTAAAGAGAAGGGGTTCGCCCCGGTGTTCCTGGTTTGATTGGCAGCATATATTGCGCCACAGCAGCACCTTGTAAACCATTGCATGGTGCTATAAATGAATAGGCCTCATACTTTCAAACGTAGCTCCACATACCTTGCAGGGAAAACAAATTGTAGTCAGACAATAATTGTGCGCTTAGAAACATCCGTGTTAAGCGCCTAATAAATGTTGTGTATTATTATTATTATTAAAAGTTTGCTTAAAAGCGGCCGAATAGTTTAGGAGTTGGCTTTTTTCATTATGATCACGTAATCGTTTGACCAAGAGAAATAAAGAAAGAAGGGGGAGAAAGATAGAGAAAAGGGAAAGAATGGGAGAAAGAGTTTCTGCATTACAGTATAAAATGTTCACCTGATAAGTTGATTATGACTACGACTATAGATATCATCCATCCGATAAACCAAGTCTGAGCTGCAAACTGCTCCTTAAAAGTCGGTAACATGAATCCAAGACCCTTTACCAATCCTGACCAAAGCATCCAATCACAAAACAGACACAATACTGCACACCGGCCTAAACGTGTTTGTCCATTTGCCATGATGTGGCAGTCTCCCTTGACAAAATTGTACAATACGAAGCACAGCAAGCAGTGTGATCCAACATGGCGGCTATGCTCTGAATTATTGTTCAACGCTTCATCAACTATGGATACTACAAATTCAATATAGTGTGTTTTTCTCAATGTGTAGTCTGACATTAAACGTACTTCGATTGAACCCGCGAACAAAGTCCTCCACTGCCAAATCATACAATATTTAGTGGCAACACTGAACAATCGTCCTAGAACTATGAGGTTTGATCCGCTATCGTCTCCACGAACCTCATAGGGGTGCACCCCACTAAATATGGAGAAAACAGAGCGTCGAGCTCATGAATATTTTGTAGGTTAGACGGATTTGAGAGCCCATAAAAGGAGAGAGAGAGCAGCGCTAGTAGGAATTTTTGGGGGGGGGGGGGGGGCATTGCTTCCAAGTGGGGGCAGGGGGGGGTGTGTGTGTGGTGTGGTCATGTACTTCATGCCCTAGAACTATGAACTATGAGGTTTGATCCGCTATCGTCTCCACGAACCTCATAGGGGTGCACCCCACTAAATATGGAGAAAACAGAGCGTCGAGCTCATGAATATTTTGTAGGCCCTCAAAATATCCTATATTAGACAGATTTGAGAGCCCAATAAAAGGAGTAGAGTGTAAAAATGATGCCCAAATGTAACCCGGGGGCTGTTGACTTCCAACTTGAGGTATTTTGGATGACATAGGCCCTGAAAAAAATGGTCCTATTTGCCGAGAGGTGTAGGGACATTTTTCAAGATTGATGCTCGGACGTTTGGAAAATTACACCGGTGTAGGTGTGTTTTTATTTGGAGGGAGAATAACTCGACGGGACCAGGGACTTCCCATATTAAATTGAGCAGAGAATAAAAGTTCAAGAGTCAATTAATACTTTTCCCTTTACTGTAAAAAGCTGTGAGACTTTTAAGTATTGTTCGTGTATTTTTGAATATTTAGCCTTTTGCACTGAATGCTATGGGAGTGGAACTAGTGGGGTGCACCCATAGAGTGCCATGTACAAAATCCTTTAGAAACTTGTTGCCCTTCACATTTAAATGCACCTGGAGTTCTCTTTTGAAACTGGATGTCGCGAAAATTAGGCTCTACGTGATTTTTGTTCTCACAGTGAGCTCGGCGTGGGTCCAGAAAATCCACTCCTCAAAAAAGTTAAAATCTCACTGTTTTTCAGAATCCTCGCCTTCCGGTAGCAATATGGCCGCCGCCGTAATCGCTGGTAACGATAACCAACGGTTCATGTACAAAACATTGGTTTCATATTTGGACCATCGTTGCGCGTGCGCGTAGCAGAACTTGTTGGTTTCTCCGGCATAGACCTTATTTAAGATAGCAAAAATCCGACGTCTCGCAAAGGATTGTGGGAGATATTTTGCACCTCGCAGTCGTCCATGCAGTTAGCAACGCACACGGCGTGAGAACTAGCTCGTCGTGTCACCGTCACGTATGTTTGTAAACATTGAGTTTGTTTGTAAACATTGTGGTGGACGGCATGCTGCGGCTGAAACCTCTATGCTTTGCTTTAATTTAGTCATGTTAGATGATTAAACTATGACAATAATGCCGTCGGACCACAAGTGTGTGCTTTGCGACAACGGAAGAAACAGGGACAGGTAGGTAGGTCCATGTTCTTTTAATTTAATAAAATATCAATCAATAAATGTCGTTATTAAATCATCAACCCCAACAACATACAACTTGTAGGCTACAATTTGAGTGTTGTAATGTAGGCTAGATTTATGTGTGATTGGTGGTAGAAAGAAACTTAATAATAATACTAGATCCTTCACATTTTTTTATTAGAGATGACAAATTGATTGCTAATTAATTTGCTCATATTATAGTCATGACTGACTTGCAGGAACTCTACTGCCCTTACATTCAATGTATTTCACACAGGTTTGCAGGGAATTCTGTCTTGTAGTGTGCAATAGAGGCATTCTTCCCTTATACAGCTAGTGCTTACACAGCTAGTGCAGAAGTTTGGAATGATAATCACAAGTACAAAAGTTGAACGTAATCAGTTAGCAGAGCCATGAAAGTGAGCCTAGAATGCTATCACAAAAATTACCAGTTGTCAAGTTTTAAAGCATTGTGTTTCGTTTGAGTTTAGGGGAAAATAATATAACAAAAGATCTTCTGAATTGATGTGACTTTTCAATGATCTTTGAAAATGGAACAACATTACTTGTTGCAAGTATATCATCAAAAAAACTGTTATTTTAAATGTGAACTGGATTAGACAACAGTACCAGTCAGATATTTAAAAACAATTACAACAATTTTCTCAAAATTGAAAATAATCTTATCATTCTTAAGGTATCTTTGTTTTTAATCACCGGTGTTCAGGCAAATACAGGAGAGGCACACGTAGACTTAAAGCTTGAAGTGTCAGAGATTTTATAAACATGCAAAATGCAATATCATTACTTTTCAGATGGATCATAATGCCACATGTACTTGAGCTTCAATTTCATTCTCCTAAAATTGAGGACTTCACAAAATGGGAGAAGAAAATTGATATCGAGAATTTCAAGGTGACAAAGTACACGAATATCTGTAGTAACCACTTCAAGTAAGTGCATCTCATTTCTGACTTAACAAATATGACAGGTCATCAAATAAGATACATGTAATTACCTGAAAGATAAATCACAAAAAAACTAAGGGAATAAATGAGTGGTTAAACTCTGCGAAAAATATCAGAATAAAAGATACATTATGTCCTCAGTCAACACTGTTTCATTAGAATAATCTATGTGATTAATTCAAATGTAAATAAATTTATGGGGGAAGGACATAGGTACTTCATAATACATTTGTCAAATTAATCTTCAACTGCAGTAAGTATAAAGCATTGTAAAAACTAAAGCAAGTGCCCTGTTCATTTACCAGATAACTCAACCTTTTTGTTTTTTCTGTGGATATTTTTTGTAACAGTGCAAGTTCATACCCCACACGTTTTTATGATTACTGGGGAAATGTTGCTAGATCAACTGGCTAATCTCCTGATGGTATTCTAGAGTAAAAGATCTGAATTATTTTATTGCCATCACATAATACATATTTCTTTTCTTGTTTTCTTTTTTTAATTCAGATTTGCAAAGCCACTTGAAAGTTCTGCTGTCCCTTCGCAATATTTGAGGGGTTACCCTAGCTGGGCAGTTTCTAGGAAATGTGCGGCCAAGGAAGCAGCAGCTGTAGAAGATGGACTCATCTCCAACATCTTGGTTCACATCAGCAAGTACTTGGACCCCGTTACTACTGCTAATCTAGGCAAGCAGTTTGGAGTACAGGGTGAACAACTGAACCAGACGCTGCTGCAATTGCCTTGGCCCACAGCAAGATATTTAGTTTCCAAACTTGCACCCATTGTTCCTGGTGGTAAATGCCTTGAAGCCCTCTTCATTTATAGATATGGTGGTCTGCTTGATCTTCCAGCAAACGAGCAACTTCAAACGAGTTCAAATATTATCACCAAACAGCCAACCATTTCTTCAAGAACAGAAGACACAGGTGATTGTACCCTGTATTCTTTGGGTGACTTTCATTTTTACACCAAGACTGTTTCTGGTGTACCGCGAGTTCCAACTGTTGTCGTTGGATGCAAAGGTCATGACAAAGACTGTACACATAAAATATACAAGAACTGTCAAAGGTATAAAAGGGCAAAAAGATGTTATGTGGCAATGCAAATTGTAAAGAACTAACAGTACAGCTCAAAAACACATACAAAAGTAGAAAACCTTCAAGAAAACTTGGCAACTGAGGCTTCACGAAGCAAACGATTAACAAAAGAGAACAAGTCACTTGAAAAGAAATCACAAGAAATGAAGAGAATTGTAGATGGGCCTACAGTATCCATTGAATCTATAAAGGACTCGGATGAACTTATCCATCTCCACACTGGCTTAGCGTCATATAAGATATTTGAGTGGGTCTTTAAGGAAATTGAACCAGCAGCAAAAACCATGGCCTACTGGCATGGCAGTGATTTAGCAACACCAAAGAAGTTTCTACAGGCAAATCAAAGTAGACCTGGACCAGCAAGACTTCTGTCTCAACCAAATGAACTCCTCCTGACTTTGATGAAGTTGAGGCACAACATGACTGAGGATTATTTGGCATTTCTGTTTAACATTTCACAACCTTCTGTTTCATCCATACTATCCACATGGATTCCATTTCTTGGTCATGAGCTTTGTGGTTTAATTTATTGGCCAGAGAAAGAAGAGGTCCCACTATGCTATCCAAGATGCTTTAAACCATGGAAAGGTGTAAGAGCTATACTTGACTGTTTTGAAGTAGCAACTCAAAAACCATCTCATGTAGAGGCAAATACTCAAGTGTTCTCAGCCTATAAAAACCGTCCAACCACTAAATTTCTACTTGCATGTACTCCAGGGGGCTCAGTGTCCTTCCTGTCACCCCCAGCTGGTGGAAATATGTCTGACAAAGAGCTTGTTCTGAAAAGTGAAATTCTAGCTAAGTTCTCTCCCGGTGACAAGTGTATGGTTGATAAAGGGTTTAAGATAAAAGGTGAATTGCTAGAGCATGGTGTAGAGCTCATTATTCCACCATTTGTAAACAAAGGGCAGCCATTTACTGAGGAGAAGAATGTTCTCAACAAGGAAATCACACATGCTCGGATTCATGTAGAGCGTGTGATTGGTAGAGTACGTGAATATAGATACCTAGCAGGTCCAGTGCCTGTAAATCAGCTTGATTTGATTGGACCTGCAGCAACTGTGTGCTGTGCTCTTACGAATCTCAAACCCTCTGTTATTAAAGGTTAAATATAGGATAGTTAAAATGACAACTTGTTTTTCTCTACAATTTAGAGAGTGCTTCTACAAGCAGATCTTTAATGTATTTAAATGTAATTTTCTTTTCCACTTCACATGTTGTCAGCTCAGTCAACACCTTGTCAGACCAGAAAATTGATGCTTTTTGTTTCATTTCATCAACTATTTGTTCATTCCTACAAATGCGCTGGATTAGCATGTTATCTTGTTTTCCCTTGGTCATTAATACAAAGTCACAGTAACTGCGTTCTGTACAAAACAACTGACATTGAACCTGAATATAATAACTATGAGAGGTTTTCAATGTAACTTGGCCCTCTTTGCTTTCCAAGCATGTATTCTTCAGTGAAGCATATTCTTTAATGCTGACATTATTATTTCTGAATGGACACTTTATCTCAATGATGCCATCCCCGCAACACTTGCATGTGACGCATCCATCAGGGGTCGCAGCAATGAAAGGATGTGTACTGGATATCCAAAGGCCTGTCTCCTGGGTAGTGAAATGTTTGTGCTTCTTTTGCATTGTTAACGAGTACTGCTTTCGGGCTGTTGGTTCTTGGTTTGTCCCATATGATGTGGCTGGTGTTGTGAAATGCTTGTAGTAAGACATGGCAGTAGCAATGATATGTGTGTGGCTCCAGCTATGTTACCATGTGCATCAACATGCTTCATGACAGCACTCATATTGGAAGCAGTTATTCTCCCAGTTCTGTGTTCACTCCAAAGATGTGATCTGTACTGTTGTTTTGTGGACTCGACCAACCACATCCTACTTCTTTTGCTGCAGGAGAGCTCATTGACCATAACTTCTGAATTGACTAAAGGCTGTGTGTGTGTCTTCACTCTCTTGAGGGCATTTTTGACTGATGATACATAGATTGGTGATGAAGAGGTTATGTTAATTGTAGAGTGAACATTGTTGATGTCTGGTGATGATGGACATTTCCTTTTATGAGATAAATGTAACAGGCTAGCTGCCTTTCCATTGGTGATCTCTGCCAGTACATCCAAATTGTAGTCGCCTATTGTCTTTGTTCTTTTGTGAAGAGCAGACCGAAGATCAACTTCATCTCTGTGAACCTTATTTATTTCACAGGTCATCGAGGAAGATGCCTTTGGTGTTTGGATGTCCTTGAGTAAGGCTGATGTTTTAACACCATGGCTTGATGATTTACTCGGTTTGTGCCATTTCTGTAGTTTGCTGGTGCATGCCATATTACAACCATGCTGAACATGTTGAGCAACATGTGACAGCAGTGCTGCTACATGTTTACACATTCCGCTGAGCCTAGTTTTAAAAATGGTTGAAAGTATAAAGTGTTAGTTACAAAACTTCGAGTACTGTGTCCTAAAAACTGAAGGACTTGGTTCAAAATAGTTATTTGGATAATGTATCACACTCTTGTTGCTATGGATGAACCATTCAGAACAAAGGATTCCAGTTTGCTGGAAGATAAGTAAACTTGTCCAAAGATCAATACTGATCAGTGTTGAGAACTTAATCATATATTACTTAACACACCCTGCTATGCAATGACAATCTGCTTGATGTATGACACCAGTAGCTTTGAATACAAGTGCCCATACCATG
The DNA here is from genome assembly GCA_021014325.1 of Plazaster borealis. NCBI lineage: Eukaryota > Metazoa > Echinodermata > Asteroidea > Forcipulatida > Labidiasteridae > Plazaster > Plazaster borealis. Next base: position 14,242,102 of record CM037455.1, on the reverse strand, counting down.
TATGGATGATCGTTAACTCGCGTTTGTGGTACCACAAGTGCACGGATATAGCAGAGTCCTGTAGATGGAGAGAGTTGGATTGATATTTTGCATTATACTTTAAATGAAATGTCAAACACTCTTAGGAAAGGGCAGACTCAATTATGTAGGATCATAAATGTGGGACCTGCTCAGAATACACCAAGTGTCCTTTTATGCGAGTTAAAGAAATGCTATTATACCTTCATGTTTTAAAATGAATTTAATCATGTTAAGAAGTGAAAATTATGGATGTACGGGTACAGGTGGCATATGTGTACTCACCTACAATGTCACTTATCGGATGGTACTCCACACCATGTACACGCCCTCTGGAAAGTGCCATACTTCTACCTTCCCGTAGTGCCTTCTGTCCACCTGTATATATGCCCACATCTTGGTTTCCTAGTGGATAATGGCATCAGGTAATTAGCTAAAGAAAACTGTTTTAGAAAAGGCAATGTGGTTAGGTTAGTTAGCATGAGGAGAACTGTCTAGGAAGTCTACCATATTCTTAAACTGTAAATATAATGTATAAAGTCTAAGACGCAAGTCATGTATACACTTATTATTTATTACCAATGATGCCATTTGGAACTTTTTGTATTGCATAATTTGAACCAAATGACAAGTTAAAAAAAAATTGAAGGTAAATTGTTTAGCATTTACATGAAAAGTGTCATAAATTAAGCGTGATCTAACATGTCATAGGTGACCCCGTTCTTTTGTTGAAATAGGAACTTTATGAAAAGGTTATTTTGGTTCGCTTTGGTATATTAGGCATTTAAATTGATCAAACTCAATAAATCATTTATATAGAAACAAAGTTTGAATAATATGAACAGTACACGATCTTAGATCAAATACATATTTTGAAATAGTGTAATACTGGTAGCCACAATGCTCTCAATATGTACAAAACTTTGTGCACCACTAGATTTATGTGTGCTTAGTCCCAGTGCCAGTTGACATAGTTTCCAAGATCTTGACTTATGTATGGTAATCTTCTGCAGTAGCTATCCAACTCTCTGAATTAAATGATGCATTGATCAACCGGGATGGGGTTGGGGATGAGGACGCTTGCACAGGCATCATCGTCAATACCACTCATGTCAACGGTGTATTCATCACGTGTACATCATTCAGCAAAAGTAATCTGTAGTTTATAGACTGGGTGGAAATAAAAGTATTGTGGTCATTGAATATAATGTTATACTTCGGTATGTTGCCTTGGGAGTTATAAGGAATCTAGTGGAATATAAATGAACTTTATTTACCAAAAACAATTTGGTTGTTCACATTTGGTTGTTTACATTTGTCTGCCTTAGTGCATTTATAAAGAGGAAATAAAAGGTGTCACGACTTTTGGAAATCAAATGCAACTGGACATGTTATAAAATGGAATAAATGATGTTCTGTACAAGACGCCTGGTGTGGGGCTGGAACCCACGACCAAGGATTAATAATCCCATGCTCTACCAACTGAGCTAACCAGGCTGTGATTTAATCGTACAGGACAATATGGGTATATTTTCCATTAAATACATGTACATTTAGAACTTTACCTCTGAATTAGTTTTGAATGTCTATTACCATTTTAAATATTTGTAACAAAATATTTTTTGAAGGAAGGAAATTGTAAATAAATATTTTTTGTAAACAAATAATGGAAAAAAAGTGTCACAGGTTTGGATTTATTTACAGCAAGAGTTAAATTATGTGTACCCACAGTGATCAATGAAACCTTTAAACTCTCACCATAAAATTGGTCAAATAGTTACAGATGCTGTTAGAACGTGACCAATTGAACAATATTGTTTTCACACCAACCCCTGGAGTTAAATTCACAACATGCATGATATGGAATTCACAAACTAGAATTTGTCACAGATGTTATACATCAGTTGCAATTTGATAGACTTTTATCATGCTGCAGTCATCTTTAGATTCCATTCCAAACAATGAGACCCCTCTTAATAACTTGCAAGTTTAATCTGTCAGAGTCTTTGTGTGAACAAGGACTCTGACGTATGCATGACATGTCTGACAAAGTTGGCTGCAGCTTGATAAAGATCTATTGTTTTAATGTTGGCTTTGTGAAGTCATGAGACAGCTTACATAAAAGTTGCCTCTGGCAGTACTGAACCCATTATCAGTGGGCCCTGAACCACCTGACCACAGTGCCAGTCTACTTACTTGTTAATTTATATCCAGATTTTGAAGATGCAGATTTTGCAGAGAATCTCATTATTTTAGGTGCTCACAATACTTCTCTGATGACTTTCAACAAAATGGTGGCATCCATCACCCACTTAAACTGCAAAATGAGACCTATCAATAGATACAAATTTAGAATCAAGTTTAAAAGATTTACAAAATGTATTATTTATGAAGAATATAAAAGCAGAGTTACTGTATTAATAGTCCCCTCAACATGGCTTTTTATTAGTCTATAATAACCAAAAATGTATTAATTGGGATAGTTGCCCCCAAAACAATATTAGTCCCATGATGACAATTTCCAAGTAAAACCAAAATGGTTTATTTTTTTGAGGATGCCCAATGCAGTAATCTTTTAATGTTCCCATGAAAGTATATTTCATTGAATCAATAATTAACTTATTTGAAACAAACATTTTGATATTCTTTTCTCAAGTTCCTACCTGAAGAAGGGCTTCGCTCATGTGACCTCGTCCTCGCTTTTACAAATTATAAACCTACAAAAACTCATGGTCCAATGTTAAAATTAAAGACAAAATAATTTAAACATACTATTATTACAGTACCAGTAGGGCCCAACAATAAAGCTTATTGAACATCACAATTTGATGCTTTATAGTGCAGTGTACTGTGGTATCATTTTTGTGATACATGCACAAAGTATTGTGCACAAAGTCATGTTCGTACAATACGTGTACATCAAACTTAAACCCTTGATGACAACTGTTTATGCTAGTTTAGGACCCTAGACCAGTTGTCATACTTGTCATGTCATGATCTACACTGTACATAGCATAGTAATATGTAACCATGGTATAACCATGGAGGTAGAAATAGATTTCTACCTCAAAAGCTCAATGGTATAACCCAGAATTGGTCACTATAATTTTGAACAATCAGTGGTACATAGGCCCTAATAAAAAGTTGATGGTGAGAAATAAGGAAAAAGTATCGTCTACCACATCAAGTTAAAACAAAATTGTATGATAATATTGAAAGCTATTCTACTATTACTACTAGGTCTATTACTACGTCCACGTCATTGCTGATTAGTGATTTTAATATTATATGGCCTACAAAAAATACAATCGAATCAAGACAATGTAACCATGGACTTAGTACTAGAATTAGTTAGAAACGATTGTATTTTTTTGTAACACAGTCCTCGACCATCATGACATTGTCAATGTTTCTCTCTGTTTTGTACAACAGAAAGAAATGTCTTACTTTTGTCGAAGTAGCTCTCAGCACAAATCTGAGTCACCGGTGGGAAGTTTTCATTGTTTTTTTCCCATTCCTCGAGGGTTAATGGGTGCGGGAGCGTCACTGATCCGTGGTGCAACTTGGTCGTCCTTGTCAGTCTTCTACAAGCTTCCTCCCGGTCGACGGTTGGACAGACGGGCAAACCTAATTTTAACGCGAAAAAAAGTCGCCTTTGCAGTTTTTCCTTAACTACACCGTGTCTTGGCACATTCACTTTAGCTAAAAATGACCTTAATTCGTTTATGCTAAAACTATTTATTTTGTCAAGCAGCTCTTTCTCGGTCACTCCTGCCACATCCATTTTGCAAACAGCTGTTCGTCACACCGATCGATCGTCGTGTACACGAACGTTGTTTACTTTTTTGAGCGACAAGGTGCCAAAATTTTCCCACAGTCCTTTGCGCGCACATGCGCAGTTGTTCAAAATTGCTATCTTAAATAAGGTCTATGCACACCAACTGTTCATTCCGCTGCATTGCATTGATCAACACGTGGGCGCGCGCGCTTCCGGTGATGATAGCGGCAATCCCCACAGCATAAGTTAAACAATAATTATTGGCTTTGAATACGACTAAAGTTTTGTTTTACTTTATTGTAAATGAAGGCCTACAAATAGCAGATGTGTTTTGTTTTGTAATGTTTTGTTTTCATTCTTTTAACTTTCTTTTTGTGTGGACACTATTGCAATTCTTTCATGGGGGGGGGGGGGCACCTGGGGGGGCACTAGAAATTTGTGGGGGGCTACGCCGCTGTTCAGCGGTTTGCTGCGATGACATTTTTAAATAAATAAACCACATATAAAGAAATATCTCCACGTGGGGAGTGCTTATCAGTTAATATTCAGATCTCGTATGTATTTCTTTATAGTTTTTTTTAATGATCTGCACTGAAGTCTTTGCTGCACAAATGTTTTTTTTCATGGTGAAAAGGTATTATTATTTGGGGTTCTTAACAAAATTAAAATACATAACAAATAAAGAGGAGCATGGGAGAGCCATGCTCCCTACAAATTAATGAGAATTAGCATGATAAATTATCGTGCACTCACTCTCCCTCGAGGACAAACGAAACAGAGGGAAAGAACGGTCCTCTAACTGAAAAAAGGGACCAGCATTCAACACATTTACGAAGTGCACATAAATGACGACTTTTCAAAATATCAAAAAATGGATCTCCGGCACCTGGGTAAATTACCAAATAATGACTATTAACACATTATAGTTCGCAACAATAATATAAATAACTCAGTAAACAAAATGAAAAAAACAACAACGAGGATGCCAAAGTTAAGGAGCATGAGTAGAGAAGAGCCATGCTCCCTACATAAGAAGAATTACCAAGAGAAATTAATCGTGCACTCTCTCCCCCTCGGGGACAAACGAACAAGACGAAGGTACAAAGGTCGCAGACACAAACTTTACGTTTTTATAGTAAACATGCAAAGAAGAGAATTGCATCAGACCCAAGAACAATTAGCGTGCATTTGGTATCCCTACATTTTAAAAACTCCCGGGTCAGAATTGACCCAAATTACAGGTCCTAGGAGGCCAGGCTGACCCCGGAAACTGGTTTTAAAACATTGGGATTTAGACTCGGATTCTGCGTCAGTTTCACACAGGTTCATACTGACTCAGAAATTGGTCGGGCCCACTGTGACTCGGAATCTGGGTCAATGACCCGGTTGTTTTTAAAGTGTAGGCCTACAGGTTCCCTTCTTTAAAGGTTTTTTATACGATGTGACCTCTGACGTCACTCGAAAAACATAACATGATGCGCGCATGTCGCCGGGCAAAACCTTTGTATACTTGAACAGCCAGCTTGAAAGTACACACAATCTCACCATGAGTACGCGTCTCCAGGCCGTCCGTGACCAAGACCAATACCGACAGTCCGAGGGGAGACCAGACATACTTAGTGACATAGTGGGCAATCCACAGGTTGTGACTATGATCCCTTTTCTTTTCTGTTTTAAATATTGTGGGCATGACCCCACAATGTAAGGAAAGCCCACAAGTACATCTAGCGGTCATGGTTTTATACCACCCCCAATTTTTTGATTCCATGCTTTGTGTTATATTGGTCACCAGTGTTTCATGCTAGTTTATATTATAAACAAGTAAGTGCGCTCCAACATGAAACAGCAGTTGAGTTTATGCATGAGTAGTTATGCAAACATCCTGGAGTTGGAAAACTGATGAGTGGGCACCATGCCTCTTCAAGCCATTCCTATCTGGTGTCTTGAAGAATAGAACAGTGTTTTATAGAGAGTCAACCAACTCATAGTTTCCTTTGTGTTTTCTTCTTCAGGTATGTTGAGTTTCTTTAAAGTTATATTTGCTTGATAATGTATAAATACCATTGTGTCATTTTTGATAACTTTTTGGGATCTTTAATTAGTGATTTTGCTTCCCAAACTTTGATCAAACTTTGGTCAACCGAGTTGTGTCTCAAGCACGCAACACTTGCAGTTTTATAGATTCCCCTTGAGAGTGATGTTTTAATTTGCTTATTTATACCATTTTGGCACAACTATAGAATGCAGGTACACTTCGAAGCTATGACTGCGACTCCGCGGAGACGGAGTCGCGGTCACGTTCATACGTACATACACAGTAGGGCCTAGCCTCCCTACGTACCGGAGTCGAGGTCGCGCTCTGTTGCTTAATTATAAATATTTGGCAACCTAGGGGGCACTCTGAAAGATGCACAACAGCGCCCTCATTAGGCTCGAAAATGCACAACTGTGCTGTCAATTTATTTTAATCATTTCAAGAAGGGAAATAAAGCCCGAATTCCATATAAATAATATTAATATTGCCGTAATACATGACCCCATTAGAGGATCATTTCAAGAAGGGAAATAAAGCCCGAATTCCATATAATAATATTAATATTGCCGTAATACATGACCCTATTAGAGGATCATTTCAAGAAGGGAAATAAAGCCCGAATTCCATATAAATAATATTAATATTGCCGTAATACATGACCCCATTAGAGGATCATTTCAAGAAGGGAAAGAAAGCCCGAATTCCATGTAAATAATATTAATATTGCCGTAATACATGACCCCATTAGAGGATCATTTCAAGAAGGGAAAGAAAGCCCGAATTCCATGTAAATAATATTAATATTGCCGTAATACATGACCCCATTAGAGGATCATTTCAAGAAGGGAAAGAAAGCCCGAATTCCATGTAAATAATATTAATATTGCCGTAATACATGACCCCATTAGAGGATCATTTCAAGAAGGGAAAGAAAGCCCGAATTCCATGTAAATAATATTAATATTGCCGTAATACATGACCCCATTAGAGGATCATTTCAAGAAGGGAAAGAAAGCCCGAATTCCATTAATATGAATATTATTGCCGTTATGCATGACCCCATTAGAGGATCATTTCACCCGTCTTCACGATCGCATCATGCCCTCACGCACTGCACCGGCTAGTACGTCTTCTTAAAAACGCCCTCTATCGGTCATTGCCCACACCACGTCTCCGCGCCTCCGCGCCTCCGCGCCTCCAGCTTCCCCGTCTTCACGATCGCATCATGCCCTCTCACGCGCTGCACCGGCTAGTACGTCTTCTTAAAAACGCCCTCTATCGGTCATTGCCCACACCACGTCTCCGCGCCTCCGCGCCTCCAGCTTCCCCGTCTTCACGATCGCATCATGCCCTCTCACGCGCTGCACCGGCTAGTACGTCTTCCTAAAAACGCCCTCTATCGGTCATTGCCCACACCACGTCTCCGCGCCTCCGCGCCTCCGCGCCTCCAGCTTCCCCCGTCTTTCACTAATGCCCTCACGCACTGCACCGGTATGCACGTCTTCCTAAAAACGCCCTCTATCGGCCATTGCCCACACCACGTCTCCGCGCCTCCGCGCCTCCGCGCCTCCGCGCCTCCGCGCCTCCGCGCCTCCGCGCCTCCGCGCCTCCAGCTTCCCCTGTCTTCACGATCGCATCATGCCCTCACGCGCTGCACCGGCACGCACGTCTTCCTAAAAACGCCCTCCATCGGCCATTGCCCACACCTTCCATACACGTCACACTTTGACTCCCTACGCCCCTAACATTTTATCAGTTGTATCAGTCGCACAAAATACATTCATACACTTTACTACTATTCTAACGACGTGACCGCGACTCCGTCTCCGCGGAGGCGCAGTGGGAGCTCCGAGTGTACCTGTATTCTATAGTTAAAGTATAGTGAGATTTGTTTTGAATTACTTTGCCTTCCATATGTATTTTGAGTTGGAAAAGTCATTTAGTTTCAACTTTCTAAGTTAAGTGATGCCATTTATGTAACACACAATGCCTATGTACAGTAGGGCATGGGGCCTCTACCTAGACCCAGTGTGGCACCCTATTGTCTGCTAGTTAATTAACTTTTTATATTGCCCTGTGTGGTCCAGGAGTAGACTGGTAGATGCGATAGCCTTTGGAAGACTGTGTTAATGTAAACTGTCCATATGGTCCATGGCATGAGAGGCAAGTGCCAGGCTATGAAGTGTTAGGAGCTTGGAGTAGAGAGAGCATTGTTTATTGCCAGTGTAGAACCACAGGAAACCTTGTTTACTTTAGCCCCAGTGTCAGAAGTTGTTCTTATGTTTTTCTTTATCCACTATTTCTTATGTATTTCTTTGACTTGGGTTTTATGGATTGTTGGATAAAAGAGGTTGGATTTAGTGTTAATTTAAGCCACAAGACACTGAGTGCAGAAATTGTAAATAGACTAGCCAAGTCCTTGAGTGTTTTCAGATTATGTTATTAATCCTCTTATGCTTTTGAGTTAAGTTATTCAGTTTTATATTTTATTTGTTATGTAATTCCTATCTGATGTCTTGAAGAATAGAACAGTGTTTTATAGAGAGTTAACCAACTCATAGTTTCCTTTGTGTTTTCTTCTTCAGGAGTCACCCCCCCCCCCCCACACACACACACAATTTAATGTATCCTCCGTGGTAATCATTTTTGGTTACCTGGGGTGCAACATACAGATCCTACTTACAGATAGCCCCTCAATGTAGCTCTAGTACGTACAGACTGTCCGAGACCAAGAACAAGGCCCTCCGAGGGGGAGGACAAAGACCACGACGGGGAGTCCGAGACCCTTGCTCTTTGCCGAGACCAAGACGTAGACCGGGCTTGCAAATAAGGGTGCACCCCACTAAATAGGGAGAAAACAGAGCGTCGATACTCTATATTAGACAGATTTGAGAGCCCCAAAAAGGGGGGAAAGTGTATAAATGTTGCCCAATTGTGATCTGGGGGTTGTTGACTTCCAACTTGACGTATTTTGGATGACATAGGCCCAGAAAAAAATGGTCCTTTTTGCCGAGAGGTGTAGGGACATTTTTCAAGATTGATCTCGGACGTTTGGAAAATGTCACTGCTGTAGGGATGTTTTTATTTGGAGGGAGAATAACTCTCCGGGCCTTGGGACTCCCAAGTTATTAAACTGAGCAGAGGATAAAAGTTCAATAGTCACTAGATAATTTTCTAATAAATTTACTGTAAAACGCTGTGCTAGACTTCCAAGTATTTTTTTATATATGTTTTTTTTTATATTTAGCATTTTGCACTGTATGATGTGGGAGTTTATTTAATGGGGTGCACCTATGGCCTACGAATCATCTTTGAATAATCATCTGAAACTAGGGGATCCTTTTTGGTTGTAATAATGTCAGTCGACATGCAGCAGTGATCGTGCTTCCAAGGTAACACTTGACGAACATTGATGTACCATCGTAAAATGTAACAACATAACAGTGTTGTCCATAGAGGGTCCTCAACAAATAGGGTCATTTTTTTAATTATTTTTTTTTCCAATATTTATTGTACATGTATTTGGGAACGTAAACTCTTTGGTGTCAATATATTACGTCAAAATACAAAACACAACACTTTCACTGTTTTTAACTGTTCTATTAAATGTCTATGAATAGTATTTTAATACTAACAACTGTTCAACAAACAAGATTTGATGAGGTTGGTATTGAGATGAATGCTTTACCGGAGCTTTACCAGGCCGACTTATAAGTTTATACAAGTTTGACGTTACCCCAGCCTAATCGTTGATGCTTGCTTCGATTTTTTATAATATATTCTTTGTGGTCTTCATGGGAACTGTATATAATTGCCGAACTGGCAGACATGTCAAATGACGAAGTGGCAACAACAAATTAGATGAACTTATATTCATTTACGTAAAAAGTTTCACGAGATCGGCAGTGTTTATTCCCCGCGGCTTGGAAACGAGTTAGACTTAGGATGGTGCCCTACTTACCAACAATGCATACAACACGTACACGCGTCTAGTTACAGACGGTCCCAGGGGCCCCAGTGTTTGTGTATTGTGTTTGATGTCAAATTTACGATAACTCAAAGTTTACCATTTCAAAACATCATATTTCATGTCACTACACAATGGATTTTTGCAATATAATCTATCCCTCCTCGGAAATATCTTTGAAAACTGAAGAAATGTTTCGTAAACATGACTCCATTTTGACCTTGTCTTCCGTTTCAAACCGGAACTTGAATTACATTGATTGAGGAAAATATAAGTTCAGATCAGCTTTGCGATCAGTGTGAAATTGAATTTGGACATACTTTCACCACATGGAGTTACGTTCGTTGGTGACCATTCGTGACCTTTTAATACCAATGATGAAGTCATCAAATTTGACAGTATCTTACTGGGACAAGTTTAATTTTTATTGACATCAAATATAAGATTTCGTGAACTAAATTTCATGATCATAATTATTAAGAACGAAATCCACTGTATTTATTGGTCAATCCGAGTAAGACTGATCAAATGCCACGACAAAGCGAGTCGCAACCGATCTTTTGTGCAAACACATGGGCTGTCCTTTTTGTTCACAAAGATGGGATTGCTTGGAGGGGGCTGGTTTTTCAGTCGTAGTATGTACACCCTTAAACAGCTACTTCAGCGAATGTTTGTTTAATGGGAATGCTATTTAAACTTTTTTGCGTTTGTTTATCAATTAAATGTAATATTGATACTTTTGTTCCCTTTCTGAATTTTATTTAATTATCGATAGAAAAATTAGGCCCTAACCTCAAGGTTTTAAGAAATTAGAAGCACAATACTTTGACGTCATTTGTGGGATGTTGCTTTGTTCTACCCCATGCTGCAACAAAGCGGCTATACAAAACTAAGCTCCCAGATGACGTGACATGAGTGATGACGTAACAAGGCTTTTGGCAAATGTTTCTGAAAAGCACCGAAGAAGGGTATTCAAAACGATCGTGTTTTAAACCATTAACATCTGTTTAATCTCATGTGAACTCATTTTCTTATTGATTGAAAAGAGTTACAAATATTTTCAGCAAACATCCCTTGTTGCCGTTTTCGTAGGTCTTTATTAAGGGGCTCCCATGGTATCAGGCTATGGCTGAATTAGGAACCTGCGGAGGATTAATTTTGTTAACCACTCAACGGAGAAGTTATACATAATAAGCTAACAGGGGCGGTTACAAACTGCTTCCCAGCCTCAAGTGCAGGAAAACTTTGTCCGGTTTGAACCGAAAGTCAAGGTCAATTGAGGTCACAGTGTGTAGAGTTTCCTAAATCTTTTGAGCCCTTTCTGATGACGTATAGATGATAAAAATCCAATGTGTGGTTCAGGAGTTCTGATTTTGTCAAATATTAAATTTCATCTTCCGGTTTGAACAAGAAGTAAAGGTCAATTGGGGTCGAATTCTGTATATCGTTTCTAAAGTTGTTACATACTTTCCCAATGATGAATAGATTGTAAAAATCGAATGAGTTGTTCAGAAGTTAAGATTTTTGACTAATATTAAATTTCAACTTCCGGTTTGAACCAGAATTCAAGGTCAAACAGGGTCACACTTTTGTAGCGCGTGTTAAGTTTATTAAGACCTTTCAGATGATGTATATATTGTAAATATCCAAAGTGTGGTTCAGGAGTTAAGACATTTTCAAATATTGAATTTTTCACTCGTTGTTTCTTTGTATATTGCACAGTCACACCAAATGTATTCCTACATGTAGCTGTACAGTACATACATAATCATCAACTGGAGCGTCTTGGAACCAAGACTATACACAAGGTAAACTCACTACACGTGCTACGTGCATGGTTCAGCGTGTGCGTAGGGCCTACATGTGTCAACACACTATCGTGCCGTCGTGCGTTGCCAACGTGAGTCACGTCAATAGACACGTGCGCTTTAACCAACGTTGGCTTTAACGTCCGGTTTTGACCAGATGTAAAAGTCAAAATGTTGTCATTTGTGTGCAAAAGTTTGAGCAGGCTCAATCATCTATCACCTGATGCAAAAACTTTGATAAAGAAATACGTGGTTTTTGAGATGAATTTTGTGAAATTTTGAACTTCCGATTTGAACCGGAAGTCAAGGTAAACTGGGGTCATGCTTTGTGTAGCGTTTGTTACAGATATTAAACTTTGATTCAATGTACTTCAATACCTGATGACGTCATCATGACATCATCAAGTTTGTGTCGTCTTGATATTAAGGTCCAATTGTCTGATGAGTTTCAATGTTCAATTCAATTTTAATCTTGAGTTTTGCCCCGAAATTGATTTTTTTAAAGAAAAACAAACAAAGGCAAACTTTGACCTTCCGGTACGACCGGAAGCAAAGGTCATACGATTTGTGCGTTACTTATGAAATGTTGTCCCAGTCTTGATCTATCCGATGCCCAATTATGAACATCATAGCTTTTATATTTAAGAAGATACAGCAAATAGCAAATGGTCATTTTTCAACTTCAAAACCCTAGTAATTCGACACCTGATGACGTCATCATGACGTCATCAAGTTTTTGCCGTCTTCATATTGAGGTTCAATTGTCTGATGAGTTTAACTGTTCAATTCAATTTCAATCTTGAGTTATGCTCTAGAGAAGAGTTCCGTGGAAGAAGAATAAGAAGATGAAGAAGAACAAACAAAACAGAACAAACACAACTAGACTTCCAGTTTTTGTCATGCGACAAAAACAAGGTGTTCGTGGGGAGTGATTGAAAGAAGAGGTCACAACATTTTACCTTATCAATCCAATGCCTGGGCCAGGAGTAATGCAAAAAAAAATAAACATCAACTTCCGGTTTGGACCGGAAGTCAAGGTCAAATAGGGGTCACATTTTTGTGTAGCGCGTGTTTAGTTAATGAAGCCGTTTTAGATGATGTATGAATTGTAAACCTACAATATGTGGTTCAACTGTAATGATTTTTTTAAATATAAGTTTCAACTTCCGGTTTCAACCGGAAGTCAATGTCAAATGAGGTCACACTTTATAGCGTTGGTTTAGTTACACAAGTTTTGTCTGACGACGTACAGAAAATTAACAACCAATATGTGGTTCAGGAGTTAAGATATTTTCAAATATTAAATTATATCTTCCTGATTGAACCGGAAGTCAAGGTCAAGTCAGGTCACATTTGAACCGGAAGTTAAGGTCAAATGAGGTAACAGTTTGTAGCGTTTCTTAAATCTTTTGAGCCCTTTCTGATGATGTATGGATGATAAACATCCAATGTGTGATTCAGGAGTTCTGATTTTGTCAAATATTAAATTTCATCATCCGGTTTGAACAAGAAGTAAAGGTCAATCGGGGTCACATTTTGTATATCGTTTTTAAAGTTGTTACATACTTTCCCAATGATGAATAGATTGTAAAAATCGAATGAGTTGTTCAGAAGTTAAGATTGTTTTAAATACTAAATTTCAACTTCCGGTTTGAACCGGAATTCAATCTTGAGTTATGCTCTAGAGAAGAGTTCCGTGGAAGAAGAAGAAGAAGAAGAAGAAGGAGAAGAAGAAGAAAGAGAAGACGAAAAAGAAGAAGAAGGAGAAGAAGAAGAAGAAGAAGAAGAAAGAGAAGACGAAAAAGAAGAAGAAGGAGAAGAAGAAGAAGAAGAAGAAGACTTTTTTTCAAACTTTTTAACAGGAACTTTATTTTGCCTCATGAAAACATAAAAACAATATACAACCTAGAGGGGCGGTTCCAATCGATTACATGACAACAATACATCAAACTTAAAACAACTTACAATACAAAAAAAGCAATGCAAAGGGGAAAAAAAGCCAAACCAAGTTTGGCGCAGTCACAAATTTAGATTAACCAGGTGATTTTATTCCTGAGAAAAGTAAATACGGCATTATTAATGTTCCACTTTTCTTCAAAGGACGGAACGTTGTTCTGAGATTTGTAAAAAAGGAATTCGGACATTATTTTGTGTTGAATGCGGCTGCGCCAGATAGTGAAAGGGTCCGCAAAGATAGAATGTTGGTATAACCAATAAATAACGGATTTAAGACTAATAATGAGGTAGTTGGAGAAGAAGAAGAAGAAGAAGAAGAAGACGAAAAAGAAGAAGAAGAAGGAGAAGAAGAAGAAGAAGAAGAAGACTTTTTTTTGACTTTTCAATGACAACTTTATTTCAAAACGATTGAAGTTGCTTGCAATAGTTTACAAAATTACAGGGAAATTACGTTGAAAACAATAAACAATAAAAATAAGCGAGCATCCCTCGCCAGAAAAAACAAATCCCACGTCCACCCCCCCCCCAACTAGGCAAGGTATCGAAGGAGTCAGACACTCTTTGGAAGTGGTTGGAACCCAACACTCTCAAGGAACACGACCGCGGAATGTAAGACTCCTCCGACACCAAAAAGCCCGATCAGAGGGGGGAACGAAACACGAAACCTGCCTCCCCCCACAAAGGATGCAAATTTAAGCGAGAGATAAATTCTGTACTAATACAGAGTAGGTAAATTACAGAAAATACACATTGTTAAAAAAGTAATCAGAAAATAGAGGAGATATCGTGTGGGGGACTACATCAACCATGTTATCTTGTTATTGACGATAGTGAAAATGGCGTTGTTGAAAGACCATTTTGTGATGAAACCAGCAGGATTGTTGCAGAGGTTGTAGTAGTTGTAATCAATGAGAATTTTATGTTGCAGGCGACTGCGCCAAATTATGTAAGGATCGGAAAAGCGTGAGGTTCTGTATAGCCAGTAAATAACGTGTTTGAAGCTGACGATGAGGAAGTTTGATAGGCGTACTGCCCCTTTAAGGCGGCCTCTAGCGCACGGGATGAGCGTCCAGTAGAGGTCGAAATTGAGTTTCAGGTCTGGAAGGATTCGATGAAGAAGTGCGTAGAGCAGATTTAGACCGGATTGTATGGCTGGGCAGAGGATGAATAGATGTAGAAGCGTTCCCCTGACCCCGCACCAGCCACAGGAGGAGCATATGTCAGGGTTTAGATGATGAAGTGCTGGAAGAGAAGGTAGTATGTTGTGCAGGAGTTTAAACTGAGTGTCTCCTTCTTTTTTTGAAGTCGGCAGCTGGTAGATTCCTCCCCATTGTATGGTTTGGGAGGAATCAAACAGTCAGATTCGTGCCAGTATGTAGTAGTTTGAGGAGGGTGCGAGTTGACTCTGTCATTGAAGATGCCGTATATTTGTTTGGATGAGGCGGTGAGTCCGTTAGTGTTAGATGAGAGCGAAAAGTTGACCGTAGGAGCTGAACTAGCAGAGATGTTCCTGAAGCTAGCCGGACGGACACCGTTTTCATTGAAAATAACTGGAAAGTGTTTGAGAAGTTTACCACGAGAGCATTGAAGATCCAGTTGGAGGAGTCGGAGAGCGTCGGTGAAGAGCCGGGAGAGGGTTGAAAGTGATCAGCTTCTGTCCACGTGCCGGTGTTTGTGTCTGTGAGGTGTTTGACAAGCGTGATACCGTGCGAAGAGAGTCGCGCGGGAAAAGTCCCTCATCGTCAGCTTCGTCGTTAAGGAGAGGGCTACTGAGAGGGAGATTGATAACATGATTGATGGAGTCCGATGGTATTTCGGCGCGAGCTCCGGACGCCTTCCAAGCACGCAAGAGCTCACCATAGAAGCAAGGAAGGCTGGTGTAAAATTTGGACGAAGTGTGGGTCAGGAAGAGTTGGAAGTCGAGATTGAGTTTCATGTATCTGTGAAGATTGTGACTTATCATTGTGTGCGCGGGATGCGGACATAGATTCAGATAACGTTGGATGAGAGAGAGTCTGAAGGTGAGCACGCGTGCTTGGAAGCAAGCTAGACCTAGACCTCCCTCTCTGGTTTGCGATAAAGAAGGTTTTTCTTAAGGAGGTGCCTCTTATTGGACCAGACGAAATCGACGAGCATATCCTGTAGTTCACTCAGGACTTTGTCAGGTTGTGAGAGATCGGCTAGACAGTGGAAGGTTTTGGAAGCCGCAAGTTGATTTGTTATGAGAACTTTGCCTTTGTATGAGAGAGAGTTCGCGATACCTTTCCAGCGTGAAAGAGTGTTGCCGAGTTTGTTTTTGCAGGCGATCCAGTTTTGTTTGAGGTAGCAATTGGTATTCCCCAAGTGAACTCCAAGAAAGGGAAGCCCCTCGTTATTCCAGCGGAAGTTGAGGGCTCGTCGGTTCTGCTGGTCCAGGACCCGACCCACAGGCCCCGAGATTTTTGTAATTGAGGCAGGCAGCAGAGGATTTATTGAAAAGTTTGTACACATCGTCTACAATACTGAAACCAGAGTTGGTGGTGACGAAGATTGTGACGTCGTCTGCGTAGGCCGAGACCTGACAGTGTTTATCGGTACCAGGGAGAGGGAATCCTTTGGTTCCCAATCTGTTTCTTAGCGTATTGAGCAGGGGCTCAATGGCAATGGAGTACAGCAGCCCAGAGAGCGGGCAGCCCTGACGAATACCTTTCTCTGCTGCGAAGGGGCGGTGAGTGAACCGCCCACCTTGAGAAGGCTTTCGGCACCCTTGTACAGAAGTTTTATGTAAGATATGAACCGGTCACCAAAACCCATGGCTCTCATGGTACTAAATAGATATTCGTGGTCAACATTGTCGAAGGCTTTGCTTTGATCAAGGTTGAGCACAGCAAGAGTGTCATTTAAATTGGAACAGTTAATGATATCTTTAGTGAGAAGAATATTGTCATAAATTGAGCGGTCTGGAACACAATAAGATTGATCATGATGGATCACCGAATGCATGTGACCCTTTAGCCTATTGGCCAGCAACTTAGCAAAGATCTTGTAGTCGGTGTTGAGGAGGGAAACGGGCCGCCAGTTAGCGATGTCAGAGAGGTCTCCCTTTTTCGGGATGAGAGAGATGACGCCTCTTTGAAAGGAGTGAGGTAGGCTGCCGTAGACAATGGCATGGTTTAAGACGGACAGTAAGTCATTTTTCAGGAGAGGCCAGAAACATTGGTAGAACTCGCAAGAAAGACCGTCCAGACCGGGGGCTTTGTTATTGCTAAGTTGCTTGGCTGCAAGGTCAAGTTCCTCAGGAAGTAACTGGCTATCAAGATCTTCCGAGTCTGTGGAATCAAGTGATGGCAAGTCCGAAAGGAGAGTGTCGCGGGCGCTCTCGTCAGTCGGTACTTTGGTGTACAGTGTGCGGTAGAAATTCCGCACATGAGATTTAATCTCATCAGGATCGTCAGTGACTGTGCCGGACGGCAGCTGCACATTGGTTATTGTTTTAGACTGTGAGTGAGTTTTTTCCAGCTGAAAGAAGTACGACGAGCTGGTGTCAACTTCAGTTATGTGTTTGAAACGCGACCTGACAAGAGCGCCCCTGGCCTCGTTTTTAAGTAACATGTTTAAATTATTTTTCTGCTCATTGAGCACACGGGTAGTTTCCGGTGTTAGGCCTGGCGCAGACTGAAGTTGGTCAATTGAGTCGTTCATTTGACGGAAAAGTTCGCGTTTATCGTGCGAGACTTTGGCGCCATACATTTGCGAGAGGATTTGAGTTGTGATTTACCGAAATCCC
The DNA here is from genome assembly GCA_021014325.1 of Plazaster borealis. Taxonomy (NCBI): domain Eukaryota; kingdom Metazoa; phylum Echinodermata; class Asteroidea; order Forcipulatida; family Labidiasteridae; genus Plazaster; species Plazaster borealis. The sequence goes on along the minus strand of CM037455.1, from coordinate 14,224,774 downwards.
ACCAAGCACCCAGGTCAGAAAATTCGTTCTTTTTAGATTTCCAATCAGTCCAAAAGTGGGTAACAATGTCCTTGTATGCATTGTCTTCGAGCAGAGAGTTATTAAAGTGCCAATAGGCACTCCCTTTTGTGCTACTGCCAGGAAGTTTGATAACAAAGGAGACTGCTGAGTGATCGGACAGAGAACATGGCTTGATATCGCATGAGCGGACACAAGACATGAGATTAAAGGGAATATAAAAGCGGTCAAGCCTGGCTTTGGAAACGCCGTTAGCATTGTTTGGGTTATTTCTGAGCCAAGTGAACTTCTCCAATAAAGGGTTCAGTCTGCGCCATACATCGCACAGAGAAAGGAAATTAACACTATCATTGAGAGCCGTGGAGATTTTGGTCCGGTGTTCAGTGGGCCTACACAGACGATCAAGGGAGGGATTAAGTGTGCAGTTAAAGTCGCCACCGATAACAATGACACCGTCACTGCACTGCCCACAGTGGTTAAAGAGGGCTCGAATGGCTGCCAGAGCCATATAGTCCTTTTGAGGAATGAGCACATTGTACATGTGGTGAAGGCTATTGTTAAAAACAATCTTGTGGTAAAGAATGTGGCCTTCGAACAAAACTTGGGAGTCGGAAACTATGATATTTTTGTTCTTTATGAGGGTTGTTACTCCCGAGCCCCGGACTGGGCTGGGAGCACAATAAGGAGTGTACGGCCAGAGTTTCCAACAACCGCAATTTTCGCTGAGGTTGTTGGTCTCTTGAAGGAAAACGATATCGGGGTCATTATGAAGCCTTTCGATATATGTTTGAAAGGCAGCGTTCCGGGTGGAAGAAGAGCACCCCCCGGTGTTGAGAGTTAGCAGTGACAGTGTCATTGTTAGTGAAAATAAAAAGGTTCTAATACATGTATAAGGATCCATTGGGAAAGGAGTTACACGTCAAGTTTTTTGATCAGCTTTTGAATCCTCTGCTGCATGCTTTTTTGGAGTAGGGGACTGTTTCGCATAGGCTTGAGCTGTTTGACAAGTCCAGGAATGTTTGCGGTGAATTTGCGAGCGATAAAATCTGGTTTTTTACAGGCTTTGACGGTGGTGAGAAATTGGATAAGTTCCGCATTGGAAAGGGGTCCCTTACATGTGGATAGTGAATCGGCGGAGATAGATGTTTCTTCGTCAGTGGTTTGTGTGTCATCCCAATGCTCCGAGTCGGTCGCAGGGCCACCCGCTCTGGAGAGGGGCGTGGATACGGAGGGAGATGTGGCACTGAGGGCCTGGGAAAGGTCTGGGGAGGACGTTTGCATTGGGGTTGTAGTTTTTGGCCAGTTTGCGGGGTGGTGCGGGGGACTTTAGGGAACGAGGTTAGGGGTGGTTTGGGGGTTTGGGAGGACTGTTTCCGCTTAGAGATGACTTCGGAAAAGAGTCTTGAGGGGGCAGGAGGGGACCCCCAGATCGAGAGAGTGGGGTCGGATGATGAACCTAGATTACATGAGGAGGATTGGTGGGAAGAGGTAGGGTGGGAGGAAGTGGGAGCACTGTCGTGCCTGGTGACATCCGAAGCGGACGTCGATGGTCCAGGGAGGAGGTTGGGGGCCAGACAGTAGAGGCTCTCTTTCTGGATCCTGTCACAGAGGAGGACGGACCAGAGGGGGGTGGTCGCTTATTAGAGGCGGTAGTTGTGGGAAGGGCCGCGCCCGATGTTCGCTTCTTGGAAAGCGCAGCCAATTCGGGCGGACCTCCCGGGGAAAGCCCCGCTGGGTCTATCGGTCTACCAGTGGGGGCTGATGTGGTGGTGGGCAGGGGGCTGGCGGAACACTTATGTGGGGGGCCGGCGGTCCAGTGGGTTTGGGGTTCTTGGGAGGGTGTTTGGGGTCAGATTTGTTTCCATGAATGAAGGTTGGAGGGTTAAGTGGATTGCCAGTGTCATTGGAAGGTGCTGTACTGCTGGTTTTACAGGAGCGGCTGATGTGGCCGTATTCCCCACAGTTAAAACACTTGACCGACTCGGTAGACAGGAAGACACGATAATTAACGCCAGCATAGGTAAAATTAATGTGATCGGGAGGAGTGACATTTCCATTGAGAAGAACCTGGACTTGTCTTCTGAATGACATTATGTGTGACAGCTCTTTGTTTTTGAAGCCTAGGGGTATGGGTCGGATCTGAGACACCACCTTACAGAAACCAGATAAATTGTGAGCAAGAACGTTATTTGGAATTTCGGGGTACACATTTGAGAGAGTAAGCCGAGTAGTAGGTTTATTGAGCGGAGTGAGCTCGAGAAAGGAATCACCGAGTCTCAGACCGTAATTGGTAGCGTCAATGACTGCCGCTCTCGAGCTCAAATAAATGGCAATTCGGCCATTGGAAATACGAGAGGCAGAGACGACATCTTTAGGTGGAACGTGAGTAACAAAAGCATCAATGTAGCTTTGAATGGGGATATTGTCAGTAGCTTTAAAGGCAACCCCATTGTTCCTGGTTACACTGCTGAAAGGCTCGTTGCCTTGGACAGTGGTCTTTGCAGGGGCAGCCGTGCTCACGCCCGACTGCCCCTGAATGGAGGGTTCTGCTTGACTGGCCATGGGGCCAGCCTAGCTGTAAATTTTAGCAGATATTTTGGAAAAATTACCCTCGAAATACAGCAAATTGAAAACGCCAATCAAGGGCAGGCCGGTCTAGCCTAATCAATAAACAATAATTTACAACCTAGTGAAAGAACTAGGACCATACGAGGTCTAAAAGCTAAAATATTTCTACTTACTACGGAGCTCGATCGAAATACGTGCCACACGAAGAAGAAGAAGAAGAAGAAGAAGAAGAAGAAAAAAGAAGAAAAAAAAGAACAAAAACAATGAGGTGTTCGTGCTTGTATTGCACGAACACCTAAAAAAAGAAACCATAACAATTACAAGGAGGTGTTCGTGCTTGTATTGCACGAACACCTAAAAAAAAAAAAAAACAGAACAAAAACAAAGAGGTGTTCGTGCTGGTATTGCACGAACACCTAAAAAATAACCCCACGCATGCACACACGCAAAAAATGCGCCCTATATGTTGGCTGTCACTCATGTTACTATAACACATGTTTTCAGTGAGCTACCTGTATAGGCTGGCTAGATTCAACTTTGAAGAGCTAGGTTGACATCTAGTGATTTATTTTTTAAATTTTTTTTTTAATGAGATATCGCCCAACTCACAAGGCCAGACGGCCACTTCAAGGTGAGGGATACACTTAACTGATTCGGGCTGTTGACCCAAATCAACTGTCACCAGGGGCACGTTGCCACCTACTCCTGGGGGCTGAAACAGGGTTGCCCCTTTACAGTCCGAAAGGATGTAGGCGTGGGTATCATCCACTAGGAGCCTGGCTGGTAGAGCAGAATGCACTACCCTCCCAACTTGTTACGAAGCAGTTATTGTTAAGTGCCTTGCTCAAGGGCACAAGTGTCACGACGGGGATTTGAACCCACACTCTGCTGCTGACAACACCAGAGCTTGGGTCCGGTGAACTACACCACTCGGCTATGACACACCACGATAATGTAATGTAAGACCAATCAGCAGCAATATTAATAGGGGTGCTGGGCTTGACTAGAGGCGGGGTCTCCAGAGCCAAGTATTGGGATTTTCACCTGGGATCTGCAAGTGTGAAAGAGTTCATCATACTTGTGGGTGCTTGGATTTCATTTTAGAGGTTACAAACACTCTCTACAACCTCTGGAAAGGTATTAAGTGTGGAATCCCACGGACGGCTTCCCAACAGGCAGCAAACTGCAGTATCGATTGGCCACCAAACCAGTCCCGACATCGTACTTTACCCTTTAGAGCCCATGTAGCGGCAACAAAAAAATCGCAAGATTTGACTATACTTCAGCTCTAAATAACAACAGGGTCAAAGAAAAGGTATTGGACTTAATTTACATTTCCAATGTTTCCCATATTATCATAGACTCTACAATAGACTTCTTCGCAAATAATGGCAAATACTCGGTACGCGCTGATTTGCCGTGGGAAGAGGTGCATGCTGGTATAGTATTGACAAATTTTAGTCTCCAACCAGCATGCACCTCATTCCACGGCTTACGCATGCCCACGGAGTATTTGCGAAGTAGTTTATGACAAAACAAAACCACAGTTTTGATTACAAAATTCTGATTACAAAATTCAAGAAAATTAGCAGAGTCTTGGAGTACGGTAATGATTATGATTGTCTCTACATGGTTAAAGGGTGTGCATAACCTTACATTGGTAAGAGTAAAAAATATTAATGTTCACAGATTTGCACACAACTTACATTGTATAAGATGGTCATGGGGGAAATATTTTTAGCTTGAAATGCAATAGTTTTTGAGAAATGAGTAAAACAATTAACTCAATGTTTGAAAACAGTGAAAACATTTCAGATTTGTTGTCAACTTTTTTTCTCGTTACTCCAGTGACCGATTGAGCTTAAACTTTCACAGGTTAGTTGTTTGAAGAAGGCCTATTTCGTTGGGTCACATCAAGTTTAGACACTGGTCTTTGACAATTACGAATGTTACACATGTGCTTTAAGTAGAATAATTACGACGATACAATAAAGTTATTTACAATCTTCATTCGAGTTGCTGCTCGTTATGTCAAGGCAGCCTTTTGTCGGCCCTTTTTAATGGTGGATCAAAGGATTCAAGTTCGCCCATTCTGGTGGAGAGTACAGTGACAATGGTTATGCTAGACCTATTAATCAATTATTTACAGCCTGCACAAGCACCTCGTTTCAGACGAATGAAATCTACTAAGAGCGCCACCAACGGTAGGACAAAAAGACACCCCATGAGGATAAAAGCGACGTCATACTCTCCAATCGTGTCGTGTATCAAACCTAGTGAAAAAAGAAAAGAAAAACAAACTGTTTAGCTTTGTAATGTTATATCAACCGATTCATTATGGTGTTCCTTTTGTTGGTTTGTTTAGTATCGTACTCTATAAATTATATATATATATATATATTTTTTAATCTGACAATAACAGATTCGTTTATATTATTTTTATTGTTCACTTTTGTCATTATGTATATATCAAAATGTCAACTTTTCTTGAAGTTGTCAAAATGTTAAAATCGTCTTGTTTTTCTCCATGAAATATTATTACTGCACTAAGAATTTAAGAAATCGGTGCACTTTTTACAATGCTATTAACGTCTTTTTAAATTACCCCCTTTTGCTAGCGAAACAATTTGCAAGTTCTATACTCTGAATTATTATCGGATCATAATATTCAAACCGTTTAATGACAATATAGGCTATGCTTCATTATTGGAAAGCTTACAAAATGAGTCTGTTTGTGGATCGCGTGCTAATAATTCCAGCAGACGAAGAGGAGGGGATAGTTCTTTTTTTAATTCCTTGTTCCTCAAACCCAGCCAGCGAAAAGGGGGCAATACTTTTTATTTAATATTCCTTAAAACCAGCCCGTACAGAAGAATGGAAATAAGGTTGTTTTATCCCACGTTCTTCAATTTAATTGTCTTCTTGTGAAATGTTGTCGGTGTTTACTTTATTCACAACAAAATAATGAAAATGTGCATTTTATTACACACAAATAGCTCGAATTCATTCATCTTTAAATTGTTAGCCTTGCAAAATGAAATTTATTGATATGCTTTTCAAAATGTTTTAAAATCTGTATGAGAAACTCTTCTTCCAAACGACATCAAGCACTTTCGGTAAACAGTATTGTTGCAAGCCTGACAAAGGTCAATATTATTACCAGTTTTTGTAAGTTACAATTCTGTACTCCAGCTGCAGTACACGTATTGACCACGTGGGATTCGTTTTGCTCCTTGCCCCCGAGGCACCGGGGCCATTGTACAAGCATAGATTAAGGGTAAAAATCTAATAATTTGAATTACCTGGGATGAATCCAGCACAGAAGGTAAAAATTCCATTCACCAACTCCATCCAACTGAATGCAGAAGCAAGAAACTCAGTTCCAATTAACTCTCTTGTGTAGACGTCGATCAATGAATTTAATGCACCATTGAAACTGACATAAATAAAGGCATTTACCAGAACCAACCAGTAAGAGTTCATCCACGGATCAGTGATTAAGCAAAGTGCAGAACTTGTTGCAAGTATGGCCAATACAGGTCGCAACTTCAAAACATCTCTATCTACGAGAAGCCCGACAATGATCTTAGCTAACAGTTTCCCTACACCTGCAACTGTTGAAAATACAATGGCGTCATCTCCAGTGAAACCTTTCAACATTACGTGATCTACGAAGTATATTAACCAACATGTATCGCTCAAGTTAATGGCAACATAGAATGTTGTTGTTATCCAAAACGACAACTGGAAACAAATGGAGAAACCAAACTTAGTCTTTGCAGACGTTAAAGTTTCTTTCAAAGTTTTCTTACGTGGCTTGTCATATTCTTTGTCAAGACCCTGCTCGTCAGATGAGACAGGGTGATATGATTCCTTATTTTGCTTTTTGGTTGATGGTTGTCGTAAAAGGGCGCCACATACGACAAGATGTAAGCTAATCCCTCCCAGCAACAGAAACGCACCTCTCCATCCATATGTATCTAGAAATAATTGTACCAGAGGAGCAACTACGATTAGTCCAAGAGAAGAACCAGCTTGTGCAATACCATTTGCTGTTGCGTAGTGGCTCTCGAAACTCTCCGCTACCGTAACCCGTGTCAGAATGCTTGCAACACCTATGCCGACTCCTTTTACCAGAGAGAGAAATGGTGTTAAGTTAATCAGATTAATTGTAAATTTGTTGAAGATCACGAACAACAATCTTTTAAAGAAATAGTAAGTATGGATAATATAATTATTTTCAAGCTGAAAGCTGACTGATTTAAGTTAAACAGTCATAATTTTCCAGAGAATAATACTATATTTTCATCTAAAAACAGGAAATGTATTTAAGCCTAGGAGTCTTTTGTGAACACTTAACAGCAGACTTTGCACCAACTCGGAATATTGTACAATCTAAAAGAACTACGTAAACAAAAACAGATAAGAACTACTGACAAGGAAAGGAAAGCAACCTGGCATGTCTGCCACTGTCTGTCGTTTTAAAGTTTCGTTTCCATGGAAACGTTAAAGTTGTTTGTTTCATTTTCTGTTTTCGATTGCCGCAATTGAAACAAGTATGTGAACGTTCACTAAATCTAAAAAAAACACTTTTTGTTATTCATATCGGTTACAACTGAAATTCATGTCATGGCCTGAAGTTTGTTTTGTGTACAGCGTGCAAGGAAACCCCCATCCTTTCAGATAGTCATATTCCATTGCATTTTACATTAAAAGATCAACTTCGAAAATTCTACTTCCTTTTTTTAAGCCAACATACTACATGGGTTTTCATCAGTAATCTATTGAAATACTAACCAAACTCAAACATTTGAGTAATTAGTTTTTCCAAGTTTAATTGAAGGGATTGTACACGTTAATTGACAATTGGAACCCACTGTTTGTTTCAATCCTAGTAGATCTATACCTTAAAATTAACCTGTGAACATTTAAAAAGGTGGTAGCGTTTTTGAAATGTTGCCGAAAATCTACAGCGGTTATGTCCACGCAGGAAAAATAATCTTCAATTGGAATACACAATCTGAGAAACGTTACTGCAGTAACGCTTTTCGGATTCAAATTCTTTGGGATAACAAGTGATATCTTTGTCCATAACCGCAGTACTTCGAAGTGAAAAGTTTCTCAAAATGCATGAAACTATATCAAAAGCTGCTGTACTTCTTACCAAGTAAGTTGTTATTGCCATTAACTTTTCAGAGTCATTACCAAGCGTACACAGACCCTTTAAGGTAATTGTGTTAAGACCAGTACATCGGAATACTCCCCAAGGACAATGATGAATGTTGTCAAACATTTGCAAGCCTAATCAAAGACATTGACAAGTTGTTGTATTAATCCTAAAAACGTCACTCTTACTACCGCTACTGCAGTAGGCCTACATGTGTTTCCTCCGTGTGATTCTGATTAAAACCCTTGGTAATGTTTGATTTTTAAAATTACACGCACTCTTTAGGGAGGAATGAAAATAGGCAACTCATTACGTATATTATATTAATTAGCAGTGGGGGTAAATTACTTCCAAAATGAAGAACACACCAGTGGCCACACTGACTTTATTGGCAAGCAAGGGCCTGCAATAAATTCAGTGTGGTCACTTGCCAAGTGGTAATTATTCATGAGCTGGGCTTAGCAATGCTGTTTTACTGGAGCCAAGACAAAACAAACAAACAAATCCTGAGCTGCCTTGTATCAGCTGTCCCCTGAGGCAAGGTCAGATTACCCTGGTCAGTCTAACCCCATTAAATGTAAACAGACACATGGCTGGTCGTTTACAAATACCTCCTTGGCCAGGAAAAAAATTATTTAAAGGGATATGCCATTTTTTCTATTTGGGAGGCAAACAAATGCCTATCTTCTTTAACCAAGGGGCTTACCTGTCCCCGGTGGCGTATTTTTTATACACCGCAGCAAGGGGTTTTGTACTGTAACAATGTCAATTCCGTCTTGAGATAGGAGACTACGTCTAACCCTAACCCTAACCCTAAACCTAACCCTTTTATAGGCATAAATGTTTGTAGTCTCATCTCAAGACAGGAATTGGCAGTATTACAGTACAAAACCCCTCGCTGCGGTGTAAACAAAAAAATGCTCCCCGGTGAGTTAAACAGAAGCCGGAACTTGTTGTATGTTGGGGGTGTGTGAGAAACAACGATTATGTGTGTTATAATAAGAACACTTATAAGAATTTGTATTTCTTTGTAAATGACATGGACAAATCAATGAAAACTGCCCGTTTTGAGACTCGATTCATTTCCAATCCTAATCACTCATCTCAAAATCTTCAAAGAATTGGTTTATTACTGGACAGGGATAATAGCAAAATTATTACCAAATCCAAGCGCCAATAGTAGAGTAATCTGAGCGATACCAGAAGTGAAGGACGATACAATCAGAGAACCGCCAGCCATAAAACCGCTCACCACGACAACAGTCCTCATACCAATTATGGAACTCAACGGTGCAGCAACAATTCCTATATCAAAAAAACATCAAGGATTAGACCATACCTGTGTAGTTGTTTGAAATTGTAATTTTGAATATAGGCTACTCAACGTTTTGCGCCACTAACACCCCTAATTAACCCTTCCCGTGTTTTTTTTTTTTTTTTTTTTAGGTGTTCGTGCAATACACGCACGAACACCTCTTTGTTTTTGGTTCTGGGTTTTTTCTTTCTTCTCCATCTTCTTCTTCTTAGGTGTTCGGCTAACAACCGAACTACTATTGTTATTGTTTTGTTTTTAAGGTGTTCGGCTGCAGCCGAACAACTATTGTTATTGTTATGTTTTTTAGGTGTTCGGCTAACAGCCGAACAACTATTGTTATTGTTATGTTTTTAGGTGTTCGTGCAATATGTGCACGAACACCTCCTTGTTTTGTTCTGGGGTTTTTAGGTGTTCGTGCAATTCAGCACGAACACCTCTTGTTATTGTTCTGTTTTGTTTGTTTTAGGTGTTCGTGCAATACAAGCACGAACACTTCTTGTTATTGTTCTTTTTTTTCTTTTTTTAGGTGTTCGTGCAATACAAGCACGAACACCTCCTTGTTAGGTGTTCGTGCAATACAAGCAAGAACACCTCTTTGTTTTTGTTCTGTTTTTTTAGGTGTTCGTGCAATACAAGCACGAACACCTCCTTGTTATTGTTCTGTTTTTTTTTTTTCTTTTTAGGTGTTCGTGCAATACAGCACGAACGCCTCTTGTTAGGTGTTCGTGCAATACAAGCACGAACACCTCCTTGTTATTGTTCTGTTTTGGTTTTTTTAGGTGTTCGTGCAATACAAGCACGAACACCTCTTTGTTATTGTTCTGGGTTTTTAGGTGTTCGTGCAATATGAGCACGAACACCTCTTGTTATTGTTCCGTTTTTTTTTTTTCCTTCTCCATCTTCTTCTTCCCTAGAACTCTTCTCTACAGCATAACTCAACATTGAAACTGAATTGAACCTTGAAACTCATCAGACAATTGAACCTAAATATGAGGACGGCACAATTGTCATGACGTCATGATGACGTCATCAGGTGTCGAATTACAACGTTTTTAAAGTTGAAAAATGACCATTTGGTATTTGCTGTATCTCATTGAATATAAAAGCTATGATGTTCATAATTAGGCATGTGATAGATCAAGACTGGGGCTACATTTCAAAAGTTAACGTCAAAATCGTATGACCTTTTCTTCAAGGTCATGCCCTAGGTCAAAGTTTGCCTTTGGTTTTTTTCTTGAAAAACATCATTTTCGGGCTTATCTACAACATAACTCAAGATTGAAATTGAATTTTACATTGAAACTCATCAGACATTTGAACCTAAATATCAAGACGACACAAACTTGATGATGTCATGATGACGTCATCAGGTATTGAATTACATTCAATCAAAGTTTAATATTTGAAAAAAAATCATAACTCATGAACGACATGTTGGATTTTTACTATCTATACATCATCGGAAAGTTCGTTAAAGGTCCAACAAACGCTACACAGAAAGTGACCCCATTTGACCTTGACTTCCGGTTCAACCCGGAAATTTAAAATTATATAAATTTCGTATCTCAAAAACTACTTATCATTTCAGCATAATTTCTACATCAGGTTGTAGAATGTTGAGCCAGCTCAAACTTTTGCACAGAAATAACAACATTTTGACATTTACATCTTGTCTTATGACCACCGGCATTAAAGCGCACGTTTGTGTTGACCCAATTTGATAACGCAAGATGGTGTAATAACACGTGTACAGATACACGTACATTGTGCGTGTAGTTCAGTTTACATCAACTACATGTAGGAATACATTAAATAGCATCGCTGTTACCTTGTATATTGCGCACCCCGGCATGAAGATAATCCATGTTATACTTGAAAAATTCGTAACTCCTGAACCACACATTGGATTTTTACAATCTATACATCATCTGAAAGGTCTTTGTAAAACCTAACATACGCTACATTTATTGTGACCCCGTTTGACCCTGACTTCCGGTTCAAAGCGGAAGTTGAAATTTAATGTTTCAAAATTCATAATTCCTGAACCACACAATGGATTTTTACAATCTATACACCATTGGACAAGTATGTAACCACTTAACAAACGATATACAGAATGTGACCCCAAGTGACCTTTACTTCCTGTTCAAACCGGAAGATGAAATTTATTATTTGAAAAAATCAGAACTCCTGAACCACACATTGGATTTTTATCATCTATACATCATCAGAAAGGGCTCCAAAGATTTAAGAAACGCTACACACTGTGACCTCATTTGACCTTGACTTCCGGTTCGAACCGGAAAGTAAAAGTTAATGTTTCAACAAATCGTTTGAGGTTTACAATCCATACATCATCTAAAACGTCTTCATAAACTAAATGCGCTACACATAATGTGACCCCTATTTGACCTTGACTTCCGGTCCAAACCGGAAGTTGATGTTAAATTTTTAGAAAAATTCATAACTCCTGGACCAGGCATTGGATTGATAAGGTAGAATGTTTATTCATTCAATCACTCCCCACGAACACCTTGTTTTTGTCACATGACAAAAACTGAAAGTCTAGTTTTGTTTTTTTTTTCTTCTCCATCTTCTTCTTCCTCCGAACTCTTCTCGACAACATAACTCAAGATTGAAATTGAATTGAACATTGAAACTTAGCACACACTTGAACCTTAACATGAGTACGGCACATGAACAATTTCATCATTATGACGTCATCAGGTGTTGAATTACAACGTTTTTAAAGTTGAAAAATGACCATTTGCTATTTGCTGTATCTCATTGAATATGAAAGCTATGATGTTCATAATTGGGCATGTGATAGATCAAGACTGCGGCTACATTTCAAAAGTTAACGTCAAAATCGTATGACCTTTTCTTCGAGGTCATGCCCCTAGGTCGAAGTTTGCCTTCGGTTTTTTTTCTTGAAAAATATCATTTTCGGGCTTATTTACGGCATAACTCAAGATTGAAATTGAATTTTACATTGAAACTCATCAGACATTTGAACCTAAATATCAAGACGACACAAACTTGATGATGTCATGATGACGTCATCAGGTATTGAATTACGTCAAATCAAAGTGTAATATTTGAAAAAAATCATAACTCATGAACAACATGTTGGATTTTTACAATCTATACATCATCGGAAAGTTCGTTGAAGGTCCAACAGACGCTACACAGAAAGTGACCCCAGTTGACCTTGACTTCCGGTTCAACCCGGAAATTTAAAATTTCACAAAATTTGTATCTCAAAAACTATTTATCATTTCAGCATAATTTTTGCATCAGGTTGTAGAACGTTGAGCCTGCTCAAACTTTTGCACAGAAATAACAACATTTTGACATTTACATCTTGTCTTATAACCACCGGCATTAAAGCGCACGTTTGTGTTGACCTACTTTGATAACGCGAGATACTGTTATAGCGCATGTACAACAGAAACATGCATATTGAACGTGTAGTTCAGTTTACATCAACTACATGTAGGAATACATTTAGCATCGCTGCATGTTACCTTGTATTGCGCACCCCGGCATAAAGATAATCCATGTAATGCTTGAAAAATTCGTAACTCCTGAACCACACATTGGATTTTTTTACAATCTATACATCATCTGAAAGGTCTTTATAAAACCTAACATACGCTACACTTATTGTGACCCCGTTTGACCCTGACTTCCGGTTCAAAGCGGAAGTTGAAATTTAATGTTTCAAAATTCATAATTCCTGAACCACACAATGGATTTTTACAATCTATACATCATTGGAAAAGTATATAACAACTTAACAAACGATACACAGAATATGCCCCCTATTTAACCTTGACTTCCGGTTCAAACCGGAAGATGAAATTGTATATTTGAAAAAATCATAACTGCTGAACCACACATTATATTTTTATGATCTATACATCATCAGAAAGGTCTCCGAAAACTTAACGAACGCTACACTAAGTGTGACCTCAATTGACCTTGACTTCCGGTTCAAACTCAAAGTTTATCTTTAAGATTAAAACAATTCATAACTCCTGAACTATACATTGTCTTTTATAATCTATACATCATCAGCAAGTTGTCGAAATACTTACACAACGTTACACAAAATGTGACATTATTTGACCTTGACTTCCGGTTCAAACGGGAAGTTGAAGATATATTTTTTTGAAAAAATCGAAACTCCTTAACCACAAATTGGATTGTTCGATTTATACATCATTAGTCTTTAAAAAGCCAACAAACGCTAAACAAAGTGTTAACCAATTTGACCTTGACTTCCAGTTAAAACCGGAAGTTGATGTTTGCATATTTGAAGCAATCAGAACTCTTTAACCAAACATTGGATTTTTACAATCTATAATTCATCGGAAATGTCTTCAAACAATTTACAAACGCAACACAGAGTGTGACCTCATTTGACCTTGACTTTCAGTTCAAACCAAAAGTAAAAAATTTATATTGGAGAAAATCTAACTCCTGACCAAAATATTGGAATAATAAGGTAAAATGTCATCACCAATTCATTCAATCATAATTTGGTGACATCACTTACGAACACCTTGTTTTTGTTTTTAACGAAAATTGAATGTCTAGTTCTTCTTCATCTTCTTCTTCCACGGAACTCTTCTCTAAATCATAACTCAAGATTGAAACAGAATTGAACATTGAAACTCATCAGACAACTGAACCTCAATATGAAGACGGCACGCGAACAATTACGTCATGATGACGTCATCAGGTGTCGAATTACAAGGTTTTTAAAGTCGAAAAATGACCATTTGCTATTTGCTGTATATACTTGAATTTGAAAGCTATGATGTTTATAGTTGGGCAACGTATAGATCAAGACTGGGGCAACATTTGAAAAGTTAACGCAAACATCGTATGACCTTTACTTCCGGTCGTAACGGAAGGTCAAAGTTTGCTTTTGTTTTTTTCTTAAAAAAAAATAATTTTTAGGGCTTATCTACGGCATAAATCAAGATTGAAATTGAATTTAACAATGAAACTCATAAGACAATTGAACCTTAATATCAATACGTCACAACCGTGATGATGTTATGATGACGTCATCAGGTATTGAATTATATTAAATCAAAGTTTAATATTTGAAAAAAAATCATAACTCATGAACGACATGTTGGATTTTTACAATCTATACATCATCGGAAAGTTCGTTAAAGGTTCAACGCTACACAGAAAATGACCCCATTTGACCTTGACTTCCGGTTCAACCCGGAAATTTAAAATTTCATAAAATTTGTATCTCAAAAACTACTTATCATTTCAGCAAAATTTTTGCATCATGTTGTAGAACGCTGAGCCTGCTCAAACTTTTGCGCAGAAATAATAACATTTTGACATTTACATCTTGTCTTATAACCACCGGTATTAAAGCGCACGTTTGTGTTGACCCACTTTGATAACGCGAGATAGTGTCATAGCACGTGTACAGATACATGTACATTGAACGTGTAGTTCAGTTTACATTAACTACATGTAGGAATACATTTAGCATCGCTGTTACCTTGTATATTGCGCACCCCGGCATAAAGATAATCCATGTACTACTTGAACAATTCGTAACTCCTGAACCACACATTGGATTTTAACAATATATACATCATTTGAAAAGTATGTAACAACCTAACAAACGATACACAGAATGTGACCCCAATTAACCTTTACTTCCTGTTCAAACCGGAAGATGAAATTTAATATTTGAAAAAAATCAGAACTCCTGAACCACACATTGGATTTGTATCATCTATACGTCATCAGAAATGGCTCCAAACACTTTAAAACACGCCACAAAAAGTTTGACACATTTGACCCTGACTTCCGGTTCAAACTGAAAGTTGAAAGTTATTGTTTAAACATATCGTAACTTCTGAACAACACATTGAATTTTTACAATATATACATCATTGCGAAAGTATGTAACAACTTAACCCTTAAGTGCGTTTAATCCCCTGGGTAAACGCAAATGTTGGAAAGGTGGTAGTGACTGTTCCACACAATCAAACATACATTAAAATGTTTTCTGTGCATTTACAATGACAGAGCTTGACTTGGGGGGGGGGGAACTGGTTGCAAACCAGACACATAGCCACAGCTGTCGGCAAGACGTCAGACACTTGCTACACACAAAGAACAGACGGCTCAACTTATGAAAGGGTTAAGAAACGATGCACACAATGTGACCCCATTTGACCTTTTCTTTCGGTTCAAACCGGAAGGTGAAGTGTTGTATTTGAAAAAAAATCATAACTCCTGAACCACACTTTGGATTTTTATCATCTTTGCGTCATCCGAAAGGGCTCCAAGGACTTAACTTGCGTTACACATTGTGACCTCATTTGACCTCGACTTCCGGTTAAAACCGGGTGTTGAAATTTAAAATTTCTAAAAATCATATCTTTTGAACTACACATTGGGTTTTTACAATCTATACAATCTATACATAATTGGAAAAGTATGTAAAAACTCTACACACAGTGTGACCTTTACTTCCGTTTCAAACCGGAAATTTAAATTTACTGTTTGTCAAAAACATATCTCCTGTACCATGCACACAATGGATTTTTACAATCATTACGTCATTAAACATGTCTTTAAAATCTCAACAAGCACTACACAAAATGTAACCCCATTTTACCTGACATCCAGTTCAAACCGGAAGTTGAAGTTTTATAATGGAAAAAACTAACTTCTGAACCAAACATAAGATTTATGTCACCAATTCATTTAATCATAATTTGATGACATCACTCACGAACACCTTGTTTTTGAAACCAACAAAAACTGAATCTCTAGTTTTTAGGTGTTCGTGCAATATGAGCACGAACACCTCTTTGTTTTTGTTCTGTTTTTTGTTTCTTCTCCATCTTCTTCTTCCCTGGAACTCTTCTCTAGAAGATAACTCAAGATTGAAATTGAATTGAACAATGAAACTCATCAGACAATTGAACCTCGATATGAAGACGGCACAAAGTTAACAACGTCATGATGACGTCATCAGGTGTCGAATGACAAGGGTTTTAAACGTGAAAAATGACCATTTGGTATTTGCTGTATCTCATTGAATATGAAAGCTATGATGTTCATAATTGGGCATGTGATAGATCAAGACTAGGGCTACATTTCAAAAGTTAACGT
The DNA here is from genome assembly GCA_021014325.1 of Plazaster borealis. Taxonomy (NCBI): domain Eukaryota; kingdom Metazoa; phylum Echinodermata; class Asteroidea; order Forcipulatida; family Labidiasteridae; genus Plazaster; species Plazaster borealis. The sequence goes on along the minus strand of CM037455.1, from coordinate 14,208,539 downwards.
CAAAATCGTATGACCTTTTCTTCGAGGTCATGCCCCTAGGTCGAAGTTTGCCTTTGGTTTTTTTTCTTGAAAAACATCATTTTCGGGCTTATTTACGGCATAAATCAAGATTGAAATTGAATTTTACATTGAAACTCATCAGACATTTGAACCTTAATATCAAGACGACACAAACTTGATGATGTCATGATGACGTCATCAGGTATTAAATTACAATGAATCAAAGTTTAATATTTGTAAACAAATCATAACTCTTGAACCACATATTGGATTTTAACAATCTATACATCATCGGATAGGTCGTTAAACGTTCAACAAACGCTACACAAAGTATGACCCTATTTGACTTTGACTTCCGGTTCAAACCGGAAGTTGAACATTTTACAAAATTCTTATCTCAAAAACCACGTATTTTGTTATCAAAGTTTTTGCATCAGGTGATAGATGATTGAGCCTGCTCAAACTTTTGCACAGACATGACAACATTTTGAATTTTACATCTGGTCAAAACCGGACGTTAAAGCCAACGTTGGTTAAAGCGCACGTGTCTCTTGTCGTGATTCACGTTGACAACGCACGACGGCACGACAGTGTATTATACATGTAGGCCCTGCACACACGCTGAACCATGCACGAGTTTACATTGTGTATAGTCTTGGTTCCAAGACGCTCCTGTTGAAGACTAATGTATGTACTGTACAGCTACGTGTAGGAATACATTTGGCGTGACTGTGCAATATACAAAGAAACAACGAGCGAAAAATTCAATATTTGAAAGGGTCATAACTCCTGAACCACACATTGGATATTTACAATCCATACATCATCTGAAAGGTCTTATTAAACCTAACACGCGCTACACAAAATGTGACCCTGTTTGACCTTAAATTCCGGTTCAAACCGGAAGTTGACATTTAATATTTAAAAATATCTTAACTTCTGAACAACTCATTCGATTTTTACAATCTATTCATCATTGGGAAAGTATGTAACAACTTTAAAAACGATATACAGAATGTGACCCCAATTGACCTTTTCTTCCTGTTCAAACCGGAAGATGAAATTTAATATTTGAAAAAATCAGAACTCCTGAACAACCAGTGGATTTTTATCATATATATACATCATCAGAAAGGGCTCCAAAGATTTCAGAAACGCTACACACTGTGACCTCATTTGACCTTGACTTCCGGTTCAAACCGGAAAGTGAAATTTAATGTTCCAACAAATCGTAACTTCTAAACAACACATTGGATTTTTACAATCTATACATTATTGGGAAAGTATGTAACAACTTAAGAAACAATACACAAACTGTGACCTCATTTGACCTTGACTTTCCGTTCAAACCGGAAGATAATACTTGAAAAAATCATAACTTTTCGACACCATATCATTCACTCAAAATTTGATGACATTAACCTCGAACACCTTGTTTTTGTGACGATGTCACAAAAACTGATTCTCTAGTGTTTTTTTTTTTTCTCGTCTTCTTCTTTCTCTCTGAACCTTCTCGAGCAATTTTGAACAAAAATAAAGCTTGTACAAACTTAAAACTTACTATGTACATAGGCATTAGTGAGTAGATGAAACCGCCACTTTTCTGAAATGATAACTTCATTGATGACGTCATTACAAGGTTTTTAAAGTTGAAAAATGACCAGTTGCCTTTTGCTGTATCTCAACGAATATGAAAGCTATGATGTTCATACTTTGGCATCAGATAGATAAAGAAACTTTGGCATCAGATAGATAAAGACTTTGGCAATATTTGAAAAGTAAACGCAAAAATCGTACGACCTTAACTTCTGGGTCGTTACCCTGGGTCGAAGTTCGCCTTCGGGTGTTTTCATCAAAAACAACTTTCGAGCTTATCTACGGAATAACTCAAGATTGAGATTGATTTGAACGTTGAAACTCTACAGATCGTTGAACCTTAGTATCAAGACAACTCAGACCTAATTACGTCATAATGACATCAACGGGCATTAAAATTAAAACAAATCAAAGTTTAAAATTTGTAAAAGTCATAACTTACGAACCCTAACTCGGATTTTGACAATCTACACATCATCGGATAGGTCGCTAGAAGTTTGACAAACGCTTCGCAGAACACGTACAATATTTTCAGTTACTTTCGGTTCAAAACGGAAGTTAAAAATTTCATAAAATCTTATCGTATTCATGTCTTTAAAACTACTGATCATTTCAGCTTAATGTTTGTTTCAGATTGTAAAACAGCAATCCCGCTCAATCTTTTGCACAGAAATAACAACATTTTGACCTTTATATCTAGTCGAAAAAGGGACGTCAAAGCACCTGTTGACCCACGCGTTACCCCATTTTGATCAACAACGCACACTATGTACGCTACATGCAGTGCAAGCGCTGACTTTGTGTGTGATGTGGCGCGAACTTTTTGGGGGGAATTCCCAACAGCGCTCTTTTTCGTCCAACGAAAGAGGGCGCTGTTGGGAATAAAGTTTTTAGTAACATCGAGCGCTGAGTGCAGAGCGGAGAATCGCAATAATTGAGTGATATGTGAACAACGTCTCGCACCAAAACTACAAGTAGGAATACATTTGCATTGATGTTATAAGATACATTGCACGCCCTCAGATAATCAATCACATAATTATAATATGTTTACAAGTCATACGTCAGCTGAAAGGTTTTAATGAACTGATCAGGATCTACACAAATGAAATCAGTTTAAACTTGGCTTCTTTTTCAAACCGGAGGTTGAAATTTAATTTTTCAAAGAAAATTATTTCTCAACCACACATTTGATTTTTTATTTATTTATACGTCATTGGGTAGGTATGTAACAACTTAAAGAGGGGCTCTAGGATGCTTTCAATATTTGAGTTATTACCTTTTTATGGTCGAATAGACATCGTAAATACCAGTTAATAACCATTTAACACTTAAAATTTGCAGTTAGTAATAAAGAATTCAAGTCAAAAATGCACCTCTCCGCGCGGCTTTTTCAGCCGAAAGTCAAAAACTGTTTATCTATGATAATGATATGCATTGACCCCCTTGACGTCGTTGGCGGCTAAAAACTCACGGTTAGCATTATAAACACACACATAACTGTCACTTTGCTTGGTAAACAAAACAAAATCAAGAAGAAACCAAACTTACATCATACAGTAAAATACTATTTCTGTCCATCCAGAGTATCCGAAATTGTGTAAATTGTAAAATGAAGCCTACACGTTGGGTAGTTGTTCGCTATAAACAAGCTAAAATTTCCACGGAACTTAACTAAAGCTCCGCAGACCATGAGCGTGGTGACCAGTGTTGTATACGGTTTGAACGTGTGCACACCAGCGATTATTATTGCAATGTCATGGGAATAACCGTTTCCCCGAGCATGCGCAGAAACGTTAAGTCTATAAATACGCGACTGCTTGATTGTGCGTTGTGTATAATAGGGGTCTCCCCCGTGATAATGCCGCGGTCTGCGTTGTTGCTGTTTCACAGTAATCGCCGTGCCGTGTGTGTATGTTAGGGTTGAATTTGACGTGTAGAGCGATGTACTGAAAATCAAGCCGAGCTGCGGAATCGCCTCGCCTCTCAAAGAACGAAAACTCCAAAATCATAATTCCGTTGTAATTTGGCTTGCAGATTTTTGCCTGTGGGATCATCCTATAAAAAGTCATATTTACGGCCGTGTTGATTGCAAATGGTGAAGTTTTGCGGTGTATTTGCGTTAGCTCAGTGCATTCATATAGGCAGGTCAAAACTAACTAGACTCCGGTGACGTCATGAGTTCGTCGTCGCGGGGTTTGTTTGACCTCGCGTTTTCAGATTTCGGGCTGGGAGTGTTTCGAGGAAAAGACATTTTTACCCTGTTTTAGCGTGAGGTAAGGGACTCATAATAATTTATTATATTTCTTGGGGACTCCATCTATTGGAAAAATGTAAAAGCCAAATATTTCCAAACATCCTGGAGCCCCTCTTTAAGAAACGACACACAACATTGACCATTTAACCTTGACTTCCGGTTAAACAGGAAAATACAATTAATTATTTGAAAAAATCATGCTCCAGAACCAGAAATTAGTTGTTTATTATATGAACGTCGTCAGATAAGGCTTTGAAAAACATTACTAGCGCTATAATTTGTGACCTGATGACATTGTCTTCCGGTTCAAACCGGAAGTTTAAATTTTATATTTGAAAAAAATCATAACATCTGAACCATACACTTGATTTTTTTTCAATCTATGCATCATCTGGAAGGTCTTAATAGACTTATCACGTGCTATACAAATAGTGACCCCTATTTGACCGTTTATCCGTTGCGAACCGGAAGTTGGTGTTTAATATAATTTGTTTCCCCCCGTCTTCTTCTTTCTCTCTGAACCTTCTCCAGATAACAATATGTTATATATGTATTACATTCTTAGCAAGAGACTGAAACAATATATTGTTTGTATACGTAAAGGACATCAGTATTTATATACTCATAAGAAGACCTGATAATGGTATCGATATCTCTGTTTATTGCAAACATTTCGTTCATTTCAGCATACGGTATGCAAAACACTCAAGATGTTGGGACAGAAATTAATTTGTGTTTACAGCATCTTGCTCATCAAGAGTATAACTGCCATGACTGCATTGGGTATAGTAAGGTTCAAACCTTCCTGATGATTCAGCCAACTGATGGGCTTAATTTCATTGACCTGCTCAATTACAACATAGTAGCTAAGCTTATTATGCTTACCAGATAAGATTATCCAGACATGTGCAATTTGTGACTGGTATCCTGCTCATTTTTCTTTTTGGCAGGAAAATGGTCCGGCATAATTATGTGCTAAAGCAGCTCTATGAAATTGGGTCGTTACGTTCAACCGAACACCGTGTTTTTTTGTAATAAACAAAAACTCTATTTCTAGTTCTTCTTCTACTTCTTCTTCTTCTTCTTCTTCTTCTTCTTCTTCTTCTTCTTCTTCTTCTTCTTCTTCTTCTTCTTCTTCTTCTTCACTGGAACTCTTCTCTAGAGCATAACTCACGATTGAAACTGAATTGAACCTTGAAACTCATCAGGCAATTGAACCTCAAAATGAAGACGGCACAGTTTTGATGACGTCATGATGACGTCATCAGGTGTTGAATTACAAGGGTTTTAAAGTTGAAAAATGACCATTTGCTATTGGCTGTATCTCCTCGAATTTGAAAGCTGTGATGTTCATAATATTGGGCATCGGATAGATCAAGACTGGGGCTACACTTCAAAAGTTAACGCAACAATCGTATGGTCTTTTCTTCCGGTTGCACCGGAAGGTCAAAGTTTGCCTTTGTTTGTTTTTCTTAAAGAAATGAATTTCGGGGCATAACTCAAGATTAAAATTGAATTGAACATTGAAACTCATCAGATAATTGGACCTTAATATCAAGACGACACAAACTTGATGATGTTATGATGACGTTATCAGGTATTGAATTACATTAAATCAAAGTTTAATATTTGAAAAAAAAATCATAACTCATGAACGACATGTTGGATTTGTACAATCTATACATCATCGGAAAGTTCGTTAAAGGTTCAACAAACGCTACACAGAAAGTGACCCCATTTGATCTTGACTTCCATGTACATTGAACGTGTAGTTCAGTTTACATCAACTACATGTAGGAATACATTTAGCATCGCTGGATGTTACCTTGTATATTGCGCACCCCGGCATAAAGATAATCCATCTAATACTTAACTCTTGAACCACACATTGGATTTTTACAATCTATACATCATTTGAAAGGTCTTTATAAAACCTAACATACACTACACTTATTGTGACCCCGTTTGACCCTGACTTCCGGTTCAAAGCGGAAGTTGACATTTAATGTTTCAAAATTCATAATTCTTGAACCACACAATGGATTTAACCTTGACTTCCGGTTCAAACCGGAAGATGAAATTGTATATTTGAAAAAATCATAACTGCTGAACCATACATTATATTTTTATGATCTATTCATCATCAGAAAGGTCTCCGAAAACTTAACGAACGCTACACTAAGTGTGACCTCAATTGACCTTGACTTCCGGTTCAAACCGAAAATGTATCTTTAAGATTAAAACAATTCATAACTCCTGAACTATACATTGTCTTTTATAATCTATACATCATCAGCAAGTTGTCGAAAGACTTACAAAACGCTACACAAATGTGACACTATTTGACCTTGACTCCCGGTTCAAACCGGAAGTTGAAGATATTATTTGAAAAAAATCGAAACTCCTTAACCATAAATTGGATATTTCGATTTATACATCATTAGTAAGGTCTTCCAAAAGCCAACAAACGCTAAACAAAGTGTAAACCCATTTGACCTTGACTTTCTGTTCAAACCGGAAGTTGATGTTTGCATATTTGAAGCAATCATAACTCACTAACCAAATCTTGGACTTTTACAATCTATAATTCATCGGAAATGTCTTCAAACGATTTACAAACGCAACACAGAGTGTGAACCCATTTGACCTTGACTTTCAGTTTAAACCAAAAGTTAAAGATTTATATTGGAAAAAATCTAACTCCTGAACAAAATATAGGATACATAAGGTAAAATGTCATCACCAATTCATTCAACCATAATTTGGTGACATCACTCTCGAACACCTTGTTTTTGTTTTTAACAAAAATTGAATATTTAGTTATTGTTTGTTATTCAATACTGTGACTGACTACTTTCTGTGTGACACTACAATTTTTATATTTTGTTCCGTAAACTACTTTAAACAAGAAGCAGTTTTGTTTTAAAGCATATTTCGAAAGGGATGTTTAAACTTATTTCATTTCAGTTTGTTTCATTTTATATATTTATTTTTAATTCATTTTTTTCCTTCAGTCGGACAGACCAATGCTAGATAGGCCTAACTTACGTTTTTGTGAAAGGATCGTTAAGTTCAGGCTAAGTATCTTCGGATGGGACATAAAGCTGTTGGTCCCGTGTGTTGTGTAATGCACGTAAAATAACCCAGTGCACTTTTCGTAAAGAGAAGGGGTTCGCCCCGGTGTTCCTGGTCTGATCGGGAGCATATTGCGCCACAGCACCTTGTAAACCATTGCATGGTGCTATAAATGAATAGGCCTCATACATCAAACGTAGCTCCACATGCCTTGCAGGGAAACAGAATTGTAGTCAGATAATAATTGTGCGCTTAGAAACATCCGTATTAAGCGCCTAATAAATGTTGTGTATTATTATTATTATTATTATTATTATTATTATTAAAAGCGGCAGAATAGTTTAGGAGTTACGGCTTTTTTATTATGATCACGTAACCGTTTGACCAAGAGGAAGAAAGAAAGAAGGGGAGAAAGATAGAGGAACAGGACAGAACGGGAGAAAGAGTTTCAGCATTACAGTATAAAACAATCACCTGCTGCGTTGCTTACGACTACGACTAGAGCTATCATCCATCCGATAAGCCAAGTCTGAGCTGTAAACTGCTTTTTAAAAGTCGGTAACATGAATCCAAGACCCTTTACCAATCCTGCCAAAAGCATCCAATCACAAAACTGACACAATACTGCATACCGGCCTAAACGTGTTTGTCCATTTGCCATGATGTGGCAGTCTCCCTTGACAAAACTGTACAATACGAAGCACAGCAAGCAGTGTGATCCAACATGGAGGCTATGATATGTATTTTGTATTTGTCAATTCTTCACGGACTATGATTTTTACAAGTTCAATATTTTGCTGTTTAATCATTGTGTAGTCGCACAGCAAGCGTACTTTGACCCGCTAACAAAGTCCTTCACTGCAAAATCATACCGAAGCCTATTTTTTAGTGGCAACAGTAAACAATCGCCTTTCACAGGTGAATATTCGCCAAGTAGGAACATTTTTTTTAGTAGAAGGGCTGACCTACATGTACACATGGTGCAGGCTTTAATAGACTTTTCAGGCTATTTAATCACAATTTCTGATTTTTCAAAGGGGAACTAAAATTGGAAATCAGACTAAAATAGGAAGAATATCATGCCTGGTAGACATGATTATATGCAATTCACACAACATATTAAGCAAATTGCACAACTTTGCAAGTATGGCCAGTGCAGGTCGCAACTTCAAAACATCTCCAAAACATCTACGAGAAGCCCCACAATGATCTTAGCGAGCAGTTTCGCCCTCAGCTGTTGAAAATACAATGGCGTCATTCCCAGTAAAACCACGTGATCCACATTACACCAGAAGGTTTCCACCAAGTTATTGCAAACATAGAATGTAGTTGTTCTCCAAATCGACAACTGGAAACAAATGGAGAAACCAAACTTAATCTTTGCAGACGTTAAAGTTTCTTTCAAAATTTTCTTATGTGGCTTGTCATGTTCTTTATCAAGACCCTGCTCAGAAAATGGGACAAGGTGATGATCCCAGATTGCATTTGTTGGTTGATGGTTGTCGTTAAAGGGTGCCACATACGACAAGATGTAAGCTAATCCCTCCCAGCAACAGGAACGCACCCCACCATCCATATGTATCAAGAAATAATTGTACCAGAGGAGCAACTACGATTAGTCCAAGAGAAGAAACAGCTTGTGCAATACCATTTGCTGTTGCGTAGTTGCACTTGTATCCCATCAAGACAACCAAAATTCAAAGTAAATCACTGATTAGTGCATAACTACCGGTATCTCAACAATTGTAAATTTACCCCAATCCTTACATATTGTCCTATCCCATTGCATTGTACATCATAGGATCAACTTAGAAAATACCACTACCAATTTGTTTTAAGCCAACATACTACGTGGTTTTTCATATGTACCGTAATCTATTGAAATACTAGCCAAACGCAAAAATTTGAGTAATTAGTCTGACAAAATAATTAATTAGGTTAAACAATTTTAGTTAAACTGAAGCTGGAACTTTTTATTTTTAGGGTGTGTGTGAGGAACAACGATTTGTATGTTATAATAGGAACACTTTGAAATTATTTTCTGGACAAACTATTGAGAACCGCCTGAGCCTCGATTCATTTCCAATCCTAATTACCAATCTTTAAAACTTAAAGAAATTGGTTTATTACTGGACAGGGATAATGCAAAATTGTTACCAAATCCAAGCGCCAATAGTAGCGTTAGCCATACCAGAAGCAAAGGACGATACAATCAGCCAACTATAAAACCACTCACCACGACAACAGTCCTCGTGGAACTCAACGGTGCAGCAACAATTCCTATATCAAAAACATTCAGGATGAGACCTTACATGTGAACATATAATTTCTAAAAAACTGGTGAAATCTTTGTGACTGGTGATGTGTTGTTTCAAAATGTAATTTTGAATATAGGCTACTCAACATTTTACGCCACTGACACCCCTAATTAACCCTCCCGTTGTTTTAATTATTTTTTTGTTAAACAATAGTTGACTACTTTCTCTGTGACGATAAATTTTGTTCCGTCAACCATTTAATAGATAAAAAAGCAGTTTTGAAGCATGTTTCGAAAGGGATGTTTCAAACAAAATTCATTTTAAGTTTATTTCGTTTTATTTATTTATTTTTTGTTCATTTATTAATCTGTTCTTTCAGTCGGACAGACCACCGTTAGATAAAGGCTTACTATGGATCAAGAAGTCATCTCCTGAACTACATTTAACTACATTTAGCTAGAATAATTTAAGTTTTTACGTTGTTGTGAAAAGGTTGATTCTGAACTCGTGAAGTTCAGGCTTTGAGTATCTAAGTTGAATGACTGTATTCCCGGGACACGTGTCTAGGTCAATGGCTCGTGAAGGTGAAAAGGGGACATCTAACAAAAGACTTATACTAGAGCTATTGTATATGGGATTTGAGGCAATGCATGGTGAGGTTTCAATTTATACGTGTAGCGGTAACACCATGTGTATATCTACTTTGCTCTGTACATCCCTTGTTGCCGTTTTCGTAGGTCTTTATTAAGGGGCTCCCATGGTATCAGGCTATGGCTGAATTAGGAACCTGCGGAGGATTAATTTTGTTAACCACTCAACGGAGAAATTATACATAATTAGCTAACAGGGGCGGTTACAAACCGCTTCCAAGCCTCAAGTGCAGGGAACCTGAGGTTTGAAAGGTCATTTAAAAAAAACGTAAATTATAGTAAGTTATTAATACTTTGCTGTTTGTTCAACAGCGCGAAACACCTATTGTTCGTTTCTTATAAATGCTCGGCAAACATCCAAAACATATTGAGAAAATAAAATGCATTTTGGAGGAAATACAGATTTGTAATTGTCTCCTTTATGATAGCTACAGACGTCCTCAAGTTAGGGCACAACAAATTTTGTTGCTCGCCTCGTCCGACCGACTTTTTTTTCAAATCTCTTCAAATTTCATCATTTGACTTTTTATCTGGTGAAATTTCAGTACTGTAGAAGTGCTATGCACTCATCAGCTGGTAGCTCCAGTAGAGCATTCATCTCAACATCAACAACATCATCTTGTAAGTTGAACAGTTGTTTAGTATTAAAATATTATTCAAAGAATAAAAGAGTTCAATACAGTGAAAAGTTTGTGTTTTGTGTTTGGACGTAATAATATACAAAATATTTTATATTCCCAAATACAATATCCATATTAACCCTCAGAGCTGACACGGGAACAAATTGACATGCTGTCCCACTGGGCGCGCTTGAGAGGCACGGGTATTATAACCGTGTTTGGGGGCACAATTCTTGTTCTAATGGTCTGAACAGATGAATAGATGTTCCCTGGACCACATACTAAAGATTAAAGCATTCTGGAAACTACACATTGGTTCATGATTTTCAAAACACAGTCCATTTCGAAAGGATTAAGTTTGTGTACACACAATAATATTTGTGTGTGCACGTTATAATGTGACTCGGATTTCCCACACTATTTGTCAATCTCTGAGTTCACTCACCCAGAAATCACTACAGTATGTGGAAGAAGGGTGTTTAAAGGTAGTTCAACACAAAAATCTGCGGAATTGATCCACACATTTTGTAGTTATTAAAAAAGTCCTTCTCCCCATGCCCCTCGGCTGCTCGAAAAAAATACAAACCACAACAATAACATTAACAAGAACTATTCAATTCAATTCAATTCAATTTAATTTAATTCAATTTAAATGTTCACATTTTTACCTTGAAATACTTTGACATCTGGCACTGTACAGGTTATAGACGGTAGTTTTAAGAAGATCGAACCGTTCTGTACATGTTTGCGGAGTGTGGAAGTACGGAAGGCAGAAAGCCCCCAAGCTCTACGCCCCCCCCCCTCCCCTTCTCTCTCTCTCACTCTCTTTCTGTTACCTCCGGATGAGAAAGTGAAAGACAACAGGAATAAACAAAGAGGAACGGTTTATACACAGCTCTGACAATGGTGTGACGGTTGAGTGCCCATTCGGCTCAGGAAAATTTGCACGGGTTTGGGGAGGGAAGTGACAACAACAGACAATAATTATGGGGGTCATGCGACATAGGGACGAGTTTTGGACCGACCAACCCCACCATCCCACCGAGAGCAAGAAATAATATGATTTAAATAGTCGAGAGTGACCCAGACTTTCCGGACATAATACAAAGGAAATCACCATAACCCCACGCACACACACAACCTAACAGATCCAGTTTGTTATCATATAATATATAATGACACAAAAAAAAACTTTACACATTCCTTGAAAATTATGTTTACAAAAAACAAGAAAATTTGCAAAGTATGGGAGTATGGTAATGATTATGGTTGTCTCTACAGGGTTAATGGAAAAGTATACCTTTGGTTTTTTGAACCGTTTGGTTGTTTTAATCCTATATATAAATGTAGATATACAATAAAACTAACAGTTATGTCCATGCAGGAAAAGTAACTCGTATAAGTGGAATACACAATCTGAGAAACGTTACTGACTAACATTTCTCGGATTCAAATTTTTGGGGATAACAAATTTTATCTTTTTCTATAACCACATTACTTCGAAGTGAAACGATTCTCAAAATGCTTTATACTATCGAAACCTGCTGTACTTTTAACCAAGTAGGCTTTTACTGCCATTAACTTGAAGAGTGATTACCAAACGTATATCTCCCCTTTTAAGAATAACAATTACGACGATGCAATACAGTTATTTACAATATCTTCATTCGAGTTGCTGCTCATTATGTCAAGGCAGCCTTCTGTCAGCCATCTTTTTGTTTTAATGGTTGGTCAAAGGACTCCAGTTCGGCCATTTGGAGGAGAGCACTATGACAATGGTCATGATAGACCCATTAATCAATTATTTACAACCTGCACAAGCACCTCGTTTCAGACGAAAGCAATCTACTAAGAGCGCCACCAACGGTGGGACAAAAAGACACCCCATGAGGATAAAAGCGACGTCATACTTTCCAATCGTGTCGTGTATCAAACCTAGTGAAAAAAAAGAAAAGAAAAAAACAAACTGTTTAGCTTTGTAATGTTATATCAACCGATTCATTATGGTGTTCCTTTTGTTGGTTTGTTTAGTAGCGCACTCTATAAATTATATTTATTTTAACTTTTTAATCTGACAATAACAGATTCGTTTATATTATTTTCATTGTTCACTTTTGTTATTATGTATATATAGAACAAAATGTCAACTTTTCTTGAAGTTGTCAAAATGTTAAAATCGTCTTGTTTTTCTCCATGAAATATTATTACTGCACTAAGAATTTAAGAAATCGGTGCATTTTTTACAATGCTATTAACGTCTCTTAAATTACCCCCTTTTGCTAGCGAAACGATTTGCCAAGTTCTATACTCTGAATTATTATCGGATCATAATATTCAAACCGTTTAATGACAATATAGGCTAAGCTTCATTATTGGGAAAGCTACAAAATGAGTCTGTTTGTGGATTGCGTGCTAATAATTCCATTAGACGAAGGGGAGGGGATAGTTCTTTTTTTAATTCCTTGTTCCTCAAACCCAGCCAGCGAAAAGGAGGCAATACTTTTTATCCAATATTCCTTAAAACCAGCCCGTACAGAAGAATGGAAATAAGGTTGTTTTATCCCTCGTTCTTCAATTTAATTGTCTTCTTGTGAAATGTTGTCGGAGTTTATTTTATTCACAACAAAAGAATGAAAATGTGCATTTTATGACACACAAATAGCTCGAATTCATTCATCTTTAAATTGTTAGCCTTGCAAAATGAGATTTATTGATATGCTTTCCAAAATGTTTTAAAATCTGTAGGAGAAACTCTTCTCCCAAACGACATCAAGCACTTTCGGTAAACAGTAATGTTGCAAGCCTAACAAAGGTCAATATTATTACCAGTTGTTGTAAGTTACAATTCTGTACTCCAGCTGCAGTACACGTATTGACCACGTGGGATTCGTTTTGCTCCCTGCCCCCGAGGCACCGGGGACATGTACAAGCATAGATTAAAGGTAAAAATCTAATAATTTGAATTACCTGGGATGAATCCGGCACAGAAGGTAAAAATTCCACTCACCAACTCCATCCAACTGAATGCAGAAGCAAGAAACTCAGTTCCAATTAACTCTCTCGTGTAGACGTCGATCAATGAATGTAATGCACCAGTGAAACTGACATAAATAAAGGCATTTATCAGAACCAACCAGTAAGAGTTCATCCACGGATCCGTGATTAAGCAAAGTGCAGAACTTGTTGCAAGTATGGCCAATACAGGTCGCAACTTCAAAACATCTCTATCTACGAGAAGCCCGACAATGATCTTAGCTAACAGTTTCCCTACACCTGTGCAACTGTTGAAAATACAATGGCGTCATCTCCAGTGAAACCTTTCAACATTACGTGATCTACGAAGTATATTAACCAACATGTATCGCTTAAGTTAATGGCAACATAGAATGTTGTTGTTATCCAAAACGACAACTGGAAACAAATGGAGAAACCAAACTTAGTCTTTGCAGACGTTAAAGTTTCTTTCAAAGTTTTCTTACGTGGCTTGTCATGTTCTTTATCAAGACCCTGCCCGTCAGATGAGACAGGGTGATATGATTCCTTATTTTGCTTTTTGGTTGATGGTTGTCGTAAAAGGGCGCCACATACGACAAGATGTAAGCTAATCCCTCCCAGCAACAGAAACGCACCTCTCCATCCATATGTATCTAGAAATAATTGTACCAGAGGAGCAACTACGATTAGTCCAAGAGAAGAACCAGCTTGTGCAATACCATTTGCTGTTGCGTAGTGGCTCTCGAAACTCTCCGCTACCGTAACCCGTGTCAGAATGCTTGCAACACCTATGCCGACTCCTTTTACCAGAGAGAGAAATGGTGTTAAGTTAATCAGATTAGTTGTAAATTTGTTGAAGATCACGAAAAAAAAATCTTTTAAAGAAATAGTAAGTATGGATAATATAATTATTTTCAAGCTGAAAGCTGACTGATTTAAGTTAAACAGTCATAATTTTCCAGAGAATAATACTACATTTTCATCTAAAAACAGGAAGTGTATATAAGCCTAGGAGTCTTTTGTGAACACTTAACAGCAGACTTTGCACCAACTCGGAATATTGTACAATCTAAAAGAACTACGTAAACAAAAACAGATAAGAACTACTGACAAGGAAAGGAAAGCAACCTGGCATGTCTGCCACTGTCGTTTTAAAGTTTCGTTTCCATGGAAACGTTAGAGTTGTTTGTTTCATTTTCTGTTTTCGATTGCCGCAATTGAAACAAGTATGTGAACGTTCACTAAATCTAAAAAAAAAACCTTTTTTGTTATTCATATCGGTTACAACTAATATTCATGTCATGGCCTGAAGTTTGTTTTGTGTATAGTGTGCAAGGAAACCCCCATCCTTTCAGATAGTCCTATTCCATTGCATTTTACATTAAAAGATCAACTTCGAAAATTCCACTTCCAATTTTTTTAAGCCAACATACTACATGGTTTTTCATCAGTAATCTATTGAAATACTAACCAAACTCAAACATTTGAGTAATTAGTTTTTTCCAAGTTTAATTGAAGGGATTGTACACGTTAATTGGCAATTGGAACCCACTGTTTGTTTCAATCCTAGTAGATCTATACCTTAAAATTAACCTGTGAACATTTAAAAAGGTGGTAGCGTTTTTGAAATGTTGCCGAAAATCTACAGCGGTTATGTCCACGCAGGAAAAATAATCTTCAATTGGAATACACAATCTGAGAAACGTTACTGCAGTAACGCTTCTCGGATTCAAATTCTTTGGGATAACAATATGTGATATCTTTGTCCATAACCGCAGTACTTCGAAGTGAAAAGTTTATCAACATGCATTAAACTATATCAAAAGCTGCTGTACTTCTTACCAAGCAAGTTGTTATTGCCATTAACTTTTCCGAGTCATTACCAAACGTACACAGACCCTTTAAGGTAATTTTGTTAAGACCAGTATATTGGAATACTCCCCAAGGACAATGATGAATGTCGCCAAACATTTGCAAGCCTGATAAAAGACATTGACAAGTTGTTGTAAACCCTAAAAACGTCACTCTTACTACCGCTACTGCAGTAGGCCTACATGTGTTTCCTCCGTGTGATTCTGATTAAAACCCTTGGTAATGTTTGATTTTTCAAAATTACACGCACTCTTTAGGGAGGAATGAAAATAGGCAACTCATTACGTATATTATATTTATTAGCAGTGGGGGTAAATTACTTCCAGAATGAAGAACACACCAGTGGCCACACTGATTTTATTGGCAAGCAAGGACCTGCAATAAATTCAGTGTGGTCACTTGCCAAGTGGTAACTATTCATGAGCTGGGCTTAATGTAACACATTAAACTACAATCATGAATATACCCCCAAATGTTTAGACAGTCCCCAGCTGATAATTCTTTGAAAGGGAGTCACATGATCTTGTTTACTTGGGCCTAATTTGATAGAGCTGCTTAGCACAAAAGTGTCTAGTACAACAACATTATGCCAAAAGGTCATGTCACGTGTACAAATGTGACTGGTATCCTGTTGATTTTTGCTTAGCAGAAAAATGTTAAGCATTATTTTGTGCTTCAGCAGCTCTATAAAATTGGACTTAGATAAACAATGAGGGTGCCATTCAGTATATTAATAAAATTCAGTAAATTAAATGTAAAAAATACATTACAATTCAAGTAACACATTAAATTACAATCATGAATATACCCCCAAATGTTTAGGCAGTCCCCAGCTATTAATTCTTTGAAAGGGGGTCACATGATCTTGTTTACTTGGGCCTAATTTGATAGAGCTGCTTAGCACAAAAGTGTCTAAGTACAACAACATTATGCCAAAAGGTCATGTCACGTGTACAAATGTGACTGGTATCCTGCTTATTTTTGCTCACCAGAAAAATGTTAAGCAATATTTTGTGCTTCAGTAGCTCTATAAAATTGGGCCTTAGATAAACTTGCCCCCTTAGGTGTACAAAATACCATGGACTTTATCACTGCCTCAACAATGGAGAATGTTGAAAGGCCAATTTGGATTAAATTAGTTGTTTATCATTGCCCTCACGGCAGAACCCAGCTCCAGCACTTGGGACTTGGCTCTAGTTTGGGCCATTACCTTGTAGATCATGGAATCTACAAACTCCCAAAACTTTTGCAAGGTCTGCGAGTAGCTGATATTAAACACATAATGAACCTTGAACAATCTGTCAAAGGTAGATACAAGTTCAAGGCCGGCTGGAATGGCCTGATGGTCAACAATTATAAAAAAAACTGGGTAGGGTTGATGGCGTTCTGCCCAAGTACCAAGAGAAATGGCTGTCTGTACTGATCTGGCTTCCTCTCAATGAAACTGGCAACATCTGTTCCTAGCTGTGAATAAAAGGAGAAAATATTAATGCAGCATTTAACTACACCAATTTTACTAACCTTAATGAGGCCTGATTGCATCAACATTTGCACCTCACCGTGCCTCTTTTTAAACCAACCTCTGTCCAAAAACATTTTAATTTTTTGGCCATGTCCTACTGGCAAAGACTCAACAGTAAACTATAATTAAAAAAGTTCAAAATTCTAAACATGGAAGATTATTTTTTCTTGACGTGTTTCAGCATCAAAAATCACGTTTTAATAATTCGTTCTTTTCTAATCTCTCGGCACTTAAAAAAAAAATGTTAATGAGTCAATAATGCAGGGTTTAGCTTTTACTTTTACTGAGGTCTAGAATACCTTTAGGAGCCTTATCACTTCACCAAAAATTCACTTTCTGCCAATGACTCTTTTACCAAACACCACGTTAAAACAGATGGAGATAACCTTGCCATATCTATGCCAAGAAAAATGTTTCCCATCTGACTTAAAGACTGTCCGACAAAGTTCATATTATACAGACATACTGCAAGTACTTACTGGTTTATGCTGTATGAGGTGCAACAAAGCACCAGATCTGCTGCTACTGCTGCACGATCCATATTTGGACTTGTTCTTGTTAACTGATCGATGCAGCATGTACACCAGGGAACTGAGTCCACACAGGTCCTCTGATAAATACAAAAAAAACAATGTGTACACTATTACATGTTGCACAAAATAAATACAATGAAGGTTTGCATGGCAAGGTGACAATAACAATCAATCTTTTTGGGAGTGATTTGTGGTTCTCAAAATAACTGCAAACTCAATGTTTTAAAGAGTGTACTAAATCTGTCATCAGTCTCCTCTGGTTCATTGGGCTTTTGCGCATTGAGCACTAATGGAAGAATCATGGATTTTGTAGGGGTGAATCAACAGCACACAATTTTCAGAAAAGACGTGGATCCTGATGTGGATGTTAATTGACATAGTTTATTAAGGGATTATTAGGAATGCAGATACATTCATTTTGGAATAAATGTACGTAAATAAATCACTGCATCAACTATTGCCAAATTATTGATTGAATTACGTCACTACGTAACTTACTGTTTCCATCCTTGAAAGATGTAATTAGCTCTTGCACCGCAAGATACTCATCCTTCCCAATTGCTATTACTGCATCTCGAACACCACTCCACTTTGTAATGAAATTGTCTTGCTCTTCTTCAAACAAGAGTCCAAATTCAATGTTGATCTGTTGGACAAAATAAATAAAATGTAAGGCACTTGCAACTTTTAATAAAATATTCAAGTTGAAAGATTCATGTTTAATAAATGTTAAATTTGCATCGGGATAAAGAATATTATGTTTGGTTTTACCCGTACACCGATGTGTGTAAAGCACTGTATACTCAGTACTTTCCTTATCACTCGGGTTTTCTTCGTTATCTTGTTGATTTGATTTTTTTTCTTTCATATCGTTTATCACTTTGCTGAAACTACCACAAAATGGGATGCAGTAAGTGGCAATTTTGTGTTCAGTGCTTGACTTAGACAAAGTAAAAACCCTGAGTAAACCTCTAAATGGCACGAGTGTTTATCAAAGATGTTTTCTGATATGGGAGTACCAGGGTGGTACAAAAAAACGAGTGCTACAAATTCAGTTTTGGGAGAATAAATTGAATTATGAAAGATAAGGATTTAAACAATGTACACAATTGTTCCAACTCCAAATTATCAACATTGTTTGTAAATAACTCAAGAACAACAACAATTCACACTTTTTTGAAAGAAAAAGTAAATGTGAACTGGACACATATCATGAAAACAAAACAATGAATTAAAAATTAAAAACAAAACTATTTAGCCTATTTAGCCTTTAGCAGTAACATTTAAATAAAAAAAAAAATTAACAATAAATTAAAAATGCACCCCCTCAAAATCATTTTTTAAAAAGCCAAAAACATGTACCTGACAAATTTCTCCAAAAAAAAATTTGCAATTTATAATAAAAATACAGTGATCTCTTTTGTGTTTTTCTATAGTTCACATAGAACTAGAAGAAATGTATCCGTCGGTATCGAGGTTTCTCACAGTCACAGGCTCATCTTGTAAGTTGAACAAGATCCTATACTGAGTACTAAAATGAGAATCATGGGTGGATTTGTTTTCATGACAGGACACTTATAATGTACTGACTGTCACTGTGGGTGTATAGACCCATCAGAACACCAGAAAAAATACATGAACCAAAAAAGTTATGCTTGTGCTGTCCTAATGAATGCTATTGACAACGTTTAAAATCCAAAAGCAAATGAAGTGAGTAGTTAACAAAATACCCCAAATAGCTAAATAATTAAATGAAATGCCATGAGTTGACAAAGTTGTGTAAACATTACATAGTAACCTGGTAACCATGGGCGCCGCCATCTTGAAAATTTGTTTACTTTTTTTACAAATTGCATTTGGCATGTCATGTTTTGTGCATTTTCATTGTTTTAAAGAGTTTGGGTACTTTTTGTACGACACAAAACACATGTCCACAGATTTATATAAAAATTAGGGCCTACACGGTTTGAAGATAAAAGATGGTAAAAAGCTCCCCTTAAAATTTTACTTGCTGAGGTGCTGTAGTTTTTGCGAAATGAGTAAAACAATGTCACGAAAATAATTTTCGTCTCAGGAGGAGACGAACATTATTTTAGCATGTAGGCCTAGGCCTACAACGTATTTACCAGTACTGGTATTAAATACCAGCACTGGTAAATACAATTTTTTTCTCTAAAAAACTTGACAACTTATGAAGATGAAACTTCTACAGTACAGGTAAATTATATTACATACATCTCCATTCACGGTGAGTAGGGATTCAGGTCATGGGCCGTCGTCGTCTTGCTCAACCAAATACCCACGAAAAGTCTTGTATTCTCGACAGCAACAATTCTCAAATTACATATCCTGGACGCATGCAAACACGGTCAGACTAACATTAGCCTACAGTGAAGGCTATACGGAGGGTTTAAAAACTCAAATGTGCCTATGCTCCTTCGATGTGCCTGATCACACAGGAGACTTTAGTTATACTTGATAGGGCTACCCTAAGCCTCAGTTTTTTTCACTGGTCTATGGGTAGCCTATACTTGGACCCCAAAAATAACCGTAGGCCTACATTGCACGCGTCGTCGTCGTGCAAGAATAAGATGAAGATTTACAAAATCAAAATCCGTACTAGTAATGGTATACTCACTTTCAAAAACACAAATGGTGGCCTCGTCGAACTTCAACTATTGTAGGTACTCACGGAGCGCCATTGCAATCTTCCGTTCCCTTGAATTTCGCGGAGATAAGCTATTTTTTGCTGGTAAATGCTGCTGCGTACTACAAACTAGTGAATTCACTAAAAGAAAATGGCGGCAAAGTTAGCTCCGAACGAGAGAAAATCGTAGTCACATGATAAGTGATGTTGTATTTCATTGGTCCGATTTCTCAATCGATTTGTTAATGCACCCTTTTCATTGGTTCACTCTTTCGAACTTATTATAGATTGAAAAAAGCTTGCAATCTTTTTCACGATTGACATCTGGATTATGCGCAAGACGATAACCTTGATGGTTTTCAATCTAAATTCAATCTATTAGATTGGGAAAAAATTCAATCGCTTCAAAGATTGAAATTATCAATCTTTGGAATTAAGAGAGTAGAGTAATCTGAGCGATACCAGAAGCGAAGGACGATACAATCAGAGAACCGCCAGCCATAAAACCGCTCACCACGACAACAGTCCTCATACCAACTATGGAACTCAAAGGTGCAGCAACAATTCCTATATCAAAAACATCAAGGATTAGACCATACCTGTGTAGTTGTTTGAAACTGTAATTTTGAATATAGGCTACCTCAACGTTTTGCGCCACTAGCACCCCTAATTAACCCTTCCCGGGTTTTTTAAATAATGTTTGTTATTCAATATTGTAACTGACTACTTTCTGTGTGACAATACAATTTTTTATATTTTGTTCCGTAAACTATTTTAAACAAGAAGCAGTTTTGTTTTAAAGCATATTTCAAAAGGGATGTTTAAACTTATTTCATTTCAGTTTATTTCATTTTATATATTTACTTTTAATTCATTTTTTTCCTTCAGTCGGACAGACCTATGCTAGACGTAGGCCTAACTTACTATGGATCAAGAAGTCATCTCCTGAACTACATTTAACTACATTTAGCTAGATTAATTTAAGCCTTTACGTTTTTGTGAAAGGATCGTGAAGTTCAGGCTAAGTATCTTCGGATGGGACGTAATGCCGTTGGTCCCGTGTGTTGATGCACGTAAAATAACCCAGTGCACTTATTGTAAAGAGAAGGGGTTCGCCCCGGTGTTCCTGGTCTGATCGGCAGCATATTGCGCCAAAGCACCTTGTAAACCATTGCATGGTGCAAGGCACTGTACACGTTTGAAAATTGTCAAAGACTGCAGTGTTTTCACTTGTTGTATCCCAACATAAATTATGCATAAAATAACAAGCCTGTGAAAATTTAGGCTCAATCGGTCATCGAAGTTGCAAGAAAATGATGAAAGAAAAAACACCCTTGTTGTACAAATTTGTGTGCTTTCAGATACAGAAATAAAAACTTCTTGCAAGAAGTTTTTATTATTTTAGTGAGAAATTACCTCTTTCTCAAAAACTACGCTACTTCAGAGGGAGTCGTTTCCTACAATGTTTTATACTATCAACAGCTCTCCGTTGCTTGTTACCAGGTAACTTGTTATGCTAATATTTGTTTTGAGTCATTACCAAACGTGTACGATACATTTAATGAATAGGCCTCATTCTTCAAACGTAGCTCCACATACCTTGCAGGGAAACAGTGTAGTCAGACAATAATTGTGCGCTTAGAAACATCCGTATTAAGCGCCTTATAAATGTTTATTATTATTATTATTATTATTATTATTAAAAGCGGCAGAATAGTTTAGGAGTTACGGCTTTTTTCATTATGATCACGTAACCGTTTGACCAGAGGAAGAAAGAAAGAAAGGGGAGAAAGGTAGAGAAAAGGGAAACATAGGAGAAAGAGTTTCAGCATTACAGTATAAAACTATCACCTGCTGCGTTGCTTACGACTACGACTAGAGCTATCATCCATCCGATAAGCCAAGTCTGAGCTGTAAACTGCTCCTTAAAAGTCGGTAACATGAATCCAAGACCCTTTACCAATCCTGCCAAAAGCATCCAATCACAAAACTGACACAATACGGCATACCGGCCTAAACGTGTTTGTCCATTTGCCATGATGTGGCAGTCTCCCTTTACAAAATTGTACAAAACAAATCACAGCAAGCAATAAGATCCAACATGGAGGCTATAAATTTGTATTGGTCAATGCTTCATTGACTATGAATAGTACAAGCTGTTTCCTCGTAATCGGACATCCAGCGTACTTTGACCTGCGGACAAAGTCCTTCACTGCCAAATCATACCGAAGCCTATGTTGTAGTGGCAACAGTGAACAATCGCCTTTCACAGGTGCATATGCGCCAAGTAGTTCTTTGAGTAGAAGGGCTGACCTACATGTACACATGGTGCAGACTTCGATAGACTTTTCAGGCTATTTAATCACAATTTCAGATTTTTCAAAGGGAAACTAAAACTGGAAATCAGACTAAAATAGGAAGAATATCATGCCTGGTAGACATGATTATATGCAATTCACACAACTTATTAAGCAAATTGCACAACTTTGCAAGTATGGCCAGTGCAGGCCGCAACTTCAAAACATCTTTATCTACGAGAAGCCCCGCAATGATCTTAGCGAGAAGTTTCGCTACACCCGCAGCTGTGGCGAATTTTGATTTGTCACTTCGTAAAAACAAAAAAATGAAAAATATATTAACGTCGGTTATTTTAGTGTAATTACGAAAATAGTACGTCTTATGTTCTGAAACTTGGTGAAAATGTTAACAACATTGAGCACATCAATAATTTACAAACAAAACCGATTTGCTAAATGTTATGTTTTTTGACACATTTGCCACTTCGTAAAAACCACGACGAATTGTTTATTTATTATCGTTTCTTATTTAAATATTTAGACAAATGCATAACATTTGAACATCAGGGTCCGTCAAGACAAATAAACAAGTTTACAAAACTGCCATCAAGAAAATGTGACAACAACTCACACCCCTGTAACTTTTAACGTTATTATCGTATAGAGAGAGAAAGTATAGAAACAAAGACACATTTAAGAAATAAACAAACAGAGACACAAATAAATCAAAGAAAATAAATAAATAAACAAGCAAATCAAGTAATAAACACATTTTCAAAAATTATAAATTTTAGGAGCAAAGAAGCATTATTTCATAGCATACAATAATTGAAACCAATAGATTGCTCAGGCCTATTTAAGACACTCCAAAAAGTCTTAACATTATATTTGAAAAACCTACATATCATGCCAAGCATGCATCATTGACAAGTATATCCTTCCCAAATATTAAAACTCAACCCCAACTTATGCTTCGTTGGGCGAGAAGGGTGAGGGAAGGCGACGTTTCGAACCCACTCAACACCTTTTGCATGCCCAACATTTTATCATAATTAGCTTCATTGCGTACTGATTTTAAATATATTTACCAAACTAATTCAGAAAATGATAGGCTCTGATGATACCCTCTCCAATTACCCCCTTATCCCGCTTTCCGAACGCAAAAATTGCTCCCACCTAGCGGGTGCCGCGCTTTAGTAAGGGAGGCCGTCTTTAACCAACCTCCGATTCCGATGTCCGCCGCAACCCCCAGGATCCCGGCGGCTTTAAACTCAATGAACACTTTCAAAAGGATTGCATAAATCATGAATATGCCAGCACACAAGAGGTCACGCTCTGGCCGAAGGGCTCATTAAACCCCAGTCCCTTGCCAGAGGGATTAACGTCTGAATAAGCAATGCGATAACAAAAGAAGTCAGGGAGGTGTTTGGCTATTAGGTCTGTCATTGTTAATGGATTAACCTAGTGATTATCTGACTCACTGAAAGTCAGGCACTTTATTTTTATTTTTTTTAAGTATTACAAAATGTAAATATTTTGTGTTATTCATGCTAAAAGTATTTTTTTCAAACTCTCCAGATTTGAATGATCAAACTGTGCCACATTCAGCACAAGATTCCTTGGACGGCAATGTCATCATTAGTTAAAGAGCCATTTCTTTCGCAGTAATTTTGAGTCATGTTTTTTTTCCCGTTTTGTTTTTTCATATCCATTCCCAGGTTTCTCGCAGTCCCGTTACTTATTTTCCCGTCCCCGTCCCGTACTAATTCTCAATCCCTTTCCCAAAACAAATTAAAGAAGACAAAAATAACACTAAAAAACATCTTTCAATTGCATCTTTCAAACTGTTTTAATTCACAAAAACAACTTCACGTCCTAGAATAGTTCTCATTTCCATTATTATTTTCCCATCCTTTTGGTAACCTTTGTGTCCCCTTTCATTTTCCGCCCGTCCCGTATTACTTCTTAATCCCGTTCCCCAAATAATTTACGCAAGACAAAAATAACACTAGAAAACCTTATTAATTTTCAACAAATCTTTGTAACTGTTTTAAATTCACAAAAACAACTTCTGGTTATTTTTCCTGTCCCATGTTTTCCCGTCCCAGGGTATCTCTCGGTCCTGTTTATTATTTCCCGGTCCTGTTTCCCCAACATGATGTTAACTTTTGTGTCCATTATAAAATTATTATCCGCCCGTCCCTATTACTTCTCAATCCCGTTCCTCAAGTAATTAACGCAAGAAAAAATAACATTAGAAAACATCTGTCAATTGCAACAAAACTACTGTTCCCCTGTTTCCTTCCCCGTATTTAAAAATTTGACTCTAATCAGTTAGCTGTTTTCAATGTATATCTTAAAACAAACATAGTAGGACTACACGTTTTCTCTAAATCAATAAACAAATGTTTCTGTTTTGTCCAGGTATTTTCGATAATTATGTTACCTTTGTGTTAATTCCTCTTCAGATCACGTCAAAAACAGTTGTTATTGTTGTTGTTAAAAAAAACCAGATATTATTGTATGGCAGTTACACAATATACAATGGAAACCGTTCTTATTAATATGCTATGCATGGCGGCATTTGTCATTGATGACATCTCTCAGTTTGATAAAGTGTGCGCCCCGTACTTCACCGGGAAACTCAAGCTCAGTGTGGTCCAGCATAGATAGCACTACACGTCTGTCTAGCTGATGTTTTTTGATCTGTCCACCTTTTGTCACAACAGTTGTCCCTGCAAAGTTGGACTCTCTAAGGACGTCCACGGTGAAGAAGTACCCGATAATTCCCCTCACGAAAGCCGTAACTGTGCGGCATCTGCCCCTGATGGTGTCATATTCGTCTGCGGGAATCTCCACATCCTGGTATACGCGGTCTGGGTTCATTTCCTCGTGACCAACAGCAATGCAAACCTTTCCATCTCTACGGTTTAGAATGGGACGTCGAGGAGGAGGGTCCTCACGGGGAAGAGGTTGCAGATTTGGTTGGCGCTCATTTTGCCTTGTTTCGTGTTGTCCTCTTTGCCGACGTTCAGCTTTCCTGTCAACCTTGCCGTTCATGACATGCTGAATGTTTGTTACCATCGACAGAATGTTCTCCATCACTTCGGTTGTCTGCGTATGTTGCCTCTGAAAGATCACCGTTTGTTGTTCCTGTTGATCACGAATTTCCTGCAGATGTCTTTCCTGTCGTAATCGCTCTCTCTTGGCTTCTTCCAGCATTTCTTTCAGCTGCTTGATGTCTGACTCCTGTTTGATGAGTCGTTCAGCCATTTCTTCTTGACCATCCATCCAGCTTCCTCTCACAATCGTTGCAAGAGGGGCATCATCATCGTCACTGCTGTCACTAGGCTGGTTGACATGCGTTTTCTGCCGCTTTGCTGAAGATAATAGCAAAAGCAAAACATTAAAAAAAAAAAAAGATAAAGCACAGTTTTTCCCTTTCAACGGTCAATACAAAAATGTTATGTCAATGGGTAAATATAAACTAAGATCTATAGTTGACAGTTTCAATAGCAAATATACCACTAAACTGCTGGATCTTTGGAAAGAGCATGAAGTACCACTGCTCACTTCGCGGGCTCAAGATTTTACATTTAGGTTAATATATGGGTTGAAACGATTGTTCGCTTCTAAACCCTGCAGCCCGCTTTGTCACGCCAACAAAGCAATAGGACACCCCAACCCCCCCCCATTTCTCACCAACCCCCCCCCCCCATTTCTCACCAAGCCCCCATTGCTCACCAAAACTCCCCATTGCTCACCCAAACCTCAATGACGGCTCAAAGCCTGAAACACCCGACGCCCTTCGAAAGGCCTACGTCAACACTGCTGGATAGTCTAGACTTGGAAAAGCTTCGTTCTGAAGCTTGAGCTCTACGCTCAGTAAAATTCTCCAGTAAAGTCTGATGCCGAGGAACACCCTGTATCGCTTCTGACTACGCCCTCTCGGAGCCTTTTAACGTCTGCTGACTTCTCACATCTTTAAGTTGGCCAAAGGTCATTGACTGCTGCTCAGTGACCCCCAATATTGACTCACGTGGGCACGGATAGCGCAGTCATCTCGACCCGCTGATGCTGCGAGATACAGTTAGTTGAACTGCTGTCTCCCGTAACGGCTTAAGTTTATTGGCCAAGAGTTTGCGGTTAGATGTAATCAGATGAAGTAACGGAAGGAACTATAAACAAAGAAACCCATCCGCCAAATCATTTTATGATGAAATAGCAAAATGCTTCCATTCTCTCCACGGCACCTGCCGGTCCATTTCTCGTTTTTCCAGCTTAGGGATGGCAACTCATGAAGGACCCCTCCCTGCAGAGTTTGCCAATGGTGTGATTATATAGACAGAAGATCACTGCCAGAGACCTCGTCACCTGAAATGTCTTCTTAAAGTGCAACCTACATCTTGCTCGATCTCCCGCTCCTCACCTGCACAAGATTGTTTTTCCTTTGTTGTTCTTTCTTTAGGACCTGATAGGAGCCTCCTAACCTCACCGACCAACGATCTGGTCTCGTCTAAAACGTATAACTGGCATTCCTTCCTCGTGACATGGGCCTCTGACTGCTCCATACATGTTTAATACACTTTTGTACCCGTTGCAAGATATCGGCCTGTATTACACTACTTGAGTGATAGCCCGACCGCCATGATTGTGGCCTGCAATCAAGCACGACCTCATCACTGCCAAAACATACAAGTCGACCGTCCCATCCGCTAGGTAACATATACGACCACACGCAAGCGAGCCATGCTTTCCCATGTTAGACACCTGTCATAAAGGATGTATTGCTCTACCTGTGGACCCAGCCGAATAAAACTTGACATCATTCGTAGTTCTGATATTACCTCCATGTCCATAGTATTAGTTTGCCGTGTATGGGGTCATCACCCTCTGTGTGATGCTGTACGTGTGCCCTATCGATCAAAACTAGACTACACCATCCGGGTATAAGTCGCCGTCTAGAGGTCATCCCCAACCGTATGATGGCCGTCAACCGGCTTTGCAACAGAAAACCCTCCAAACCACGTCTTCTGGGCTCTTCAATGCTGGAAGTTGTATGATAACCGTCGAGTCTGCCGTTAAGCTCAGCTTGAATTTTACGTGAGAGCTACGAAAGGGAAGATTAAACTGCCATAATGCATCCAAATCATATTTAAATTCGGCCCCAAATCTACTGGAATGTCTAAAAATGCGTCTGGCTGCAATGCTCTCAGCAACACTTATAGAGCCTCCGACGCAGCTAACTGCCCCAACATCGTCATTTGCACTTTATCTCCAAGATCCTGTTGCACAATGCCGCTGCTCAATATTAGTTAAAGATAGGGCCTCCTGACACAACTCCCTAAATTTGGCGATAACCAACGCAACGGTATTTTAACGGCACCGTGTAGGACAGACTGCAGATATCACGACACGAAATTGACCAACTAAGTTCCGCAGCCCATGATGGAAATATTTCCACGGACATGTAATAAATTGTTCAATTCCACCATGCAAAACCACCGCGTTAGGCTTGTGAACTTGACAACAAGATATTCCGCCCAACGCGCCCATCTTCGCCCTCCTTCCACGCTCCAATGAACATCCTGTGAGGCTGGCCAACCAAAGCCAGTCCTTCTCTTGACCAGTGAATCCGACACCATCACATGCATTTGCATGGTGTTCTGCCCCTCGTTTGGAAACATTCAAATGCCCGAAACCGAAAGGAATGCTTCGTCTAGACAGCATAAAACAGCTACTGGAAAGTATTCATGCTTCTAAAGCCGAACCGCGGCCCCCATCACACGAACGACGTTAAATTTGGCCACCACTCATTCGGCTCTGGACGCTGCCATCCAGCCATCGTCACCCACACTTCATCCCATGAAAGTCGGGACAATGAAAACGATTGCAAACATGCCAAAGCTTCCTCAGGACAATGTTGAGCAGAAATGTTCACATCCAAGGGGCCCGGAACCGGGTATCTTAGGAAGAACCTGAACGGTTTTCTATCTAGCCCCTTTTGACACGTTGGATAGGAGGGCCAAAAGGTCAAATGCAAAATCAGCCGGTCTGCCCAATTTCCCTTGGAATATAACTCCCAAACGGGCCGGCAACCAGATGTGACTCTGCTCGACAACTCTCTTGGAGGGGTGTGCGTCCAATTGTACTCCGAAACTCCAACAGTACTAGCAAGTCTGCCTCCATTCTTAGAAGACTAATGAGTGTAAGTGACCCATTGCAAGTGCCACAGACCTTGCCTTAACCCCAGGCCTTGCCAAATACAAACTCTGGCCAAATCATCTCGCAATCTCTAGGTCTATAGCCATGATATTATACTGTATAATGTATTCCATCTGTGATGCAAAATCATTTCACGGTCTTGGAGTTGCACCCCATACAAATCTCACCATCTCGGGCCCATCCCCATAATACTTCATCTGTGAGGCAATTTTATCTCACCATCTCGGGGCCCATCCCATAATACTTCATCTGTGAGGCAATTTCATCTCACCATCTTGGGGCCCATCCCCATAATACTTCATCTGTGAGGCAATTTCATCTCACCATCTCGGGGCCCATCCCATAATACTTCATCTGTGAGGCAATTTCATCTCACCATCTTGGGGCCCATCCCCATAATACTTCATCTGTGAGGCAAATTCATCACACCGTCTTGGGGTCCATCCCCATAATACTTCATCTGTGAGGCAAATTCATCTCACCATCTTGGGACCCATCCCCGTAATACTTCATCTGTGAGGCAAATTCATCTCACCGTCTAAAACACACTAAAATAAAACAGGTGGCCCAAGGACCCCAAAAATTGCTTTAATGCACAAATTGTTCATGTTTACATTCAGATATTACAAAGTTACAATATACATACTCCATCCTGTGAGGCAATTGCATCTCACCATCTCGGGGCCCATCCCTATAATACTTCATCTGTGAGGCAATTCCATCTCACCGTCTCGGGGCCCACCCCCATATATTTCTGGTATATTTATTTGAACACACTAAAATAAAACAGGTGGCCCAAGGACCCCAAAAATCGCTTTAATGCACAAATTGTTCATGTTTACATTCAGATATTACAAAGTTACAATATACATACTCCATCCTGTGAGGCAATTTAATCAAACCATCTTGGGCCTATCCCCATAATACTTCACCTGTGAGGCAATTTCATCTCACCATCTCGGGGCCCATCCCAATAATATTTCATTTGTGAGGCAATTTCATCTCACCATCTCGGGGCCCATCCCATAATACTTCATCTGTGAGGCAATTTCATCTCACCATCTCGGGGCCCATCCCAATAATACTTCATCTGTGAGGCAATATTTCATATCACCATCTCGGGGCCCATCCCAATAATACTCCATCTGTGAGGCAATATTTCATCTCACCATCTCGGAGCCCATCCCAATAACACTTCATCTGTGAGGCAATATTTCATATCACCATCTCGGGGCCCATCCCAATAATATTTCATTTGTGAGGCAATTTCATCTCACCATCTCGGGGCCCATCCCATAATACTTCATTAGTGAGGCAATTTCATCTCACCATCTCGGGGCCCACCCCTATATATTTCTGTATATTTATTTGAACACACTAAAATAAAACAGGTGGCCCAAGGACCACAAAAATTGCTTTAATGCACAAATTGTTCATGTTTACATTCAGATATTACAGAGTTACAATATACATACTCCATCCTGTGAGGCAATTTCATCTCACCATCTCGGGGCCCATCCCATAATACTTCATCTGTGAGGCAATTTCATCTCACCATCTCGGGGCCCATCCCAATAATACTTCATCTGTGAGGCAGTTTCATCTCACCAACTCGGGGCCCATCCCAATAATACTTCATCTGTGAGGCAATTTCATCTCACCATCTCGGGGCCCATCCCAATAATACTTCATCTGTGAGGCAGTTTCATCTCACCAACTCGGGGCCCATCCCAATAATACTTCATCTGTGAGGCAAATTCATCTCACCAACTCGGGGCCCATCCCAATAATACTTCATCTGTGAGGCAATATCATCTCACCAACTCGGGCCCATCCCAATAATACTCATCTGTGAGGCAGTTTCATCTCACCAACTCGGGGCCCATCCAATAATACTTCATCTGTGAGGCAAATTCATCTCACCAACTCTGGGCCCATCCCAATAATACTTCATCTGTGAGGCAATTTCATCTCACCAACTCGGGGCCCATCCCCATAAAACTTCATCTCGAGGCAATTTCATCTCACCATCTCGGGGCCCATCCCAATAATACTTCATGTGTGAGGCAGTTTCATCTCACCATCTCAGGGCCCATCCCCATTAAATACTTCATCTGAGAGGCAACTTCATCTCACTATCTCGGGGTCCAACCCCATAATATATATTTGGTTTGCGGTAACACCATGTATGTATCTACTTGCCATGTAGAGTTTGTTCTTTGGAGAACTGTCTTGCTATATACTCTACTACCGCAGAGTAGATATATCGGGTTGTTCGGGAGACTTCTCAGTTCTAAAAAGAAAAGAATTGTCCTGCTTTTAAACTACTACCTGGGCGGAAGGTATAGATAATCAGCTTGGGCTACTAATCAGTAGGATCGTTATTAAATGCACTACCGCGGTGTGAGTTCTTGAATGGGTCTCATCGTTTCGGCTAGCTTGCTCTAGCCATCGTCATAAAACTGCATATGTGAGGTCAAAACATCTCACAATCTCGGGGCCCATCCCCATAATCCTTCATCTGTGAGGCCAAATTATCTCACAAACTCGGGGTCCAACCCCATAATACTTGTGAGGCCAAATCATCTCACAATCTCGGGGTCCAAAGCCATACACATAGCCTACTCCATTTTGTAATACCACTACAAGAGACAACAAATGTTTTATGACCTGGAACATTATAAAGCATCTCACTCTCTCGGGGCCCCGCCCAGGGTATATGTGGAAAGAAAGACCATATCACCCCTTTGGGCCCGGATTCTTCCTTCTATGGGGCCAAAACATCCCACTATCTCGGGGCTCTGCCCCGGCTAGTACTCTCTAGGCCTATACTGTGGAAATTGGGTTCAGGTGATTTTAATTTGTAAAAAAAAAAAAAACATTTTGAAACTTTGTTTAGAATGGGCCACAAAGCCCGTTTTATCAACGCCTGTTACCGCATTGTGGGGCCCCGTTTTGTATTGCCGCTTCGTTGCACCATGGAAATAAAACAAAGCAGCCTCCAACAAATGACGTCAAAGTATTGCCCTTTTGATGCACTGCTAACGGCAGAAGCGCAGCTAGTTTTTAAAACGTTCTTTTGGGGCTTAATATATTTTGGATCGATAAGGACGACAATTTAGACGTGTACAATTCTCCAAATACAAGCCCACATCTCCCACACCAATATCATACTTATCAACAAGACAAATGGGCATTAAACCCTTTAGATAAAATGTTATCCAGATGTTTATCTACATGTCGCAAATGCTAGTGCACTGCATACCCATTCTTGCCATCTAAGCCTGACACATAGGCCAATTAATAAGTGCATCCATCTTAACACGTAAAAGAGACAACTCTACTATACATCTCGATGCCTATCCCATGATTCTTCGAGCCATGCATAAACATTATACATGTACATTTGCTTTATACTCAGGCTTGTCTTATGACATTTCATCGATGTTTACACACTAACCAAGTTTGTTTATTTAATGACGTTATAAATACATGTGAACATCACCCCTTATTATGGCCACCCCACAATGCTCCCACTGAGCTCATGTAGGCTACAAAGGACCCATTATTGATCATAACATCAAATAATTCATAAAGCAGCAAATGACACAACACTTCATAGCTGGACTCTCCGACCTCCCGCGTGCCTTCCGTCTTTTAGGCACCTCATTTAAGGGGTCCGCCTGCACCCGGCCGTGTACCATCAATTCCAAAGTTCGTTTAATTTCGTTAATAGCACCAAATGGGAGCTATTATTGCCGATACAGTGTCTCTAGGACTCCTTTCCCCCAAGTTGGTCCGCTTCGTATAACAAGCGTCGTCTATCAGACCCTCGAAACACCGAGCGGAGACTTTTAACCTGCAAAGCACTCCTCGGAAGCTTTACGCTGCGTGGCTCACATGCAGCCCCATATGCCTCCGCATTTCCTGAAATTATTCAATTCAATTCAATTCAAATACACATTTGATTTCCATACTTCCATGAAAAATACCGAAAATTGCATGTACTACGGAGTAAGGCAAAATATCAGTAAGTGACAGTAAACAGTGTAATAAATAGAGCAAGCCGTTTTTGATAAGCAGAAGCTTGTAAAAACAAAATGAAACGGCAGTAGGCCTATTGCCTATCGACAACTGTTTTTAGCGTGTTAAGAGCACACAAAAATGTCGATCTCTCTTATCTTCACAAATCCCAGGCTAGCCGTTATAGAACATCCACGAGATTTCCTCTTTATTAATCCAGACTAATTTTTGACTATCTGTTACCGTCTTTAACTGTTTTCCAAAACATTAGGCCTACCATTGTAGAACCCTACAGCAATTATATTATGTGGGACTCGAACAAAGGAAGCTGACTGTTAAATACTGCCCACTTGGGCAATCTCTGACACATCACTGGCGGGTTCTTGGGATTAGGTGCATGGCTCAGTGACCCCGGGTTTGACAAAAGCACTGATGACCCGGTATAGGCAAGCCGAAAAGCCGCATTCGCAAAAGCAGAATGGAAAACGCCCCTGCAACGCATTCCAGACGCAAATACCAGTGATCTATTCATGGGCTGAGGTTCAAGAAAGGCACGTCAAGTGTACACAAAAGCCATTTGAACGCCATCTAAGCTCATTTAAATTAACTTGGAATTGCCTCAGATAGTAATCATGGTATTCGAAAATGCGCTGTCCAAATGTGGACCATTACTTTCCACATTTGTATCGCTGAAAACTGTTACTTTGATTTTATTATTACTTTTAGGGGTTCCTTTTCTGCATTTTGACCATAGTTTCCCTTTTATCTTTTTGACCCGATGTATACAAATATCCGCAAACCATCCTTTGGCCGGCTGCCATGGAATATTTTAAATGAAAAACCAACAATGAATAACGAGAAAGAATGATAGTATCTTCTACCGCCCCTGAAGGAACACTGTCCCCGGGCTCCCCCTATGTTACTCCCTGATCTGTACCAGTGTTAACCATATTCTTCTCTCATCGCTTCGCTATATAAAGCGAACAGACACATTACCGAAGCAGCCCCAAAGGCCCTTCTCCGTATTAACAACTATACCCCTCGCCTATGCGAGCGAACCAACTGTAATATTGCGGAAATACCCGGCCGAATGAAACCATGTTCATACCTCTTCGGGCTTGTACCCTTAATACTTTACGTACTTCACCCAAGAACCCTTCAGAATAATGTACTCAATCAAGCCTGTCTCTTTCCGAGCTTTCAACCGGAGACGAACCAGTTCACGTCCAGCTGCGAGCACGCCAGAAACGCGAATGATTTAAATCATGCGCCCTCTTTGTTCACCGTGGTGCAAATAGTATCAGGCTATGGCTGAATTAGGAACCTGCGGAGGATTAATTTGTTCAACCACTCAACGGAGAAGTTATACATAATTAGCTAACAGGGGCGGTTACAAACCGCTTCCAAGCCTCAAGTGCAGGGAACCTGAGGTTTTAAAGGTCATTTTAAAAAACGTAAATTATAGTAAGTTAGTAATACTTTGCTGTTTGTTCAACAGCGCGAAACACCTATTGTTCGTTTCTTATAAGTGCTCGGCAAACATCCAAAACATATTGAGAAAATAAAAATGCATTTTTGAGGAAATACAGATTTGTAATTGTCTCCTTTATGATAGCTACAGACGTCCTCAAGTTAGGGCACAACAAATTTTGTTGCTCGCCTCGTCCGACCGACTTGTTTTTCAAATCTCTTCAAATTTCTTCATTCCTGACTTTTTATCTGGTGAAATTTCAGTACTGTAGAAGTGCTATGCACTCATCAGCTGGTAGCTCCAGTAGAGCATTCATCTCAACATCAACAACATCATCTTGTAAGTTGAACAGTTGTTTAGTATTAAAATATTATTCAAAGAATAAAAGAGTTCAATACAGTGAAAAGTTTGTGTTTTGTGTTTGGACGTAATAATATACAAAATATTTTATATTCCAAAATACAATATCCATATTAACCCTCAGAGCTGACACGGGAACAAATTGACATGCTGTCCCACTGGGCGCGCTTGAGAGGCACGGGTATTATAACCGTGTTTGGGGGCACAATTCTTGTTCTAATGGTCTGAACAGATGAATAGATGTTCCCTGGACCACATACTAAAGATTAAAGCATTCTGGAAACTACACATTGGTTCATGATTTTCAAAACACAATACATTTCGAAAGGATTAAGTTTGTGTACACACAATAATATTTGTGTTTGCACGTTATAATGTGACTCGGCTTTCTCACACTATTTGTCAATCCCTGAGTTCACTCACCCAGAAATCACTACAGTATGTGGAAGAAGGGTGTTTAAAGGTAGTTCAAAACAAAAATCTGCGGAGTACATCCACACATTTTGTAGTTATTAAAAAAGTCCTTCTGCCCATGCCCCTCGGCAGCTCGAAAAAAATACAAACCACAACAAAAACATTAACAAGAACTATTCAATTCAATTCAATTCAATTTAATTGTTCACATTTTTACCTTGAAATACTTTGACATCTGGCACTGTACAGGTTATAGACGGTAGTTTTAAGAAGATCGAACCGTTCTGTACATGTTTGCGGAGTGTGGAAGTACGGAAGGCAGAAAGCCCCCAAGCTCTACGCCCCCCCCCCATCCCCTTCTCTCTCTCTCACTCTCTTTCTGTTACCTCCGGATGAGAAAGTGAAAGACAACAGGAATAAACAAAGAGGAACGGTTTATACACAGCTCTGACAGTGGTGTGACGGTTGAGTGCCCATTCGGCTCAGGAAAATTTGAACGGGTTTGGGGAGGGAAGTGACAACAACAGACAATAATTATGGGGGTCATGCGACATAGGGACGAGTTTTGGACCGACCAACCCCACCATCCCATCGAGAGCAAGAAATAATATTATTTAAATAGTCGAGAGTGACCCAGACTTTCCGGACATAATACAAAGGAAATCACCATAACCCCACGCACACACACAACCTAACAGATCCAGTTTGTTATCATATAATATATAATGACACAACAAAAAAACCTTTATACATTCCTTGAAAGTTATGTTTACAAAAATCAAGAAAAATTGCAAAGTATGGGAGTATGGTAATGATTATGATTGTCTCCACAGGGTTAAAGGAAAAGTATACCTTTGGTTTTTTGAACCGTTTGGTTGTTTTAATCCTATATATAAATGTAGATATACAATAAAACTAAACTGTTAAAATGTCACTTCAAATGGTGGTCGCGTTTATGAGATATCGCCGAAAATCCGGAACGGTTATGTCCACGCAGGAACAATAACTCGTATAAGTGGAATACACAATCTGAGAAACGTTATAGTGACAGTAACATTTCCCAGATTCAAATTTTTGGGGATAACAAATATTATCTTTTTCTATAACCACATTACTTCGAAGTGAAATCATTCTCAAAATGCTTTATACTATCGAAAGCTGCTGTACTTCTAACCAAGTAGGCTTTTACTGCCATTAACTTGAAGAGTGATTACCAAACGTATATCTCCCCTTTTAAGAAGAAGAATTACGACGATGCAATACAGTTATTTACAATCTTCATTCGAGTTGCTGCTCATTATGTCAAGACAGCCTTTTGTCAGCCATCTTTTTTTAATGGTTGGTCAAAGGGCTCCAGTTCGGCCATTTGGAGGAGAGTACTATGACAATGTTCATGCTAGACCCATTAATCAATTATTTACAACCTGCACAAGCACCTCGTTTCAGACGAATGCAATCTACTAAGAGCGCCACCAACGGTAGGACATAAAGACACCCCATGAGGATAAAAGCGACGTCATAGTTTCCAATCGTGTCGTGTATCAAACCTAGTGAAAAAAAGAAAAGAAAAAAAAAAGTGTTTTGCTTTGTAATGTCATATCATGCGATTCATTATGATGTTCCTGTTGTTGGTTTGGTTGTTGTTGCTGTTTTTAGTATCGTACTCTATTAATTATATTATTTTTGTTTTGTTTTTTCCTCTTTTAAATCTGACAATTAACAGATTCGTTACAATATTTACATTTTCATTGTTCACTTTTTAAAGATATTTATATGGCAACTTTTCTTGAAGGTGTCAATATTATGTTAAAATCGTGTTGTTTTCTCTATGAAATATTATTACTGCAATTAAGAAATCTGTGCACTTTTAACAATACTGCTCGTTTTTTAAATTACCCCCTTTTGCTAGCGAAGCAATTTACCAAGTTCTATACTCTGAATTATCATCGGATCATAATATTATTCAAACCGTTTAATGACAATGTAGGCTATGCTTCATTATTGGGATAGCTTACAAAATGAGTCTGTTTGTGGATCGCGTGCTAATAAATCCAGCGGACGAAGAGGAGAGGATAGTTCTGTTTTTTATCCAATATTCCTCAAAACCAGCCCGAGAAGAGGAGTGGAAATAAGGTTGTTTTATCCCTCGTTCTTCAATTTAATTGTCTTCTTGTGAAATGTTGTTCGGTGTTAATTTTATTCACAACAAAATAATGAAAATGTGCGTTTCATTACACACAAATAGCTGGAATTCATTCATCTTTAAATTGTTAGCCTTGCAAAATGAGATTTATTGGTATACTTCCAAAATGTTTCCAAAAATCTGTATGAGAAACTCTTCTCCCAAACGACATCAAGCAAATAAATTACCAGTTTTTGTAAGTGACAAATCTGTACTGCAGCTGCAGTACACGTATTGACCAAATGAGATTCGTTTTGCTCCTAAACCCTGGGGCGATATTTTGTTATTCCCGTTCACTTGCGGCAGAACCAACAGGGGGCGCTGTTTGCGAGGGATTTCGTCATAAAGAAGATGAGTAATGCATATGTTTTAGCTGTTGCGCGTTGTCAGCATCGCAAGGCAGTGTCGCGTGTCGTTAGTGGCTGATCAGGCGTTCGTCTAAGTGAAACATTGACCTGTGCGTGATTCACCAAAATGTTTGTTTGTTTCTTTGTCTGTTGGGGTGTTGGGGTGTTTGTTTGGTTGTTTAATTGGTTTGTTTGTTTGTTTGTGGGGGTGTTTGTTTGTTTGTTTGTTTGTTTGTTTTTTGCATACTAGGCCTTCATGCGATGTTTTTATGCATAAATGACACAATACAAAGCGTTCATGACGTTGGATTCAGGTCAGTAGATTTTTTCTTATCAATTTGTTTGGGCCCCTCTAAGCGTCGACACAGTCATTGATTTTTCCGCTTCGGGAATTTGTCGTCCAAAACTGCCACTCGATGTAATTTTTGTACATAACTGTAATTGTTGTACATAACTGTAATTTTTGTACATAACTGAAAAGAAAAGCAACGCTCTGACTTTTTATAACAATGTAAAGAAGGCAACACAATTCTACATCACACTGATATAAATATTGAAGAAAAAGCTTTTTAGTTTAATTATTTATTGCTGGTTTAGCAGAATTTATCACAATTGTTGTTCAAAATCGCGGTTTTTCAGCGAACCGAGTCTCTTCAACTCATCATAAATACAATTTTTGCAATTTTTTGACATTTTAAAAACAAGTGTTGTCAGGGATGGTTCTGGTCTAACTATAGTTATCTAAAAAAATGTCCCGATTGGACCTTGTTAAGGCTCGTACTTTTAGGATCTAAGAAAATGATCGCAAAATACAATCCCACTTTATATAGGGGCCTACCTTGTGAGCATTCTGGTTTTTGCGTTGCTCGTGTATGCTATAATAAACAATCGCACAACGCACAAAAGCCTGATCAGCCACACATTATACACACGACAAGAAAAGCGCCCGTCGTCATCAGCGCCTTGCGATGTGGAAGCTACTAGCTAGCGATGCTGAAAGCTAGAGCATGCATTATTCATATCTCTTTCATGACGAAATCCCTCACAAACACCGCCCTCTGTTGGTTCTGCCGCAACTTTGCGGGAAAACAAAATATCGCGCCCGCGAGGCAATGTACAAGCATAGAGCAAGGGTAAAAAACAGTTTAATTTTTAACCGCATTTCTTATTTTGTGGGTATTTTTCAAATTTACAGCTTAAAATTGTCATTATAGTCCAAAAATTGCTATCGAAACAGGATTTTAAACCAACAAATTGTCACCATTTTCTCCTCAAAATTGTAAAAAACATGCTCCAGATTTTCGAGTCAATCTAATTTTTCTAGACTAACAATTAAAAAAATGATAAATTGCAGTTATCTGTAAGCAATATATCGCGCATTTTGTCATGTTTGAGGTTCAAGGGATAACAAAATCTATCCCCTCCTCCTTTTCGCTTGGTTTGAGCGGCAAAGGATACAAATTACGACTTATCGGCTAGGTTCAGGAACATGGGATACAACATTCTATCCCCTCCTCTTTTCAGCTCAGTTTGAGGAACAAGGGATAACAAAACCTATCCCCTTACTTAAAAACTATTATTACCACTCGAACCAAAAATAAACTCTTTTTTGGTCAACTTTCTCAAGTATACATTGTAAATAAAAAGGTATGCGTATTTTTCTTTGATATTATGATGCAATATAATAGTTTGAAGTACAAATTTAATGTGGCAACTTTGTTTGCTAACAAAAAGGTATAGGCCTAAATCAAAAGACAGTACAAATGGTTTTGTTTAAATGCACCCGATTCTTGATTTTTTTCCTCCAGCAATATTTTATGAAGAGAAACAACACGATTTTAACATTTTGAAAACAACTTCAAGAAAAGTTGCTATTTATTACACAAAAAAAGTGAAAAATAAAAAATTGTAGTTTTAACTACAATTTTTCAATAATAACAGGTTCATTTAAAAAAAAATGAACCTGTTAAAAGTCTAATAATGTGAATTTAAATACCTGGGATGAATCCGGCACAGAAGATAAAAATTCCATTTACCAACTCCATCCAACTGAAAGCAGAAGCAAGAAACTCCGTTCCAATTAGATTTTTGGTGTAGACGTCGATCAATGAACCGATTGAACCATTGAAGCTGACATAAATAACGACATTTACCAGAACCAACCAGTAAGAGTTCATCCACGGATCAGTGAATAAACAAAGTGCAGAACCTGTTGCAAGTATGGCCATTGCAGGTCGCAACTTCAAAACATCTCTATCTAAGAGAAGCCCGACAGTGATCTTACCTACCATTTTCCTACACCTGCAACTGTTGAAAATACAATGGCTTCATTTCCAGTGAAACCTTTCAACATTACGTGGTCCACAAAGTATATACACCAGAAGGTTTCCGTCAAGTTGATACAAACATAGAATGTTGTTGTTATCCAAAACGACAACTGGAAACAAACGGAAAAACCAAACTTACTTTTCACAGCCATTAAAGTTTCTTTTAAAGTATTCTTGCTTGGCTTTTCATGTCCTCTATCAAGACCCTGCTCAGATGAAACAGGGTGATATGATTCCTGATTGTGATTTTTGGTTGATAGTTGTCGTAAAAGGGCGCCACATACGACAAGATTTAAGCTAATTCCTCCCAACAACAGAAACGCACCTCTCCATCCATATGTATCAAGAAATAATTGTACCAGAGGAGCAACTACGATAAATCCAAGAGGAGAGCCAGCTTGTGCAATACCAGTTGCTGTTGCGTAGTGACTCTCGAAACTCTCCGCTATCGTAACACGTGTTAGAATGCTTGAAACACCTATGCCAACTCCTTTTACCAGAGAGAGAAATGGTGTTAGGTAAATAAGATTAGTTGTAAATTTGTTGAAGATCACGAACAAAAAGCTTTTAAAGAAATAGTAAGTATGGATAATATAATTATTTCCAAGCTGAAAGCTGACTGATTAAAGTTAAACAGTCATAATTTTCCAGAGAATAATATTATATTTTCATCTAAAAACAGGAAATGTATATAAGCCTAGGAGTCTTTTGTGAACACTTGACAGCAGACTTTGCACCAAATAAGTTAACTGTTCTCGGAATATTGTACCATCTAAAAGAACTACGTAAACAAAAACAGATAAGAACTACTGAAAAGCTTTTAAAGACAGAGTATAGTATTAAGAATACCGATTTAAGTTAAACAGTCATAATTTTCCAGAGAATAATATGTATTTTAACCAAATAAGTTAATTGTTCTCGGAATAGTGCACAATCTAAGAACTACTACGTATAAACAAAGAAAAGATAAGAACTACTGAAAAGGAAATGAAAGCAACCTGGCATGTCTGCCATTGCAAGTCGTTTTAAGGTTTTGTTTCCATGGAAACGTTAAAGTTATTTGTTTTATTTTCTGTTTTCGATTGCCGCAATGGAAACAAGTATGTGAACGTTCACAAAATCTTTGTCCAAAAAAAACAACGTTTTTGTAATTCATAACAGTGACAACTAAAATTCATATCATGGCTTGAAGTTTATTTTGTGTGCAGTGTGCAAGCAAACTCCCCATCCTTTCAATTAGTCCTATTCCATTGCATTTTACATTATAGAATCAACTTCGAAATTACAAATTTATTAAGCCAACATACTACATGGTTTTTCATAAGTAATCTATTGAAGTACTAACCAAACGCAAAAATTAGAGTAATTATTAGTTTTTCAAAATTTAATTAACCTTGCATGATGCCATCATGGACTTATTGCGTGTCAGTTTTTAATTAAAAAGTCGCTACTCCGACAATTATTTTTTTTTTAATCTAAAAAAATTATAAGTTCCACAAGTACACCTAGCCAAATAGCATGCCAGTTGTCTGGTTACCATCGGGGTTTTATTTTCAATAAAAAAAATTGTTACCAAATCCAAGCGCCAATAGTAGAGTAATCTGAGTGATATCAGAAGTGAAGGACGATACAATCAGAGAACCGCCAACCATGAAACCGCTCCCCACGACAACAGTCCTCATACCAACTATGGAACTCAACGGTGCAGCAAAGATTCCTGTATTATATTAAGAACAACAATTTCTAAATAACTCTTTAAATCTCTGCGATGGGTGATGAGTTTTTTTAAATTGTAATTTTGAACATAGGCTACTCAACGTTTTGCGCAACTAACACCCCTAATTAACCCTCGCGGTTTTTGTGCCTACTTTCTGTGTGACAATACATTTTTGAATGTTGTTCCCAAAAACTATTTTTAAATAAGAAGCAGTTTTGAAGCATATTTCGAAAGCGATGTTTAAACTTATTTCATTTCAGTTTATTTCATGTTATATATTTATTCTTCATTCATTTGTTTTCCCTTCAGTCGGACAAACCAATGTAGACATAGGCCTAAAGGAAATCCGCATTTTGTAAAGTCATCAAATGGCCGTTACTGACCACCATCTGATCATTGGCCAATGTACGATGATTCCTAGATAGGACAGGTGTCAAGGTTTAATCTGAGCAAGTTTGTTGGCGTGTGTGAACACCGAACTCAAGCTCTAGTGTTTCTGATCAGCAGAGTATGGGTTCGAATCCCAGTCGTGACACTTGTGTCCTTAAGCAAGACACTGACTATGCTGTGTAACGCACGTAAAAGAACCCAGTGCACTTATCGTGTTCCTGGTTTGATCGGCAGCATATATTGCGCCATAGCACCTTATAAAGCATTGCATGGTGCTATAAATGAATAAGCCTCATACTTCAAAAGTAGCTCCACATACCTTGCAGGGAAAAAAAATTGTAGTCAGACAATAATTGTGCGCTTAGAAACATCCGTATTAAGCGCCTAATAAATGTTGTGTATTATTATTATTATTATTAAAAGTTTGTTTAAAAGCGGCCGAATAGTTTAGGAGTTGGCTTTTTTCATTATGATCACGTAACCGTTTGACCAAGAGGAAGAAAGAAAGAAGGGGAGAAAGATAGAGAAAAGGGAAAAAATGGGAGAAAGAGTTTCTGAATTACAGTATAAAATGTTCACCTGCTAAGTTGATTACGGCTACGACTAGAGCTATCATCCATCCGATAAGCCAAGTCTGAGCTGTAAACTGCTCCTTGAAAGTCGGTAACATGAATCCAAGACCCTTTACCAATCCTGACCAAAGCATCCAATCCCAAAACAGACACAATACTGCATACCGGCCTAAACGTGTTTGTCCATTTGCCATGATGTGGAAGTCTCCCTTGACCAAAATTGTACAATACGAAGCACAGCAAGCAATGTGATCCAACAATATGGAGGCTATAAATTTGTATTGTTCAATGCTTCATTGACTATGAATAGTACAAATTCCACATTTTGATGTTTCCTCATTGTGTAGTCTGACATCAAGCGAACTTTGAGCCCGCGAACAAAGTCCTCCACTGCCAAATCATACCAAAGCCTACATTAAGTGGCAACAGTGAACAATCGTCTGTCACGGGTGAATGTATTCACTGGATGTTAATTTTTTTCTCTGTCGGTTTTCCGTAATGTCCACCAAAGATATATATATATAATTACACATGTGGGGAGGGTTTACCAATTATTCAGATCTCG
The DNA here is from genome assembly GCA_021014325.1 of Plazaster borealis. Lineage (NCBI taxonomy): Eukaryota > Metazoa > Echinodermata > Asteroidea > Forcipulatida > Labidiasteridae > Plazaster > Plazaster borealis. The sequence continues at coordinate 14,165,625 of CM037455.1, read as the reverse complement.
TATGTATTTTTTTCTTTTTTTAATGGTCTACACGGGAGTATGTACTGCACAAAGTTCCCTTTTTTCATGGTGAACATGTATTATTATTGGGGGTTCTTAACAAAATTAAAACAAATAAATTAATTTGAGCATGGGAGAGCCATGCTCCCTACAAATTAATGAGAATTAGCAAGACAAATTATCGTGCACTCACTCTCCCTCGGGGACAAACGAAACAAAGGGAAGGAACGGTCCTCTAACTGAAAAAGGTACCAGCATTCAACACATTTACGAAGTGCACTTTTATGGCGACTTTTCAAAATATAAAAGATGGATCTCGTGCACCTGGTTTAATCAACAGATAATGAGAAGTATCACAATATAGTTCACATCAATAATATAAGTAACTCAGTAAACAAAATGACAAAACAACCAGGATGCCAAAGTTTAGGCGCGTGGAATAGCCATGCTCCCTACAAATTAGGGAACATAACCAAGATAAAATATTGTGCACTCTCTCCGCCTCGGGGACAATCAAAAAGAAGAAGGTACAAAGGTCGCAGATACAAACTTTACGTTTTTATAGTAAACATGCAAAGAAGAGACTGGTTGCATCAGACCCAAGAACAACGAGCGTGCATTTGGTATTCACACAGGGTCATACCGTACTGACCCATAAATTGGTCGGCCACCCTGTGACCCGGAATCTGGGTCAATGACCCGGCAGTTTTTAAAGTGTAGGCCTACAGGTTCCCTTCTTTAAAGGGAAGGTATACGTTTGTTATGTCTTAAGGCCACATAAAAATAACAAATTGTTGATCGTCCTTTTTTGATTTTTTTTTTTTTTTTTTTGACATGGCAAAATATGAAATAAAGAATAAAGATATCATCATAATCACTATAAAACAAAGGGTTTGTGTAATTTTGATGTTTTCAAATGTTTTGTTAAACCCTTTCAAATCCTAGATGACATTTTTTGTAAACATTTTCAAAAAACTAAAACGCAGCCTAAGTAAATATTTGAAGATTTTTTCTTGTTTTGCGAACATGAATAATCTTTCTTCAATCATCTGTTTCCGACCTACGGATTTTGAAAAAATATCAGCTAAACAAAAATCTGGGAGCCAAGTTTGACTGAAAAGATCATTAAAAAATACCGTTTTTTATGATTTAAAAAAAAATTGGGGTCGGGGGGTTTTGTAGGATCGGGCGGGGACGATCAACAATTTTATTTGTTTATGTGGCCTAACAGTGATGGCAATAAAAACCTGCTTAGTTAGAAGTACATCAGCTTTCGATAGTATAAAGCATTTTGAGAATCATTTCACTTCGAAGTAATGTGGCTAGGACAAATACAACAATATTCATGACCCAAAATTTGAATATGAGAAACGTTACTGTCAGATACGTTCGTTTCTCAGATTGTGTGTTACAGATTATTATTCCTGCGTCGACATAACCGCTCTGGATTTTCGGTGATCTAAAAAATGCAACCACCTTTTGAAGTAAAATTTTCCCAGGTTAGTTTTACTGTATGTCTACATTTATATATAGGATTAAAACAATCGAACGATTCCAAAAACCAAAGGTAAACTTTTCCTTTAATGGGTTTATATCAAGCATGGCTATGGTCACCGTACTCTCCTCCAATTGGCCGAACTGGATTTCTCTGATCCACCATCAACAAGATGCCTTGACATAACTTCACAAAGAAAAGCGTCGTCTGTTAAAGTCACGTCCCTCGACGTGTTTGTTGTGTTGCGTGTGTTAATCTACATTGAAGCCAGATTAAAGTACGCCCTCTAACGTTACGTTATTTTGTCAGGGGATTTGAGCGTAAAGACAGGATGATTGATTGCCTGATAAGAGGCACAAGATCTTGTAGGGTGTTTCGTATGTCAATGTGTATACAATTCCCATGGGATTTTATGGGGCTTCGAAGTTAAAGGTGACTGTATAGGTTGATGACTCACCCCAAGCTAAACAGGCTTTTACAGTGTTGTAGATGGGGGGGGAGTCGAGGATTATGAAAAATTTCAAATTTTTGACCGCACCGTTAATGACTTAACACAATTTGTTTACGACGGTACAGTCAAATACTGCGCGATGCTGCAGCGCAGGGGCGTGGCAGCCTGCCACTCTATCCCGATGATGGGCGGTACCAATATTTATATCCATTCCTAATATCCATACCTTCCAAGATTCATTTAACATGTTTATTTTGTGCATTTCTCAACAATTTGTACATAAAATTACTTCTTTACATGCCCAGCTATTGTCTAGGATTATTTGAGCCCTTTTTCTTTGCTTAAATTAATTAATACAGACGGCACCACTTATCAGGGGGTTAGATCTTGGTAGGTCTGTATTTGACATGGGATGTTCTTTAATAGCACATGAGTGGATATAGTTCATTTGCTCCTCAATGAAACCCAAACGAACAATATTTCTGAGACCTGATCCCCTTTTTTGACCTGTGGAATGGTCCAGTCTAGGATATCAAAGAATATGACTCCCCAGGTCATTACACTTCAAAAAATGGCTTAATTGGTCATTTGAGGATTGATTTATTGGTACCGCGTATCACAAAATCAAAAAAGAATGAGAGGCAGGGGACCAGTTGCTCTTGAATTGATGCGTCTTTTGACAGCGCACTCTGCGAAGTCTCTAACACAGATTGGATCAACTGAGGGACTAATTAAAACGAAACAATATCTGGATATTTCAAAGTCACACTTCCAGGGATTATGATTGAGCAAAGTATTCTGGGAAAGAAAAACAATATGATGCAGCGATATTGTACACCACTGGGAACGAGGCTGGCCTATATATTTCCACTACTTTAGGCCATGCTCCCTACAAAATAAGGAGAATTACCCAGAGAACAATAAATTTGCGCCTTCTCTCCCACAGGGTCAAACAGAAAAGAGAAAGGTCAAAGGTGGCGGACACAAACACTAATTTGTTTTATAGTAAATAGGCCTATGCAACGAAGAAAGTTGCATCAGACCCAAGAACAATGAGCGCGCACTAAGTATCCCTACATTCTAAATACTCCCGGGTCAAAATTGACCCGGATTCTCGGTCCTAAGGTGCCAGGCTGACCCTGAAACTGGTCAATATTGGTCAGGCCCCCAGCCTGTTAACCAGACACCGGGTCAATGACCCGCTAGTTTTTACAGTGTACAGGAACCCTTCTTAAGCCTAAGGAAAAAAAAATCAAATCAGATACTGCGTCAGTTTAATCCATTTCTGTATCATTTTGACACGGATAATAATTGGTCATACTGACCGATAAATAGGTCAGGACCCACGGGACCCGGATCCGGGTCAATTCTAACCTGAAAGCTTGATGAATGAGGAGACAATAGTTCCAAGCCATCTCAAATACCAACAGGTTTTTTTTTTTGCAACGACGCGTTGGAGGTCGACCAGGTTTCAACACACGACGACACACATGGTGGCAATAGCTATCACTATTGTTGATAGCACGAATATTATTAAAAGGACACGTTGCCTTGGATCGGCCGAGTTGGTTAAAAAAAAGCGTTTGTAACCGTTTGTTATAAAATGCATATGGTGAGACAGACGTTATAAAAGTAGAATACAATGATCCACACAAATATGCCTCGAAATTGCGTGGTTCTTCCTTTTACTTTGCAAACTAACACGGTCGGCCATTTTGTGGAGTCAAAAATTTGACTCCACAAAATGGCCGACGATGTTTGTTCACTATGTAAAAGGAAAACCACGCAATTTCGAGACAAAGTTGTGTGGATCATTGTATTCTACTTTTTAAACATCTTTCTAACCATATGCATTTTATGACAAACGGTTACCAATGCTTTTTATAGACCAACTCGCCCGATCCAAGGCAACGTGTCCCTTTTCCGTACACTCAACGATTGAATGGTCTGTGTACGTTTAGTAATAGGCCTTATACTCATAAAATTAATGGCAATACAAACTGATTAGGTAAGAAGTACAGCAGCTTCTGATAGTATAAAGCATTTTCAGAAATACTTCACTTTGAAGTGATATGGTTATGGAAAAATATATAAGTTTGTATCCGAAAGAAAATTGAATCTGAGAAGTGTTTCTGTCAAAAACGTTTCTCAGATTGTGTTTTCCAATTGCAGATAAGTCTTCCTGCGTGGACATAACCGGTTCAGATTTTCGGCAATATCCCAAAAAGGCTACCACCTTTTGAAATGAAATGTTCACAGGTTAGTTTTATGGTATACTATTTACAACTATATCGGATTGAAACAAACAGTGGGTTCCAATTACCAAACGTATACAATCCGTTTAAGACATGTCATCAATGCCATTTGTGGACAGGCCATTTTTGATGGTGGATCAGAGGAAACTAGGTCGGTCATTTGGATGAGAGTACAATGACAATGGTCATGCTCTATATAAACCCATTAATCAATTATTTACAACTTGTCATCCAAGCACATCTGCTTGGTACATCAAGCATCTCGACTCGGACGAATGTGTTCTACTAAGAGCGCCACCAACGGTAGCAAATTAAGACAGCCCATGGCGATAAAAGCCACGTCATAACTTCCAGTCGTGTCGTGTATCAAACCTAGTTAGAGAAAAAAAAAAGAACTTGCGTTTAATATCACGCAATATTAACATCATGCAATTCATTATGGTGTTTTTCTTGTGTTATTTTGTTGTTTATATATTTAGTAGACCTATCATGTGTCAAACCTAGTGAACGATACAAAAATGTAAATTTCCTTTGTTTAGTATCTTACTCTAATATATATTTATAAAATTAGTAGGGGAGATGGCCTTAGCTATATATGTAGGCCTATATGTATTTTTTTGTGAATTAATTACACGTTCGTTTTTACTTCAAGATTTGTTTTAGTTATTAACTTGCTTGTAATCTGTACGAACTTTTCTTTAAGTTGTTGTCAAACTGTTAAATTTACGTCGTTTGTCTCAACGAAATATTTCTGCAAAAGCAATTTAGGAAATCGGTGCACTTTTAAAATATTGACGCTTTTTAAAAAATCTAGCATTTGTTGTTTGCTAGCTAAACGACTCGCCTCGTTTTATACTCTAACCAACTATTGGATCATAACATCTATACCGTTTAATGACAATGCATGCTTAATAGTTATCTGGAAAGCTGACAAAAGAGTATTTTTGTTGTGGATCAAGTGCTAACTTAAGTATATGGGGATTTGTCCATTGTTCCTGTTAGGGGCCACTCAGAATAGTCAATGTTAATTTTTTTAAATATTTTTTCGAAATTGTTTTGGCCAACCCACTCACCCCAATATTCGATTTTGTTTTTTTTATAATTGAATGGCTTCAAGATAAAATCTATACACTGAGGAACGAAGTAATGCCTCAAATGAACCAGATATTTTAGATCAAAGTTCTCCAACGTCAATAGCCTCCAATGGCTTTTCCTGGCTTTAACAAACGACTTTATAGTTTAACCATGAATGACATTGACGATCTTGGCCAGCTGGGTATTTTTTCTTCTTCTTTTACAATTGTTAATTTAAATATTTATATATATATTTGTTAACACAAATTGAATTAATATTTTCAGTTATTTCTTTTGACCCACCCACCCACTTTTCGAAATAAATCTTTTTTTTTTAACATTGACTATTCTGGATGGCCCTTAGCCCTCCGTCGAAGAAGAGAGGTTAGGATTGTATATCCCTTGTTCATCAAACTTAGCAGACAAATAGGAGAGGGATAGATGTTTTCCCCTTGATCCTCAAACCCAGCGAGCCACGAAAAAAAGGTGATACTTTTGTATCCATTGTTCCTCAAACAAAACTTGCAAAGGGGAGTAAAAAGGTTGTTTTATCTCTTGTTCCTCAAATGAATCGTCTTATTGTGAAATACTGTCGGTGTTTATTGAAAATGTGCATTTTACTGCACACAAATAACTGTATTTAATTCATATTTTATGCGATCTTTAATGCTATTTATTTAGATGTTTTCGTAAACGTTGGACAGATTAATTATAATTAACTTTATAATTAACTTTTCACCCCAACGACATTAAGAAATATCGGTAAACAGTTGCAAGCCTATATAAAAGTCAATTATTACCAGTTATTGTAAGCAGCAATCGTACTGCACACGTATTGACCACGAGGGATTATTTTGCCCCAAAGGGAAAGTACAAGCATAGAGCAAGGGTGCAAGTTTTTGTAACCACCTCTCATGAAAAAGGTATTGTCTATTGCTTATAGCCAAGTATTATTGTATGTCTGTTATAAGCTAAAGGAAATCAATGTTATGAACAATTAGTTCAAAACGTTTGCTTATTGTTTACTCTTCCGTCATGATGTAAACCTCATTTGTATTTTTTAAAATATTGTTTTAACCATTCCCCATGGTAATGGGGTTCGTTCCTTTTGAAATAAAACAAGAAATCAAATCAAATCAAATTAATTGGAATTACCTGGGATGAATCCTCCACAGAAGGTCATGATTCCATTTACCAACTCCATCCAACTGAATGCAAAAGCAAGAAACTCGTTTCCAATTAACTCTCTGGTGTAGACGTCGATCAATGAACCGATTGCACCATTGAAGCTGATAAAAATAGCGGCATTTACCAGAACCAACCAGTAAGAGTTCATCCACGGATCAGTGATAAAGCAAAATGCACAACTTGTTGAAAGTATGGCCAATGTAGGCCGCAACTTCAACATATCTCTGTCCACGAGGAGCCCCACAACGATCTTAGCGAGCAGTGTCGCTATACCCGCAACTGTTGAAAATACAATGGCGTCATTTCCAGTGAAACCTTTCATAACGACATGATCTACGAAGTATATACACCAAAAGGTATCGCTCAAGTTATTGCAAATATAGATTGCTGTTGTTATCCAAAACGACAACTGGAAACAAATGGAGAAACCAAACTTACTCTTTGCAGACGTTAAAGTTCCTTTCAAAGTTTGTGTACGTGGTTTGTCTTGTTCTTTATCAACACCCTGCTCGTAAGATGAGACAGGTCCATAAGAAACCTGATCGCGCTGTTTGGTTGATGGTTGTCGTAACAGGGCGCCACATACGACAAGATGTAAGCTAATTCCTCCCAACAAGAGTAACGCACCTCTCCATCCATATGTATCATGAAACAATTGTACCAGAGGAGCAACTACGATTAGTCCAAGAGGAGCACCAGTTTGTGCAATACCATTTGCTGTCGCATAGTTGTTCTCGAAACTCTCCGCTATCTGAACCCGTGTCAGAATGCTTGAAACACTTATGCCAACTCCTTTTACAATAAAAAATACAATTACTGAAGTTAATAATTATTATTTTAAATGTGTTGAAGAACACAAACGATAAAGACAAAGTAAGTATTATGATCTATCCAAGCTGGAAGCTGACCAACAGTCATACACCTCCAGAGAAAAACAAATCATCTAAAAACGTGTAAAGTCGAAACAAAAAATAACTGCGAGACTTTTGGGAAAACGTGGTAGCAGACTTGCACCAGATAAGTTATTAGCTACTGTTTTTGTCAGGATTTCTATTTGTTTTTCTTTTTCTTCTTATTATTCTTCCCATCCGTCACTAAATCCCATTTGATTTTTACACAAATTTGTGGCCTCTAAAAGTCATACTAAGCTTAGTACAAGAGAGTCAAATCCTATATCATATTAAAGCTTAGGTAATAAAGTTGTAATTAGCTTACATTCATTAATTAGTTTACTTAGTTATAATGACATGAATATTTAATTAGCCAATCTTTCGACCACCATTTCTCAAAAAGTATACGTCCAATCGCCAAACTGTTTTCAATTATGTACTTGTGGGATACTCTATAACTATTTGTTGGACTAAAATGCCGAACGACGTCACCATGGCAAGAAGAAGAAAATTGTGCCGTGAGGTGTTGTATACTTTATTTACGAAAAATGTTTTGTCATTGTAGGGTAACTTTTCGCAGTGATTCAAAACCTTTCGTGCTGTGCTGCCTTTGTTAAAGTTTACCTGGGAGTTTCTCGACTAACCTACTGTGTAGGAAATTGTACGGGTTTTGTGAGGGAAAAGTGTTTGCATTTCACCACTTTTAATCTCGTAACAATGTTCGACAACAACCAAACTATTCATGAATATTTTGCTCAGGTTGTTTACTTTTTCACGGTTACTTATGTTGTGTTTTAAGGCCCTGTATATACACTATTGGTAAGATCGAAAAACACAAATGTTTACCGATTCACACACAACTTACATAATTTAAAGTAAGTAATGGTTGAAAGGGTTCCTTAAAATATTTCTGCCTAAAATGCTATCGTTTCTGCGAAATTACTAAAACAAGAGTTTTTATCACGCGCGATATTTTGAAGAAAAACAAACAGAAAACACATAAGGTCTCTTTTTACTATTTTCTCGTGATCTCGATGACCAATTGAGCTCAGACTTTCACAGGTTTGTTTGTTCATGCATATGTTGAATCACACAAAATGTGGACACTGATTTTGAGCTGTTACCAAAAGTGTACAATACCTTTAAAGCATGAGAAAGCAAGATTGTGTTCAAGCATTCCTTTCTCTATGACGAAATTATGTAAAAACCAGTTGCAACTCGGTATCAACAACTACGTTTCATTAAAAAGATGCAGCATGCACAGTGGGTATAACGTTCGGCACACCTGATAAACAAATAGATAATGATAATATAAAACCCACATAAATTTGATAATGGAAGGCCCTATTTCAATTGTTACTCTGAATGATGACAATTGTATGTGGCGCACAGCGAACACCGAGGATGAGCTTCACTTGATCTTTTTTCTGAATCTCGTGAATAAATATACATGTCTAAGTCTCCCACCGTAGGGAGTCTATGTATATTGTACTAAATACGAATAGCATCGCTCGTATAAGGGACTAGGACTTGATCAAGTTTAGAATTTTAGAGGCATAGGTTTTGTACACAGATACAAAACGCGCAATAGATGATGTCATGGTGGCGTCGTCCGGCATTTTAGGCATTTTTATACAGTACGGTATCCCACAAGTATATAATCGGAAACAGTTTGATGATGGGAGGATTCTTTGAACATGACACGTGGTTTAGAAGATGTTATTTTTTTTACATTTTAGAGCTTCCTGTTTGGACCGGAAGTAAGGCTCAAACTGGGGTCATCTATTTGAATAAAATGCCAACAGTGTTGTACTGACATATTTGACATTATTACAAAACGTGTTCTCTTATGTTATAATGTATGGAATCTGTACGAGAGCCAAGCTTTGATATGAGGTTACCACCTATTACAGCGCCCTCTATCGACGTGTGTTAAATCTACACATTTACTAAGAGTTATTCCAAGCCATTAAAACTAATCAAGGTAACAATGTATTCCTACGATATGTAACGATTAAGTGACAAATCAGACATCATGGCTAGCTTGCTGATTGCGCAATCACGGCAGGCTCACATTAAAGCTCCGGGCGTTTAATCAAGGTAAAACAAAACGGAACAGTTTTGTGTTTGTTCACAACCACCTAATGTCTAGTTGTTCTCGGAATCGTGGGCAAGTTTGAGAACTACATAAACAAAACAAACAACCCTGGTATGTCCAACTAGGCTGACAAGTTGCAACACCCTCTTGCTGAGACTGAAATGTGTACAAAGCAATGACAGTGCACAAATACAGTTCTCCCAACCTATAAATTTACAATGCGATTTTAAAGGTGGGCCCTTTTCCCAAGTGGAATTAACTTCTGTCCGCGGTAGTGTCCTTTCTCTATGGTGTGAGGAACAACAATTCGTAAATTATTATAATGGGCCTCTATTCAGTTTCAACCCTAATAAGCACTTATCGTTAAATCTTGATAAGATGTTTCATTACTGGACAGGGAAAATAGCAAAATTATTACCAAATCCAAGCGCCAATAGTAGCGTAATCTGAACCATGGTAGAAGCAAAGGACGATACAATCAGAGAACCGCCAACCATAAAACCGCTCACCACGACAACAGTCCTCATACCAACTATGGAACTCACCGGAGCAGCGAAGATTCCTGTATTAAGAACACAGTGATTAGACCATACCTGTTCAAATACAATTAAACAATTGGTGAAACCTCTTTGATGGGTTGCTGTGTTGTTTCAAATTTTAATTTTGAATAAACTGAACGGTTGTGCCACTGAGACCCCCAACCTCTTCCGTTCCAGGATCCCAAGAAAAACAAATCTATATTTAACTGAAATTGGAGGTATGACCTCAAAAGATGATTATTGTTATCGTTTGTTTGTTTGTTGGTCTATTCGTCTTGTGACCTATTTGCCCTTGTGACAAAATATACATTGTGGTGTGATTTGTAGGAAGGAACTGTTCTTCTGGTCCCACTTTTACAAGGGGTTTACCCCCCCCCCCCAATGTTTTAACAAGACATGGGAAAGATAGGCATGGTATTAGTACAATACATGCAGACTCTCTTAATGTCGTTGTCCCTAAACTAACGTCGCGTGATTTAACCCTGCTGACACTATAAACAAAAAAATCACACTGGGATACCCTCCTTTACTTATTGAGTTACAGTTTGATATTAGTGTGTAATACAATGTTGTGGAGAACCAAATCGCTTTTAAATTGCCCAAAGCATTAGATATAGACCCTTCAGACTAAATAAAACAAATTCAAGCGATAATAATGTTTAGATGACCCCACATTGTACTCTGTAGACGTTATACAACTTTACTTGAAACCATAAAAATATGCACACGTTTACACTATATTACAGTTTTCAACAGTCAGTTTTATAATAGCGTGTAATACATGGAGCTCCATGGTCTGACTTATCCTCCTTGCAACACCACCTCACCAAATTCATCAAAATAAACAACCAGGTCACTACTTGCAGTTATTGTACAAGCATACAAAATAAGTCATATGGAAACCATATGGTTCATTTCATACAGTAGTGGCTATTAACCCAAGGTTAAGTAACTGCTGTACAATTTCTATGGGAATTCCGGGAGAGCTGGGCCCAATTTCATAGAGCTGCTTAAGCAGAAAATATTGCTTAAAAAATTTCTGATAAGCAGAAATGAGCAGGATACATGTGACATGGTAATTTAGCTGGTAACCTTATTCAGGTAAGCATAACTTTGTTGTGCTTAGCTACTTTTTGTGCTTAAGCAGCACTATGAAATTGGGCCCTGGTCATTGATGGATTTTGTTAGTGAAGGAAAAACAAACGATGGTAACAAGACAACTGGCATGCCATTTGGCTAGGTGTAGTTGTGGAACTTGGAATTTATTAGATTAAAAAAAGATTAATTGGCGGAGTAGCGACTTTTCAATTACAAACTGACACTCATTAAGTCAACGATGGCATCACGCAAGGTTTTAACAATCTTTTAAGTTTGCCGGTGCCAAAGTTTGGAACAATATTCCTTCTTCCATTCAAAGTTCCTCCTCCAATGTTTATACAAGAAACTGAACTTAAAGAAGTTTTACTTTTTATTTTAGTCTGTTGTTTATGTTTAAAGGCACTGAATACGTTTGGTAATTGTCAAAGACCAGTGTTCTCATTTGGTAAATCCCAACATATGCATAAAATCACAAGCCTGTGAAAATTTGGGCTCAATAGGTCATCGAAGTTGCAAGAAAATGATGAAAGAAAAAACACCCTTATTGTACAAATTTGTGTGCTTCCAGTTAGGAATAAAAACTTATTGCAAGAAGCGTTTATTATTTTAGTGAAAAATTACCTCTTTCTCAAAAACTACGTTAGTTAAGAGGGAGTCGTTTCTCACAATGTTTTATACTATCAACAGCTCTCTGTTGCTTGTTACCAATTCAGTTTTTATGCATATATATATTTGAGTCATTACCAAACGTGTACAGTGCCTTTAAAAGGAGGATACACCTTTTGTAATTAAACCATCATTTTCAGCGAACTTTGAAGAGCACATTTAACCCACTGGAGGGCAAATGACGTAATAACTGATCTTCGTGCAGGACCCCTTACTATAGTTTATAGCAGTCTGGGAAATCGTATTACACTCGAGGTATGAAGCTTTTTTTCACATTATTATCAAGCCTACACCTCAGAGGGGCTACAGACGCCTATTCACTATACAAAGCGGACAATACTCGTCCGTTTTACCCTCTCGCCGTTTTTTTTTTAATGATTAGTTGTTACGGATCAGCAGGATTGCCGTGAAGCCTCGACCCTTTGCCTTCCAACTCACAAACCTGACCTAAAATACACAGACTCTTTGTGATGTGTACACGCTACCTTAGCTAAGGATGATTGATGTATGTTTATCTTTGGTTTATCGAACCAAGGCCTCAAACCAGAAGGAGAAACTCAAATGCATATAGGGCCCAATGCGCAGAGTCATTGGATCGTGTACAAAAGCAATGGAGACTGCCGGACTGCTGAATTTGTAATGAGGTTTTCACGGTGACCTACGCCCTTATGGAAATGAGCTTCTTCTGTGTGTTCGTTGAAGGTGTGATGGTTGATTATCCTAAAGACTGTTTTTGTTTAAAACATTCATTGGGCGAGTAATTACAAAAGTAGCAAAACCTACTATATAAACTGCATTTACGTCCTTTTCATCATCATTATACACTTGCACCAATCTGGTTTCGGATGCTCATAGCAAGATGTTGAGTACGACTACCGAGTACGAGTAGGCCTATTTTAGTGGTGGTGACGCATGTTTCGAATTACTTAGCTCGGCCCCGACGAGACCGGAGTTGCCGCTGCGAAAGTTACTGTATTTCAAAGTCGTTTACCGAACTACATTAACTATTATCTCCTGAATTACATACAGTCAAATGGAAGGTTTTAAAAACCCTTAAACAACACGCAAATCCCCCCCCAAAAAAAAAAAAACAAACAAACAAAAACAAACAAACAAACAAACAAAAAAAACAAAAAACAAAAAAAAAAACACACACACACAAAACAATGGCTTGACCGGTTGGAAGATCAAGTGCAAAACGTTTACGAGACTCGTTTTGAGGTTTGCAGCCATATGAAATGAAATGTGAACGCACTGCAAAAACTGATGGGGTGTTTAAATTTACACCATAGGTATTGTCACCCTCAGATACCGGGAAAAACAATCAAAATTTACACAATAGAGTGCTAAAATAACACAAATTTCTACCAACCCAATTACATTGGTGTTATTTTAATACCCTATGATGTTAATGTTGTTCCATTGGCTTCACAAAACATCTTTTGCAAGCGGGAAATTGTTTAAAACCTGGCTCATACTTAAATCTCCTCGCCCAGATGACAAATGATTCGGACGTCATTATGACTGCAGAAGGTGTCATTTATTATTAATTTATCATTTCAAAAATTCATGTATTGAGAACCACAGCTGTTGATTGGAATCTTAGCACATGTGAAGACTTAATTTATGCGGAAACTTATGAGGCATCCTTGGTTTCATTACCGGATAATCATACCAATAATAATCCCGACTGCATGCGCCTCTGTAAGAACCCAAACATCCTTATTCTATTCTGAGATTAAATTAAGCCTTTTTGTTTTTTTAAGGGGTGATAATTGCTTAAAGAATTGCATGTACGTATGGAAACAGGTCAACTCGCACCAAGGTCAACTCGTACCGAAGTCAACTCGTACCCAAAATATTTTACCCAAGTCAACTCGTACCCAGGTGAACTCGTACCCAAGTTATTTCGTAAGTCGTACCCAGTTTAACTCTCAACTCTTACCCTATAAAGTAGTTTGATTTCCAGGACATCGGTCAATGGACAGAGACACCTTACAAAATATCCAAGTAAAATAAACTACCGTACTATAGTCTGAGCTAATGTGTATCACAAAACACAAATAGCAGCCCTATAAAATATGTGAAACAAAGACAGTTATTTTTTTTTTAATGATCATTTCTGACCGACCACTGGCCAAAAACCGTGTACATCAAAAATGAGGCTCGAGTCAATGATGCATTGGACCAAGTTGGGCGGTCAGGTTGCAATCAGGTAAAGGAAAGTGGCACTTTTTGGGTGTAAGTATTCATCAAAATTACCGCTGCTGACTACCAAATGACCGTTGGCCAATTGTTTTAAGACCATCCCTAGATAGGACAGGCTGGTGTCAAGGTTTAATATGACCAAGTTTGTTTAAAATCGGACAAATTGTTTAGGATGGAAATTATTTTTTTAAATTTTGACCACGTGACCATCTGACACAAAACAAAAAAGACAGAAAGAAAGAAAGAAAGTGAAGAACAACGTGGGAGAAAGAAAGAGAACAAGATAGATTGGGAGAAAGAGTTTCAGCGTGTCGTGGCCGAGCGAATAAGAACACCGGACTCAAGCTCTGGTGTTTCTGATCAGCAGAGTGTGGGTTCGAGTCCCAGTCGTGACACTTGTGTCCTTAAGCAAGACACTTAACCATAAATTTTTGCTGCGTCCTTCGGATGGGATGAAAGCCGTTGGTCCCGTATGTTGTGTAATGCACGTAAAAGAACCCAGTGCACTTATCAAAAAGAGAAGGGGTTCGCCCCGGTGTTCCTGGTTTGATTGGCTGCATATTGCGCCACAGCACCTTGTAAACCATTACATGGTGCTATTTCAAGTAGGTCTCATACTTACCTAGCCCCACGTACCTTGCAGGAAAATAATGAATATTGAAGCGCCTTGAGCGTCACTGAGTGACGGATATGAGCGTTATGTAAGAAGCCACTGTTATTATTTATTATTTTATTACCTGCTAAGTTAATGACGCCGATGACTATAGCTATCATCCATCCGATAAGCCAAGTCTGGGCTGCAAACTGCTCCTTAAAAGTCGGTAACATGAATCCAAGACCCTTCATCACCCCCATCCAAAGCATCCAATCAAACAAATTACACAAAACTGCATACCAGCCTAAAAGTGGTTGTACATTTGCCATGGTGTTAATGTCTGCCCTGATTTAACAAATAAGGGACACTATATCCGGGTCGCACTAAATACCGACAACAAACGACGCTTGACGACAACTAACGACAACAAATTTTAACGGCCCGTTACAACAACGTTTGAGCATAATTAAACCATTACGTATACGTAGGAGAGTCATATGTATCTATATAACTTTCATTCTGTTGAAAAAAAAAATGTTTAACTGTAAAAAAGGGTTTTTTTACCCCGAAGTAGTAACAACCAGTAGTGTCCGCCATGTTGACTTTGGAACGTGCCTGGGCGATACCATTGTACTGCAGGGGTCGAAAATTATCATGGTAGCGAGCGACCTGTTCGTGTGTTGACATCATCAGTTGGCATCAGTTCTACAATTTCAACGGCAGTTGAATTTAATATTAATAGAACAAGCTCATTGTTATGACTCTATTATAAGTCATAGTTTTGTATTTGTGATCGTATTATTTTGGAAGAACATTTCCATTTGTATCAACATGACCTTATAGTATTACATTATTTATGACAGCCACTTAATATCTAGTCTTTCAAATATTAAAAGAACTTTTTAAAAAGTTCATAAAAAACAGCAGTACATAAACAACTATGCAGTAAATAAGCAACTATGCCCAAAGAACTTACCTATTGCATAATGGTATCGTCCAAGTACGGTTGAAAGACAACACGGCGAAGTTACTACTTCAGGGTAAAAAAACCCTTTTTTAACAGTTAAAAATACAATTTTTTCAACAGAATGAAGGTTATATAGATACATATGACTCTCCTACACATGTAATGGTTTATTTACGCTCAAACGTTGTTTTAAAGGGCCTTAAAAACTAGTCATTGCTCTTTGATCGAACTATAATCTACTATATCCAACATGGAGAGGCTTTGAATCAAAGATTATAGAGCGCCGAAGGCCCAAGATAGGGAACTGAAGCTTTATCTATTGTTAAACGCCATTTCAGCAAGTAAATGTTTTGTTTCCCATTGATAGGAATGGTCATTGTCTGCGCTGATCAGCACTGATCTATTGTTGTATCAAAAGAGTTACTTGCCGAAATGGCGTCCAGTGGGATTTAACATTTCAGCCCGAGTTCCGCACCTTGCTCCTTCGGCGCTCTATAATCTGTGCTTTGAATGCGACAATGCTTGATCGAGCATGACATTGCTGCATATTCATTGTGCAACCAACCCGCCTTGCTTCCGTCGGCGATGCGGATTTTCTTTTTGCGTTCTACTACCAACTCCTCGGCCTCTAGGAGCGCTCCAATCGCTGAATCAAGATCGAATCTGTTGATCAGAGCCAACTTTGCTTTGTCCAGAACAATTTTTATCTTGCCGCATGTATTTGGCAGACGACATTCTACTTTCAAGAAGTCGTCATCATCGAGATAATTCATCTCAGGATGTCGTCGTCGAATACGTGAATGGTGTCATCATCCTGCAGTAAATTACTCAGGATCTCAACAAATGTATGGCACTTCCAGAGCTCCGTAAGTTGTGTATCCGCGTATCAGCCAAAAGAAACTTTCAAGGGAGTATTCATTCTTAGTATAGGGTCAACATGAACGAATTGTGCATTCAAGAAATATTGCCCTGGTGCCGTTGTGGCAGGAGATTCTGTCCCATTCTGTCCCCCGGAGATTCTGCCCCCCATACGGAAAATTGTGTACAAATTTATTCTGACAGCGCCCTCTTTTGAATCAACCCCCTTCATGTTAATTTCCCATAATGGGGGACAGAATCACTGGGCGAAAGATTTCCCTAGGACACCGTCTCAAAATACTTGTAAGGTTTTCCACCATGCAATTTTAAACCTGTTTGGATTTCTCCTTTCTCTGAAATTCTCTTATTCTAGGCGTTGTCCAGTCGCCCCCGATTTTGGCCCAATCAAACAGAAAACCTGGCTCTACTACAATCATCCTGCAGGAAAACTGGCGATTGCCTCGTTCGATATCATCCATTAGGAGTGTATACTTCGCCATGGCCTCTTGGGCTGGAGTTCCGAGGGGTGCAACCCACTAAAAGGGAGAACAAAGAGCGTCGGCCTCATTAATATTTTGTAGGCCCTCAAAATATTATAAGACAGATTTGAGAGCCCAATAAAAGGGGTACAGTGTTTGTTGACTTCCAACTTGAGGTATTTTGGATGACATAGGCCCTGAAATAAATGGTCCTATTTGCCGAGAGGTGTTAGGGACAATTTTCAAGATTGATGCTCGGACGTTTGGAAAATTACACCGGTCGGTGTAAGGGTGTTTTTATTTGAAGGGAGAATAACTCTCCGGTCTTGAGACTCCCCGTATCATCAAATTGAGCAGAGGATAATAGTTCAAGAGTTAATGGATAATTTCCCCGTTACTGTACAAAGCTGTGAGACTTCTAAGTATTTAGCATTTTGCACTGTATGCTATGGGAATTTTTTGTTTTTATTTGTTGTATGTCCCCCTCAAGGGTCCAATTGTGGTAAGCTTCAAAGAGGGCGCTCCAACGCAATGGTACAAACATGCTATACTCTGTAAACAATGTAAACCCGTGACATCACATGTTTACAAAAGCGCCACAGAGGCTGGACTTCCTGCAGGTACGATTTGTACACAGCTCAATGGAACATTGACTCTTTAAAGACATTCATTCTTCTAGTTTATGGATATTGGACTGTCTGTTTTTTTTTTTATTTTTATCAACCTTTGATATTTTCAGCTGTTATTTGAATAACTCTTGAGTTTGTGGAAGTTATGACACAAAATGCAAAATTGTTGTCCACATTATGACAAGTGTAGCATCTCACCTGCCAGAAAGGCATTGCGTACAATATCACTCTTAGTAAACAAAGGTTAGGCTACATGGTCTCACAGGAGGTTTCCAACAAAGACATTTTCACGACATCGCAAGACTTGAAAATATAATGTAACGTGAAATGATGAAAGGGTTTATTTTTGCCGTCTGGTGTTTTTTTTGCACAATCTTGTTATTTATACACTATCAAATAGGAAGTATATTCAAGCTTCAAGCTAATAAGGAGGGTAATGTAAAGGCTGCCCTTTTTTGTTCTTGCAACTTA
Source organism: Plazaster borealis (assembly GCA_021014325.1). Taxonomy (NCBI): domain Eukaryota; kingdom Metazoa; phylum Echinodermata; class Asteroidea; order Forcipulatida; family Labidiasteridae; genus Plazaster; species Plazaster borealis. Next base: position 14,147,664 of record CM037455.1, on the reverse strand, counting down.
AATATTCTCAAATGTACCGGTATCTATTTTTTTCTCTATTGTAAGGTTTCCATGCCATGACCTGTTTGGCGTACCAACGAAGAAAAACCCTTTCAGCCCCAAGTTCCTTTGACATAAACAACCGCTGGGGCCCACGTTGTTTGACTCAAGCGTGAAGCACACATTCTCACACAACAGCAAGCTTGTGTTCAAAAGTCGGTTTTACAAACTCTATTATTACCTTGTAGATTTCATTTTAGAGCATAATAAGTCATACAAATTGTCTTACCTATTGAATATTCTTTCGTATAATTTAAAAGTCATTAAAATCAGCCAACACATGTCCGGGTTCTTAGTCTTTGTTTCCCCAGTGTGTTCTGTAAACCCAAACACTTTTTTGCACAAAACCTTATGGCGCCGTAGGTGTTTGGGATTTCGGATCTTTTTCACTCCAATTTGAAGTAATTGTATAATAGCAACCCTGTTATATTTTACCACTATTAGAAAGATCCGATCTTTTTCTTTCCAATGATGGTAAGCTTTTTAAAAAGCTGTAGTTTTGTCCATGTTCAACTTCCATACCCAAGCCCTTGTGCTCAGGCTTGAGTGCGTTATTGTGTGTTATCTTGGGAGACAAAACTATGGCTAGGGCCCTTAGGCTCCGACTTAGGCTCCGATAAAAAAAACACACGCTATAATAAATGACTGACGGAGCTTAAAGGCATTGAACACGTTTATAAATTGTCAAAGACCAGTGTTCTCACTTTGTGTATCCCAACATATGCATAAATTAACAAACCTGTGAAAATTTGGGCTCAATTGGTCATCGAAGTTGCAAGAAAGTAATGAAAGAAAAAACACCCTTGTTGTACAAATTTGTGTGCTTTCAGATAGGAATAAAAACTTCTTGCAAGAAGTTTTTATTATTTTAGTGAGAAATTACCTCTTTCTCAAAAACTACGTTACTTCAGAGGGAGTCGTTTCTCACAATGTTTTATACTATCAACAGCTCTCTGTTGCTTGTTACCAATTCAGTTTTTATGCATATATATATTTGAGTCATTACCAAACGTGTACAGTGCCTTTAAAAGGAGGGTACACCTTTTGTAATTACACCAACAATTAAAATGACCATAAAAACTTATTCGGTAAGAAGCACTGCAGCTGTAGATAATGTATACAATTTCGAGAAACAATTCCCTTCAAAGGAAGGTTGTTTTAGAGAGAGGGATTCGGAAACATTTCAATCTGAGAAACGTTTCTGCATGAAACGTTTCTCAGATTCTGCATTCCAATTATGGATTATTCTTCCTTCGTGGATATAACCGTTCAAGTTTGTTGGCAATATCTCAAAAAAGCTTCCACCTTTTGTAATACAATGTTTACAGGTCAGTTGTATTGTATATATCTACATTTATATAGGACTAAAACAATCGAACGGTTAATAGGTATACTTCGCCTTTAAGTTGGAGCCCGAGCCCATGTCATGGTATTAAATATATCTTAGGATTCAACTGTTTGCAAGTCTAGTCCTTGGGCGGACGATTATCAGGGTACCTAGCCCTTTCTGAGAGCCAGGGGCGGCACCAGACCTGTTAGTCTGGGGGGAGGGGGCAAGAGGGGGCAAACTTAAATTTAGGGCGGGGCAAACAAAAATCTATAATGTAATTTTGTACTGCAGAAAAGCATTAACTTACTTTTGTGCGAACTGCGTGTATACATTGGCTGCTTGCGGTTTGGGGCAGACAATGCATTTCTATTTATGGCAAGTTTCCAAGCTTGTTCAGATAAATAAACCCACATTTTATTAACATTGCCGGAGACGGAAAGTGTATTGGGCTTTTTTGATGGTGCCAGCTAATTATGATGGATGAAATTGAGTTTATTATTTACAGCGCAAACAACATTGGGTGCAATGGTTTGGGATTAAACTCAATTTCGGCCATCGGGGAAAAAAACTGCGGGGGGCAACAAAATAACTGGGGATATGCCCCTTGCCCCCCGTAGCGCCGCCGCTGCTGAGAGCATTGCTCAAAGAGTAGGCCTAATAATAAAAAAATAGCAAAACTATTTTAATTAGTTTCAGTGGAGCATGGAGCTTGGGGATATTATTAATGGAGAGAGGCAGCAGGTCGGACTAAAATGTTCAATATTAAACAAAGGAAAACATCACAAGTATACACTAAAACGAAAATTAAAAGTTAACAAAATTACTGTAAAAAACAATGTGGAAAAAAATGCCGCCTACTTTAGGCTTAGTGATACTTCGTCTATATAAAAATCAGCAGCTTACTGCTTGATGGTGACTAGTTGGTCATGCACTTGTCTTCATACATATTTCTGTTTCTTTGCTATTCAGTGGTTTCATACAAGGCAGTGCCATTATACACCACCGATGGTGCTCATTTTTGTCGAGATTAAAACAAACATGTTTTTTACTTTTTTTTTGTTTAAAGAAACTGTCGTATAATACTTCAAGGCCTGCTACCGAAAACCAAAGATAACTGTCCTGAAGAATTGTGCAAGGAATTACAACAAGCATATGTTTTGGTTGGCATGCAATGATGAAAACCAATTGCTAATGCGTTTTTAGTAAATTAACAACTTATATTTTAAGATAACTTGTACGACACGGTGTGGTGTATTAATGGTAAAGCTGCAAGCATATAAACTGGCTGCAAAGTATACCACAGCTGGGCTCGAACACAATGAATCGGAGAAGCACAAATAGATCAATTCTCTTGGATTTGGCTGTGTAAACCAGGAGTTGTATAAACTCAATATGCATGACCTAGAAATGTTTGTCTGCCCCTTGACCTGCAATAAATCAGTATTGTCGGTTTGAATTTGCCTTGTCATAATCGTACCACTTCGAAATGGGTACCGGGGTATGACAAGCGCCATCCAACCCCTTAAGCAATACATTCAATGTATTACATATAAAATAAATAACAGTTGTTGAGCGTGCCTTCCTTGGAAAAATTGCTGGGAAGAATTGCGATTTAGATTTGTGTTATTATTTATCACCCACAATGAGGATGTTCTCATTGGGAAAGGGGGTGGGGGACATCCCTAATTACAGTTGGTGCGGGGGTGGCTACGTGCCCCCACTCCACATGGAGTAATGATGTTTTAGCTTAATTGCATGTGTTCATGTAATTGCCCTGAAGTTCATCATGAACTGGAGCATCACGTTCAATGCTTGACAACGTGTTGTACGCGTACCGAGGGTAATACAAATTGGCACCTGTTATGAACAGCGTGGGCTGCCACACTGGTTCTCAGCGGTTTATCCTCAAAACCACCGTTTTTGTAGCCCCCCCCCCCATTCACTTTGTTTTCTTCTTCTGAATTTGCCTTTTCATACGTACCACTTCGAAATGGGTGCCGAGATTGTGACAAGTGTCATTTAAAGGCACTGAACACGTTTGGAAATTGTCAACGACCAGTGTTCTCACTTGGTGTATCCCAACATATGCATAAAATAACAAGCCTGTGAAAATTTGGGCTCAATTTATCGAAGTTGCAAGAAAATGATGAAAGAAAAAACACCCTCGTTGTACAAATTTGTGTGCTTTCAGATAGGAATAAAAGGCTTCTTGCAAGAAGTATTTTATTATGTTAGTGAGAAATTACCTCTTTCTCAAAAACTACGTTACTTCAGAGGGAGTCGTTTCTCACAATGTTTTATACCATCAACAGCTCCCTGTTGCTCGTTACCAAGTCAGTTTTTATGTTAATATATATTTTGAGTAATTACCAAACCCCCTTTAAACAAACTATAACTTGCGTTTTATTGAATGTACATCACAACCTCGTTCGCAATGTCGTATGACTGTTTGACGATCATTTCTCCTTAATATGATTTGCGGTGTTAAAACTTCGGATGGGACAATGTGCCCAAATCACGAAAGATAACATTAAAATTGAACAAAGAAAATCATTTCAAAGGGGGTGTTTTTGTTGGTTAAAGGGCCTGTATACGTTTGGTAATGACTCTGAGATGTAATGGCAATAAAAACTTACTTGGTAAGATTACAGCAGCTTCGGGTACTATAATGCATTTTGAGAAACTTTTTACTTCGAAGTACTGCGGTTATGGAAAGAGATAGCACTTGTTACCCCCCCCCCCAAAAAAAAAAAAAAAAAAAAAATGAATCTAAGAAGCGTTACTGATAGTAACGTTTCTCAGATTGTGTTTTCCAATTGCAGATTATTCTTCCTGCGTTAGACATAAGCACTCCAGATTTTCGGCAATATCTCAAAAATGCTATCCACCTTTTGAAATGAGATTTTCACATCTTAGTTTTATGTTATATATCTACAACTATATAAGATTGAAACAAACAGTGGGTTCCAATTACCAAACGTGTACACTCCCTTTAAGAGGGAACTCTAACTTTTTATCGGTGCATGGCCTTGAGGCGAACTTCATACCAGATTCTATATAGAGAGTCGGGCTCGGATGAGCTTGCCTTTCTCTAACAAAGGGTTTTTTCACGCATGGCACCCCATTGGGCAATTGTCGAAAATACAAAATAATCGGTGCAGGTCTTTCGGACTGTTTACGAGGTTCGATGTCAAACAGTTGTTCTGGTTTTATTGTTCGTCAATTCTGCAATAGTGCTTTGGGGGTCAAGTTTGTAAACAGATAGGCCTATGGTATGCAATTTGTACAGTGGCTGTTAAATGGTTGAAGATTACTCCCTTTCAAGTGACGGCTCCACTAAATTGGATTTTTCAAACAAATATTCATACCCACTGATAAACGATTCACGATCATACATTTCCTTCTATTTCTGTCTCTAGGGTTTTCTTTTTCTTTATTTTTTCTTTCTAAATTTACCTTGTGTTTCTGTAGACTGTAAAACTGCAGCCTCCCATCCGTGTTTAAGAGTTTCAATGCAATATTTCCTTGATGTGTTCCTTCCGTGTATCATTTTGCATCCAGCCTGTTTCCATGTGTAACATTTCTTGTCACACATACTTATGCATGTGAGAAGAGGACCAATATGTATTTTGGATTATTATGTAGCCCAACAACCCCTGTGTCTAAACGTACTTTGAAGTAGACAGAGGAACCCTGATTTAGGGTTATTTTCCCTTTCAATGGCACTGCAAGCTGCCCAAGTATATCCCAAATGAACGCTACATTTTACAGCGAGGGCTCAATTTCGTGGCTTTGCTTATAGTTGAAGATTTTCTTTTGAGAATAACGAAATTCACAGGTCAGTGGGGATTTTGGGTATATGCAAGTGCATAGTTCAGGTTTTAGCATTGTTTTCTTACACGCTGCTAGGCGCAGGAATTCGATTTAAAAAAAGAAGAACTTGATTTGATGATATTGTTCACTGACCTATTTATTTACACTGAGGGCATCAATGGTTATTCAACACTGAAAATTGGACATGGGCCAATTTGTCCACAACGCAATTTTGAATTTATCTTGAGGGCTCTGGGCATTATTCATCGCTAAACCATTATGTTTGCACAACTAACAAAGCTCTAACAACTGTATGAACTAGCCATGCATGATGTCCGCTAAAGAATCTTTCATACAGTTTATTCTAAAAGCAAACTGTGTCCTAATTTTGTTGAATATTCCTCAATATTCGCACGGCATTATTTGAGTAAGCTCGGAGGTCAAGGACACAGCGCTGTGTATTTTTTTCTAAATGCATATCTGGTCTACTGAGCAACCGGCGAAATAACTTGGCTTGACCAGTTTCACCTTGTGTGTATGTTTTCTCTCTTTTTTTCTGAAATTCTACTTCGGAACTTATGCCTGGGAATCGTGTTTACGGCTTCGGTGTAATCTTTCCAAATGCACCCCCGGTTTTGTGGCCGCCATTTTTTACAGTTTAACATTTTGTGAACACATTTAGCACGAGAGGAGAGTAATATATTGCAGTGAATTAAACTGCTTTAAAGTTTCATGTCCCGATTATCGCCGAAATAGATAGGGTTTGTTTGTTTGTCTGTGTGTTTGTTATTTATTTAGTTAATACTTTGTACATTTATTTTACTGAACGAATTTTGAAAGATGATTTTGTTTCGTAATTTATTATTAGCTCTTAATTATCAACCACTTATCATTGGCAGATATTTTTGTGCTATACCTCAATGAAAGCTTACAGCTTTCGCAAATATGTAACAAAATAAACTAATACAAATCTAAATATAAATTTGCGGGTCAAATTTGCAAAAGAAAATTGGACATAACATATTTAAGTAAACAGAAGAACATTATTTTATTTTCTTCGTTTCTTTGTTTCTTTCTTTCTTTCGTCTTCTTCATAATGCTCTCCTTACTCTCCTTTCCTATTGGACAAATGGAGTTCAACTTTATTTTCCCATCGCCTTGTGGGTAAAAACAACAAGTTAGTCAAAATCGTGTTACTTATTACTTTTAAAACGAATTGATACATTTTTAGTACACTTACATATATTGAAGTATACGTGCTTTGGCGTGAAAATGCTGATCGAACATAGACCAACATATTGTACACCTTTTGTAGGACTAAACTGTAGTGCTTAGATTGTCCCAAGATATGAACAATGCATGTTATCTTGCTTGAACGAGATAATATCAATGGTATTTGGAACAGTAAATGTACTTGCTCTCTCTAGTTCAACAAACATTGCTTATAAGAAGTAGCTATAAATAAATATTAAACTTGCGGGTACAACCATGTATAGATTATCTCTCCTGTGGGAGTGTTGGCTCTGAAAAGAGCCGGTGTGGTCTCGACGTCTCGAACAGTATACTCTGCACCTGAAGACGAGCAGAGAATACTGTTCAAAACGTCGAAACCGGCTCTTTCAGAGCCAACACTCCCACAAAAGAGATTTTACATAAGGTTGTACCAACAAGTTTACTATTAAGTTTATATTTACCTCTTATTTTTCCACTTCATGCAAAGCTTCAAACAACACAAACATCGCTTATTTTCCAAACTTTTCATAAAACAAAGCTGTAAAAAGATTATCAAAATTGGGTAGCTATGTTTAGATGAAAACAACGGTTCTAGGGTCTCAAATGCTATTTTCGACTATAATAGTATTTCAGAAGGAGAATATTTCTATCGGTTCTTTTTTTATGTTAACTTTAAAAACCATTATATTTCTGGACTGAATCCAATCAAATAAATATATTTCGATGATTGCCATTCTTTATTTTACCTCTTCCAGTTATGCCATGTATAACCTAAATAATTCATGGCCCCCGAAGGAGAAGTGTGAAATATCAGACAAGAAACAAGACTTATTTTATGTGGCTACATACAAATCACACTTCAATATGTGTAAGCTAATCAGGTGAGAGAATGAATCAGCAAAATATACCCACTTACCAGAAGGTGAGTATCCAGAGGAACCTTTTACTGACCAGTGTACACAATAAGGCCCAAGTGTTTGTTATGACCGGTCGGTCAAGTACGCTACTAGTCATAAACCTGGTTTAACAAACAGACATGCTCCTAAAGTGAAGTACCTTAGGCCTACTTTATTAGGGGACAAAGCACCAGTGGCTTGCAGAAGTCTAGTTTTAAACACTCCAAACCAATCCGAAATGTCAACAGACTGGCTATAAGTCCCAGTAAAAATAAGGACAAACTGGGTTTAAATTCAGTTGAAAGATTCAATGTCTTGGTTATTATGTTTGCGTATAATTTGTGCATGCAAGCTCACAGTGTATTATGTTCGACTAATTCGATTTAATAAAATCCAAATAAAACCAAGTGGGAGAGAACTATTTATAGACCATTATCATGCTGCCACCATTTTGGTCATGTTCCTCGTATTCAATACAAATAGTGCATGCAAATATTCATTGTAAAAAAGGAACCAGACTATTTTTCCTTCCAGCCTTGATTTGGTTAGATTGATTTGAATGGGAGAAAATCAAGATGGCCGCACCATGATAACGGGCTATTGAGTACATGGCAGTAATTCAGAAGAATGCAATTACTAGGACAAAAAATGATACGAGTATCTAGACTATGGATTCATAGCACCATTGGTTTATATATTTCCTCGATTAATAATCGACAGTGTATTTACCATGCCTTTAGAAAACGTTGGCGGCAATACAATCTGATCTTAAAGTGATTTATTGATGACTTTTCAAGTTTTCAGGTTGCAAACGGCGTAAAGCGTACCTAGTTCGGCTAGATATGTATCAGTCATGTACAGGCATGAAGCTGAATGAGTGTCAGACGAGATTATTTATCTGGCCGGGTAACTTTGTTTTTATGAAATAAGTTGACTTGCCGTAAAAGTTTATCTTGCCAAGACGACTAACTAAAACTAAGAAACCGACCTGCCATCTTATTTTTTTAAGTAATGAGTCTCCTTGGCAAGATTCTGTTATTCTGATAAGTGGTGTGGCACTTTAGGACCTGGAGCACCGTGGCCACATATTAAGATTTATAGTTGTACGTCAAAATCCCGAACGGTGATGTGGCAAAGCATAAAACACAACCGAAATCCTACAAGGCATGATTTGCAATTCCACTGTCCAAAGTTAAACAGAGCGTTGAATATTGCAAAGAGGGTTATACACCATTATGGAAACAGACTAAATAATATAAATCCACTCGCCCATGTCAGCTGGGTTACGTTTTGTTATTCAGCATTGCGCATATTTCTTGCCAACTCTTTTGTAATGGTGACAAGCAGTTTTCACGATTTTGAAAAGCTTGAACTTTATTCTGATTAACCCAGTTAGAAATTGCTCGAGGGAGACAACTGTAATACTTTTTTTAAACATAATATATATTTTTTAAATGTATACCTAGTTGTTAAATACCGTGGAATCAGGAGAGTATGATTTGTGTGTGATTTCTTTCAGTGCACTGTGACATAAGTAGGCCTTCACCTTTGTGAAATCAAGGATGTACCATGGTTCTTTGGTAAACTTGTGCTGTAATAAATCACATCGTATGTACATGTCCATATACACAAGGTTATCGTTATATACAGTTGACCTATTATTACGGACCACCACATTAATAAACAAACATCCCTCGCTTATCATGTACGTACACGATAACTATCACATTCGTAAACGATATTATCATGTACGTACACGATAACTATCGTGTACTTACATACACGATAAGTCTGGAGTACCGTGTACGTACGTGATAGTTATCGTGAACGTACAATAGTTATCGTGCACGTACGATACAAACCTTTCAATAAGTTGCAATGTTACAACAGTACTGTTTGAAAAGATGAGTCTTATGGCGAGACTTGAACAACTCGATGGTCGGCGACTTCCTGATGAGTTTGTTTCAATCCTAAACTATAGACATACCATCAAAATATCCTGTGAAACTTTCATTTCAAAAGGTGGTAGCGTTTTTGAGATATTCCGAGCAGTTTGTCACGCAGGAAGAATAATCTGCAATTTGAATACACAATCTGAGAAACGTTAGTCTGTAACGCTTCTCAGATTCAAATTTGGTTGGATATAAAAAGTGCTATCTTTTTCCATAACCGCAGTTCTTCTAAGTGAAAAGATTCTCAAAATGCATTATACTATCCAAAGCTGCTGTACTTCTAACCAAGTAAGTTTTGATTTCCATTAATTTTCAGAGTAATTACCAAACGTATACAGACCCTTTAAGTTTAAGGTTTGAAGCTGTAAGCATAATTGACATTTGTACATTGTCGATGTTAGGTCTTAGGGTTCCATTTAGGGTCAAAATGAAAGAAACGTGTATATTATGAATTATCCCCATTGCTATGTCAATATACTTCACCATTGTGCTTGGATATGTTCAACAACACCCATAAGTACAATTCGTCATCAAAACAAGCCTCGCCTGTTATTCATCAAAGAATCGCACTTCATTTAAGAGTGGCTAAGGTGAACATGATCGTCATTGGGCAAACACGAACGGATTAATTTATGGATTCTGCAGTTTTCCAGTCGATGGACCTTTTTTGGGGGGAGGGGGGTGTCGTGGAGGGCATAGGGTCAATGAGGCCTCGATAGTGATATTTAAGTTTGGTGTATATTATTGGTTAGGAGAGGACGCCCTGACGCTCGAAAATAGTGTTTAAGCTTGTTAAAGGATATTTGAAAAATTGTCGTAGTAACCATCATCGGTAATTGCAACTACGGTAAATTGGTTTCATTGGTGCATTACCAGATTATTATTTTTTTTTGTTTAATGTTATTAGGTTTATATGTATAACCATGACACAAACAAGCGAAAACAGGTCACCTTGTTTCAGCTTATTCAGCTTCAGGTTTCAAATCTTCGACGTCCACTCTTTTTATCTAATCTCATCTAATACTTCACTCTTTTTATCTAATCTCATCTAGTACATGCATTGTCCTTGTAAATAGCAGCAATACGGAGTTTTGTTATTTTACTTTAAGTTATGACACATGATAATTGGTAATGATTAATAACAACTAAATTAATGCATGTGTTTGTTTATGTTTACTCTTACCAAGTGTATCTGAGAAGTCTTCCCAAAATACTTCCACGTGCAGACTGATTTAATTATAGTGCCCTGTTCTTATTTCGATTACAAAATCGAAATAAACGCGCATGAACGGGATGAAAGTCCTCAACCAAACATCATACCGTTCATCTGTTATTTTACTCGAGAAAAAGATAGGTAGAATAACAAGTAATTTCAAAGTTCTTAAAATGGCTGCCACTGCTCGTTGTACTACCTTTATTTTTAAAAATCTGCCAATGCCCTATATAGGTAAATACCTTTCTAAAGAAATACCTTGGCTGTGTGCCAACATCCACGCTTGTACCATCAAAGGCACAATCCAGTCACCTACCTGCCGTACTAACTGAAAACTAATCGGCGGGATTTGTTTATTACGTTGTAGTGTTGTTCTACATAATCTGGGAACACAACATAGCATTGTGTTTCTTAGGGCTGGTTGCGATAACTATCATTGACGAAAAGGCCCCCATTCACCAGTTAGTTTAACTATATTCAAATAACAAATGGCGTATCAATGATATTTACATACGCCTTATCACAATATCATACCATGTTTTTCGACAACACGACACCACTAAGCCATAATGATGACACCACGTGCCATAATGGTTTCGGGATGAACCTAATTGTTGACCTGTTGGCGTGTTTGTAAACTTTGTAAACAAAACAAGCTGAACACCTGTTTGGAAAGTTTTGAACCAAGCCAATAGCTGTTTTTATTTGTATTATTATTATTATATTTGTTTTTAGGGGGGAAGGTTCACACCGAGACTGGTGAAGCATGAACAATACTTTTTATATAATTATCAATACCACTGTGTGGATCCAGGTTTTTAGAGACTTCGTTTGCATGTGATATACAAACTGATTGTCCATGACTCGTTTAACCCGTGATGGTTGTGTGAAAAGTAAATCTTTTGCCTAGATTTCAATAGACAAGGTAGAATGATTTTGTATATATATATATTTATTTATTATTATTTTTTCGGGGGGGGGGGGGTCCGCATTGAGGTTTCCTATTGTCTTCGAAAAGAGATAAAGATAGGGGAGGGGAAAGAGAAAACAACAAACAAACAACAGCAATAGCAGCAACAAAACGCAGTTGCAGCTTACGTTTTGTATTTTGTGGGGGGGGGGGGGTCTGGGATTTAATGTTACACTTGTGCCCTTTTCGGTTTTTCAAGTCCAAAAAGTATTGAAGAAAATTGTCTTCAAAAAAACATTTCAGGGCAATATATATTGTATCAGATTATTTAAAGTAGTAAACTTTGATAGCAATAAAATCTGACCTCAATACTATTTTTTATCAGAAGATCAAATAGCTCAGTGGAATTTTAGAGCATTTCTTTATTCACATTATTATGTGTAGTTGCTCTCCGATCACACATCTTTATAAATTCCGGAAGGGGATAGATAATTCATAAAACATAATTTAATCAAACGAGCTCTCCCACAACAAATAAATAAGTAGCTACAAAATAGTATTATTCATAGAAATAGATATAGACAGAAAACAATGCGCTTTGTAAATCCCAGGGACTCAGTTAGGTCAATATTAAGTTTTATAAAAAGAAAAAATGTTGAATACCAAACACAAATAAATTGTTATTTACACCTCAGTGTTACTTAGTTTTATGGTTTAAGTTTACACAGAAGTTTGTCAATTCTTTTGTGAACAGACATGCACACTTCTTTACAGCTTGAACTTTATTCTAAGTGACCCCGCTCGAAAAATTACCGGTGCATTTCATACACTTTTGAACATGTTGAAAGCGAGAGAATTGCTCATATATTCAGTACTTAAGTATTGTGGGAATATTTCTTACCTAGTATTTTTGTAAAGACTATTTACCGGTACTCTCTAAAAACTAACTGCATCAAGTAAATATTTCAACTGCCACCATCTCTACCACTACGTCTGTGGGTTGAAATTAACATGTACAGTCGGTACAAAGCAATACATTTTGTAAAGTTTGAATGCAGTGCATTGCGCGAACCATTTTCCCTCATGAGTCTTGTCCTGTTCTGTTGGGCGTTTTAATAACTGTAGAACACGACATAATGCCATACAAAATTAGGGGGGGGGAAATTAATTGTGGTAGTTATTAATAAAAAGAGGGAAAAGAAAGAAGAAGAAGAATATTTTGTGTTATTTCACGACAATTGAATTCACTTATAATAATGTTTACAAAATTGCAGGTAATTACGTTTAGAACTATAAACTGTGACAGCAGTTAAGACAGAAGACATAACTTGGTAACAATTATTGGGGGTATCCCTCGCAAGAAGAGACAGAAGAAGAAGAAGAAGAAGAAAAATAAGAAGAAGGAGAAGGAGAAGGAGAAGAAGAAGAAATCGGGATCAGAAAAGGGGATCGTGAATGACTTATATCTTGAGATTGCTGACCCACATTTTGATAAAAACAGCAATCCGAATTGTCATCAAGTTCTCTTATCAAGACTTCATGGTCTTATCAATACTTCCTGAACACTCTGACGATATCGACACATAATTAGCAATTCATTGATTTTCAAATCAGATCTTCTTTTTTCAATTATATTTATGTATTTAATTTGGTATAATCTGCCCTGAAATTGAATCGCTGGAAAATGTTAACATGTTGACTTTCGTAACAAAAATTGTATATAGTCAATGTTAGTTTATGGGGCGAGTTCCACGCGGGGTCACGCATATACACCGAGATTTGTATACTGTACCCCCTTTACATTGTTATGTCAATATACTTTACCGTGTACATGTACTTGAACATTAAATAACAACAAGTAGGCCCTACCATCCGTCTTCCGATATGATAACAGGTCAACATTGGTCTGTCTAGAAAGCACCACTCGAAACTTGTGTGGTTGTCAGTTATTATTGTTATCAACCTCGTCCCCATGGTGTGTCAAGCAGTACGAGGTTGACCGCTCTCTCACCCTGGTATTGGATCATTTGCATATCTACAATTTTTGAATACGTATGCAAATTAGAATAGTCTGGCTGTCAACATGGTGAATACTGAATGAGTACAACTTAACATGTTTACGGTAGACTTTTGTACTTCAGTCGTTGTCCAATCAGGGTCCAAGTAAGGAATTTCCCTCCCAGGGTTTACTATTGTAAACATGGTTGGAAATAAAGTAAACCATGGGGACGAGGTTGGTATTATTTTATTTTTATGTTATTGAGCCACAGGGAGCTTCAGAAGCGACTAGCACTGTGACCCGTAGGCCCGAGGATACCTGTGTAGAAGATGAAGAAATTTAAGTTTTAGATGTGGGAGGAAAAATCCTAAATAGGGGAAAACTTACGCAATGAAGGAATGAATGAAACCCCAACCCACATGCAAGACCCCGCTCTGAGATTCAAACTGGGGTTAAAAGAACTGAAAGGCAGGGAAGAAATCACTGAGCTAACCTGAATAGGAGGAGGGGGAGCTCTCCCAAGACTAAGAAGAAACGTTTCTTCATCGTCTTCCCCAGGCCGTGTGGATTGGGAATCAGTTCTCACTTGACTACGCGCCCGTTCCTTTAGTTTAATTACCGACATAGTAAGTAATGCTTAAAGGCACTGAACACGTGTGGAAATTGTCAAAGACCAGTGTTCTCACTTGATGTATCCCAACATATGCATACAAAAACAAGCCTGTGAAAATTTGGGCTCAATTGGTCATCGAAGTTGCAAGAAAATGATGAAAGAAAAAGCACCCTTGTTGTACAAATGTGTGTGCTTTCAGATAGGAATAAAAACTTCTTGCAAGAAGTTTTTATTATTTTAGTGAAAAATTACCTCTTTCTCAAAAAACTACGTTACTTCAGAGGGAGTCGTTTCCTACAATGTTTTATACTATCAACAGCTCTCCGTTGCTTGTTACCAAGTAAGTTTTTATGCTAATATTTGTTTTGAGTCATTACCAAACGTGTAGCCATTTTGGTTAAAAATGTATATCACTTCATTGAATTGGGGAAGATTAAAGGCAGGGTACACTTTTGGTAATTGTCAAAGACCAGTATCCTCACTTGGTGTTGTCTAACACTTTGCATAAAATAACAAACCTGTGAAAATCTGGGCTCAATCAGGGGCGGATCCAGGATTTTCTAAACGGGGGGGCGTGAAAATATACCAAGCAGCAAAATGATAAATGAAGTTTGTTGCCCCATTTCTCCCTCCCCTTCTCTCTCTCCCTCTTTTTTTCTTTTCTCCCTCTTTTTTTTTTTTTTTTATATGAAAAAGGGGGGGCGTGCGCCCCCCACGCCCCCCTGGATCCGCGCCTGTCAATATTGGTCATTGAAGTTGCAAGAAAATAATGAAAGAAAAAAAAACACTCTTGTTGCATAGAATTGTGTGCTTTCAGATGCCCGAGAAAGGCTTCATGCCTGAAGCCTTTTCTCAGATTCAAATGTTTGGGGTTAAAAGTTTCTCCTTTCTCTAAAACTACATTACTTCAAAGGGGTTCATTTCTAACATTGTTGTAGAATATCAACAGCTCTCCAGTGCTCTTTACCAAGGTATACCCTCCCTTTAAATCAATTACCAAAATATAGTTTTTGATAATCACACAATACATTCAACCAGTGAACATAATTATCTGACGATAGCGGTTAACGGGTTTATTTTTAACTATACAGTTCTTCATTTTTCACTTTTTTGGAGTAATGTATAGCATTTTTTCTTGAAGTTGTTCTGAACATTTTACTTGAGGAACAAAGTAATAAACTGGTGCACTTTGAAAAATATTTTCAACAGTTTTTGTATTTATCCCTTGTTTGTTAGCAAACAATTTGCCACATTTTGTATTCCAAAACTATTATTGCATCATAATATCAAAAGAAAAATACGCTCACCTTTTTAATTCAATGACACCTAATTATTAGAATATTGGACAAAAAAAAGTTTATTTGTGGTTCGGGTGGTTATAATTTAGGTAAAGGGATACATTTTTTCCTCAAACCCAGCCGAAAAGAGGAAGGGATAATTTTTGTTATCCTTTGTTGCTCAAACCAACACATGGATAAGTTCAAGTTATTTGTTAGCAATATAATAATGACACATTTTGTCGTGTTTGAGGTTCAAGGGATAACAAATCTATCCCTTCCTCTTTTTCGCTTGGTTTGACCAGCAAAGGATAAACAAAATATTATCCCTTCCACTTTTTGGATAGGTTTGAGAAACAAGGGATATAAAAAATGTATCCCCTTACTTACATTATTATTCACCACTCGAACAACAAATAAACTCATTCCTACGTCAGCTTTCTCAATAATGAAGTATATAATATTGTAAATAAAAAGGTGTGCGTATTTTTATTTATTTTTTGTTGGTTGTTGATATTTTGATGCAATAATAGTTTGGAGTACAACATGTGGCAAAAGTTTGTTGCTAACAAAAAGGTATAAATTAATAGACTGTTAAAAGTATTTATAAAAGTGCACCGGTTCTTACTTTGTTCCTCCAGCAAAATTTTATAAAGAAAAACAGTATGATTTTAACATTTTGAAAAAAAAATTAAAGAAAAGTTGCTATAGACTATCCCAAAAAGT
This sequence comes from Plazaster borealis, assembly GCA_021014325.1. Lineage (NCBI taxonomy): Eukaryota > Metazoa > Echinodermata > Asteroidea > Forcipulatida > Labidiasteridae > Plazaster > Plazaster borealis. The sequence continues at coordinate 14,131,663 of CM037455.1, read as the reverse complement.
GAAAAATGAAAAATTGTAGTTAAAAATGTACCTGTTAGGTGTACCTTGCTATTAAGCCACTGGGAATTTCGTTTTCGTGTGTTTGTTTATTTGTTTGTCTTTCTCTTTCTCCTTTTTTTATTTTGTTTATAGCTACTGTTTTCAGTGGGAGACATGGGAGAGGAACGACGGGTTCATGTAAATGATTTTTAATAAGGTGTGTATACAACTGCGCGAACCTCTTTTTGTATATCTATTTTTTATTTGTGTATATATATAACAGGTTCATTTTTAACTACAATTTTAAATTTTTCACTTTTGTTGGTAATATATAGCAACTTTTTATTGAAGTTGTTCACAAATGTTAAAATCATGTTTTTTTTTTCTTCATAACATATTGCTGGAGGAACAAAGTCAGAACCAGGTTCACTTTTAAACATATCCCTTGTTCCTCAAACCTAGCAGAAAAATGGAAGTGATATTTTTTGTTTCCTTTGCTGCTCAAACCAAGCGAAAAAGATGAGGGGATAGATTTGTTTATCCCTGGAACCTCAAACATGACAAAATGTGCGAAATATTGCTAACAAATAACTGGAATTTATCATTTTTTTTAACTCTTAGGCTAGAAAAAAATAAAATGGATTTGAACAATCTGGAGCATGTTTTTCACAATTTGGAGGAGAAAATGGTAAAATAACAATTTGTTGTTTTAAATTCCTGTTTCGATAGCAATTTTTGGACTATAATGACAATTTTAAGCTGTAAATTTGAAAAATAACCAAAAATTAAAAAATGCAGTTCAAACTGAACCTGTTATATATATATTTGTTAACAGTTGTGATTCGTCGTCGTTTCATTGTCCTCTCTCCATATATATGTATGATTCTTTCAGGATTTCTTTTTGATGACTTGTTCGGTTTGTTTTACGTCACATATTATTTACAGTGTTATCCAAAATCAAGTCCAACTTTATACGACGGGCTCCACACTGTACGTTCGATGTTGGATGTTTAAATCTCCATTATTTGGAAGATTGATCTTGGCATATAATTCCCAGTCGACTACAGTGTTGAAGTGATTGAATGTAGAAACATCGAATTTGTATCAAGCCTGAGCACAGAAGTGTGACTTTAGCTTAAATATGTTACCTTTGAACATGCCATGAAGTTTACATTATCGGGACTAGTTTCCACGTCCATGTTTTGCTCAGCAAAGACGATCTCTGAGCTGCATTTTATAACTTAACAGTCCCAGGCATCGTAATATGAAAACATCGGCAAAGTGGCTTAAAAACTTCCAAATAACCATAAAATAGTTTTGATTTGACAAGTGCATTGTAGGTGTATTAGGCAAATTGATTTTACCGTGTTAGATTTCAAAGTGTAATAATAGGCCTTTGTGTATATTATTCCCTAAGCTTAAGGTACTCACAGTAATACGCCATTTTAGGTTACATGTTCACAAACAGTTAGTTAACAAATACAACCAGAAAACAAGTCCACGTACAGACTAGTATTATTCGCTTGCGATAAATGATACTCATGCAGTGTGTATGCCTGAACAATTATATGGTATTCGCTATCCTTCACTTACTTATTTTCTTTGGAACTTTTAACTTGACCTTTGCGGTATTTATTTGTAGCTTTGTAACCAACACGATGGATGGTATTTCAGGCGAGTGCCATTTTTTACTTCATACTATGACAATGGCTGCCCAAGGCTGTAGACAAATGCTGCGCGTGAGTTGCCGATCCAGGGCTTGTGGGCGTGGCTAAACATCGGTTGACGTACGATGTGGCTAACGCTCCGCACCATCCAGGGGTTGTGGGCGTGGCTAAACAACGGACGACTTACGATTTGGCTAACGCTCCGCGCCATTTAAAATAGACAGAAAAAAACGAACAATTGAACTGACAAAAAACAGACTTTGCAGGTTTGACGAATCGAGTGTTGGGCTTCGTTACGTGAGGAACGGGATACTCGTTTATGTACGGCATTCATTTAAATAGGTAATTATTTAGTAGCTTTTCGTTCAACCGTCCTTCAAAAAGCAGGTTACTTGGATCGTCGAATTTTTTGTTGTTGTGGGAAAGTTTTAAAAATTAAACATTTTAACTGGACTAACATTAGGTTGAGATTGTGTATCACTTGTTGTACGTCATCTCAACATAGTACAACAATATTTTCAAGGAATCGAAGACTTACCTTGTTATGGTTGCTAATGTTATTCCAACTTCACTTTATTACGAGTTTTACTATAATGGAGGAAGGTTATACAAACGAAAACACGGAAAATAAAACACGGTCTGCAGCCAGGTTTTCAATAATAGATGTATCTTTTTTTGCGCAGATAACCAGACCAAACACCATTGCGAAGTGAACTGTGTCTGAAACCGATTGAGAGACACATACCAGGACCTTCTAGACGATGGGTTTCTTCAACAGTCCAGTAGCGTTTGGCTTCTGCCTCACCGTCTACCTCGTGTTCCAAGTTAGCGTGGGGGTTTACATAGCTGGTGCACTGACCACTCTGGAGAAACAGTACCGGCTCACATCCTCCGTGTCCGGTATCATCATCTCCGTCAGTGACTTTGCCAGCCTGGCGTCCATCATGGCCGTTACCTACCTCGGACAGCACAGCAACCGGCCCCGCATCATCGGGATCCTTGGATTGATCACCGGTCTAGGGGGAATTCTTAGCGGTGTACCGCATTTCTTGTACCCGGCCTACCGGGAGGGAGCAGTTTTTGCCGGTGCCGCTTCTGATGATAATGGGTAGGTTAAACGGAATATCTCAACCTTCTTTTTTTAAATCGGTGAATCGATGTGTCTGTCAAATGAGTAAAAGGTGCTTATAGTCTCAGGCAAATTAATTTAAAATTAATCAACAACTTCAGGAATGGTATAGATTAGTTCACACTAAAAACGAAATGTAAAACATACAAATGTTCGTATAAAACAAACCAAGTGATGATGTCCATACATTTGTCGAGAGAAAACGCCATGGCAGTTAGTTAAAGCAGTTCGCATTACTAAAATAATGGTACCTTGCATTGTTGTAAAAAGAGGAAATGGAAAATGGGCTACACAATTCACTTCAACAATGTCCATGATGGAAAACCAGATTATACCCCCATCAAATGTATGTTTGTCTGTCTACTTTATAATCACTGGTTGTTATTATAACCTACTAAGTACTGAAAGGTTCACATGTAGGAACTGTAGGCCTACTGGTTATAGAGTGTAGGTTCGAGCCCCGAAGACTCTTGTGTCCTTAATATAGAAGACACTCACCTCATGGAAAGGGGTTTGTTATAATATACTAACCATAGTCTTATATAGCGCACGTATCTAACAATAAGGTACTCAAGGCGCTTGAACAGACACAACATTCTAAGACAGGTTTTTGCAATTTTTTGAAATTATGAGACAACATTTTCGTAGTACCTTATAAGGGTTTGCAAGGTGCTGCGGCACATTCAGCAGCCACTGCCAGAAACACCGGGGCAAACCCCTTCTCTTAGAAATAAAAGTGTAACTGTTTCTTTTACGGGAATTACACAACACACGGGACCTACTGCTTTACGTCCAAACCGAAGGACGCAGCAATAATGGTTAAGTGTCTTCTATAACCTTGTAAAACGTCCTGCATCAAAGAAGTTCCCTTGTCGTTATGTATCTATTCAGCACTGGTGTTACTACTAGCCCGGTTTTCGAGTGCGACTCCACGAGAGATAACGTTACGTGCACGGCTGCTGAAATTGATAACTCGGGCTCCAGGATCGAGGAGATGTGGGCTCTCCTCCTCGGTCAAGCCCTGATGGGTATCTCCTATGGACCCCTATTCCCCCTGGCTATCACCTACCTTGACGACCAGGTCAGAGGTACGACCACGCCGTATTACATCGGTAAGTAAGTGGAGGCAGGACTTTCGGATATAGAGAAGGGAAAAAAACATTAAGAAAATAATGAAATGAAACCAAGGTGAAAGAATAAGAATAATACCTTTTGCCCCTTTCCCCTCGGCTATCACATACCTTGACGACCAGGTCAGAGGTACAACCACGCCGTATTACATCGGTAAGTAAGTGGAGGCAGGACTTTCGGATATAGAGAAGGGAAAAAAACATCAAGAAAATAATGAAATGAAACCAAGGTGAAAGAATAAGAATAATACCTTTTGCCCCTTTCCCCTCGGCTATCACATACCTTGACGACCAGGTCAGAGGTACGACCACGCCGTATTACATCGGTAAGTAAGTGGAGGCAGGACTTTCGGATATAGAGAAGGGAAAAAAACATCAAGAAAATAATGAAATGAAACCAAGGTGAAAGAATAAGAATAATACCTTTTGCCCCTTTCCCCTCGGCTATCACCTACCTTGACGACCAGGTCAGAGGTACGACCACGCCGTATTACATCGGTAAGTAAGTGGAGGCAGGACTTTCGGATATAGAGAAGGGAAAAAAACATCAAGAAAATAATGAAATGAAACCAAGGTGAAAGAATAAGAATAATACCTTTTGCCCCTTTCCCCTCGGCTATCACATACCTTGACGACCAGGTCAGAGGTACAACCACGCCGTATTACATAGGCAAGTATTTGGAAGCAGGCCTTTCGGATATAGAGAGCTAAGAAATTAACAGAATTAAGAAAACATTGACATGAAACCAAGGTGATAGAATAAGAATAATATGTTATGTTTTTTTTCCAAATTATTACAGTTTGTGGGTTGTAACGATCCCGCAGGTGAGACACTGTGGTCTTTTTCCAAACAAGGGTTAAATCAGTTATACGTGAGGGTAAATAAAGTTCTATATATGGGACAGTGTGTCGTTCGTGTATTACGGACAATACCAAACTTTAAAATGATCCCAATGTCTTTTAGTCGAACCTGTGGAAAACACTTTTTTGATAGCCTAGAAATATACCGCTACCTTAAACATGAAGCTTAAACTGATCTGTAGAGCTTCTAGTCACCATGGTCAAGAAAATCTTAGATGACTTGACCTGACCTAAACTGAATGCACAATTATCACTTTGGCAGTTGGTAGCAAAACAAATACAAATCTTAACATTTTTTGTTTACAGTTTGGTGTCAATTTGCTTCGTCTTATCATTTTACCTTTTAGGCTCAATCCCCTTTTTTCATTCGCATAGGTGTGTTCTTGTCTGCCGGTACGACTGCTCCGCTCATCGGGTTTGCCCAGGGATTTGGATTCTTGCAGTTGTTCGTCAACTGGCCGGCGAAATTCGATGGGATGAGGGAGTGGATCGGAGCATGGTGGATGGGTTTCCTTCTTGACGGTGTTATCATCCTTCTCATCTCCATCCCATTCTTCTTCTTCCCCAAGGAGATGAATCTGGATATTGATGAGAATGACATACCGGAGGAGAAGAAGAAGAAAGAGGGCCAACAGGTTGCAGGAATTGGTGTTAAAGGTAAGAACATTGATTGATGAATAGTGTGGTGAATAAATATTTGTGGGAAATAATTTCTGTGAAAATTGTGCCTAGGATTATTGCAAGCATGGAATTTCGCAAACAGCCAGAGTATGTCATACGAAACATCAAAACCATACCGTTTCTTCTCAGAATCAATACTTCTCCCAAAAGAGTTATATACATGGTCGTATCCGCAAGTATCCTACTACAGTTTCTTAAATTCCATCTCTGTATCATTAAAGGGAAGGTTTACGTTTGGTAATCGCTCTTAAAATTAGTGGCAATAAAAACATACTTACATCAGCTTTCGATAGTATAAAGCATTTTGAGAATCATTTCACTTCGAAGTAATGTGGTTATGGTAAAAAATATCTGTTGTTTTTTCCAAAAATTTGAATTTGAGAAACGTTACTATCAGATACGTTTCTCAGATTGTGTATTCCAATTACGGATTATTCTTCCTGCGTGGACATAACCGCTCCAGATTGTCGGCGATATCTCAAAAACACGACCACCAAATGAAATGTTTACAAGTTAGTTTTATTGTATATCTATATTTATAAATAGGATTGAAAAAATTGAACGGTTACAAAAAAAAAGGGTATAATTTCCTTAAAACAATCCGAGCAGCCGAGGGGCGCGGGCGGAAGGACCAGCTTCATACTTGTTTTAATAACTACAAAATCAATTTCGCTAATTTGTTTGTTGAACTACCTTTAAACACCCCTCTTTCATAAACTATAGTGATTTCTGGGTGAGTGAACTCAGAGGTTGAAAAATAGTGTGGGAAAGCTGGGTCCCATTATAACGTGCACACAAACATCCCATTGTGTGCACACACAAAAACTAAATCCTTTCGAAATGTACTGTTTTGAAAATTAGTAGTGAACCAATGTGTACATTTCCAGAATGCTTCAATCTTTAGTGTGTGGGTCCAGGGAACATCTATTCGTCTGTTCAGACCATTAGAACAAGAATTGTTCAGTAATTTACCCGTAATACTATCTGCCTTCCGCGCGCGTCCAGTGGGTCCAGCATGTAAGATTGTGCATCACAATGTGCTTTCTCCTTACATTGTGCACCGGCTAGGGAAAACAAGCAAAGTTCTTGCGTGCTGATAGGCTCTTCTCACCTCAACCCAATTACATAAATCTAAAATCAGTTTGGGTTGTCTTGAAACTGACAAATATTGTGTTGACAGATTACAAGATTATGTAAAATGCATAATATTGTGCTTCGTTTTCTAATGGTACTTATAGTATTGGTTGTGAAAACAGACATTGGTTAGTTCCAATATGGAGTAAAAAGTTATGTCTGTCCCGAGCTAATATGGCTCATCAGGCCGGTGTTTATACCCGATTTCCTTGCATTAATCGACCGAAATCTTTCTATTCCCCCCTGGACAGGATGCCAGTCCATTGCAGGTTACTCCCTATAGTTCCCACCGGTACCCAATCGTACTCACGGGTGGAGAGAAGCAATTATGATCAAGTGCCTTACTCAAGGACACCGGTGTCATTACCGGGACTCGAACCCACACCAGAGCTCGAGTCTGGTGCTCTTAACTGCTCGGCCACGACAATAAGGAGGCTTACTGTAAAATAATGTTTATACCAATGCCTTTCCCCCACATGGTTAGCCTCATAAGATGATGACGTCTTTTGCTCATTGGCTATTCACTGTGTTCTTTTCTACGACAGATTTCATCTCTTCCTCGAAACGCATCTTTACCAACTTTGTGTGGGTGATGATCACGCTGGCAACAGTTGCGGAACTGGCAGTGTCTGCTTGTTTCGGGTTCTTCATGCCTAAATTCATCGAAATACAGTACAACATACCACCAACACTCTCAGCATTATTTGTGGGTATGGACACTAAATTTTATTTTCCTGTACGCAAGCCTTTGACAAAATGTAACGCCTGGATCGTGATTTTTAACGTAAAATCTTTTTTTTTCCATACCAGTACCAAAATTATGTTCTGAAAACTATGCATTTTTGAATTTTTTAAAAAAGTCCTACTGGAAACAAACATTTTTACCAAAATCACATTTTGTTTAATTCGGTTTGCCAAATCGAAATGAATGCCACGGAATCGTGGGACAAATTATTTAATGACTTATTGAAAAAGTGACCCCCTTATCTTTAATTTTAAGAGTTAGATCCAAGTAAAAGAACATTTAGTTCGATAAGTTCTCGACGTTTCATTTGGAATAAGCTCCCTACCTATCCTCGTCGTACGACCTCAACTTTGATTCCTTTTCGGAGAAGCGAGGAGCAAAGTAAATTATGTCCCTTTTTGAAATCTCACCATCAGATTCGACTTCGCAATCAGCTCCGTCTAATACGCAGCTTCTTCTGCCATCGACAAAAAAAATACAAAAAATCTGTCAATGGTAAAAGTCACAGTTAATTAAAAACTACAAATGAATTATTGCCGGGATCCTGACATTATCCAATGCCCATCAGCCATTACCAAACAATGTTGCATGTTTGTATTTCGTGCATTGTCTATGGCATACTGCAACAACTTTGTTTAAAGTGTTGTTGTTCTTGTTGAAACAAAATTCTCACCTGTCTAAATTCATTTAGAGAAAAAGTCTTAAACAAATATCTCTTTAGGAGAAAATCGGGCCGTGCAACTTAAAAAAAAGGGTATTAATAATAATAAATAAATAATTATGTATTTGTATGACAAAAAGTATTAATAAAACATCATCACACTCATTTGATACAGGTATACTCATCATGCCTGCTGCCCTCCTCGGCAACCTCTCCAGCGGGGTTGTTGTCAAGAGACTCAAGCTTGGCTCCCGAGGTTGCAGTCGGCTGCTCGTGTTTCTTGCAGCTGTCGGTTCGATCTTTATGCCGGTGGTGTACTTCCTGGCTTGCCCACAGGCCATTTACGCAGGTATCGGCGAGAACGGCCTGATAGAGTAGGTTTAAAAGCTTTGCATAACTTTTTTTTCGTAATGAGCATTCATTCATGGTTAAAGCTCAAGTGATTTAAAGGTTTTCAACTCTGATCCGCATGGCATGGTTTTCTCTGTGTTGTATAATTCTTAATACGGTATTATTACGACACACGATTGCCTTGTTGGTCAAGAGAATACCCCCTCCCCATATCGTTGACCACGACACACTTTTACCCTATCCCCATCCCCGTTCCCGGTATAATTATTGGACTAGCACTGCAGCTTTTACAAAAAAAACTTTAAAGGTAATTTCTTTTCATTTTACTTCTGTTTTCCCCTTTTGGTTTTAAGTACAACAAACGATTGCAACCAAGATTGCGGATGTTCTGAAGGCAGATTTGAGCCCGTTTGTGGATACGATAAATTGACATATGTTACGCCGTGTTTCGCTGGCTGCACCGGGAGTGCCGAAAACCGGACAGACGATCCGATGGTCAACACAACGGTAAGGTGCCATTAAAAAAAAAAAAAACAGCAGGGTACCCAAATGGGATTATGTTAACTCAATGGAATAACTCAACATCGTCCCCATGGTTTACTTTATTTCCAACCATGTTTACAATAGTAAACCCTGGGAGGGAAACTCCTTACTTGGACCCTGATTGGACAACGACTGGTGTACACAAGTCTAACGTAAACATGTTAAGTTGTACTCATTCAGTATTCACCATGCTCACACAGCCAGACTATTTTAATTTGCATACGTATCCAAAACTTTTGGATATGCACATGATCCAATACCAGGGTGAGAGAGCGGTCAACCTAGTACTGCTCGACACACCTTGGGGACGAGGTTGGGAATAACTCACTTCACCAGTCGCGCCACGAACCGAGGTATCGGGCTTTGATTTTGAGTTTGTTTGTGTGTGTTTTCCAGTACTTGTACAATGCATACAAGCGGCGTGCCTGGATACGCCGGTGTGACTCTGGTCCCCCCCCCCCCCCCCACAAGGCATTTGTGTAGAAATTTCGTCTGATATAGCGCCCTCCTTTCAGCTCCCTCCAGCCCATGTTGATTTAGCCCGAACATCTGACGTCACACTTCGAAGCTCGTGAATAACGCCAGATAGCGGCCTTGAGCCAATGGAGGGATCCTGGTAGATGTACCTTTGACCTTTCATCTATTCACACAGAGATTCGTAGTCACGCATTACATTGTGTATAAGCAACATTGCATACAAACACGCGCGTGCATTTTATCCAATGAAATCATTGGGTCTGTAAAACCAATACCTGTCTTTATCCTTACGGATAAAGACAGGGGACCAGTTTGGGGACACACACCGGGGGACAAAATCCCTATAAAATCCGGTTCGTGAAAACATGGTGAAGAATTCTCAAAACCAAAAAGCGATGTGGTGCAGCCGCTGTGCACGCGGCCCTCTTGCGGTAAAACGGTGTTAAGTTGTTTTTGAGACTTAGTGGGAAAAAAAAACAAATAATTTCTCCAGAGAATGGGGTACTTTCTACGATAAGTATATTGGAAAATAGAATTAGCTGTTGCGAACTGCTTACCAACTAAAAGGCCCTGACGTTTGGACCCTAGCAGAGCCATTAACCTTCTTGTTGCATTGAAATAAATGCTTAAGGTTTTTGTTTTGTTTTTGGTTTTTTTTATAATGCTCAAATATAATTACAAAAAGAGAACAAAAAAGGGAAAACAAAAAAGAGAAAAAGTATGAAGACCCCTTTAAAGTTTTGATGGGCCTAAGTAGAAAAAAGAAAAGAAAGAAAACTTTTAAATATCAGGATCACATTATTCAATATCAAAAAAGGCAGTACAAAGTTTAAACAAAATCATTTTTCTCAAGTGGTCTTCTTGGAGATTTTACTAAGATAGGGTCGCGCGTTGAACAATAAAACTTTCCGGATACGTCATGACGTACAGGCCTATCCGAACAGTTTTATTAAAGGATGTCTATGTCGGTGACCCAATTTCTTAGAGCTGCTTAATCACAAAAAGTAGCCAAGCACAACAAAAATATGCTTGTACCAGAATAAGGTTACCAGCCAACATACCAAGTCACATGCACAACTTTTAACTGGTATCCTGCTAATTTCTGCTAAGCACAAAATCTCTAAGCAAAATAGGCAGCTCTATGAAATTGGGCCTGTTTTTATCTAGTACACAATTCCTATGCACAGGGTGGATGTTTTATCCAATGCTAAGTGGAATTACAAACTATATAATTATGACAAGCTGTGTATTTCTACGCCAATATCAAACCAAGGTAAAACATGTACAATTTTCAAAAGAATCAGATAAGCCGGGAGAGGCGCGACTGACAAACTGTGGGTACAATCTTCAACAGAGGTGTTTCGAGTGAAAGATTTTTCACATTTCACATTTTTTAAGCAGTTTGCTGTTAATTTGTGTCACCGAAGTTCTGACAACATGCCTTGCATAATTGTTAGCTTTTGATTTTGTCACAACTTATGATTATGTAACACATGCACAACGGCGGAATAAGAAGACACACCGAATATACATTCAACAATTTAACGGATTTGTTGTTTTCTGTCTCTCCCCCCCCCTTTTCTATCCTTGGTTGCAGTACTACACCGGGTGCCAATGCAGTTCAGGCGGTAGAGGGGACGAACATGCCCAGGAGACAACACTAGGGGGGTGTCTTGAGCCATGCAACATGCTCTACTTCGCTGGAATCGTCTTATTTGTCAATGTCTTTTTTGGCTCATTTTCTAAGAATCCGTTGCTGATCGTACAAATGAGGTATTGTGTGTTCTCACTATCATAATATAAATGTGCTGTAACAACTACTAATAAATCGAATAGGTTTCGCTCGGCCCCACCGGTCTCATCCAAGATTGCTGGGATGGGCTGACGAGCTTGTACACGAATTCTTGTCAAGCAGCTGTAATGAAGTATAGGCCTACAGTTCAAGCTTGAACTTGGTCGTATCTGGTCGTACTGATCCAACAGACCGATTAATGTGAAGGGCGCCCCCACTGAAGATTGCGCTATCGTGCGGTAGGGCATACTCACACACAGTACCGATACACACAGTGAGAAAACGATTATCAATGCACTATAACTGACTTCTTAAATGTCTTTTCTGAAGTGAATAGTGACTGAATTCTCATCGATCATGTCCCATGATATTCACTAGACCCAGCGCTGCCACCATATTATGTTTAGGATCCTTCAACATAACAGTAAAATAACTTAATGGAACAGACTCACCGAATAGCTGTGGTGTCAGCAAATGAATGCGGGCGGCCATCTTCGAACCATCTTGTTCATATCTTGTAGTTCATGACAGCACTTGTTATGTAACTTGTAGCTCACAACACAACCAACACAACACAACACAATACAACAGTTATTTTAACTATAGTTTTTCTTATGAACCACACCGTGCAAAGTTTCAAACATTACTTAGTTTGTATTTTGTTTTCAATTGAAAGCGCTGGTTGGCAGCAAACATACAGGTCATTGATAATTTATCTCCGTTGTAATTATGATTCTGAGCTCAATTTTGAAAATAACAACAACAAAAACAACGACAACAACAACAACAACAACAACAACAACAACAACAACAACAACAACAATGGTTAAAACAAATTGAACGATCCATTTACAACAAAATGATACAATCCTTGATAGAGTTGGACTTGTTCGTAGACACCACTGTGCAAGACTGTATACCCAGCTCCCCTTTGCTACTCTGATTTATCATTTGTCGTATTTCTTTATAGGTGTGTTGCCGACTCGGACAAAACGTTTGCTCTCGGAATTGCATCTTTAATCGGCCGGGCAGCAGGTAAGCAGTGGAAATGGTAAAACATTACGATGTTTTAAAAATTTTCAATACTCGAACCCAAAACATGTCCACGTTCCGCAGGAGATGTTTTAATAAACAAAAACATTTATGTTGTTTATTGTTATGTTTTTATCTCTTGACCAACGAGCTTGACCGGTGACGAGAGGCCAGGGTTTGGATATTGAATTACATGTATCAATTAACAGTTGGCACAGCTTAAAGGTATTGTACACTTTCCGTGACAGCTCAAAATCAGTGTCCACATTTTGTGTGATTCAACATATGCATGAACAGACATACCTGTGAAAGTTTGAGCTCAATTGGTCATCGAGATCACAAGAAAATATTGAAAAGAGACCTTATGTGTTTTCTGTTTTTTTCAAACATCGAGTTTTTATCGCGCGTGATAAAAACTACTGTTTTACTCATTTCTCAGAAACGATAGCATTTTAGGCAGAAATATTTTATAGAACCCTTTCTACCAGTAGTTACTTTAAATCATGAAAGTTATGTGTGAATCTGTGAACGTTTGTGTTTTTCGATCTTACCAATAGTGTACAGGGCCTTTAAAGCAACTGAATGTATTTCAAGTTGCTGCAATTCAGGAACAGTTTGAACAGTTTGAACTTAACACAAAGGGCACCTATTACTTGTTCCATCCAGGATTTTTGCCTGCGCCTCTGTACATCGGAGCAGCCATACAGAGTACGTGTATACTGGAGCGAATTGAATGCGGCATCACCGGAGATTGCCTCGTCTACAACTCTCAGCAGTTCCGACTGATCTTCTTGTCTGTTCTTACCGGCCTTAGTGTAAGTGTATAGTGCCAATAATTCATTTTAATATTAATAATAATAAACAATATTTATAAAGCGCCTTTTACAAAAGTTACAAAGCGCTGTACAGTAACTACGAATAAACACAAATTATAATAACTTAGCTTCTATAGCATAAAAAGCGGTGTTTTATTGAAGTTACGGATACAATTTTGCTAATGGAAATTCTTATATCGTCTGACAGTGGTTAAAATACAACGCATCCTACATCCAGCCTGTGAAATATTCATCTTATTTGTTGGTCACGGTTTAGTGAAAAAAGGGACGCATTGCCCTTGGATTGGGCGCTTTGGGCTTTAAAGGCCTTTGTTATTAAATGAATATAAAAAAAAACACACACATATCCCTCGAAACTGTGTGGTTTAATTGCCTTGTTCTTAGTAAACTAACACGGTCCGTAATTTTGTGGAGTTGAACATTTTGTTCTACAAAATGGCGGACCGTATGAGTTCACGAACTAAAGAGAAACCACACATTTTCGAGCTATATTTGTGTGGATCATCAATTCTACTTTTAAAACATCGTTCCAATCGTATTTCATACGAAAGCAAAAAGTCCCTAGGGACAAGTTGTCTTGGATTGGGCGTTTTGGGCTATAACAAACGTTTGAAAGCGTTTGCTATGAAATGAATTATATGGTTGGAAAGATGTTCTAAAAGTTTAACCATAATGATCCACACAATTTATGCCTGTAAATTGCTTGGTTTTCTTTTTACTTTGCGAACTAACATGGTCCGCCATTTTGTGGAGTCAAAAAATGGATTCTACAAAATAGCGTACCGTGTTAGGTCACGAAGTCAAAGGAAAACCACACAATTTCGAGGCATACTTGTATTGATCATTATGTTCTACTTTTAAAACAATTTCCAACCATATTCATTTCAAATTTTAAAATTTGCATCGGGTTAAAGAATATTCATTTTGGTTTTTACCCATACACCGATGTGTGTTAGCACTGTATACTCAGTACTTTCCCGAGTCCTGTGAATAAATATCACAGGCTTATTACTCGGGTGGGATTCGAACCCACGACCCTTGCAATTTTAGAGCAGTGTCTTACCAACTAGACTACCGAGATTGCCCGGTATAGCTAGAGGCAGTTCGAATCCTATGTTTTGGCAGCGGGTACCGCAACGATTTTAATAAATGTTAAATTTGCATCGGGGATAAAGAACATTTATTTAGGATTCAAACTGCCTGTAGCTTTACCGGGCAATCTCGGTAGTCTAGTTGGTAGGACACTGCTCTAGAATTGCAAGGGTCGTGGGTTCGAATCCCACCCGAGTAATAAGCCTGTGATATTTTTTCACAGGACTCGGGAAAGTACTGAGTATACAGTGCTAACACTAAAACCAAAAATTCATATTCATTTCATAACGAACGCTTTCAAACGGTTTTTATAGCCCAGATCTCACAATCCAAGGCAACGTTCCCTTTAACAGCAAAAAAATGGCCGTGTCTCCGAGGCGGTCACATTAATAAAATCATCAATCAGACCTCATTAATTCACACACTATAGGCCCCAAAGGCTGGCGGGAGTATCGATGTTTACAGATGGGAAAATTAGGATAAACAAATGGATAGCGCCAGAACTGTGACCCCGGTCTTAAAATGTAATGTCACGTTATTGATCATGTAAACATAAACAGGTTTTCAAAGTTATACAGCATTTGGAGAGAAAAAATGGTGAAAAAATACGATACGTGACCAGATAATGCCCTTTGAGGGTATATTGAGGGGAACTCTATGTGCCCCCCGGGGTTACACCCCTATGTTCCGACACCCATATGTTCCGACAACCCTGGTGTATTTTCATATTCCTAACCCTAAACCTAACCCTATACCCTAACCCTAACCCTATATAAATCATGAGGGGGTTGTCGGAACATAGGGGTGTCGGAACATAGGGGTGTCGGAATATAGAGCAGTCACCGCCCCCGGTCCCCGTATGTACCCCAAAAGCCCAATGCCGATAGGGTAAATATTGGTGATGTGGGGGTAATGCAGTAATTTCAGACAAATTGTATTGTTTTATCTTTTTTTCTTTTTTTTTAAAGTTTTGTACTTGCATGAACTTTGTAATCTTTGGTCTCTTGACTTTCCCTCGGAAGACCAAAAATGATGCATATTTGATATCTGTACCATTTCGTTTGTTTTGGGTTTCGTTCTGTAACAGGTGTTCGCTCTATTGTGTTACATCTTGGCCCTGATCAAGGCATCGAAGATTGAAAACAAACTAGAGAAAGAAAAACGAGATGGAGGATTAACAAAGGTGAACGAAACTTACGCCATTGATCTGGGTTTTTTTTAAGTTTTTTTTTAAAGTTTCGTTGTGTGCTTTTGTTGATCTAAATTGAAACTATAGTTTTAAGTAGTTTACTGCTCAAGAAAAACATTCCCTGACTAATAACCTAATTTTTACAAAAAACAGGGTTTGTATGGATGAAATTACCATCCATTCTTAAGAAGTACAGTTTGTCAAGTCTGTTAATTATTTATTTAGACAATCATTTTGGTCCTATTTGGACATTATTCTA
Organism: Plazaster borealis; assembly: GCA_021014325.1. Classification (NCBI taxonomy): domain Eukaryota; kingdom Metazoa; phylum Echinodermata; class Asteroidea; order Forcipulatida; family Labidiasteridae; genus Plazaster; species Plazaster borealis. The sequence continues at coordinate 14,116,105 of CM037455.1, read as the reverse complement.
ATTTAGGTGCTCGTTTTTTGAGAGAACTTCAAAGCATAAAGAGAAAATTGTCAACATCATTTAAAATAGATTGTACATCCAAATGCCCTGCACCCCTACATCCCCCTAGAAAAAAATTAAGAAAAGGGGAAACTAAAACAAAACAAACAAACAAACAAACAAACAAACAAACACCCCGACAGAAAAACGAAAACAAAATGTGTCTTTTATTCGGGGTATTAACATTTGCAACTTCGGTTAATTGTACACAAATGACAGATGGATCACTTAATGAAAGCCCTCTAACGCCAATTTGTGTAATTATTAGTAATAATGTTTACTTCTTTCTCTTTCAGAACGGAGTGGATGTGTTGCGGATTGAAGGGGCAGAAAACAAGGGATATGACATGGGCATGGAAGCCAGCACGCAAACCAATCTAACCTCATTCTGATCTAGAACCTTTCAACCGAAGGCAGTGGTTTCCATTGGGATACACAAACACAATTTAAAGGCTATAAGTACGGGATTTGGTAAACAAAACAGTTCAATGTCTCCCTCTGACATACGGTCAATGTCCAGACCTAACCATGTGCCCTTGCTGGGTTTCAATTGCTGCAATCGAGATTAAAACAATCCGTTGAAAAAGATCTCAAGAAAAAAGAAAACCATTCTGAATTGATTTTTTCACTCTTTGCTCGTGACTCTAATGACGATTTGAGTCCAAATTTCCATGCATGTTCTTTGTCATGTATAACAATTTTAAATCACACAAAGTGTAATAACAGTGTGTAACTGTAACCTCAATCAATAGCCTACTGTTCTTTATGTATATGGTATTAACGGGCTAATCATTTCCAGTGAAGTTTGAGTGAAATGAGGAAGAATAATCATGTAAATCTTTTAGTTAACAATAAACACATTTTTAACCGGTGTGTGTTGCCTTCAAAGTTGATTTAGTAAAGCGTAGACAACAACACCAATAGTACATAGTGACCTTATATCAAGATATGAATCGTCAACAGAAATAATATTTTATATCAAATTGAGAAAGACAAACAAACCAATATAGGTTTTCTCGTTTGTATTAAATTTAACGCCGGGATCAATTTATAATTAAATTATAAGATCGTCAACCATCAACACGAATCATTCAAGCACACTACCCGACCATTCTGTGTATAAAAAATGCATTAAAAAAAAACCAAGTATTGTGATGGTTATTCAGTTTCGCCTGAACCGGCTGTAAGGGTTGATAGGACTAATGGGCAAACTTATTTTCATTTATTTTTTATTTCCCCCCCCCAGCATTTTGTTAATTTATTTTTTTATTTTTTTTTTATTTTTTTAAGAATGGTCCTGCATGTATGATTGTCCGTCTTCCCATAAAAGGCTGGTTTTCTTAGCGATAATTATATTTGATTTCTTAAACACCTTCCTTTCTATTAATTAAGTTTCCAGACACAAAAAATGACAGCCCGAGGAAACATTAAGAAAATTACTCTTGATCGTATAACTACTTCCAAACAAACATGCCCAGAAAAAACTGCATGTCGAGAGATCGACGGGTGTATTGGAAATGTAAGTTTAAAAAAAAAGAGGAGGAAAAAAAAAGAAGAAAAAAAAGAGAGAGAGAACAGAAAACAAAGTAAAACGAAAACTAAACCCACGAACATAAAGATGGTCCTCATAGACTTGTATACATGTGTGTGTGTTCGAAACTTCTAAATTTTGTAACCTTTTAATATCAGTTAATTTTGTTCGTGACTTAGGCATAGGCCTACCCATTTAATTTGTGAGATTATAAATGGTTATTTTGTTTTTGCGTTTAAGAATGATTCAAAATAACATTGTGAAGATATATATACGAACTGGTGTTCAAAATATACAATCTTTGTTATATTACATTTTGCGGTTCAGTTTGTTTTCCGTAGCATATATAGAATTTCCTCATTTCAAATTGTCTTTTCTATACGAAACTGGGTAAAAGGGGCAGTCTGTTTTTATTTAATTTTTTTAACTAAAGAAATACATAAAATAACATAAATAAATAAAAACAAATTTTATAATTGTTAGAGTTTATATATATTTTTTGAAATCTTGTTATGCTGATTTATTTTTTGTCAATAACGTAATTGAATATTTCGGGTTAAATTGATATTTTTATTCGAGTTTGACGATTCACTTTATTATTTAAAATACTATACCATTTGTATAACACCTTATATACGAGCTTCTCACTGCGCATAAGAAGTGACTTGTAATATAATAATTGATCCATATTTCATGTTCACCGGATCAGAAAAGACCCGGATTCGGAGTCCGGGGGGGTGGGCAGACTTACTTATGTGTAATCATGAACAGGAGCCTGAGTCTAACTGAACAAAGCTACGTCCAACTAACGCAGAATCCGAGTCCAAATCCCACTTTTTATCCAGTTTCCAGGTCAGCCTGACCGAGAAATTGGTCAACCCACCCCCACCCCTCTTCCGGTACCTGGAATCTGGGTCAATTATGATCCGGAACATTTTTGTTTGATTTTGTTTTACTTATTACGCTTGGTTTTGTTTGAATGGTAAATAACAAAATTGGTTTAATTGTAAATTAATGATGTTATTATGAAAATAAACGTTTCATATTATTACAAACCTCAATTTTTGTTATACTTCTGAACAAAGCTACGTCCAACTAACGCAGAATCCGAGTCCAAATCCCACTTTGTATCCAGTTTCCAGGTCAGCCTGACCGAGAAATTGGACAACCCTCCCCCCACCCCTCTTCCGGTACCTGGAATCTGGGTCAATTATGACCCGGAAGCTTTGGTTTGATTTTGTTTTACTTATTACGCTTGGTTTTGTTTGAATGGTAAATAACAAAATTGGTTTAATTGTAAATTAATGATGTTATTATGAAAATAAACGTTTCATATTATTACAAACCTCAATTTTTGTTATACTTCTTTAAAGATAATATGTCAGTTACCCTTTTTTGTAAACCACTGCAAATATTCTTCCTCACGCTTTCGCAAAACAACAATTTAATATAGAACTTACAGTAGGGCCTACATAAAATGTGTCCCTTGATGACTCGAAGTCCATCATTCATTGATATTGGTCTGGTATGTGGAAAGTCATTTTGTAAATGATGTAATGATGTTACCCCCCCCCCCCCCCGCTTTACAAGATGGCACTTGTCTGAAGTAGGACTAACACACTCTCTTATTTTTTTTTCTTCCAATTTAACATATTTTTGACCGCATGGGGGGCGCTTTCATCAGGGAATGTCTTGCATCACATTACAGTTTGATCTTATTCTAATTGCCTGCCCGTAGTTTTCTTGCATCAATGACAAAATACAAAAACAAAACAATATTATCAATGAAAACAAAACTTGTTGTTTATTTGTTTTTCATCACGTGAAATTGGTCCACATACGCCAAAATACGGGGAATTCGATTCCCCACGTCTTTCAGCAAAGGTTTTTTTTTGCTCACAACCAGAGAAATATATGAAGAAACAAATATTCGTGTTGTAGCCACAGTAACCAACCCCCCCCCCAAACCCCCATGAGAATGTAGTAAGATTGTTATTTCAATAATCACATCAATAACATGCTTTCGCATTCATGAACGCACGGGTGAAAAAAGAACTTGCAACAAATTACACTTGTGACTCAAAGGCGCTCGGGCATTAAGAGGGGACCTTCGAGAACGTGAAATACAATCACAAGCCTCACAAGTAAATACCATTTTAAATGTAGGATCATCGTTTGTTTGTTTGTTTGTTGGGGCGTTTTGGTGTTTTTTTCTTCTTTTTTCTTTCTTTCTTTGTTTGTTTGTTTCTTTCTTTCTTTCTTTGTTTATTTGTTTTGTTTGTTGGGGTATTGGGGTGTTTAATTCTTTGTTTCTTTGTTTGTTTGTTGGGGTGTTTGGGTACTGTTCAGGTGTTTGTTTGTTGGGGTGTTTGTTTGTTTGTTGGGGTGTATGGGTGTTTGTTTGTTGGTGTTTTGGGGGTTTTGGTATTTTTGTTTTACACAATACTGATTTGTTTGCAAAGTTATAATAATAGTCACATGTACAAGTTTCAGTTGAATACAGTGTCTACTTGTTGAGAAAACAGGTACAAGCTGTCAAGGTATTTTTTATCAAAAACCACGAATCCATGCACGTTTGAATCCCATGCAAGGAACGTGATGAGAGCTACACTAACAGTAGATGGACTTAGCCCGTAAATTCTGATTTATACAGGGCCAAGCATAATGGAGTCCTGCTTGTTACACCCTTGGCTGTGGCCCAGCATGTATAAATCGCAGGGAAATTATTGAACAGATATAAATGAGTTTTTAGTTCATAAATAAAATCAAAAAAGTTCCTGAATCCAGTGATCATATTTGTCATTATTAATCTCTAATACGGGACTGAGAGACCAGATATGCCTTTTAATGTTTTTTTTTATATAATATTTATTTTGCTTTTCTTGTCTTTGCGGAACCATGTAGAACTTGGTGGAGTGAACATTTGTGGCAAGTTACATAAACATTGCGGATATTCGTTTGAAATTACCTTTGCCCCCCAAGCACGCTCATAAATAAGAATATCTCGCTGGTTTAAAAGTATTTAACACTAATGCAAATTGTCATATTTGTTCTATTGAATAAATGGGTGCACAATGTAGGCCTACTGGTCCGATAATAACTCAATGGGATTTATATGCTTTCAGGAACAGAACATGGGCCGTCAAGTGTCACCGAGGGTCATCGAGTGGTACGACTTGTTTCTCCTACAATTCCCACACAAAAGGAGATACACGACTTTGTTCTTTGCACTAGATAACACATTTTGTAGGCAGCAATGAGTTAATCTAAAATTACCCGTAGTGGTTGAGAGATATGACATAAATCGTGGAGGTTTAAAGGGCCAAAACGTGTCGTTATGAATCACAATTGACAATAATGAATAACATAATCACAGTCAAGCCCTCCTTTACTCTTTTCCAGTTTGTGTGCAGGTTTTTTCTTTCTTTAAAAAACGTGTGAAAACTGTTCAATACTCGTCAAGGATTTCAGCAAGCAAAATGTACGTATATACACAAGATGTAAATCACATAGATGACAAGACCACTATCACATTAAATGTTTATTTGAGGGTTTTGGGATGTCTATATACTAAATGTTTAAATGCCTCTCGTTTTGTTGAGACGGATCGCAGTGAAGATCCTAAAATGACCTGGAAATACGAGGATGATCAGCTTCTCACATACAAACATAAAATATACCGGGTGATGGCAAATAAAACATAAATAGTTAGAACAAAAAGAATCAAATGGAAGCAAAACGACCGAAAAATTAAAATACCTAAATAGGCCTACTTCAAAAACAAATAAATACAATATATGAATAAATGAATAATAACACTAATACTTGTTTAACTATTAAGTATAGTAAATCAGCACAATGTTCGTGTTAAAACTACTTCGTGATACAAATAATAATAAAGATAATAATAATAAAACTATCATAAATGTTTTACTATCATTTTTTCTTTATTTCGTTAGTGATGTTGTCATGGTTTTACTTAATAGTCTACAACGAAGACTTCAACATAGCACTTATAACCTATAGGATTAAGTACGATATTAAGGTAGTAATACTATATATAGTAATAGCAGTAGCAGCAGTAATAGCATCAATATAATGGACTGTTCCAAACTATTGTTTATGGTTATACATCACCTTTAATCGCGACGGGATCTGTAACAGAAATTTGTAACAATAGATCGAGGACCTTGCGCTTTGGTTAAATAAAACCACACTGGTAGAACCGAGCACTCTGCGAATACATAAAAGCGGTGACTGGCAGTGACGAAGCATTCCGCCACAGGTATTTAATATTAATTTTCTCTCTCTCTTCGATTAGGTTTGGAAAAATATGAAACATTATAAAAATGATACTTGTTACCGTCAATTGTAATTGTTGACTCATTCACCTAAGTTGTAATTTTGATTAGTAATAATCCCCGTGAAAACCTTGGATCGGCAACTCTGTTAAAGGTATCGTACACGTTTGGTAATTAGCATAAAGAAACGACTCCCTCTGAAGTAACGTAGTTTTTGAGAAAGAGGTAATTTCTCACTAAAATAATAAGTATTTATTAGTACTTTAATAGTATTCGAAATGAAAGGCGATTGGGTTGAACCATATCAAATCAACTAAAACAATGTGTTTACGCGTGCAATCGTTCTTTAACAATTCTTTTAAACATGTCAGTAATATATTGATGTTGATTTAGACGGTTGACTTAGATTTTTGTTAAAAAACGAAACGGGGCTGTTAGCAAAGGATGTGAACGATAATATTTGAACTCTTGTGTACACGTTGTAAACATTACTATTATTATAACTCGAAGGTTGTATCAACGTTGATATACCCTGAACAACCTACGTGGGAAACCCACCAATTATACCCTATATCGAAAGACACGTCGAGATGGGGCGAGGCTTCTTCAACAGCCCCGTAGCCTTCGGCTTCTGTGTGACCCTTCTACTGATGTTCCAAGTCAGTGTCGGTGTCTTCATCGCGGGCGTTCTAACCACCCTAGAGAAACAGTACCGCCTGAAATCATCGGTGTCTGGCTTAATCATCTCAACCAGCGACATAGCTAGTCTCGTCTCAACCGTCTTGGTGACCTACGTCGGGCAGAAATTTCACCGGCCCCGCATTATCGGTATTTTGGGACTCCTTATTGGTCTTGGTGGAATTCTAAGCGGTTTGCCTCACTTCATGTATCCAACCTACAGGGAGGGTGAGGGTAACGCAACACAGAGCGGGTAATTCAAAAATTTATTTATTTATTTATTTGTTTGTTTCAATATCTTTATACAGGATAAAAAGATCAGCAAAAGCTGTTTTACATCAAAGTCCTGTTAAACAATGGTCAACATAAACAATAGAGTAGAAAAAAGACAAATACAAAATTATCAATAACAATTATTTATCTTCCCGGTGAAAAAAACCCAATATTGTTTATTTCAATTGTGTAGCCCCCCCCCCTTTAAATTGCACCAAGAGCAGCTTCATTGTAAACCTAAACACCTTTTGTAATTGATGTTAGGTTTTGAGAAACATTTCTTGAGAACTATAATGCCAAAATGAAAACTAAGTGCAACCCCTTTTTGCCAATGTTTGACGTGTTCCTCAATTGACTTAATTAAAGGGATGGTATACCTTTGGCAATTACTCCATGAATGATCATAAAAAGTTACTTGGTTAAGAAGTACTGCAGCTGTTGATAATGTAGAACAATTTGAAAAACGATTCCCTTCTAAGGAATGTGTTTTTAGAGAGAGGGATTCAAAACTAAATTTTAGTCTGAGAAACGTGTCATGCATGAAACATTTCTAGGCTTGTGTATACCAATTACGGAGTATTCCTCGAGCAAGAACATAACCGCTCCAGATATTCGGTGATATCTCAGAAACGCTCACACATTTTGAAATGAATTTTCACAGGTTAGTTTTATTTGTTATATATCTACATTTTATTTTATATATCTACATTAACAAGGAATTAAAAAATTGAACGTTTCCAATAACCAAAGGTAAACTTTGCCTATAATACTATCAACACAAATCGGGAAACGTTTGGTTAGCATTGATAACTGCTTCTTGTTTCATACCTACTAAGTATATCTTCCCCCATGAGATGTGTAGCTATTTTTATTTCATTTAATTTATTTTGTATTACACTTCTTCACTGTTGCAACACAATAAAATACTAGGTACTAAATAGCTAAATTATTAATAAGTAGCTATAACTGTCTTTTTTCATATAATTGTATGCACCAAAATGAGGAGATGCGAAGGCAAGGCTGACACCTTGATATAATTGTAATTCGCCGTATTTGTGACCGCGTGAGGGCGTATGTGAACCAAATTCACGTGATGCAAAACAAGGAAACAAACTGGGTTTTGTTCATTGTTGTTATTATTATGATTATGTATTTCATCAATGATGCAAGAAAACTACACACAGACAATTAAAATAAGATTAAACTGTAATGGGGGACTTTTGGGACGCTAGGTGGCAGCAGACGTATCAAGTAAATCCATTGTTCTCGGTAATCTGCGCATGCTAAAAACTACGTAAACAATGGAAATTTACCTGTTAAGTCTGCTGCCACCTAGCGTTCCAAAGTCTCCTATTGTGATGCAAGAAAATTGACTCGCTCGTCCCCAGCGCATTGCCTTAACCAAAGGCGCTGGGATAGGCAAACGTATCAAGCACGCTCATTGGTATATCCCGAAAATGCTCAGTCCCATCATGCATCACGCTCACACTGCCATGCACTGCACGCATGACGTACTTCCTGAACAAGAATCTGTGCAAGCTGATTAGCCCATCCCGGCGGTCATGGATAGACCCTGGCCGGCCGCTGGGGCCGAGCGAAGACAATTCCCTGATGAAAGCGCCCTCATGCATTCAAAAATATGGTGAATTAAGACACAAGAGAAGGAACTGATTTTCCCGCCCGTTAACCCTGCTTTCACAATGCGTTTACAAACCTCGTTTATTTTTACAGTGATAGTGTTTTTGTGTGTGACAAAGACCGTGTGATGGAGAACTGCACGGCAAGCGATATCGACAACTCTGGCTCCCGGATCAATGAATTATGGGCCATGCTCCTAGGCCAGGCCATAATGGGTTTTGCCTACGGGCCACTTTTTCCAATAGCTCTGACGTACCTTGATGATCAGGTTAAAGGCACTACCACTCCTATCTATATCGGTAAGACCAACACAAAACAAGCAAACATATTTAATAGAAAAGTTGCAGACATGTCGGTAGGAATTTATGCAGACTGAAAATAAAAAGTTCCATCTATTAATAAAACCTGTGGCCGATTTCACAAAGAGATAAGACTAGTCTTATCTGAAGTATAGGACCAGTAACTGGTCTTAACGTAAGACTAGTCCTATCACTTAGCATTGCCTAGGACTAGTCCTAAGTTAGGAAGAGTTTTGTAAATCGACCTTGGTTGTGTTGTGTAATGCTCTTTTTAGTACTGACTTCCAAAAGAAAAAAATATTACAAAACCAGCTCAAATTTTTATTTGGAAAAAATCAAGTCACATATATAGACTTTGCAAGTCTCGCGCGTTTATGAACTTCCAGGATCAAGTTGGTTCCAACCATGGTTTACGTGTGCGCGATTCTTTTTCTTCGAATACTTTAGTTTGTGGCTCTACAGTTTATATCACATTGGAAATCTAAGACTTAGCCATGAAATAATTATACCCAGCTCATTCAATTTTGTTTGAAAATGAATGCTCTGTTGAATCAGCATTCAACGGTCAATAGGAGTAATTCAATTTCACCAGTTTAGCATCCACTGGTCAAATAAGATCATTCAAATTCATTAGGCCGCAATACTCATTTAATTTCGTAAAAGCCAGCACAATGAGCTGGTCAACCATTCGATGTCATGAAGTGTAATAGGTAGTAGAAATTCAATTTAAGAATGGTCAGAGTGTAGTTTTGAATGCCCATCAAATGAAATAAAATGACTGTAACGAATCTAAATGAAAAACAAAAAACGAAATCATGTGTGCACGAAAGCGAAATTTAATGCATATAGCTAAAAAGAAACCCTAGTTTGAGTGGATTGAGGGAAACTGAATGAATTTGAATGCGCGTTATTGAAATTGGCCAAGAAAACCTATAAAATCAAAAATACAAATTAAATAAAAAATAAGACTTGAACTCCGTTTCCGGTTACTTGTAAGCAATTAAGAATTGTGCCTACATAAAGTTCATCATTAACCGAAAGCTAAATGTGATGATCGCGGCGTGAATGACATCCTCGTTCTAAGTTCTGTTGTTGTTCCAATGTTTATTTTAACACTTTTGGTGTATTATACTCAAATTTTAATTGTGCTTATAACAAAGTGCTATTGGTGATTTTTTGATTTTCAAGAATTTTGTATAATGAGAATTTTGAAGGAAGATTTGGTTTTACAGACAATAGTCGTCGTTTGAGTTGTTTTCTGCTTTTCTACACGTGCGAGACCTGCACAGTCTGTTCTTGGAATCTATTTGAGAAATGACTCTAATAGCGTTGAAACGTCAGGCCACTAACAAATTATTTGCGAATATTTATAACAACATACATTTATTTTGTTTATAACTGCTTCTACTCAGGTGTATTTCTGTCAGCGGGGTCATCAGCTCCACTGCTTGGTTTCGCAACGGCATTTGGCTTCCTGTTCATGAACGTGAACTGGCCAGCACCGATAGACACAACCAAGGAGTGGCTAGGTGCCTGGTGGATGGGATTCCTGCTGGACGGGGCCGTAGTCATGTTACTTTCCATTCCGTTCTTCTTTTTTCCGGAGAAGATGGATCTTGATATAGTTGTGAAAGATGATAAATCAAAGGGAACAATAGTGAAGAAAGATGAGCCGATGGGAAAAGTGGGAATTAAAGGTACGTATTCTAAAAACTAACCATTATAGTTCGATACTTGTTTGTATCTTCTAAAAACAGACTTGAATTCGAGTCCTCAATCATTGAGTCCGAGTCACCTTAATATAAATAAATAAATAATAATACAAATGATAATAAATAAAGTAAACCAAAAAAATACTCTCTTAAAATATTTAAATAATTACAAGCTAAATTTGATTTGAACCGTCCCCTTAAAACGTTTAAATCAAGTTCTAAATCAAACGGAGATAATGTTCGGTATTTACGTCCCCTCAAAGTATAACATAACAACAAATATCGTTGTCTCCTTGTTAAACTTTGTTAAATAAGTCCCTTATATTAAAGACAACTCTTAAAACAACAGTAGCCAATCAAAAAGGAAATACGTTGCAGGAAACTAAGGTTAATTACATAATTCACATTTCGCTGTCAAGTCCAAGATCACAAACATCTAGACCGACTCTTAAGTCCTATAACCCAGTCCTTGAACATTTGACTTACGTCAGACTGGAGTCTGAGTCCAAGTCATGACATTAACAAATTTATATCATATTGCGGCTGGTTCCTACGGAGCCTCTAAAGGGACAAGGTATTTTTACGTTATTTAGTTCCCACGATATGGCATATTTTTTGTTTTTTGAAATATCATTTCATAGGAAAGAAATATTATTTCATGGGAAATAAATATTTTTTCAAGAGAAAGAAATATTTTTTCGAGGGAAATAAATATTCTTTCGAGGGGACCAAAAAACCTTTCGAGGAAGATAAATAATATTTCGAGAGAACAAAATAAATACAAATAAACTTTGTCCCTTTACGGGCTCCGTATGTTTCAAGATTTACCGAAAGAGTTTTGTTAGTAACATCTTTGGTGATCACGTTTATTTGTTTTTTCTCGAAACAGATTTCTTGGACTCATCCAGGCGACTCCTCTTGAATTTTGTGTTCATGATGATAATGATATCTACTATAGCTCAACTAGCTATTGCTGCATGCTTTGGATTTTATCTGGCCAAGTACTTAGAGATTCAGTACAATTTACCTGCAGCCAACTCAGCATTATATGTAGGTAGGTATTGACCAAGTCCAATTGCCATGCAGTGCATAATACACAAATTGAGTGAGAAGGTCGGATAACCTCTCACAGTCACAGGCCAGGTTTTCTAATTTCTTAAAAGGTTATATTTAATGAATTAGTCTTCTATATGGACGTCGTTCATAGCACGTGGAATGCGGTCATGATCATAGAAGGCCTGTGGCTGCACACGGAATTATGAAATGTAAGGAGTTTTGATTTCAAAGCATTACATTCGTCAAAACTGTTCACGGTAGTGTTATATGGAGTTGATTATTGGCAAACTAAACCTGTCGGCAATATAATGTGTTTGGAAGTATGTTTTGTGCGTTTTCTTTTTTAACATATACCACGTTACACTAAGACTGCACTCTTCAAGAACTTCCGAATCAGAAGTGAAACCTAGGGTAAAAATAGTTTTGTTTTCTTTCTTCTTCGTTGTTTACAAGTTTCCGGGTCAGCGTGACCCAGAAATTGGCCAGGCCCTCTGGGATCCGGAATTCGGGCCAATTCTGACCCGGGAGTTTTCAAGGGTGTGTATCAAACTTTGCATAACTTAACGAACTTTCTTTGTTACCTTTTTCAACTTTTATAGGTATTATAATCATGCCGTCAGCCCTCATCGGCAACCTTTCAAGCGGTTTCATAATAAAGAGGCTGAATCTTAGCGCCAAAGGATGTGGCCGGCTCCTCGTTCTCCTCACAATCATCAGCACTGTTCTCATGCCAACCGTTTACTTCCTCTCGTGTCCTGACGCTAAATACGCCCACTTGTCCAAAGGGACTATAAGGTACTAGATTGACGTCGCCATTTTGAAGATTTGTTTTTTTGTTTTTTCTTTACATTTTAACATTTTGATTCTGAGAAAAAGTGGGGATGAGAAAGAGTCTCAGGCGAGGTTTCGTACAGTATCTTCCGATCGTCTTCAAGTGTTTGGTGAGTAGATATTAGACCAATCCTTAATTGTTCTTCCCAGACCCAATACTTCTTTATAGACAAGAGTAATTTTACAAGGATTGTCACCCACACATGGGTCACTTTCTGCATCATACTAGTCTTGGTTGGCGACGCTGTTTTTTGTATTAGCCACCGATAGAGGGCGCTACATTGACTGTTTGGGAGGCTGACTCAGAAGGACTGGGCAATTCTATAAATCTGGATCGAAACAGCTCGTACGTGTGATACAGATATCTTTTCTCCAGTAATTCGTGTTGCGGACAGTAATTCGTTTCGCGATATCGCACTACGTTAAACAAAATGAACGTCGCCAATCAAGACTCACATCATACTAGCTTTTGATCTTACATAATTAGTAGATTTAAAACCTTCTTTTTTCCCGTCAGTGAACTGTGTTTCTGTCTTTAAACTTCGCTTTTTATTTACCATTGATTTCTTAAGACCACCTGATAGCTGCAACAACGACTGTGTCTGCTCTAAGGCCAGGTATGAGCCAGTTTGTGGAGCCGATCGTCTCACGTACGTCACGCCGTGTTTTGCCGGCTGCTCCGGCCAAGGGCAGAACCGAACGGACGATCCAAACACCAACATTACGGTACGACTACAATGCCGATAATTTGCATTCGCATGAATGATAATAATAATAATAACTTGTTCTTAAATAGCGCATTTTACAATAACGTATCAATGCGCTTTACATTAATGCCCTGGTCATTGGGCCAATAACATTTCTTTAATCTTTCTCAGCTCCCTGGGGAGTATACAGCCTTAAACTCCGAAGGCTTTTTCAAACACAATAACAACCTTTATCCTCGCAGGTACCCATTTATACCTCTAGGTGAAGAGAAGCAATTATGGTAAAGTATCTTGCTCAAGGACACAAGTGTCATGACCGGGATTCGAACCCACACCTCGATGACTTAACCATCGGAACTTGAATTCGATGCTCTAACCCTACGACACGTGGCTCCCAAAAAATATCTCGCTCATCCCACCAGCCTCATTGGAAGGCACTTTTAAATATAGGGTAATTAAGTCTGTTTGGGTTGGTGGGGTTGGGGTGGGGGTGGTTGTTGGAGTGGGCGGGGAGTGGGTGGGGGCAGGGGAGTGGGTGGGGCGTACATTGTATTAGCCTTATTATAGATACAAATTACAATGTGTTGGCTGCAGATCTTATCTCATGAACGCATGTCAATGAGGGGGGGGGGGCTGCTACCAGCAAACTTCAAAGGGTCATGGTGACCCGTTAGTAAAACCCAACCATTGGAAAATTTCCTATCTAAAAGGGGTGGTTCTAATACAGGATTACAACAAGTTTGACCGGATTTTACCAAACGGTTCTTATGTTATTGAAAGAAAAAAAATGTGCCTTCCGCTACAGCCACTTGGCTAGACGCAGGGCTCAACCGCTCTGCCATGACACCCCATTATGAACAATAGTACTGCCATCTTAAAACCATCTGAGATCCCTGACAAGCATGTAGTCTTGGCTGCCGAATACTACACTCTTCAAAGTCCAAGTTTAGTATTGATCAGGAATTCGGGTCCTCGGGGGCGTGACCCATTTCTGTTCAGGCTGACCCGGAAACTGGTTAACAATTTGATTATGTCTCAGTTTCTGCGTCAGTTTGACACATTTTAGAATCTACACAGATTCCAGGTCACACTGACCCATAAATGGGTCAAGCCCCCCTGGGACCCGGAATCCTGGTCAATTTTGGCCTTGGAGGTTTTACATCAAAACAGAACATTTATTGGATGCTCAGTTAAAGAAAAAATCATATTGAGATCAGAATCACTGGTATATCTGGTAAAGCGCATTGAGACGTTTACTGTAAAATGCGCTATATAAGAACTTGTGATTATTATATCTTTACGAATCAATGGGTAAACGCATTTCTGTTGAGACATTGTCTCTCCGTCCCCTAATGAAAATTCAAAAAAAAAATTGCAATCTTTTTTCGTTTGTTTGAGTTTCTTTGTTCATAAATTTCATTTTGTTCAATACTGCAGTTTTATACTGGCTGTAAGTGCATGTCTGATGGTGAGCATGCAGATTGGGCTATGCAGGCTGTTGAGGGGGAATGCCGTCCAGCGTGCAATATGATCTATGTTGTGGGTGTGGTCTTGTTCATCAATGTCTTGTTCGGCTCTTTCGCGAAGAATCCTTTGCTTATCATGCAAATGAGGTAAGCGCGCGCATGTAGACACTGAAATCAGCATTCCACTGATTAGTAACAATCGGGGCCCAATTTCATAGAGCTGCTCACGCAGAAAATATTGCTTAACAATTTTCTGCTTAGCAGAAATGAGCAGGATACCAGTAACAAATTGTACACGTGACATGGTAGTTTGGCTGGTAACCTTAGCCTGGTAAGCATAATTTTGTTGTGCTTAGCTACTTTCTGTGCTTAAGCAGCTCTATGAAATTGGGCCATGGTTGTTTTCAAAAAATTCGACACACACTAACTGGTTTGAAATAGTATTCTTTTTAGAACATCACCATTAAATTATTTTCGTAGATTTATAGATTTATTTATATCTGTATTGATTTGTTTTAAATACATGTTTATTTTTTATGCAGATGTGTCGAAAGCAAGGACAAAACATTTGGACTAGGTCTTGCCACACTGTTTAGCAGAGCGTTTGGTGATTATGCATTTTATTTGTTAATGTTTATAATGATAATTTTAAGTCACGGACGGGAGCAACACTGAGGCATTGGGAGTTCCCATTGACTTCTCCAAGTCTTTGGGTCAAAGTTTATTACAGGTAGATGCACGAGTTTGTTTGAGTGTTTCATATATAAATGTAGTCATGCGTGTAAACTGATTCATGAACTAAATGGGTTTTGTGATGTCCTATTATTATACGGAGCTCTGGAAGTGCCATCCGACATATAAACTTGGATGGCACTTCCAGAGCACCGTACCTATAAATTGTACGCCTCGTTTTAACATTACTATATTTTTTAAACATCATACACAAAGTAAAGCAAGTACCAGACAATCTTGAGGTTAACTTACAAAGATAAGATCGGACTCAAACCGTGTACTCTTATTTTTTTATAATGCATATTCTTTTGACCCTTGGCGGAGAAGAGGTATTAAAATGAATGAGGGGTAATAAATAATATAATCAATTTACATTTAAAGGCTTCTTGCCAGCACCACTGTACATGGGAGCCGTTATTCAAGGTACCTGCATGCTAGGACGAGTTGAATGCGGGATACAGGGTGACTGTCTCGTCTACAATGCCCAGAAGTTTCGCTTCTCCTTCCTAGGTCTGCTCTTTTTACTAAATGTGAGTATAATCAGAAATGATGACTACCAGTTAGTTTAAAGGTATCGTACACGTTTGATAATGACTCGAAAAAATATTAGCATAAAATAAAACTTACTTGGTAACAAGCATTGGAGAGCTGTTGATAGTATAAAACATTGTAGAAAACGACTCCCTCTGAAGTAACGTAGTTTTTGAGAAAGAGGTAATTTCTCACTAAAATAATAAAAGACTTCTTGCAAGAAGTTTCTATTCCTGAAATTTCTGAAAGCACACAAATTTGTACAACAAGGGTGTTTTTTTCTTTCATCATTTTCTTGCAACTTCGATGACCAATTGAGCCCACATTTTCACAGGCTTGTTATTTTATGCATGTTGGCATACACCAAGTGAAAACACTGGTCTTAGACAATTTCCAAACGTGTTCAGGGCCTTTAATTCATTGAAACTGTTACACTTGAGTCTTTCTGTCAATAACAACGGAGACATTCATAGTCAACATCGTCATGGGCGTCAAACGGGGGGGGGGGGCAGGGGGACATGTCCCCCCAAGTTTTCAAGGGTGGGGGACACAATGTCAAATGTCCCCCCCCCCCATGTTTTTCGCCCATGCCGTTATTACATTAGTGTAAAAGCCGGACAAGTGGACTAAAACGCATGCTATAT
The DNA here is from genome assembly GCA_021014325.1 of Plazaster borealis. Taxonomy (NCBI): domain Eukaryota; kingdom Metazoa; phylum Echinodermata; class Asteroidea; order Forcipulatida; family Labidiasteridae; genus Plazaster; species Plazaster borealis. The sequence goes on along the minus strand of CM037455.1, from coordinate 14,099,667 downwards.
CTCCTGCTATACTTTGAATCTCAGCGTGCTTGGAGACGAATATTTTTCAAAGTGCTCAGATCGACCTTTGCCATTTCCCGATTTTGCCATTTCCTGGATGTACTTGAACGATGAATATCAGCACAAAGCAATGGGCGTATACACTGCCCTGGACATTGCAAGCAGTCTGCTCCATGATAAATTTTTATATTCAGCCATCTGCTAGGATGATTACACGGCCTACATCTTGTCTCTTACAACAAAACCGGATTGATATTTTCAGCAAGACGCTTGTTTGTTTGTTTGTTTGTTTGTCTGTTTGTTTGTTTGTTTGATTGTTTTTTTTTATTTATTATTCTTTTGGTGTTATGTTTTTGTCTGTTTTGTTGTTGTTTTTGTTCCTTTTATTGCCTTGTGTTGTATTTGTTGTTCTTGTGTTGTTGAGGTCGAATAATTAACAATGGTAATAGCAATATTATTCCAAACACATGCCAGGATCACAACTCATTAATTTTTTTTTTGCTGAGTTTGCTTAACAGTTTGTTTGTAAAAGATTTGTATTTGTTCTGATAGAGTATTTTAAAGTAGAAACATCCTGCATAACTTAGATATTCTATACATCGGCCCATTGTTTTAAGCTTAAGCAGTTGTCCTTAAAATTTGATACATTTTATATCTTTGAAATATGGCATAGGCCCTACAAGAAATATTCATCAAATTTTAATCAACATCCTTTCTTTTTCTTTTCATCGCTTACTGTATTGTTACGCACAAAGGTGGAAATGTATGTTACTGGAAGTGGCCTTAAAAAAGGGATGATAAAACTTTCTATCTGAAAATCAAAAGATGACAAAAGTGAAAGAACCTATCATAAACAACCATGGACTTTACAAGTTTCCTGAACCGAAGCAAAATTGTTAATTTTACAATCCATGAGAGCAGGGGCGGATACAGGGGGGCGTGGGGCGTGGGCGTCAGCCCCCCCCCCAAAAAAAACCTTTTCTATTTTCTTTTTTAGTACTGCCTGTTTAAAAATTAGCCACAAGTGTGTGTGGTGTAAATTTTCCCCCAGAGGCAGGATTGATTTCTTTGTCATACTATACCATTCACATTTGTTCTTTCTGCCAAAATGAATCTTTCATGATATGTCACTTGTAATTGTTTATTAGATTTGCAGTAACGTAACATTCGAAACCTGATGTGTCAATTTGTCCGGGATAATACGACAGTTAGCTTGAATTTGAAAAAACGATCTTACCCACTAGTGAATATGTGAATATGCATGAAACCAGATAATGCAGCGACCAGATCCAAACGTGAGATTTGTGGTATTACAATTTTCTTTGAGTTATGAGTAAAATTAGAAGATTGATATGGATCAAAAGTGCTTATAAAAAGTGTGTCTATTTCTCTGTTTTAGGCAAACAGAGGCTTGATTTTTCACCCCTCAAAAGGCCAAAAGCTCAGAGCTTCCGCCAGGGGCTTCGCCCCCTGGACCCCCATCGGGGCTTCACCCCTAGACCCCACTATTAATGTTACAGTAACATTTTCCAGTAAATTTAGAAGAGTGAAATGGATCAGAAAGGCTTAAAAAGTGTTTCTATTTCTCTGTTTTTGGTTATTATATTGAAAATTGCACTATCATATCGTTTGTCTCACCATGGAGGAAGGATCCTCCTCACCCAACACTTTTTTGTTCCTGAATAAATATTAATTGTAGACTGCATTTTTATTTTATAACTCAGGATGGCTGATTCAATGACTCCCAACTCGAAAATGATGATTAAATAATGATCTTGCACAAACAAAATTGGTTAAAGTGGTCAGATCCTGCATGAGATCGCACCACAGAGCATCTGGAATTATAACTGTTTCGGAGCATGTAGGCGGGCCCCTGAACCCATGCCGTTAGGGCTTCGAGTTACGCGTTCTCAGGCGCCACAAATTGCATTCACCCTTAATTTTGCTGCTCGGTACATTTTCACGCCCCCCGTTTGGAAAATCCTGGATCCGCCCCTGGAGAGTTTATTGTTTTTTGTTCTAAATAGGACACCATCACTATGAAAATGAGTAAACAAATTTGGCATGTCCTCTGCGTGTAGCGCGAGTTACCGATGTTCGCCGCTGTCCCATGCATACAAAAGTAAAACCCCAAACATGTCAAAATACTATGAGGATCTAGCCTTGAATGTTGGTTGTTTAATACCTGGAGCATATAGTATGTAAAAAGATAACTTGAATTGTAGCACGAGTCACAGTGGAATTGCCCATAAGAATAATAGGCCTATATCATGTATGTTGGTCTTTTATTTAAGTGTCGCTTGTTCTTATCTCTCTCTGAACCAAGTCCAAGTTTGATATGTAAATAATTATAGCAAGGAGAGCTTTTCTAGGTCGTTCAAACATGCTAAAGCCCGACAGCTTCAAGGGGCTCCGCCCCCTGAACCCCCGCCAAGGGCTTCGCCCCTGGACCCCCACCAGGGGCCCTTGAGCGGGCCCCTGGACCCCACGCCGTAAATGATCCTGAGGTCCCCCCACATTTCAAGACGGATTGACGCCCCTGAACATCGTATATCCGTTATTTTTTGTTTGGCTATGTGTATAAGGGCCATGTCACACAAGGCAATTTACTATCAACCAGTTCCAGGCAATCTTCAAAAAGAAAATGCATTCACATTTGCGAGGGGAAAGTTCACATATTTTTTCTTGGGGACCGTAAGACACTGTTTGAAAAATTACTCCTGTGTTACCAATGTGGTCTTGTATAGCATTCACTGCAATTGGTTGCCTCCAAGTTGCCTGTAAAAGCTGTCCCATGCGACAAGGCATTTTAGACCGGAACACTCGTTCACCTTCGCCTTGGGCACATCATTTCGTCGTCGTTTTTTACGAAGTGACAAGTGTGTAAACGAAAAATGATAACAAAATGTTATTAACATCTTCACTAAGTTTTAGTGCCTCATAGTACGTAACAGTTTTGTTATTGCGCTTCTTAGCATAAAACCAAATAATCATATAGGTATATTTTTCTTTAATTTATATCTTAACGAAGTGACGAATCAAAAATCGCCATCTTATCTATTGAAATACATAGCACAAGTACGGTCTTGCCCAAACAGGCGTGGTTTTACTCTAGTGCTTTTATGAAGTGGCAAACAAAAATATGCATTTGTTTGGTGTCATGGCGCTCTTCGGGCATGTCTCGCATTTCTGTGTTTTTACGAAGTTACAAATGTGTTGAGTAATTAATTTAGAATGGTTTAACATTTCCCAAAAAAGCATTGCAAAAAATGGCGTCTCCAGGCAAATTCTTTGCGTCGCACCAATATGCTCCTTTAAGCACTCCCTTTTCCAAGTTCCAAAATGGAATTTTAAACAGGATTCTGGGTCATTTTGACACATTTCTGGGTCATTTTTGACATTGATTCCGGGTGGGTTACCCCCACAGGAACAGGGCCCAATCTCATAGCGCTGCTTATAACGGTAGGCAAACTTTCTTGCTAACTGTGTAGCAGAGTTTTTGTTTGCCTGTTCATAATCGTATTTCACAGGTAAGCAAGGAAATTAGGCGGCCATCTTGCGCGTTCACCATGGATTTGCATTGTTACGTCATTCATTTTCGTACAGTAGCCTAAGCACCGGAAGGTTAGCATGCCTTTTCGTGTGCTTTACGGTTAGCAGCGCTATGAAATGGAAACTCGCTCAGTAAGCACAAAATCAGCCATTAAGCAGCTCTATGAAATTGGGCCCTGGATCCAGGTGAATTCTGAACCGGATATTTTCAGAGTGAAAGCTCAATTCATAATTTACATTAGAGAACATGAACCTATTGTTATTATACTGCTGGTAAGCTAGTATGGTTTTCCCGAACATGAAACAAACTTATTGTTCTTTTTCCACACGTGAATCTCATCCGTGTATGCTCTTTGACAGGTGTTCAGTCTGGTTTTCTTCATAATTGCGACAATTAAGGCGACGATGATTGAAAACAAGCTGAAACGAGAGAAAAATGGTCCAACCGAAACCAAGGTAATAACTTGATTTAATTACATTCATTTTACTTCATACTACACGTAAGTCCAAGACATACCATTCACTGAATCAACGAAAGCACTATTTCCATAAACTGAATTGAGGTATCGTGTATTTTCGGCCTTTTTTACAAGTTTCATCAGTTTCGTAGTGATATTTGTTCTTTTTCTTTGTTTTTGAACAAACAAAATTATAAATATTTGAAATCATGTTTAGGTTTTCAAATGTATAGACGTTTCCAAATCATTATCATATTTTCATGATATTAAAACCTGAGCCTTGTGCATGAAGTTTTAAAACACATTGTTGTGTGTTTTTAATTGTTATCAGGGCCTCATCGAAGACCACCGTTTTTGATTTGGGCTACCATGAAAATGTAAGATCAAAATCAGAAAGTTTTTGAGATAAATGTCCTTCTTACTTACGGGCAATAAGTCTTATTATCTTATAATCATATTTGTTTCTTTCCTGCAGGCTGAAATTGAAGGCAAAGATAACAAGGCATACTACAGTGATACTGGAACACAAACTGTTACCTTCGTCATTCATTCTACCAAAATCACCTCCAATCAGTGCGACACAAAGGAGTCAAAATAAAAGGAACTCACCGCTGGAACTTTTAACAATTTCTCGTAGGTAGCACAAATAGGTTAACGTAGCATTCCCAAAGTACAGTAAGTGTTATTTTTATTTTAGATTTATTCCAAGCTGCATATAATGTTTGCAAAGACTCTGTTTTAAATGTAAATGTGACACTGTACAGATTGAGAAATAAAATTGTAAGCATCTAGTAACTACAACAAACTATACATTTTATATACCCGTTGGGACACGATGTAATTTTCCACAGTTTGCTTAAGTTTTGAGCCTTTAATTCACACAAACATTTGTCAAAATCTAAGATTGAACAATAGGGATTGCGTACCGTAAGTAATAAAGGGTTTTCATGCTATTTATACAACGCCCACTTTGAAAGAGGAACTGCAAAATTATTCTTTAAGTTAGATTCTTCATTTCCTTTTCATTTTCTTATATTGTATTTTTATTTCATTTTATTTTTCTAATTACTATTATCATTATATATTTTTAAACTGACAACTGAAATTTTATGGATTGAGATTTACCATTACGTTTGTATATTACCCGGCGGGACCCTCACTATAAAGCTGATGCCATGCAATAGCGTCTCTTAAATGTTTCAGCCCTCCGATGGCCTACCGGTCTGCAAGCAGTAGACCGAAAACACATTTTAGTTAATTACTCGTTCAGTTTTTAGCAAAAATATGTGAAACCCTTTAAGTTCTTTCCCCGGACAGGCCCGATTGACATAGTCTATGAACCTATAGGCAGTGTGACTCATGGACTCGGAATCTCCAGTTAGAAAATTCTTTCTATAGGCTTGTGCACAAAAACACTGCGGTTTTACAGTGTAAAACAAACTAATTATCACACAACAAATTACAAGTTAATATTTTTAAAACAAAAAATTCAAACTGTCTCTACAACATCTGGAAAGGTTATTAGCTTTAAAAAATATATAACATGTAACCAATGGCAGTCGTGTAAATCTGAAAAAGGGGTGAGGCATCGGAGTGTTTTAATGATTGTTTGTCCCGAAAAAAGTACTGCATGACTTCCTCAGAAGAGCCCTTTAAAGGCACTGAACACGTCTGGAAATTATCAAAGACCAGTGTTCTCATGTGGTGTATCCCAACATATGCATAAAATAACAAGCCTTTTTTTATTTGAGAGAGCGAAAATCGGAGCCAAATTTGAAACTTGAAACATTACTGAAGACGAGCAGAGTATACTGTTCGAAACGTCGAGACCACACCGGCTCTTTCCAGAGCCACCACTCCCATAAAAGAGATTGTACACATGGTTGTACCCGCAAGTTTACTATTTTTGTATAGTTACTCCTTAAAGGCACTGAACACGTTTGGTAATTGTCAAAGACCAGTGTTCTCACTTGGTGTATCCCAACATATGCATAAAATAACAAGCCTGTGAAAATTTGGACTCAATTGGTTTTCGAAGTTGCAAGAAAATGATGAAAGAAAAAACACCCTTGTTGTGAAAATTTGTGTGCTTTCAGATAGGAATAAAAACTTCTTGCAAGAAGTTTTTATTATTTTAGTGAGAAATTACCTCTTTCTCAAAAACTACCTTACTTCAGAGGGAGTCGTTTCTCACAATGTTTTATACTATCAACAGCTCTATGTTGCTCGTTACCAAGTCAGTTTTTATGCTAATATTATATTTTGAGTAATTACCAAACGTGTACAGTGCCTTTAAATTGATCAATCAATCAATTCACTTTTATTGATTTTAGGCAGGGTGGCTATTATAGCCCCTAGGCTATAGGAGATTTTGGTAAAGGAATTCCCAGCAGCTGGTCCTTTACGTTTTTGTATCATTAAGAAATCAACCCAGGGTAAGATTGATTTTGCCATGTTTTTTAACTAGTTCTTGATAGGGAACTTGGACCTTTGGTTCAATTATTTGTTCCCCTTTTGGGATAATTGTGTTTGCAGAGTCCACAACATCTGTTTACTGACAGACATTCAAAACAGTCTGTTGGCATCGTCAAGTGTTGATAATTGTCCAATATTTTTAAGGACCTTTGAATAATATAGGGTGGATTATGAATCTAGTTGGGGGGTTTTTTGTAGACGGTTTAGCACGTGAGTTTCAGTGGAGAGTTCCTTTTAGGGAACATTATTTTATTTGTGTTCATATGGAGTGATTTTTGTTTATGTGACGTTCTTTTGCTCTTGTTAGAGTTGTCTTTAGTGACATTTGTGTTTGTGACATGATCGAAGGTGGTCTGAGTGATTTTCTGAATTCTAATTAAGAGCTTTTTAACAGGGATATCTGCTGAAAAGCAGTCTCAAACGCCAAGAAGCAATCTCATTTCGGCTTGTTACCTATTATGTCAGCCAATCAAAAACTTGTGGCCAGCATACACTTGAATAATTCCCGGATCAAAGTCGTCCTGGACTCTGTGTCACGTGGAGCCTGACCCACGTTTGAATCAGTATCAGCCGGAATCTGTGTGAAAATGATCCGGAATCTGAGTCAAAATGTACCAGAAATGGGTCAAACTGACGCAAAAATCTATTTGAAATCCCACTTTTCCACATGTTTTCGGGTCAGCCTGACCCAAACATGGGTCAGGTCCCATCTGACCTTGAATTTGGGTCAATTCTGACCCACAAGTGTTCAGAATGTATGCCCTTTACAGTAACTGTTTTGCGTCTTAGTGAGTGATTTGTTGAATTCCAAACGTACAATTTTACCGAATAACCATTACTAAGTAGGGCCTACTGCATTTTGTTTTCTTTAAATGGAATGCATCCCTCTTACAATAGAACATTACATGAAATAACTGCAACCAAGATCTTGAGACAAGCATTTATAATGTTTACTTTAAGAATGGGTTTGGTATGTTTGGTTATATAAAGTCAATCCCTTATCAGATATGATTTGTTTTAAAACTATTAAATCAAAACGTGTTCTGAATCAAACTGCATGTGAAGCAAAATATCATCTACAGTGTATTCATTCTTTCGGATCTGGTCATTTATACTCCAGATGGAAATCGGCATTTAAAAAAACCAATGCGTTATCGACACGAAGACCGATGCTTCCCTTATTGTACGAAAACAAAATAGTTATATACTTTATATATATACTTTTCATGACGTCTGATAAATGCGATTATAACTTGTAAACCGTAAACAGTTGTTCCTACAAAAACTTCAGCACCAATTGAACAGATTTCAATATGTGGGTTGATTAACATTCTTTAAAAAAAATGGACAGTGTAATTGAATTTACGTTTCTCAACAACTATTAAAAGTTGTGATTTTTGAAACAAAATTTAAGTATCTTATTTGCAGAAGTGTATACAAGTGTACATGGGTTCTAAACACTACCGGGTACCCGGTACTTGTTTTGAAAATTGATTGTGTAAGCTGTGACTGTATACGGTCAATCATTTTATTTGTTTTGCACTCAGAAAAAGTCAATTGTGTAAGCTGTCAAACAAACATTGTCTGCTAATGGCGGTACAAAATATTTGTAAACACAATGGTACCGGATCGTACCGGTACCACGAGAGGCGGCCCACAGCTACCGCAGAGAGATAGAGGGGTCATGCACAAGTTCGTTTGATTTACTGTGTAAAGTGTACGGTGCTATGGAATTGAAAGAGGTTGTTGCGTACCATGTCCTCGTAAAACGATGTGCTTTCATGTCATGCTACAAAGACATTATCAGTTACTGGCAATACCGGTATGATCACAGAGTTAAAGTATTGGATTTTACGGGACAAAAGTGGCGCCGCTCCTCTGTGTGATGCTAGACTTGATTCAAGTCCCTTTCTCGTGCGAGGTTCCTACTAACACACATGTAACGCGCCAGCATGCAGCCACAGTACAGACATACGGCTCCGAGACATATAATACCAGTGCGCCCTCACCGACAAAATGTAGCAGAACAGATTGGGGAATGCAGAAGATGAGGCAAGGAAGGGCCTTGCACGGGATTGGGACTTGAGTCAAGTCTAGTGTGATGCGGGCAAAACAGTTGGGAAATGTGTTACACCCAGTTTGTCCTCACCATCTTTCCCGTCCCCACCTCAAATAACGCACACACACGGGTACTTCCATTGTTGTTCTATCATTCCCCTTTCTGAAGATATTCTCTGTGAGGTACCACTAGAACAAAGACAACCTTGTGGGGTAGCATTATTCCATTGTAAAAAGTACCTCGTAAGTTGGCGTGTGTAAGGGCAAGGCATCGTACACGTTTGGTAATTGGAGCCAAGTGTTTATTTTAAACCTAGAGTTGTAGATTATACCATAAAACTAACATGTGAAAATTTCATTTCAAAAGGTGGTAGAGTTTTTGACATATTGCCAACAATCTGGAGCGGTTATGTCCACGCAGGAAGAATAATCTGCATTGGAATACACACTCTGCGAAGCGTTATGCGTACCGCTTCTCAGATTCAAATGTTTTGGAGATAACAAAGGATATATTTTTTCCATAACCGCAGTACTTCGAAGTGAAGAGTTTCTCAAAATGCAGTATACTGTCTAAAGCTGCTGTACTTCTTACCAAGTAAATTTGTATTTCCATTAAATATCAGAGTCGTTACCAAACGTGTACGATGCCTTTAACTAGTCTCAAAGTGATTAAAATTAAGGATATTCATTTATTCCGATTACGAAGTATTTCGAACCGTTCCCAAAGTCTATTGATTTAGTAAAACTTTTAAAATCATGAACAAACTCCTACGGAAATTTTCTTATCAACTGACCTTTGATCATGTATATGTTGAGATAACCAATGGCTGTTTTATAATTGAATTAAAGGCATGGACCAAAGATAAGAAACAGTAAATAGGCCTACTTCATCAAATAAAATCACAGAAGCCACCATGAATCGCCACAAAATGTTCCAGTACATCACATGACGACTGCTTACCATATGGTCCACGGACGGTAACTACCTATTTCCTCAAGTCACATTCCGGATATAAGTTAAGGTAGAGTGAATGGGTTTATCTGGAGCTGCCTCATGATGCCAACTTACTCACAAATTGTACGTATTATCTCCATTATTCATCTCTTTTTAAAAGTACTCTAGATTGGTAAGGACAAAAAAACATAAATGTTTAAATTTTAGTATGAAAGTTAACTGATAATGGTTCATGCTGGAAAGGGTTTTTTTCTTCTGTGAAATATGTCCCTCTGAATTGAAGTTTTATTCGAAAACAATTGTATCTGGAACCTAAAAAAAATGCAACAGCTGGTTTCGGTTGTACAACCAAAATTGAGGATAATGTTGTATATAAGCTTAAAATTGTGCATGGTTTTTCACTGGTTTCTCTTATTCACACAAGTTTGTTACACCAATATAAACGCTGTCTGTGGCTATTTTGTCAGCTCTACCAATCCTGTATAATACCTTTAAATACTGCTTAAGGGGGTCCATTCCTTAAGTAGTTCAACTCAAAACAAGTAAACACTTATCACTGTGTAGCGTGCAGTATAGCAAAGTTTGTGACGAAGCAATGGCCACAGAGTTGTACACTTTAGCTTGAAAGCAAATGATTGCATGTCGCAGAAGACTGAAACCCATGAAATCTTTGATCTACAAACACTGGCATCTACAGGGCATCTGATTGTAAGGTCATTGCAATAGACTCAGATAAGAGATCAGTTCAGTACAATTTACCTTTTAATACTGTACCAACCATAACAACAAAAGTGTGCCACAACGAAGCGGCTTGACTCTTCTAATTAAAAAAAAAAGAAAAATTGCAATATCATATTCCATTCGTCATGACAAAAACCGAATACTTTGATGAAAAACATTTTCAGAGACAAAACGACTCGCCGCTCGACGAGGAGAAACAAAATGGCGTTGTTGTCGTGGACGCTTTCGTCGATGATACCATGGAGTCTCAAACTCAGTGCGGTCTCGGCTGTCTCCGTTGCCGTTGTCTCAAAGTTTTTGCCCACCCGAACGTCTTTGTGTTGTGCGTGGGTATGCTGTTTGTAACAATGGTCGGTGCTACAGGAGTCTATCTAGCGGGGGTCATCTCGACCATCGAGAAGAGGTTTCAGTTGAAGAGCTCTGAGTCTGGTATCATCCTTTCCATGAATGACATCTCTGCTCTTTGTGGTGTACTCTTTGTTACCTACCTTGGAGGAAAGTAAGTGACCCTTGCGAACAAGTATCATAATTAACCGAGCAAGTGAAATAGAGTCCTCATAAAGGCGGAGAAAACATTATCTATCCTCACCTCAAAATGGCGTAAAGTATTTTTTTATTTGAGAGAGCAAAAAACGGAGCCAAATTTGAAACTTGAAACATTACTGAAGACGAGCAGAGTATACTGTTCGAAACGTCGAGACCACACCGGCTCTTTCCAGAGCCACCACTCCCATAAAATAGATTATGGTTGTACCCGCAAGTTTACTATTTTTGTATAGTTACTCCTTAAAGGCACTGAACACGTTTGGTAATTGTCAAAGACCAGTGTTCTCACTTGGTGTATCCCAACATATGCATAAAATAACAAGCCTGTAAAAATGTGGGCTCAATTGGTCATCGAAGTTGCAAGAAAATGCTGAAAGAAAAAACACCCTTGTACAAATTCGTGTGCTTTCAGATAGGAATAAAAGGCTTCTTGCAAGAAGTCTTTTATTATTTTAGTGAGAAAATACCTCTTGCTCAAAAACTACGTTACTTCAGAGGGAGTCGTTTCTCACAATGTTTTATACTATCAACAGCTCTCTGTTGGTCGTTACCAAGTCAGTTTTTATGCTAATATATATTTTTAGTAATTACCAAACGTGTTCAGTGCCTTTAATAATAGACCTCGGAGTTTTCACTAAAGAGCCTGCCTTTAGTGTGCCTCGCTGATAATCATTGTGAATCTTTTATAACGGAATGTGAATAGGTATTTAAGGCACTGGACACTGTTTAAAGTTAAATACTCAAAATAATTGTTAGCATAAAAACTTACTTGGTAACGATCAATGGAGAGCTGTTGATAGTATAAACCATTGTGAGAAACGGCTCCCTCTGAAGTAACGTCGTTTTTGAGAGAAAAGTAATTTCTCAATAAAATATTTGAATTCATTTCGAGACCTCACGCGTGAGGTCTCGAAATCAAGCATCTGAAAGCACAAACTTCGTGTGACAAGGGTGCTTTTTCTTCCATTATTATCTCGCAACTTCGATGACCAATTGAGTTCAAATTTTCACAGGTTTGTTATTTTGTGCATATGTTGAGATACACGAAGTGAGAAGACTGGTCTTTGACAATTACCAAAGGTGTCCAGTGTCTTTAAAGGATTGGGAATCAGTAAATACAAATTGTGAATTAATTTTAAGCCATTTCTGTGTGCACTAATGGGCTTTCGTATAATGCAGGGACAGAGCGTTACAAATATTTCACCTGAACACTGAATGTCTTTATCCCTACCCCACCTTAGGTCCCACCGACCCAGAATCATCGGGTTATCCGGTATAATACTTGCCGTGGGAACCTTTGTGACGGCGTTGCCTCAGTTCCTCTACGACAACCCCGGTCTTGATGACTTCATCACGTCATCCGACAAGTCAGGACAAACAAAGGGAGGGTCTGTCTACGCAGAAGGTAACATAATAGAGTTGCTGTTTGTTTGTCTATTAGGTTTTTGTTTGTAAGTTTTTTGTTTGTTGGTAGTATTGGTTTGTTTGTTTGTTTATTTGAATGTTTGTTTCTCCTTGTAAAAGTTGTACCATCTTTAGATATAGCTACTCTGACACCTTCAACATCCAAAAGGTATTGTATGTTTGTTTATTAGGTTTTTGTTTGTAAGTTTTCTGTTTGTTGGTGGTATTGGTTTGTTTGTTTGTTTGTTTGTTGGGGTGTTGGGTGTTTGTTTGTTTGTCTGTTTGTTTCTCCGTGTAAAAGCTATACCATCTTTAGATGTTGAATTCCTAGCTACTCTGACACCTTCAACATCCAAAAGGTATTGTACTTGAATTTAATGAATTCGATTTTCCATAGTAAATCAACATTGCCTACCGACAATAGGACACCCTGGATTTCTTTATGGTTAGTTTCATAAATACTCTTTAAATATTTAATAACTTGCCAGTTTGAATACACTCGTTCTAAAAATTATGTTTACATTATAATGCAGAAATGGTATGCAACGTCGGCGCTAATTACACAGAGTGCACCAGCGCTGAGATCGAGGCGTCTGGTTCCCAACTCGCCAAGACGTGGCCCATCTTATTGGGCCAGCTAGTGTGTGGGGTAGGCAGTACCGCCTTACTTCCTCTAGCCTTGACGTACCTCGATGATGCAGTGGAAAAGAACCTGTTGCCGATATACTTCGGTTCGTATTAGGTTATCCATTCTATTTGAAAATGTAGTGCTCATGATTAAAATATCCCTTGACAATTTGTATCTTATGCCCGGAAATCTCTCTTTAAATAACTTGATAAGGCAGGCAATGACTTGAGGTTAGCCTCGAGTTTAACCTTGACCTTGAAGTTTGTCGTTTTCTTTTCTTTCTGTTTTCTTTTTCGGAGGGGGGGGGGGCCTCCGGGATGCGAGGATTTTTTTTTCCTACGAACTTGTTGTCCCCCCATACGGCGAACTGTGTACAAACTTAATATATATGTGGTTTGCGGTAACACCATGTGTATTTCTTAAAAGAACTGTCCTTCTTATTAACTACTACCTGGACGGGAGGTAGGAAATCGGGCGGGACTACTACTTTCGCTATATGGATCGGGGGGACTTCTCGTTAATAACTACACTGCCGCGGAATGAGTCTAAATAGGTCTCAACCTTTCGACTATAGCTTGCTCTAGTCATCGTCAGGAGACTGTACAAACTTCCTTTGATAGCGCCCTCTTTTGAATCATCCTCCTCAAGCCCATGTTAATTTCCCGTATGGGAACAAAAAGTTCGTGGGAAAAAAACTTGCCTCCGGGATTATCCAGGGCTCAACTTCAGGTTGCTTCGAGTTACCGCCTGTTGAGTTCTGCATTTCTCAATAATTTAATCTCTCTAATACCTGTATCTGTGCAGTAATGGACGACTTATTTCATTATTTATTTTATTTTCTCTCTTTCTCTTTCTCTCTCGCTACCTTCCAGCACTTACGTTTCTTCCATTGACGTTCTCAGCCCTAATTGGGTTTTCAATTAGCGGCTTTTGTCTGTCAATATTTACCAACTTCTACAAGACGGACGCATCTGAGCTAGGTCTCAGCCCCCGTGATCCCCAATGGCAGGGGGCCTGGTGGCTTGGATTCATCATCTACGGCTTTATGTTGTTGGTTTTCTCCGTCCCTTTCTTCTTTTTCCCGAGAAAGATGGACAAGCCCAAGTCATACTTCTGTTTTACCGGGGTACCAGAGTGCTGCAAGGTGTTAGTGAGGAGGGGCGGGGCACCAGGTGGGACGGGGATGCCTACGGCCGAAACACATGCTAAGAGCAAGTTATTCAAAAACCCAATGGTCGTAGTCAAGGGTAAGTCTGCCGATGTCCTGTAATTAAAATCTACAGGATATAAAGTTGAATTAATTTGTTATGTTGGTTCTGGAAAATGGGTTTGTAGTCGATCTATAATGTAAACAACATTCCTGTCTTGTGACCTAGACCTGTTGCAGGTCAATATTGCGAAATTCCTAAACAATTACCCTTTTGTTTGTTTTTACTTTAATGAACATTTTCTAAAATGTGAATTTCTAGAGTTTCTAGCATCGTTATGGCGCCTTGTAACCAACGGTACCTACATGTCTTCAACAATGGGCTGGTGTTGCACTGTGATGGCATTCTCTGGATCATCCGTGTTTATAGCAAAATATATCCAGTATCAGTTTGCCATTCTTCCATCAAGAGCTGGTGTCTTATTGGGTAAATAACTTATGGAGGCAAATTGTAGCATCTAAGATACATTACCACCAAAGATATATTGCGTCAAGTTATTCAGACAAAGCATAATTATCTCAAATGCCAGGTCGTGACAGTGCATGCTATTATGGCTCTGACGGAACAATGCACATCAAAAATATTCTCTGATCACACCCCGCTACCAAAATGCAACACAATATTTTGAGAATTCTGCAAATTAATAATGTGAATATACATTTGCAATACCACATACATTTCAGTTAAATTTACTTAAAATTCCACTTTGGGAATTAAAATTGCATACATAAGATGTATAAACTGGTAAAAACATCGAGAAGTGAAGCAAAATTACTACTCTAAGATAAAGAAAACCTTTAACATGAAAAGGACACAAAGCACTAAAAAGACAGTGACACCAGACACATATATTATTTTCATACTTATGTAAATGGAAAGTGCGGGTATTTTAGAATTTACGTTCAATCGAAATGATATTAAAAATTAGCAATTATTTATGCCTCTGTGCATAATCAAGAAGCATTGATTCAGTTTGTATTAAATTGACTTAATGAAGGAGAAATAATGTCAAGGGAATGTAATGCTTGAAAGAAATACTTCTTTACACAACACATCGGCATAAATGAATAATTGTCATTCAATCTAGTTATCTAATGGGTAACTTTCTTTAAATCTCTTTACAGGTCTCACGATAATGCCTGGTTCTATAATCGGAATAATGGTTGGTGGTATATTAACAACAAGGGTCGCCGGCAGCCAGCGAAGATTTGTCGTACTGACACTCATTTTGAATAGCTTATCAGTAGTCGGATATGCTGTACTAACAATCGTTGGTTGCCAAAACGAAAGCATTGCTGGGCTGACGACGGAGTACGGATTTAATAGTCATTTGAATGAAGGGACAAGGTAGGTCTCTTTTTGATAAGTGGTGCAGCCAGGGTTGTTTCATTTGTTCTTTGAGATGGCTAGCAGTCTTAACCCTCTATCGGGACCGAGGGGCAAACTAATACGCCCCACCCGCCATATGTGTGCGTAACTGTTTAACGCTGCACCCAAATTTTTCTGACTTTTCCAAATATTTATAAAGGGGTCACATTGTAATAAAAAACAGTTTGTATCGGGAGTCAGCTGTTACTGTGGCAACTGATTTTTACCTTGGTTCATACGATTTTAATTTGTTTGTGATTATTATTATTATTATTATTATTATTATTATTTTGTTTTACTTTTTCAAAAATAATTCCACTTTTTTTCTTTCTTTTCCCCCAAGAAAGTTGTAGTGATATAGCACGTGATAGTGTTAAATGCCCTATGGGAATTAAAATTATCCGGCGACCATCTTTGATTCGGTGTTTTCAGCCCGTATTCACGTGTTCAAACCGTATCAAGTTGTTTATCAATGGAGCATTATAAACAAGAACTATATAGAGTCATCAATTAGACCTCAACATTGAACCATGTGCCCCAACAGTTGGCAGGAATGTCGATGTTTAATTAAAGTGGAAAACTACAGAGATAAACAAATTATTTTAAAGCCCCCAACAGTGACCCCAGTAAAAACTAATGTGACTTTATTCATCATTTCAAACAACCGGGCAGAGAATTTACAGCATCAGGAGATTCAGAACAAAGATTACGGAAATATTGGAATAGTAAGATTTGTCAACAAAAATCGGCAAAAACTACTAACAATTCCCTTTATAGGCAATTTTTGTTTTAATTTGATTGTACGTCATCATGTAAAGCTTGTTTTTTTAAAGCCCAGTCTATGGTATGGTTAAAAAGGGAGTTTTCAAGAAACCACTGCACAAAGTTGTAGCGATTGGGTGCTGCGGTGATTAATTTTGTTTTCTCTTGTGACCTTTCTTTGAAATTATTTTGAAGATTATAGCCAAGACCGACTGGCAGCGTTATCGAAATGCTTTTTATTGTTGTAATTGATAATTACAGCTTTAATATCAACGCACCTTGTAACATGGACTGCACATGCAAAGAGGGCGTTTACTCTCCAGTTTGTGGTGCCGACGGAGTGACGTACGCAACGGCGTGCTACGCGGGTTGTGAGTCGATATCTCCAGACCCACACAATACCACGGTAGGAACAATTTCAAATCTAACATTATTAAATCCGCGAATCAAACAAGACACTCTTTTGTAAAATTAATACAAATATTTAATGCAAGGATAAAATCTTATGGCACACGTTTTTGTTTTTGTTTTATTACACTATGTGTGCTTGTGCGCTTTTAATTTTACATAGAGGTACATTAAAGGCATCGTACACGTTTGGTAATTACTCAAAATATATATTAACATAAAAACTGACTTGGTAACGAGCAACGGAGAGCTGTTGATAATATAAAACATTGTGAGAAACGACTCCCTCTGAAGTAACGTAGTTTTTGAGAAAGAAATAATTTCTCACTAAAATAATAAAAGACTACTTGCAAGGAGCCTTTTATTCCTATCTGAAAGCACACAAATTTGTACAACAAGGGTGTTTTTCTTTCAACATTTTCTTGCAACTTCGATGACCAATTGAGCCATAATTTTCACAGGCTTGTTATGTTATGCATATTATGTTGGGATACATCAAGTGAGAACACTGGTCTTTGACAATGTGTTCAGTGCCTTTAATGTACACACAAGTAGTCGTCTTACACACGAAACAACCCCATCTCCCATCCTAAACTGTGCAAGTCAACATAGTGTTACCATTTAAAAACAGGTGTACCAGGACTGCAAATGCATCAACCAAACTCAAGACAGCTTCTCCGCCGAGTCTTCTTCCAATTTTGCAACCAAAGGAGCATGCGCAACGACCTGTAACTTACTGATACCCTTTATAGTGTCATTTTGTATCGTCTCCGCCATCAAGACATCAACTCACAACTCGTCGTTCATGTTGAAGTTCAGGTAAAACCTTTTTTTATGGTTGCTACTATAGTAGTAACTGTTGGCAACATTTCAATTTTGATATTTCCAATTTGAAATGAAACTCCGGGCCTAAAATGCCCGATAAGTGGCAGGAGGTGTTCCCCCCCCCCGCCCAACAAAAAATAGACAAAAATTAAATAAATAATTTAATAAATAAAGTATAATGTTCCCATGATTGAACAACCTATTTTCCTCTTGAACAGAAGTATACCTTACAATCTCAGAACACAATGAGATTCCCAGAACACAATGAAGACAAAATAGGAGGGGGTACTCCATGCCACATGTCGAGCACCAAATGTTCTGGCCATGTGCATACATTGGTCAGTTACCTCCGACTTGATCAAATTAAACAAACAATTTTAACTGCTTGTTGAAATTGATCAAGTGATTTTTGAAGATTTGCATGATGAGGATAACAGAAAGTAACTTTATCCAGTAACTTGTGGGTACAACAATGTATAAATCTCTTTTTGGTGAATTGTCGGCTCTGAAAAGACCCATTGTGGTCTCGACCTTTCGAAAAGTATACTCGTTTCTACTGAAGACGAGAAGAGTATACTAATCGAAACGTCGAGACCGCAACGGCTCTTTTCAGAGCCAACACTCCTCCTACAGAGATACACACATGGTTTTACTCGAAAGTTCACTAGTTTTAGTTACCGGTACTTCCTAAACAATTAAATAAATAAACACAAATTAAAATGATGTACCGAGGATTATCGAAATGGCAAAGTCAAATTCGTAAAAATGGATGTTACCACTTTGTTCTTTCATCCTGTTATAGGTAAATTTAGTTGAGTTAGTAGTGAAAATTCATAATAATACAGAGTATGAATAAATACAGAGTATTAAACCATCCCCACCGTCCGTCCGGACAAACCCATTGCACTTCTCCTAATAGGCCTCTTTTAGGCTAGATTATTTTGTTATTAACTTTTTGAAGGCTGCGTGATTTAAAGGCATCGTACACGTTTGGAAATTGTCAAAGATCAGTGTTCTCACTTGGTGTATCCCAACATATACATAAAATAACAAGCCTGTGAAAGTTTGGGCTCAATTGGTCATCGAAGTTGCAAGAAATTGATGGGGAAAAAAACACCCTTGTTGTACAAATTTGTGTGCTTTCAGATAGGAATAAAAAATTCTTGCAAGAAGTTTTTTTATTATTTTAGTGAGAAATTACCTCCTTCTCAAAAACTACGTTACTTCAGAGGGAGTCGTTTCTTGTGTGTTATACTATCAACAGCTCTCCGTTGCTTGTTACCAAGTAAGTTTTTATGCTAATATTTGTTTTGAGTAATTACCAAACGTGTACGATACCTTTAAGGGTCTGTATACGTTTGGTAATTGACAGAGCTACCTTGACAACAAGCAGTCTAGTTGTATCAGTCTTATTTTGTTGTTTATAACAGTTTTCTTAACTTTTGTTTGTTAGATCCGTCTTGCTCATAGACAGAGAGCTGGCAGTGGGTTTGTCTTCATTTCTCAGCAAAATACTGGGTGAGTCATTGCCATTATTGAGAAACTCATCTGTGATAACATGGATAAGAACAAAATAGACTTGATTCAAGTCTACAGCATAATATACCGGTTAAATGGAGCGCGAAATCAGTAGTGTAAGAATCATAGTGAAAACAAATCCAAATTTCCTACACTTTTAGGTGCACTGCAAAAAACTGGGGTGTTAAAATTGACACCATGTTCTGTCACACATAGATACCGAAGAGAGAATCAAAATTTACACCAAAGGGTGTTAAAATAACACAAATTTCTACCTAAACACTTAGGTGCTATTTTAACACCCTATATTGTAACTTTTGATTCTCTCTTCGGTATATTATGTGACAACACCCATGGTGTCAATTTTAACACCCCAGTTTTTGTAGTGTGGGGAAGCGAAGGGGGTAATGAAAAGTGTACGGTTTGTACGCTCGTAAAAATGTCGATAAGTGTAAACGGCCCCTAAGTATTGCAATTATTCAAACTTCTGGTAAACTTTGGAGAACCTTAGTAAAGAGTTTTCGTTTCGTTCGAAGTCTGTCGACATGTTTGATTTCTAGTTCGACTTGCACAATCTATCCGACTTGCACAATCTATCCCATTGTGCATACAATAATTGTTTCAGAGACCATTACACCTTTACATTCTCCTTTATAGGTTTTATACCAGCTCCGATCATCTACGGTGCTGCAATTGAATCCCAGTGTTTGTTCTGGCAGGAGTCGTGCGAGAAGACGGGGGAATGTAGGCAGTATGACCGGCCAGGCTTGCGATACGTCTACTTTGGACTTACGGGATGTATTAAACTTATGGGTGTGCTGTGCTACTTTGTGAGCGCTTACTTCGTTTTAAAGGTAAATGCGCCTTGTTTGGAATTATTTCCCTTTGAAATAATAGTATGAAGTACAACTGACCATTGTTTTTATTGTTTTCGCCGGAAAGGCTCACTGTCAATCTGTATTATTATGTTTTATGATTAACTGATTAACTGTCTTCATCTGTCCTTGTATTTGTTTGGTTTACGGGTTATTGCCATCTACATTAAAATAGTCTCCATTAAAACCATGCATGAAGCCATGGGTCACTTATTGAGTGTCCGTTTTTAATTAAACAGTCAGTAGGCCCTGCTCCGCTTTTTTTTTTTTTACAAAATACAAGTTCCCCAACTACGCCAAGCCAAATAGCATGCCAATTGTCTTGTTACCGGTGGGGGGGGAGGGGGGGGGGTTACCAAAAAAAACACATCAATGACCAGCTCTCCCGGAATTCCAAAAGGAATTGTACAGCAATTACTTAGCCTTGGGGTTAATAGCCACTACTTGGTAAAATGAACCATAATGGTTTCCAGATGGCTTCTTCTATATATCTTCTATGTACAATGGCTATAAGCAGTGCCCTGATTGTTTATTTATACGCTATTATAAAACCGACTGTTGAAAACAGTCATTATAGTGTAAGCGTGTGCATTTTTACTGTGTCAAGTAAAGCTGTATAAACTCTACAAAGAGACAAATAATGTGGGGCCATATAAAAAATACTTTTTGCTTGAATTTGTTTTATTTAGTCAGAAGGGTCCATAACTAATGGTTTTGGCCGTTTGAAAGTTATTGTGTTCTTCATAAAAATTCAGTACACGCTAATATCAAAACGGACACTTAAAAAGTGACCGATGCTGTCCGAGTGTGATTTCTTGTATGGTGTCACGCAGGGTTTACACAAAAAAAGTATACATCTAAGAGTTTGATTTCTCCGTTGATATTGTTTTGATCGGCTTTCCTTTTTTGTTTTCTTCTAGTTATTTGTTTGTATGTAAGGAAATGTGAAGTAAAATTGATTTTCTAAACAGTAAACCAAAATCCTGGCAAACATTGTTTAAATAACATTGATTATAGTATTTCAACACAAAACGCAAAATGGTACAATATTGTATAGCTGTTTTCAAAATACTTGGATAGTTGTGGTATGCACATCAACGTCAACGTAACTTTATCCATTATCCATTACTTTACCTTACGTTATTCACAGATTGCTTAAAACCAGTGGTAATTTTACTGTGATTGTTTTTAACAGGGCGATTCTTCACAGAACGAGAATAAAGAAGACAAGAATGGCACTGAGTTAAATGATAAGACGAAAACAAGAACATCAATATAAGAGTTAAGTTTACAAACTACACTTGACACCTCGTATAGGCAGCATGTAGACCCCAAATACGAAAATCGTGTGGAAAATCGCGTGACAACAAAATCATTTAAATGACAAGTTTAAGCCCGGTTCTCATATGGTTAACAACAGTTATTATAATTTTTTTTTTTTTTTTTTTTTTTTTTTTTAATTTTTATTATGACCAATCCCGTTTGATAATGATTTTGCAAACTGCATATTTTCCTTCACAGTGCTATCTACAATAAGGGTTATGTTCACTGGCTATAATTATGTGATATCAAAATGAAACCCACGTACAAACGAGAACAATAAATTATACTCGACTTTGCTATAATGGTTCTCGCAATTCATTTGTAATGATGGTAACTGTATCACTTATAACCATTGACTCAAATAAAATTACAATATAAAATAACCCAGTTTGCACACTTTCAAGTCTATAATAGAGTAAGTATGTACTAGTTACAGTTGGTTTATACTCAGACTCCATAATGAAACAAAGAATAAACATTCTTGCTTGTGTGAATTTATGCCACAGCCTTTGAAAACTGTTTTTTTTTTTTTATTCAATTATCCCGAATACCGAACTTAGGGCAAACCGGACACAAACTAAAACAAGAACCTACACAAGGTCCAAACCAATGGTAAACAGTAAATACATTACCGTACCTTGTCTTCTTAAAATAGTTATTGGTTAATGTTATTTGAAACTGGTTGGTTTGTTCTGAATACCATTGTTATACTTTAATCACATTTTTACAAATGCTTTTGCAACGTCGTTTCATTTCTGTTCAATTCCTCGAAAGCTCTGGTCATTGTTAACGTTTTACAGTTAATTATACTAATTCATAAGAGACTGACAGCATTCGTTGTACTACTTTGGTGATAAAACACATTATTCACCACAGGCACACAGTACAGGTAAGAAACATGGGCGTCCTACTGTCAACATAGTGGCTCCTTATAGATGTTACTATGACGTTACCAATTGCAGGCAACTTGCCCCTGGCACTGGGCCTGGGTGGCATTTGGCTAATTTGGTTCAAAGGAAAGGTTGGGTGTTTTGCCACCAAGGCGGGAAACCCTCACTTCGGCTCAGTTATTCGAAGTTGGAATTGAAAAAAAACAGGGTGCTGAAATTAATTGCAGTGGTCAAACTGTGCCAAATCAAAACATTGTTTCGTTGATTGTTTTCTGTGAACTGTCTGATGAGAATACTAAACATTGTTAAACTTTATTAATGAAAATTATATTAAAACTTGTGTTTCGCTTGACATTAAATCAATTAATTAAGATGAGCTGTATCAATCCAAACTTATGTTACTCAGTGTTTATAAAACATGAAGAAAAAAAATGAATTTGACTTCGTCAGAGTACAAACAACCGCCATTGTTTTCATTTGTAAACACGGTTGTGATGTTTGCAAATAAATTTGGACTCTGATATGATGATTGTAAACGTTCAGTTGTTGCTTTATTCTCTATTCGTGCCGAGAGTGCCTGGGCATGACCTCATTAGTATGCAGGTTAGATCAAGAAATTAAGGTGCTTCAAAAGGGTCATTTAAAGGGTTCGTGTACGTTTGGTAATTGAAACCCAGTGTTTTTTTGAATTTTTTTCAATACTATATAGTTGTAGATATATACCATAAAACTAACCAGTTAAAATTTCATTTCAAATTTTGGTAGCGTTTTTGAGATATTGTCCACGCAGGAAGAGTAATCAGCAATTGGAATACACAATCTGAGAAACGTTACTGCAGTAACGCTTCTCAGATTCAAATTTACGGGGATAAAACGTGATATCTTTTTCCATAACCGCATTACTTCGAAGTGAAAAGTTTCTCAAAATGCATTATACTATTCAAAGCTGCTGTACTTCTTACCAAGTAAGTTTGTATTGCCATTAATTGTCAGAGTCATTACCAAACGTACAGACCCTTTAACACAGCTTGGATATTAGATCCCTCTTCATCTTGTTTACCGTGTGATCTCAAAGTGCAGTGTCTGTTTCGAGCTCTCAAAACGAGATAATAAGTATTAAAGGGGCACTGTCGTCAAAACAGGCCTGTGGATTTGCATCGAATTATGAACTCTCACCCAATAACCGCACGCATGCGCCCACCCTCCGTATCAGAGAGGTTTAGCTGCTCGTTACGTGAACGTTAACGTGAACGTGAACGCGAAAAGTAGGCCTATGTGCTGCTGCTAGATGACGTCATCACTTTTTACCCATTCCAGCTCGCGTACCCGTTGATATTCCGTGTAGTCCACCGGTGCGCGAGCTGGAATGGGTAAAAAGTGCTGACGTCATCTAGCAACAGCACACACTTTTCGCGTTCACGTTTGCGTTCACGTTCACGTTCACGGTGTACGCGCGCGCGCGTGTACTAACAGGGTGAGAGTTCGTAATTCCATGTACAGCCACAGGCCTGCTTTGATCACGACGACAGTGCCCCCATTTAAAGGCATCGTACACGTTTGGTAATGACTCTGATAATTGATGGCAATAAAAACTTAACTGGTAAGAGGTACAGTGCAGCTTTGGATAGTATAATGCATTTTGAGAAACTTTTCACTTCGAAATACTGCGCTTATGGAAAAATATATCACTTTTATCCCCCAAAATATTTGAATCTGAGAAGCGTTACGCGTAACGCTTCTCAGAGTGTGTATTCCAATGCAGATTATTCTTCCTGCGTGAACATAACCGCTCCAAATTTTCGGCAATATCTCAAAAACGCTACCATCTTCTGAAATGAAATTTTCACAGGATAGTTTTATGGTATATCTACAACTATATAGGTTTGAAACAAACAATAGGCTCCAATTACCAAACGTGTACGATGCCTTTAAATTATGAGATGATACGTTGAAAAAACCTTTAAAAGGATAACAAAATTACTTTAAAAAATACACATCAATATATAAATTGTATATACTTTGCAAGGCATTTATTACGGACTCTCGTAGGAGAGCCTTTTAAAAGAAATTGCTTTCCAGATGTGTTAAACCTAACCAGATCTGCCAAATATGCAAAATACGGGGAAAAAACATTGTGTCGCAAACGGTATTGCACAAACTAATTACATTCAAGACTAAGGTATAATCTATGCTTGATATGCACGACAATTTCGTAGATAGGGGGCCATTTTTAGCAACACTTAACCTTGCGTGATGCCATCGAATGTAGTCCACTGTCCGTTTTTAATTAATTAATCAGTACTCCGCCATTTTTTTTTCTTAATCTAAAAAATTCCACATTCCCCATCTACACCTAGCCAAATACCATGGTAAATGTCTTGTTACCATCCGGGGTCTTTTAAAAAAAAATCCATCAATGACCAGCTGTCCCGGAATTCCCATAGGAATTGCACAGCAGTTGCTTGACCTTGGAGTCAATGGGCACTACTGGGTGAAATGAACCATGGTTTCCAGATGGCTTTTCTGTATACAAGCAACCCCTGGCTTTTATAGCGAACGTTTGGCGTGGGGGGGGAGGGTGTTGTGTTACCTACACACTCTAAAAACTCCCGGGTCAGAATTGACCCGGATCCTCTCGTCCAAGGGCACCTGACCCGTGGGTCAGGCTGATCAAGAAACTGGTCAAAAAGGGGGATTTTGATCCAGATTCTATGCCAGTTTGACCCATTCCTGGGTCATTTTGACACAGGTTCCGGGCCATGTTGATCCAGAAATTGATCAGACCCCACAGGGGTCAAGCTGATCAAGAAACTGGTCAAAAAGGGGGATTTTGATCCAGATTCTATGCCAGTTTGACCCATTCCTGGGTCATTTTGACACAGGTTCCGGGCCATGTTGACCCAGAAATTGATCAGACCCCACAGGGGTCAATCTGATCAAGAAACTGGTCAAAAAGGGGGATTTTGATCCAGATTCTATGCCAGTTTGACCCATTCCTGGGTCATTTTGATACAGGTTCCGGGCCATGTTGATCCAGAAATGGATCAGACCCCACAGGGGTCAAGCTGATCAAGAAACTGGTCAAAAAGGGGGATTTTGATCCAGATTCTATGCCAGTTTGACCCATTCCTGGGTCATTTTGACACAGGTTCCGGGCCATGTTGATCCAGAAATGGATCAGACCCCACAGGGGTCAAGCTGATCAAGAAACTGGTCAAAAAGGGGGATTTTGATCCAGATTCTATGCCAGTTTGACCATTCCTGGGTCATTTTGACACAGGTTCCGGGCCATGTTGATCCAGAAATGGGTCAGACCCCACGGAAACCAGATCCGGGTCATACTGACGCGGGAGTTTTTTAAGTGCATATCAATCATGTTGTATTGCACGGCTAACTCTATATTGACAAGAATTGCTGAAAGCCCGAGTGTGTAGCTAATTGGAAAGATGTTTTAAAGGTAGAATATAGAGGTAGAGACCTATTTAGACTCACTCCGCGGCAGTGTAGTTATTAACGAGAAGTCCCCCCGATCCACACAGCGAAAGTAGTAGTCCCACCCGATTTCCTACCTCCCGCCCAGGTAGTAGTTAATAAGAAGGACAGTTCTTTTCAGAACTGAGAAGTCTCCCGAATTCCGAATATTCTACTCTGCGGCAGTAGAATAATAAGCAAGACAAGTTCTCATAGAACAAAAATTTACCTAGCAAGTAGATTTAAGAACTGAGAAGTCCCCCGAATTCCGAATATTCTACTCTACGGCAGTAGAATAATAAGCAAGACAAGTTCTCAAAGAACAAAATCTACCTAGCAAGTAGATATGCACATGTTGTTACCGCAAACCAAACATATATAGGTAGAATATAATTATCCACACAAATATGCCTCGAAATTGTGTGATTTTCCTTTTATTTCGTGAACTAACACGGTCCGCAATTTTGTAGAACCAAATTTTTGACTCCACAAAATGGCAGACCGTGTTAGTTCACGCAGCAAAAAGACAATCACTCAATTTCGAGAAATATTTGTGTGGATCATTAGATTCTACTTTTGAAACATCTTTCCAACCATATTAATTTCATAACGAATGCTTCCAAACATTTTTTTTGTATGGCTACGGTTAATCCACAAGAGGGCGTTCTTTCAGGCAATACTGTATTGGCTATCAGGTAGACAACAAAACCAAGAGCACAGACTTGTAACCAAGTCTAGGGTTGTTTACGAACTTGTCTCTTCGCAATTTTCCGTATCGTTGTCTAAATCTTCATCATCAAAAGCTATTACGTCAACAGATGCAACGATTGGCGAGGGGCACCTTGTCTTTGGATTGGGCGCTTCTGGCTGTAGAACGCATTCGTTATGAAATGTATATGATTGGAAAGATATTTTTAAAGTAGAATGTAATGATTCATATGAATATCCCTTGAAATTGTGTGGGTTATGTGTCACTTCATGACAAGACACGGTCCGTTATTTTGTAGAACCAAAATGTTGACTCCACAAAATGGCGGACCCTATGCTCTGCTGGTTGTGTTTCCAGATGGATATAATTATTATTATTTTTGTTTTATAATTATTTACCACTTACAATACACTGTATGTGTTTTAGTGCATGAAAAACTCTTAAAAAGGATAAGTACCGGTAGTAATTCTAAACAGCAATAATTTGAGAGATTTGAAGGCAATGTACCCCATCAAACTTTGATAAAAGGGGCTTTTGGAACGTTTTTGATTGGGGTCTTGAAATGTTTCCGTGGCGTTCTGTCAAAGGCACTATAAAAAAATTGTCCTTGTCGTGTCCAAGTCCTTGTCTGTCACAGGGAAATGTACAAAAGCAGTATGCTTAACGTTTTTCCCTGCATGTTGGCTAGTATGTTAATTACACTCGATATTATCTTTGAAATGTCTATACATTTTATTGTTGAATTATGTGGCATCCATCTTTTCATAATTATACTCATTGTTATTTGTTTCAACTGTATGTTTAATTGTTATTGTCAGCATGAAAAATAAATGTGCATTGAATTGAATTGAATTGAATTGAATGCAAGATTTTTCATCTGATCAGCAGATAGTAATCGTAAAGGTCGGGTTAGAATATCGACAGCTATTTTGGTCTTTTGACGGCAGCGACCTCACAAAAATAAGCACGTAATGTCGATTGATTGCTTCTTCTTTTGTTTCTTCTTTTTTGCTTTTGTTTTCTCTCACTCCTTAATCACTGTTTATATCAATACAGGTTTGGTACCGGAAGCTCAAAACAATATCGATTTTTATGAAGGATGAATGAAGGGTAGCTCTCAAGTAGAACTGTATAGTATTTGTAACATAAGGGTGACGCTTCAATTTGTATTATGACATTGTGTGCTGTAAAAGTTCTGCGAGAAGAGCTCAAAAGATAGCCAACATGACTTGGTTCCAGGTCTCTGTATTCCTCTTAGCCTTAGCAACAACCTGCAAGACTGGTACGTATTCCGAATTAGTAATAATCGTTAAATGTGACGGCACACAACGAATCCTGTTCTTACTTTTTTCTAATCCGGGAATTGGGGGCGAGTTTTCATAGGCCTATACGGTTATTCGTTGTGTTCTTGTGGGTGTAGAAACAATAATCACTGGTTAACCTTATCACCAAGAATTTTCTTCGATTTAAACTGTGTGGACCTGGGAACAAAGATTTCCAAACAACACTTTATCTTGAGACGTTCGGTAGACTTACTAAACGTGGAAATATCTTCTTGTTTTTGTTTTCTAAACATATTAAAGGGATTCCCTGGGAGAAAATCAGCACTAAAAACAAATGCATTGCATATGTGGATTCGTTCTTTGTCTGTTTGTTGGGGTGTTGGGGTGTTGGTTTGTTTGTTTGTTTGTTTGTTTGGGATGTTTGTTTGTTTGTTTGTTTGTTTGTTTGTTTGTTTGTTTGTTTGTTTGTTTGTTTGTTTGTTTGTTTGTTTGTTTGTTTGTTGGTGTGTTGGGGTGGTGGGTGTTTGTTTGTTTGTTTGTTTGTTGGGGTGTTTGTTTGTTTGTTTGTTTGTTTGTTTGTTTGTTTGTTTGTTTGTTTGTTGGAGTGTTGGGTATTTCTGTTTGTTTGTTTGTTGGGGTGTTGGGGTTTTGGGGCGTTTGTTGGGTTGCTGGGGTTGTTGTTTGGTGATTTTCCCCCTTTTTAACAGCGCGATTACGTGCACAATGTGCCGTTAACATGACATTGTGTGTCTTTGCTTTGCTTTAATTGTTTATAGCAATAACAAACAATACATCATTTTTTGACATGTGTTGTAGTCGTTGTTTTAAAGTTGTTTAGTTTGTTGTAGTTTTTTGTTTTCTAATTATTTTATTTCACTATTTTTTTCAGTGGAAACGCTCGTATGTTTAATTGGTCAGGAACATGTTTCTCTTGGAATGCGACAAATCTGGTCAATTGCTGTGAAGGACCCGTGCAAATGCACAGAGTTCCGACTGGGTGGTTTGAACATCCGGCCACATCCCCGACCCGTCGGGGAAGAGGCTGTCCACCACCTCGCTTTTACCACCAACGCCGAGGAGATTCGTGAACATTTTGGTTGCATAATTATTGGTAAGTTATTTTTGCTTGTTTTCGACGTTGAGAGCATACTCATAGAAATGTATTTTTTGTATAACTCCAAACTGTCAACCCGTTGAAGTATCTTAGCAATTAACCTACAGCAACCCTACAATAAGTTATTCCTATTTTTCTTTAATTGCTTTGGGGTTTTTGTTAAGACAGAAACCAATCTGGCGATGACAAAAGCACCCTATAGAAAACAAATTGTGTACCAAGTGGCATTATCTCATTCTGACATTAATTTGCTAATTTGAGTTTTTCTAAATTACATGTAATCATCACGCACTCGTTTACTTTTCTAAAACAAAAGAACACATCTTAAACACAATGCCAGCCTTTTTCCTTCTTTTGTGATTTTCCACCGACCAGCCAACTATTCCTCAATACAGGTAAAAAACGATGCAGAAACCTAGGAACGGAAATGCTAGATGTACATTTTTGGTTCTTTTTCTTATTCCCAGAAACGACACTGGCTCCTTGTCAGGTTTATAGTCCGGGAAATTTTCGTTGGAAGTTACAAACTGCATTGGCAGCGCCACTGACAGTAGAATTCACCATATCAGGGAGCGGTTATTTTTACATGACTCCTGACGAGCAGGGAACTGTAGATTACGAAGTGTGTAAGTACACATTCACAATTGTATAAGTCTTTTCTTTTCTTTTCTTGTTTGTTATTATTATTGCTATTATTATAATAAATTTGTGGTAATAAAACCAAAAATCTTTCATAAGTGAACTTAGTCATTCCAGCTCGTAAGTCTAAGGAAACCTGTCATCAACAATTAAGGGCATGCTTTCTTTGTGAACATGAAACACCGCGGGGTGATTCCCCTGCATTCTTCCATGATAAGTGGGGGGATTTCTTTTCTTTTTTTCAAGCAATTTATAAAGTGACAAGCTACAGATTGTCGCTTTGTTGCTGTTAGAAGCTGCCAGTCTTGGGCAGTTCACAAAATGTAAAACAAATTCACATATGTGAGAAATGTGAGAAATAATCAGTGGGGTTTGGTCGCTGGTCATTAGTAACTAACGTCTGACACTTGCTTTTTGTTGCATTTTTTTTTTTTAATTTTTTCAAGATGGCGTCCAAAAAGGCCGCAAACATTATGCATCATCATAGAAATTATAATATAACAGCAACAATCCCAGACAACATTGTAAATTATTCATTGAAATGATGTGTTTCTCATTTAGAGTAACTATAATGCATTGTGTGGATTAGTGGTGGGAGGGGGAGGGTGGTAATAAAAGTACTAAGAACAACAGTAATAATAATTGATTAATTAACATAAATTACCGCTTCGCTTGGTTCCCCCTCCCCCCCCCCCCAGCCCTCAAATGAACATGTCTGGTTACGCCACTAATGTGGAGGATTGTTCCGCATCATGTGAGGGGTCAACAAGCAACTTATTTATTTATTTTAAATCTTTAGACATATACACAATGATTACAAGTTGATGGACAGGGGCTGTCAAGGTTATACAAAAGTATAAAAAACTGTCATCTTAAGATGTGTACAACCAGACCCCTGCCAACGATAAAATATATTATATAATTATAAAAGGGAGATTGCACTCAAACGCTAATAAAATCACACAACGGTAGACATTAAAACAAAAGCAAGTCCAAAACAAAGACAGCACCCATAAAACACCATAAAAAACAGGAGGCAGGGACAAACATTTAAAAACCCAAACAAGACAAGAACCCAAATGATCCCCGAAGCCCAACACGAATGGACTTAAAACCCTCTAAAGCCACAACAAAAACTGGTATCAAAAGAACAACTTTAAAAACCATGCAGCAGGAAATAAACAAAATAAGAATTCAATTAAACATTAAATTAAAAACCACCCGCACTAACAATAACATACTAAAAGGTCTTCCCTCAGCATCATTCCAAAGGACTTGTAACCCTCCAAAATCAAAATATCCCTGGTACCTATTGTGAGTTCTGAGAACATTTTAGGAAAGCGTACAATTGTTCAAAATTTATAAGCATCCGTTCTAGGTTTCAGGCGAAACGACGAAATGGCGAAATGGCCATTTTCATTCTCAACAGGAGTCAATCATTTAATTCATGCTGCGCTTCCTCACAAATGTTGCTTTTTTATTGTCTGCAGATATTGGAACTGATAAAGTTCTCATATATAGGCGACAAATCAATGGTAATTGGTTCAGAGAGTTGGAAACAAGCGTGAACACCGCCGGAGCCTTTTTCAAGGTCACTTTCAAGGGAAACGACATTGACATTGTACTTGAAGGGACGGAGGTTCAAGTCACGGTCAATTACGTAGATCCTAACCCCCCTCCACCAAGTCTCTGGTTCATTGGTATTTTCAATCCAGTTCGATCAGATTGGAGTTTCTTCAAGCCATGCGACCGTTTTGTCCAAGCTGAACAAATTTAATTTGTTGGGCTTTAGATTTGCATCGTGAATAGAGAACAACTGTTTGCGTTTTTGCCCTTACACCGATATGTGTTAAAGGTTATAGATTGGTAAATACTCCAAAAATTACTGACCATAAAAACATCTTGGTGGGAAGCACTGCAGCTATTGATGGTATAAACTATTTTTAAAGAAAGGATTCCTTTCCGAAAAAGTACTGTTTGGATAATTTTTAATCTCAAAACAATTTAATCTGAAAAACGTTGCAAGCATGAACCGTTTCTGAGATTTCTGAGAGTTGGTGTTCGTTCGCGAATAATGCAGCAGGGATGCTGCTGATTTCCGCTGTCACCTCGCTATTAAAACGTTCTTGTGAAAATACCTTGACGGTTTTATGCTGTTTTCTCAGCAACTGGTATTCAGCTGAAACTTTCACATGTGATTTTTGCTGTATCTTTCTTTATAATTTTGCCTATAATGAGCAAGTACGTTGGCAAAAACCAATCCATGTATATCTAGTACTTGTGAATGGCAACGGTCGTGGGTTCGAGTCCCAACTGTGATTATTATGCCTGCGTGGACTGGTTTTTGTATTTGTGTATTTACATGACTCAGGAAAGCCCTGATTAAATTTAAATCTTGTGTATTTAAGCTGATTCTATATGCTGACCAACCTTTACTCCAAAAATTATTAAAAATAATAACTTACTTTTTGGTAAAGAGCACTGGAGAGCTGTTGATATTCTAAAGCATTGTTAGAAACGACACCCTTTGAAGTAATGTAGTTTTAGAGAAAGAGGTAAATGTTCACTTACACATTTGAATGTGAGAAATGCTTCAGGCATTAAGCCTTCCTCAGGCATCTGAAAGCACACAATTCTATGAAACAAGGGTGGTTTTTCTTTCACTATTTTTTTTTTCTTCAACTTCGGTGACCAATTGAGCCCAAATTTTCAAAGGTTTGTTATTTTATGCATATGTTGGGCTGCACCAAGTGAGGATACTGATCTTGGACAGTTACCAAAAGTATACGCTGCCTTTAAGGCCAAAATCATTAATGTATACCAATTCTGTATCGCACCTTTAGTGATACATTCAATTCACATTTCGACATTTGTGACCTCTCCAAACTCAGAACTAAAACCTGGATCTTTTTCCCCTTAGCTTTGGTTCATTCCACTTTGACATTTGCGTGACCGTATATAAAATAAGCGTAACGCTAACAGTTTGGACCGGAACCCACTTTAACCAAAAGCTGTACGCACAGTCAGACCATTTAATTTGGAGTATCTATAATTATCCATTACATGTAATATGCTAATTGTATTCACGCATGCGTACATACACCATTGGTTGGCAAACGCCAGAGTTGTGCACAAACGCGTGTGCGGCACGCCACCATGAGCCCCGTACAAAAAAAGGTGCGATTTTCTCTCATTTTGCCAACCAGTATAGTGTTAGTGCGCACGCGCGCTGTACAATTTACATTATTTCACGGGAGAGGTATAAAAAAAATTATTTGTTGTTGGTCAATGTTTAATGTTCTGCTCTTAGAAATAAGTTAAATTGTAAACACACTGCAAAGACTGGGGTGTTTAAATTTACACCATGGGTGTTGTCACATATAGGGCCGTGTTTTTTGTTGTGTTTTTTTTTATTTTTGTGTGGGTTACTCGGTCATTTTTAATAACTGTTGCTGTTTATGAGTGAATACAAAATTGTGGTAAAATATATTTTGTTAAAATATAAACTCAAACGTGTATTAAAAAAAATATACGTATAAATTCGCGTATTTATTCAATGTTATTGTTTAAATAGTATGCACCCGCGATTTGGGGTGCAAGAGTGGCTTAGTTTGTTAACATTATAAATTTACTAGTTCATTTTCAATAAGTGTTGTTGTTTATGAGTGAAAGCAAAGTAGTAGTAAAATATATTTTGATCGTTCATCGTTATTAATGTCAATCAAACCTCTCATACGTTTGGCGACATGGCAGCGTTATACAATGACTGGATAGGCCTACTGTTTTCATTATATGCAATGCAATAATTATAGGGACCTTGCAGCTACGTGCATGATGTGTGTGGATCAATAGACCATGAAGGGAGCCAAGAAACACACAAATAATAGTACGGCATCCTTTGTCTCACTTTCTCTTCTGTGTACAACTAACATTATAATTATCTTATTTCTCTCCACCAAATGCAATACAATTACACACGAAAGAGAAACACAAAACGTAAAATAGATATGGAGAAGGCTAGACTGAGGAGGAAAATGAAAAAAAATAATAACAAGATACTTTGCATACACAAGTATGATTCTGTGAATGAATACTATAATACTGTACTATGATATGGCGACTGCTCTATATTCCGACACCCCTATATTCCGACAACCCTGTGTTCCGACAACCCCCTCGTAATTTAAACGCTATTAGGGTTAGGGTCAGGGTTAGGGCCAGGGTTAAGGTTGGGAATACGAAAATACAGGGGTGTCGGAAAAAAGGGTGTCGGAACATAAGGGTGTCGGAACATAGGTGTGTAGCCCTATGATGTGACCGTAGCCGAGAGATTAAAAAATCTTTCTCCATTTGTTACATTTTACAGAATATTTGAAGTTATTGCATCATGGCAAAACCCGATGTTTGTCTTTCACAATCCCTCTTTTGCAAATTGTTCAACTGGCGCAGCCGTTTTACCTGATGTTCATGCAATAGTAGGTAACATTAATGTATAATCTTACCTACACAGACAAGACTTTAATGTACGCCACAACGTACAGAGAGCCTTTTGGTGTTAAACAATCAGTAATGAATTAACAATAAAACAACGATGATCACAATTACAAAGTCCACGTGTTTTGAACGGGTTTTTTGTGCTCTCAATATCCCTCTTTTTACCCCCAATCATGTTTGGTTCCCAAGTTGTTTTTGTGTTTTTTAACCACCAGTCAAGTTTTGCACACATGCTTAATTAAACAAATTTGTTTATACGTTTGGAGATTTAATTACATCGAGTATCTGTGAGACACTACGCTACATTTGACATTGACAAGGCACAGAGGACAAAGGGAATAAGCTCTATCCAAAATAGAAAAACGCATGTGCGGATATTAATTACTTTCAGTGCGGTCTTTTCGTACACTATACTTCATTATAATAAGAATATAATAAATGTTGGAGGTTAATTAATCATCATTACTCGTAACCGAGAAGATAAATTGCGAAGGATGCGGTTAGAATGTATTTGAACTGCAGCCATGTAAGGGTGCCTTTGGCAGCTAGCCACATCGACCCATAACGACCACGGACCACAGCCAGAGCTAGAAGTATTTGATTTTTTTTCCGGATGGAGGAAAACCGGGTTGCCCGGAGAAAAACCCTCGTGGCATAGACGAGAACCAAAGCACATCTCTACTCACACTTTAGCCAGGAATTGAACCAGCAGGGCCACAGTGGACAGGGGCACTGCACTTTAGCCACTTTTGCCATCACCCCCATGTCCGTCATAAGTGAATGCAAAGCATGATGTAGAGTTGACCGAGTGACCTCTAGAGGATCATTAAATCAGATTGAAAGTATAATTATACCAATCAAGTAAACTCCTTTTTGTTTATGGTCATAACACTGAAACTGCAGGGATACTTTGTCCCATCAGTTTGATTAGATATTGGGAATTTAAACATCATAATGGACAGCAGTACTCAGCGAAATGAAAGTGAAAATGCCCTACCAAGTGCGGTAAGTACCTTGATTGTCTATTTATTTTACAAACTAACCATTTTCCGATTAAAAAGAAACCATTGATTGAATTACGGGGAAATACGTTAACTTGAACGCATGTTAATGAAATGGAATTAACTTTTGCTAAAATTGACAGAGAAAAACTACACAATACTACTTGTCTGGTTTGTTCAGGGCATGAATAATCATGGTTACGATCAGGAAAATCCACAGAGAAGGAAGGAATTGGGAAAGAAATCTCATGAACCACCGAGTTTATCACCAGACAGCACCACAGACAACATACCACGCAAAGAACGACCAAGAGAACGCGGAACAGAGGTGCGAACACGGGATAAAGCGAAATCGAGAGAGCAGTGCATCGCGATCCTAGTGATATGTTTGGTCATTCTCACAATTGCAGCCACTGTTTTCGCAGTGCTGTATTTTACAGGTTTGGATGAATCTTTATTTTAAAAACTACACAAAGGCGAATCTAGAGAAAACAATAAGTATTTATTATTATAATATTACTGTGAACAATTTCTTCATTTATAACGATAATACAAATAATTTAATAAATGTTAACTATAAATGTTAACTTTGCGTCGGGGATAAAGAATATAATTTGTTTTTACTCTTACACCGATGTGTATTAAGCACTGTATATCTCAGTACTTTCCCGAGTTCTGTGGGGGGAAAAAAACAATAATTACTTATTTATAGAGCCTTATGCGAGAGCATCAAGGCGCTTCACAGATAGGCTAACAATCTCAGGCAAAAAATAACAATTAAGTAAAACAAAATACGAGTAAACAAGTAAGTACAAACGCAAAAAACTCTATGCGTATAAAAACAGATAGGCCCACTATAAACATAGTACCTATATAGAAACTTAGTATTATGTTAGTATAACAAATAGTATCAAAACCTGCGTTTAGTATTCGATACCAATGATTTGAGAATTACCAATATTTATGAAGTGTGTGTAATTCTTTTTCTAAGGGGCTCCTCATGCGAACTACGGTACCACCCCGTCAGGAAAACCACAGAATTTTGGTAAGTCAAAGTTCAAAATAGAAAATTTAACTGAATGGTTTGTTCGCAAATGTTTTTCAAAATTAAAATTACCTTTTTCTAATGATGTCAGTGGTTACAACATATGGAATTGTGCATCTTTCTGTTATCAAAATCGGCTAATCACGAAAAGCAAAACATTCCCTCAGCCCGAAATTGTGTGACTGAAAACTTAGCACTGGTTTATTATTATTATCAATGGAGAACTGTTTAGTGTAGAATGACCTCACTCTACAATATCCCAGGTCAAAATAGACCTGGATTCCTGGTTAAAAATTGGGATCTATACTATAGATTCCACGTAAGTTGAACACAGTTTCATGTCAGTTTGACACAGATTCCGGGTCATGATGACCTAGAAATGGTTCAGGCCCCAAATGGGACCCGGAATCCGGGTACATTCCTACTCGGGAGTTCTTAGAGTGTATTCATTTAACATGCTACGATATTATTCTCAAACGACCCCAATAACATAAACAAACAACTAATTGATTTTTGGCACAGCTCAAACTGTTTTTTCTACACCAAACAGACACTGGTCAATGACCGGTTTAGCAAAATCAGATGGTACCTAAAAGAGAACAATCAAGGGAAACTTGCCACGAAAACATTTTACCAGGCACGAATTTCTTGGCAGCATTCTATAAGAACCAGGAGACAGAAGGCAATTTAAAGAAATAAGGTTGTCTTGTGAATAAAGCATAACGGCTCAGCTGACTTGGGGTCTCTGCGACGATTAATGTATTTTATCGTTTATGCGATCAAATTAATTATCATGACGTTATATTCCAATTACTGTCACCAATGTACTAAAGATTTTAACTCTTTATTTATTTATTTATTTATAGTTATTATTTTCTTTTCTTGTTGAGACAGGTCCAGTAGCTATCGACTTTTTACTCACAGTAAACATAACGTTCACAGATGATTACAAAAATTCGTCATCGTTAAAGTACAAGTCACTTCAATATATCGTAATGTTAACGGTAAGTATGGTCGCCCCTTGTTTGTCAAGTTGAGAGTTATCTTCAAGTGACAAAGTTGTTGTTGTTGCTGTTATTGTTGTTGTTGTTTTGGTTTTTTTTATTGACTTGTTCCATTGTGGGGGAAATCTAATCAACCTACCAAAGGCTCCACCTCCACATTTATGATTATCTTGTACGTTTCAGATGAATGACATATTCCTAAATAGCGACCTAGGAAGGGTGTACAATGGCACAGAAGTCCATGGTTTCAGGTGAGTTCAAATCCCATTTTTAACCACTAACGATTCAGCTTGACCCATAATTAGTCAGGTCAGGCATCCGAGATAAAGGTCTGCCATTTTGTGTGTTCGACACAACACAATGGCGGACTCCGCTGGTTGTATTTCCAGAGGCAAAGTTTGTTTGGTGTATTTTAATCACTACTCACTAATTTCAGTACACTAGGTGTTTTAGTTCATGAAAAATTTCTTTAAAGGGTGTGTACAACAATGGTAAGGTTGAAAGTATAAATGTTCCCAGATTTGCACATAACTTATGGGTATAAAGATGTTCATAGTGGAAAACTTTCCTTGAAATGATTTTGTTTGAAATGCTATAGTTTTTAGGAAATGAGTAAAATAATTAGTTTGTATTACTTGTGATAAAATCCGATATTTGAAAACAGTGAAAATAATAGAATGGGGTTTTCACTGTTTTATCATGACTCCGAAGACCGATTAATAAGCTTAAACTTTCACAGGTTAGTTATTTCATGGGTATGTTGAGTCACATCAAGTGTGGATACTGGTCTTTGACAATTACCAATGTTGTACATTTGTTTTTAAAGGATTATGAGCAATATTCTAAACAGCAACATGTTACGAAATTTGAAGGAAATGTTAGCCCCTTAATATGCATCATGTATGTATGTTTCATTATTTCATGCACGGCAGCAAGGGGAGTGTCATTGCAAATGCATCGGTGCATTTCTTTGAGGCATCTGCGGATGCAGGAACAGCGGCAGACCCTGACACTGTACTTGGCTTGTTCGTTGACGATGTGGAGGAAGAGGTTCAAAGTGGTATCAGCCAAACGGACTGCTGCTTCGGTGTAATGATAACAGATGCTTCAGTTGTTGGGGGTAAGCAACTTAAGTCCTGTTTAAAATAAAATATGTTAAGCTAACCATTTTGTAAAATCATATGCCTTATATGAGCCAATGCATTATTATGGCACTTGTATCCTCTAGACAGGAGCAAAACAAAAATACACTAAATAATCTTCTTCTTAATAAGGATTTGAGGCATTGCATGGTGGGTATCAATGTATATTTGGCTTGCGGTAACACCATGTGTATATCTACTTTGCTGAGTAGAACTTGTATTGCTATATTCTACTGCCATGGAGTAGATTTCTTCTTCTTTTTCAATTACAATATTTAGGTCTGGCTCATCGTTTTACTTTTCTTTCTTTGTTTGGTCTCTCTCTGTCTCTCCCGAATAAGTCGACAATGGTGTTAATTTATCTCAACGGGACGACATCCCTCAAAACCCTCATACACCATAGACGATCACAAAATACCCTACCTTCTAGGCTAGTAATGGGTTCATGTTTTTCTTCTGTATGTACAGCTTATATTTTCAGGAAACCCCCATGGCTCGTATAATGACCTAGTCTCCAAAGTCTCCTGCGGAATTTCGTGGAATGGGCCAGTTGGCCAAGAAAGTATATACCCATAGTAATAAAGTTGTAAACGGAGAAGTCGATTTTCAATCTTTGTTTCAGGATGTCGATTTAGCACGGTATACATTTCCTCACTGTAAAAGTGATATGATATTTCTGCGTCACACTAAACAATTGGTTTATTCTGAATCTACCAGAAGCTAAAACAAGTGGTCCGCCTACAGTTGCTGTTACTAAGCCAGCGAATAATTTCACCACGGATGTAATGATTTCACCATCAGTCAACCAGACGGAGTTCTCAACCACAGGAATTGTTAATACCGACCAACCGCTTATCGCCGAAACGACTAGCTCAGCAACAGAGTCCATAACTACAAACCAAGTTTCTGAATACTCGTCGGCTAATGGTTACAGTACGGGTTTTGTTGTGCCAACAGGTAGGGTAACGTTTTCTGCCGTTTCAAAAAATGAAAAAAGTTACAACAAACTTAAATTTTAATCAAAGATAAGATAATAGAAAACACAGCATGTTGATAAATATTTATAATTTATAATAATGCGCAATTAATGTAATGATCGAGCCGTTGAATAGGAAAAGGTAACGGTGAACATTGTGACTCATAAATCAATTTATCCACAAGATGGGCTCGTCCTAACAATAATTGAATATATTTCATTGTGGTCATACATCTGATATAAAATGGCAATGGTCGTGGGTTCGGATCCCAACTGTATAAAATACCTGTGTGGGGTGTTTTTTTCACAGGACTCGTGAAAGTACTGATTATAGTGCTTTAACTTAAATCGGTGTACGGGTAAAAAAAACAAAGTTTTCTTCATCCCCGATGCAAATATAACGTCTATTGGATTTCATTGGCGTGTCGTGGCCGGTTAAGATCACCGGACTCAAGCTCTTGTGTTTCTGATCAGCAGAGTGTGGGTTCGACTCCCGGTCATGACAGTTGTATCATTGAGCAAGAAGCTTTAACCATAATTGCTTTTTCCTTCGAATTCGACATTAAGCCGTAGGTCCCGTGTACTGGGATTGCTATTGCACGTAAAAGAACCCAGAACACTTATCGTGGAAGAGTAGGGTTTAACATAGCATAGTGATTCACATAGCAAGCACCCTTGTTTACAGGTTTCCTCAGGCTTGCGAGCTACAGTGAATAAATTCACTTATGAGGCACCCTTGGTTTCATTACGTGAAATATATAATAATAATTTTCATTCAATCATAGAGGTTGCGTGTAGAATCAACGAGTTCCTATGTCCAAATGGAGCGTGTCTACAGCATCACCTTCAGTGTGATCATTTCCCAAACTGCGAAGATGGATCCGATGAAGGTTCGGCGTGTCCAGAAGGTAAACGGAGTTATGACACTTGCTTTTTCAAACTGCGAATTTTAAAAATTGTTTTTTGGGCTCATTCCACACAATTTCACAATTCATTAAAAAAACATTATATTTATTTGGGTTTTTCATATATCATTTTGTTTTCTTTTTTAGGAATCCCCTGTGTTTGTTTCATCAATATCTTCGTGTGTTCATATCTAACACGAAGACTAATTAATGTTGTTTGTTTATGTCATAGCACTGAATGGGGAAAACTAATAACACTTCAGTTTGGATTGGCCGGGTTTCATTATTCATTATAGGTTTGTGTTTTATGGACGAATTTTTATGCCTCTCCGGTGGCGAGTGTATTCCAACAGTAAACGTTTGCGACAACGTGCCTCACTGTGCTGATGATTCAGATGAAGAAGATTGCTATAACGGACCAGGTAACCAACACATAATCACCATTCACGAATTCCTATTTTCTGGTCACAACTGGTTAATAATCAGAGTCACTTACGTATTACTTACCCAGATTGGGTATGTGTGGCAAGATGACCAAGAACTGGGTCAAACTGACGCAGAACCGAGTTAAAATCAAATTTCTTAACCAGTGTCAGGGTGAGCCTTACCCGGAAATGGATCAAGCCCCCCCCCCTCCCCCCTATTAAGAATAGTACCACAGAATGCTATACAGGAATATGTCTACGGAAGATGTGTAGAATGTATATCAATGATCTTTAATGCACCATAAGACTCATAACTGCTTATATGTATCTTATCAACAAAAAGGAGACAATACTGGCAATCTAGATTAACTTCCCGCCAGCAATTGGGTTTCAATGATTTGATTTGATAAAATGAAGAATATAACAATGATTGAGTATGAATTAGCCATGGCGAGCTTCAACTCAATTCAACTCAACTCTACGTTATATTTTATGTTGATACAGTTTGTAGAGGCAGGGGACAAACACTCCTCCTACGTCACAACCAGACCTCGACAATCATCTCTCCACGTTTCCCTCTCACCTACACCCAGTACGAGGAATGTTACTGGAACGTTGCTGGACCCACAGACACCCACATCGTCCTCGATATCCATCACACTGATATCCCTCTTCCGGATTTACTTGTTATCCGAGAGATCCACGGCGTGAACTCCACCAGACTGGTGATGTCGTTACTCGACGACTTGGGCCTAGGATTGCGAATGGCTTTCCCCAGCCAGAGGATCCAGCTGTTGTTCGTGAGCACCTTTATTACACATGGTACTGGCTTTAATATCAGCATTCGAGCAGTGTATGAGAAGGGTGAGTTCAAAACCAATACTCTAAAAACAAATCCATGGTCAGAATCCCGTGGGACTTGACCCATTTATGGGTCTATTTTAATGCACGTTTAAAAGGATTGTATACGTTTGGAACCCACTGTTTGTTTCAATCTTACATAGTTGTAGATACCATATAACTAACCTGTGAAAATTGCATGTCAAAAGCTGGAGCGGTTATGTCCACACAGGAAGAATAATCTGCAATTGGGATACACAATCTGAGAAACAACACTGACAGAAACGCTTCTCAGATTCGAATGTGTTGGATACAAACTGATATATTTTTCCATAACCACATTACTCAAAGTGAAATGTTTCTCAAAATGCGTTATACTATCAGAAGCTGCTGTGTACTTTTTGCCAAGTAAGTTTGTATTGCCATTAATTTTATGAGTAATTACCAAACGTAAACAGACCTTTTAATGTATGGAAATGTGACGCGTTTTCTTTTTGCTCACCACTGTTATCATCATAAAACACAACATATCGTTGAACCTACGGGATGAAATGATCTGAGGACTATATAATATTTTACAAGTCTAAATATTTAGATGAAGTCACCAATGCAATTTAACGCGATTTCACCAACGTTCTTTTATAAATCTCCCAATTTGTGTGAAGGCGAATCTTTAATTAGTTACGACTCAGTGTTTACATATTGATCCAGACAAAAAAAACGAGGAGAAATTACCAATAAGGAAGTTTTTCCCTCACCACAATACCTTGAATACCTATTAACTAAAAAGAACAAAAAAGTGTTTGCGTTGATTAACGTTCAAATGTTTTGACATACTAATTATGATTGCATTAAATTCCACGTTCTTTGTTTAGAATACATCAAGTGTGATGCCGGTCCGTACGTGTATATAGAGACAGAAGTCTGTGACGATAAATGGAACTGTCCTGACGGCACAGATGAAAAAGGATGCGGTAAGAGTGCAAAATGATTCAATTGTGGTTCACAGTTGGGTTCATTGGGTGGAATGAATCCAAGCAGATATACGGAATAAATGAAGAGATGCATGGAAGAAGAGTTTCGTTCCGACCCCCGTGTGGGTTTACTTTTTAAAGGTATATAGTTAGTTGTATACAGTCAGCCCGCGTTAATGAGGTCAAATCCCGAATTTTCTTTGCACAGAGAAATCCGCGGCGAGCGCGCGAGAACTGTTCGAGAAACAACGAGAGTTGGAGGGGTCACTGACATATTAAACACTATACTAAAACTTCTCAAAAAAATATCGAGTCAAATTTGCAGAACATACAAAGTTTGTCGTCTAGAAATTAATCTAATAACACAATAAGTGTGTTTCATACCTCATTTTGCAGTATTTGTTTTTATAAAGTACTAGTATACTCGGAGATCCAAGTTCTGGTACTCGGATGTGGGCTCGGTACTCGGATATCAGGATACTTTCGGACATTTTTACTCGTACCCAAGTACTCGTACTTTAGTACTACTCATCCTAGTACTCGGCAGTACTTGATACTCAACTAAAAAGAACATCACTACAACACTGATCTTCGGATCTGTGATACCGTCTGCCTGGTTGCAGACAGCGACAATGTTTGCACGTTAACACCTAAGTTCCAGCTTTTAATAATCAATATTCAATTTGGTTAAACTCGGTCAGCCAAGATGATGGGTAAAACGCAAGGAAATAGCTATTCATTCAGATAAAGACTGTAATAATACAGTCCACCTTGCAAGGGTATCTAGAAGGGTTACACCCCTATGTTCCGACACCCCTACGTTCTGACACCCCTATGTTCCGACAACCCTGGTGTATTTTCCTATTCCTAACCCTAACCCTAACCCTAACCCTAACCCTAACCTTATGTAAATCATGAGGGGGTTGTCGGAACATAGGGGTGTCGGAACATAGGGGTGTCGGAATATAGAGCAGTCCCCATCTGGAAGATACTACAGCTTTAATGATTGTCCGCCAGAAACGGAACAGTGCCATTTCGATTGTTTATTAGCGACCTTTCGGTAAAACTCCTTTCTATTAACTTAACTTTAAAGGGTCTGTATACGTTTGGTAATGACTCATAAAATTAATGGCAATAACAACTTACTTGGTAAGAAGTACATCAGCTTTTGATAGTTGAGAAACTTTTCACTTAGAAGTACTGCGGTTATGGAAAAAGATATCACTTTATATCCCCAACACGTTTGAATCTGCAGTAACGTTTCTCAGATTGTGTACATTCCAATTGCATATTATTCTTCCTGCGTGGACATAACCGCTCCAGATTTTCGGCAATATCTCAAAAACGCTACCACCTTTTGAAATAATATGTGCACAGGTTAGTTTTATGGTATATATCTACAACTATATAGGATTAATAGGATTAACAAATTTGTGCACACCACCATGGAAAAGTTATATTCTCACCATTCACACTTTGTACCGAACAAGTGATGACCTTTTTTCTACGCATAATGTGTGCACGTTGTACGGTCACCCTCGTTATGCGGGTACACTGTGCGGCACATACGCCACGGTTAGGGAGACAAATTTGTGCACATTA
This sequence comes from Plazaster borealis, assembly GCA_021014325.1. Lineage (NCBI taxonomy): Eukaryota > Metazoa > Echinodermata > Asteroidea > Forcipulatida > Labidiasteridae > Plazaster > Plazaster borealis. Next base: position 14,056,049 of record CM037455.1, on the reverse strand, counting down.
CAATTGAAAAGTTCTATTTTCACCATACACACTTTGTACCGAACAAATGAGGACCTTTTCTACGCATAATGTGTGCACGTTGTATGGTCACTCATTGCCTAAATAACCCTCATTATGCGGTTACACTGTGCCGGCACATTCACCACGGTTAGGGAGACAAATTTGTGCACATCACAATGGAAAAGTTATATTCTCACACACACACTTTGTACCGAACAAGTGAGGACCTTTTCTACGCATAATGTGTGCACGTTGTATGGTCACTCATTGCCTAAAATAACCCTAATTATGCGGGTGCACTGTGCCGGCTCATACGCCACGGTTAGGGAGACAATATTGTGCACATCACAATGGAAAAGTTATATTCTCACCATACACACTTTGTACCGAACAAGTGAGGACCTTTTACGGGATATAATGTGTGCACGTTGTACGGTCACTCATTGCCTAAAATAATCCTCATTATGCGGGTACACTGTGCCAGCACATTCGCCACGGTTAGGGAGACAAATTTGTGCACTTCACAATGGGAAAGATATATTCTCACCATACACACTTTGTACCGAACAAGTGAGGACCTTTTTACGGGATATAATGTGTGCACGTTGTATGGTCACATAGCGCCTAAAATAACCATCATTATACGGATACACGAACAACGCTGAACGTGTTAGTTGGGGAGACAAAATTGTGCACATCCTAATGGGAAAGTCGTTTTCACGGCAACTACCTTTTGTACCGTATATATTGAGCACCTTTTCTACGAATAAAATGTGTGCACGTTGTATGGTCACTCACCACCTAAAATAACCCTTATTTAGTGGGTTCAACCGTGCCGCACACTCACCACGTATTTGTGCACATCACAATGGACAAGTTGGTTTATAAACACACAGCTTTGTACCGTACATATGAGGACCTTTTCTACGCGTAAATATGTCCACGTTGTATGGTAAATGAACAGCTAAAGTAACCCCATTACGAGGTTACCACCGTCTGCCACACACGCCACGGTGGGAGGCCAAATTATGCGCATTACAATGGAAAAATGTATGTTATCAACGTGCACGCTTTGTACCTTACATACATGGGGACCTTTTCTACACACCGTGCCGCACGCACACTCACCACATGTTTTGTATCACAATGGACAAGTTGGTTTATAAACACACAGCTTTGTACCGTACAAATGAAGACCTTTTCTACGCATAAAATGTGTGCACATTATATGGTAAAAAGAACCCTAAAATAACCCTCATTAAACGGGTAGGCCTACAATAGAAAACAAAGATGGCACATTATAGTAATAATATTAGGCTTCACGGTTATTTGAAATTACCTCTACATTTTATTTAATTGTCGGGAAGCCAAAAACAGTCGCAAGGGGGGGGGGGGGGGGTATGCAGTTTATTTTAATTTCGGCAATTATGAGTAGTTTCAACCTGCGCTTGTTGATAATAAAATCATACCAGTACCAGACCTCCAAATGTAACTATTACAGTCCAAGAAAATATCATTTCAAGATGCCCAGGCATCACACATTTTTTTATTTTGATTGTCGCAATCGAAATAAGTCCTATAAGTAGTCTGCTGTGATTGCTCGACCTTTTTCACAGGGTCTGTATGTTTGATAATGACTCTGAAAATGAATGGCAATACAAACTTACTTGGTAAGAAGTAAAACAGCTTGGATAGTATGCATTTTGAGAAACTTTTCACTCAGAAGCACTGCGGTTATGCAAAAAAGATATCACTTTTTATCCCCAAAAATTTGAATCTGAAAAGCGTTACTGACAGTAACGTTTCTCAGATTGTGTAATCTATTGCAGATTATTCTTTCTTTGAAATATTGACTTTTGAGATTAAAAATTACCATAGTGAAATGTTAAATTTTATAAGCTTTAATGTGATAATTCCAATGTTTTTAAAAACAATTTTTCTATTTACACGCAGACAATGTATTTTGTCACACTCGCGCCAGATTATCCTAACAAAAATAGTAAATGGCATATAACAAGAGCGCTGAGAAGGGGCTTGTTGAAGAAAACTGCAAAATGGAAAGTACAGCTTTAATTGGCCAGATGTGCCCCCCTCCCCCTAGACAAAAATGGTGCACCCCTTGTGCCCCATAACATTTTAGCCTATTTTCGGCGTTCATGGTGGAAAACATCCCTTGAAATATGTTTGCTTGGAATGCTATAGTTTTTGAGAAATGAGTAAAACAATTAGTTTTGATCTCGCGATTTCAAACCTGATGTTTGAAAACAGTGAAAACATAGGGGGCCTATAATTGGGGTTTTCACTGTTTTCTCGTGACTCCAATGACTGATTGGACTAAAACTTTCACATGTTTGTTATTTCATGTAGGCCTATATGTTGGGTCACATCAAGTGTGGATACTGTTCTTTGGCAATTGCCAATGTTGTCTTTGTGCTTTAGAGCATGGATTGTTTGTCGGGACAAAAAAAAACACGCAATAACTGTTTGTTCCTTGTATTTTCCACCTATGAAGTTTGCGGCACGGATGGAATTCGTTGCAGAAATGGGATATGTTCAGAAAATGAAAACCCTATGTGTAATGGGATAGCTGAATGCAGAGATTTGTCCGATGAAGGACTTGACTGCAGTGAAGGTGAGCACTAAAACTGTGTTTTTGAACATATTTGGGGAATGTACACATTATTATCAACGACAGATATTGAATGATATGCCTACTACAAAAAAAAAGATGCCCTTATGTTACAATGCGTTTTTGTTCTTGTTTTAGTGTACTGTGTTGACATTCTTCATTCCGCCTGTAGAGAAATTCTACCGTACGACAGGACTTACTTCCCGAACGACCACGCCGACACCATGACAGATGCGTACATTAAATACAACACCCTCCCTTTTTCTACGTCATTGATGAGCTGTGACGAAACAACTAAGATGGGAGCTTGCATGCTCCTGTTTCCAGAATGTTCCCGGTTTACCGCCGCTGCCGCATCACAGTCGGTATGCAGAGACTTTTGTAAAGCACGTCTGGCTCAGTGCTCCCTGTCACGAGAGGGAGCCTTTCAGTTCGCTTGTGATAGTTTACCGGCAGCTGCTGGGTTGTCTACAACGTTAGAGTGTGCATACCCCGATGAAGGTAAAATTAACGTAACATAAACTAGAGACAGATACTTTAACCTCCCAGGCCAGGCTAGCAGCATGCAGCTGCTGACCATAGGCCGCGCCCTTGGCTTAAAGGGTGTTTGTAACATTGGTAAGAGTAAAAATATAAATGTTCACAGATTCACACATAACTTACGTGGTATAAAGATGGTTATGATGGGAAACTCCCTTTGAAATATATTTGCTTTAAATGCTATAGATTTTGAGAAATGAGTAAAACAATTATTTTTGATCTCATGAGTCCCCCCACTTTTTTTCTGGTGATTGCAATGACCGATTGAGCTTGAATTTTCACAGGTTTTTGTTGTTTCATGTATGTTGGGATACGCCAAGGGAGGATACTGGTCTTTGACATTTACCAAAAATATAAACTGCCTTTAAGTACTACTCGTCCTTAATTAATATTCATAATATCCCTACGCCACTAACCAAAAGTAGTCCCATAGACACTGTACATTGATGCTACAAAGAGTTACGATTAACACCAGAAACTAAATTTTCGTGAGGAACGCAGGATCATTGTGTTTCACTAGATGAAATAGATCAGACACATTATACTACAATGAAAACACTGTAAGCCTGATTAACATGTGATTCTTGCTTCACGAAACCTTCGATTTGAGTGTGAACGCAGATCCAAATTATTATTTAAAGGTATCGTACACGTTTGGTAATGACTCAAAACAAATATTAGCATAAAAACTTAGTTGGTAACAAGCAACGGATAGCTGTTGATAGTATAAAGCATTGTAGGAAACGACTCCCTCTGAAGTAACGTAGTTTTTGAGAAAGGTAATTTCTCACTAAAATAATAAAAACTTCTTGCAATAAGTTTTTATTCCTATCTAAAAGCACACAAATTTGTACAACAAGGGGGTCTTTTCTTTCATCAATTTCTTGCAACTTCGATGACCAATTGAGCCACGTTTTTCACAGGCTTGTTATTTTATGCATATATTGGGATACACTCAGTGAGAATACTGGTCTTTGACAATTTCCAAACGTGTTCAGTGCCTGAATAGTTCAACACATCACTAACGTGCACTACAAACGCATAACGAAACACAGCGGCCGAAATAAAATTTGAATAGGCCTACAAAGTTATGAGGAAACAAACCATCACCCGCTAATTCTCCTTACTTAAAAAAATAAAAATTATAATTGTTTTGGTTTCATATTAAGGAAAACCATACACGTTTCAATCATACCGTATCTGGGATACGCCAGTCACTCTTATTAGCTTTGCACATTAATTAATAGCTCAATGTCAACATTTATACGTCGGTCGAGACAACCATCCTAGCTTATTAACAGCGATGGCTAGACGAATTAGTGATTTTGCGACGATAGTTATCAGAACATATCAGGTATTTTGTGACGTTTACTTTGTTCTGGGCATTACCACAATTAATTTAGAGAGCTAAGTATTTTCCCAGCAAGTCACTAAACGTTCTCAAAAGTTTATCATTTGGTGACAAAAACATACACACTGCAAAAAACTGGGATGTTACAATTGACACACTGGGTGTTGTCACATATTAATTAACTTTGCATGATGCCATCGGACTGTGGTCCACTGTCCGTTTTTAATTAAATAATCAGTACTCTGCCATTATTATTTTGTTTTACTCTAAAAAAAAAATCCAACATTCCTTATCTACACCTAGCCAAATAGCATGGTAAATGTCTTGTCACCATCCGGGGTCTTTTTCACACAAACAAATCCATTAATGACCAGCTCTTCCGGAAATCCCATCGGAATTGTACAGCAGTTACTTGACCTTGGGGTCAATAGCCACCGCTGGGTGAAATGAACCATATAGTTTCCGGATGGCTCTTTCTGTATACTTGTACAATGGCTGTAAGCAGTGAACTGGTTGTTTATTTGGATGAATTTAGTATGGTCCATATCTAATGGTTTGGGCCATTTGAAAGAGGGTTCTCCACAAAAAAAGAATTACACACTAATACAAACGGACAGTAGCCTACAACCCCAGGTTTTGCAGTGCATTCAGCAAACAACAAAAACCAATGTTAATTGTTTTTTATTTCAAACTAGATCTGCTACTTACTGGATCCTGTGGCAAAAGGCCTGCCTGGACGTCGCTAGTCAGTTTGCTTGCTCGTATTATTGGTGGCAATGAGACGGATGCCATACAGTGGCCGTGGATTGCTTCATTACAAACTGAGGACTCTGATCATTCCTGTGGGGCAACACTTATACACAATAGATGGCTGGTAACTGCAGCACACTGCGTGTATGTTCACTGTCATATAATGATGAAATGTTAAATAACTCCCGTACCCTCTCGAAAAAAATCAACAAACAAGATAAAATAACATGTAGATAAAGTAACATTCAAGTTTAGAACAGAAAATCACCTAGTTTTAAAGAATACAAAAATGTAAACGTTTTTTAGCCGATTTTAAATTTTGTTGAATTTTTTTAACTTGACTTGAGATTCTATGAACACCCTAGGCCTGCATGATTACTAGGCCAGATTTTACCTTGATTTTGCATTCATTTAGGAGCAAGCTTTATTAGCTCCATGATTAACCCAAGTCATTGTTATATATTACAGAGGGCATTTCAGCTCTGTAGTGCTCGGCTCTTCATCTTTATACATGGAACAGCCCGGTCGCCTGGAGGTGCAAGTAGAGAAAATGTTGCCGCATCCGTTTTATGATGACGTCAATCTTGACAATGACATAGCACTAATCAAGTTGAGCTCTCGAGTACCATTTAGCGATACCATTCAACCAGTGTGTCTGAATTGGGAGATAAATGAAACCTCCGTCTTTGACACGTGCTATGCAGCCGGGTGGGGTCTAACAAGTCCACAAGGTGGGGTTATTATTAGACTGGTCCCCTGTCTTTATCCGCAAGGATAAAGACAGGCACTGGTCTTACCATAGAGAAAGGTCCTTTCTCTATGGTCTTACACGCCCAGTGATTTCATTGGATATAACGATTTCATTGGATAAACGTGCAGTTGTGAGGTAAGACTTATTTAGAGCTGATTTTCTCATCAGAATACAATTTACATTTACTTGTACACAGGATCGATTTCATTCACTCTTAAAGAAGTCCAGCTACCGTTAATTTCCAATAAGGATTGTCAGTATCGGTCCAGCAGCCCACATATCGTGTCGACAAATCAGCTTTGTGCAGGGGTCGACGAAGGCGGTAAAGACACATGTCAGGTAATAGGGCCTCATTTTAAATGCTAGGTGACAGTGGGCACCGGGCACGCGTTCCCACTGTTTTCACAGGAATGTTTTTTATTTGTTATTAAAAGCCAAAAAAAGCTAAATCTTAATTTTAAAATTTTAAAAGTTTTAAAAGTTTCCATGGGCCCTAAATATTTCAAATATTTCAAAATGTTGACATTGGCAAAAAAAAAATATACATACATGTATATATCAAATAATAAACCACAAGGGATATATATATATTTTTTTAAATAAATAATAATAATAATAAATAAGTTAATAAACTAATTAAATTAAGTTGTGTTACAAACAAACACAGAGGGGTTTTCAGTGGGGGGGACCACACACATCATCACATCATAATTATTGTGACAAGGACACAAATTAAGTTCTAGCTGTAGGATTTAAGAATCGTACAAATCCAAACTTAAAGTAAACGCAACTCTGCCTATCAATGTAACTAGGTTTAATACTAAGATTGTAACAGGTGTGACAGAGAAATTAGTAAGACGAAATGAGCGGCAGAAGACATTGGATCGAAAAGAGTGTATGTTGCAAGGAAATCCATACTAAATGAAGATCAGTATGATCAGATACTGTAAAGTACCTCATGTAAACGCAGATATTATAAAAACAGCCGGTGGGTTTGGGGTGTTCACTAGAAAACCGAAGAAACCGAAAACAATCAAAAACTAAATAAACAGACTTGGGAAGAGGTGGGCATATAAAAGCAAGTTTAAAAGAAACTGAAGAACCTACACGTAAAGACTTGTTCAAAAGAACCTAAACAACCTACATGTAACGCACATCATTAATACAGGACCAGGTTGGAAAGAGTACCGGTATAGACAAAGCAAAACACATGAGATATGATAGACAAGCGGATAATTTCTTTTAAACCACTTTAACTTTATATTAATAATTGCAACCAAAAGGATATCATTATAAACTAGAATTTGCAAACTTTGGGATTGAGTATGAAAGTAAGACATGTAGCCCCCATGCAGGACTCTTCCTCGAAAGTGAAAGGCCGCAAGGGCAAGTAAGACATGTTGTAAGTTAGCATAGCGGAAATAAATTAAATATATCTGTGTAACACATTACAGTGTAAATACAATGGATTATCTGGGGGGAAAACAAACATTCAATCCAGTCTTCAGAAAAGCCTTGAGTAGGTGGTTAAAAGTAACAGATTTATATTTTGTTTAGCAACTGGGTGCACACGAATTCATTTCATGATTATGTTCAATGCAGGGAGACAGTGGTGGGCCATTGGTTTGTCTTGGTTCAGATGACCGATGGAGACTTGTAGGCGTGACCAGCAGTGGAAGCCCTACATGTGGAGAGCCTCTCTCCCCCGGTGTATACACGAGAATATCTCAGTACCTGGACTTCATAAGACACACCATTGTACACGGTAATAATGCGGGGAAATAAGATATCAATTTTTTTAAATGTAAAATGTTTAAAATGTCTACTTATTACTTTGGACCGTTTCTGCAAAATAAATAAAGTTTTTTTTAAAAAAAAAAAAAAAAAAAAAAAAAAAAAAAATCGTCAAATGTACCTTTGCTTAATGCAACGACAAAATAGGTCTTTATTGTGAAATACAATCATACATGCACAAGTTTTTTCGACCCGCCTAATCCGTTATCCTCTCAGTTTTTCAGCGACGCCTCCGTTGGTTTGGTACGGATCCCGATGCAAATTTAACATCTATTAAAAAACGGATCCCTTTTGTTAAAGTACTCAGAGTTAACGGCTCTAGACACGCTCACAAACACACAGCTCTGTGTTGCAGTCACTCTGTGGACATTCATTTGTTCTGTACACTTAAGGAAAATCATATTCTTTGACACTGTAAACAAACACTGTGTGGACGTGTGTAGGTCCACACAGTGTTTCAAGTCCCTACATTATGTGGACATCTTTTGTTCTCGGGTTGACACTTCGTATGTAGCGTTAAAACACACGCGCGCGCGCAAGGTAGTCCAATCAATAATTGATGTTCTGCAGGTTGTAACAGGTATAGATGTTATGATGCTAAGTGTGTCAAAAATAGGCTATTTTATTATTTACAAACTGGGTTGGTAGAAAAACCAGTTCAGTCGGACAAGTCTTGGCACCCCTACCGTCGATTTCACCAAACTCTTCCTAACTTAGGATTAATCCTAGGCAATGCTAAGAGATAGGACTAGTCTTAAGTTAGGACCAGTACTTAAGACTATAGTCCTATCTCTTAGCATTGCCTATATCCAAAGTTAGGAAGAGTTTGGTGAAATCGACGGCTGGTACCTCACGGGGATATCACCTGTTTCCTCAAAAGAAAGAAACATGTTAAAAATTTAAAATTAGGTATCTAGTGTTGTCGAGTCCATTTGTGCTTTCTGTTTTTCAGCCTCATCAAGAAAAACAAATGCTAGGCGATATTCAGTGGATTGGCTTGCAACTCTTAAATCAAGGCATTCTAATATAGTTCTAATTTTATATTTACCAAGCACCAAAAGTGTTTTCGGACGGATAGCGGCACAAAAAGTAGATCAGTCATAATATGAAAGATGAACATTAATGAATAGGTCCCACTTTTATTGGCTTATCTTTCAGATTTCGATAGCTACTGCTCGAGGGAAGAATTTGAGTGTAAAGATACCAACTATTGTACTAATGCTCATGCTGTGTGTGACGGAACGACCGACTGCCCGGATGGTTCAGATGAAATTTATTGTCCGTAGATTCAGGCGTGGATTTCTCGCTTACACTATTCGTTTGTAATTTTGTAAGTGTGCTATTGTATTTGTTCAAAATCCATTTATATTTCCATAACTTTTTGTATGCATTACCTGCTGGCTTAAGTCGGGTTTTGTTTGTGTTAAGTTTTGTTTAAACATTTACGTGTTTTTGTTGTTGTTTTGTTGTTGTTGTTGGAGTGGGGTTTTTTTTTCCTTTCTTTTTTCTTGTATATAAGAAAGTCGTTTTTTTTCTTATTTGCGTTTAGCCATATTATTGAATGCATACAATAGTTGTGTCTTTGCTAAAGCGAAATTATTATTATTATTATTACATATGATGCCTCATAAGTGAATTTAATCACTGTAGCTCGCAAGCCCGAGGAAGGGTGCTTGCGTGAACCAGAAACACCGGGGTTAACCCCTACTCTTTCACGATAAGTGTTCTGTGTTCTTTTACGTGCAATAGCAATCCTAGTACACGGGACCTACGGCTTAATGTCCCATCCGAAGGACAAGGCAATTATGGTAAATCATCTTGCTCAGGGATACAAGTGTCATGACCGGGACTCGAATCCACACTCTGCCGATCAAAAACACCAGAGCTTGAGTCCGGTGCTTTTAACCGCTCGGCCAAGACACGCCACATATTCCAGTGAACCAATTTCCCGAATGCATTCACACAACTGTTTGTAAGCAGGGGGAAAGTATACCAGAACAATGCAATGTCAGATGTGCATTTTTTAAGTGGCCCCCTGCAGTCTGCACCAAAACTCTTGGTTGAAGATAATATCGTTTTTCATAGAGTGTCAAACCTCAGCTGGCATTTCAATGCACACCATTGAATGTTGTGAACAATTCAAAGCTTACACCTTACAATATATTTTTTCAAAATATTTTGTTAAACAAAATCAAGCATGCACAGGCAAACTTTCCAATTAATTTGGTATTTAATCATTAACAACAAATGTCTACAAGCTTTTAATCTAAAAAAAAGTATTCCTGAGTTAACAACAACATAAAGTGATCACGCTATTGTCGACTATAGTATTGTATTCCAATAACATGAATAACATCCAATAACATGTTTTAAACTAAAATGTCAAGGTTACACTTTCATTGCTTCAGATCAACTCGCAATATATGATACCATATTAGCTTATTACAATCCACATTGTTACATGACATGTTGTATGCTTGCCAACGAGCCTCATAGATGTTTGTGAATAACAGCTTTATGAACAGAAGTTGAGGTCAACATGCACCACTTTTGAAGTTGGTACCTTTGCGAAATGCACAGCAAATATGAATCATGTAATCAAAACAGGACTTGCAGTTCTACTCCTAATAATAAATAGCATACCGATAGGGGGCCTATACACAACCCAACAAATCCAAACGTCAATTCGAACTTTTCCAAGTATTTCAGTATTTATCCTACAACCATTTACTTTAATTAACCAATGAAGATACACGAAGTTAGAGTTATTATTCTGGAAAAATAATTGTAACTACTCGTATACATGTTTAATGATAACACAAAGAAACACCACTAATATCAGTAATTAATAACCTTAATTCAACTTTCCATACGATTTTGGCGAAAAAAAGTTACACTTTTAGCGCATAAAATCCCTTTCTTTCAAGAATACAAATGAGTGTTACATCATCGTATTCTCTTGTTTAAAAAAAACCTATACAATAATAAAACAGCTGACTTCGTGTAGCAGATAATAGCAGTTATATTATTTGTAGAAACTACTTCAGTCTTTAAAATCTGAGTAAACATAATGTTAAAGATGTAGTGTATTTTTGCAAACCTCGCAGCTGTAACGTCATAAAATGTGGGGAAATAAATGTAGAGGGGAATGACGTCAATAATCATTCAGTTAGATATTGTACTATGGTTAAATTTCATGGCCCTGCATACCGTAAACAGAGAAGGTAGGAACAAGCCTTGCATTTATAACACGAACATTGTCTTGTGTGCGTAATAACTTCATGTTACGGAGCATAATTCAAATTCGCTTCCACGCAAGTGCAGAAAATTTGCCGCCAATTCTGTACCCCATGAGAATTGAGACCACGTGACACTTATCAGTGGAGAAGAGATCATTTGGCAAATTACTACCAGGGTCAGACCACTCAAAGAACATGTTCTCTGGGTAATTATTGTTTCTTCCTGATGGAAAATTAGGAGAAAGTTATCAAGATCTTCCAATAGCCTACTATATATGCATTTCACAATAAGCATAGCTGGCGCGAACAGGGTTCTTGGTGAAATCCAAGTACAAGCAACACCGGCAACCATCATGGCGCGTTGATTTTGGCATAGGCCCAAGCTACACTAAACTACAGAATGGTGGCCGTGCCAGCTTGGTTTATTGTTTAACTTGATTCGGTCTCCCAAGATGCTTTGTGGTATGTTTAAAAGATGGTGGTCGTGCATATGGCCTATTCATCTATCAGCAAAAGACTCGGGGATGTTCACCTTCCAAGTCCATTTAACAGTACCACAACACTAAATGTAATCTAAACAAAATTGTTTACAAAAAGAGTGACCTTGTACATTCCAGGGCAGGCGAAACACTACACTGGTCATACGAGAAAGTTTTTATGTCATTATTTCAACACAGGTATAAAACTAGTAACAGCTGAACAAGTTTTTGAGGTGTGCCCCTTTTCTTTATATCAACACCCGCCTCAAACCCAACAGTAAGAGAATGCAGCTCTCCCCATAGGCACCTACACCGCAAACCCCAATCCTGGAGATCATCCGTTTGGTACTTTACAACGCTTAACAGGCCACATTTTGACAAAAGCACTAAATAAAAGGTTAATTTTGAAACACCTGTTACTGGGGATCTATCTTGCAGGGTTGCACCTCCCTCGGCAACAAACTTCCAAATGTACATTACACCTTTCCAAGTATATTTATTAAATCAACAACAATGGAAACTATTCTATAAAATTAGTACAAATGATAACTATACTCTTATCCGAGTACAATGACATTACAAAGAGCAACAAAACAGAAAAAAACCCATTTAGACTATTAATCTGAATATAAGTGTCTTACGATCTGGGTATTGTATAGTTACACTTAAGTGCAAAAAACCTAAGTTATTACAAGAAAATTCTGGGTAATATGAATATATACTAGTGAAATGCACCTTAAAACTGTGTCAATTATTATTTCAGACGGGTGGCGCAGTACCACAAAATATGTAACTTGTTGGCACAAATTTGACATTTTTAATCAAAAGTTTAATACCCCTGTTATGAAAAATATATATATATGTGTGTACATTATTATTTTTGATAACACAACTGATGAAGGAAATTTGATAGCATTGTTGTGCACTGAAATGCACAAAAAATAACACAATTGTAGTGAAGGCCGGACGTTCAATTGCCAAGTTTTCTCCAAAATGAATGTTAAATATCCAGAGTTCCAACTTCTGCTTCAAGGTAAAAATAGTAAAAATATTTCCCTTTTAGTACCAAATTTGCACTAAAACACATTTAGTGGAGTCGTAGAGAGCTCCTTTATTCTAGGGGTTGGTTCTACATTTGATGTGTAAGTCCATTAACTAGCCGTGAAGAATGTTTGCTTTTGATAAATTTGTGTTATTACCTGATGTCGTTGTGGGCGTCAACGTTGGTTCCGGGGAGGGCTCCATAGTTTCTTCAAAAGGGAAACAACAATGATCACAAAATGTCAACCATGCAACTGCCTTCTTGTTATTTTTAGAGTATAAATCTTCATGTGAAAAATTTCTTTCAGATTTTAGTTTTATGAAGTTAAGTTGAAAAGGGTAAATAGATCAGCAATACAAACAAATCAAATATTTTCTGAAATATTATATTTTTTTCAAAATATTTTCTGAAATATCAGAGTCAAAATAAAACAAAATTAAATCATGGCGTAGGAATTTTAGTATTACTATCTGTTTTTTTTTTCACATAGTCCCTCGTAAAAAATTAAATTAAATATTTGTGAAGCAAAACCACTACAAACATTTGATTTCCCTAAAACGGGGTAAACCACACAGAGGTTTTATCTCAAACTAATCCACGACTAATTGCTATCAGCATGAAAGTTGCCACTTTTAGGTGCAACTCGTGTAAAGAAATACATAAACTGTAGTATACAAATATTGACTGCTTCGAGTGCTATGATTGAAAACTACGACGCCCGAGGTGATTCTCGGCACGTTCTCCCCCCCCCCCCCCCGAGGCGAAGCCGAGGGAAAATAGACTGCTCCGGGGATCACAAAGGGAGTCGTAGTTTCAACCACAGCACGAGTAAAAGCAGTCAACATTTGTTTTATATATATTCTGCCGAGTCTAGGTACCAAGAAGCTGCTGTTGCTAAGGGTATAGTACATTGGTTGCTATGGGATAGTACATTGGTTGCTACGGGTATAGCACCTTGTTAGTTGCGTGTAAAGCGCGTCGCGTCTCCCAACTTTTGGTGCGAAAAAGACATATCATGTGACGCGCTCTAAACCAATCAAAAGGCAGAATATTTGTAAGGGGTGTTATAATGATCACTATTACAGTGGGACGTCATTTCAGGTGAAACGACCTGTATATTTGCATTTTACCTGTTCGTGGAACACTGGTGGCCGTCAACGAAAACCCTCTATCAGCAATGATTTCGTCGGATGTAAATCTCAGCCACATGATATTTCCAATAGAGAGGAGGTCAGTTGGCAAATTGGTACCAGACTCCTCGAAGAACATGTTCTCTGTGTGATTATCACCATGCCCAGCTCGGAGGAAGTCATAGCGGTACTCGGTGGAAAAATCTGAGAAACTTATCGAAATCGTCAAATTCATCTCGGTCTGAATAATCCATACCACTTCAATGCTGAGGGGATAGTAGTCAGGATACAGTGGTGAAACAATACTCAACGTTTCATTTAGAGAAATGAAGTGTACAAATGTGTCCTCTGAAACAAAAAGCAGAAATGAAACGAACTAGACTTATCTTGTTTGTAAATTACAAACAAACGGTGTTCGGTTTGTTTTTATAATTTGGTTTTAACCCTTTCCCGATCTGTTTGAAGCACTGTATACTCAGTACTTTTGCGAGTTTTATAAACAAAATAAAAAACAAAACATTAATTAAAAACAATTAAACGGAAGTAATATCACAGGGGGTCGAACTTTGTGTAAGATTTTAAAAATACTCCAGGGTCCTTCACACGGTCCAAAGATCTTGTGTTTAGCAATTATGGTTCTCCACATATAATTTTTCTAAATATTAAACACTGATTTAATGTTATAACATCATCGATGACGTCACCATCCCGAAAACCTATATGTGAAGTTTGTGAAGTTTCAAGTTTATATGTGCTTGTGAAGTGTACTTTTGTTAGCGGAAAAGCGATGGGGAGGAGAAGAAGAATAAGTATTAAGAAAAAAAGAAAAACAAAATTAAATGTAAAAGTTCATCTTTCGGTTTGAACCGGAAGTCCAGTTCAAATGGGGCTTCACTCTGTGTAGCGCTTGTGAAGTTGTAAAAACTCAATACCCAAGGATTTTATAACTGAACAAAGTTTAAAAATCGGTTGTGTAGTTCTTGAGATATGGTGTCACTTCCGCTTGACCCGGAAGTAAAGGTCAACACGGGGTCACGGTACCCAAGGCTAATCTCCAATGCCCAAGGAGTCTATAACTGAAAATAGTTTGAAAATCGGTTGAGTAGTTCTTGAGATATGGTGTCACTTCCGGTTGACCCGGAAGTAAAGGTCAACATGGGGTCACGGTTACCCAAGGCTAATCTCCAATGCCCAAGGAGTCTATACCTGAAAACAGTTTGAAAATCGGCTGAGTAGTTCTTGAGATATGGTGTCACTTCCGGTTGCCCGGAAGTAAAGGTCAACATGGGGTCACGGTTACCCAAAGCTAATCTCCAATGCCCAAGGAGTCTATAACTGAAAACAGTTTGAAAATCGGTGTGTAGTTCTTGAGATATGGTCCCTCGTCCGGTTGACCCGGAAGTAAAGGTCAACATAGGGTCACGGTTACCCGAAGCTTATCTCCAATGCCCAAGGATTTTATAACTGAAAACAGTTTGAAAATCGGTTGTGTAGTTCTTGAATTATGAATTTTTCAAAAATCTGACATTTGATTGTTAGCGATGTTTGCACGGACGGCTGTTTTAGAGACTAACAAAGCGCAATGTCAAAATCAGGTTGCGCGAACCTTGAAAAGAGACTAGACTACAAGCATGTTTGAAGGACTTTGAACCTTGCGGTTGTTTCAACGGAACAAGCAGCCGCTCACCGTCTAACTGGTTTAGATCGCGTATTGTGTGTGTTTTCAATACAGTTTATTCCCGCGGTTTGACAGCGGGTCAATGTATACCCGATTTCAACCATAAGTGAAGGTCAAAAAGGTAACATCTCTGTGGAAAAGTTTGAGAAGGCTTAAAAATCTATAACATGATGTAAAAATTGTGAGTAATGTGTATGTAAAAAGTACGAGTATTCCTTAAAGTTTGAATTGTGAAGTTTTCAACTTCCGGTTTGAACAGGAAGACAAGGTCAAACGGTATAACACTCTGTGTAGTATTTGCTACATTTGTCAAGACCTCTCCGATGATGTATAGATTGTTATAATAGCTTACGTACTTCTTGAGTTAAGAATTTGTAAATGATTAAACTTCGATTTACTGTATTTCAACACTTGATGACGTCATCATGACGTCACAACTACTTGATTGAGGTTTTATCAAGTTCCTTACATGGTGTAAATTTGAAGTTGATCTGATAAACAGAAGTTAATGTTTTTGCCGGGAAAGTGTTTTTTTGAAGAATTACACCAAGGCAAACTTTGACCTTTCGTTACGACCGGAAGTAAAGGTCATGTGAATTTGGCCTTAATATTTCAAATGTTGCCCGTGTCTTGATCTATCACATGCCCAAATATAAATACTGTAGCTGTAATATTCGGGGACATACGGGCATTCGCATATGGTCACTTTTTTACCTTAAATGGCTTGTAATTTGACACCTGATGACGTCATCATGACGTAACTAACGCGGTTTTATCTCCTATTGTATATCTAACTATATGTGAAGTTTCAAGTTCATATGAGCTTGGAAAGGGTGCTTTTGTTAGCGGACAAGGGACGCTGAGAAGAAGAAGAAGAAGTATTAAGAAAAAAAAACTAGACAATGAGTTTTTGTCATGTGACAAAAACAAGGTGTTCGTGAGGAGTGATTGAATGAATAAACATTCTACCTTATCAATCCAATGCCTGGTCCAGGAGTTATGAATTTTTCAAAAAAATTAACATCAACTTCCGGTTTGGACCGGAAGTCAAGGTCAAATAGGGGTCATATTTTGTGTAGCGCGTTTAGTTTATGAAGATGATTTAGATGATGTATGGATTGTAAACCTCCAACTATTTGTTGAAACATTATCTTTCACTTTCCGGTTTGAACCGGAAGTCAAGGTCAAATGAGGTCACAGTGTGTAGCGTTTTTTAAATCTTTGGAGCCCTTTCTGATGATGTATAGATGATAAAAATCCAATGTGTGGTTCAGGAGTTCTGATTTTTTCAAATATTAAATTTCATCTTCCGGTTTGAACAGGAAGTAAAGGTCAATTGGGGTCACATTCTGTGAATCGTTTGTTAAGTTATTACATACTTGTCCAATGATGTATAGATTGTAAAAATCCATTGTGTGGTTCAGGAATTATGAATTTTGAAACATTAAATTTTAACTTCTGCTTTGAACCGGAAGTCAGGGTCAAACGGGGTCACAATAAGTGTAGCGTATTTTAGGTTTTATAAAGACCTTTCAGATGATGTATAGATTGTAAAAATCCAATGTGTGGTTCAGGAGTTACGAATTTTTCAAGTATTACATGGATTATCTTTATGCCGGGGTGCGCAATATACAAGGTGACATGCAGCGATGCTAAATGTATTCCTACATGTAGTTGATGTAAACTGAACTACACGTTCTATGTACATGTATCTGTACACGAGCTATCACACTATCTCGCGTTATCAAAGTGGGTCAACACAAACGTGCGCTTTAATGCCGGTGGACGAGATCAAAATGGGGTCATGTCTGCGAGGCGTTTACGGAGTTGTTAACGACCTTTCCGATGATGTGTCGATTGTAAGAATCCATTATTTAGATCAAAAGTTATGATTTTTTGAAATAATAAACTTTGAATTTTAATAACTCAAGAAAAGCTGACGTCATCATGACGTAACTCAAACGGTTTCTTCTCCTAATGAATATCTAACTGTGTGTGTTTCTAGTTCATACGAGTTTGGGAAAGGTGCTTTTGTTAGCGGACAAGGGACGCTGAGAAGAAGAAGAAGAAGAAGAAGAAGAAGAAGAAGAAGAAGTATGAAGAAAAAGAAGAAGAAAAAAAACGAACAAAAATAAGAGGTGTTCCGGGCTGTTGGCCCGAACACCTAAAAACCCGAACAAAAACAAGAGGTGTTCCGGGCTGTATGCCCGAATACCTAATTAGTTTTGCCTTTATACAGAAGTATGATGAATATAGTGCCGCCCAAGTGGGATTTGAACCATCGACCTTCAAGAGTTCTAACAGCAGATATCTTACTACTTTACCACCAAGCTCTTTATAGTAATACTAAGAAACAGTTTAATTTGATATTTGTTGTCATGTGTGAGACAAATTTGTCCAATCACCCCCCCCCCCTCACTTCCACTTGCCCCATTCCCACCCCCATTGGTTCAAAATCTTGAGGTATACAACACTACACGCAAAACTAGAAATAAAATTTTGATCTCTGCCTTATTTCATAGGACTTCTTTAAACAAGCCCCCAAAACAAGGTGGTACCAGGTCCATGGTGTTACATACCACACTGTGCTTCATCACTCCCATCTGGACAGTCTTGCCGGTAATCACATATGGATGTCAGGTTGACGCAGAAAAAATGTCTGCAGTAAAACTCATCGGAACTGCAAACATCACCTACAAACAAAGACCAATGCAGTCAATGAATACAACTCAATAAATTTGCAAGTTGCGCCCAATTGGCCGAGTTGTAAAATGTTTACCGACCATGCGCAGATCCAGAGAGGGGGGGTCTAGGTGGTAAGTGCCCCCCCCCCCCTGTAAAAATTACAGTTATATAATTATATAGGCCTAATGTACAGTTATAAACACGACACACGATATCACCACAATTTTCTGAAATATTGATGATGCACAGCAACACGACACTGTCTTGAGAAAGCGGTAAAATGAGTGATAACTATTTTGAAATATCTGTGACCCCCACCCCAACTGCAGTCCCACCTCCAAAAAAGAAAAAATCGGGGTAACATTCGCAGGTAATGTCTTGAGCCACCACCCCAAAGTCAAAATCGGTTACACTCCTATGTTCCGACAACCCTGGTGTATTTTCCTATTCCTAACCCTAACCCTAACCCTAACCCTAACCCTAACCCTAACCCTAACCCTAACCCTAACCCTATGTAAATCATGAGGGGGTTGTCGGAACATAGGGGTGTCGGAATATAGAGGTGTTGGAATATAGAGCAGTCACCGTCAAAATCGACTGTATATCTCTGTACAATTAATATTATACTCCAGTTTACCTATAGGCATCATTGTCTGGCCCCCGCAAAGGATCAAACTTGCTCATGTAGGCCTACGTATAGAAACCAATGGAACATGTGGGTCTCTATCATGGTCTCATCAGCAAGTAATTGATGTTTTGGTCAACATTTAAAAATGTCAGGTTTGCCTCCCGCAAAAAAATATCAACCTGGATCCGTGTCTAGCGAGAGCAGTTAGCTCCAGTTGACACAGGAATTGCATTGAAATAAAATGAGTAGAAAGACAGCAATGCTGAGTGGTTGTTTACATTGCATCAAGAAAAATATGCTTCGCATGCATTTTGACCAACCATTTGAAAAGAGAAATACAATATACAATTCTTGCTTGTCAGGAGTAAGTTAGATAATGCCACGGTAAACGTTGAATGAAATTAAACGAACACTTGTATCAGAAAGGGTTACAATTTACAAGCACTTAATACCTTGTTTTTAACATCAATAACCTTGCCGCTGTATAAGAGTAGAAAAGCAAGCATTAGATGCGACATTTACTCTGTTCTGGTCATTTTTCAAGTACGTGTATTTGTACTTTTTTTGTTCTTTCTGTGCGCTGCTTTGTTTTGTCTGCATCAGAAAATATTAAGAGAGCCCCCCACCCCGACCCCACTGTACCTGTTCGAAGAACACTTTTGGCCGTCATGGCGAACCCGTTCTTTGGGGTTACGGCGTAGTCATCAGATGTGAAACTCATCCACAATTTATTTCCAATGGATTGAAAAACTGGAGCATTGTTGACACCAGACCACTTTAAAAAGCTTTCGCCTGTAAAATCATCGCCCTCTCCAGCTCGGAAGATATCACCGCCTGGATCAGAATCAAAACTTAATACGTTTATCTGCAACGCCCGGCCCGCTTCAGTGGTGATGACCCAAGTGACATCAAGCATTACTGGGTAACTTCCTGGGTGTGATGGTGAGGTAATAAGGACTGAGTCATTAGCAGCGAGGTGAATGCTGTGAGTGGGTCGCCCATCTGGATAGATAAATAAATTGGTAAACAGTTTTATTTCTCAAAAGATGAGTAATGACACTGCAGTATATGGGCTCAATTGCATGAACATAACACTCAATGTTCACTAAAACCACCGCTATTTAAAGGCATCATACACGTTTGGTAATTGTCAAAGACCAGTGTTCTCACTTGGTGTATCCCAACATATGCATAAAATAACAAGCCTGTGAAAATTTGGGCTCAATTGGTCATCGAAGTTGCAAGAAAATGATGAAAGAAAAAACACCCTCGTTGTACAAATTTGTGTGCTTTCAGATAGGAATAAAAACTTCTTGCAAGAAGTTTTTATTATTTTAGTGAGAAATTACCTCTTTCTCAAAAACTACGTTACTTCAGAGGGAGTCGTTTCTCACAATGTTTTATACTATCAACAGCTCTCTGTTGCTTGTTACCAAGTCACTTTTTATGCTAATATATATTTTGAGTAATTACCAAATTAATGTGTACAGTGCCTTTAAGTAAACATATGTGTATCAATTTTAATTTCCCCAGGTATGAAGAATGACAACTCTGATCAAAAATCAAGGTAGGGAATATAATTGTTAGCCTTAGTCGGCAATCTGACTACGAGAAGGACAACTTTGACCATAAAACACCCGTTACCCAATGGCAAGAAGGGGCCAGGCCAGAGGGGTCGGGTTCCAGCCTGTGTACTCGGCTAAGAAAGGAAACAATGATGGAAGCAAGAAACGCAAAGTTTATACTTTCGGGGGCCGGAGTCCACAGGAGCCCGGCAGCTAGGACCCATCAACAGTAGATGCCTTATTCTGCCCCAAACCACTCATTGGGAGGGTACCGACCGACCAACGGCTGGGAGCAGCTGCCAAAATCTTCTCAGGTTGCAACCTTTTTTATGCAATCCTACCTTGTTACCAATCTGTGGAGTTATATAATATTCATGTCTTCCCTCTTCAAAACCCCTTATATCATTATTGTTATTACCACCTTTGTTTTAGTTTTATTATCATCACCTTTATTTCGTCGTTCAACGTATTCCTCTTTAAGTTAAAATGTTAATATTTGTTTGTTTTTTGCTTTCGTTTATGTTTGTATTTGTTTGTTTCGTTTTGTCTTTGTCAGATGGGCATTTCAATACAAGCCTCCTTTTGGCTTCTGAAAATGCCCCCATATTGGTTTGCTCCGTATCCATTTCCTTATATTATTTTCATGTAATTATTTATTGTTTTCATTATTTATTTATTTTTCCCTGAATCAGTTCTTGATTGTTTTTGATTTAAATCATTGTTAAATTTTGTTTATTGTTCTCCTTTTTTTTCCCACCATTATGGAAATAAATGTTGAGTTGAATTGAATTGAATTGAACCTTCAACATACGGACGCTCAGCACATCCAAGGATCCCTGAAGATTGAGGAGCTCGCTTGGAATGTTAAGAAATAGGATATCAAAAGCATTATAGCATTGTAGACTTGTCCACAAAGAAGGGAGGGAACATGATATAAACACAATTAAGACCGGGGCAGGCACTTTACACTGTATCAATTAAGACCGGGGCAGGCACTTTACACTGTATCAGCATAGCACAATTCAAGCAATGCAGCAACCGGAGGAGTGGGTCTTGTACTCGGGACAATGGCACAGAAACCTCTGATGGCTGTTGAGCAAGTGTTAAAAAGGATCATCAAGGCAGCATTCCAGGATAACCCAGCATTGACAATCATCATGGCATAAAGTGCCAACAGGTGACGATGATGAGAGTAAGGTCAACTTCTACAGCAAATTGAAACAGGTACTCAATTCGGTCACTCAACATGACTGCCTGGCTCTTCTTGGCGACTTCAATGCTAGCAGATGTGACGTTCAAAGCCAGCCCAGAGACCAACGAAAACGGTTCCGTAGCTTCCTCTTGAAGGCAAGGAGGAGCACAGGCTTCTAGCAGCCAACGGACTGTTCCAAAAGAGGAGAGGCAAGATGTGGACACGAATCACCAGCTGGACTATGTATTTGTACAAAGGAAGAGGAGGAATAGTGTCAACAACTGTAAGACCCACCCTTCGGTACCGATAGTCAGATCACAGAGTGGTGACAGCAACAGTGGGACGCCCCAGTACGAGTTGGTGAGCTAGCCGTAAACACAGAGCTGCAAACTCGAGATGCTGTCGGTACCAGGCGCTGCAAGGTGATGAGGACGTCGCTCTCGGACCTATGCAAGCACTTTGTGTCTGAGAATCACGAGGCTGCGGAAGCTGTCTAAACCAAGTACACAAGGAAACGATGGAGAGATGCAAGGACAAAAGATGCGGCAAAGAAGAGATTGCTTGAGAGAGAGGAGAGGAGTAGAGGATAGCAGACATTGAGTACTCGCATGCAGCCCAACAGCACCCAAGTAGCTGGAAACTGAACTTCAACATCTCTGGCTGACATAGCTGCCCCGCTGCCAAACTCAAGGCCCTGAGTGCTGAGAAGAGGATGCTGCTCTGGTACGCACACTTTAAGAAGTTACTAGGAAACTCGCCCAAGATAGTAGATGAGGACACCAGTAGTCCAGGTGCTCAAGCAACCTGCCATACCTAATGGTCGGACGAAATGGTCCCTTCACCTTAAGAAGGAAAGGCTGTGGTGAACGCCGAGCTACTCATCTACGAGTGTGTCCCACTGGACGTGTCCTGGCGCTCATAAACCAAGGCTATGAGATGGGGGTAGGGCCTACTAGAATTGGTGTTTAGTTTGTTCTTTGTCGGGGATTTGGAATAAATTGGCATATCAAAAGTGCTTGGGAACAATTGTCGTGCATACCGAGGAGGCAGCACACTTTAGACGAAAATATTCTCAGACAAAAATGGTTGTGACGAAAAGTTTATCAAGTTTATGCATTTTGTCTAAAGCCTAACAATCACATATGGGTCTTTTTCAATCCAAACAAATAATTTTCCATACAAACATAGAGGGTTCAGGATAACAAGCATTTTTACATTTTGAAGAAAATATATCAAATAAAAAAAACAAATTAAATCAAAGATGCAATATTTAAATGCAAGAGGGCATTGGTAATAGAGAATCCGCCTGTGGTTAAATTACTCTTTCAGCAACACAGAATATGTCAACAGGAACAAATACAAATATTTCTTTTAATATAAATTAATATCACAGAAATATATAAATAAAATGTACATCACACATGATTACTCCTTAACACATTCTAACATCATGTAATATGGCAAAGTGGTAAGGATTTTTACCTGATGCTATAGTGTATCTGATGAAGTCAGTGTATCTGGAGACTCTGGTAAACACAGAAGGTGTACCTAGATTGCCGCAAAGTAGACCAGTGCTTGTTATACCAACCAACTTCCAGCGTCCATTTGCACTGCGGCAGATTAAGGGACCCCCACTATCACCCTGTAAAGGACAAAGTATTCATCATAAAAAGTACATTTTGTTCTTTTTCCATCTGCAGGAAGCTTGAGCATTATTTTTTTCCTGCAAACTCCAAAATAATCAAACTGTATCAATCCTTCACAATAATTGTTTCACTGGGACACTTTGGAACGCTAGGTAGCAGCAGACTTACCAGGTAAATTTCCATGTTTACGTAGTTCCGAGCATGCGCATATTACCGAGAACAACGGATTTACGTGGTATGTCTGCTGCCACCTAGCATCCCAAAAGTCCTCCATTCTAAATAAGTTACAGCACCTCGATCAGCAGAGAATGCAACAGGGGTTTCTTTTACTTACTTGACAGGTTGAATTTTCAACTTTATAGTAGCCTGCACAAATTTGCTGGTGGGACACAAACAGATTATGTTTAATTCTCGTGTTGTTGCGGCACATTTCCAGTGGCTGTATTGGAAGAACTGCCTCCTTGATAACCTCTGAAAGTGAGCCTGTAAAAAAAAAAATAATATATATATATATATACAATAAAATCTTTATGAAAACAAAAGGCATTTAGGCCGTAGGGCTGAAACTTCCTACAACAACTATAGCATAAAAATCAACACAAAATTGTCACACATAAGATCTTTTCAGACCCATCAAAACATATCACAGAGGTATGTTCATAAGTTACTACAAACTATATCTTCTAGAAAGTTGTAGAGATGATGTGAAACACAGTAAATACCTAAAAGAAAACAAGTTGAAAAACAGAATTGTAATCAAAAACGTTACACCATATTAACCTTGATCGGCTGTGTCGCCCCATCCTACTGCATAGCAGGTGTGGTAGATCTCTTCTTCGTTGTCTTCAGTTGCCAGGCAGGCTGGGCGGATGGTGTCGCTTAGCTCAACTGGAGACGCCAGTTTCACCAACATGATGTCGTTGTTGTATTTTGCACTCGTGTATTCCGGATGAGGGAATACTTTAGCAACATGACGGATGTGTTGGTATGAAGAAGGGACATCTAAAGTTGAGCTGCCGAACACTAAGTTGTCAAGACCCCTGAAAGTTTCACATGAAGGACGCTTTATAATAATTTTGTTTTTCATTTAATTGTCTATATGAAAGCAACTTAAACGCAACGCAAAGTATATCATTGGTTTTTGGAACCGTTCGAATGTTTGAGCCCTATATGAATGTAGATATATACACTGAAACTAACCTGTGAAAATTTGAATTGAAAGGTGGTAGCGCAAAAAAATCTGGAGTGATTATGTCCAGGCAGGAAGAATAATCCGTAATAGGATTACACAATCTGAGAAAAGTTCCATGCATGAAACATATATAACGTATAAATTTAAAAGGAGTATAAAAATGTTCAGATTCCTGGTAAAGTCAAAAGAGGTAAAACCACCGTAAAAATGCTGAATATCTAGTAGGCAAGGGGAGGGGGGGGTTACTATATGATTTATGAGCATCAATACTGCCACAAACAGTGAAAGCTTCTATGGTAGTATTGGTCTTCCTTTAAAATGTTGACTATTTTGGACAACCCGAAAGCAGAAAACATTTGCTCACTCAAAGCTTTATGAAATAAGCTCCCGCTGTAAACTGGGGAGCAATCTCAATCCTTATCTGGCTGAGATTTCAAGTGGTAACTGTAATAACTTACTGGCAGTGTGCGGCTGTGACTACCCAGCGTGGACTAATGAGGACAGCACCACATCCATGGGACCCACTACCGTAACGGTAAGAGGCCATCCAGGGCCACTTGGCAATGTCCGACTCTGCCCCGCCAACAATCCTTGAGAACGGATTCTGTTCTGTAGAGGGGGCAGAGCGAGTACCGCAATCACCTGTTGTCAATATGTCTGTGACAGCAAATTTAAAAAAAACAAAAATGTAAGGCCAACATCTCTCCAATATTCTACGTAATGGCAATACCAATATTGTAGATTTTCAAGCAAAATTATTCAATTTCCTGTGAAGTCTTTAAAGCATTCCTGAGACCATCTCATTAATGTTATGCAGTTCAACTATTAAACGGGCTTATTATATAGTATTAGATAATAAAAACGATAAATATTTGTATATACTGCACAAAAACCATATTAATATGTTCAAGAATTGAATTGAAAAGATTTGTTGATTAAAAAGCCATCGCAGCCAGAGGCCGAATTAAGACACTTTTTACAGATAAAAACATACTTACAAAAATTTGGCATTTATATACAGATAATACATATGCATATACAACCATAACATACACATACACACGTACATATAAGTACACTAGTATAAAACTAGAGCAGCAGAAGCTGCCAAGGCGAGCTGCCGAACGCCCGATAGAGAAACAATGAATAATAGAAAAACAAAAATTTGATCAACTGATGTTCAAAGAGGTGGGGACAATTTTTTAACAAGTATGTAGTTGACCATTGCCTACTTGGTTACTTGGTTTGACATGTGGGAAAGAGGCAAAAATGTTAACAAAAAGTCTTAATGCGGATGGCCGGACAGAAGCTGTTTAATTTCCAGATGGTAATAATGTACCCTGAAAACTTTAACATTTTTAAACAATTTCCATTTGCACACTGTGGATCCAACCACATTTTGGCTGTAAGACAAATGAACTGAAATTGAGAGTAAAAACAATTATTTTACACCCAAAAACTATCTAACATCATCTAACTATCTAACATCACCTTGAAGTGGCCGTCCAGCCTTGTGTAGTAGCAGATCTCTCATAACAATTAAAAGACAAGCCATCAAACCATGACAATAAACAGAATGGTCTCCCATCAAATTACTGGCCACAGTCAATATGGTGCAAGTTAATTTACGCCACTTGCTCAACCATTGAGCTACCTGACGATGTTGCTAAATTATTTATTTCAAGAAACTCTATGGCTGATGGCTGATGGTAAACAATTATAATCAGATGTTTTGCACAAGGATAGAGGACGCTGTCCTCTAGATTTCAGATCTGCATTGTACATACAACTAGCTCACATATAATAATTAATAATAAGCAGGATTTATACAGCGCCCAAACATCAAACAATCACTGAGCGCTATACAATATTAAAAAGGAGTCTAAAAGCATAAACACAAAACCAACAATATAGCAATAATTTACAATGATAAAAGTACAAGTTACAAGACAGGAACACATCAAAAATAATGTATCAAAACACAGGGAGACCATCAGTGTAGAAACATAGGACCCATCTATCATCAGAACACGAGTCTGATGTGCTAGATTTTCGTTTATGTTTAGTTAATTTGAAGCTGAACTTACCATCCTCGCTGAATCCACAGCTGTTGACCTCTCCAGACGACGAAATCTGATCAGGATAGACATCACATTGCAGAGTGGAGTTCCCGGTTAGTCCTGCACATTCCAGGGCATCCTTACATGCAGAGGAACAAACCTGGTCAGAGCTGAAACGAGGGCATGCTGGATAGATCGATCTGCACAGTGCAACCTGCTGTGCATCGCTGCAGTTATTTATGAATTGAGGTAGATGCTCCACTAACAAGTCATTTGCTTGCTGCTGTGAAAGCCCAAGATCATTTGAGAAGTAGGTTTGGTGATAAGGTAGGACGCTTTTACACATGTCATTCTCGATATCCACACAGTATGCTGAAAATTTGTCAAACGGAAAGCACATCTTAATACAGCATAGCATAGTGTTGCACAAAGTGATCCTAACGGAGATAGAGTTTGTTAGAGATTTTAATGCATAAGTATATTTTAACGTATCGGTCTTTTTTTTTAAACACATCAATCTGTTTGTAAGTATACTTTTATGCATCAGTCCAAATCAAATATGTTCAATGGATTGGTCTATTCTTGTAGAAATTATACCTTACAAAAAGGCAGCCAACTTTAGCAATCCCCTGTGTTTAACACAAGGTTGCAAGCATTTTAATGTGTAACTAGCACACCAATTGTCTAACAATACAGGTACAGTATTAGTGAAAGATTACACTTTACTTACACGTATTACACTGTATTCCTTCATCAGAGTAATCCATACAGTCCACACTGCCATCACATTCTACTCCAGACCTGCCAGGACATATCCCATTAGCGCATACATGCTCATCAACTCCACAATCTGAAAAGAAAATAATAATAATAATAATTACTAGAGAGGGAAGGGTGAAGCAACATTTTGCATTAAAACAAAAATTGTTGTACAACTGCAAATTTGTTATGACTATACCGTTTCTTGTCTTCAATGGATATTTTTATCCCTGAAAACTGGAAAACTGAACAGGTTGATTAGAAAATACTTCCTGATAGCCCCCATTCCGATAGATTTTGATACATTTGCATGCAAGCTTCCATGTGCAATGGAACAATTTTAAGAGACTTTCACTTTGAGATGGGTTGAAAAATGCAAAATCTTGGCGTGTGTGGGTAAGTTTTATCATATACTGATTGGTCAAGAAGATGTAATTATTATTATTTTTTTTTTAAATATCCTGATCGTGGACCAATGTTCATGAAGAAAACATTCCACGGAGTGAAAATGAATAAAAAACAAAAACAAATAATAAACCCCCAAAACACAATGTCTTTGTTGGAGTTAGGACGTTTAACTATAGACTTCTGTTTAGATTATGTTATAAACAAAGGTGAATTTACGCAAGGGGCTACTGGGCGCACACTCGTTTTGCCAAGAAAAACAAATAAAATAAAGGCCAAATAAACATTACAAATAACATTGATTTGAATGGGATAAACAAAAAAAGGGCCGACTACAATGGTAGATTTTAGTGGTTGGGAGCTTTGAAAAGTTGGTAAACAAAATCTTACCACAACCAATTTCGTCTCCACCATTCGGGCACTGCGCAATGCCATCACATCTCTCCTCACTCAGGTAGGCATACGGGTAGGCATCACAGTCAGTGTAATCTGTGTGTTTATTATGGCAGAACAGGGAGAAGACAATTTTGGAACACTAATTCAGTCAGCACACAATAATATACAGAAAAAAGTGGACATAAATAACAACAAATTTGTCTTTGTGCATAATTAAAACTTATTTTCAGTATTACTATCTCGTGAACATGTACCTTTGCTGTGCACAGCTTGTAAGCCAAGATGAAATGCAGATTCAACGGGACGATACGGATAGCGTATTGAGATGGTTTGCAATGCGAATACAAGGTGGCCGGGGTTATGATGTCCGCCTTGAATCGATGTCATTGTCTCTTCGAAGTTGTAGATGTTTGAACTGTTTCCCCTTAGGATGTATAAACTCAAACTTTCCGGTATGTTCAGTCTGTAAATGTGCACCATGATGTGGCTGCTTGGGGGTGACGTGATGAGCCAATGGCAAGAGGAACTGTACATGAAATTGCCACTCAGCGGAGGTGTTGAAAATATCGGAATGGACAAATTGAAATCAGCTGCGATGGTACTGGATGTGTTGCAACCTATGATTTGCATAGAGAAACAAGAAACAAGAGATACTAAATATGTTTCACACTGCTCATGCGATGTGCATGAAAAACATATTTACATACGGTAGAAGTTAAATAATTATGAAAACTTGCAGTACATTCAAACTTGTTGCAAGCTGTAGTGTGTTTTTTATTTGTATGAGAGATCGCCTAACAGGCGGCCACTTCAAGATGAGGGCTACACTTAACTGATTTGGGCTATCGACCCAAATCAACTGCCACCATGGGCACGTTACCACCTACTTTTGTGGCTGAAACAGGGTTACCCGCTTTCACAGTCCATAAGGCTGTAGGCATTGGCATCATCCACTAGGAGCCTGGCTGGTAGAGCAGAATGCACTACATTCCCAACTTTTTACGAAGCAATTATGATTAAGTGCCTTGCTCAAGGGCACAAGTGTCATGACCGGGTATCGAACCCACACTCTGCTGCTGACAATACCAGAGAATCTACAATGTGTATGCATTATTTGCCAACTTACATAAATATATATACCAAGTTAAGCACTCTTGGACTTTCCCTTGACTTTTTTCCTTCACATATCCAGCAGACAGGCTTTAGTTCAAAATCATAACAGAATTGTGTTTATCACAGCTAAAACCCAAACTCCTTATTCCATCTACAAATGCTGACAAGCACAAAATACATATTTTGATATCTGCAAACCTTACCATCACATCCAAGTTCGTCAAGTCCGTTGATGCATTCATTTGTACCACTGCATTCAAGCTGTGCATCTAGACACACCGAGTGGCCACAGTCAATTTCATCAACTGAACATGTTATAGAATCTGAAGAGTTTAAAGGGAAGGTATACGTTTGGTAATCACTCTTAAAATGAAAGGCAATAAAAACCTACTTGGTACAGCAGCTTTCGATAGTATAAAGCATCTTGAGAATCATTTCACTTCAAAGTAATGTGGTTATGGAAAAAGATATCAGTTTTTATCCCCAAAAACCTAAATCTGAGAAACGTCACCGTCAGATACATTTCTCAGATTGTGTATTCCGATTACAGATTATTCTGTGTGGACATAACCGCTCCAGATTTTTTACGATATCTCAAAATTGTGACCAATGAAATGCAATTTTTACAGATCAGTTTTATTGTACATCTAGGCCTATATTTATATATAAGATTAAACGGACGGTTCCAGAAACCAAAGGTATACTTTCCCTTCCCTTTAAGTGAAATATAACTATGTGTAGAAAGTTCCAAAGCCAGATATTTCGGAAGGGGACCGAAAAGGGTGTCCCATTCCCAAACCAATATTAATAATACAGACTTTTTGGTAAACCACTCCTAACCCTAGCCTTGCCCTGCATCTGGGAAGAGCATAGATCTCAGCCTGATGATGATTGAGGCAGCACCAGAAGGTAACATATTACAATAAAACAATACAGCTACCTATCCTATGTGTCAGCTTCTTTACAACTTAAAATGGGATTTGAATATTAAAATGTTGCCTTGAGTGTACACTTATAACAGGCTTGGTGTGTAATAAACATGCACTACTACCACATGCATCGTTACAGTTTTCACGAATGGACATAATTAGACCAGACGGGTAAAACTGGTTTCAAAATATTGCAGATTAACGTTGGTGGAGTTTTAAAATCAGTTTTGATTTTATTTCAGTCATAAACATAAATTGTTTACATTGTTAAAAAACTGAAATGTCAAAGTAAACGTAGCAATAGGTATTTGTTTCAGAAAACAACTATCAACGAGTAACATACTTCCCAAAAAATGCCACTTTGTGGACTCGAAAAAAAAGTATATAATACAGGGTTTTTGAGTTTTCATGAAGTGATATATTCCGTGTGCAGGGAATTGTCATTCCGTGGAGACACACAAAATTGCTCTAGTTTCAACCAATTTTGGCTCAATGACATTACTGTAACTAAGCAACCAGTATGTTTCAAGACTTGATACATGGCAGAAAAAAGGGTATCAGTGCATACCGTCTAGGCCTTAATATGACATAAATAAAATTTGTGGGGAAAAAACAGAAATACATTTCAAGCATAATGTCACTTTGTGTAAACTGTGATGACATGTGTAACGAACACTTGGCGATTGACACTCACCTGTAGCTGGCACGCTGCTTATCAACAAGACGTAGCTCAAATCATGAGTAGATTGGGCGTTCTGGTAAGTGATCCAAACAGTGCTTCCATTGGAGATTAATTGTGGAGGAGAGCTTGATGAAGACCCAATCCATGTAAAGAAGAGGTTTGACGAGTTATGAAAGTCGGCACCATCCCCAACATGTACAGAACCTTGTACAGTAGTGTTGAACATGGAGAATGTGATCAGAAGTTTTCTGTCCTCCGTTGTGGATATGATCCAAGTGGCGTTACCAAAATAGAGATCAGCAAGTATAGACACCTCTTTGGTTTCATTCGCACTGATGAAAATCATCTTTGGCACTGTTATAGAATGGTTAGACGTTAAAAACCCTATCCAACAACACAGGGCACGAAGGTTAAAGTTCTATCCAACAATACAGGGCATTTAAGGTCCTCTAATAAATATCACCTCGTTTACAAGATCTTCTTGAAACAAAAAAAACGACTATACAAATTTCTTAGGAAAACTCATCAGCTACAAATCTACTTAGTCACGATGGCCAAGTGATCCGCACTTTCCATTTACTTATAAATAACATCTTTTTCATGTTAGGTTTCAAAATATTGAGGTATGCATGCACTGGTAGTTTTAGTGATTTCGTTCAAGTTTATATTTAACTTTTCATGTTGACAAACCCTATCAGGACCGGGCTTTTTTGTGTGTTTTTGTGTGTGTTTTTGTGGTGTTTTTTTGTCTTAAAAATTAGTTACGGGCAAAAATCATGCCCCCCCCTTCCTGGTAGGGTTCAAGTTGAAAAAGAACCCGGTATTGATGTGGGTGGGCTCAGTGGTTACTTTAAATTAAAAACACATTTTTTGTCAACTATCAATTATCAACTATCAACTTGTGTTAAACCGCCAAATGAAGATTAAGTTTGAATGTAAACAAAAGAAAAAGTTACAGTTGAAAAGTTCAACCGAACAAAAATGTTATTACCAACCCAATGAAAACGAGAAGCATCCCTTTTTCAAACTAATTTTCTAAAATACCATAATCCGCCTGAAAAATAGGGGTAACAAAATGAAAATTTCCTCAATTTCACGTGTGATTTTGTAATGTTGTAAAT
The DNA here is from genome assembly GCA_021014325.1 of Plazaster borealis. NCBI lineage: Eukaryota > Metazoa > Echinodermata > Asteroidea > Forcipulatida > Labidiasteridae > Plazaster > Plazaster borealis. The sequence continues at coordinate 14,024,293 of CM037455.1, read as the reverse complement.
ATTAGATGACATGTTTTATATTGTATCTAATTTGTACGTTAATTTCATCCGAAAAAATTCATCCAAAAAGAGGGTTTTACACCAAGAAGAGATTAGTTTACCAGCATAAGCCTGTGATCACCACCTAAAGTAGACCATATGAGAATTTGGGGTTCACAAATTCTATGAGTTTTTACCTTGAGGAGGAACACTGGTAGCTGTCAATGAAAATCCTCTTCTTGTGACACTGTGGTCAGATGTAAATCTCAGCCATATGACATTTCCAGTAGAGAGTTGATCACTTGGCAAACTAGAACCAGACCACTCAAGGAACATGTTCTCTGTGTAATCGTCACCATTCCCAGCTCGGAAGTAATCATAGCGAGTCTCTGTTAAAAAATCTAAGAAACGTATCAAAATATTCCAATTCATCTCAGTCTGAATAATCCAAACCACTTCAAGGTTATCGAGATAGTCGTCAGGATAAAGTGGTGACAGGATACTCAACGTGTCATTTGGAGAAATGAAGTGTGAAGATGTACCTGAAACAAAAAGAAGAACTTACACAATTTAGTTTAGCCCCAAAATGGTGTGTGATGTTTTAAACTCTTGTGATTTCAGTTGATTTGGTTTAATTTATTTGGCAAACTGTGAAAACAATACCTTCAAATACACACATTGTCAAAATGAAAAAGTATCAAATGCATTACACTACAACAACAAAATACTTCAAGCAATAAGAGTGTTTGCAGAGCATATAGCATACTTTTAAAAACAACCTTTTCAAAATCGGACGCGAGAGGCGCTCATCAAAGAAACACCATTAACACCACTAATATCAATAATTAATAACCTTAATTCAACTTTCCATACGATTTTGGCCATAAAGTTACACTTTTAGCGCATAAAATCACTTTATTTCAAGAATACAAATGTGTGTTACATCTTTGTATTCTCTTGTATAATAACAAACTATAAAATAGAATAAAACAGCTGACTTCATGTAGCAGATAATAGCAGTTAAATTATTTGTAGAAACTGTTTCAGTCTTAAAAATCTGAGTAAAAATAATGTTAAAGACATTGTTTATTTCTGCAAACCTCGCAGCTGCACATCATAAAATGTGGGAAAACAAAGGTAGAGGGGGAATGACGTCAAGAATCATTCAGTTAGATATTGTGACGGTCAGTGCATGTTGTAAGTATTAAATTGTATGCAAGGGCGCATGCGCGAGCTGGTCGGTGATTTGTGCCGATCTACGCATGTGCAAGGCAGAGCGTGGGACTGGTTGGTCTTCGTGTCATGAGACCAGTTAGCCTGCTGCAAGCTCTAGGAGTAACAGGTACGTGTTCATTATTCTGTCTATTGCATTGCTCAGTAGAATTGCTTTGCGTCGCTTTTGCGTGTGGTTGATGCTAGATGAGGGTTTTGAGCCAGAGACTCACAGGGTTGACTGACGTGTGTTCCAGTTAACCGTGAAGGTTCACAGGGTTGACTGACGTGTGTTCAAGTTGCCGTGAAGGTTTATCAGGATTGAGGTTGACGATAGCTGTGGGCTAGTCGATCTTATAGGTTGAACGGTTGTCACCGGGTTAACTATCGCTGCGTGCGTGGTTGACTTGGAAGGACGCGGGAACCGTTGTTCACAATCTTGCGTGAAGCTTTGCTAAGTAAACCCATGCTCTAGTGCGCGCTGGGGTTGACTGATGTGTGTTCCAGTCAATGCTCAGGTGTAGTGCTGGTTAGACCCGTTGTTGCGATACGTGGTTGACTGGGCACGGCGATTGCGCGTAGCTAGCGGTTGTACGGGCAAATATCAGTAGAAGCAGGAACACAGTACTTGGTTGACTAAGTTATCTGTTTATTTGATGCCTTAGATAAGTAACCCACTGATACAGTCGACTCTCGTTATTATGAGCTCGCATTTTACGAGGTTCCGGTTAATACGAGGTTTTTTGCCGGTCCCGAACTTGCCCCGTGCGTGTTTCAATGCATTTAAATATGGATTATACGAGCGCGGTAGTAGCGAGAACAGGGTTACAACAAGGTAATTTTGTCGGCTCGTTACGAGCAAAACATACAAGTGATACATACCACACTGTGCTTCATCACTCCCATCTGGACAGTCTTGCCGGTAATCACACTTGGACGTCATGTTGACGCAGAAAAAAGGCCTGCAGTAAAACTCCTCGGAATTGCAAATATCACCTACAAACAAAGACCAATGCAGTCATTGACTATAACTCAATAAATTTGCGAGTTGCGCCCAATGGGCGAATTGTAAAATGTTTCCCGACCACGCGCAGATCCAGAGAAGGGGGGGGGGGGTTATACAGTTATAAAATTTAATATTATTGTGATGGAATTGCATGAGTTGGTTTTGTCATGTGACGTCGCACGTGATATGTGAACGACGTCATCAGTCATGTGTTCAGCTTGCACCAATAGGGTTGGTGCAAGGTGCAGGTTCCCGCCACGAGAAGTCAGGTGAACTCTGATTGGTGCGGTAGTTGTAGTTCAGTTGGGCTAGTTGCCCGTAACTTTTAAGAAGTTAGTTGAGTTTATGTAAGATATTGTGCGCTGTTGGGCGTGCACATGGCTTTCAGGAAAGCGTGATAAAAAGCTGCTGTTTTGGGTTGCAGCAGGGAGGGACTTGTTCCAGAAATTCAAGTGCATCAAGTACAGTAAGTATATGAGAGTTATTCATTACTTTGTGTAAATTGGGAGTAATATTGAGGGTAAAAGGAGCCTGTGGGGAAGAAGATTAGAACAGAGACGTGAGTGTGTTATTTTCTGTGTGAATTTTGGCGGTATTTGTGCATTTTAGGCAGCGTTATTTAAGGCTGTGCGCGTGCAGGCGATCGTCGTGATAAATACACAAGACGATCAGCCGGAGCTAGCTAGCTGTACTGCGGTGTAGTTGAACTGGGTTAAGTGCAACGACCCAATGGTTGCCGTCGCTGTGTGCGAGGCAGACAACTACTGGATTCTGGGAGGGCTGTGTAGCGGAGCGGGTCGTGTGTTGTTGCCGGGACCGAGCTGTGTGCTCAAGGCCCAAGGCAGCTGGTGTTGCGCTGGGCTAGGCGTGCAACCGCGGCGTGGTGCTCTGTGTATGTGTTGCCTTTCACTGGTATTGAGTATTGCTAGGTAGTTGTTTACATGACTTGTAGATAATTTGGGGTCTCACATTCTAAGTGCTTACAGGCTAGGTTATTTTGCCCAACTTCTGGAGTTGAAGGTGAATGTCAATAAATTACTTTTGAGGTCAAGGTCATTGTTAAACTGTGTCCTATTTCTGTGATTATTTTAGGGAACTGTGTGTACTCTGACAGAGAGGTGTACAATCTTTTATAATCGGGCGGTATACTTCCTCCCAAACGAATCTCGTCACTCAGCCTTAAGTCCGCTTAGTGACTTTAACTTGAGCTAGCAAGGGAAAGGGTCCGAGTTAATAATCATAGACTGGATAACGGTCTGTGCCCGCCACATTATGTACAGTTATAAACGAGGCACACGAGACAGCGGTAAAAAGCGTGATAACTATTTTGAAATATCTGTGACCCCCACCCAAACCGCAGCCCCACCTCCAAAAAATAAACTTGGGGTAACATTCGCAGGTAATGTCTTGAGCCACCACCCCTTAGTCAAAATCGACTGTACATCTCTGTAGAATTATTGTTATACTCCAGTTTACTTACAGACATCGTTGTCTGGCCCAGGCAAAGGGATCAAACTTGCTCATGTAGGCCTACGTATAGAAACCAATGGAACATGTGGGTCTTTTTGGTCTCATCAGCAAGTAATTGATGTTTTGGTCAACATTTAAAAATGTCAGGTTTGCCTCCCGCAAAAAATATCAACCTGGATCCGTGTCTAGCGAGAGCAGTCAGCTCCAGTTGACACTTCACACAGGAATTGCATCAAAATAAAATGAGTGTTCTTGTGTCAAAGAGCAGAAAGAAAGCAAAGCTGGGTGGTTGTTTACATTGCATCACGAACGATATGCTTTGCATTCATTTCGACCAACCATATGAAAAGGGAAATACAATATACAATTCTTGCTTGTCAGGAGTAAGTTAGATAATGCCACGGTAAACGTTGAATGAAATTAAACTGACACTGGTAGCTGAAAGGGTTACAATTTACCATGCACTTAATACCTTTTTTTTTTTTACATCATTAACCTTGCTTCTGTATAAGAGTAGAAAAGCAACCATTAGATGCGACATTTACTCTGTTCTGGTCATTTTTCAAGTACGTGTACTTGTACTTTTTTTGTTCTTTCTGTGAGCTGTTTTGTTTTGTCTGCATCAGAAAATATTAAGAGAGCCCCCCACCCCGACCCCACTGTACCTGTTCGAAGAACACTTTTGGCCGTCATGGCGAACCCGTTCTTTGGGGTTACGGCGTATTCATCAGATGTGAAACTCATCCACAATTTATTTCCAATGGATTGAAAAACTGGAGCATTGTTGACACCAGACCACTCTAAAAAGCTTTCGCCTGTAAAATCATCGCCCTCTCCAGCTCGGAAGATATCACCGCCTGGATCAGAATCAAAACTTAATACGTTTATCTGCAACGCCCAGCCCGCTTCAGTGGTGATGACCCAAGTGACATCAAGCATTACTGGGTAACTTCCTGGGTGTGATGGTGAGGTAATAAGGACTGAGTCATTAGCAGCGAGGTGAATGCTGTGAGTGGGTCGCCCATCTGGATAGATAAATAAATTGGTAAAAAGTTTTATTTTTCAAAGGATGAGAAATGACACTGCAGTATATGGGCTCAATTGCATGAACATAATCGATGTGCACTAAAATCACCACTAATAAAAAAATAATAATTAAACAAGTAAACGGCTGAAACTTAAATTAACATTCAAAGGGTGAAACCATTAAGTATACATATGTGTATCAATTTTTATTTGTCCAGGTATGTGCAGCTTGTTAGACTTGGTTGCCAGTTCAAAATGGAGAATGACAACTCTGACCAAAAACGGAGGTAGGCAATACTTGTTAGCCTAAGTCGGCAATCTGACTATGAGAAGGACAACTTTGACCACAAAACACCCATTACCCAAACAGCAAGAAGGGGCCAGGCCAGACCAGAGGGTCGGGTTCCAGCCTGTGTACTCAGCTAAGAAAGGAAACAATGATGGAAGCAAGAAACGTAAATTATATACTTTCAGGGGCCGGAGTCCCCAGGAGCCCGACAGCTTGGACCCATCAACAGGAGATGCCTTATTCTGCCCCAAACCACTCATTGGGAGGGTACCGACCAACGGCTGGGAGCAGCTGCCAAAATCTTCTCAGGTTGCAACCTTCAACATACGGACGCTCAGCTCATCCAAGGATGTTGGTGGTGGACGGAGTGGGGGTATCCTGAAGATTGAGGAGCTTGTTGGAATGTTAAGAAATAGGATATCAAAATTTCAGGCTTACAGGAGCATAGACTTGTCCACAAAGAAGGGATGGAACATGAGATAAACTCAATTAAGACCAGGGCAGGCACTTTACACTTTATCAGCATAACAGCAACTGGAGGAGTGGGTCTTGTACTCGGTACAATGGTGCAGAAACCTCTGATGGCTGTTGAGCAAGTGTAAGGATCATCAAGGCAGCATTCCAGGATAACCCAGCATTGACTATTATCATGGCATACGCGCCAACAGGTGACGATGATGAGAACAAGGTCAACTTCTACAGCAAATTGAAACAGGTACTCAAGTCGGTCACTAAGCATGACTGCCTGGCTGTTCTTGGCGACTTCAATGCCAGCAGATGTGACGTTCAAAGCCAGTCCAGAGCCCAACGAAAACTGTCCCGTAGCTTCCTTCTTGAAGGCAAGGAGCACGGGCTTCTAGCAGCCAGCGAACTGTTCCAGAAGAGGAGAGGCAAGATGTGGACACGAACCACCAGCTGGACTATGTATTTGTACAAAGAAAGTGGAGGAATAGTGTCAACAACTGTAAGGCCCACCCTTCGAGTGCCGACACTCAGATCACGGAGTGGTGACAGCAACAGTGGGACGCCCCAGTTTGAGTTGGTGAGCTAGCCGTAAACAAAGAGCTACAAACCTGATATGCTATCAGTACCAGGCACTTCAAGGTGACGAGGACGTCGCTCTCGGACCTCTGCAAGCACTTTGTGTCTGAGAACCACGAGGCTGCGGAAGCTTGTCTAAAGCAAGTACAGAAGAAAACGAAGGAAAGAAGCAAGGACAAAAGATGCGGCAAAGAAGAGAATGCTTGAGAGAGAGGAGCTGGAGCAGAGGATAGCAGATATTGAGTACCTAAAAGTACCTAAAAGTAGCTGGAAACTGGTCTTCAACATCTCTAAAATAATAATATTAATAAGACTTGTAATGCGCACATATCCACCCTGCTGGGTGTTCATCTCTGGCTGACAAAGCTGCCTGGCTGCCAAGCTCAAGGCCCTGAGTGCTGAGAAGAGGATGCTGCTCTGGTACGCACACTTTAAGAAGTTACTAGGAAGCTCGCCCAAGATAGTAGATGAGGACACCAGTAGTCCAGGTGCTCAAGCAACCTGCCATACCTAATGGTCGGACGAAATGGTCCATTCACCTTAAGAAGGAAAGGCTGTGGTGAACGCTGAGCTACTCATCTACGAGTGTGTCCCACTGGACGTGTCCTGGCACTCATAAACCAAGGCTATGAGATGGGGGTAGGGCCTACTAGAATTGGTGTTTAGTTTGTTCTTTGTCGGGGATTTGGTATAAATTGGCATATCAAAAGTGCTTGGGAACAATTGTCGTGCATACCGAGGAGGCAGCACACTTTAGACGAAAATATTCTCAGACAAAAATGGTTGTGACGAAAAGTTTATCAAGTTTATGCATTTTGTCTACAGCCTAACAATCACATATGGGTCTTTTTCAATCCAAACAAATAATTTTCCATACAAACATAGAGGGTTCAGGATAACAAGCATTTTTACATTTTGAAGAAAATATATCAAATAAAAAACCCAAATTAAATCAAAGATGCAATATTTAAATGCAAGAGGGCATTGGTAATAGAGAATCCGCCTGTGGTTAAATTACTCTTTCAGCAACACAGAATATGTCAACAGGAACAAATACAAATATTTCTTTTAATATAAATTAATATCACAGAAATATATAAGTAAAATGTACATCACACATGATTACTCCTTAACACATTCTAACATCATGTAATATGGCAAAGTGGTAAGGATTTTTACCTGATGCTATAGTGTATCTGATGAAGTCAATGTATCTGGAGACTCTGGTAAACACAGAAGGTGTACCTAGATTGCCGCAAAGTAGACCAGTGCTTGTTATACCAACCAACTTCCAGCGTCCATTTGCACTGCGGCAGATTAAGGGACCCCCACTATCACCCTGTAAAGGACAAAGTATTCATCATAAAAAGTACATTTTGTTCTTTTTCCATCTGCAGGAAGCTTGAGCATTATTTTTTTCCTGCAAACTCCAAAATAATCAAACTGTATCAATCCTTCACAATAATTGTTTCACTGGGACACTTTGGAACGCTAGGTAGCAGCAGACTTACCAGGTAAATTTCCATGTTTACGTAGTTCCGAGCATGCGCATATTACCGAGAACAACGGATTTACCTGGTATGTCTGCTGCCACCTAGCATCCCAAAAGTCCTCCATTCTAAATAAGTTACAGCACCTCGATCAGCAGAGAATGCAACAGGGGTTTCTTTTACTTACTTGACAGGTTGAATTTTCAACTTTATAGTAGCCTGCACAAATTTGCTTGTGGGACACAAACAGATTATGTTTAATTCTCGTGTTGTTGCGGCACATTTCCAGTGGCTGTATTGGAAGAACTGCCTCCTTGATAACCTCTGAAAGTGAGCCTGTAAAAAAAATATATAATATATATATATATACAATAAAATCTTTATGAAAACAAAAGGCATTTAGGTTGTAGGGCTGAAACTTCCTACAACAACTATAGCATAAAAATCAACACAAAATTGTCGCACATAAGATCTTTTCAGACCCATCAAAACAGAGGTATGTTCATAAGTTACTACAAACTATATCTTCTAGAAAGTTGTAGAGATGATTTGAAACACAGTAAATACCTAAAAGAAAACAAGTTGAAATACAGAATTGTAATCAAAAACGTTACACCATATTAACCTTGATTGGCTGTGTCGCCCCATCCTACTGCAGAGCAGGTCTGGTAGATCTCTTCTTCGTTGTCTTCAGTTGCCAGGCAGGCTGGGCGGATGGTGTCGCTTAGCTCAACTGGAGACGCCAGTTTCACCAACATGATGTCGTTGTTGTAATTTGCACTCGTGTATTCCGGATGAGGGAATACTTTGGCAACATGACGGATGTGTTGGTATGAAGAAGGGACATCTAAAGTTGAGCTGCCGAACACTAAGTTGTCAAGACCCCTGAAAGTTTCACATGAAGGACGCTTTATAATAATTTTGTTTTTCATTTAATTGTCTATATGAAAGCAACTTAAACGCAACGCAAAGTATATCATTGGTTTTTGGAACCGTTCGAATGTTTGAGCCCTATATGAATGTAGATATATACACTGAAACTAACCTGTGAAAATTTGAATTGAAAGGTGGTAGCGCAAAAAATCTGGAGTGATTATGTCCAGGCAGGAAGAATAATCCGTAATAGGATTACACAATCTGAGAAAAGTTCCATGCATGAAACATATATAACGTATAAATTTAAAAGGAGTATAAAAATGTTCAGATTCCTGGTAAAGTCAAAAGAGGTAAAACCACCGTAAAAATGCTGAATATCTAGTAGGCAAGGGGAGGGGGGGTTACTATATGATTTATAAGCATCAATACTGCCACAAACAGTGAAAGCTTCTATGGTAGTATTGGTCTTCCTTTAAAATGTTGACTATTTTGGACAACCCGAAAGCAGAAAACATTTGCTCACTCAAAGCTTTATGAAATAAGCTCCCGCTGTAAACTGGGGAGCAATCTCAATCCTTATCTGGCTGAGATTTCAAGTGGTAACTGTAATAACTTACTGGCAGTGTGCGGCTGTGACTACCCAGCGTGGACTAATGAGGACAGCACCACATCCATGGGACCCACTACCGTAACGGTAAGAGGCCATCCAGGGCCACTTGGCAATGTCCGACTCTTTTCCGCCAACAATCCTTGAGAACGGATTCTGTTCTGTAGAGGGGGCAGAGCGAGTACCGCAATCACCTGTCGTCAATATGTCTGTGAAAGCAAATTTAAAAACACAAAAATGTTAGGGCCAACATCTCTCCAATATTCTTCGTAATGGCAATACCAATATTGTAGATTTTCAAGCAAAATTATTCAAATTCCTGTGAAGTCGACAGCATTCCTGGAACCATCTCATTAATTTTATGCAGTTCAACTATTAAACGGGCTTATTATATAATATTATATAATAAAAATTAAAAATATTTGTTTATATTGCACAAAATCCATATTAATATGTTCAATAATTGAATTGAAATGGTTTATTGATAAAAAAGCCATCGCAGCCAGAGGTCGAATTAAGACACTTTTTACAGATAAAAATATATTTAAAAAAATTATACATATATAATACATATACATATACTTTAATATACATACACATACACATACACACACACACACACATATATAAGCACACTTCCTAATAGACTTAAAAAATACAAGGGGAAAAAATTAGATACCTTAAATGGCAATGCTACGACTGCACAAAAGAAAACATGAATGAATAATGCACAACACATGAATTACACTCAAAACATGATCACAGATGCAGAAACCAGATCCAGAAACACCGGGGCATTAAGACCCTTCTCTTTCACAACAAGTGTCCCAGGTGTTTTATGTGCATTACACAACGCACAAGACCTACAGTTTAATGTCCCATCCGAAAGACGGGGGCTTGATGTTAGGAGCCATAATCATTTGTGGCGTGTCATGGCTGAGCGGTCTAGATCACCTGATCCAAGCTCTGGTATTGTCAGCAGCAGAGTGTGGGTTCGAATCGCGGTCATGATACTTGTGCCCTTGAGCAAGGCACTTATAGGCCAAGAGCATTAGCTTTAACCCGGCTATAGCTCATAACAAGCTGATTTTTTCAGGACAGGTCCAGGAATATGTCTAGAATAACATACTAAAAGTCCCCTAAAATCCCCCTGGAGCTCTCTCCGAAATCCAAGATGGCGTCCAAAATGGCCGCGATTTTCGAATCTTATTACAACTTTGCAACCAGACATGTTGTAAATACAAGTAAAGGGTGGAAATATATGTTTTGAGGCACAAGGAATCTGATAGAATCATTATTTTGAAATTTTAAAACTCATAAGAATCTAAAACCAAGATGGCGTCCAAAATGGCGTCCAAAATGACCACCATTTCGAATCTTATCATAACTTTGCAACCAGACATGTTGTAAATACAAGTAAAGGGTCGAAATATATGTTTTGAGGCACAAGGAATCTGATAGAATCATTATTTTGAGATTTTAAAACTCATAAGTAGGCTATCTAAAACCAAGATGGCATCCAAAGTGGCGTCCAAACTGGCGTTCAAAATGGCAACCATTTTTAATCTTATCATAACTTTGCAATCAGACATGTTGTAATTATAAATGAAGGGTCTAAATATATGTTTTGAAGCACAAGGAATCTGATAAAATTAATATTTCGAGATTTTAAAACTAATAAGTATCTAAAACCAAGATGGCGTCCAAAATGGCCATCATTTTCAATTCGTATCCATATTTTCTAACAAGACAATAACAAATACATATAAACTGTCGAACATGTTTAGTGGCACAATGAATCCAATAGAATCATTATGTTGTGAGTTTAGAACTCAAGAGCAAATCAGTAGGTCTACCACTCAGTCAGTCGACTCGTTCTCTATTCTCTCTGCATGAGTGTCAGATAACATCCAAGGATCAACCCTTCTGTGGAAAAGGATGGCGGTAGGTTTAACTTTGTGGACTCTCAAATCACCTTTGATTCTGAGTCAACTTCAGGGTCTCCCATTCATGTTAATCGTACATGCAGATTAGCAACGAGAGAAGGAGGCTATGTGGGGCCTGGTAAAAATAAGACTGCTTCGGGAAGCCCAGCCCCTGGTCTCTTTGCGCTCTCCCAAACTGGAAGTTCTAAAACAAGAATTCAACTTAACAAGATGAGCTGGTCAGGGCTCCCAGTGGAGAACATCTCTTTAGGCCTATCCTGCTGGCTTGAAATGTGTCAACAGAGAGGGCTGCATGCGATTTTGTTTTTGCAGGGCAGCCCTGCCTGTGAGTCTGTGTGATTGCTTGACAACATCAGGCAAGGCAAGTGAGGGATTCTTCCTGGGTATGGAACCTGAGATGTCTTTGGTACAGTAGTCCGTTCACTTCTGATCAAAAGAGGGTAAATCAGTAGCCGCGCAAATTTTTGAAACCAGGGCTGTCGTGGCCAGAATTGGGCTATGAGGATCATTCTGTAACCAGGGCTGGCATGGCCAGAATAGGACCATGTGGACCACTCTGCATCCAGGGCTGGCATGGCCAAAATGGGACTATGTGGACCACTCTGCATCCAGGGCTGGCACTGCCAGAATGGGACTAGGAGGATCATTCCGCAACAAGGGCTGGTATGGCCAAAATGGGACTATGTGGACCACTCTGCATCCAGGGCTGGCATGGCCAGAATGGGACTCTGAGGACCACTCTGCATCCAGGGCTGGCATGGTCAGAATGGGACTCTGAGGACCATTCTGCATCCAGGGCTGGCATGGCCAGAATCATACAACATTCCCTCATGATATTTGTGGTAGAGATTGGGGGAAGGCATACGCAAATATGATCTCCAAGTGCCCGGATCTCGGTTCTGAGCACACAAGACTGGGAAAATGTTGTCGAAGGCTTAGCGTGAATCGGAGAGGTGTGCGGACAGTCACTGGAAGATCGTTTGAATGACTGCATGCTTGGTAGAGAGACCATTCTGTAGGGAGGACTTTTCCTCTGGACAAACATCGCCAAGATTCTCCCCGCATGGTGAACTATGTATTTTTTGTCTTGTACAAACATGAGTGTTGAATGAGACTGAGTTCCGCCTTGTCAGTTAATGTAGGAGACGACTGTTGAGTTATGAGTTTTCTGATTTGACAAAAACAGCGTTCCCTGTGACAGTTCTGTGCAAGTGCCTCAATGTTTGCAAATTTAAGCTGTAAATGGGGGCAATTTTGGATGCCATTTTGGACGCCATCTTGGTTTTAGATACTTATGAGTTTTAAAATCTCAAAATAATGATTCTATCAGATTCCTTGTGCCTCAAAACATATATTTCCACCCTTTATTTACAACATGTACGGTTGCAAAGTTATAATAAGTTTCGAAAATCGCGGCCATTTTGGACGCCATCTTGGATTTCGGAGAGAGCTCCAGGGGGATTTTAGGGGACTTTTAGTATGTTATTCTAGACATATTCCTGGACCTGTCCTGAAAAAAATCAGCTTGTTATGAGCTATAGCCGGGTTTTGGCATATATGACCTAATGCTCTTAGACTATTAACCATAATTGCTTCATAAAAAGTTGGGAAGGTATTGCATTCTGCTCTCCCAGCCAGGCTCCTAGTACATGATACCCATGCCTACATCCTTACGGACTGTGAAGGGGGTAACCCTGTTTCAGCCCCAGGATTACGCGGCAGCGTGCCCCTGGTGCCAGTTGATTTGGGTCGATAGCCCAAATCGGTTAAGTGTAGCCTTCACCTTGAAGTGGCCGTCCAGCCTTGTGTAGTAGCAGATCTCTCATAACAATTAAAAGACAAGCCATCAAACCATGACAATAAACAGAATGGTCTCCCATCAAATTACTGGCCACAGTCAATATGGTGCAAGTTAATTTACGCCACTTGCTCAACCATTGAGCTACCTGACGATGTTGCTAAATTATTTATTTCAAGAAACTCTATGGCTGATGGCTGATGGTAAACAATTATAATCAGATGTTTTGCACAAGGATAGAGGACGCTGTCCTCTAGATTTCAGATCTACATTGTACATACAACTAGCTCACATATAATAATTAATAATAAGCAGGATTTATACAGCGCCCAAACATCAAACAATCACTGAGCGCTATACAATATTAAAAAGGAGTCTGAAAGCATAAACACAAAACCAACAATATAGCAATAATTTACAATGATAAAAGTACAAGTTACAAGACAAGAACACATCAAAATAATGTATCAAAACACAGGGAGACCATCAGTGTAGAAATTACGACCCATCTATCATCAGAACACGAGTCTGATGTGCTAGATTTTCGGTTATGTTTAGTTAATTTGAAGCTGAACTTACCATCCTCGCTGAATCCACAGCTGTTGACCTCTCCAGACGACGAAATCTGATCAGGATAGACATCACATTGCAGAGTGGAGTTCCCTGTTAGTCCTGCACATTCCAGGGCATCCTTACATGCAGAGGAACAAACCTGGTCTGAGCTGAAACGAGGGCATGCTGGATAGATCGATCTGCACAGTGCAACCTGCTGTGCCTCGCTGCAGTTATTTATAAATTGAGGTTGATGCTCCACTAACAAGTCATTTGCTTGCTGCTGTGAAAGCCCAAGATCATTTGAGAAGTAGGTCTGGTGATAAGGTAGGACGCTTTTACACATGTCATTCTCGATATCCACACAGTATGCTGAAAATTTGTCAAACAGAAAGCACATCTTAATACAGCATAGCATAGTGTTGCACAAAGTGATCCTAAAGGAGAAGGCAGAGTTTGTTAGAGATTTTAACGCACGAGTCTATTTTAACAAACCAGTCTATTTTTAAAATATCACATTTTTAAACACATCAATCTTTTTGTAAGTATACTATTATCAGTTCATATCAAATATGTTCAATGGATTCGTTTGTTTCTTGTAGAAATTGTACCTTACAAAAAGGGCAGCTCACTTTAGAAATCTCCTGCATTTAACACATGTAGTTCCAACCATTTTAATGTGTAACTAGCACACCAATTGTCTAACAATACAGGTACAGTATTAGTGAAAGATTACACTTTACTTACACGTATTACACTGTATTCCTTCATCAGAGTAATCCATACAGTCCACACTGCCATCACATTCTACTCCAGACCTGCCAGGACATATCCCATTAGCGCATACATGCTCATCAACTTCACAATCTGAAAACAAAAAATAATAATAATAATTACTAGAGAGGGAAGGGTGAAGCAACATTTTGCATTAAAACAAAAATTGTTGTACAACTGCAAATTTGTTATGACTACCGCTTCTTGTCTTCAACGGATATTTTTATCCCTGAAAACTGGAAAACTGAACAGGTTGATCAGAAAAAACTTCCTGATAGCCCCCATTCCGATAGATTTTGACACATTTGCATGCAAGCTTCCATGTGCGGTGGAACAATTTTAAGAGACTTTAATTTTGAGATGGGTTGAAAAATGTGAGATCTCTTTTATCATTTACTGATTGGTCATAAAGATGTAATTTTTTTAAATTTTTTTTTAACATCCTGACCGTGGACTGATGTTCTTGAAGTAAACATTCCACCGAGTGAAAATGAAAAAGAACCAACACAATTAATAAACCAAAAAAGCGCAAAGTCTTAGTCGAAGTTAGGACAATTAACTATAGACTTCTGTTTAGGTAATGTAATAAACAAAGGTGAATTTAAGCAAGGGGCAACTGGGCGCACACTCGTTTTGCCAAGAAAAATAAATAAAATAAAGGCCGAATAAACATTACAAATAACATTGATTTGAATGGGATAAACAAAAAAAGTGCCGACTACAATGATAGATTTTAGTGGGTGGGAGCTTTGAAAATTTGGTAAACAAAATCTTACCACAACCAATTTCGTCTCGACCATTTGGGCACTGCGCAATACCATCACATCTCTCCTCACTCAGGTAGGCATACGGGTAGGCATCACAGTCAGTGTAATCTGTGTGTTTATTATGGCAGAACAGGGAGAAGACAATAATACAATAATATACAGAACAAAAGTGGACATAAATAACAACAAATTTGTCACTGTGCATAATTAAAAAACTTATTTTCAGTATTACTATCTCAGTATTCACAAACATAGTGTGCATACCTGTCAACATTGAACCTCAGAAACAGGAACACCAGTTTTTACGAGTCTGCACAGATAGCGACGCAAGAAGTCGTGCGAGTAAAGCTCATTACATGTACACATTCAAATGATGTACGTATTTAAAACAATGTGCAAAAACCATTGTATCCCGTAAGAAAATCTCTACTGTTGCAAGCAAATGGCACCCTCTTTTGCCAGAACTTTTTGATCTTGTTCATTGCTGTCTCTTGTCAGAAATAGAAATGTTCTGATTTTTGGCGGCCTGTAATCTCAAAAATCTGGACAATTTCAATTAAATCTCAACAGTTGGCAGGTATGAGTATGTCGGCAGTATTGCCAGTAGAAAATCTCTGTATCTCTTCTCTGTTTAGATGACTTGACACCATGTTGCTGTGATCTTTATGATTTGCCACCTTTCAAGGTTGGCTGCCGTGGATGTTGAGATTGTTTTTTGTCTTATCCACTTTTTGATTCTGTCCATCCATGACATTAATGCTCAACCTTATATTCTCCTTGCCTCAAGTCTTCCTTACGCCTCTCTATCCAATTCCTTTTTACTATACTGGAAGAAGACTCGGAAGGTGGTGGTAGCACTTATAGACTAACTAATTACAAAAAAAAACTGCATAAGCTTTCGTAGCACCAACTACCTCATCAGATGCAATGAAGGGGATAAGCCAAGTACATGTATTATATACACGAAAGTAATAGGTGAATGAATACAATAACAAAAGGTGGAGTCAGTGACTATAAAGAGCATCTATTCCTAGTAGTGGCCAGAAACCATGGTCCATATAAAGTCCTTGATCAATACAGTTAAGGTTCCTGATGATCTTTTGTTCAGCAGCTTGGAAGAAGACTGTAACTGGTTAAGTTAAGTTGACAGCAAACTTTGGGATTCTCATCGTGTATCATTCTTCACTAACAATGTGTGCAAATGTGTTAAAATGTAAACGTGTACCTTTGCTGTGCACAGCTTGTAAGCCAAGATGAAATGCAGATTCAACGGGACGAGTCGGATAACGTATTGAGATGGTTTGCAATGCGAACAAAAGGTGGCCAGGGTTATGATGTCCGCCTTGAAATGATGTAATTGTCTCTTCGAAGTTGTAGATGTTTGAACTGTTTCCCCTTAGGATGTATAAACTCAAATTTTCCGGTATGTTCAGTCTGTAAAGGTGCACCATGATGTGGCTGCTCGGGGGTGACGTGATGAGCCAATGGCATTCCAAACTGTACATGAAATTGGCACTCAACGGAGGTGTGGAATATATTGAAATGGATGAATTGAAATCAGCTGCGATGGTACTGGATGTGTTGCAACCTGTGATTTGCATAGAGAGACAAGAAACAAGAGATACTAAAATGTGTTTTAAACTGCTCACGCGATGTGCATGAAGAACATATTTACATAGAAGTTGAAGTTGAATATTAAATCTTGCAGCGCATTCAAAATTGTTACACGCTGTGATGTCTTTCTATTTTTATGAGAGATCGCCTAACATCACCAGGCCACGAACGGCCACTTCAAGGTGAGGGCTACACTTACTGATTTAGGTTATCGACCCAAATCAACTGCTACCCAGGGGCACGTTGCCACCTACTCCTGGGGTTGAAACAGGGTTACCCCCTTCACAGTCTGTAAGGATGTAGGCATGGGTATCATCCACTAGGAGCTTGCTGGCTGGTAGAGCAGAATGCACTACCTTCCCAACTTTTTACGAAGCAATTATGATTAAGTGACTTGCTCAAGGGCACAAGTGTCTTGACCGGGTACCGAGCCCACACTCTGCTGCTGACAATACCAGAGATTGGGTCCCGTGAACTGGACCGCTTGGCCACGGCACGTCATGGGTTGGGTGCTGTTATGTGCTAAGAGAAAACTGTTTAAAATGCAGGTCAATAAGTGTTTAAAAAAAACCTTATCGACAAGGGGAGGCCTTCCCTTGTGACATGATGCTGCTGCATTCATAAGAGAATCTTATTATTTGCCAACTTACATCAATATATATACCAAGTTAAGCACTCTTGGACTTTCCCTTCACATATCCAGCAGACAGGCTTTAGTACAAAGTCAGAACAGAATTGTGTTTATCACAGCTAAAACCCAAACTCCTTAATCCATCTACAAATGCTGACAAAGCACAAAATACATGGTTACACCCCTATGTTCTGACACCCCTATGTTCCAACACCCCTATGTTCCGACAATGTATTTTCCTACTCCTAACCCTAACCCTATGTAAATCATGAGGGGGTTGTCGGAACATAGGGGTGTCGGAATATAGGGGTGTCGGAATATAGAGCAGTCACCAAATACATATTTTGATATCTGCAAACCTTACCATCACATTCAAGTTCGTCAAGTCCGTTGATGCATTCATTTGTACCGCTGCATTCAAGCTGTGCATCGAGACACACCGAGTGGCCACAGTCAATTTCATCAACTGAACATGTTATAGAATCTGAAGAGTTTAAAGGGAAGGTATACGTTTGGTAATCACTCTTAAAATGAATGGCAATAAAAACCTACTTGGTACAGCAGCTTTCGATAGTATAAAGCATCTTGAGAATCATTTCACTTCAAAGTAATGTGGTTATGGAAAAAGATATCAGTTTTTATCCCCCAAAACTTAAATCTGAAAAACGTTACTGTCAGATACGTTTCTCAGATTGTGTATTGCGATTACGGATTATTCCGCGTGGACATAACCACTCCGGATTGTTTACGATATCTCAAAAACGTGACCAATGAAATTTTTGCAGTTTATTTTTATTGTATATCTAGGCCTACATTTATATATAAGATTAAAACAAACGAACGGTTCCAGAAACCAAAGGTATACTTTCCCTTCCCTTTAAGTGAAATATAATTATGTGTGGAAAGTTCCAAAGCCAGATATTTGGGAAGGGGACCGAAAAGGGTGTCCCCTTCCCAAACCAATATTCATAATACAGACTTTTTGGTAAACCACTCCTAAATAGGTCTCAGCCTGATGGTGATTGAGGCTCTATGTGGCATGATCCATTCTGTCACTTTGTGAAAACTATAAATTCCAGTTTCATCCAATTTTGGCTCAATGACATTACTGCAATTAAGCAAGGATATCCGTGAATACCATCTAGGCCTAAATATGACATAAATAAATTTTATGACATTAAAAAAAAAAACATTTCGAGCATAATGTCACTTTGTGTAAACTGCGATGACATGCGTAACAAACACTTGGCGATCGACACTCACCTGTAGCTGGCACGCTGTCTATCAACAAGACGTAGCTCAAACCAGGAGTAGATTGGGCGTTCTGGTAAGTGATCCAAACAGTGCTTCCATTGGAGATTATTTGTGGAGGAGAGCTTGATGAAGACCCAATCCATGTAAAGAAGAGGTTTGACGAGTTATGAAAGTCCGCACCATCCCCAACATGTACAGAACCTTGTACAGTAGTGTTGAACATGGAGAATGTGATCAGAAGTTTTCTGTCCTCCGTTGTGGATATGATCCAAGTGGCTTTACCAAAATAGAGATCAGCAAGTATAGACACCTCTTTGGTTTCATTCGCACTGATGAAAATCATCTTTGGCACTGTTATAGAATGGTTAGACGTTAAAATTCCTAACCAACAACACAGGGCACCAAGGTTAACATTCTATCCAACAATACAGGGCATTTAAGGTCCTCTAATAAATATCACCTCGTTTACAAGATCTTCTTGAAACAAAAAAAACGACTATACAAATTTGTAAGGGAAAACTCATCAGCGACAAATCTACTTAGTCACGATGGCCAAGTGATCTGCACTTTCCATTTACTCATAATTAAAACATCTTTTTCATGGAAGGTTCCAAAATATTGAGGCATGCATGCACTGGTATTGATGCAGTCCTGAACTATTGAGCATTCAGCTGTTTTATCTTCACAAAATATTCAAATGAACCATAAGCAATAGATAAATAGACAAATCCATTAGGATACGTCCATCAAAGCACCACGGTACTTGGGGGGGGGGTCAGGGACAGAGTTCAAAATCACTAGTTAAAATTTCAACAACATTGCAGGGCATAAACTTCCAAGTTTTGACCAAATAAAAACTACAATAAACCAAATATAAAAAAAATCTACAAATATAAAGAGTCAAATTAGTTTTAGTGATTTCGTTTAAATTTTATATTTAACTTTTCATGAAGCTTAAAGGTATCGTACACGTTTGGTATTTACTCAAAATATATATTAGCATAAAAACTGACTTGGTACCGAGCAACAGAGAGCTGTTGATAGTATAAAACATTGTGAGAAACGACTCCCTCTGAAGTAACGTAGTTTTTGAGAAAGAGGTAATTTCTCACTAAAATAATAAAAGACTTCTAGCTAGAAGCCTTTTATTCCTATCTGAAAGCACACAAATTTGTACAACAAGGGTGTTTTTTTCTTTCATCATTTTCTTGCAACTTCGATGACCAATTGAGCCCAAATTTTCACAGGCTTGTGGTTTTATGCATATGTTGGGATACACCAAATGAGAACACTGGTCTTTGACAATTACCAAACGTGTACGATGCCTTTAACCCTATCAGGACTGGGCTTATTTTTTTTTAGGGGGGATTGGAGTGTGAAGTCAATCAGTTGAAAACTTTTGATGTCCAAATTTTAGGATTGTTTACCTGAAGGAGTAACACTGGTAGCTGTCAATGCAAACCCTCTGTATGTGTTACTGGAGTCAGATGTAAATATCAGCCACATGACATTTCCATCAGAGACTTGATCAGTTGGCAAACTAGAACCAGACAACTCAAGGAGCCTGTTCTCTGTGTAATCGTCACCATTCCCAGCTCGGAAGAAGTCGTAGTCACTCTCCGTGGAAAAATATGAGAAACTTATCAAAATATTCCAATTCATCTCAGTCCGAATAATCCAAACCACCTTAATATTGTTGGGATAGTTGTCGGGATACAATGGTGAAACAATACTCAACGTTTCATTGGGAGAAATGAAGTGTGAAAGTGATTCCTCTGAAACAAAAAGAAGAAATGAAATGAGTTAGTTTTGCCCCAAAAACTTATGTTTTAAACTCTTCCAATTTAGCTTGATTTGATTTGGGAAACTGCTAAGAGAAAACGTTCAAACACACACATAACTGAAATAAAAACTAGCACAATTGCCTTTAAAATCAAGGGGAAAAAAACAGTACAAGAAAGACAAAGTTTGCCTGGGATAACACCAAAAAGTCAAGAATCGAGTTATTAACTTTGTGGTCCTCTGAACTAAAACCAAATAGGGGACAGAGTCGAAACTGTGAACAAGAAAGACATAAGCAAAAAACAAGCACAGGATCGGACTATTACAATAACAATCTAAAAATGCTCAAGATAATCAAAGGCCAATGAGCACAAACTTTAAAGGCATCGTACACGTTTGGTAATTGAAGCCTACTGTTTGTTTCAAACCTATATAGTTGTAGCTATATACCATAAAACTAACCCGTGAAAATTTCATTTCAAAAGGTGGTAGCGTTGTTGAGATATTACCGAAAATCTGGAGTGGTTATGTCCACGCAGGAAGAATAATCTGCATTAGAATACACACTCTGAGAATAACGCTTCTCAGATTCAAATGTTTTGGGGATAAAAGTGATATATTTTTCCTTAACCGCAGTACTTCGAAGTGAACAGTTTCTCAAAATGCATTTACTATCCAAAGCTGCTGTACTTCTTACCAAGTAAGTTTGTATTGCCATTACTTATCAGAGTCATTACCAAACATGTACGATGCCTTTAAAAGAGATAAGGTAATCATTTACTTACTTTATGTTATGTTTAGTTAAAATACAATAATATTATGGAATTGAATAAGGAACACAAAGCATAATATAAAAAAGTTGCTTGCAGGAAGGGGAAATAAAACTAATGCAAATACATTGTCGATGGTGGCAAGCATAATATTGTTAATAACAAGTTGTTTATATCTATATTGAAGGAGTCCTACAAAAATCCTAATATTTTCAACGGGTAATAATAATTATAACATTAATAATAAAGTTAACAATAGTACATAGTTCTTATTGAGTGCTTTATCACATCTGAAGGGCATCTTAAAGTGCTTGTTATTTTTTACATTAAGGTATTTGGGGCTATGTAGCCCTTCTGTTTACAAGGTGCTGCAGTGCAGTCTACTGTCGTCCATACCAGAAAACACTTTAGAACACCCTTTCTCTTAATGACAATTGAATTTGGTTCTTTTACATGCATTCCACAACACAAGGGGCCTACGGCTTTACATACCATCCGAAAGACGAAGCAAACATGGTCAAGTGTCTTACTTAAAGGCACTGGACACGTTTGGTAATTGTCAAGACCAGTACTCTCACTTGGTGTATCCCAACATATGCATAAAATAACAAACCTGTGAAAATTGGGCTCAATTGGTCACCGAAGTTGCAAGAAAATAATGAAAGAAAAAACACCGTTGTTGCACAAATTTGTGTGCTTTCAGATGCCTGAGAAAGGCTTCAGGCCTGAAGTCTTTTAGTGAGAAATTACCTCTTTCTCAAAACCTACGCTACTTCAGAGGGAGTTGTTTCTCATAATATTTTATACTATCAACAGCTCTCCGCTGCTCATTACAAAGTAAGTTTTTATGCTAATATACATTTTGAGTAATTACCAAACGTGTCCACAGTGCCTTTAAGGACACAAGTGTCAAGACCTTGACTCAAACCCAAACTCTGCTGATCAGAAACACTAGAGCTTGAGTTCAGTGCCCTTGACCTCTTGACTAAAACATGGCACAACTAATCCACTGTAAAAGATGTTAATTTTGCATCGGGGATAAAGACAAAGACAATTGTTTTTTTCCGTAACACCATGTGTAGTAAGAAGTACATACAGTACTCGGTACTTTCCCTGAGTCCTGTCCATTTTTGTTACAGGCATTATCAATTGGGTCAGAATCGAACCCATGACCTTTGCCATGCTAGAACAGATGTCTTACACTAGACCACCTAGCTAGCCTGGTGGCTAGAGGCAGTTTAAATCCTATATTTTAGCAGCAGGTGTTGCAACCATTTAATATCTGTTAATTTTGCATGGGGGATCGATAAAGAATATTATTGGGGGTTTTCCCCTTACTCCAATGTGTATAAAGCACTGTATACTCAGTACTTTTACCGAGTCCTGGAAAAAACATTTTACAGGCATATCACTCAGGTGGGATTCGAACCAACAACCTTTGCCATGCTAGAGCAGATGTTTTACCACTAAACAACTGAGCTAGCCCGGTTTGAGTCCTATTAACAGAAGGTACGGCAACAATACAATTATTTTAATTTTACATTGGGATAAAGAATAATTGTTTTTTGCCCTTAAAGGGTCTGTGTACGTTTGGTAATGACTCTGAACTGTGGTTATGGAAAAAGATATCACTTTTTCCCCAAAAATTTGAATCTGAGAAGGGTTACTGACAGTAATGTTTCTCAGATTGTGTATTCCAATTGCAGATTATTCTTCCTACGAGAACATAACCGCTCCAGATTTTCGGCAATATCTCAAAAACGCTACCCCCTTTTGAAATGAAATTTTCACAGGTTAGTTTAACAGTATACAACTATATAGGATTGAAGCAAACAGTGGGTTCCAATTACCAAACGTATACAATCCCTTTAAAGGCACTGAACACGTTTGGCAATTGTCAAAGACCAGTGTTCTCACTTGGTGTATCCCAACATATACATAAAATAACAAGCCTGTGAACATTTGGGCTCAACTGGTCATCGAAGTTGCAAGAAAATGATGAAAGAAAAAACAACTCTTGTTGTACAAATTTGTGTGCTTTCAGATAGGAATAAAAGGCTTCTTGCAAGAAGTCTTTTATTATTTTAGTGAGAAATTACCTCTTTCTCAAAAACTACGTTACTTCAGAGGGAGACGTTTCTCACAAAGTTTTATACTATCAACAGCTCTCTGTTGCTCGTTACCAATTCAGTTTTTATACTAATACATATTTTGAGTAATTACCAAATGTGTACAGTGCCTTTAAACCGATGTGATATGCCTGTGGATTGCCTCCCACCCGAGTGATAAGGCTGTGGTTTTAGGAAAGTACTCAGTGTACAGTGCCTCATACACAGCGAAAACAAGGTGCGACATACCACACTGTGCTTCATCACTCCCATCTGGACAGTCTTGCCTGTAATCACACCTGGACGTCAGTTTGATGCAGGCAAAATGTATGCAGTACATCTCCTCAGAAGTGCAGGTACTTCCTGAAGACAAGCAAAATGAAACATAAAATAAAATGACCAATGCAATCTATTGAGTGCAAACATTGGTAACTTTTGTCAGGAGGGCCCAATGGGTGATAAAACGTTAGGTGGCAGCTGACATAGGCCCAGTTCATACCTCACAGCAATTCGCTGTATTTTTGAATTGACGTGATGCAAAACAAGTAAACAAACTGGGTTTTTTTCATTGTTGTTATTATTATGTTCATGTATTTCGTCATTGGCGCAAGAAAACTACATACAGGCAATTAACAAAAGATGAAACTGTAATTGTGATGCAAGACAATTCCCAGATGAAAGCGCCCTCGTGCGGTCAACAATATGATCAAATGCGAAAAATAACAGCCAATTTCTTGTGTCAAAATGAAAAAACAAAAACTAAAAACAGTGTCGTGTGATGGTTTCCGTCACAAAAGATATGCACTGCATTCAGTTCCACTTGAATTACCAACCAGGTTTTACTGGATAACATCCCAAGTTTAAGGGTGGAAGGGAAATAAAATGACCTCAGGTTAACATTCGATGAAACTGAAGCAAGTGTGAAACAAACACTGGAAGGTGAACTGGTAAGAAATTCCCCAGGAAATCCCTTGGTTTTTCCGTCAAGGGAAGTCTAAACATACACCTCTGTAAGGGCCCTGTCACACGAGGCAACTTTTACAGCCAACTTGGAGGCAACCAACTGCAGTGCATGCTGCAGGATCACTTTGGTAGCACGGGAGTAATTTTTTTTCAGACAATGTCTTACGATCCCCAGGAATAATATGTGAACATTCAAATGTGAATGGATTCTCTTCTTGGAGATTGCCTGGAACTGGTTGCCTGTAAATTGCCTCGTGTGACATGACCCTTAATAAGAGTGAAAAGCAGCCATTACATATCATGTGGAATAGGCTGCTTCTTTTTCTTGTCATCTTTAAAAGTATTTTTTACTTTAAGTTTTAAAGTTTGCATGCTGGTTTGTTTATAGTTCTGATGAATATGTTTGATCTTGTCTGCATGCCATAACCAAAGACTAAGCATGACTATGGTTTTGTACCTATTGGAACAATGCTGCTGACTGCCGCTGCAAACCCACTCCTTGGGGTTGAAACGTAGTTATCAGATGTGAAAGTGATCCACAATTCATTTCCAAGTGTATGAACAACTGGGGGAAGGTTGACACCAGACCACGACCAGAGGCCTCTGCTTGTGAAATCAACACCTTCTCCAATTGAGACGATATCACCGCCTGGATCAGTATCAAAACTTGAGGTGTTTATCTGCAACGCCCGGCCCTCTTCAGTGGTGAACACCCAAGTGATGTCAAGCATTACCGGGTAGCTTTCTGGGTATGATGGTGAGGTAATAATGACTGAGTCACCAGCAGCAAGGTGAACACTGTGAGTGGGTCGCCCATCTGGATAGATAAATAAATTGATTAAAGAGTCAATATACAAAGGGTGAAACAAAATGCACTTGCACAAAAGTAGTTGGATTACATGAAATTGTTTATGAAGATGTTGAAAGTTAGTTGTGAGTGGGTGTTAATTTCTGGGTCAATGGTTCAAACCAGGCAAAATGGTCATTCACCAGGCTGTTTGGCTATGTTCTAATGGGGAACTTGTGGTGTTTGAGAATTCTGACCAAAACCAAGAGATCAGGACAACTATTGTTTCCAAACACTGTAAAATACAGAGCGTCAGCAATCCCCAGAGAACAACAAATAATAAACCAACAAAGTGTAGAGAAACATTTATTTAACAAATGAAATTTGTACAGAAATTGAACATGGGGAAAAAGAATTTGTAGTGACGACACCGACTTTAGAATCGAATATGACAGTAGAACAAAAAAAATTACAGAAAGTGAAACATAAAACACACACACTACCACATCTGGGATGGTTTGACATGATGTAACCAGGCCATCACCTCATGGGGATTTTTACCTGATGCTATGGTGTATCTGATGAAGTCAATGTATCTGGAGACTCTGGTAAACACACCAGGAGTATTTTCATTTCCACAATTAATACCAGTGCTTGTAATGCCAACAATCTTCCAGCGTCCATTGTCACTGCGGCAGATTAAGGGTCCCCCACTATCACCCTGTGTAAAAACAACTCTTCATCATTATAATAATAAATCCATATTTTCTTGTCCAAAACAAGGTCCTTAGCAGGAAGCTTGAGCTGTGTACTTTCATGCAAACCTTCCATAACAGCCAAATAATAATTCCTTCAATATTCTGCTACAACTCCATCGGTAAAATCACTTCCAGTATAGACTGTGCAAGTCTCGCGCATATCAAAAACGAGGGAAAACTCGAACGGAGACTATATTTTTCTGTGAAATCAAATCTTCTTTTAAAATTAAATTTATACAAAATTCTTGAAAATAAAAATACCTATAGCAAGTTGTTATAAATAAATCTTCATTTTTGTATAATACAAATAATTTGTTCCAATTAACATTGAAACAAAATTATAACTTGGAACAAGGATGCTTATTGTTAGAAACCTCATTTGCCAATAACGCCTGAATGTGTCCGCCTATCACAAAGGTTTAATGACAAAATGCCCGTCAGTTGGGCAGCATTCTTAATATTTCACAAGTAACCTGAAACGGAGGTCAAGTCTTATTCTCGGGTTTTCTTCGTTATTTTCTTGATTAGGTCTTACTTTCATATTGTTTATCACTTCGTTTTACATTCCCAACATCACATAATTTGCATGGCCATAAACTACGCTAAACTAAAAGAATTGACGAAGCAAAATCCAGCCCACGTAAAACTCCATATGGTTGGGAGCACAATGGTCCCGGAAGTTCGAATAAGCATGATACTTGCACAGTCTATTGGTATATTTTGCAATTCCATTTTCCTCATAATAACATGTCCATGTACCTTCGAAGCTGGCGATCTCCCAGACTGTTCCCATCAACTACCCGATATACTTCAAGTAACCGATCTACAACTGTTTGCACTTTATAAATGTCTCGTTATTATTATTATTATTCAGTAGACAACCACATGCCTCATACAGCAAGCGTCAATCCATCTGTCTTATACAGAGTCTGACATTTTAAATAGTATCATATACTTTGGGGGTTTATTGGTCCCTTTACAAACAAGTTTGTAAAAACCTGCATTTTTGTTTAATGGCCTCACACTTTGAAAATCTTTGTTTTGAAAATGGAATGGAAATCAATTGTTTTCTTTGAAATTGGAAATTTCCCCTCTTCACCTTGTTTTCAAGGAGTTTTCTTCTAATTAGCCAGAGCCTAATTGTTTCGCGTAGATTTCACTGTGCTGTACTGCTGATAACAGCCCAAGGTTATCTTGGGTGTTTGTGTGCAGTGTGGTTTAATTGAAGGAGTATTCACAAAGTTTTCAATGTGTTCTTGATATGAACACAGCTTGATAGATTACTGGTTTACTGGTCAGCCTTTGGTTTCACCTTAATTCAGGTCAGCAGTATTGGTCTGCACACTGTGGATAGACCAGTGTTTACACTTGGAGCAGAGCAAGATATGGCTAATATTAACCCCTATAAGACCATGGAGTGGGGGAAGTGGGAAATGACATTCCAGAGAATATTCACCAATTAACAAGGTCTCGGCTTGGATGGAGAGCATTCCCTGAAATCAGGGTGAAATTCAGAGAGGCCAGTCAATGGTATGGATAATCTTTTTTTCAAGGTGATTTAAGGGAATCGCAATTCCGTTATGGTGAAAGAGAAATAATTCCTTGAATTTCAGCCGAAACCTGCACTTCACTGAGATTTTTTACAGTGGTTTCACAGCAAAGATTTTCATGGTGTCACGCCCCCTTACAGAGTCTCTCTCACAAGCAGGGGTTCATTACAAAAGACCAGAGAAATTATTTTATTCTCGCAAACACAAATCCTCACTTTATCCTCATCAATCCTTGAAAGACTTCTAATTCCACACTATACAACATTTTACCTGCATATATAGTAATTATTATTTCCATTTCAACAAAAAAATGCAAATAAGTTTATTTAATTTATTTATTATATATATTTATATATAAAAAAAGTATCACTTACGTGACATGTTGAACTATTTGTAACTCCGTCATAGCCAGCACAGATTTGCTTGTGGGACAAGAACAGGAACTCTTTAAGTCCAGTGAAGTTACGGCACATTTCCATTGGCTGTATTGGAAGAACTGCCTCCTTGATAACCTCTGAAACTGAGCCTGTAAACAAAACAAAAAAAGTTGTACATGCAGAAGAAGTTGACATGGACAAAACTTGGCATGGCTGGAATTGAACAATCTCAAGCACTGTGGGGTTCACAATAGCACCATAGTTAAAGGGTCTGTATTATACGTTTGGTAATTACTCAATGGCAATACAAACTTACATGGTAAGAAGTACAGCAGCTTCGGATAGTATAATGCATTTTGAGAAACATTTCACTTTGAAGCAATGAGACTATGGAAAAAGATGTCCGTTTTTATCCAAACAAATTCTGAGAAGCGATTCTGTCAGAAACATTTCTCAGCATGTATTCTTATTGCAGATTATTCTTCTTGCGTGGACATACTACCGTTCCAGATTTTCAGAAAATATCTAAAAAACGCTACCACCTACCACCAACAAGATTTTCACAGGTTAGTTTTAGGGTATATATCTACAACTATATAGGATTGAAACAAACAGTGGGTTCCAATTACCAAACGTATATAAAAATCTCTTTCTCTGTAAAAGAATAATGGCAGCCCTGAAACAACCCTGTTGTGCAGCAACTCAACTATTAGAAGTAACTGTAAATAGTAAACTTGCGGGTACAACCATGTGTAAAATCTCTTTTGGGAGGAGTGTTGCTCTGAAAAGAGCCGATTTGGTCTCGGCGTTTCGAACAGTATACTCTACTTGTCTTCATTTTTCCTGAAGATGAGCAGAGTACACTGTTTGAAACGTCGAGACCAAACCGGCCTTATTTCAGAGCCAACACTCCTCCCAAAAGAGATTTTACACATGGTTGTACCCGCAAGTTTACTATTTTTTTATAGTTACTTCTTATTTTCCACACCAGCAAAGCTTCAAACGGCACTTACTCAACTATCCCTGAGGGCAGTCCCAACATATCAATTTAAACTTCAAGTTGTTATTACACCATTGAATCTTTTCAGAACTTTCAAAACGTACGATAAAAGCATCCATATTGAGTTGAAACGTCTCATTAGAGTGCCACCTATCGGCAGGAATAGCAGAAGCATGTACACTTGAATATGTACAATCATCATCCCAACATTTGCAAATGCAAGTTAAAATGTGACGAGTGAGAATAGTCTGCACAATTTGTTCACTAAGTATATACGATTCTACATCCATTCAAGTTTATCTCTCCCAAAAATCACGTCATTTCACGACAAATCCATGTACGTACTTTTATCGATTTAGCAATTAATGATCTGGGTTTTCGCGATCCCCACGCTTAACCAATGGCATTGAAAGAGCCTGTAAACAACACGTTTTTTAATCACCTTCTATGGCCAAACAATTGCTTGTGGGCAACTTGTTCACCTGATTCATGAATATTCATGTATTAGGCCTACTCATTCATATTCCATAATAAATTTCAATAATTATTCAAATTTTGTGTACGTACTTAAAGGCATCGTACACGTTTGGTAAATGTCAAAGACCAGTGTTCTCATTTGGTGTATCCCAACATACGCATAAAATAACAAGCCTGTGATAATTTGGGCTCAATTGGTCATCGAAGTTGCAAGAAAATGATGAAAGAAAAACCACCCTTGTTGTACAAATTTGTGTGCTTTCAGATAGGAATAAAAACTTCTTGCAAGAAGTTTTTTATTATTTTAGTGAGAAATTACCTCTTTCTCAAAAACTACTTTACTTCAGAGGGAGTCGTTTCTCACAATGTTTTATACTATCAACAGCTCTCTGTTTCTCGTTACCAAGTCAGTTTTTATGCTAATATATATTTTGAGTAATTACCAAACGTGTACAGTGCCTTTAAGTTTGTCATTCATTCGGGTTGCACTCGAGGGAATCACAGCACACAGATCATATCGCGTGATGTGACTGGCTATCACGCAAAGTAATGGCGCCCTCTGTTGCCCAGACACGTTTAGGAAATGAGACGCTCAACTATATGACATAATTTTATTGCAAAATTTAGTACAGAGGCTCAAAATACACCTAACAGACAACAAGCTGAAAAACAGAGTTGTAGTCCAGGAGAAGTTACACCATGTTAACCTTGAAAGGCTGTGCGACCCCATCCTACTGCATAGCAGGTCTGGTAGATCTCTTCTTCGTTGTCTTCAGTTGCCAGGCAGGCTGGGCGGATGGTGTCGCTCAGCTCTACTGGAGAGGCCAGTTTCACCAACATGATGTCGTTGTTGTAATTTGTACTGGAGTATTCCGGATGACGGAATACTTTGGCAACATGACGGATGTGTTGGTATGAAGAAGGGACATCTAAAGTTGAACTGCCGAACACTAAGTTGTCAAGACCCCTGAAAGTTTTACAAGAAGAATGAGTTGTATTAATGTGTGTTTTGTTTATTTTTATTTGTTATGCATACATGATCAAATGCATAATTTGGCCATGTTGATCCGAAAATTTTGATTTAAATTCTAAATAGCTATTTTAATAGATTCGAGAAAGTTATAAGCTTTCATTCATTCAAGGTGTTGTACACAAAAAATTCTGCAAATAATAAGTGGTAGTTAATTTAAAACTAAAAATGAACTATTAGTTGCATCCAAGTTGTCTGGAAAAATTGTGTGACTCGGCCTTTAAGAACTGTGTTTTAACACAGTTAAAAACACTGGCATATTACTCGGGTGGGATTCGAACCCACGACCTTTGCCATTCTAGAGCAGATGTCTTACCACTATATTACCAAGATTGCCCGGTAGCTAGAGGCAGTTTGAATTCTTTATTTCAGCAGCAGGTCCCCCAACGATTTAATAGATGTTAAATTTGCATCGGGGTTAATAGAATAATACAATACACCAATGTGTACATAGCACTGATACTCCTGAGTCCTTTTAAAGGCAGTGGACACTATTGGTAATTACTCAAAATAATTATTAGCACAAAACCTTACTTGGTATCAAGTAATGGGGAGAGGTTGGTAGTATAAAACATTGTGAGAAACGGCTCCCTCTGAAGTGGACTAGTTTTCGAGAAAGAAGTAATTTTCCACGAATTTGATTTCGAGACCTCAAGTTTAGAACTTGAGGTCTCGAAATCAAGCATCTGAAAGCACACAACTTCGTGTGACAAGGGTGTTTTTTCTTTCAAAGTTATCTTGCAACTCCGACGACCGATCGAGCTCAAATTTTCACAGGTTTGTTATTTTATGCATATGTTGAGATACACCAAGTGAGAAGACTGGTCTTTGACAATTACCAATAGTGTACACTGTCTTTAAAAAAATTACTTGGCTGGTATAACAATAGTAATTTTCTGCTATCCTGGCTAAGATTCCATGTGATTACTGTAACCTACACGCAGTGTGCAGCTGTAATTGCCCACCATGGACTGATAAGTGTTGCACCACATCCATGGGACCCACTACCGTAACGGTAAGAGGCCATCCAGGGCCAGTTGGCAATGTCCGACTCTGCCCCGCCGACAATCCTTGAGAACGGATTCTGTTCTGGCGAGGCGGCAGGACGAGTACCGCAATCACCCGTCTTCAATATATCTATGATCAAACATATTTATAAAATCATAAAAATAAAAATCCCTGGGTCATTATTGTTGGTATAAGCAGTTTGCAACAGGTTTTAAACATTATTTCCCTTTTATTCCAAAATGATAGTATTTCACATTAAAGTTGCCTTATAAGTGATTAAAATTCCTGTAATTGATGATCACCAACAATTAGTTGCCTTAACTAAGCACATTCCTGAAACCATATCCCAAAAACCCCATTATTAGTGCCTGGCTCACATTGCACAGCATAATATCTATGCGCGGGGCAGCATGCTTCCGAGCAATAATTGAGTTTACTTTTGTTGTCCCTGACCCGCATGATTTGTCCTTGTATTTCCCGTGTTTGGTTCCCCACTTGTTTGTTGGTTTTGTTCCCCTCCTGCATGCTCCACCCTCACTCGCTCAATCTGTTTTGGTCCCTAAATGTCTTTTCTTTTTCTTTTGCCGTTACTATTTGTTTCTATTATTTACTTTACTTTATTTTTTGTTCTCCTACTTTTTACTACTTGTAATTATTTATCTAGGGCTCACTTACTTATGTTATGTTTACTGTTGTTTACATATTTGTTTTGTTTGGTTTACTTCTTTATTCATCTTCATGTACTTGTTTCTCTGTATTTGTTTATGGTTTGTCATGGTCAAATAAATAATAATATTAATCTATCGGACCTGATCTGGCGGCCCTTACCCCGCACTGAAAATTGTTTATAGTCGCAGAATAAAATCACTCGCTGAAATCTGAAACTTCCATTTCACTTAACCCTGGCTTGTTAAACCTCAAGTTTATAGTCAATGTTGCTGAACTATACAAGCTGTACTTACTATCCTCACTGAATCCACAGCTGTTGTCCTCTCCAGACGACGAAATCTGATCAGGATAGACATCACATTGCAGAGGGCGGAACCCTGTTATTCCTGCACATTCCAGGGCATCCTTACATGCAGAGGAACAAACCTGGTCTGAGCTGAAACGAGGGCATGCTGGATAGATCGATCTGCACAGTGCAACCTGCTGTGCATCGCTGCAGTTATTCATGATTTGGGTCAGATGCATCGCTAACAAGAAATTTGCAAACGGCTGTGGAGCCCCAAAATCATTTGAGACGAAGGTCTGGTTATAATGTAGGACGTCTTTACACATGTCATTCTCAATATCCACACAGTATGCTGAAAACAAAATGTCAGTGTCAAATTGTCAAACAAACTGGTGCTGCATAGCAGGGGCAATAAGGGAATTTAACGCATCAATCATATTTAAACGTATACTTATAATAATAATAATGCTGAACAATTCGAATGTGCCATGTCTGTCAAGGATGACACTCCTATCGCAAAAAACAAGAACTCTTCTATACACAAAGGACAACTAAAGGCCGAAGCTATGATTTCCGAAATAGATAGGTTTTGAGATGTGTTTTAAATTGAGAACAAGTATCTGCTTGTCTGAGTTGCAGTGGGAGACTGTTTCAAAGAGATGGCCCGGCATGTAAAGACAACAATCACCCCTGGTATCAGTCTGTAACGCATGAAAAATGTTATGTGGCAACAGATAAACACATACAATTACAGACTGTCATTCACAGAGACCAGTCAAAAGAGGATTTCATTTTTAAAACAGTACCTACCCACAGGTCAAAAAAAGATTTCACTTTACTTACACGTATAGCACTGTATTCCTTCATCAGAGTAATCCGTACAGTCCACACTGCCATCACATTCAACTCCAGAACTGCCAGGACATATCCCATTAGCGCATACATGCTCATCAACTCCACAATCTGCAACAAAAGTGTTGGTACATGTCATAGGTTTGATCTTTATTAAGTAATAGTGATTTAAAGACCATAGCGGCCACAAGTGGCTTGTATCGAAATGCACATAGCAGCCGCAAGATTTGACCTACTTCCATTCCCAAAAAGAGGTCATATACAGTGAAAGTCATGTCCTGAATTGACATTTTCTAATGTTTCCCATGTTGACTATTTTTATTTGTGAAACAAAACAGAATTTCTGCTTCATATTTATAATTGTATATATATATATGTGTATACGCTTTTGAAGAAAAAACACAGTACAAAAAACAACAATTATGGCCATGTTTGGGCGTATTGTTATGATTATACAGAAATGAATGGTCCCTAAAGAGTTGAGCATTTATAAAACAATGCATCAGAGTGCCGTTTACTCATCCCTTATGCAATCCTATAACATCCTTAACTCCTATGGAATATGCAGCACCGGTAACCAAAAGTAGGCTCATCTGAGTTTCTGAGTTTTCATCAAACCAAACAGTGGACAGACTATTTTGCCCTCTCAGCTTTGAAAGACAAAGTAAACCTTTGGTTTGTTGAAACCGTTTCATTGTTGTAATTGTATATAAATCGAAATATATACAATAAAACTAACCTATGAAAATTACATTTCAAAAGGTGGTAGCGTTTTTAAGATATCGCCGAAAACCTGGATGCCTGAAAGGTATCTCAGATTGACATTTACTTTTTTTTTTGAATCCCTGTCTCTAGAGCCACATTCCTTTATAGAAGGGAATCGTTTTTCAAAATGTTATACATTATCAACATCTGCAGTGCTTCTGAGTAAGTTTCGATGGTCATTAATTTTTGGAGTAATTACCAAAGGTATTCTCTCCCTTTAATGCAATATCACCTACACTGGTAATACGTAAATAGATCTATATTTGCTGGGACTGGCTGGGACCACCTGCTGGTGTAAAATCAGGGAAACATTGAAGACCGTGGATGAAGTCTGACTGTTTCTTATTCAATTTCATGAGACATATTTTGATCAATTTTTATGATTCAAAGTTGCTTGCCTTTTAACTTAAGACACTTTTCCCAATACTTAAGAGTATAAACAAGAACCTGGGTTGAATTTTGTAGAATTTGTTTTGAGTAATTATCAAAGGTATACCCTCCCTTGATTTGAATGGGATAAACAAGATGGCTGCACAAAGAGGTCAACCACAGCGTGGGTGTTTTGGGTTTTTTTATTGTATTTTTCTTTCTCTTTTTGTAGTGTGTTGAAGCTTCAAAATTTTTGTAAACAAATTCTTACCACAACCAATTTCGTCTCGACCATTTGGGCACTGCGCAATACCATCACATCTCTCCTCACTCAGGTAGGCATACGGGTAGGCATCACAGTCAGTGTAATCTGTGTATGGACACAAATAATTTCAGTCAAAGAACTTTCTTCAATGAATAAAAGGAACACCAATTAAATCAACATGCTATTATACACAAAGTTGTATAAAACAGATACACTGGGAGAGGCATATCACAAACCAGGAGCTCTACGGTGGACTACCGAGAGTGAGCACCAAGATTAGGACAAGAAGGCTGAGATTAGCAGGTCACTGCCTCAGACATACTGAGCTGGCAGTGAGCAGGCTGGTGCTATGGGCCCCTACTCAGGGACACTGTTCTCATGGCAGACCACAAACCACCTATGTGGACACCTTGTGCCGGGACTCTGGCCTGCAACGGGAGGAGCTGCGTACAGCAATAAGAGACCAACGTGTTTGGAGGGCCATCATCCGATGCTCCGCATCGACTGAATGAATACACAAAGACTGGTTATGACAGCAACAAAAAATGTTAATTTGTAACCTTTTTCTTTTTTTCCTCCTTTTTAGTGCACAATTAAATGATATTAACCAAAGGAAACCTTTGTCAGGACACATTTCTCTAGAAAAAATTCAGATG
This sequence comes from Plazaster borealis, assembly GCA_021014325.1. Lineage (NCBI taxonomy): Eukaryota > Metazoa > Echinodermata > Asteroidea > Forcipulatida > Labidiasteridae > Plazaster > Plazaster borealis. Next base: position 13,989,489 of record CM037455.1, on the reverse strand, counting down.
GCTTGAAAAGTGCTGCTCTGATCTCTGTGAGTTTGCCAGCCGTCATAACTGCAATGGATGTTGAGACTGCTCTGTGACTTACTCTTTGATTCTGTCCATCCATGACATTGTCAAAACAACTAGTCCAGGACGCAATTTTTTTTCCCTGAACTTTTCGGGCAGTACAGTGTACATTTGTACGTGGGCCATTGAAAAATCAAAAAGCTGTATTATGTGACGTCCTCGCTCTGATTGGCTTAAACTCCACAGACACTGCCTGAAAGGTTCAGGAAAAAAAAATTGCGTCCAGGACAACCTGCAGATAAGTACTGTCCGGGACAAGATTTTTTACCCGCCGTTAATTCACCTTGTTTGATGGGTGTTGGAGAAACCATGGGAGAAGTTCACAGTGCCTGCTGGGGTTACATTTGTTAAAAACCACAGAGACTATGTACTGGATAACAAGTAGGGGTCTCTACATGGCTCACTATAATCAACTCCTCTACATATCTTAGTTAAATACAATCACTCCAAATCTGCAAGTTTGTTTACACTACATTTAATCACCCAGTCAAACCACAGAGAACTCAGCGCGGTGCACTGGCATAGGGCATGTCTTTAGTGCATCAGAGAACTGTGGGCCTATTCAGCGAGTAAAAGAATGTCTCTCATAGAAATACATTTTGACGGAAATCCAACAAAAATTTGACTTCGGAGACTGTTATCCGACCACATCTCCTGGTATAATTTTGACAAGACCCCCTTAATAATTTCCTCTTCATCTCCTTGCCAAAACTCTAGCTTATCATCCCCCTCTCCATTCCATTCCTTACCGTACAACGTCTGTAACTATATTCTAAGTTAATAAACACCAATCTTTGAAATTAAAGATGTTAATAATTCCGGTATGCTGAAAAAGAAGCCAAGTACAGACAAAACGTTTCTAATTTCATTACCTACCCGTGCGTACAGGTCCATATTTTATGTTTCATCGCATGTATTAAATATACTACTAGTTCAGTTTGGTGCGTCGATAATAACGTCGTTGCGTATAAAGTAACGGAATGATTGTCTGACAGCCGGTTTTTTTGTTGCAAAAGTGACGTCATTACTGCAGTCGAGTGCTCGTTTACGTGAGTGATGGTTGGGGATTTTCGAACCATCCGCGGGATCATATTGACCAAAATTAACATAAGGAAAGCACATTCAGGCACAAGCTCCATGTTCGAATAATTTATCATCTTACTACATATTACAATGGTTGCCGCATCTCCAACTTTGGTATGGGACCAAACAATCACCGGTAAAGTATTCGACCCTAAGAACAAAGTAAATAGCTGAGGTGACCCGCACACCTACTCCGGACGACAGACCACAAGGGTGTGTGCCTTACTGGGTTTTATACTGCTAAAAGTCTTCAATTACGTAATAGAACATTCCAACTTAAACTATGGGAGATTCGGTATACAGTAATCATTAAATTAAATAAAACTTATTACATCACACTAATCATCATCATGAATAATTCCTCACTAACAATGTGTGGAAAATTAGTTACCTTCGCTGAGCACAGCTTGTACGCCAAGATGAAATGCAGATTCCGAAGGTGGACTAATGAATACCATTTCGATGGCATGGAAAGCAAAGACATAATGACCAGGGTAATAATGTCCATTTGGGTTCTGATTTAACACCGCTTCTATGCCGGATAAATTCGCCGCTCTTTCCCTTCCAAAGAGGAGGACTCCATTCCTCGGTATGTCCATTCTGTAAATGTGCACCATGGTGTAGCTGTTTAGGGGTCCAGTGATGAACCAGCAGGTAGTTTCCTGGAATTTGCCAGTCGACGAAGGTGTTGAAAATATCGAGATGGACGTGTTGAACTTGGTTTCGATGGTACTGTTGCAAACTGTAATGTGCACAGAGAAAACAAATAAGCAAGCGATGAAGTTTGATATGCATTCACATTAGATGCATGTAAATCTTCCACATCAAATACTAGCTGCTTTGGTGTGTTATGAATGTTTGAATACGCGCAAGACTTGCACGGTCTATTGCCAGCTGTGATGTGCAAAGAAAATACAATTTAAGTTCGAAAGCATGCCACACTTCTTTGACCCATAAAGCTGCATGATAGATTACCCACGATTTTTTGATTTGGTTTTTTGACAACTTACACAAAGATCATATGGGGCATTTCATGAAAGAGGGATGGAAATTTATGACCAATTCAATTTTGTGATGTACTCATTTTCCAATAGATTGAGTCCTCATGTGAGTCTCTATAACCTTATGTTGAAATGGTGTAAATTGCCATTGTATTCGATACCCTTCCAGTGCAAAATGTGTCACCATCCAAAACATTTGATGACATCATTCTGAGAAAAATGGGTCTGTACATTTTTGTACGGGATGTTTTGGTTTGTAACTGACTTTTCCAGAGCGAAATTTGAAACATGATGTCATTGGATTTCAAAAACTAATGGATCTTTACATTCCAAGGAGGAATTTTTCGTCAGTCGAAAGGTCAATATCAAGGTCGTTCTGATTGAGTGTTATCGAAAGTCAGGAATGAACCAAAATATCCCCTTACAAAAATGTAGAGACCCATTTTTCTCAGAATGATGTCATCAGATGTTTGGGATGCTGACAAATTTTGCACTTAAAGGTTAACGAATACAATGGCAATGTACACCTTCTTAACAAGAGGTATAGAGACTTAAACTTTTCCCCACTCACATGAGGACTTTGGAAAATGAGTACATCACAAAATTGAAGTGGTCATTTCACCACCGCCCACCGGATTTAGTACAAATTCTGACTGAACTATCTAAACCAACACTCCTAACCTGATCCAGCAAAGCTTGATGATGCAAGTATGGAATTTTGCACACAGTCATAGTAATTGTCATCAACAATAAGCTAATTTGCTAATAGCCCATTGCACGGTCAGCCATTTGCGTATATGCCTCGAATTGGGGAGAGCAATATATATGAATTATATAACTCTGCATTGTCAAGGTAATGTAATGACACTTTCATTCTAACAGATGCATAAATAAAACAAATGAAGCATGAAGTCGAGGCTCTACACGCACATGGCCGATCCGTGCAAAGGGCGAATATAGGGACATTGCAAATGTGTGCTTAAATTAGTGGCGTGTCGTGGCTGAGCGGTTGAGCACCGGGCTTCAAGCTTTGGTGTTTCTGATGAGCCGAGTGCGGGTTCGAGTCCCGGTCTTGACACTTGTGTCCTTGAGCAAGATACTTCACCATAATTGCTTCGTCTTTCGTATAGGACATTAAGCATTATGGTCCCGTGTAGGCTACTAGAATTGGTAGTGCACGTAAAAGAACAAAGAACATATATCGTGGAGGAGTAGGGGTTAACTCCAGTGTTTCATAGCAAGCTGCTTGTTTACAGGTTTCCTCAGGCTTGCGAGCTACAGTGACTAGGTTCACTCATCATAAATATATCATTAACAAAATATAAAACTAGTAGGGGAGATGGCCAGAGCTTTCGATCCAAACCGGACCTTTACAGTTTACAAACAATGGGGTGGCTAAGAACCAATCACAGTAAAGTAGTGAGGACAAATGAATATATTAGACCAACAAGCAATCTCAGCCGTTTTGAAAATTTCAAACGCCAAGTATCTTTCTCATGACGTACTCCGACTGTGTACAAAATTCCATGCTTGTATCATCAAAATAGGCACAATTCCATTACCTACCAGCTGTACTATGTAACAAAAAAGCTTAAACCTTTTCCGAAATCACAAACCTGTACTTACACATGTACAGAAATTGAGTGGAAATCATTGGGTCAGGGTTCTGGTTTGAGCAGACATCAACAAAAATGTAATGTCCCCGAAAGGTGCCTTAAGCATTTACTAGCCTTCTAATTTTTCCAATATCTTAACATTTAGAAAGTACCTGGTGCCGATCCGGGAGATGCAGTTGATGAAGGATCGGCGGTTTCTTCAAGAGAGAAAGAAAAATAAAGACAAACAGTGCTTTAATTATGGGTTAACAAAGAAAACTTTACTATACAGGGGGATTTGAACCTGCAATGTCAATAGAGTAGTTAAGCTACACGCTATTGTGAGTGCGTACGTATAGTGATTTCACCTTCCGCCTTGCCATTCACGTGCAAGTTTAAATCAATATAAGCTACACGTTGCATTTTAACAGGGCACAATTTCATAGAGCTGCTTAAGCACAAAAAGTAGCTAAGTCAAACAAAATTATGTTCAGTAGGATAAGATTACCAGCCAAAATACCGTATTACATATGCAAACTGTGACTGTATGCTGCTTACCTTTGCTAAGTAGAAAATTTGTTTAAGCAATGTTTTTTGCGCAAAGAACTACTTGAACGAACACTGCAACAAGTGATCTTTGCTCAAATTCATTTAAAATGTTTTCAATCAACAAGGAAATTGAGTTCACATGAGATTAACAGATTTTCATCATGTAAAAAACAACCATTTTGAATACCCTTTTCAGGTGCTTTTCAGAAAGATTCGTGAACAGCCATGTTACGTCATCACTCATGTTACATTATATGTGGGAGCTCCGCCTGTGTAAACGCTTTGTTGCAGCATGGAGGTACATGTATAACAAAGCAACATCCCACACCCACATGACCTCAAGGTATTGTCATTTTGATGCACGCCGTAAACGACAGAAGTGTTTCTGGTTTTTCAAAATCTCTAGGTTGGGGCCTCACTTTGTTATCGATAATTAAGAAAAATTCAGAAGTGTACAAAATATCAAAAATACATTTAAACGATAAACAAACACCTTATTAACAAAAGTTTAAATAGCATTCCCGTTAAAATGTTTTCGTTCACGTAGCTGTTTAAGCAGCAGTATGAAATTCGGCCCAGGTCACGAAGAATGGCCACAACAGTCCATGGATGATTTCCTTTTGTCAATGTGGATCAAGTGAACAAGAAACAGTTCTTTGTTAAAACGAAGATTTATAATGACATTCTTTTCTCACCCATTTCAGAAAACTGCAATTTTTTTTTATTCTGCTAACAACTATTAAAGGCACTGAATTCAGTGGGTAATTGTCAAAGACCAGTGTTCTCACTTGGTGTATCCCAACATATGCACAAAATAACAAGCCTGTGAAAATTTGGGCTCAATTGGTCATCGAAGTTGCAAGAAAATGATGAAAGAAAAAACACCCTTGTTGTACAAATATGTGTGCTTTCAGATTAGGAATAAAAACGTCTTGCAAGAAGTTTTTATTATTTTAGTGAAAAATTACCTCTTTCTCAAAAACAACATTACTTCAGAGAGAGTCGTTTCCTACAATGTTTTATACTATCAACAGCTCTCCGTTGCTTGTTACCAAGTAGGTTTTATGCTAATATTTGTTTTGAGTCATTACCAAACGTGTACGATACCTTTAATTGACATATAATTTGTTTGTACATTGAAGGTGGCTAAATAGAACATGCGATAAACTAAACCAACAGTGGAAAGCATAATTAGTTTACGCATAGATGCACCAGCTTTTTCAACTTGAAGAAAGTCATAATTTAGGCTATTAACAAAACAAAAATATTGTAGAACAATTATATAAACCTGACATTGCCAGCACCTGTGGTCAATACAAAATATGTGGCAACATTTTAACTTGCTAGCTAACCCAGAAAATGTGACAGATATACAATTTGCTGAACTTGAAGCAAAAACCATATACAAAGTAGAGCTCATATTGAAGCAACAAAGTACATAATTTGACCCAGATATGACAGCTATATACCAAAGCAAATAAAATTAAAGAAGCTGTCTAATGTACAGTATAATGTTAAGATACAAAGAAAATTACAATGATAAGATTGATAAGAAGAGCATCCAGCTGTTAATTTGGAACAGGCTTAAAGATAGGGTCATTGAATAGCCCTGAAACAAAAGTTGTGTAATTTCCATCCGAAAGCTTATACACCGTTAAAATGCGGCGTGTCGTGGCCGGTTTAGTTTTGTTTCGTCTGAAATGCTCCCGTTGATCAGAATTCAATACAAACATGAATTTGAATGTGAGAAATGATTCATGCATGAATTGTTTCTCAAATTCTGTGGTTTAGTGTCCATTCACGAAATTGTGGCAAGGGATGCAGTTGGTATGCGCTGTCACTTCGCTGAATGTGGATTGATTCGAGGTTTGTGTGAAAATACGGCGACAGTTTGTTCTGTTTTCTTAGCAAGTAGACACTGTATTCAGCTGAAACTTTCACAGGTGACTTTAATTGTATCTTTCTTTATAGCTTTGCCTATAAATAAGCATTAAGTTGACAAAAGCAAAACGATTACCCTACCTTTAAATTTAAGAGGGCAAACATTAATCTTTAATTTAGGTTGTACTGCTGAAAAAGCATTACTACTACTACATACTACTCCGTCGACCCAAGTGGCTACTTGAGACAAGTCGATGAGATCAGGTTGTCTCAGTGGTTTCTTTCCCTGCCTGTCAACTCTGTGGACCCCGGTTCGAATTCAACCTCAGACAGGAGCCTTGCATGTTGATTAACTTTTCAGTCCCTACCTGATTGCGTGGGTTTTCCCCCATTGGGGTTTTCCTCCCACATCTAAAACTGAGCACTCGTTTCCTATTCATCCTGTTATTGGCGCTTATTGTGTTGTTGGATGTGTAACCTTCGAGAAAGACTCTGCTAGGGTCGAAACGTCAGGCCATTAACTATTTTTTGCAAATAAAAAAATGATACACACACCACACATAACGATCATCCGTAGTCTCCACCCCTACATCTTCTTCTTTCATTGTTTTCACCATGTTCCAGATTGGCCTCCCTCGACTTGGTTTTCCATGTTTTGGCTCCAACAGGAGCATTGAAAAAGCACTGATTTACCACATTGACAGACTGACACCAGCGTTTTTCAGCCATAAGGGGAAGATGAGGTTGGAATTGGGGACTCAGGGGGAGGGGGCAAAGAAAGTGACTGGGGCCATTTGCCCGTCCCAAGAAGCGCCGCTGCTGAGAGAATGACCAGCAAATACTGAAAACAAGCAGGAACTAGAACAACTTAGTTGATTTAGGAAAACAGGAATGGTCCCACGGAGAAGAACATTCCAAAAGCAAAGCAGTGGATTAGGACAGCAGAAAAACAGGAAAGGGCCATGGGGGAAATAGTCCCCAGAACAAAGCAGTGGATCGGGAAAACAGAAATGGTCTGAGGAGGAGATTATTCTGAAGAACAATTGAAGCAGTGGAAAACAGGAGAGCCCCGTGGAGAAAAATGGTCCCTAGAACCACTTGGTGGCAGTGGATTAGGAAAACAGAAATGGTCCAACATGTCCAGTAGAAAATGTTCAGAAGAACAAAGAAGGGGATCAGGAAAACAGGAATGTTCCTTTGAAAAGAAAAGTCCAAAGAACAGCAGCGGATCAGGAAAACAGGAAAAGAACGCTGAAAATAGACCCTAGAACCATGCTAGAACAAAGCAGTGGATCCGGAAAACAGGAATACAGAAATGGTTCATCATGTGCAAGTAGAATAATATTCAGAAGAGCAAAGAAAGGTGTCAGGAAAACAGGAAAGGACCGCTGAGAAAAAATATTTCCTTAAACCATGCCAGAACAAAGCAATGGATCCGGAAAACAGGAATACAGAAATGGTCTAGGGAGAAGAATATTTTGAAGATCAATTAGAACAGGTGATCGGGATAGGAGGAAAACAGGAGAGCCCCGTGGAGAATAATATTCAGAAGAACAAAGAAGGGGATCAGGAAAACAGGAATGGTTCCAGGATAAGAATATTCCAAACAGCAAAGCAGTGGATCAGGATAACCTTAGAACAAAGCAAGGATCATGAAAACAGAAAAACTAAAATGATTCAAGCAAAAGAATGATTTGAAGATGAAGAACCAAACATGGTATTAGGATAAAGGAGAAACAGGAGAGGTCCATGGAGAAAATGGTCATTTGAGCAAAGCAAGGGATCAGGAAAATAAATCAGTCGTTGGTGAAGTCCACTTTAGTGGCTTGCGGGAAATGAAAATCCACCATTACCAAAAATAAGATATTAGTATTGCCAGAGCTACAGCTGTATTGTTGGACTAAGGATAAAATAATAATAATAATATAACGTATTTTTATAGCGCCTACTGCAGGCCAGCCTCTAATCGCTTTAAGAAGAAAGTTGTAGATAGAGTCTATGTTTGAGCTATGACTGGTAGTGTTCTTGGAAGAGAAACGACTTAAGGTTTAGTTTGAAAGAGTCAACAGAAGGAGAGCTTTTAATCCGGTTTGGGAGAGCGTTCCAGAGAGAAGGACCTATGAAGGAGAAGCTGCGCTCACCATATGACCGTGAGAGAACCTTGGGTTGGACGACGAGGTTGTGGGTAGCTGACCTAAGTTGACGAGTTGGTTTATATGGACTGACAAGATCTTGCAGATAGATGGGAGCTTGACCTTTAATGCATTAGTACATGAGCAGGAGTATTTTAAAACGTATTCGAAGGAGGACAGGCAGCCAGTGAAGGTTATGAAGAATTGGAGAGATATGATCATGGTGTTTGGTACGAGTTATGATGCGAGCGGAAGCGTTTTGCAAACGTTGTAGTCTTGAGACATCTGTGTCGGGGGTTGCAGTAAGTAAGCTGTTAAAAACAGGTTTTCTCTTGAGTGGTCACATGTGTTTTAATCAATGTTTTCTTACATCACATTATGTCAAAGTTCTATGATTTTGAAATAATTCCTGGTTACCAAATTTTACAATAATAATTTTATAGTTAATAACATGGAGAATTCATAGCCGAATATACAAAATAAGATAGCACCATACATGAAGAAAACACGTTTATGGCAATGGACAAAAAGTATGATGCATCTTGGTACAGAACGTCTTGAGAAGACGTTTAAACACAAACACTAAGTCAGCTTCTCCCTTATCGTTTTCAAATGTTTAACATTTGCAGGTGTTCTTGTACGTATGTGTTCTTTCCGTATGTTTTTGTACCTTCTGTTTAAATAGAGAATGATTGATGGCAATAAACGGAGTGTAACTCCACTTGAAAAAAAACCATTAATAATAATAATACATTTATATACCATCAAATCCGTTTGTAATAATGCCCCCAGGAGCTTTACAAAATACATTTAGTAGGTTAAAATGCAGAAATAGCATAACCAAGTAAAACATAGTTTCAAGAAAACACCAACAAAAGATAAACATACAACCCAATGAATATAACAAATTATACAGCAACGACTAATCGGTGTTAGGAAATAATGGATAAAAGTAAAATAATAATCAAGCATTAAGCCTACACCTACTAATAGAACCATTTATAACTACTACTTCATCCATTAAAACTCTGCGTGACACCATCAGAATCTACACACTTGCTTACACTATCATATTGTTTCCAGCAGTACCTTAATTTGTTTGGGGTGATGAGCACAATCCTTTTCAAATGGTCTAAACCATCGCCTTATTAAGACTCAATAAAACAAATTCAAACCACCAAGCCATCTGGAAGCCATCTGGGAAGACATGTTTGATTTCAGCCAGAAGTGGCCATGAGCCCCAGGTGGTTTTTTTTATACATTTTTGTTATGCAAGTTCCCCTCAAACAAGGCTGAAAGCCAGTCTTGGTAAGGGGCTACCAGAAGAAAAAGTATTATAGATTCAAATAGCTCAGGGGAGCTGAAGGTAGTAATTGGTATTCCTCTTAAATCAGTCTAGATTGTGGGATGGAGGAAAACATGCACCAGCCAGGGAGTTCGAAAGAGATGCAGTACGTGGAATAAAGCTGTTGGAATGACTCTTTGTTTTACATCTCAGCAAAACAAGAGTGTATGGGTGAGAAGAAGCAGAAAGCCTGGTTTCCTGCTCAAACATCCTAATGGGAGGAACCAGGTCGGACACACTGGTGGCACATTTACCATGAAAATATCTGTGGAAAAGACGGAGGCTGGCTACAGACCTACGGTGGGAAAGAGGTTGTAACATAGATTCCAACCTTTCACCAACAAGATTAACAACACGCTTGTGCACTCTATCTAATAAAGATAAATGACAGGCAGAAGCTCCGGCCCAAATGTGACAACAGTACTCCATTAGGGGACGTATAGTTGTCTTATACAGGTAGAGAGTAGCATCAGGAGCTAAGAACTTCCGAGCTCGATAAAGACAACCAACTCGCATGGAAGCACTCTGTGCAATGCCTGAGATATACATGAACCTCTCACAACTGGCATTTGTGGAGATGTCAAGTCCAAGAAGGCGAAAATCTGATACCTCGGGCAAAGTTGATGGACCCTTATGAATGGATGGAAATGTATCGTCTCTAGAGCGAGACACTTGGAGTAAACACACATTGGTTGAGGTGCAAACAAACTTGATGCAGTCAGCCATGCCAGAAATACCAGGCCAACCCCTTCTCTTAACGATAAGTGTACTGGGTTCCTTAACATGCATTATGCAACACATGATGGGACGTACGTCTTTCAATCAATCAACCAATCAATCAATCATCAGGCATTTGTTGAGCGCCGCCATTTTAGTTGTTAATTCCCGAGGCGCTTTAAGCAAAGTGTAGAGAAATTTAAGACAAAAAAGTTCACAGAATTTCATGTGGAGATGGCAAGTGCATTGGACTAAATGAAAGCAGATTTGAAGAGATGAGTTTTAAGTTGATTTTTGAAGATCTTTAAGGAGTCAAGTGTGTGGAGTTGATAGGGGAGATCATTCCATAGCTTTAATGTACAAGAAACGAAGCTTCCAACAGCTGATGAAGACTGAGATCTAGGACTGTTCCGAGACACCACAGACAAAGAACGCCCCCCAAAAATCAAGAGTATTTTTTTAAAAATTGTTAATTTTTGTTGTATTCAACGGTGTGTCTAACATATAAATTTAGTCCAGCCATCCTTGACTTTTTAAGTAAAAAACTGTATATAAAACTGTTCTTTCTAAATATTGAATGTAAAAAGGTACCATTGCATTGACGTAGTGACTCATGACGTGACGCTTACAAAAATACAACCACTCAGTCAGCCTTCTGACAGGTACAAAGTGTATACAGCTTTAGAGAATAATAAATAAAAAAATAGCCGTGTTAGTCTGATAGATAAAACAAGGAAGCTAGTGGTAGCACTTAAAGACTAACTAATTACATACAAAACTGCATAAGCTTTCGTAGCAACAACTACTTCATAAGTTTTAGAGAAGAAAGGGTGCTGACAACATTGGTAAGATTGAACAAACTTCCCTTTCCTGAAATGCTACAGTTGTTGAGACATGAGTATAGAATTATAATAACAATAAAGAATAATAAACTGGCATTTACATAGCACTCTTACAAGAGATCACAGCGCTGTACAATACAATATAACAACAAACAACTGCAATATTAAACATTAAACAATAGTAAACAACAAGGAATACACAATGGAGAAAGAAGAATATGAATTAATTATGGAATAAGAATGTCATCAACCGCTTCTTGATATCTTGAACTGATGGTGATGACCGGTCCAGAGTGTGACAAGGCCCTGTCACTAGCAGATGTGCGTGTACAAGGAATGTGAAGTAAGGTAGGGTCTATGGATTGGCATTAATTTTGACAGACAAAACCTTGATGTTCTAAAACAGTGAAAACATACAAGTAGGTTATCACTATTTTCTTGTAAGTCCAAAGACCAATTAAGAACTTTCACAAAACAATTGTTTAACAATTTGTTATTATGATTTGGGGTTGAACAAAGAAAAATTGACTGGAGCGGGATTTGAATAAAGGACCTCCCAAAACGTGCCAGTGCTCTACCAACTGAGCTATCTAGCCCTATGTTGGTGGTCTCCCTATTTTGTCAATATCTTTGTTCAGGGGTGCCAGTCAGAAGCCATACAACTGCTAACTGCCATGTAGCCAGGGATCACACCCAAGTTTACGATACAACCTGGGAAGCGGCAGCCAGGGGATCACCTTAATGCGAACAAAGATGTTGACAAAATAGGGAGACCACCAACATAGGGCTAGATAGCTCAGTTGGTACAGCGCCCCCATGTTAATCCGGAGGTCGTTGGTTCAAATCCCGCTCTAGTCTATTTTCTATGTTCAACCCCAAATCATTTCAAATTTACACAGTCAGTTTCCCTTGTGGTTTATTATTTGATAACTTGTTATTATAAAATAATAAGGTATCCGTTTTAGTAATTTTTTCTTTGTTCACCCCAAAATTGAAGTACATTTTTAGCCAGTCAGTGTCCCTTGTGGTTTATTTCTTGATAAATGAAAAAGAGTCACAGATCTCTGAACTTTTACATGCTTTTTTACTTACCAATACTTGATGAAGTTATTTCCAACCTAACTACTTTTAAATGTTGTCATTTGTGTTTCCAACTTCTTGTGGTCAAACCAGCCCCTTCCCTCCAACCCCCCCCTTGTCTCCTTATTTAATGATTACCCCTTGCTTTTTCTGTGTGCTCTCTGCCTCTCTCTCTCTCTCTCTATTCATGTATTTCCACTTGACTGCTTCTGTTACACTTATATACCTGTTTATGCATTGTGTTGTTATTTAGCCTTCGAGAAAGACTCTGCTTGGGTCGAAACATCAGACCATTAACTACTTTGTTGTACTTTTAATTAGCCAATACCTGGTGATGAGGGGACACTGACAGCCCTCAATGAAAAACCTTGTGTGCTATAGCTGGTGTCTGACGTGAATCGCAGCCACATGACACTGCCGTTGGAGAGCACCTCTGGTGGGGTAATGCTGCCTGACTGCTCGAAGAATTGGTTTGATGGGTAATCGCCGTTTCCAGCACGTAGTTCATCGTAGTTTGTCTCCGTGGAAAAACTGGAGAACATGATTGAAATTCTGCGGCCCTCCTCAGTGGTGAGGATCCATATGATGTCAATGTTGTTTGGATAATTTTCTGGATAGGCTGGTGAAGAGATGTCCCTTGTATCGTTTGCTGCGATGAAATACCTAATTGGGGCTCTCTCTGCAGGGGGGGGGGGGGAATAGGACTTTTTGTATGATCTCCAAACAGAATTATTCTTTTCAAACACTCAAAACAGTTTAAGCAGTCCTAATAATATTATATTTGGTTTTACCCGTACACCGATGTGTGTAAAGCACTGTATACTCAGTATACTCTAAAGCACTGTATACTCTAATTTAATAGATGTTAAATTTTCGTAGTCCCCGCTGCTAAAATATAGGATTCAAACTGCCTCTGGCTACCGGGCAATCTCACTGGTATAGTGGTAAGATATCTGCTCTAGAATGACAAAGGTCGTGGGTTCAAATCCCACCTGAGTAATATGCCTGTAATTTTTTTTCACAGGACTCAGGAAAGTACTGAGTATACAGTGTTTTACACACATCGGTGTACGGGTAAAACCAAATATAATATTCTTTATCCCCGATGCAAATTTAACATCTGTGAAAGTCCTAATAATGATTAAAGCAAAATATCTGTTACATTCTCTTCATAACTGTGTATTCCCTTAACTCCACTGAACAAAGCTGCCAACGTTTGCATCTTGCAATCAAGGAGATTGTGTACAACAATCGGGGAGATTTTCAAATTTGTTCATCAGAACATGGACAGATTTGTGTATTTTTCAGGAAACTTTCTGCAGAATCAAGGAGACTTGGTAGCTCTGATTGAATGGGTCACTCAACCAGGAACGAGTTCCAAGTTTACAAAATACCCCTCCTCTTGTAAGTACAAGGCACCAAAAATCAATGGTGTAAATTACATTAACTTTGGCAAGGTGCCCAGTAATGGTTGAGGTCACGTGTACATTGAAAGAAGCCATGTTGGCCAAATTTGTTGGGTGTGTTGTACGCCCAACAATGGTGGGGATGCGCTTTTCAGCATCCTCCACAGTTTATGTTTTGACAATAAAACAGTTTTCAGAAGCTGTTGACAGAAAGTCAAAATATAATTTGTCTGCTTGTTTTATTCAAATCTGTGTATAAAGTTACAATAAAGGGTTTTTCAAAGTACTAGTGCTACTTTCAACTTTCGAATGAGCTGATGAACACTATATATTTACCACACGCTAACTCGTCAACCCCATCCTGGCAGTCTGGTACATAATCACACCTCGTGGTGATGCAAACGGAATGCCCGCAGTCAAACTGATCACTTGAGCAGTTTAAGATATCTTTTAGAAAAGTGAAAACAAGGAAGAAGAAAAATATTAGGCAAAATAAAAATAAAATATGTTTAGCGTCCTGCCTTTTTGAAAAAAAGGAAGGAGGGAGGCCTTTTTTTGTTCTCGAAATGGCCGCCAGACAAATTTTTAAAGACCATCAGCCAGAATAATTTTCAAGATGGTTGCTTGGACTCAGGAAATGACATGCTGGCTTCTTATGGGCAAGATGGAACAGCAAATGAGACCAAAATAATGAGATCGTTAAAATTTATCAGGTTTTTTTCATAAGGAAAACAATTTTTTTAAAAAGCAGGCGGTCTCTAAAAAGGAAGCGGGTGGGGACGCTAAACCCCATTTGTTTTTTTCTTTTCGCCTTAGTGGCGTGTTGGAGATGAGTGGTCTAGTGAATCAAACCCCAGGATCTGGGGGATCAGTCATCTGAGTTTGGGTTTGAATCCCAGTTGTGACACTTGTCTCCTTGAGCAATTTTAAACTTCAATTGCTTCTCATCACCAAGGAGTACATGAATAAACGGGTACCTGGGAGGGTAGAGACTGTTGATAAGAATTAAAAACAAAGGACCAAAAGATTCTTTCTGAAAAGTTAAACCATGGTACAAAATCTGGTTGTGAAAGTTCTTACACACAAAGACATCAACCATTTTTGGATTTCGAAGCCAAACATGTCATTTTGTTTTTAAATTGTGTGGGGAAATGTGAAGTGCAGTGTGCTTACTGGGAAAAAAAAAGTTCTGCTAATAAATAAAAATCTTTCAAAAGTCGATCAGATTCCAGGCGCGACAGAACGTTCCCCGTAGGTAATATGCCTGCAATGCAGTGAACCGCCACAACGCTCTGCTGGACCTTGACTTTGTGCCGAACATATCAAAATACAAGAGATAATGTGCAGTGGCATTTCTCACCATTTCAATGGAAGCTTCCGGCAGACCAACGGACCAGCAGTCCATGTACGCCAGCTGAAATACCTAACCGATCCATCTAGAAATACTACCGCTCTGACACAGAAAAACATACCTGTTTGGGGAACACTAACAGCTGTCAAGGAGAACCCATTCCAAGGATGTGAAATAAATTCATCGGAAGAGAAACTCAACCACAGCGTGTTTCCACTTGAGAGCAGTTTAGGTGGCTTCCTTATACCAGACCACTCAAAGAACCCCTTGCTTGTGAAATCAACACCGTCCCCGGCCCGGAGAAACTCCACACCTCTATGGGTATCAAAGCTTGAGAAAACGATCTGAATCTTTCTGTCTTCAACAGTTGTGATGACCCATGATACATCAAGATTGATGGGATAGCTGTCCGGATGGGATGGTGAAGTTATAGTAATTGGTGAGC
Source organism: Plazaster borealis (assembly GCA_021014325.1). Lineage (NCBI taxonomy): Eukaryota > Metazoa > Echinodermata > Asteroidea > Forcipulatida > Labidiasteridae > Plazaster > Plazaster borealis. The sequence goes on along the minus strand of CM037455.1, from coordinate 13,973,999 downwards.
TGTCAGCTTTGAGGTAAATGCTGTGCTGTGGATGGCCATCTTTTAAAAAAAAAAATTGTAAAACATTATTTTGTTAACTATTTGGTTCTACCCATAAAACGATGTGTTTAAAGCACTGTATACTCGGGCTGTGACGTTGCAATAGACCCCTTGCATATGACATCACACGCTCAAAAACCGCCCTCACGGAGGCCAAAAGGTGCCCTCACTGGGCCAAAGGAGGCAAATCATTGGATGATTGCTGTTCAGACCTATACATTATCTCAAAGTGCTTTTCGTCAGTCGTCAACTAAGAATACACTCCACTCTGCTGGCACGCTCAGGCTCTCCATTAACCACAGAAAACAGAGTAAAGAAAGTTATGAATCATCTCTTAAAACTCTGCATTACAGTACTTTACCTGATGCCATTGTGTATCTAATGAAATCAATGTGCTTTGAGACTCTGGCAAAAACTGAGGGAGATCCTGGTTCTCCACACTTCAGGCCTAAACTCGTGATGCCAACCAACTTCCAGCGTCCACTTGCGCTGAGACACACAAGTGGACCCCCGCTGTCACCCTGTAACAAGAGTAAACAAAAAAAGTAGTAGTGTAGCAAGAAAGGTATGTTTTGAAGAATTACTTGGTGTGAATACAGTAAGAAAAAGATCGTGGGGGACAACAATGTGGGTAAAATCTCTCTTATGATTAGTGGTGGTTCAGTAAAGACAGTTGAGAAAAAAGTATCAACATATCCAACACTATACTCTACACTTCTTCAAGAGAAACAATAATAGTGTATTTTTCAAGTGCACTCAGGTGCACCCTGTCTGTAATAAATGAAACTCCTGTCACATAGTTATCAAATCAGATACTACAAACTGTTCAGCGGGATTCTAGAGGCGAAGCAACCAGTATATGTAGGATTTTAAACTTTGCATGATGGAGGTATAACTAAGAGAGGTTTGCGGTAACACCATGTGAATATCTCTTTTGAGTAGAGTTGGTTCTGAACAGAACCGGTGGTTAACGACTCAACGTTTCGATCAGTATGCTCTGATCGTCTTCAGAAGAATGCCGGACTCTGTTGCTTGATTCTGCTTAAGTTCTTGAGCTTGGTGTTGCGCGAATGCCGGAACTGAATAAGTACATAACAACTTATTACAAGGTGGGGTGGTGCATATTGTGTTGCTAGACCATGCAAGAAACGCCGCGATGAGCCACTTTTCTTCAAAATGTTTAAGATATGTGTACTGTGTCTTTACATGGGTAACACAACACACAGGATACTGTCGTGGAAATCCGCTAATTAATTGCATGCCTGATAAACAACTAAAGAAGAAGATTTTGCAGTGCGCACTTTCACAATTAATTTTTTTGTTTGCACTGGCCGATGACCTAGTTTGCTGTTTACAGTATTAAAGACACTGGACACCTTTGGTAATTGTCAAAGACCAGTCTTCTCACTTGGTGTATCTCAACATAATGCACAAAATAACAAACCTGTGAAAATTTAACTCAATTGGTCAACGAAGTTGCGAGATAATAATGGAAGAAAAAACACCCTTGTCACACGAAGATGTGTGCTTTCAGATTGATTTCGAGACCTCACGCATGAGGTCTCGAAATCAATTCAAATATTTTACTGAGAAATTACTTTTTTCTCAAAAACGACGTTACTTCAGAGGGAGCCGTTTCTCACAATGTTTTATACTATCAACAGCTCTCCATTGATCGTTATCAAGTAAGTTTTTATGCTAACCATTATTTTGAGTAATTGCCAATAGTGTCCAGTGCCTTTAAGCAACAATTACAAAGTAAAAGATTTGTGAAGATGTCTGAAATTGAGCATTCACGCTTTAACAAGCATGATATCTGGCCTTTGGAAAAAAAGTAGAAAAAAATTGATTGAGTACCAGGGCTGGGCCCAATTTCATAGAGCTGCTTAACGGCCGATTTTGTGCTTCCTGTCGAGTTTCCAGTTCATAGCGCTGCAAACCGTAAGCACACGAAAAGGCATGCTAAACTTCCGGTGCTAACTGTATGAAAATGAATAATATAACAATGCAAATCCATGGTGAACGCGCAAGCTGGCCGCCTAATTTTCTTGCTACCCCGTGAAATACGCTGATAAGCAATTTTTTCTGTTATGGTTCGCACCAAAATTTACTTACCATTAAGCAGCACTATGAAATTGGCCCCTGACCATTATGTACATCTAGTGTAGGCTTTAATGGACTTTTCAGGCTATTTAATAACAAAATTCCTAATTTTTTTCTGAGGGCAAAAAAAAATCGGAAAATCAGACTACAACTGTAGGAAGAATATCATGCCTGCTTTAGAAATTCAGTACAGTTTTTCCTTTTGCCTTCAGTTCAATTAGTTTTTGTTAAATTCACGTACATTACACGTTGAATTCCCATGAACAGCGTCGTCAGTACAGATCTGATTGGAGGAAAGAAAGATGCTCTTTCGGACTTCAGAATTATTCTGGCACTTTTCCAGAGGTATGATAGGGAGCTGCACCTCCTTCAAGACCCGTGAATTGGATCCTAGAAACAATCGGAAATAACAATTATAATAATAAGGCGTTGTGCTATGTGTCCGTCATGCGTGGTTATTTTAAAGATTGTAATCCTCATCCATTCCTATTCAGGTATGTGTGTTTTAACCTTTCTTACCGTTTTTACTATTGCTAATTACTGAGTGTAAATCACATCCAATTTGGCCTGTGGGAAACGAAATGATGTTAACAAAATGAATTGAAATGAAATAATGAGTAGTGCACAATGCGTAAAAATGAAAAAAATAGACCCCAAGCAAGTCACATCGTTCCATGTATTTATACTGCACACTGCATTATCCATAAAAATCATGTGCATTGCTTGGAAGTTGTTATTGTTTTTTAAGGATTGCACACTACACAATAGGCACACTATGCATGACGGGACACATAGATTTCCGGCTTATAATACACAGTTCTTATAAAGCGCTTTATCACACCGGAGGGTGTCTGAATAAAACGTGCTCATTGTTTTGTTTACAAGGCATATGCGGAGCTATGTCCAAAATACAAGAGTCATTTATTTACACAGCACCATGTAACGGTTTACAAGGTGCTGTGTGTGGCAATCTGCAGCTAACCACACCGGAAACACCATGGCAAACCCCCTTCTCTTAATGACAAATGTACTGGGTTTTTTTATGTGCATGGCACAACACACGGAACCAACGGCTTTACTACGTCCCATCTGAAGGACGAACCATTAATGGTTAAGTGTCTTGCTTAGAGACAAATGTCAAGACCGGGTCTTGAACCCACACCCAGAACTAAACATTGTGGAGAGATGAAAACTTCAAAAACATGTACAAGTTCAGCAATGGATTGTGAACAATGAAAGAAACACCAAAATCTTCTTTAATTAATGACCATCAAAACTTTCTTTGTAAGAAGCACTTCAGCTGTTAACATTTTGAGAATTGATTCCCTTCTAAAGAAATGTGGTTTTAGAGAAAAGTTGGGTTTTTTTAAATTCAATCTGAGAAACGTTTGATGCTTGAAACGTTTCTCAAATTGTGTATTCCAATTACTGATTATTATTCCTGCGTGGACATAACCACTCCAGATTTTCGGCGCTTTCTCAAAAACGCTACAACACCTTTTGAAATGAAGTGTACACACGTTAGTTGTGTTGTATATATCTACATTTATATAGGATTATAACAATCGAATGGTTCCAAAAACAGAACCTAACTCAGGGTCACTGGCCTTGAGGACTTGAAGGTGCCAGGATGCCGAGTGCTTATCTTATAATTACTTCAGTGATAACAGTTGATAAGAGTCAGGATGAAATAACACATTTTATCAACTACTAACGATAAAATGCTTTATACACAGGGCGAACCTGTATTTGTTTCTACCTGCACGCTATGTATGCTGCCCAGTGCAGACAAAATTGCACAAGCTTATGGAGTATTTTCTCGTGCGGGGATGCCATGCATACATTGCTTTGTTTTACAGTCCTCTTTATGCAAAAATGTTGTTTGGGTTTACAGTTAGCCAATAGGGTGTGTGGTGTGACAACATTTAGCCAATTGATGCTATCCTTGTCCTGATTTAAGGTCACTTTGTCACTGCCTTTCAACATGAATGGGCAATTTTCAGCTTCCTTGGGAGTGTACAGCCTGTGCTGGCAAGTAATGTAGCTCACTAAGCTAAATCAATCACAAGAACAATCTATGCCCTCATCACAGGTACCCATTTATACCCCTGGGTGAAAAGAAGCAATTGTAGTTAAGTGTCATGCTCACAAGGACACAAGTGTCATGACAGGGATTCAAACCCACATCCTGATGACTCAGTAACAGAACTTGAGTCCGATGCACTAAACCGCTCGGTCATGACACGCGGTGAAGAGAATTTATGGTTTGGGGCTAATGGGAGTCATTCACGTAATGTGAGCCACAAAGACAAAGTAAAAACTCAATTACCACGATCACTCGTGAAGCCCCATCCCAATGCATAGCAGGTTTGGAATATCTCTGCTTCGTTGTCTTCAGTTGCTAGCCAGACTGGGCTGATGGTGTCGCTCAGCTCCACCGGTGACTCCAGTTTCAGTAACAAGATGTCGTTGTTGTAGGTGGAGCTACTGTACGCTGGATGTTTGTACGCTTTGGCGATACGACGCACGTGCGGGTACGAACTTGAAACATTTAAATACGAACTTCCAAACACCAAATAGTCTAAATTCCCACTGAAATCAAAGGCGAAACAAGTTGCGTGTTAGAAATATGATGTGTTGTAAACACAATTACCGAAGTTCAAATCACAAAAGATTCACTTACTAAACAATGAGGATACAGAGAGGGAACTATACATTTCAGACCCAGAAAGAATTTTTTCCCTTTTTATTTCAAAAGCAGATGCTAGATGCCTAACTTCCAATCCTGCCCATTTTACAGATTAATGTAAATTACTTATTGTTTAATTACAAACAAACTTAAAGATATTATACAGGATTGGTAAGGATAACAAACATCATTGTTTAATTTATGTCTGAAAGCTTAATGATTAGGAAGTTTACATCAGAATCATTTTTCTGTGAAATATTTCCCTCTGAAATGAAGTCATATTCAAGAAAACTGTTTATGAAAACCTAAAAAAAAAATGCAATAGCTGATTTCGGTTGTTACAACCAAAATCAAGGACAATGTGTTCACGCCCATGCTGAAAACTATGCATGGTATTCACTATTTCTCAACTCACACAACGGATTAAGCCCAAATTTCACAGGTTTGTTATTCACACCATGATTACACAAAACATGAACTCTGTCTGCAACAATTTTTTCAGCTCTAGCAATCCTGTGTAATACCTTTAAAGCCCAGAAACAATTGTTTCTTTTCTTTTTTAATTCTAAAAGCAATTGCCAGATGCTTAACTACCAATATAAATGTCCTGCCCATTTTGAAATAGCACTTAACAGATGAAGGTAAACCACCATTTATTTGATTCCAAAACGAGCTAATGAGCAAAACTACAACTTCTTCAACTCTGCAGAAGTAGTCAGTGAACTAGAGGAGCCCACCACTCACAGCCCACATACTGTGGCATGTCATGGCCGAGTGGTCTAGTTTACCGGACACAAGCTTTGGTGTTGTCAGCAGCAGAGTGTGGGTTCAATACCCGGTCACTACACTTGTGCCCTTGAGCAGGGCACTTAACCATCACTGCTTCGTAAAAAGTTGTGAAGGTTTTGCATTCTGCTCTTCCAGCCAGGCTCCTAGTGGATGATACCTATGCCTACATCCTTACGGACTGTGAAGGGGGTAACCCTGTTTCAGCCCCAGGAGTAGTTGGCAGCATGCCCCTGGTGGCAGTTGATTTGGGTCGATAGCCCAAATCGGTTAAGTAGCCCTCACCTTGAAGTGGCCGCCCGGCCTTGTGATGTTAGGCGATTTCTCTATAAAAAAAATAAAAAAATATCTACCAGTATCTCTTTTGCATGTTATAATTACCTGCAGTGTGCTGCTGTAACAGCCCATAATGGGCTGATCAGAGTAGCCCCACATCCATGCTTTCCAGTCTCGAACCGCCATGAAGCAATCCAAGGCCAGCGTGCGATCTGCGTCTCACTCCCACCGACAATTCTCTTGACTCGCCTTGGATGTGGAGAGGCTGCGGGACGAATGCCGGCGCCAGGTGCTGTCTTTATTACATCTACAAGTTTGAAACAGCAGATATAATAATAATAATAATAATAATAGTTAGTTTTTATATAGCGCTTTTCACGGCCGAAGGGCGTCCCAAAGCGCTTCACATTATGACCCCTGGTCACTGGGCCTTGAATCATTCCTTAAACCATCTCAGCTCCCTGGGGAGTATACAGCCTTGTGCAACAAATGCGCTACTCAGCTAAATCAATCACAAGTACCATCGCTGCCCTCACAGGTACCCATTTACCCCTGGGCGGAGAGAAGCTTATGGTTAAGTGTCTTGCTCGAGGACACAAGTGTCACGACCGGGATTCGAACCCACACTCTGCTGATCAAACACCAGAGCTTGAATCCGGCGCTCTTAACCGCTCGGCCACGACACCCCCCATATAACCAGTGTGAAATGTTACATTATAGGGAGACCGCCAACATAGGGCTAGATAGGGCTAGATAGGGCTAGATAGCTCAGTTTGTAGATCGCCGGCTTGTTAATCCACAGGTCGCAGGTTCATGTCCCGCTCAAGCCTACTCAAGAGAACAAGCAGCTAATAGAAAACAAAGAGCTAATGTTTCATAGAGCTGTTTAATTGCACAAGAAGCAGCTCAGCACAACAAAATTACGCTTACTAGCCAAAACACCATGTCACCTTTACAATTTGTGACTGGTGCTCTGCTCATTTTTGCTTAGCATAAAATTGTTCAGCAATATTTTCTGCTTAAGCAGCTCTATGAAATCGGGCCCATGTAGTGAGCTCCAAAGCCATGCATAGGATGCCATGCATAGGATGCTGTATACACTACCAAGCAAATCTCATCTGGGCCCAATTTCATAGAGCTGTTTAGCACAAAATGTTGGAGAAAGTCATAAGTTAGCAGGAAACCAGTCACTATCAGCATAACTCACATATTTATTTTGGCCGGGAACAAGTTCTGTTAAGAAAGATTTTTCTTTGTTAAGCATTGTTTATTTGTATTTAAGCTGTGTACCTTATTAGTGATGTTTTACTGTCAACTACAGTAAAGCTGTCATTGCACTGGCTTTTTTGTATTATCAAGTAATAAACCACAAGGGAAACTGACCAGGTAAAACAAAAATAATTTTGGGTTGAACAAAGAAAAATTGACTAGAGCGGGACTTGAACCTCAGACCTTCAGATTAATGTGCCGGGGCTCTACCAAGTGAGCTATCAATAGCCCTAATGCTGGCTGTCTCCCAATTTTGTTAATATCGTTGTTCAGGGTGCCAGTCAGAAGCCATACTTTTTTATGCTATAATGCAATTTTCAGAGGAATCTAACCTACCTTCCTCACTGAATCCACAGACGTCTGCTTCACATGACATCTGATCAGGATAGACATCACATTGCAGAGAGGAGTCCCCTGTTAGTCCTGCACATTCCAGGGCATCCTTACATGCAGAGGAACAAACTTGGTCTGAGCTGAAACGAGGGCATGCTGGATAGATCGATCTGCACAGTGCAACCCGCTGTGCATCGCTGCAGTTATTCATGATTTTGGATAGATGTTTCGCTAACAAGTCGGCCGCTTGCTGCTGTGAAAGCCCCAGGTCATTCGAGAAGAGAGTTGTCTTATACGGCAGGATATCTTTGCACAAACCACCCACAATATCTACACAGAAGGCTGAATAAAACAAACAAAGACATCAAACCAAGTGCTTTCAGATTCATTTGTTTTTCCGATCATAATAATATGATATAATCAATACATAAATATTAAAATAGTAATAACTGGAATTATATATTTAATTTGTTTTTACCCTTACACCGATGTGTATTAAGCACTGTTTACTCAGTACTCTTCCGAGTTCTGTGAAAAAAATCCACAGGCAAATCACTCGGACGGGATTCGAACCCATGACCTTTGCAATGCAAGAGCAGATGTCTCACCACTAGACCACCGAGCTAGCTCGGTGGCTAGAGGCAGTTTGAAACCTATGTTTTAGCACCGGGTACCGCAACGATTTAATAGATGTTAATATAGCGCCAAATTACCAAAGAAATGCAGGGCGCTTAAGTGAGAAAGACAAAAGTAATGGGGACAACCAGTTGCAAATTGGAGAACAGGTGAGTCTTGAGACCCTTTTTGAAGGACAAAACAGTCTGAGCTTTTTTCATGGGGACAGGAAGACCGTTCCATAGGCGGGAGGCAGCAGTGGAAAAAGCTGTCACCGGCTTGTTTGCGTGACTTCTTCACCATGAGGGAAATAGCATCGTAGCTTCGAAGGGAGTACGGGCAACCATGGATTTCATGCGAATGTATACCAGAGCAATATAGCTCATTTATCAATAAGGTACTCAGGGTTCGCTTTTAACACTAGCCTGGTGTACACACCACTTCTCAACTTGCCCGCTACTCAAAACTGTCCAACCTACTTGTTTATAAGCAAGTAAGGTTTGCGGTGACACCATGTAAGAAATCTCTTTTGAGCAGTGGTGGTTCTTAGAAAAGCCGGTTTCTACTCGAGCGTTTCGATCAGTATTCTCATGTTTATAATGGTCATATTCTTCCTATTCTTCCTTTTACACACATGTACTACAAAGTAACATGCCATAGTTGTGTGCACTTGATCCACAATACACAACCTGTGCAGTTGAATGGTTTCAAAGGGTGGATCAACTCGCTGAAAAATGTTATCATTGAGTAGGAGGGTTTACATTCCTTCTCCATGGAGCTTACATGTATGTTCTCCTAATGATGCAAAAAATAGTTAATGGCCTGACGTTTCGACCCTAGCAGAGTCTTTCTCGAAGGCTAAATGACAAGACAACACACATGAACAGGTATATAAGTGTAACAAAAGCATTCAAGTGGAAATACATGAATATAGGCAGAGAGCAAACAGACAAGGCAAGGGGTAAACAATGAATAGGGAGACAGGGGGGTGGAGGGAGGGGGCTGGTCTGACCACAAGAAGTTGGAAACACAAACACAAATTCTCCTAATGATATATACTTACATGCATGGCATCTTATCCCTTCATCAGAGTAGTCTCTGCAGTCCACATTGCCATCACATTCTGCATCAGGGTTGCTGACACTTATACCGTTAGCGCAAAGATGTGTACCAACTTGACAATCTGAAATTAATAATAATAATAATAATAAGACTTGTAATGCGCACATATCCACCCTGCTGGGTGTTCAAGGCGCAGTAAAAAACAAAAAAACAAAGCAAAACAAAACAAAGACAAAACAGACACAACAAAATTAGTCCTTGAAAACCTGTGACATAAGATAAGTTTTGAGAAGAGATTTGAATTTTGTGGTACAAAGACAAGATCTAAGATTAAGCGGTAGAGAGTTCCAGATGCGTGGCGCAGCTGAAGAAAAAGACCTGTCACCCCATGAGTGTCGAGACTTGGGTTCAACGAGGAGAAGCATGGAACTTGATCGAAGATTCCTTGATGGAGTGTAAACTTGAAGTAGTTCAGAAATATAGTGGGGAGCCTTGCCATTAAGTGCTTTGTGGACAATGAGCATCAGCTTGAAGATGATTCGTTGAGAGATAGGGAGCCAATGTAGTTGTTTCAGAATGGGGGTGATAGAACAGGATTTTCTAGACAGTGTCACAATGCGGGCAGCGGTATTTTGGAGGCGTTGAAGACGGGAAATCTGGTTGTTAGGAAGACTGTAGAGAAGAGCATTACCGTTGTCAAGACGAGAAGTAACAAATGCATGAATGACCTTTTCAGTGGCACTTTTGTCCAAGTACTTGCGAATCTTACCAATATTCCTGATGTGATATGATGACAGACGAATGATGTTGTTGATGTGTGGTTGAAGTGTCATCGATGAATCAAAAATAACCCCTAAGTTCCGAGCTTGCAGCGAGGGAGCTATCCGAGCATCACCGATGGAAATGTATGGCGCTGAAACCTTTGTTAACTGTTGACGTGACCCAAATAGAAGGAACTCTGTCTTATCATCATTTAACTTCAGGAAGTTTTGTTGTGTCCAACGTCGAATCTCTTGGATGCATTTCTCAAGTCTTGCAATAGATGCATTGGCGTTTTCTTGACAAGATTTAAACGTGATGTATAGCTGAGTGTCGTCTGCGTACACATGGTAATTCAGATTAAATTTCAGGATGATGTCACGAATCGGTAAAGTGTACAGCGTAAACCACTGCGGGCCCAGTACCGACCCCTGTGGCACAGAGTAGTTCAAAACAACAGGGTCTGATATTGCGGTGCCAATACATACATGCTGAGTTCTATTGTAGAGATACGATTTGCACCATGCTAGGGCTGTGTCCTCTATGCCAAGGTGATTCTGGAGCCGAGAGAGAAGGATGTTGTGATCAACAGTGTCAAAGGCAGCACTCAAGTCTAGCAGGACTAGTGCTGTTAGGTTACCATTGTCCATTGCAGAAAGAATATCGTTGCTCACACGGACTAGTGCAGCTTCTGTCCCATGGAAAGGCTTGTATGCTGACTGGAACACGTCGGACAGGTTGAAATTATGAATGTGATCAGAAATGCGTGATGAAACTACTCGTTCGATGACTTTTCCAAGATATTTTAAGTTTGCAACCGGTCTGTAGTTTTGAATATCTCCTTGTCCAGGTTTGGTTTCTTGATGAGCGGCCTGATGTAGGAAACTTTGAGGCTATCGGGAAACAACCGGAACTGAGAGATTCGTTTACAAGATTAGTGATGTAGGGTAAAAATATATCAATGTTTTGCTTCATCATGGATGTTGACACTGGATCCAGCTCACAGGATTTTGAAGGAGATTTCATAATAACCCTTTGAATCTCAGCAACAGTGGCAGGCTCAAACACAGATAGTCTACACTCTGGTTGAAGATGTGGCAATGTCTGCGGCACGTTGTAAGGGATTGATGAAAAAGATGAGCGGATGTCTGAAATCTTGGTGACAAAGAATTTCTGGAATTCATTTGCCAAGTCTTGATCATTGTAAGTGGATGGAAGGACGGGGGTTTTGGGTTTGAGCAACAACTTACCAATTATCTTGAAGAGCTTCTTTTGATCTCCTGAGGATTCTTGTACTTGGGATGAATAATGGGTGATCTTTGCCTGGTTGATCAAATTCCTGACTACCTTACATTGGTTGCGATATTCTTGTCGTTGTATTTCCAACTTGCCATTTTTCCGCCATTTCCGCTCAAGTTGACGACAGATCTTTCTTGCTGTACGAATATCATCATTGAACCAGGAAACTTCAGTTCGGACCTTGACTGATCTTGTTTTCCAGGGTGCGTATTTATCCAAGATGTCACTGATAGTATTCTCATATTGGCTGACATAGGAATCCAAGCAGTCGTGATCAATTTCCAGCTTTGCTAAATGAGTTCCTATGTCGCGGAACACTTCAGGAGAATTCACATGTTTCCACTGTCGGCTCTTTATAGTGACGGTTGGGACTTTGGGCTTGCACAGACTCAAGTTACACATGACTGAATAATGGTCTGAGAATCCAGGTAGAATAACAAAGTTTGAGACAATAGGTGGGGTGATGTCACGAGTTATGACAAGGTCCAGGCAATGACCGAGACGATGAGTCGGATCCTTGATATGCTGGGTAAGACCGAAAGCCTGAAGTAGATGCTTAAACTGGTTTGCTTTCGTGTTGTGGATGTCATCAACATGAATGTTAAAGTCACCAGTGATGATGATTTCCGATGGATGAAGGAGATATTCTAAAATCAAATTCTCAAATTCCTTAAGAAAACTTGAGGAAGTCACATGTTGGCCGTTAGAATCTCTTTCGTTTTTTTATAAAACTCACTTTAACACAACTTTATGATACTATTTATCTAATTAGTGCAGGTAGTAACACTGCTCTTCCTTACTTGAAGGTATGCCAAGGGTTTCTGTTTTGCCTATGTGTGTTTTTATTATATCCACCTTATGCCACCACTGCTTCTATAATGCAGGCATGAGAATGGGTGATGATGAAAAAACAGGAAATCCATTTCGTACGGAAAAAATCAGAGAAATCAAACGCTAAAAATGCATGTACGGATTTGGGGCAACGTCCAGAATTTGGACAAGGTAACCCAGGCTTCAGCGACGCACTCAGTGAACTGTTGTCAGTAGACTTTTCAAAGTCTCCACACATGTTCCTTTGCTGAAAAATGGGTAAATTTACATTTTCTGATTAGAGAAGAGGGATTAGCGAATCCAAAATGTATATAGGCCTACCCCCTATAACTCACCCCCCCCCCCCCCCAAATTTTATATCAAATTCACACTGAACTCAAAGACCACAAATTTGAAAGGGAAAAAACAGGAATTCCTGTTTAAACAGGAAGATTCTCATGCCTGAAATGGCAAATCGAAAACTGGCTGTTCGTGAAAACTGGCTGTTCGTGAACATGTATTGTGTCAATACGATACAAAAAATCCGATCAGGATAGCAATCAATCAATAAGTCAGTTTTAATTCATTCATTTCATTTCATATATTAATTTTGGTTGTGATGAAGCCATGGACTCTCAGAAAAGCGAACTTAATCACTGTCCTAGCTGAGAACCCCAAGGAGAGAAGGCAAGGAAGGAAGTTTCAGTTTTAGATAAGGAATGGAAAACCTGAGAGAATTATTCCATGGAAAACCCAAGCATTCAGCTAGGGACTGTATAGTGCCCTGGCCAAATTTAAACCAGGGTCCTAGAAGTGGAAGGCAAGGAAAGATACCACTATGCCAACCCGACCACCCAACCAGTATTATTAAACTCTTACCACAGTCAACTTCGTCATCCCCATTTGGACACTGCAAAATACCATCACACCTTTCCTCATTGAGGTGAACGTATGGGTGGACTTTACATCTGGTGTAACCTGTGTTGGTAAACAAATAACAATTCAGTATTTCGTGACTGATGATGCTCAATTCCATAGATTTGGCGGAATAGACTGTGTAAATCTAACACATATCAAAAACGAGAAAAAAATTGAACAAAGAGTATATTTTTCTATGAAATCAAATCTTCTTTTCAAATTGATTTAATGACAACATGCCTGTCAGTTGGGCACCATTCTTTAATTTTTACAAGAAATCGGAAACAGAGGTCAAGTCTTATTCTCAGGTTTTCTTCGTTATTTTTTTAAAATTGGTTTTACTTTCATATTGTTTATTACTTAGTATTACATTACCAACATCATATATAGATTTCATGGCCATTTTTTTTTTGGCGAAACAAAATCCTGCCCATGTAAAACTCCATATTGCGTCATCTGAATGTGGTGTTGTTGGCAAGAGATCAAAAAAAAGTTGCTCATTGGCCGATCCTGCGCGCCGTGAGTACATAGATGTGCGTTTTCATTGTATTATCATTGTTTCACTTGCAGGAGTGTTGACGTCAATGCATGAGCCAGTCCATTAGTTTCAGGTACATGAACTTTATATTAATTATATTTAAAGGTAGGGTCATACTCTGGTAAATAACCCGAGAACAAAAGAAATGAAATTTTTATCCGAAAGCTTACTTGTTATAAAGATAGTGATGGCAGTAAGCATCCTGTGAAATTATTTCGTCTGAAATGCCCCCCCCCCCCGTTGATTAGAAATCAATAAAAACATTTGACTCTGCCAAATTGATTCATGCATGATTTGTTTCTCAGATTTCTGAGGGTTGGTACCCGTTCGCGAAAGCCGCCGTCACCTCGCTAAACGAATTTGATGATCTCGGAAAATACTGTAACAGTTTTTTGCCGTTTTCTCAAAAGGCAGACACTGTATTCAGCTGAAACTTTCACATGTGACTTTTATTGTATCTTTCTTGATAGTTTTTGCCAATAAATCAGCATTACATTGACAAAAACCAATCTATGACCCAACTTTTTCAGCGCAGTCTTTCACAGGTGAAACTATATTACAACCACAACAACATTAGACCTTACCTTTGCCATTGCGCACTGCTTCGATACCAAAATGAAAAGCAGCATCAGAGGGTGGTCCACCGAAATAAATTCCAATCGTCTGAGCTTCAAAGAGGATGTAACCAGGGTCTTGATGACCTGGTTCGAAAAAGGCAAGCCATGTCGATCGATCAGATACACTGACTCTTTCTCCAGCTGCGATAATTACCGCTGAACTCTCAGGTATATCGAAGCGATAAATGTGGATCAGGATGCTGGCGTTGGCAGGGGCCTTCACGGTCCATCTGCAGTTATTGCCGTAACCGTCTGGTGAACTGGATGAAAATATCGAGAACGGCGTGTCAAAGTCAACTTTGACGTAACTGGTTGTATTGCAGGCTGTGAGTGAGGCGAAACAGAAAAAAACAATGACAGCAAATAACTTTTTTTTTGACATTGCATGGTCGAGGTGTCAGTGTATATTTGGTTTGCGGTAACACCATGTGAAAATAGTGTCCAATCGGGCCTTGCACCTATGCTTTTTGTAAACTGTACATTTTACTTGTTCCAAGGAAGTTTTATTCGCCCAAATTTCAAAACAGCATTGTCAAAACTTTATCCTTCTGATGTATTATTTGTTGCAATCATAACCAGTTTATTGCTCAAAAGTTTGGCTCAACAAAATGGCGTGCCATGTTAGTTCACGATGTAAAAGGAAAACCACGCAGTTTCAAGGCATATTTGTGTGGATTATTGTATTCTACTTTTAAAACATCTTTCTAACCATAATGCATTTTATAACAAATGGTTACAAACACTTTTCATAGACCAACTCGCCCGATCCAAGGCAACAAGTTTTCTTGTAAGAACTATTTGGCTACTAATTGATGTTTGAAGCTTTGCATGGTGTGGATAATAGGAACTATTACTTCTAAACTTACGGCATGTCGTGGTATAACATTTTGAGAAACAATTCCCTTCAAAGAATTGTGGTTTTAGAGAGAGGGATTCAAAAACATTTCAATCTGAGAAACGTTTCTGCATGAAAAGTTTCCCAGACTGTGTATTCCAATTAGGGATTATTCGTCCTGCACGGACAAAACCGCTCCAGATTTTCGGCAATATCTCAAAAACGCTACCACCTTTTGAAATGAAATTTTCACAGGTTAGTTGTATTGTATATATCTACAATTATGTAGGATTATAAGAATCGAACGTTCCAAAAGCCAAAGGTATACTTTGCCTTTAAAGTTAATTCAGAGCAGTTTAAAAGTTCAAACATCCTTACCGTCACAATCACGTTCATCATATCCATTGGAGCAATCGTCATGCCTGTTGCATTTCAGCTCTGACTTAATACAGACTGAATGTCCACAGTCAAACTCGTCCACTGAACAAGTTATAGAGTCTGTATGTGTTTAAAGGAAGTAAAATGAAGGCGAACCATTAGATAAATCAGTTTGAAAGTGACCATATTAACTAAATATTTCTTCTCGTTTCCTATTGGTTATTGGTGCTATTAATTGTGCTGCTGGATGTGTAAATAAATAGATAGTGTGGTGACCAATCTTTGTATCAAGTCACCCCCTCCCGTCCACAGTGACATTATTTAAATGTATACCTGGATATCCAAGGGCATCTAAAAGTGCAGTTAGCCTCTTGTTATGTTCATGCATGATTAGGCAGGACACTGAGGCTAGAATAAATATAGCTGGGTTTTTCTTCTCTACAAGACATGCTCTCTCTTCTCTACAAGACTACCAGAGTGAGCACAAGCACCTTAGTTTTAGTCCTGTCCGGATAAGTTAATAAGGACTTTCAAACACATTTTATTAGGTCTTTCTCTTAGTTTAGGTATTTCTTCAGTTTATGGTAGTTAGACACCTCATTCAACACTGTATATTTATTTACTGTAAGTTAGCTTAGTATTTTATTATAATTAATTGAGCAAGTGCGTCCACCAAGGCGCTTCTGTAGTACACAGCCACCCAAAAGGCGAACACACTCCCACACATCCGTCGATTCCGACCCAGCTACACCATCCACAGTAAGGAGGCAGAACACGATAAAGATAGGGTAAGTTTGTAACGTATTAGAACCCTTCAATAGCCTCCTCCAAAGATATTTTCTGAGCTTGGCACTCACCTGTAGATGGAACGCTGGTGATGTTTAACCTGAATCCCAAATTAGAGGCAGAACCAGAGGTGGAGCTGAAGGTGATCCACAACGTGTTTCCACTTGAAATCACCTGCGGAGCACGGCTGGTGCCACTCCACTTAAAGAAACGGCTGGAATCGTTCTTGAAAGCATCGCCATCTCCAATGTAGATGAAATCACTGTCTTGCACAGTGCTAAAGTTGGAGAATGTTATCCGAAGTTTCCTGTCGTTCGTTGTGTGTACAACCCAAGTAGTGTTTGTCAGACCGAGGTAGGGGCTCGGGTAATCAGGCGAAGTTAGTCCTTTTGATAGGTATTTGTCGATGAAGATGCGTTGAATCACTGTAGAAACCAGACAATGAAGTGTTAGACTGTTTATTTTTAATTACATTTCTTTGTTGTATGCAAGTTTGCCCCGTAACAATTGGTTAGAAGCCACTCTAGGTCAGGGGCAGAGCTGACATTAATTTGCATCTTGAAGTCAGGGAGATTTTGTACAACAATCAGGTAGAAAATTACATTCAACATAATAGGGTAAAAAGTTTCCATAATTAGGAAGATTTTTTAATTTGCTCATCAGAACATGGAAATAATTTTTTCAGGGAACTTTCTCCAAAATCAGGGAGAGTTGGCAGCTCAAAAGGGGGGCTGGCTTCAAGAAGAAAAAATTTCAGATGAAAACTAGAAAATCAGTTGTAGTCTTGATACAAAAACAAAGTGTTCATGGCTGATTTCATCAAATGATGATGACCTTTCAACTTTTTGGATAATTTTCCCCTTTACTACTGGTTTGAACCGACAGACAAAGTCAAATTTGAATCACATTTGGAAAGCGGTGGTTCAGTTTTTAAAGACTTACACAATAATGTTTAATAGAACATACACTACACCTTAATTTGAAATTGTCAAAACGTTGTATCTTGACTAAAATAGCCCAAATGCACACAAAACAAGTATGCGCCGAGATACTTTTTTTGCACGGCGAATTTTCGTTTCTGCGCTGACGCGACGATTTTACCTTTCTCGCACGAGGATCCATAGGCATCTGTATTATGACATTCACAGTCAAAACCACTATCACCGAACGGTACGCATGTGCTGTTTCCTGGACATTTGTTAACTAAGCATCCTGCACACAAGATAATCAAAACAAAAACATACAATCAACATTGAGAATCAGAGGGCTCCAAGATAAGTTTAGATGGTGAAAACAAAAATTGAAACGAAGAGTGGATATCCCACGAGAAAAGAATGCATCACAGGCCTGGAAATACCAGGCATGATCTTCTTCCTACTTTAGTCTGATTACTGATATTTTTGGGCATGGACAAAATCTGAAAAACTGTGATTAAAATAGCCTGAAATATTTATTAAAGCCTACACCATGTGTTCATGTAGGTCAGTCCTTGTACTCGATAAAACTTTTTTTCAAGGACCAAATATCATGGCCCTTGCTGCCTTTGTATTGGCCTTTTTACCCCTTGTCTTGGCCTTCGGTCCCCTTCAAAAGTTTCCCTTTTAAAACTTCAAGACTTTCCAATGGAAATGCCCTTAAAAAATAATGACCTTGCCCTTTCAGTGATGAAAATCCAGGCCTTTACTTTATTCAAATAATATTAGAGCAAATGCTTTTAACTCTAAGATACCTAAAAAATAGACTTTGTAAACTCTACTATACATTATATTTTCAATGGAAAATTAGGCACGGAACATATTTTTGAAAAACAACTCCAAAACTAATAAGTAAATTGGACCGTTAGTGCACGACCGCGACCCTGCTTGTTTTAAACGGCCGTTTAAAGACCTCGTCCCCACTCTTTTATTTCTTTAAGCCCTTTTCACATGATCCCCCCAAAACCTAGATTCCTTGCGACAATTTTACGAGCGCGGGTTGTTTACTTCTCATCTCACGCTTCAGAGATTTAGCAAGCTTTCACACGAGGGAGTGCACAAGCTTCCTTGCCAAAAATTTCACAATGTTTGAGAAAATTTCGCAAGGAATGTTGGGTTTTTTCTGGCGTGTGAAAAGGGCTCTATTCTTACCACAGCTTTTTGGCTCATCTCTTTTATCCAGGCAGTCTGTTGTGGAGTCACACACCCACTTCTCAGTGATGCACACAAAGTGGCCACAGTCAAATGTAGCCTCCGGGCAGCTTATATTCCCTGTAAGAAAATGTCTAGAATTGTCACTACCAAAAGCAGTATTATAGAAACATTTTAACAGAACAATTGTAAGTCACCAAAAGCCGCCCTCAGGTCGACCTTGCGATGACACAAAAGCAGTCAGCGACTGACTTTTCAGGACGATGCTGCGCCTGAGCTAAGACCGTCGGAAACATATCAGTCGCCGATTGTTTACAACCTGAGTATAACTACGATGATTTTAAGACGATCGGCATCAGTCGCCGTCATAACAAAAAAAACAGTCGCAAGAGCTGAAAAATTCCTACACCTGCGGCATGTTCCTGAAAGGCGGGAATCGACCATAGATTTTACATTGAGTAACACTGTATGTTTTGAGTATGTTAGGCGTTATTAGAACCCACGTAAGCTTGTGCGCCAACACACATCAGCTATTAACCCAACTAGTCTTCGATCATGAGTGACATGAGCATGGCTTTGTCGGGGTTACGCTTGTTCCACAACATTTATCTTTATTAGATAGAGTGCAGAAGCAAATTGTTAATGTTGTTGGTGAAGGGTTGGGATCAACGTTCAACCTCTTTCCTTTTTCCCACCATAGGTCTGTAGCCAGCCTCTGTCTTTTCTACAGATATTTTCATGGTAAATGTGCCACCAGTGTGTCCGACCTGGTTCCTCCTATTAGAATGTTTGAGCGTGAAACCAGACTTTCTGCTTCTTCTCACACATACATTCTTGATTTGCTGAGATGTAGAACAAGGAGCCATTCCAACAGCTTTATTCCACGTACTGCATCTCTTTGGAACTCCTTGCCTGGTGCATGTTTCCCTCCATCCTACAATCTAGACTATTTTAAGAGGAATATCAACTCCTACCTTCAGCTCCCCTGAGTTATTTTCACATTTAATAATTTTTCTTCTTATAGCCCCTTACCAAGAGTGGCTTTTAGCCTTGTATGGGGCGAACTTTCATACACAAAATAAAAAAAATAAAAAAAATAACACAATTTCTCATTTATAGTGACCTGAGCGTTAATTTTCTGCCCAACCCAGATAACCTGAGGGCGGCTTAACAAGATATTTTTATCGTGGTCAAATTTTAGGGTTCACCTGTGAGTTCAATAGATCCTGCCTGACACAAAAATCCTGCACGAGTTTCTCCAGAATCTGATGTGAAGCGAATCCACATTGTGTTTCCGTCTGAGATGAGAGTAGGGGGCAGTCTTGATCCACTCCAGGAGAAGAATTTGGTCGCTGGATTTCCGTCGTCGTAGCCGTCTCCCGCGTCAACTAAATCATGGTTCTCTTTGGTATCGAACAATAGGCAGTTGACCCAAATTCGTTTGTTCGGATCGGTACACAGCCTCCATGTTATGTTGGTGTTCGAGGGGTAATTTTGCAGAGGGTAGCCCGGTGAGGAGATGTTGTACGGCTCTTGACCAATGTAGATGGCATCTGCAAAGCAAAAATTCAGAAGCAATTGATAGCTGCCTCCCATCGTTGCACACTTCCACAGGAATGTCAACCATACAAGACTTGAGTCTGGTTCATACTTCCTGCAAATGCGAATGCGAAGCGAATTTGACGTCAAAACTCTTTTTTTGATGCGAATTTGTAACGTCAAATTGGCTTCGCATTCACATTCGCAGGAATTATGAACCTTGCTTAATCTGGGGTTCATTTCATTGAGCCGCTTATATGCATGGAAATTTGCATATCACACACAAATGTCGTAAACAGAAAAAAGGTTACAAACCAAAAATACTCTCTTCATCTTCCTTTTCATATATTGTTTATAATGTAAGGCCCTTTGAGACTTGCAAAAGGGTGCTCTATAAATCTGTTATTACTACATGTATTATTATTACTGTTATGTTTACTGTTCGTGACTGGTTTCGGGCTAAATTTTGCTCAGCAGAAAATGTTTTAAGCACTATTGTCTGCTTAAATAAGCAGCTCTATGAAATTGGGACCAGATTAATAAAATGTTGGTACTCTTTTCAAAAAATCCCCACAAGTTGATCCAAACAATTTGTTTTTTCTTGGAATAACCCTTTCATGCACCATTTATTCTAGCCGGATAAATTGATCATATGGACACATAAATTGTTTACTAATTTTTCGTGTTACAACTACTTTTTTGAGAGGATTGAAACCAGTCGTTAGCGACCGGTCGTCGCATGAAAGAGTTAAAAGACAGTTTGACTTTATGTAGGTCTACTCTTTCCTGAGTGTCAATGTTGCACTATCTCTTCAAACAAATCCTCCTTTTTTGCTATTGCTCACCGTGTACATTACAAGTGATGCCGGTGAAACCTGGCTGACACACACAGAAGTAATCGGCTCTTGGAGGATTCGCAAGGTGGCACTCTCCATTATTTAAGCAGGGGCTTGAGATGCATCCTCCTGAAGAACAAAAAAGTTAATAATAATAATAAACCGTATTTGTATAGCGCATATCACTACAAAGTCCCTATGCGCTTTATAAGAAAGAAAACAACAAGATTACAAATAAAAAACCAAAGAAAGAACAAATTACTGATAGACGGTGAATAGATGTGTCTTTAAAGGCACTGTGCACGTTTGATAATTACTCAAAATATCTATTAGCATAAAAACTTACTTGGTAACGAGCAACAGAGAGCTGTTGATAGTATAAACATTTTTTAGAAATGACTCCCTCTGAAGTAACGTAGTTTTTGAGAAAGAGGTAATTTCTCACTAAAATAATAAAAACTTCTTGCAAGAAGTTTTTATTCCTATCTGACATGTCTGAAAGCACACAAATTTGTCCAACAAGGGTGTTTTTTCTTTCATCATTTTCTTGCAACTTCGATGACCAATTGAGCCCAAATTTTCACAGGCTTGTTATTTTATGCATATGTTGGGATACACCAAGTGAGAACACTGGTCTTGGACAATATTACTAAACGTGTTCAGTTTCTTTAAGGCGAGTTTTGAATTGCTCAACCGTGACTGCTTCCTTAACAAACTCAGGTATGCCATTCCACAGTTCAGCTGCAGCTAGTGGGAATGACCAAGCTCCAGATGATTTTGTAACACGGGTGGAAGGGACTTTGATTTGAAACTTAATTCTACGTTGGTCCTTGCTCTATGGTTGAACAGGGCCTAATTTCATAGAGCATGTAAGCACAAAAACTTGCTAAGCACAGAAAACTCTTGCTTAAGAAAAATAGGTTACCGGCCAAAATATCATACAGTTACCATTGCTGTGACTGGTACCCTACTCATTTCTTGCTTAGCAAAGAAATTTGCTGAGCAGAATTTTCTGCTTAACAGCTTTATGAAATTGGGCCCAGGTTATATCGAAAGCTGTTAAGGGCAGCTCCACAGTTTGTAAAGGACACTACGTAAAAATGAACTGAATATGTTGTCATCCTGTGGTCACCGTAACGTGTTATGTTTGAAGTTTGTTCAACTTTGGGTTAGTTGAATTGCATTATACAATTGTTGCATGCTGTGATTACACCCCAGGGGCACATTCAAAGAATTTCCCATTAGCCAAAATCTCTGAATTCTACTCACTGGTTTCACTGTGACTCTTATCAGTTATCAGTAAAGTAGTTGCAATCATAAACATTCACTCTGGAACCCACTTCCCCAAGACCAGTGATCCTGACCCACAAGCACTGCTGAGTGCTGGTGTTAAATAACCGAAATGCTGAAGAGCAGAGACAAAGTCCAACTGTTTCTCAAGATGTATTTGGTAGATTTTTATGATTCAAAGTTGCTTTTATGATAAGATTTTACACTTTTTCCCGGGTACTGTACATTATAAACAAGAACCTATGAAATTGTGTCGGTGTTTGTGTGAGTAAACTCACAGGCAGTGTTTACGCCTTATGAACTTTTGATCAGATAAAGAAAGATCAAGTTGAAAACTGCTCATTCCCAAACCGGTGAGTACCAACCCGAGTTTGTCATAGGCAAACTTGGGTCTGCTTTTAATGGGTGATTCACGTAATGCAAAGCCAAATTCTCAATAAGCTATTTGCGAGTTAGATTTGAATAAAGTCTGGTACAATGACTTGCTTAGTCACAAGTTACCACTTCAATTTGAACTACTCAGACTATAGAGACATTTGCTATGTCAAATGGTTCGGGGCAAGCTTTTGCATAGCAACCTCCAGATGAGCAAACCCTGGTACCATTGTGCCATACGCATTCAATCAAAATTGTTTATGGGTGTAATTCGTTGTCTCCTATGAACTACGCAAAAGCTTGCCCCGAATCATGTGACATAGCAACTAACTCAATAATAATAATAATAATAATAATAATAATAATAATAATAACAAGTTCTTATATAGCGCATTTTACAATAAACGTCTCAATGCGCTTTACAATAGTGCCCTGGTCATTGGGCCAATAACATTCCTTTAACCTTTCTCAGCTCCCTGGGGAGTATACAGCCCTGGGCAACCGTGGCGCTCCGAAGGCTTTTTCAAACACAATATCAACCTCTACCCTCCCAGGTACCCATTTATACCCCTGGGTGAAGAGAAGCAATTATAGTTAAGTCTCTTGCTCAAGGACACAAGTGCCATGACCGGGACTCGAACCCACAACCTGATGACTAACCACCAGAACTTGAATTCGATGCTCTTAACCGCTCAGCCACGACACCCTACAATAGTCTGAGGAATTTAAATGTAAGCGGTAACTTGTGATCAAGCACGTCATTGTAACAGACAGTATTCAAATCTTACATGCAAATGGCTTACTTAGCAGAAGTTCAGATAAATCACTTACCAAAAGGAAGAGAATCAACTCTCAAGCGGAACCCTGTATTGTTTGATGTGTGATTGTCTGAACTGAAGGTGATCCAAACAGTGATCTCATTTGAACCATACGGTGCAGGAGCGACGTCGGAACCGCTCAGTGAAAAGATGCGGGTTGCCTGGTCCTGAAAATCAGCTCCTACTCCGATTTGAAGGACATCATTCTGCTCCAGGCTGAAATCATAGAAGGTTATTCTAAGACGTCCCTTTTCCGATGTTTTAACAATCCACGTTGTTATGTTATCACTTGGGTAGGGGCCTGGATGACCAGGGGAGGTGATAAATTCTTCAGCGGTTGGGTTGATGAAAATGTGCCGGGGTACTGCGTATGAAAAAATAAATAATAGAAATAGTGAAGAAACAGACCTGAAGATTTAAACCCTTTATATAAAGACCTTTACATTTTTCTCTGAAAATTATCACCAATTATTTGTGGCGTGTCGTGGCCGAGGGGTCTAGCTCACCGGACCCAAGCTCTGATGTTGTCAGCAGCAGAGTGTGGGTTCGAATCCCGGTCATGACACTTGGGTCATTGCGCACCTTCAGTCGCAGCACCCACTTTGCCAAATCTTCCCAATAATAATAACAATAATAATAATAATAATTTATTATATAGCGCATTTTACAATAACGTATCAATGCGCTTTACATTAGTGCCCTGTTCATTGGGCCGATAACATTCCTTTAATCTTTCTCAGCTCCCTCGGGAGTATACAGCCCGGGCTGCCGTGGCGCTACAAAGGCTTTTTTAAACACAGTATCAACCTCTACCCTTTAGCCTTGTGTTGGGCGATTTTTCATAAATAAATAAAATTGCTCATCAATATAAAAGTTCTATATAAAAACTGACCATTATTATTATTACTACTATACAAAAATGCCTTACCACTGCATCTAACCTCGTCCCTGCCATCAAAACAGTCCTTTTCACCGTTGCACTGTAAGATCCTATCGATGCAGACCAAATGCCCGCAGTCAAATTCTTCAGAAGTGCATGCTCTTGATTCTAAAGAGAAATAATTTCAACATTCCATAAATCCAACATACATTTCATGCTTAGTTTTATTTTACGCCACAGCAACAGCCAGGGATCGAAAGTGTTTGATGTTTTCCGAAAGGGAGGAACTCCGGACGGCCCAGATAAAAACCCTTGTGGCACCAGAGGGAACCAACGCACAACTCTACTCACATATTATTATTGTTATTATTATTTATACAACCTCAACAATACAAGTACAAAAAATACAATATAAGGCAAATTGAAGAACTATAAAACCAAAACAGAAACAAAAAAGCAACAAATAATTACAGGCCCAGCCCTAAAACAGACGGAACAGCAACATACAACAATGATGATGACACGAGGGCTACTAGAACAATGAAAAATTAGTGTATGGGTGTATGAGTGTATGAGGGGAGCAGCAAGTACAAGAAGATAATCTGGGGAAGGAAACAAGAAAACTACCCAAACAAAAGGACAAAACAATACTATGTGGGTCAGGGACAACAAAAGTAAACTAAATCACTGTTGCTCGGAAGCATGTTATCCCACACATAGTAAAACGGGAAAACTGGTAAATAAAAACCGACATGAAAACATGAGGGAGATGACTACAATGTATATCAACGGCTCAGGACTATAAGGGCCATGTCACACTGCAGACTTCTTTGCAGGCAACTTGGAGGAAACCAACTGCACTGTTATGCACAGGGACCACTTCGGAAGCACATTCTTCTAGCAGTAACTCACTATCCCCAGGAAAATAATGAGAAAACCGAGATGTGAACGAATTTCCTAATTGAAGATTGCCTTGAACTGGTTGCCTGTAAATTACCTCGCATGACATGGCCTTTCGGTCGTTAATGCAATTTGCATGGACTTCACTGAACTAGTTCATTGAATAAGTTTTGCATATTTTGGAGCTCCTGGTAAGTGGAGTTTATTGATCAAGACTGGTCTCCAAAGTAAATATTTAGGAAAAAAGATACAATTATTTCTAAGTAAAATATTTACTTGTAAATTTTTGTTTTCAAAATTATAGGCATTTTTAATTTAACAATCTTTTGATCATTAAAGGCACTGTACACGTTTGGTAATTACTCAAAATATATATTGGCATTAAAACTTACTTGGTAATGAGCAACGGAGAGCTGTTGATAGTATAAAACATTGTGAGAAACGACTCCCTCTGAAGTAACGTAGTTTTTGAGAAAGAGGTAATTTTTCACTAAAATAATAATAGACTTCTTGCAAGAAGCCTTTTATTCCTATCTGAGAGCACACACATTTGTACAACAAGGGTGTGCTTTTTCTTTCATCATTTTCTTGCAACTTCGATGACCAATTGAGCCCCAATTTTCACAGGCTTGTTATTTTATGCATATGTTGGAATGCACCCAGTGAGAATACTCGTCTTTGACAACTACCAAACGTGTACAGTGCCTTTAAGGACCTTTTTTTTTATCAGAGCTCAAGACCTTGACTTTCTCTGAAAATTATCACAAATTATATTATACCCAAGTAGATCCTTGTCATTTTTGTTCCATTCACCGTGCATTTTTGTTCCATCCTTTTATTTGTTCACTATTGTACACTGGACCATAATATATAGTGTCAAACATTTATTACAGACTTAACAGAGGATTAGAAGATGTGAGGTTGGGCTTTATGACTTTTTTTCCCTGGGATGTGTTTTCACTTAGGGTTTAATTGATTTTGGAAAGATTCCAGACTAAAATGTGATTTTGGGTTTTATTACTTTAAAGGTATCGTACACGTTTGGTAATGACTCAAAACAAATATTAACATAAAAACTTACTTGGTAACAAGCAACGGAGAGCTGTTGATAGTATAAAACATTGTAGGAAATGACTCCCTCTGAAGTAACATAGTTTTTGAGAAAGAGGTAATTTCTCACTAAAATAATAAAAACTTCTTGCAAGAAGTTTTTATTCCTATCTGAAAGCATACAATTGTACAACAAGGGTGTTTTTTCTTTCATCATTTTCTTGCAACTTCGATGACCAATTGGGCCCAAATTTTCACAGGCTTGTTATTTTATACATATGTTGGGATACACCAAGTGAGAACACTGGTCTTTGACAATTTCCTAACATGTTCAGTGCCTTTCAATCCTAGATGAGATTTTGGACACCGGTTTGTGGGAATCACATCTTCACTTGTATAAACACCATTCCATCTCAATTGCAAAAGGGCAATCCCAATGACACATAGGGTAAACAAACAATGTGCATACTCATACCGTTGGCTGGGATGCTGATGACCGTCAAAGCAAATCCAGGTTCATTAACTATAGAATCTGATGTGAATCGCAGCCACGCGACATTTCCAGCTGAGAGTATAGTCGATTGCGGAGCGACTTCGCCACTCCACTCAAGAAAAATGTGCTGTGAAAGTTCAACACCATCTCCAGCCGTGAAGAAGTCATAATCATACTCAGTGTTGAAACTGGAAACAGTTATCAAAATCTTCCGCCCATCTTCCGTTTTGATGCTCCAGCTAACGTCAAGATCATTGGGATAGTTGTCGGGATAAGATGGGGAGGTAATCATAGCAGTCTCATTGGCAGCAATGTTGAGGAAGTGGGTTGGCCTAGAATCTGCAGTAAATAGAAACGGCAATGTCTTTACCCTTTAGAGACCATAGCGACCACAAGCGGTTTGTACCAAAATGTCCATAGCGGCCGCAAACGGCCACAAGGTTTGACCTACTTCCATTCACATAAAGAGGTCAAAGTAAAGATCATGTCTGGATATCAAATTTTCCAACGTAGTATGTTAACATAGTATCCCAATTTCTAAACACAAAACAAAATTTTCTGTTTCATGTTATTTCTGTTGAAATTTTTACTGATAATATTTGATTACAGAAATAAACAATATTAGCAAAGTCTGGGCGTTTTTGTGATGATTATACAGAAATGAATGGTCTCTAAAGGGTTAACTGTGATTACTAAGGCCAAGTAAAATAAATAACATGTTGCTCGTCCCCGCCCGCCTCGGTTTTGGCGGCCGCACCGATTTTTTTGTTATTTGTTATTTAAAGAAAAAAAAAGAAAAAAAGAAGAAGAAAAAAATTAAAATCAATTTACATATTATTTATAGCTGTTTCCTATGTACCCTTTATTTTTATTGAGCAGTTTCATCATCTGTCTTACATGTAGGCCTACAAGAATAGCTATTGCAACGCATAATGAGAAACTCTTTACTTTGAAGCGTTTTGCCCTTCAGGCTTGCATGCAACAGTTCTTTGCACAAGGACGCGATGCCACGCACACAGAATAACTTTGGAGCAAAATCAAGAATGACTCTTTAGAAACAATTACAATGTATCAAAATGGACACAGAAACACACACAGAATTTGAGGACATACAGAACATACTCATAAAACCATAAAACCATCTTCAAATACGATATGGCGGCCATCTTAGACATGGTGGCCATCTTGAAAAAAATAACAAAAAAATTGAAAATAACAAATAACAAGGACCTCCCTCACCAACTTTTTCAAAAAGTCCGGACGAGCAACATGTTATTTATTTTACTTGGCCTAACTATGTTACTGGTAAAAAAAGCACTCAAGACTAACCACAAAGCTGTAGTTTTTTCCATGTTCATGCTCCACAGCCAATCTTACAACGGTTTAAAAGAGAAAGATCAGATCTTTCTTATGGTGGTATAATAAACTAAGATTGCTATTATGCAATCCTTTCAAAATGGAGTGGAAAGATACAACATGGCAAACACAAACAGAGCGCCATTTTGCTTGTGAACAAAAAAGTGTTCAAGAATCAAGATCAAGCACTTAAAAGTCTGTATACGATTGGTAATTTCTCATCAAAATTAATGGCAATAAAAACTTACTTAGTAAGAAGTACAGCAGCTTCTGATAGTATAAAGCATTTTGAGAAACTTTTCACTTTTTGAAGTAATGTGGTTATGGGAAAATATATCAGCTTTTATCCAAAAATATTTGAATCTGAGAAGCGTTTCTGTCGAAAAGTTTCTCAAATTTTGTATTCCAATTGAAGATTATTCTTCCTGCGTGGACATAACCGCTCCAATTTTCGGCAATATCTCAATAATGCTGCCTCCTTTTGAAATGAAATTCATAAAGGTTAGTGGTCGAACAATTGGGTCACCAGCGACGGTTTCTGTTAAAAACAATTCGGTAACAATCGTGTACTTTTGATCGTGCATACAATGTGAGAACGAGGTTAAAATTTTGCATAAAAAATAACCAGAACAAGGTTGAGATTAGACTCTACCGCACGTCATCCAACCCTGGAAATTCGAGTTGTGTGTTTCCCAACACACCTACGTATTATTGTATGGAACATGGAGGAGAGAGCCAGACTAATATGTGCATGCGTGTTTTAACGTTTGTATACTGATAGCTATCGCGGCAACATTAAATAGCGGCCACATTAAATCTATTGTATGAGGGGCATTTCAACAATGATATTTCCACAATTTCCCAAAAAAAAACCATTACCCTAGACTACCAAAAAAAATTAACCGGATTCACATTGAACTCGGATCATATTTTGGCCTCTAAAAAGCGGGAAACCGCGGAACCGCCGGAAATTCTCATGCCTGATACATTTTGTATATAAAAACATTTGAATTTAATTTGTATTTTTGGTTGACTTCTTACATTTAACCTGCCCGTTTGGAAGCACGTACATTTTGAGTGGCAGTTATTACCTGATGCTATCGTGAATCTGATGAAATCAATGTACTGGGAGACCCTGGTGAAAACTGAACTAGTTCCTTGTCCTCCGCAATCTATACCAGTGCTTACGACGCCAACCAACTTCCAGCGGCCATTTGCACCGCGGCAAATTAAGGGACCCCTACTGTCACCCTATGAAAAAAAATAGGGCCTTTCAGGTTAAATAATTTACAAGAAACAATTTTTACAAGGGGGAGGGGGCATTTCTGCCACCAAAACCACAACGAAAGAATGGACAAATCTCCTGCAAAAGACACTGTATCATAATAAGACAGCTCTAGATATGGAGATGTCATGAGCGTGCTCCACTGAGGACAGCTAATGGCCAAGAGGAAATCTCAACAGCACAAAAGTATACTTCCTGATGAAAAGTTGTCTTTAAAGGGACACGTTGCCTTCGGATATTGGGTACGCTTTGGGCTATAAAAAGCATTTGTTATGAAATGAATATGGTTGGAAAGATGTTTTAAAAGTAGAATGTAATGATCCACACAAACCATGCAAACATGCCTCAAAGTTTTGTGGTTTTTCCTCTTACTTCATGAACTAATACGGTCTGCCTAATTTCCAGACCTTGGTCCTTTTGTAGGATAGGACAAACAAGTATTACAGAGATCGTTCGGCTACCACTACTGTTTTTAGCATGGGAGGTAAGTCCGAGATACCAGCATGTCACATCCGATAACTATGCCGATTATCGGCAGTGGCTTACGGCTAAGGTTTGGCTGATTCACAGTGAACAAAAACCACATTTTCTCTAAAGAAAAAAAGAAATCCGTGTGCATTTTATGTGAACATTTGTTGTCTTTACTTGGTTCAGTCATGGTTTTATTGTGAAAGAAAAAATAAAATTATTATTCCGGAAATTTCAACAAAACTTTCGGAAGTCACGGCGGTAAGTGGCTAACCGTGGCTAATGAGTCAGTTACTGGCCCATGGATTTTCTGAACAGCTATTTTTTTTTTTTTTAACCAAAGCCCCGGAGGGCTTTTAAACTGGTGGACTAGTGCTCCTGCACACTATAATGTATGAACAATATGATGAGGGAGGGCCCTAGAAATTTCTACAAAGTACAAATCACTGAACTGAGGGAATCATGATATAAGGAGTAGTCAAACGATTCAATTAATTCAATACATACGTTACAAGTTGATTTTCCTTCCTCGTCAAGTCCTGCACAAATTTGTTTCTCGGAGACGAACAGTAAACCTCCATTGCCGGTAGCGTTTAATCTATTCTGGCAATTTTCATGTGATACCAGTGGAAGCAAAGTCTCTTGCAAAACAGGTGAAGTTGCGGCTCCTGTTGTAAAACAACAACAACAAGGATTTTTTTTAATGAAGGGCCAAATTTCATAGCGCTGCTTAAAGGCAGGGTGTTTCTTTTGGTAATTACTCCACAAGTTAATGAGCATAAAAACTTACCTGGTAAAGAGCACTGGAGAGCTGTTGATATTATAAAACACTGTTAGAAACGACCCCCTTTGAAGTAATTTAGTTTTAGAGAAAGAGGTAATTTTGTACCCCAAATTTGAATCTGATAAAGGCTTCAGGAATTGAGCCTTTCTCAGGCATCTGAAAGCAAACAATTTTAGCAACAAGGGTGTTTTTTTCTGAGGATACTGGTCTTCGGCAACTACCAAAAGTATACCCTGCCTTTAACCTTTAGTAAGGGAGTAACCCTAGGAATTACACAATAATGCAGGAATTACACAATAATGCAGGAATTAGGTTCCACTAGACACTGGCACCCCAGTAAGCCAAAAGGTTTGGCAGCAGGGTGGTGTGTAATTGGAAACCACAGAACCTAGCACAGGCTGTCAGCAAGACATTTGAAGCCTGCTACAATGAACAGGGCTCCACTTATCAGAGGGTTCAGATATGGGTAAATCTGTGTACACTTTTGTGCACGAAGTAATGAGTCTGATCGGCAGCATATATTGCGCCACAGCACCTTGTAAACCTTTGCATGGTGCTATAAATGACTAGGCCTCATACTTCAAACGTACCTCCACATATTCCTTGCACGAAAATATTTGTAGTCCCAGCGCTTTGCATCCTCTGGTAAAAGGCGCTATATAAATGTCATGTTTATTATTATGCAAACAAATTTTTAAGCCCCTCAAGAAAAAGAAAAAAATACACAACTCTGGGGATCCTTTCCCAACCGCCAGGACCGCAGTAGACTTGACTCAAGTCCCAATCCCGTGCCATCGCCAGAAAACTAATGTTTTGTGATGGTCTGCATTCCCCAACCTGTTCCGCACGCGGGACAGGGACTTGACGATGCCGCAGTCGCCTGATATGTAAATGTATTCACTTATGAATATGTAAACTTGCTGCGTTATACGTGTTGTCCAATCAAACGCATTCAAAAAGAAGACTCGTTCATTTGTTATTTGTGGGGGTTAAGTACTTAGATGAGGATTGAAATACATTTTTGAATAACCAATTAATTATAAAAAGAAAGCACTGAATGTTCATTAAAATTTAAGTTAATACGTTGTAACATACATTTGGGTCGGTTTTGTTTGCAAAACTTGAACTTTGGGAAGTGCAATTCAACGACTTTGGTACAGACACCCACTTGCCTGCTGATGAGTTTGCCCGCCCCCCACGTGTCACCGCGTTTAGACACGTGCACTTACAATGTCTTGCACTGTGATTGTCACAGAGTGTAATGAATATTTTACCGGCGGGGCAGCGCTTCCACGCTCCCATTGGTTTTGTTCATCTCCCCATTTGGGGAGATTTTCCAATAACAACGTGCAGTGTAAGAAACGACCTCGTCAAGTCCCATTCTCGGGACCACATTTTGACGGCGAGCGCGCACTGCAGCTTGTTTGCTAGTTGGCACAATATGCTTGGGGACCTCTCGCACGAGAACGGGACTTGAATCAAGTCTAGGACCGCAAACAATTTTGCTTACCAAAAATAAGACCCCCCCCCCCACACCGACAATTAAAGGTCACTATATAACCAGAGGGACACGTACAACATTAGTGTGATTTTCAGTTGACAGCAGATCAGTAAAGGGTTAAAGAATCCAGTAAACTTAACATTCAGAGGTAGGGGCTTCCCCAGTGTGGTATTAATATGGCTGCAGATTAAATACACAAATAACGTTGTGCTACTATTGCTAAAAACTTACAGACATTACAGGTTTTTCTCATAGTCAGCAACCCGAGTCAACCATGGAATCACTCGGGTTGGCAAACTGCAGTTTCAAGTCTGATCACCCCGAGAGATACAAATCCTTATCAGCACTTATCACTTGTTTTTCTTTATTACTTTCATTGACATCCTTCTTTGTGTCACTGTCTCTGTTGTCCGTGTCTGAGTTGCTGTCTTTGTTGTCCGTGTCTGTGTTGCTGTCATTGTTGTCCATGTCTGAGTTGTAGTCTTTGTTGTCCATGTCTGAGTTGTGGTCATTGATTTTCATGTATGTTTGTAAATCGT
Source organism: Plazaster borealis (assembly GCA_021014325.1). Lineage (NCBI taxonomy): Eukaryota > Metazoa > Echinodermata > Asteroidea > Forcipulatida > Labidiasteridae > Plazaster > Plazaster borealis. Next base: position 13,941,647 of record CM037455.1, on the reverse strand, counting down.
CCATGTTGTTTTGGTTTACAATTTGGTTTTTTGGTTTTGTTGTTGTTGTTTTGTTGTTGTTTTTAATTCTCTAACTTTTATCTTTTTTATTTGTTACTCTTATTAATATTGTAAAAATAAAACTTAATTCAGCCTCCATAAGGCTGTGATGTTTTTATTTCTGAAATAAACCAAACAATAATCGTTATAAACAACCTTATAAGAATGGCCTCAGTATGGCACTGTCAGGCTGCCTGAATGCACCATGGTTATGACATGGAGGAAGGAAATGGTTATTAGTAGTAATGGACAACAATTGTATGAGATATTAGAGACTGGAGAAAATTAATACATGTAATGTTAAGTTGATACCACATTGAACTGACAAAAATCGATAAAGAAACAGCTGAGAAACCCTTTTTTGCACAACCCCATTTCCCCCTGATGTTACCCTCTTGCTGTTCACCAGATCAGTGCAATGGACATGATCACTTTCTGGTCCAGTGGAGCTTAACTGCTAAACGTCTTATCAATGGGGAGTTTGTTTACTTATTATTGCCCTGGGGAAGACTTGGGAATCAAAAGCGCAGTATACAATAGCCCAAATTTTATAATTATTGAAGGCAATGGCATATCTTTAATGAAGATGCAGCCGAGGTAGCCTGGGCAGTGAAGACAGATGCCATGAACCTGTCTTCAGAGGTTTGCTCGTTGTAACAATAATATGTATAGCGCCCTCTATTGAAGCCAATTGTAGTTAAGACATGTGTACAAGCAGCCATCTTGAATATGTCATTTTATCAAGTAAATGATCAAATTCTTTATACTCGGCACATTACTCCCTTTTTGCTCCTGGGTTAGCTCTCGTGAGTCATGGTAAGACTGGTTTGCCAGTCTAGGTTTTCCCCTATGGCTTTACACTATTGCGTGTTGTTTGCATTAGAGTTCATAGTGTGTGACCTGTGAAGTTATGTATGATTTATATAGATAGTGAAAGATTCGGGACAACCAATGAGAGCAAGGCTTACGTAAGTTTGTTTTGGCTTGATTAATAACAAGGTTGACCAATAAGGATTGGTCTTCCAAATGAGTGGCTGAAAGTTTGGCGGGAGCAAATATTGTCACTTTGTCACAGCTTATGTTTGCAGAAACTTTTCAACCCACCTCCTCCCCTTGCCATCCACCTTAGGTAATACCATATGGTTTGAATTAGAATGCTCTTGTTGCACGAGCATATTTCTTTGTTTTCAACATGATACATCACAGCAAAATTACATAATATGGTACTCGACTTGTGTATTTGTTATATTTGGGTTGCTTGTGGTGAATCCAATCATCAGGTTGGCATGAGATAGCAAGCTCGGGGCCAGCATACGTTCTAATTTTCCCACAGGGTTTTGAGTTTGGTGCGGGTGAATAAATCCAGCCTTTAAGCCGTGGCAAAAATCAAGTTGCTTTTGGTATGATGTCAGTAATGATGTCCGAGTATAAGTCTCAATTATACTTAAGTCTCTAATAAACTTCTATGAAAATATGTCCAAGGAGACAACTTTTTACATGGTGTCAGAAGTGGAATCTGCCAAGGAAACAAGCACGCCGCTACCAGAAAATTAAAAAACATTGGGTATTATGTACAACAAAATTTACCTCTGTATTCAGTGAGACCCCATCCTACTGCATGACATGTATGATAGATCTCTAGTTCATTCTCTTCTGTTGCTAGGCACGCTGGACGGATCGTGTCGCTCAGCTCTACCGGGGAGTCCAACTTGAGAAGAGCAATGTCATGATTGGCTTCCACATCATTGAAGAGTGGATGCTTAACGAACTTTACGACAGTACGCATGTGTGGGTATGAGTCAGGAACATCCAATATTGAGCTGCCGAACACCAGATGGCCAACAATGCTATAAAGCAAGATGAAAGGATTCAATGTAAACGTGTAGCCTCAATGTAACAACATGACTCACCCATTAAAAGTAGACCCGAGTTTGCCTATAACAAACTCAGGTTGGTACTCACCGGTTTGGGAATGAGCAGTTTTCAACTTGATCTTTCTTATCTGATCAAAAGTTTACGAGGCGTAAACATGTGGTTCAGGGTGTCACTGCCTGTGAGTTTACTGACACAAATACCAACAACATTTCACAGGTTCTTGTTTTTCATGTACAGTAATGGGAAACAGTGTTAAATGTTATCTTGGAAGCAACTTTGAATCATAAAAATTGGCCAAATATGTCTTGAGAAATCGAATAAGAAACAGTAGGACTTTTTCTCTGCACTTTTGGGTTATTTGGGTTATTTGACACCAGCAGTAGGCTTGTGGGTCTGGTGAATCACTGGCCCTGGGGAAGTGGGTTCCCCGGTGAATGTTTATATTACAGCTACTTTACTGATAACAGCTGATATAAGAGTCAGAGTGAAACCAGTGAGTAGAATTCTGAGATTTTGGTTGATGGGAAATTCACATAATGAAGGCCATTACTCAGTTTGGTCAAAATGTTCAACAATACTAGTTTTCACAAAAGCGCAAGTGGAAAACAGACAAAACTCATCCCGCCTCCCATATTCAACGAGGCCGAGTCCACAGGCATATTACTCAGGTGGGATTTGCACCCACGACTGAGTAAGTACCGAGTATTACAGTGCTTAACACACATCGGTGTTTGGGTAAATAATTATCAGGGATGCCAGTGACTCTTTCCTTCAGAGCCTGAAAAAAATTCGCTGCGAAGGAAAGGGGGTCACCGCCCCCACCCCCCCCGCCGCTCAGACCAAAAAACAATGAAAAACATAACAGCAATTTTTTTTTTTTTTACATAAAGAAAAAGAAAATTTTACCCGCGTTGTCGATCTTCCTCATGTAGTCTAATAAAAAATAACCCCCACTGTCTTTCGACTCCAGCCACTGCCAATTAAACCTATTCTTTACCCCTCGATCAATTTGTTTCAAATTACCTTCTCTTTCAACATCCATCCGCGAAACAAAATTCCACATCCACGCACACATTCGAAAGAAAAGTCTAGTCTTCGCTCAATACTTCCGGCATTTATACATGTACGAACGCTTGAGGGCGCTTTCAAAACATATCATTAAACACGAGTCGCTCCAAACGAGTGCCGGAAATATATTTTCTCCGGCCTGATGCCAAACACGGAGCGCCGGAAAAATTTGGGGAAAATTTGAAAAAGCCGCAATTCCGGCAATAGCCGGAAAACTGGCATCCCTGAATTATTCTTTCTTTATCCCCGTAACATCTATTAAATTGTTACGGTCGTGGCAGTACCCGAGCTGCCTCTAGCTATGGGCTTACTCAGTAGTCCAGTGGTAAGACATCTGCTCTAGAATTAAAAATGCTGTGGGTTCGAATCCCACCCGAGTAATATGCCTGTGGACTTTTTTCACAGGACAAAGTACTGAGTATACAGTGCTATGTTAAAACACACATAGTTAAGCAGTCAATATGTTGTTCTTATATTTACAGTGTACTTACGTGCAGTGTGCAGCAGTCACAGCCCACTGTGGAGTGATAAGGGTAGCGCCACATCCGTGAAAACTCCCTCCAGAATATTGAAACGAAGCAATCCAGGGCCAGTTGGCGATGTGTGTATCATTCCCTCCGACGATTCTCGAGAACGGATTCAGATCTGGGGAGGCTGCAGGGCGTGTGCCGCAATCACCTGTCTTTAGTATATCTACGATGAGGGGTTCAGAACAATGTGTACGGCTTCATTTCTAATACAGTGTAAAATTAAAATAATAGTAATGACTCTTATATAGCGCAATTCGCCGTATTTTTGACCGCGTGAGGGCGTATGTGGACCAATATCACGTGATGAAAAATAAGTAAACAAACGGGGTTTTGGTGGGGTTTTTTATTATTATGTTTATGTTTTTCGTCATTGATGCAAAAAACTAAGTACAGGCAATTAAAATAGGATGAAACTGCAATGTGATGCAAGACATTCCCTGATGAAAGCGCCCTCATGCGGTCAAATATATAGTCAATTCCAAAGCGTGATCATTGCGCTTCGAACATTATTACCCCTGGTCACTGGGCCATATATTTCATTCCTTAAACCATCTCAGCTCCCTGTGGGGAGTATACAGCCTGTGCTGCCAAGTAGCGCACTAAGCTAAATCAATCACAAGAACCATAACTGCCCTCACAGGTACCCATTTATACCCCTGGGTGAAGAGAAGCAATTGTAGTTAAGTGTCTTGCTCAAGGACACAAGTATCATGACCGGGATTCGAACCCACACCCTGATGACTCGGCAACCAGAACTTGAGTCCGATGCACATAAACCGCGCACGGCCACGACACGCCAACATACCCCGAAAAGGAGAATGAAGTTTGTGTTCGAAATAAATATCAGAGCTTACGAATTCACTGTGGACAAGGTTCTGTCATTTTGTTTTGTTTATCGAAAATCAAGAAGGTCCAACTGTTGATGCTCAAAAGGACAGGAGTCTCATATTGAATGCTTACTTTCCAGAGGTTCTCGCTGATATAGAAAGGTGAAACTGTGAGAACATTTCTTCTATATATATGGGATTTGAGGCATTGCATGGTGTATCAATGTATACTCAGTTTGCGGTAACACCATGTGTAAATCTACTTTGCTGTCTAGATTTTGAGAATTTGTCTTGCTATTTATTCTACTGCCACGGAGTAGATTTCGGAATTCGAGAAACTATTCTACTGCCGCGGAGTAGATTTTGGAATTCAGGAGACTACTAAGTTCGGAAAAGAACTGTCCTGCTTATTAACCTGGGCGGAAGGTATGAAATTGGCGGAGACTACTACTTTCGCTTAGTGGTTTGAGGGGACTAACTTCACTGCCGCGGAGTGAGCTCTTAATTGGTCTCCATACATTTCTTCTGCAACAGTAAAACAATTATTTGCTTAACTGGTGAAAAAAAAAATTGTATGGAATTGTTAGATCCAACTTACCATCCTCGCTGAATCCACAGCTGTTGACCTCTCCAGACGACGAAATCTGATCAGGATAGACATCACATTGCAGAGAGGAGTTCTCTGTTAGTCCTGCACATTCCAGGGCATCCTTACATGCAGAGGAACAAACCTGGTCTGAGCTGAAACGAGGGCATGCTGGATAGATCGATCTGCACAGAGCAACCTGCTGTGCCTCGCTGCAGTTCGATACAAAATTGGCGAGATTCTTTGCGATTAAATAGCTGGCTCGTGCCTGGTTGGGCACAACGTCATTCGGGAAGTAGGTCTGGTTGTAAGGTAAGAGTCTTGCACAATGCGCATTCTCTATGTCTAGGCAGTATGCTGAAAGGAAGAACAAATTGTAGATTTTAGTACCATACAGACTGCCGCAAAGTACCACATCTTCCAGGCTAGTGTAGGCTTGAATTCTTGTCACAACCCACACTCCCACCCACCACCACCATTTTTATTGTACCACTGTATGGTGCAATTTTATACATATATTCATACATACATTTCTTGTTTTTCTCTACTTTGGATAGAGTTTTGTCTGGTTATGTTCATATAATATTATAATATACTTAACTCCATTCTTCATAACCCTTAATGTATCACTGTAATGGTATTGCCATCAGAGTGGGGACAGCAGAACAAAGGAACACAAAAGGGACAATGCTGTCCTCACTTTGGAATCCTTTTGTAGTTTTATGTACTCACATTCTGTTCGTGCGCTTAGTCTATGGAGAGTGTTAAGTTAGAGGGACAAAGGAAAGTCCTCGCATTGATAGCAAAAAAATTGATACATGTATTAGTGAAATTAAACCAATTGCCTGCCATACTGTACATTCTTTTACGTTTTTATTTGTATGAAATAAACCAATAATAATAATAATAATAAAAATAATAATTTGTATAATATATCTCTTTTTGAATAATTACTTGTATTGATACACTGAAGGCCTTCATCGGAGTGGTCCATGCAATCCATCTGGTGGTTACATTCTGCATCTGCTGGACTGACGCAAACACCATCGCCACACCGATAACCCCCTGCCTGGCATTCTGTGGAGTCAACACCAATTATTCTTAGGGGCCCTTCACAATTATCAACATTTTCACAAACGTACAAACCGTACGCTGGGAGGTAGGGGATTAATGCCCGCCGTACGCTTTCGTAAGTGAGCCCTCACCTTGAAGTGGCCATCCGGCCTTCTTAGGCGATCTCTCTTTAAAAAAAAAAGTACAACAAATAAAAGAACTGGAGTCCGGTGAACTAGACTGCTATTCCTTTTTCTCCCTCTTCCCACCTTTGATTTTATCTTGTGTGTTTCCAACCTCTAGTGGTTAAACCAGGCCCTTCCATCTACCTCCCTCCCTTCTCTCCTTCATTTTTCATCCCTTGCTTTTTCTTTTGGCTTTCTGCCTCTCTCTCTCTTTCCACTTATTTCCACTTGACTGCTCCTGTTACACCAGTATACCTGTTTGTGTAATTGTGTCGTGTTGTCATTTAGCCTTCGAGATAGACTCTACTATGGTCAGGCCATTATTTTATTTTGTTTGCAATTCAGATAAAAGCCTGAAATTGTTCATTTTAATTGGCAGAATAATCATACGCAATTCTTGTATATCGCTTTTCACCCATGAAGAGCGTCCCAAAGCACTCATTATTTTCTCTACATGTATGCAGAGCTATTTCAGATTTTTCAGACCATACATGTAGCACCTTGTTACTGTTTACAAGGTGCTGTGGCGCGAGGTAACCAACCATGCCAGAAACACCTTCTGTTTAATTAACAATAAGTGTACTGGTTTCTTTACATGCGTTACACAATTCTCACAGGACCTACGGCTTTATGTCCCACTCCAAGAATAAAGCATAATGGTTATGTGTCTTGATTAAAGAGGGGCTCCAACGTCATATTGAGTTTTGTGATGCACTCATTTTCAAATAGATACAGTACTCATGGAAGTAGGGAAAAGGTTACCTGTCTCTACCTCATGTTAAAATGGTGAAAATTTTAATTTATTTGATAATCATTTGATAATTTGAAACATGACATCAACAGAAAGCAGAATCCTGGGTTTGTGCATTCCAAAGGCGACTTTCTGGGCCAGCCATATCAGCTCAAATTCAATGCCGTTTTTATTGAATATCATCAGAATTCACAAATTCTCTGTACAAAAATGTACAGACCATATTTGAAATATGACATCATCGAACGTTTCTGGATTTGGACAGAAATTACACTCGATGGGTATCAAACAAAGTGGTATTTTACACCATTTTAACATGAGGTTAGAGACTTGTAATTTGTTCCCATTTTCATAAGGACTCAATCTATTGGAAAATGAGTAGATCACAAAACTGAATTTGACCTTGGAGCCCCTCTTTAATAGGAGAACACACATTCAAATTTCGCTCTATAAAAGATTATCAAATAAAATGCTATTTTTCACCATTTTAACATGAAGTAGAGACTAGTAACTTTTTCCCTACTTTCATGAGCAATGCATCTTTTGAAAAATGAGTGCATCACAAAACTCTACGACCTATGGAGCCCCTCTTTAACCAAAACCCATACCCATTATACTTTATCCTTGGAATGGGACATAAAGCCACAAGTGCCCAAGACCGGGACTCGAACCCACACTCTGCTGATCAGAATAAAACAAGTTGACCCAATTCCTCAGTAAAATCTTACCACAGCCAGCTTCATCATCTCCATTTGGACACTCTACAATGCCATTGCACCTTTCCTCATTGAGATACCCATACGGGTAAACATCACATGGCGTATAATCTGTACATTTTGTTGTTGTCGAAATGGGAAAAAAGAAAACAATGAAAGTATCAGTTGAAAAGATGTGTTGGTATAGCTAAGGTTCATGCCGTCTGGGATCGAGGCATAGTTAGAGGATGTTGCTCACTCAGTCACTTTGTCTATGAAAATCTCAGCATTCTTTTGAGACACTAGTACAGGGTTTGCCCTTAACTTTGTGCACTGACTATAGCCAGCAGGACCATCAGCTTTCCATTTAGCTGGTCAGCCAGCTTTTCCATTTGTCCATAGTTTATAAATATGGATGCTTTTCAACAATGAACTAGCCAGCTGGAGCACTTGGAGTGAATTCTGACTGGTCCTCAAGTGTTCTCAGCATTTGGCCAGAGGACCACTGTTAAGGGAGAACGCTGCATTAGTACATGTAAGAACCATGACCCACACCAACCATCGATCACTTGCACAATTTTTAAAACCTTAGTCAGTTTGCCCGTTTGAGGTGGGTAGCGTATATTGCTGCCAGACCATGCCAGAAACACTGGGGCAAGCCCCTTCTCTTTACGATAAATGCAACGGGTTCTTTTTGCGTACATTACAAAACACACGGGACCTACGGCTTTATGTCCCATCAGAAGGATGAAGCAATTTATGGTTGAGTGCCTTGCTTAATAAGGACCCAAGTGTCAAGACCGGGACTTGAACCCACACTCTGCTGATCAGAACACAAGAACTTTAATCCATTGCGCTTGATGCCCACTCGGTCACATCATGCCAAGTGACAAACAAATAAAATTGATTTACCGTTAGTGTGCACAGCTCGGACACCAAAATGGAATTCAGTTCTTCGTGGTTGGATATACATGTAAGTCAGAATCCAAATATTGTCAAAGTCGACAATAAATTGAATATGATTATCGGCTCGTCCCGGGAACAAAGCAAAAATCTTCTTCTGCTCGGTTCCTTCTCCAGTTCCTACGATAAATCCTGCGCCATCATAGTGGTAGAAGCGGAGCATAATGTGAGCGCTGGGAGGGGCCGTGACAAGCCAGGTACATTGATCATAGGAGGGAGAAATTTCAAAGTATCCCGGCGGGGGGGTCGAGTATAAGGAGACAGTGGTGTTGAAATCGACAGCGATGTAACTGCTGGTATTGCAAGCTGTATGTAATATGCAAAAATAAAATTGAGAAAGAACTAAAAATAGCATTTATAAAAAAATGTCTTATCAGGCATGCAACTGCAGTTTGTAAAAAAAAAAATAAAAAGCATTTGCTGCTCGATATGAAAAGTAGATTGAAAATTTTCGTAGTATCCATTGTTCTAATTTTTTACTTGTCAGTTTCGAGGAAAGCAGGTTTTACTTATCCACCTACAGTTACGGTCGAAAAGTGGACATTTGTCTGTGTGACAACCTGCTTTTCTGCTTCTAGGAAACCCAAAAGAAAAATGTCCACTTGAAAAGGTCCAGGTGGAAAAGTAAAACTTGCTTTCCTCGAAACTGACAAGTAAAAAAGTAGAACAATGGATACTACGAAAATGTTCAATCTACTTTTCAGGGGGAAGAAAAGCAGAAAAGTTGAAAATGCACCAGAAAACAACATTCAATCTGTTTTATCATAATTTAGAAAGCTGAAAAGCAGAAGTCCACTTTTCAACCTCCATAACCCCCATCCTATTGTGTCTTCATTGTGTTCTGGGAGTCTTAGGAATTCTTTAGTGGATTCTGGGGGAGGGGGGTACTTCTGTTCAAGAGGAAAAGAGTGTGTTAATGTATGGGAACATTTAGGGGGCACCTCTGCCACATATCGGGCATGGTATACAAAAAAGAGGAAACTACCAGGCACAGAAAAATATTATACTGTGTTTTTGAGGTTTTCACTGGCAAAGCAACCTAAAAACCGAGGAAATCAGTCTGATCACATCAGCTGATGCATGCATGTATTATACCACCAGGGCTCACACTTAACACTAGCCCGGCGTACATTGTCAAGTAAAAACTGCTGTAGGCTAGTAAACACCAGGGCACAAGTTCATGCTTAAGCAGGAAATATTGCTTAACAATTTTCTCCTAATAGCAAAAAGGAGCAGGATACCAGTCATAAATTGTTCAGGAGACATGTTATTTTGGCTGGTAACCTTATTCTGGTAGGCATATAACTATTTTGTGCTTAGCTAACTTTTTTGTGCTTAAAAGCAGCTCTATGAAATTGGGCCCTGCCGGATGGGCCCAATTTCATAGAGCTGCTTACCATTAATCATGGTATCATCATTACTTAAGGTATTACCATTACTCATGGGCTTAAAGGCATCGTACACGTTTGGTAATTGTCAAAGACCAGTGTTCTCATTCGGTGTATCCCAACATTACATAAAATAACAAGCCTGTGAAAATTTGGGCTCAATTGGTCATCGAAGCTGCAAGAAAATGATGAAAGAAAAAACACCCTTGTTGTACAAATTTGTGTGCTTTCAGATAGAATAATAAAAACTTCTTGCAAGAAGTTTTTATTATTTTGGTGAGAAATTACCTCTTTCTCAAAAACTACATTGTACGTTACTTCAGAGGGAGTCGTTTCCTACAATGATTTATACTATCAACAGCTCTCCATTGCTTGTTACCAAGTAAGTTTTTATGCTAATATTTGTTTTGAGTCATTACCAAACGTGTACGATACCTTTAAATGTTGGTCATAAAAAGGACATTTTCTTGTCAAACGTACCATCACAATCATATTCGTCGAGTCTGTTGGCGCAGTCGTAGTTCGTGTTACACCGTAATTTTGCATCAATGCAGACAGAGTGGCCGCAGTCGAACTCATCACATGAACATGTTATCGAATCTGTAATTGAACATACAAGGTCGGGAAGCCCTAAAAACTTGTACAAATTACAACAAACAAACTACACAAATTACAAATTAAAACATTGAGTACAATTCTCAGGGGTGAGAGACATTGCGGACAAAAAGATTTGAAACTAAAGGCCTTTCACACAAGACATTTTTTAACAAGAGACCTTGACTATAAAAATCACAACGATGTTAAAAATTAGCAAATTGCAGTCGCATACCTGCCACCATTGCAACCTCAGAAATAGGAACACCAGTTTTACAAAACCACAGGTAGCGACGCAAGAAGTCGTGCGAGTAAAGCTTATTACATGTACACATACAAACTGTGTACGTATTTAAAACAATGTAGATAAATCATTGTATCCCATAAGAAAATCTCTACTGTCACAAGCAAATGGCACCCTCTTTTGCCAGAAATTCTTGATTTTGTTTATTGCTGTCATTGTTAGAAATAGGAACAGTTGGCAGGTATGCAGTGGTGTGAAAGCTATCCTTGTTAAATAATAACCAAGGACCCTCGTTAATTTATAACAGAGATCAAGACCTCCAAAAAAATAGCAACCATGTTACAATCACCAGGATATGTAGTGTGAAACGATTACTGTGCCATAACCAAAGACCCTTTCTATGGCGATATCATTATATTAATGCACAGAACGTATCACTAGTAGAAGAAAGTTTTCAATGAATGAACGATCATATGTCATTTTATCGAGCAAACAATCAAATTCTTTATACTCGGCACATTACTCCTGTTTTGCTCCCGGGTTAGCTCTCATGAGTCATGGTAAGACTGATTTGCCAGTCTAGGTTTTCTCCTATGGCTTAACACTGTTGCGTGTTGAGTTCTCAGTGTGTTACCTCTGAAGTTATGTATGATTTATATAGGTAGTGAAGGATTCCGGACAACCAATGAGAGCAAGTTTGTTTTGGCTTGATTAACGAGATTGACCAATAAGGATTGGCCTTGCAAATGAGTGGCTGAAAGTTTGGCGGGAGCAAATATTGTTACTTTGTCACAGCTTATGCTTGCAGAAACTTTATACACTTGTACTTCATAATACACTTGTTTTCTTTTCTTTTTTATTCAGATTGACACTTTCAGGAAGTTTGTGAACATTAATTATTTTTGTATTAAAAGACGTGTGATTTTGTACTAACCTCAACTTGTAAAATAATTAAACATTACAATTTTACCTTAAGAGTACTTATTTAACGATCTTTTTGTTAATTAATCCACAAAAAGTTAACTTTTAGAAAGTCATGCACACACTGAAAGTAGTTCCGGTTGGCTGTCCCAAGATGCATTGGTCTGAATGCTTGGGGAAGTTGGCGTTGTAATAGCTTGTGTCGGGGCTCACCTAGATGAGCGCACTTGGCATTACGGGAATCACCCATTAAAAGCAGACCCGAGTTTGCCTATGACAAACTCGGGTCGGTACTCACTGGTTTGGAAATGAGCAGATTTCAACACAATTTTTCTTATCTGATCAAAAGTTCATGAGGCGTAAACATGTGGTTTAGGGTGTCACTGCCTGTGAGTTTACTAACACAAATATCGACAAAATTTCACAGGTTCTTGTTTATAATGGGAAGTATAGACTGTGCAAGTCTCGCACGTATCGGGACGAGAAAACACGTGAAACGAAGAACATATATTTTTCTGAAATCAAATCCGTGTTTTAAATTATATCTAATGACAAAATCTGAACAACAAAAATACTCAGTACAATTTTTATAAAATTAGTTTGAGCTTTTATAATAAATACACAAATAATGTGTTACTTATTAGTTACACATAATTAAAACTCTGGGACAAGGATGCTTATTTGATCTTAACTTTTCAGAAACCCCTTACGCGGATTCGCGAAGGTCACACCGGCGTAAAATTAACGCTTAGCGCAGTTTATAGAGGATGCTGATGCCTCAACAACCATAGACTGCAATGAAAAGGCCTGGCGTTGCAAATACACCATCTGGCAATTATCATCGCGCATCCAAAACAAGCGTTTACATAAGTTTTGTTATCGGAGGTGAGCACAAAATTCTTAATTTTTTGCAGTAACCGGAAGCTGAGGTCAAGTTTAATTCTCGGGTTTTCTTCGTTATATTGATGAATTGATTTTACTTTCATATTTTTTATCACTAAGTATTACATTCCCAACAACATATGTAATTTTCATAGTCATAAACTATGTTAAACTAAAATAATTGACGAAACAAAATCTCGCCCACGTAAAACTCCATATGGTTGGGACCACGGTGGTCCCGGAAGTTCGAATGAGCGCGAGACTTGCACAGCCTATTGGGGAAAAGGTGTTAAATGTTATCATCAAAGTAATTTGAATCATAAAAAATCACCCAAATATATCTTGAGAAATCGAATAAGAAACAGTAGAACTTTCTCTCTGCTCTTCAGCATTTCGGTTATTTGACACCAATAGTAGGCTTGTGGGTCAGGATCACTGGCCTTGGGGAAGTGGGTTCCAGGGTGATAGTCTGTATTACAACCACTTTACTGATAACAGGTGATAAGAGTCGAAGTGAAACCGGTGAGTAGAATTCAGAGATTTTGGCTAATGGGAAATTCACGTAATGGGTCGACCCAGGGAAGCTGATCGAACCCACCCTATACACACCTGTAGATGGAACACTGGTAACCACCAATCGAAATCTATAACTGTCAGCTACATTCGCCGTTGACCTGAAGGTAATCCACGTGGTGTTACCATCTGAGATCAAGTCAGGGGGAGCACTTGGCCCACTCCATTCGAAGAAACGGTTCGACTGGTTGTTGATATCTTCACCATCACCGATCCGGATAAACTCCTGAGATCCGTTAGTGTTGAAATATGTGAATGTCATCCTAAGCTTCTGGTCAGCTGTGGTCTCAACGATCCAGGCGAAGCTGGTACAGTTGGGGTAGGCACAGGGATAGTTAAGAGATGTAATCTTCTCCGACTTGCCCGCAGCGATGACGATTTTCAGAGGTGCTATAAAAGTTGTTAAAACATTGCAGCAATTGATGAAAAGTATAAAAACAATGCAAATGACAGCAAATCTTACCAAAGTGAACTCATGTGAACACAAGTTGTTTCCATGAAACTGAGAATTTGGTCCAAACATCCATTTCCATCCACTTTCCATGGTTGATATACCAACAGACCGAAATAACACGTTACAGGAAAAGCTTCTTTCCAAGTGGAAACATTACAGCAATTGATGAAAAGTATAAAAACAATGCAAATGACAGCAAATCAAACGAAAGTAAACTCATGTGAACTCAAGTTGTTTCCATGAAACTGAGAATTTGGTCCGAACATCCATTTCCATCCACTCCACTTTCATTGGTGGATATATCAACAGACTGAAATAGCATGTTACTGGAAAAGCTTCTTTCCAAATGGATGGAAACGGATGTTCGGACCAGATCCTCAGTTTCATGGAAAACTTGAGTTCACATAAGTTCACTTTAGTAATATTTGCTGTCGGCGGCGGCCTTACAAATTTTATAACGCGGTTGCAACCTCGATGTTTGTATCTCATATGCCTGATCGTGCTGTGGTTATTAGAAAATATAAAGAACAAAGTTGCAGGAAAGTGTGAAGTTTGCAATACACCTTGTATGTAATTTCACTATCCCTTTGAAATGGAGAGCAAAGACACACAATAACGATCCCTTTCTGGAAAGATGTTTTGTAACAAACACTAATAAGTTTTGGTTGAACAAAGAAAAATGACTCAATGAATCTGCGACCTCCAGATTAATGTGATGGCGCTCTACCAGCTGAGCTATCTAGCCCTAATGTTGGTAGTCTCCCTATAAATTTTTGTCGGTATTTTTGTTCGGGGGTGCCAGACAGAAGCCATTCAACTTGTGACTGCCTGAGACTGCCGACATTAGGGTTAAGTAGCTCATATGGTAGAGCACCGGCACGTTGATCCGCAGGTTGCAGGATCAAATCCCGCTTGAGTCAATTTTTCTGTCAACCCAAAATTATTTAAAATTTACCCACAAGAAAATTGTTGGGCACTATTGTGAAACTGGCCCCTGATGGGTATTATAAGAATCTACATTTTGCAGACAGTGACTTCCTTCTGGGCCACTGAAAATTAGTGTTTTTCTGTCCTCAATTGTTACCTGTTTCAGTTATTGAACCACAGTTTGGGTCAATAGGTGCAAGAGTTGACAGATCTGTGGTGGCCTCTGTTGGTGGATTCGTTGCAAGATCAGTTGGTGGAACTGTCGGTGGGTCAGTTGGTGGAACTGTGGGTGCCATTGTAGGAGGATCTGTTGGTGGATCAGTTGGTGGAGCTGTTGGTGGAGCTGTTGGCAGGTCAGTTGGTGGAGCTACGGATGCCATCGTAGGTGGATCTGTTGGTGGATCAGTTGGTGGAGCTGTTGGTGGAGCTGTTGGTGGGTCAGTTGGTGGAGCTACGGATGCCATCGTAGGTGGATCTGTTGGTGGATTTGTTGGTGGATTTGTTGGTGGGTTTGTTGGTGGATTTGTTAGAGGGTCAGTTGGTGGGACTGTCGGTTGGACTGTCGGTGCCATTGTTGTTGGGTCTGTTGGTGATTCAGTTGGTGGTACAGTTGCTGGTACAGTTGGTGGTACAGTTGGTGGTTCAGCTGGAGGTGGTTCAATGCCAGCTATCAAAGAGAAGAAAGAAAAAACGTTACTGAGACATTATCTTCAGCAGGTAACATTAAATCAGTACCATACCAAATCAGAGGACGATGGCTGGTGCACTGAGTGCTATCCTAACAGCGTCCAATAAAAGTGGAAAGTGGCAGTTGGTACACAAGAAGAAATCAATACAATGCATGATCAGACAAAATACACGTACACGTAGGCCTACATTTGAGTTTGAGGTCGCTGGTAGCACATACCTTTGATGGCATCCAGAGCTATGATGTACATTTTATTTTATGCCGCATTTAATTACAATAAAAGAGTGGCAGGTATTATTTTGAGTTTTGTTTTGTTTTTTGTTGGGGGGGGGGCCTCTTTTTTATGTTGCTGTCATGAGCGTCATAATACTCATTTCCTATCAGCGCTTAGTACGGGCATCTCAATGTGCTTATTATTTTAAAAAAAATTGACAGGTATGCTAGGGTAGGGCTTGGTAGTGTTCAAGGGGCTAAGACATGAGTTGTCATCCATAATAGGCTACATTACGTACAGAACACTGCAGCTTGTCTCTTAACTGGCACTAATTTTTCAACCACATCATCTCCGTACTTTATAAAACTTCACTGGCTTCCTGTCAGTCATTGAATTCAATTCAAAATAACCCTTCTCACATTCAAAGCACTAAACATATGGTTCAGCTCAACCCTACATCTAACCTATTGACGCCCCGTATAGCAAGTCCAGGTCCCAGTTTTAAAGAGCTGCTTAGCAAACAGTAGTACTTAATAATTTTCTGCTTAGCAAAAATAAGCAGGAAACCAGTCACAAATATTAGATGTGACATCGTATTTTGGCTGATAACCTTGTTCTTATAAGCATAATTGTTTTGAGCTTTGTAACTTTTTGTGCTTAATCAGCTCTATAAAATTGGGTCTAAAAGCTGTGTACTATTATTATTACTATTATCATTATTATTATTATGGTGGGCTGGACTTAACCCATTCGCTCTAAGCATCAGTCATACACATCATCAGCAGTTAAATGTGTTAGTTAATTCACCTTCGACTACACTGAACCCTCCTACTTCAAGGTCGTTACAGCATCCCGGTTGATTGATGAACATGTTGATTAGCTCTTTGACTTGAGAAACAAAATTTGCCAAAATGCCATTGAGGTCCGATGCTGAGTTACCACTGCCTTGTAATGCTTGACGGAAGAAAGTTCTCAGTTCTGATATTATACTTCCATTTCTGTGAAAGCAAAACAGGACAGAATTACAAAATTACAAAAGTAAAGTGTTGTATAATTATTTGTGTTTTACCCTTACACCGATGCAAGTTAACCCTTTCATGCACCATTTATTTTAGCGACAAACTTATCAAATGGCAACATTAATTGTTTACTCTTTATTTTAAGTAGCGACACCCCCCCCAAAAAAAAAAAACAGGTCAAAATAGCACCCTCAAGAGTCCTCTTTCCCATTCTGAAAACTGTGTGGCCGTGCAATCTTTATTTTTCATTTTAACAACTGTTTTTCTATAGGGATTTACATCGGTCGCTAGCGACCGGTCGTCACGTGAAAGAGTTTTAACTTAAAAGCACTGTATACTCAGTACTTTCGAGTACTGTGAGAAGTATATATCCACATATATAATACTCCCGCAGGATTCAAACCCAAAACCTTTGCCTTCCAGAGCAGATGTCTTACCACCAGAGGCAGTTCGAATCCCAAAAGTTGTGGGTTCAACAAATCCCACCAAAGTCATTATACCTGTGAAATTTTTTTTCTTCACAGAATTTGGAAAAGTACTGAGTTACAGAGTTTGACACACATCTGAGTATGGCTGAAATGCAAATGTTATCCCGATGCAAATTTAACCCATAAAATCCATGTATTTTGTCTTTAACATTTGATAACATAACATAACATAACAAGAAAAATTCATAAGTCGCTATTATGTCAAGATCATAGTACACATAATAGAAATTAACATGGATAGAGGCGAGTCTTAAGAGGTTTTCTGAAATGGAGATAAACTAACAGATTCCCTTATGACAGGAGGAAGATTGTTCCAAATTAGTGGTCCAGCATAAGGAATAGATAGTTCCCACTTGAAGTTACATAGTGTAAGATGGCCACAAATCAATCCTTCTTGGGGAGCGTAAATACTGTGTGCGAACACGCGAGTTTTATCAAATTCCTTGCACTATTTGTCGGTTAACCACTTTCATTTCATTTTATTTATTCTGGTTAGCGAACTTAATCACTGTACTAGCCAAGAACCCAATGGAAAGAAGACAGGGAAGGAAGTTTCAGTTTGAGATGTGGGAGGAAAACCCCAGAGAATTATTCCAGGGAAAACCCATGTAGTCAGGTAGGGACTGAAAACCCAATCCACATAGTGCCCCCGGTGGGATTCAAACCAAGGTCCTAGAGGTGGAAGGCAAGGAAAGATACCACTACGCCAACCTGACCAACCTGACCACCCACTTGGCTGTGTAGAAAAGTTAAAACGCTTTTGGCAGCTCAAAGCAAAAAACCTAAGTAAGTTGCTGAAAGATGGCGTCTATCAGGAACTATCTACATGCACGCAATAGCAGGGGCGAGAGTCATTGCTGACAAAAAAGTCTGAAACTAGGATCCAAATTGTAGGAGGTATGTTGAAATGTTTGCATTTCCACCTTTTAGTAACTCCTGGGGTTTAGACTTCACAGAGCGTATTAGGAACAGTGTCCTCAGCACTAGAGAAGTAGATCAAAGAGCAGGATTTCTTTATATGTTAAGAAAGAATTGCAACTGATTTTCCTAACCAGACTGAATTAAAGGGTCTGTATACGTTTGGTAATGACTCTGAAAATTAATGGCAATAAAAACTTACTTGGTAAGAAGTGCAGCAGCTTTCGATAATATAATGCATCTTGAGAAATTGTTCACTTTGAAGTACTTCCGTTATAGAAAAAGATATCACTTTTTTATGCCCAAAAAATTTGAATCTGAGAAGCGTTACTGCCGTTATGTTTCTCAGATTGTGTATTCCAATTGCAGATTATTCTTCCTGCCTGGACACTGTTCCAGATTTTCGGCAATATCTCAAAAACGCTACCACCTTTTGAAATGAAATTTTCACAGGTTATTTTTTGGTACATTATCTACAACTATATAGGATTGAAACAAACAGTGGGTTCCAATAACCAAACATATACGATCCCTTTAAAAAGTCTGAATTCAGATAAAAGTCTGAAATGTCTCATCCCCGCAAGAGGAGAAGACAGAAATTGAACATTTTTATATACAACATTAACCTACCTGAATCCAACCACCTCAGTGCGATCATAAACTGTACCGACATCACTGCTCATGTAGGCTTCGTTCATCTGTTTCAAGAAACGGTGAAGGGGGGTTACAAAGTAAAATGCTTTTTTGTACGTGCAGGCTTTACTAATTCAAATAATACCACAAATGTTTCTTAATTTTTTGGGGTTGAACAAGGAAACATTTACTAGAGCGGGACTTGAACCTGTGACCTCCGGAATAAGGTGCCGGAGCTCTACCAACTGAGGTATCTAGCCCCCATGTTGGCGGTCTCCCTATTTTGCCAAAATCTTTGTTTGTGGGGTGCCAGTAAGAAGCCATTCAACCTGTAACTGCTGTATAGCCATGGATCACACCCAAGTTTACGATACAACCTGGGAAGCGGCAGCAGAGGGATCACCTTGAGGGAATGCGACTTTGTATTTCAAATATCAAGTTATAAACCACAAGGGAAACTGTGGTTTATTTTACTTGATTAATAAATTCTAAATACATTCGTCATTCGGATTGGAAACAAAAATAAATATCAGGGTTCTCCCCATGCACAAGCTAGCGTATCGGGCCGATACGCGCGATTTGCGTGCCGATACGCGCACATTTTGAGCACAAACAACATCAAGAGAAAATCGTTTAGAATGCTTGAGATTGCAAAGTAGGGCTTTTAAAAACCAAGATAAACACCGAGTAGAAAACATTCTTCAGAAGTTTGGGTCCAGAACACGCCACAGTTTTGAAAAAACCTGGAAAGAACCCTGTGTATTGCCGACATTTATGCTTCAGCTCCTGCTCCCCCGTTCATACCACAAAAAGAACATTTTTTAAAACTTACCGTTGCCAAAACCATTCCTGCAAGTGCTTGGTACTCGGGTGATGATGGGTCATTGTAGGCAACCTTGAACGTCCCCTGGATTGTCAAAACGGTATCCATGGTGACTGGTCCTGTAAACAAAATAATGCAAAATTTCAAATTGTACCTAAAGTGCTTACAAATCTCCCATTTGCCCACATAGATTCTTTGACACGTGCCCTGTAATCTAAGAATGGTGATTGTAAGCCCAGTTTCGGCGGTAAACAGAGCCAGCAACTCTTGGTTTGAGAGCCACTTGCCTCAGTTTGTGTGTGTGGGTATACATGTAGGTATCCACATTCAAACCGTGGACCTATTAAAACAAAAGGGATAATAGGTCCACGGTTGCTATCACAAAGGAAATCATTGTGGTCCACGGTTGCTAACACAAAGAGTTGAACAAAGAGGGTCCACGATTGCCCGTGTTTACACACGTGTTGTGTGTGTGTGTGTGAACATGTCAACGCATTCAAACCAAGCCCTTTAACAAAAGGGATCCGGGAAAATGATATATCGGGGACAGTCCTCGGTTTGTTCCGTGTACAAAACCAATGGGGACGTCGCTAAAAAAACTAAGTCTAAACCATGGGATGTCCTCTGTTTACACCATTTACAAACATGTGTGTGTGTGGGTAGGTATTCACATTCAAATCAGGGGACATATAACAAAAGAGGACAATAGGGTCCCCGGTTGAGAAAGGTCCCCAGTTGGAGAGCGTGTACAAAACCAATGGGAGATGTTGCTAAAAAGTTGAAGTACAAACAAAAGAGGGACAATAGGAGGTCCCCGATTGCAGGTGTTTACACACTTGTGTGTGTGTAGTTTTTTTTTATTAAGGGTGCAAAGAGCACTACTCTTGATCCCTGTCACACCCTCCCCTCCCCTCCCCCCCCCCACCCACCATGTGTCAGCAAATTTTCTGCTTGGGTACACACACTACAGAGACCTGAACAAACAAACGTTCAATGCTTAGAGAGGCATTCATTGCCATGTGAAAATCATTTATAGATGGGTGGCATACGTCAACAAAATAATACGCCACAGTGCATGATACTCAAAGTACGTCATCTCCTTTTCCAATCAGGTACAAATCTACTGGAGCATGCCCAGGTCTGTCTTTGTCAGTTGCCTCAGAATTCAAACTTCTATTCTTTTCATAAAGGCTGCACTTTTTGTTGATATTTCCAAGAGTTCAGCAGGAACAACTTCACTTCTGGGTGAACACGTACGTATGTATTATCAAGCTTGCCAAGCAAGCGTATACAAACATATCAAGCTTTGGTCTACTGACAAAATTGGCGTTCATAACTTTAGGCCAATGTTGTTCGTTCCATAAGGCCACATAAAAAATAAAAAATTAAGCCTTTTTTTTTTAGGGGCTGGGGGTGGGAGGGCGTTTTTTTATATTTTTTATTAATTGAGTTATGTTGACATGTCAAAATATGAAGTAAACTATAAAGAAGTCATCACAATCACTATGAAACAGAGAGTTTGTGTGATTTTGATGTTTTTAATTGTTTTGTTAAACCCATTCAACTCCTAGATTACATTTTCTGTGAACAATTTTTAAAAAAAATAAACGCAGTGTAGCCCAAGTAAATGTTTGAAGAATTATTCTTGTTTTTGCCAACATGAATAACCTTTCTTCAAACATCTTTTCCAACCTAACTGTGCGTGCGGCGCAGAACGGAGGCAAATTTGACTGAAAAAATCATTGAAAAAGCCGGGTTTTTTTATTTTAAAAAAATAATAATAATATGGGGTCCGGGGTTCCGTAGGGTTGGGCGGGGACGATCAACAAGTGTTTTTTTTTTTCATGTGGCCTAATTGATAACGAATGGAGTTGCACAGATTTGTACGTGCAGTGAACAGGATGGGCAAATGAGGAACCTCCTTGTGACCTCTGCGTGATTGCGCCCTACTCAAATGACGTCAGAAGGTTTATTCAAGCAAGTTTTAGATGATTTGTCTTAATTTTAGGGCTTACCGGACAAAGGAGGTGTTCCTGTGACTGCAGGGTTTGTCGTAGTAACCGATCCATCTGAATAAAAAAAATAATAACACCCAGAAATAAATCTTAAAATGTTACTTTGATCAGTTGAGAAAAGGAAAAAGAACATCATGGTTTTCTGGAAGAAAGAATAATTCCCTGTGACACTGTGTGAAAGTCATTTTTGATTGTTGTCAATTGTAAAACAATTTTCTGGTCCAGTAAAAAGAATCACCAAAAAGTTCCCTTACCTGTCAAAGGATGTGATGTACTGAAACTGCCGAGGTTCAAATTTGAAAGACCTGTTGATTGAAAACATTTGAAGGGAAAAATAGTCAATTTTAATCTGAATTGGCTCACTGATTACCAAACAAACACCGTTATACCATGGAGGAAGAATGCACAGTATGCATTGGAGGAGATGGCAGTGGTACCAGGGGGGGTAGGGGAGGAGAGCCCCCCCCCCCCCTTGATCTTCCCATGCCCCCGGCCATGAGATCAAAAAGATACACAAAAATGATTGATTTGATAAGCACCCTCCCCTTCCAAAGTTATGTTTTCACCCGCGCTTGCCCAACCAAAGTGAACATGTTTAGGTATACCAATGCTCTATGGCTCATCATACGGTAACTAATATAAACTCCTTCACGTAATTGTTGTAAGTTATGTGAGAAGTTAGCCAGGGTTAGCCTCTCCACATCATTTCACTGCAATGGAGGAGTTCAATCTCGTT
The DNA here is from genome assembly GCA_021014325.1 of Plazaster borealis. Lineage (NCBI taxonomy): Eukaryota > Metazoa > Echinodermata > Asteroidea > Forcipulatida > Labidiasteridae > Plazaster > Plazaster borealis. The sequence goes on along the minus strand of CM037455.1, from coordinate 13,919,558 downwards.
CCAAGTTCATTATTGTACTGCTTAAAGGCACTGAACACGTTTGGAAATTGTCAAAGACCAGTATTCTCACTTGGTGTATCCCAACAAATATATGCATAAAATAACAAGCCTGTGAAAATTTGGGCTCAATTGGTCATCGAAGTTGCAAGAAAATTATGAAAGAAAAAACACCCTTGTTGTACAAATTTGTGTGCAAGAAAACTATGTAACTTTAAAGGGAGTCGTTTGCTACAACAATGTTTAATACTATCAACAGCTCTCCGTTGATTGTTTAGTTACCAAGTAAGTTAATATATGCTAATATGCTAATATTTGTTTTGAGTCATTCATTGGTTTGCTTTCAAAAAAATTATTATTCAGCATTTATATTATGTTTACCTATAAGCCTATATGTTTACCAATAAGCCTATAGAATATAGCCACTATAAAAAACCTTTGAGCTGTGAGTGGGACATCACATGTTTACAAAAATGCCATAGCACAGAACCATAAGCACAAAGCTTGGGCTCCCTCTAGCCCAGGTTGGACTCCTCCGTTGCATACAACGCGACGGAGTCCAGGGTATAAAGGTCCTCAGGCATTGCGACAAAATTTATAACCATTTTTTATCATATTTTTACCTTTTTGAGGAAGCTGAAACGTGACTCACATGTTCCTTGTGTCCTGAACCTTACGCCTGCTCTATTAAAAATTGCCAATTTTATCCTTGGATGACATTATTGTGAAAATAAAATGGAAATTGACGCATTCGTTGCGACAACCTCAACTGACATGGAACCAAGTCCACAAAAGAGGGCGCTGTCTAACCCGTAACACAACACTGAACGCTTTTTCTTCCGGGCGGCAACACGACGGAGTCGCAGCGCCAGTGCACAACTTGGACTTATTTTCGGAAATAATGTCATTCATGGATGTATTTGATAGGTTTTGAACTCAGCAAAAGTGTAATTAAAGGCACCAAGAACAAGTGAATGGAGTTTCAGCTTCTCAAATTAGGTAAAAATATTTTAAAATGTTACTCAAAATTTTGTTCGCATTGTAAAGGATCTTTATACCCAGGACGTCAGTGCAGTGGCACTGACTGACGTCCTACCAGGGCTAGGGCTCCCTCCAGGCACAATTTGTACACAGCTCAGCATCAAGCATAAAATCTAGCATTTTATGGAGATTAATTGCACTGTGAATGTGATCTACTTTTGATGACCAATGGGGGCGGCTCATTTTAAAACGTGTGTACACCTAGTTATTTGTACAACTCTTAAATTTCTGTGGAAATTATGATGACAATATAAAATTTCTCATAACCCGTGACCAGTATAAAACAAGACTAGCCGTCTATACTTGGGAGTCAGTCAAAGGCAGTATCTCGCCTACCAGGAAATGCCCTGGTCCCCTGGATTACACAAGGGCACTCGTTTTGTAAACAGGGTTACATGGAGAGTGTAGGCTACAATAGAAATGACATCTAAGCCTACTGAACATATTCTTCAGAAGGTGGGGTTCTGCCTGGTTCTCCGAAGCACGAGCACCATTGTGCCATACGCCCAATAAGCACGATAAGCTGGCCTATTTCAGGGGCTAATAAATAGTAATCAAACTATTCAGGAGAATTCGTGGAGATCGACTGGATCATACTTTTCACGTCAAGTTTACCAAGCCGGCCTGACCTAAACACACTAACACTACAGAGTACAGTCATAGAGAAAGGACATCTGTATTTCCTTCCTCCATTTCCTTCCTCCATGCTCTATGGTACAGTACAGTAGCCCTGGTAGGACGTCAGTCAGTGCCACTGCACTGACTTGTTTGCAACGGAGGTCCAACCTGGGCCAAGTACACAGTACACAACACACACACTCAACAGTAATGACAGTACGCACGCACACACACACAGTGCAGTGACACACTGATCATTAAACCTGCCTGAGCTTTTTATGAAGGGTGATTTTCTTTCTCTGTTCACTATTGACAAAAACTGTTGAAGATGTTTAATTTAGTGACTGAGTGAAAGTGATCTCACGATTTCATCCTGGACAAGAAAATTATAACATTATTCAAATAAACTTACTTCGCCACACAAACCATAGAGTATGTAAGGACAGAGACAAACGTTCTCGATCGTGCATTTGCTTGTTATGCAATAAAAACATCCCCACATCTTTGTTTCCGGCGCGCCCTCTCCCCCTCTCACCCCCTCTATAGTCGCCAGTGGTCTGCAATGCTGCAGCTACTTGTTTCCTAAATTACAATTTCAACCGTGCATTTGATGATATTTACGGGAAGGGAATTAATAATCATACTTGCATCTCATAATTAAGACTTAATACAAGTCATAATTATGACTTGCATCTCGTAGTAAGTTAGCAAAAGTCATTCTTATGACTTAGGCCCGTGTCACACGAGGCAATTTACAGGCGTACCAGGTAATCTCCATGAATCAAAGGCATTCACATTTGAATGTTCACATTTTCAAGGGGGGGATCGTAAGACGCTCTTTGAAAAATTACTCATGTGCTACCAAAGTGATCCTGTAGCATGCACTGCAGTTGGTTGCCTCCAAGTTGCCTGCAAAAGTTGCCTCGTGTGACAGGGCCCTTATTAGGCTACATATTCTTCAATATGACTTTAGCGCACTCTAAAATAACTGTAAAAATCAGGGAGGCAAAGTGGAGATGGGCCCTTAGGCTTATGGGCCCTTAGGGCCGGTTACATATTCTTCAATATGACTTTAGCGCACTCTAAAATAACTGTAAAAATCAGGGAGGCAAAGTGGAGATGGGCCCTTAGGCTTATGGGCCCTTAGGGCCGGTGTCACAGGGAATTCTGTCCCCCCGCACAGCGGTCCGGGGGGACAGAATCCCCTCCCCCGCCCAGGGTTTTCTGTCCGCCAGGGGAATTTGTCCCCCCTCTCACATTTGTTCCCTTGTTTGCCTCTGTGCGACACTTGAAATCTTTTTAACTATATAAAATCAAGCATGAGAATGGGCGATGATGACAAAACCGGAAATCCATCGTACGAAAAATAAATCGGAAAATTCCAACGCTAAAAATGCATATTATCCGGATTCTGGGCAATGTCCGTAATTTGGGCAAAGTGACCCAGGCGTCAGCGCCGCACTCAGTGAATTGTTGTCAGTAGACTTTTCTTTTCAAAGTCTCCACACACAAACATGTTCCTTTGTTTAAAATTATTGACTAAAATAAGTAACAATAAGATAATACTTCTATTATAAACCAGCAAAGCCAGGTGAATGAAGCAAGTTTATTGATTTAGTTCCGTCGGTGGACGCTCGTGCCTGGGGGACATATTCTCCGTTGGAGGACACAATCTCCGTTGAGCACGGCGGACAGAATAACCTAACGAGAGACAGTTTATCCTAGGAGATACTGTCTCGGGGGACGTTGTACCCTAAAAAAACCAGGTAAAGTTGTCCGGGGGGACAGATTCACCGGGGGGACAGAATCTCCGTCCACACCGGCTACATATTCTACAATATGACTTTAGCGCACTCTAAAATAATTGTAAAAATCAGGGAGGCAAATTGTGGAGATGGGCTGGACAAGTGGCACGCGTAAAAATGACAAAAGATCACGGACCACAAGAATTTCAGATTGGCAACCAAGAACAGGGAGAGCAAACGAGGAAGACAGAAAAAATAGGTGGAGAGACGACATTACATCATACCTGGGTACAACATGGATATAAAGACAAGCAAGACAGAGGAAAATGGCAAGCACACGAAGAGGGCTACATATATGAATGAACACGGCCTATATAGGCAAGGCAAGGCACTCTAAAATAAAAACTCCCTGGTCAGAAACCACCCGAATTCCGGGTCCCGGGGGACCTGACCAATTTCTGGGTCAAACTGATCCGGAATCTGGTCAAATAAAAATGGATTTAACTAGGATCTGCTCCTCAGTTTGACAATTCTGGGTCATCACAGAGAGTCCGGGTCTCGAAAGAAAAAAACTCCTGAACCTTTCGGGCAGTACAGTGTACATACGTGGGCCATTGAAAAATCAAAAAGCGGTATTATGTGACGTCCTCGCTCTGATTGGCTTAAACTCCACGGACACTCCTTGAAAGGTTCAGGGGGAAAAAATCGCGTCCGGGTCACTTGAACCAGAATTGGGTCAGGCCCCACGGGGGACTGAGCCTGATCCGGGTCATATTCTGACCCGGATTTTTTAGAATGTATAGCACAAGTCATAATGAATCATAATATGAAAGTCATGTATCATGATTATTACTTAGACAAGTCACAATGATAACTTAGAATTATTTAGCATAAGTCATAGCGTCGGTCTCATTAATAATTGTAGGCCCTCAAAATATTATATATTATTATTAGACAGATTTGAGAGCCAAATAAATGGGGGTACAGTGTGGAAATGTTGCACAATAATTGTTGAATTCCAACTTGGAGTAGTTTTTTGATGGCCTAAGCCTTAATAGAATTCATTGTGATCCTCCCGCTTTGTATATGTAGTATAGGACAGAGATAGGACTTCTTGGTTTAGGCCTATACTGTTGTCTGCAGTGGCAACTGATTGTATCACTGGGTTGTCATGGTACCATATTGTGGCCCTGAATGGTGAAGATCTTTGGTATCCACACTCTGATGCTTTATACTGCAAGATTCACCAAAGGGTCACACCTCACATCATCCGACGAGGTTAATTCAATGCGAGTGCATTATGACCTTAAGTGTTATCCACTCACTTAACTTGCCTGCAAGATGCCAAACTGTTTGCGATGCCAAACCTCTTTTTTTTTTTGCAAATGGACGTATAATTATTTGATCACATTATGTCAATTGGAAAACTTCGGGGCACACTGTAGCAAGAATACTCGAAAATAATGTTCGAAAGACCAGAAGACGCTCACCTGTCGCCTTGGGTTGCAGTCTTAACCATGTGGTGTCAAGGGGTTATATCCGTAGGTATCATAAAGGGTCTCGGGATTATACTTCCAACGTTACAGGAGCAGTTTCGTGTGAATGCGTGGATCATTGGTTTCATAGTGTCTATGGTAGGTGTGATGGGCAGTCTGATAGGTAAGTATGTAGGCCTACCTCACAAAGTGTTAGTATTCTATTACTCCCGTGAACTCTATCAGATTACATAGCAAGACAAGTGCTCATAGAACAAAATCTACACAGCAAAGTTCTTGTTTTCTATTTTGATTTTGTTTTAATTCACTGTTATATATCCTGATATCTGTGTATGGTCACTTTTTGCCATGTTCTTGCTGTATTTTATCCGTCGCCCCGAATAAATTCAAATCAAATCAAATCAAGTAGATATACACATGTTACCGCTAATCGATTATACATTGATACCTCACCATGCAATGCCTCAAATCCCATATAATAATTGCTATATCATGAAAGCCAATAATGGGACAGCAGTATAATAGCTGTACGGGTGTTTTAATACTGGCGGGGGGGGGGGTCAAACTACAGAAGTATGCAAAGGGCCTGATCAGTGTAGGCAGTTGTTTACATGAGCTAGCTATAGCAGGAACACGTTGAGAGAAAAATAAATAAACTGGTTCGGCGGTATTACACATTACATTTGGCAAGCAATTCATTGTTTTTGGATACCTTGATATAGAGTATCGGAACGGATACATTCTAAAGAAATTCCGGGTCAGAACTGGACCCTGCGCCTAGCTTGGATTTTGCGTCAGAGTTTGCCCCATTTCTGGGTAATTTTGACACAGATTCCCGATCCCACCCACCGACCCAGAAATGGGTCAGACCCCACGGGACCAGGAACCGGACCAGGAACCGGACCAGGAACCGGGTCAGTAACTGAGCCGGAAGTTTTCAGAGTTGACACTTTTTTCCAAACATAATCAGTTTGTCATATTCCAACTCTTAACCTTTGTTGCATCTTACAGGTCCTTTTGCTGTGTTGTTTAAACGGACTTTCGGCGTTGGTATCTCCATCATGATAAGTGGTGCACTAATGGGCACTGCTGCTGTGTCTGCATCATTCGCTACGTCTGCCTACCAACTCGCTTTTATTGTCATTCTGCTCGCAGGTTTGCATTATAATGTCAAGCATTGTTTTTAAATGAATTAAGAATGATTGAAAGAAATGAAAGAATGTTTTTGAATGAAAGATTACATTTAAAAAATAATAATAATAATAATATTTATTATTATCATTATTTATACTTGCAAAAAAAATTGTTAACAGCCTGACGTTTCGACCCTAGCAGAGTCTTTCTCGAAGGCTAAATGACCAAATAACACACTTAAAAGGGTACACTGGTGTAACAGAAGCAGCCAAGTGGAAAGAAATGAAAAGAGAGAGGCAGAAAGCACACAGAAAAAGCAAGGGATGAACAATAAAGAGGGTGACAAAGAGGGGGTGGGGTAGAGGGAAGGGGCTGGTGTTACCATAGGTTGGAAACACAAACGACAAAATCAAAAGTGGGAAGAGGGAGAAAATATATTTAATTAGTAAATGCGACACACTAAAAAGGGGGATATCTGTGGGAAAAAAGGAGAAGGCAAAAGTTGTTAGTCACTTTCTTCTTGGATGTTCAGACCATGGGGTTGAATGGTCTGGAGGCGCCTTATTCACAGTCAGGTCATTAACTATTGTTTGCATTTTTACCATGATCAGTCCTTCTGTTTGGTAAGCAGTTTGCAACAATATTTGTTGTTTTTTCTTGTTTTTTGTTTTTTTCCTTTTGTTATTCCTTCATTTTTCATATTTAATATTTATGTTTTATAATACCGTTTACATTGGCACACGGGCAAGATAGTTGGCTATATTCTAATTCGTATTTCGACTATGAACTTGCAACGACAAGGCAAAAAAAAACATTATTGTGCAAGTTTTCGTGAAAAATTGCCTCATTGAAAATTTGACAGATTGTTTAATTTGACAAGAGTGCCATTGATATTTTGTTTTTGAGAGCAGTTATTTTTATTTTGAAGAGCAATTATTTTTATTTTGGAGAGCTGTTATTTTTTATTTTTTTTAAGGGATTGTATACATTGATTGGAACCCTTTGTTTGTTTCAATTCTATATAGTTTTCCATAACACTAACCTGTGAACATTTAATTTCAAGAGGTGGTAGCGTTTTTGAGATATTGCCGAAAATCTGGAACAGTGTCCACGCAAGAAAGAATAATCTGCAATTGGAATACACACTCCGAGAAACGTTACTGCAGTAACGCCTCTCAGATTCATTTTGTTGGGGATAAAAAGTGATATCTTTTTCCATAACCGCAGTACTTCGAAGTGAAGAGTTTCTCAAAATGCATTATACTATCCAAAGCTGCTGTACTTCTTACCAAGTAAATTTTTATTGCCATTATTTTTTTTAGAGTCATTATACTTACAGCAAACGTATACAGACCCTTTAAAAGAGTTTATTTTTATGGTGGAGAGCAGATATTTTTATTTTTAAGATCATTTATATTTATTTTCAAGAGCAGTCAGGCCGCACAGTCTATTATTTAGTAATTGTCTGTAACGCAGTAATTTGTTCTTATTATTTTGGAGGGCACTTATTTTCATTTTCAAGAGCAGTTACTTTTTTATTCAAGAGAATTTATCTTTATTTTCAAGAGCAGTTATTTTTTATTTTCAAGCGCAGTTATTTATATTCTCAAGAGCAGCTTAGGTGGTCGATTACCAGCGAGCCCAAGATTACCCTTGCACGGTCGGAAGGAGTGCTTGACATGGCCTCGTTTCATATCGTACACGTTTGGTAATGACTCAAAACAAATAATATTAACGTATTAAACAACTTACTTGGTAACAAGCAACGGAGAGATGTTGATAGTATAAAACATTGTAGGAAACGACTCCCTCTGAAGTAACGTAGTTTTTGAGAAAGAGGTAATTTCTCACTAAAATAATAAAAACTTCTTCCAAGAAGTTTTAATTCCTATCTGAAAGCACACAAATGTGTACAACAAGGGTGTTTTTTCTTTCATAATTTTCTTGCAACTTCGATGACCAATTGAGCCCAAATTTTCACAGGCTTGTTATTTTATGCATATGTTGGGATACACCAAGTGAGAACACTGGTCTTTGACAATTTCCAAACGTGTTCATTCCCATTAAGGTCATGGACGCTATTCTATTTTTTGTAACTGTCGGTAGAGCAGCAGTTATTTTTTTAATTTTTTGAGAGTAGTTCTTTTTTATTATAAAAAGAGCAGTTATTTTTATTCGGGAAAGCGTTTTTTTTTTTTTTTCGATGGTTTATCTATTTATATTTTCCAGCTGTTATATTTTCATAGCTGTTGTAAAAGCTCACATGAAATATCAAGGGGTTACCAACAGGTTGAAATGCCATTATTTATACATACTTGCTACATTCTGCGTATATACCTGCTACAAGTTCAGACCTTTTTGTCAGCAATGTCACACACCCTTGATTTCAGACTGAATTCTCCCCTCTCTGTGTATAGGTACCGGAATGGGAGTGTCTGTAATCCTGGTTAAGGAAGAGGTTGCGCGATCTTTTCAAGATAATTATTCAACGGCTCTCGGCATTGCCCGTACGGGCAGTTCTGTGGGTCTTTTACTGTCGTCTTCTTTGGCCCAACTTTTCCTGAGCACCTACGGATGGCGAGGAGTACTGCTGCTGACGGGAGGTATCTCATTTCACCTTACTGTATGCGGCTCTCTTATGTTAGCAACGAAGTCTCCTCGAAACAAATATAAACTGCTAGCCCAGAACGATGACTTAGCCCCGCCCTCACGAGAGAGTAAATGTTCTCCGCGTTGCTTCGCATTGTGGAAGTACGTCTGCATCAACCTCAAGCTGGAATTGCTTCTTGATTTGCGCTTCTCGCTCGTATCTGTTGTGTATTCCCTGACTCTTTTAGTGTGGAGTTTGTGGGCAATATACTTCGTTTCCCTTGCTAACTCCAATGGATTTTCCACGGAAGACGCTGCACTCTTCGTGACCGTTGGCGGTGTTGGGAGTCTATTTTCCAAGGTCTTACAAGGTGTGTACATCGATCAGATATTATTACCCCATCGCGGATCCTTTTTCATTCTGCACGTGATGGTGATAGGCTTATGCGCGTGTTATTTTTACCTCACGCCGTTCGCAACCTCTTATTGGGGCATGATGACGTTTTCGTTTGTGTACCTCAGCGCCGATGGCATGCTCGTCTGCATGAATGATGTGCTTCTCAAGCAGACCCTCGACGTGGAAAAGTTAGCTGGGGCCTACGGATTGATTGGTCTCCAGACTTTGGTGTTGAATTTTACGTTCGGATTTGTTCCGGGTAAGTGACAAACTCTTCATGACATTCGCCTTATGGGAGAAACTTGAGACTTGATTTGTGTTGATTTTTCAGCCATGATCGATCCACTGTACTGAGCATGATGTCTCCATATGTCTCTAGGTTTTGCTTTCTGATACCAATTCTGATACCTTTCCTTTCTGATACCAATTTGCTTTGACTGTCCCCAGTATTGTTAAAGCTCGTCTCTCCATCTTTTTTCTCTGGCGCCCTCTATTTCGTTGGTTCCCAAGGCGTCCAGCGATTGATGCCTGAGCTCCAACGGTTATCTGTTCTGCGGATATGTGTCCTGCCAAGCTCCATTTCCCCTTTTCACTTTTTAAAAAATTGCTTTGAGGTGTGTTTATGAAAAGATCTGGCTACGTGTGTGAAACGTGGATGTGTGGTTTTGAGAGTTGCGTATACCTTACCAATGTTTGTTACAAATTATTATGAATACGGATGCCATATATTGACTTCGTTTAATGTCTATGGCGGATCCAGAAGTTTTAGTGAAGCCTCGCTTCGTCTCGTTCCATTATTTTTGGGTGGCAATGGCGTAGTGCGTAAAGCGCTCACCAATGTAGCCCTGGTTCGATTCCCGGCCATTATGGGTAGAGTTATGCGTCGGTACTCCTATACCACGAGGGTTTTCCTCCCTCCGGAAAAAAATCAAACACTTTCGATCTCTGGCTGTGCTCTGTGTTCGTTAATGGGTGTGGCTAGCAGCCGTATAGGCACCTTGAATACCAGCAGCTCGAACACGTTGTAGCCGCGTCCTTCGCAAGCTTTTCAGCTGCAAAGTAAGGATGATTAGCCTCCCAAATCATTATTATACTTTTGAAAAGTATGCTAACAGTAAACGCTGTCTAGGCCTTTTACAGATAATACTCGCCCCACCTCACGTAGATTCCAGACTACACGTTGTTTTATCTCTCACCTGTATTTCTTCTTTCAGGATTGGTCTATGACATTTCAGGGAGTTACAGCATGGCGTTTGTGTTGATAGGAGGCGTACATTTCTGTTCGCTGATAGCTGTTACAACTCTTCACTATTTAAATAATTAAAGGTATCGTACACGTTTGGTAATGACTCAAAACAAAGCATAAAAACTTACTTGGTAACAAGCAACGGAGAGCTGTTGATAGTATAAAACATTGTAGGAAACGACTCCCTCTGAAGTAACGTAGTTTTTGAGAAAGAGGTAATTGCTCACTAAAATAATAAAAACTTCTTGCAAGAAGTTTTTATTCCTATCTGAAAGCACACAAATTTGTACAACAAAGGTGTCTTTTCTTTCATCATTTTCTTGCAACTTCGATGACCAATTGAGCCAAAATTTTCACAGGCTTGTTATTTTATGCATATGTTGGGATACACCAAGTGAGAACACTTGTCAGGCTGATCCGGAAAGTGGTTTAACAATTGGATCTTAACTCGGATTCTGCGTCAGGTTGCCCCATTTCTGTGCCATTTTGACACCGATTCTAGGTCATACTTACCCATAAATCGTCAGCAATTTCACGAAGTGCCAAAAACATGATAAATCGATGAAAAACTTATTTTGACTTTTTTGTTGGTTTCGATTTAGTTGAACGGTATCTAAGAATTTACAAAGTTTTAGGTCTAAAAATCGTCTACTTTCTTAATTATGCTAAGTTGATGAAAGACAAAAACCTCAAGAACCTGGAAATGCGTTTTCACGAAGTGACAATTTTGTTAATTAAATAAATACTCATTAACTAAACCGTTATGGACAAAATTGAAAACAGATTTGTATGATTTAAGATCTCTACTTCCCTGATAATATGTAAAATTTTAAAGATTAAACCGCGAATAGTCTACCAACCAGTAATTTCAAAATTAGCTTAACTTCAAACGCGGTTTTCTCCAAACATACGGTTTTGGCTGTAGGGTACTTTTTGGCACTTCGTGAAATTGCTGACGAAATGGGTCAGGCCCCGACAGAACCGGATCCGGGTCAATTCTGACCTGGGAGATTTTTAGAATGCTAACATCACAGAACACATCAATTCACATTGTTTCAAGGATGGTTAAACCATCAGAATCCTCCGGAGGAAATTATTTACTGTAGTTGTCGTAAGAGTGACTTTTGCACTGTAAAAACAGTGTTTAGAGTATAAACACTTTTCTAAACACTTTCTTGCCATCACTTTGTAAACACGTCTTAATGATTAACATGTTTAATAGCTAAACGTCTAATGCAACTTCGATGACCAATTGAGCCAAAATTTTCACAGGCTTGTTATTTTATGCATATGTTGGGATACACCAAGTGAGAACACTTGTCAGGCTGATCCGGAAAGTGGTTTAACAATTGGATCTTAACTCGGATTCTGCGTCAGGTTGCCCCATTTCTGTGCCACTTTGACACCGATTCTAGGTCATACTTACCCATAAATCGTCAGCAATTTCACGAAGTGCCAAAAACATGATAAATCGATGAAAAACTTATTTTGACTTTTTTGTTGGTTTCGATTTAGTTGAACGGTATCTAAGAATTTACAAAGTTTTAGGTCTAAAAATCGTCTACTTTCTTAATTATGCTAAGTTGATGAAAGACAAAAACCTCAAGAACCTGGAAATGCGTTTTCACGAAGTGACAATTTTGTTAATTAAATAAATACTCATTAACTAAACCGTTATGGACAAAATTGAAAACAGATTTGTATGATTTAAGATCTCTACTTCCCTGATAATATGTAAAATTTTAAAGATTAAACCGCGAATAGTCTACCAACCAGTAATTTCAAAATTAGCTTAACTTCAAACGCGGTTTTCTCCAAACATACGGTTTTGGCTGTAGGGTACTTTTTGGCACTTCGTGAAATTGCTGACGAAATGGGTCAGGCCCCGACAGAACCGGATCCGGGTCAATTCTGACCTGGGAGATTTTTAGAATGCTAACATCACAGAACACATCAATTCACATTGTTTCAAGGATGGTTAAACCATCAGAATCCTCCGGAGGAAATTATTTACTGTAGTTGTCGTAAGAGTGACTTTTGCACTGTAAAAACAGTGTTTAGAGTATAAACACTTTTCTAAACACTTTCTTGCCATCACTTTGTAAACACGTCTTAATGATTAACATGTTTAATAGCTAAACGTCTAATGCACTAGACGTTTAATGTTCAATGTCTGAACATATAATGTTTAATATCTAAAGACCAAGTGTCCTATACCGCTAAACACTAAACATGTCTAAACATGTTAATCATTAGGACGTGTTTACAAAGTGATAGCAAGAAAGTGTTAAGAAAAGTGTTTATACTCTAAACACTGTTTTTACAGTGTGGTTTTTTTTACATTGATACAACAAATTGTGAAGTTGACTTTTGTTAGGCTTGCAACTGTTCGCTAACATTCATAAAGAATATTTAAAGGTAGGCCTATCGTACACGTTTAGTAATGACTCAAAACAAATATTAGCATAAAAACTTACTTGGTAACAAGCAACGGAGAGCTGTTGACAGTATAAAACATTGTAGAAAACGACTCCCTAAGTAACGTAGTTTTTGAGAAAGAGGTAATTTCTCACTAAAATAATAAAAACTTCTTGCAAGAAGTTTTTATTCCTATATCTGAAAGCACACAAATTTGTACAACAAGCGTGTTTTTCTTTCATCATTTTCTTGCAACTTTGATGACCAATTGAGCCCAAATTTTCACAGGCTTGATGCATAATTATGTTGGGATACACCAAGTGAGAACACTGGTCTTTGACAATTACCAAACGTGCTCAATGCCTTTACATTCCTTGTGGAGTATTCCAACATTCAGGTCTTTAAATGTTTTAGTTTAATTAAGTTGGCAGACTATTACCTTAAATGATTGCGTTTGGCTAGTACACATTTCAATAGATTGCATAACTGCTGAACAAAAAATGGAGTAGGATTTTCTAAGTTAATCCTTTGAACTGATGTTAAATGCTATGGAACAGAACTATCTGGAAGGATGGGGTATGAATTTATGACTTTGAGAGCTTTATTATGCACTAATTGGTAGTTTTGTTGAGGCAACCACATCGTACACACTGGTCAGCTCATCCTAAACTGGACCATGCCACACGTCCTGGAGGGGTTGCCAATCAACAGGGGTCAGTGATTTGGTTAGGAGTGGGGCAGGACAAAACTCTGCCAGCATCCATGTACAAAATCGGTTAGTCAGTTGTCAATGGTGAAACCAAATTATAAAACTTAATTAACGTAAGTCCCCCCCGATCCACATAGCGAAAGAGTAGTCCCGCCCGATTTCCTACCTCCCGCCCATCAGGTAGTAGTTAATAAGCAGGACAGTTCTTTTCAGAACTGAGAAGTCTCCCGAATTCAGAATATTCTACTCTTGCGGCAGTAGAATAAAAAGCAAGACAAGTTCTCAAAGAACAAAATCTACCTATAGCAAGTAGATATAAACATGGTGTTACCGCAAACCAAATATATATTGATACCTCACCATGCAATGCCTCAAATCCTATATTAATTAACTTAGCAAACAAATGTATAAGCTTAAATTAACCCAGGCAATCCTGGACTTGTAAACAACACACTTAGATAAAAAACAATCGTTGAAAACTGCAAAACAAACCCTCTTAACAAGCGGAAACAGTTTGGAAGCATGTGTAGACAATAACGAAACACAGGTGCGTTGCGACCAAACAGCTGGTCCCTCGCCTGAGGATTTTAATCATTAATCACAACTTGTATTGCGAAATTCAAGAATTTAGTATTAATAAATTTCATTGAACAAAAAGACGGTAATTTTTGATGTTTTTTCTTCAACTGTGTATTTTGTGTAGATTACTTTGTATTTGTTGTTAATTTCTGGTAGCAAATTTTCAATTTGAAACTTGCTGTGTGTCGAATGGTTTCCGTTATTGCGTGACGCGAGTTTTCTTTCATAGCCGATGGCTATACACTCTATAGTGACCCGGGTTCCGGGTCGCAAGGGTTCTAGATAATAAATATTAAACCAATCAATTATTTGAGTCAAAAACCCAATTTTTAACAGGTTTCTGGATAAGCCTGACCACGGTCTGCCTCTCTGGGACCAGTAATCCAGATCAATTTTGGTCCTGATTATTTTTTTATTTTTTTTTTTTTTACAGCGGCCTAAGCAACGAAACGTTTTTTTAGTAGTACAATTGGTTTCTTTTTACTATTTGCTGCTATGTGGAAACTATAAAAGGAGCTACAAACAGTACACATGACACGTTGGCTGGTAACTCTTTGTTGTGGTGAGCAATTTGTTACGTGGTTGGTTAAGTTTTGTGCTAGTCCTTCTAAAGGACATTTTTTTCCAGGTCATACTATGGGAAACGCCCTTTACATGGAATGTAAACTCTCACCATCAGAAAAGGAGCACCCTATTAAGTGTATGTGTACGTTTGGTAATGACAATATTAATGGTATAATTAATACAAACTATTTTATTTATTTATTTTATTTTATTTTTGAATTCTTTGGACAATACAATATACAAGCAAAGGCCATCCAGGGGAAAGGCAAAAGTCAAAAAACTGTCATCAAAAAAGATGTGCCCTTCCAGGGCACATCTTGGTAAGAAGTACAGCAGCTTTGAATAGTATAATGCATTTTGAGAAACTTTTCACTTAGAAGTACTGCGGTTATGAAAAAGATATCACTTTTTATCCACACAATTTTGAATCTGAGAAGCGTTACTGAAAGTAACTTTTCTCAGATTTTGTATTACAATTGCAGATTATCCTTCCTGTGTGGACATAACCGCTCCAGATTTTCGGCAATAATATCTTAAAAACGCTGGCACCTTTTGAAATGAAATTTTCACAGGTTAGTTTTATGGTATATCTACAACTATATAGGATTGAAACAAACAGTGGGTTCCACCAAACATAAATACAATCCCTTTAAAACCCTGTATGATTAACTGTGCGCTCCACACTCAAAACACAAACATATTTTATTATGACTAATTTGCCGGAGGGCTCGAATTCCTATGTTAAAAGGTATAATACGGGGTTGGTAAGAATAAAAACAAATTAAAAAAAACGTTTAATTTTAGTCTGAAAGCTTACTGAAGTTCATACTAGAACCACTTTTTCTGTGAAATATGTCCCTCTCAAATGAAGTCATTCCAGAAAATGAGAGCGTAAAAAACGTCTGGTTTCGGTTGTTACAACTAAGTTCAATGTGTTTACATGCTGAAAACTCGGGTCAGAATTGATCCGGGATACTTGGGGCCTGACCAACTACTGGGTCAGTGTGACCCAGAATCTGTTTTCAAAATGAGCCAGAAATGACGGTCAAATTGACGCAAAAACCGAGTAAGAATCAAACTTTTGACTAGTTTCCTGGTCAACCTGACCCAATAATGAGTCAGGGCCTCTCGGACCAGGAATCCAGTAAATTCTGACCCAGATTTGTTCTTGTTTTTAGTGCAGCCATCTTTTATTTTTATATTTTTGTCAGAGTTATTATTAGTCTCAAACAAGATCTTGGACCTGGCAGGGAAAACCTATAATGTACAAAAGACTAAGGGCCCTGTCACACGAGGCAACTTTTACAGGCAGCTTGGAGGCAACCAACTACAGTGTACATGACAGGACCAATTTTGGTAGCACATCGGTAATTTTTCAAACAGTGTCTTACGATCGCCAAGAAAAAAATGTGAACATTCAAATGTGAATGCCTTTGATTCATGGAGATTGCCTGGAACTGGTTGCGTGTAAATTGCCTCGTGTGACATGGGTCTAACATTGAGATACGAATGGACCTACCTGTGAAATACAGAACCAGAAAAACACCAAGGCCGATAGTCAGAATCACTCCAGTTATGACTAGAAACACCAACGACCAAAAGAGACAGAACTTCTTCCTGTCGTGTTTGAGTGGTGGGTCTTCCCTGCTGTAGCCCTGCCTGTCTCTGTTGCCAACAGACGGGTTGAAGTTCCGGGTTCTTGTCCTGTCTCCTTGGTCATAATGGTAAACGGGATCCTCTGGAAAATAACCACTGTTCGGGATCATCTATACAGAAAGAAAAAAATCAAAAACATCGGTGTTTGGGTTTTTAATAATAAAGATTAAAAAAGGTTTTATTTATCCCTGTCATAAGTAAACATAACAGGTTCATATTTAACTACAATTTTTCTTTTTTAAAACTTTTTTTAAAATTATAATATAGCAACTTTTCTTGAAGTTGTTAGCAAAATGTAAAAATCGTGCTGTTTTTCTCCATAATATATTGCTGGAGGAACAAAGTAAGAAATTGGTCACTTTTAAAAATATCTTTAACAGTCTTTTGATTTAAACCTTATTGTTTAGCAAAACAATTTGCCACATTCTGTACTCCAAAATATTATTGCATCATAATATCGAAGAGAAATACGTACACTGTTTACCGACAATGATATGCTTCGTTAATGGTAAAGCTGACAACAAAGGAGTGTACTTGTGGTTCGAGTGGTAATAATTTCAGTAAGGGGATAGATTTGTTATCCCTTGTTGCTCAAACCCAGCCGGCAGAGAGGAGGGATAGATTGTTGTATCCCTTGCCTCAAACCCAGCCGGAAAGGGAAGTGATAGATGTGCTTATAACAGGTTCATATTTATCTATAGTTTTTCATATTTGTTTATTTTTTCAAATTTACAGCTTAAAATTGTCATTATAGTCCAAAAATTTCTATCGAAACAGGATTTTAAAGCAAAAAATTTTTCTTTTACCATTTTCTCCTCCAAATTGTGAAAAACATGCTCCAGATTTTACGAATCAATCTATTTTTTCTAGGCTAACCATTAACAAATTGATAAATTCCAGTTATTTGTTAGCAATATTTCGCACATTTTGTCATGTTTGAGATTCAAGAGATCAACCAATCTACCCCCTCCTCTTTTTCGCTTGGTTTGAGCAGCAAAGAAAAAAAATTATCCCTTCCACTTTTCGGCTAGGTTTGAGGAACAAGGATACAAAATTCTATCCCCTCCTCTTTTCGGCTGGGTTTGAGGAACAAAGGATACATACATCTGTCCCCTTACTTAAATTATTACTACTCGAACCACAAATAAAAAGGTGTGCGTATTTTCTTTGATATTATGAAGCAATAATAGTTTGGAGTACAAAATGTGGCAATTCTTTTGCTAACAAAAAGGTATAAATCAAAAGACTGTTAAAAATATTTTTAAAAGTGCAACCGATGTTACTTTTTTCCTCCAGCAACATTTTATGCAGAAAAACAGCATGATTTAACATTTTGAAAACAACTTCAAGAAAAGTTGCTATATATATTTTACCAAATAAAAGTGAAAAATGAAAAACTGTAGTTAAATATGAACCCGTTTTATCCCTTTTTCCTCAAACCCAGCCGAAAAGGGGAGGGGATAGATTTGCTTATCCCTTGTTCTTCAAACCAAGCCGAAAAGAGGAGGGGATAGATTTATTTATCCTTTGTTACTCAAACCAAGCTCAAAAGGGGTGGGCATGCATTTTTGTATCTATTGTTCCTCAAACCTAGCCGAAAAGAGGAAGGGGTTGATTAAGTTTATCTTTTGTTCCTAAAATGAATCGTCTTCTTGTGAAATGTTGTCTGTGTTTATAAACACGACAAAATGTGCGTGATATTCCTACCATAACTGGTATTTATAAATTTTAACATTATTAGCCTATACAAAAATTAGATTGATTCTTAAAATCTTGAGCATGTTTTTCACAATTTGGGGAGAAAATGTTAAACGAAAAATTTGTTGCTTTAAAATCTTGTTTCGATAGAAATTTTCGGTCGGTAATGCCAAGCTGTAAATTTTTTAAAAAAATAAAAAATTAAAAAATAAAAAAAACATGCAGTTAAGAATGAACCTGTTATAAAATTATTAAATCGTTGGTACCCGCTCTTAATTATTGGATTCGAACAGCCTACCCGGCAAGCTCAGTGGTATGAAATCTGCTTTAGAATGGCAAAGTTCTAATGGGTTCTTATCCCACCGAGTAATATGCCTGTGGAAATTGTTTTCACATTACATGTACTCGGAAAAGTACCGACTGTGCTCGACGCACATCGGTATGTAGGGATAAAAATAACATTATTATTCTTTATGTTACACAAAAGTGTGGAATAGTTTTCTGTACCACATCAGGGCTGCAGATATATACGACATCGTCATTTAAAGGGTAGGTATACATTTGGTTTTGGAACCGTTCGATTGTTTAAATCCTATATATAAATGTAGATATAAAATAAAACTAACATGTGAAAAATTCATTTCAAAAGGTGGTCGCGTTTTTGAGATATCGCCGAAAATCCGGAGCGGTTCACGCAGGAAGAATAATCCGTAATTGGAATACACAATGTGAGAAACGTTACTGACACCAATGTTTCTCATATTCAAATTCTGGGGATAACAACTTATATATTTTTCCATAACCACATTACTTCGAAGTGAAATGATTCTCAAAATGCTTTATAGGCCTACTATCGAAAATATAGTAGGTTTTTATTGCAATTAAATTTAAAAGTGATTGCCAAACGTATACCTTCCCTTTAAAACTGCTCTCAAAACTCATCTGTTTAAAGTTAAAGGCAGTGGACACTATTGGTAATTACTCAAAATAATTATTAGCACAAAACCTTACTTGGTATCAAGTAATGGGGAGAGGTTGGTAGTATAAAACATTGTGAGAAACGGCTCCCTCTGAAGTGGAGTAGTTTTCGAGAAAGAAGTAATTTTCCACGAATTTGATTTCGAGACCTCAAGTTTAGAACTTGAGGTCTCGAAATCAAGCATCTGAAAGCACACAACTTCGTGTGACAAGGGTGTTTTTTCTTTCATAGTTATCTTGCAACTCTGACGACCGATCGAGCTCAAATTTTCACAGGTTTGTTATTTTATGCATATGTTGAGATACACCAAGTGAGAAGACTGGTCTTTGACAATTACCAATAGTGTACACTGTCTTTAATGTAGACTAGTGATATTCAACATGTTGATTTATTTTCCTTTGAGCAATTGTATATCAAGAGCGAGCGTCGAGAGCGCCTTTTTGGCGCATGCCGGCGCTTCACAAGACTCCATTATGATTATTACATGTAGTAGGCTTAAGTGTTTCCGATACTATGTGTTACCACTTGATTTCCGTCAACGACATAGAAGAAAAAGACTACGACTCCCAACGCCATAGACCTTACTGAATCGCCGAAGATCATTACTTACCATGTCACCTCGTCGATACTCGCGACTTTCTCGATAGTCGGATGTATCCATGATATTTCGGAACTATCTACTGACGGGAATGTTCTGTTGTACGCTTCAAACACTTGTTTCCACACTACGGATACATTACCCGAGTATTATGAGGAACGAATGTGCATACAGCTTAACAAAAATGGTGGGAAATCTTCCTCAGCGTGTAGTTAGCCCAGTGACTTTTTTGTTGTTGTGTTCCTATAAATTGTGTTAAGTTATCTCCGTTCAGCCGAATCACTCAACCCTGAAAACGCGGGGTCAATCTCAACTTTCATTTTGACTTTTTTTTATATTTTCTTTTATTGGTTGAACTTCTGTGGTGAGGAAATCAATTTATTGAAGCTTACAAAATTATTGAAAAAAATGTGCTTTGTTCCTCAAAATCATCTGACGTCGTTGTAACAAGAGAAATGAAAGATTTCTCACGAACTCAAAGTATAGAGGACTTATAAAAACATTATTTCAACAAGCAGGGTTTGGCCCAGTGTATACTTTGGTAAACAGGACAAACGTTTATGCTCACGTTTACGGTTAGACACAGATCAGATTTGTTCAGAGAAATATTAATAAACGGTTTTAAAAACTCACATTATAGTCATCAAATTAAATGCGGTTTTCCAAAAACTCCGGGTAACCTTATCCATTATTAAATTAAAACATCACTTTAAAACAGCAACATTTTAAATCAAATACTATAGCCCTTGTCACAACTCACCCTAACCCCAGATAGCATAATTATTATAGGCCTAATCCCGACATCACCCCCACACAAAAAAGAGGGGGGAACGCAGGTACCTTGCAAGACTCATACAGGAGTTATACCAATAAATGGGTGTGAATGATTTGGGACAGGGTTGTTCAAACATAAATCTCAGATAATGTGTTTACAATACTGCGCAATAAGGGTCTACCGTGACCTTCTAAAGCGAGGTTAGCGTACGTTCGTCTGTAAAGGTATCGTACACGTTTGGTAATGACTCAAAACAAATATTAGCATACAAGACTTACTTGGTAACAAGCAACGGAGAGCTGTTGAAAGTATAACACATTGTAGGAAACGAATCCCTCTGAAGTAGCGTAGTTTTTGAGAAAGAGGTAATTTCTCATTAAAATAATAAAAACTTCTTGCAAGAAGTTTGTATTCCTATCTGAAAGCACACAAATTTTTACAACAAGGGTGTTTTTTCTTTCATCATTTTCTTGCAACTTCGATGACCAATTGAGCCCAAATTTTCACAGGCTTGTTATTTTATGCATATGTTGGGATACACCAGGTGAGAACACTGGTCTTTGACAATTTCCAAACGTGTTCAGTGCCTTTAAATTTGAATTTAATTTTATTGCCAAAATGGCATATATCGTTACCCGAATGTCAAATTACACAGCCAGTATACAATAGTTATACAAATAAAAAGATATTACAAATTTAAACTCACACAGTAAACAGAGAATGAGACAGGGAAATAAATATGTACACAAACACAATAAAAAATGGGCAGTTTATTAGAATTTAGTAAATAAATGAAGTGTGAGACTCTCAAACCTCGTAGGGGATGAGGTATTTTGGGTTGTCAACAAGCCCATCAGCATAGCTACGGCAGTGAGCCCCCCCCCCCCCCCAGTACTCAAGTCTCATAATACCGCGGCATCTCTACCGCAAATCCTCTGATGAAGTCGGGTTGTGACGAGGAGGAGCGGTGCAGGTCAAAGAAATTCGGGCCCCGTGAACAAGTGGCTAAAACAGACTGCTGTACTCGAAATCAATTTATTGAAGCTTACAAAATTATTGCAAGACAAAAAATGTGCCATGTTCCTCAAAATCATCTTACGTCGTTGTAACAAGAGAAAATAATGTGAACGTCGCTGTTATTGTGTTAATTAAACATAAAATTCCCTTTCTTTCGAACTCAAAGTATAGAGGACTTTATAAAGAAAAATTCAATTTATTCATATTATCATTGGAATTAGCTCCATTAGTTTGGAGAAAGGTGCTTTGCAGGCCATTTAGAAAAATCGTTACCGATGGGGCCCCGATATTATGAGACTCAGTTTCAGAGACTTTGTTGGCGAATTTAATCAGACAAACGATAGGCCTATGTTTTGTTATGTCAAGGTGAAAAGTAATACTTGAACAACAGAAAACAGTTCACAGGTTGGTGGTTATGTTTTATTCTGATTGAGAAAGGTGTCCATTGTACTGCGAATATGGTATTCCATCCTATACAGGGAAAACGCGATCAGGTGTGAGGGACTGAAAACACAATCTGCGTTCAAGGTTTCGTTCCGGGGTTCAAACACCTGGCCAAAAGTGAATATTATTTCATCTGAGGTCGTTTTTATATCCATAATCTCCAAACTATGGTGAGCTTGGTGACGAACTACAACATATCATTGTAGATAGAAAGATTTGTATAGGGAGGGTATAACCTTTGGTAAATACTCCAAAAATTAACGACTATAAAAACTTACTTGATAAAGAGCACGTAGGCTACTGTGAATAGTGTTACACTCTAGAAAACTTCCGAGTCCAAATTTACCCAGATCCGGGTCCTGTGGGGCCTGATCCATTTCTGGTTAAAATCCCACTTTTTTAAACCAGAATCCGGGTCAGCCTGACCCAAAAATGGGTCAGGTCTCCTGAGACCCGGAATCCGGTGTCGCGGTTTCAGCTTTCCGTAGTGTTCAGTTTTCCGGGTGACGTAGCCGGGCACCTCATCACGCAATAGTCAAGGTTCAGCTTTCTCGCGTGTTCAGTTTTCCGGGTGACGTATAGCCTTACATTTCTGCACGCTGTAGTCATGGTCTCCCGTGCACTAAAAATCGTCAGAAAATACCGCCGCGAGCGAGTACTGTAGAAGACTCAGTACGGCACTTAAATGGACTACTTTCGCTTGCTGTGCGCAGGCATGGCATGACGTAATGTTACCGTATTTGATCATCCGGAAAACTGAATAAGCCGGAAAGCTGAAACCGCGACATCGGGTCAATTCTGACCTAGAAGATAGAGCTAAATCTTACTGGTTGTGTAGCTGGAGCAAGTCACACATCCAGGATAAACAATGCCCCCAATGATTACTATTTTGATAAAGTTAGGTCAAATGGGTCAAACTGACCTATAGGATCCGAGCTAAAATCCCATATTTTACCAGTTTCCGGGTCAGCCTGACCCAGAAAAGGGTCAGGTCCCCTGACACCAGGAATCTGGGTTAACTCTGACCCGGGAGTTTTTAGAGTATAGAAAGTGTTACGCTTACTCTGTATCTGTACTTGAGGTAGTGGGACCCAGAAGGGGAGGTGAGTTGGACAAGGTCGACCCAAAAACCATAACAAATTATAGCATCACAAAAACCACAAAGTAAACTGGGATTTGAAACTTTGCATGGTGGGAATACAATCTATAAAGTTTGCAGTAACACCATTATAGTAACTATGTCACTATGAGTTGGTGGTTCTTAAAGGAACAAATGGTGTACTCAACTCTTCTCCAAGCATTTTAAGATAGGTTTTCAATGCTAAAGGAAAACGTGACGGGATGTGTTATATTCAGTCAGAATTTGACCTTAAACCCTCGAGTGGTTCTTTTGAATTATTTGTATCAGGCACAAGCAGCAGACTAGTGCATCATCGGGCCGCTTTAGAATTACATTTCAATGCATCCATTAGCATAACACTCAAACATTATCTTCATCAAGTCATGCACTCGTTTGGCTTCCCGTATTTTTCCGTCAGTGATTTTGTTATTATTATTTTTTTGTTTACAACAATTTATATTGTCGTATAACTTTATTAGAAGATTTAATTGTTTGGGCTTCCCGTATTTTTCCGTCAGCGACTTTTTATTTTTATTTGACCAAAATTTGCGTTGTCGTATAACTTTATTAGGAAAATTAATTTTTTTAATTTTATACGAAAAATTTGAATGGCGTAAAATAAGTGTTGGTTTTAAAACGAAAATGGCAATTTTGGTATACAACAAAAAACCTCTTCCCAGCATGGCCTTATAGTAGTATAATGTTAGTGCACGTAGGTCTCTACGGCAACCGTTGGGCAAAATTCTATCCCAAAGTACCTTTAAAGGCCCTGTACACTATTGGTAAGATCGAAAAACACAAGGTTCACAGATTCACACATAACTTACATGATTTAAAGTAAGTAATGGTAGAAGGGTTCCTTAAAATATTTCTGCCTAAAATACTATCGTTTCTGAGAAATGAGTAAAACAATAGGTTTTTATCACGCGCGATAATTTGAAGAAAAAAAAACAGAAAACACATAAGCTCTCTTTTCACTATTTTCTCGTGACCTCGATGACCAATTGAGCTTCAACTTTCACAGGTTTGTTTGTTGATGCATATGTTGAATCACACAAAATGTGGACACTGATTTTGAGCCCTTACCAAAAGTGTACAATACCTTTAAAATAATCAAAACTCTCCCAGTCTCTATTATACAAATTAGAATAAAGAATATAAGTCCATACAGCGCACGTTATCTGCCAAAAGGCCCTACCCAACACTTTTGGTTACCTAAACATTTTGTTCCCCTCCATTTAAGAGAGGTTATAGCCGGAAACCCACCCAAAAAGAAAACACCCCGACAGGCCAGGCAATCCATCTTGGGAAAGGTGGGGGGGGGGGGGCTATTACGATCATTTTTCCGGGATTGCGAAATGCAAAAAGCAGATTGGAAGTCAACAACGTTCCCATCAAGGGCACCATACGGACCCATTCAATAATCCCAAAATGCCACGACATTCCGATGTTTGATGTAGCCTTGGTTTACAATGTTTTGGTATCTGTCATTTTTGTGCTAATAAAACTCTTTACAGCAAATGCAGTTTGATATGACAGGTTCCATGACGCAATGTCCACAACTACACCTGAAAATAATTGGGGGGGGGGGGGGGGTGGAGCGGAAACAATTAATTTAACGTTGTCTTTCAGTCTAGTGTATAGTCTAGTGTCTTTTTTTGTCTTTCTTTTTATTTATTTATTTTAATGTTATTATTATTTGATTTATTATTATCTTTATTTATTTTTACTTTGGGGGGGTTCCCTTTTTTAATTTTGTTGGGGTGTATGAGTGTGTCACAACATTTATTCGAAATTACTGTTTTTGTTGAACTTACCATGGGGTAGCGTGCACTAAATTTAAATATCAAACTGGATAAGAATGCTGGGTGAGATTAAAGGTAATTCAGGATAGACAAGTTTTTTTCGCACAATCCGGGATTGAAATACCAACCTGGATTAATGACATTAGTACCATGTTTGATTTTTGTATGAACCCTGACAATTTATTAGACATCACTCTAGGTCCACCACATCCAACCCAACTCAAAACATATTTTCTCCATCTCTTTTATTTCAAAAAATTGATTTTTAAAAAAAAAATAAAATTTAATAGGTAAAGGAATTACACAAACATGAACCATACACAATTTACAACTAGACTTATTGTACATGTTCTCTCTGTACACGACTATCTACTTACATGTACATGTACGAGTAAATTGTACATACATGTACAACACACACTGTAGTCCCTGTTTTGGAAATATGCATGGCAATATGTATGTACATGTACATGTACATGTACATGTACACTATTATTGTACACTATTATTGTACAAAATAGTCGTAGTCAATCGGCGAACTTCATATTCACCGTACCGGGCAATGAGAAATATTTCACGTATAAATATAGACCAGTTGTGTACAGGTGTATTATGATCCCCTTTTATCTTGATAAACAACTCAATATGTTGGTGTTTAAAAGCCGATTGTGTCCTGTTCAGGGTCGACTTCGTCACATCTCCACCTTGGCCTACCGGAGCGAGTGGCTCGAACCGGCTGCACCACCGATTTCCTCATCCTGGTCTTCGACTTCGTCATCTGGCGAACTGAAACTGCTGGAATCACTAGCAGAATTCTGCCACTGTCGCTACTGTCACCATGAACTACTTCCTCGGTTACACTGTTATCTTCCTTTCAGCAATGGTGAAATTTGGGCGAGAATTCGCGAAACAAGCTTGAGCGCAGGGAAAATAATTGCTTCGTTCACGCAGTGTGGGACGCTGTTAGTGCGTGTCAACAAAACAGACCAATCCACCCGGTGACGTCACGCAGTTGGGCGCGGAATGGGGAGGCTCAGAGGCTCTTTTCGCGATTCGGAGTGGCGAGTGCAAAAAATGGGGCTGTAAAAATCGTTGTTTAGGCATGACAAAAATGACCAATTTTTTAAAAAATTTTTATGTGACATAATGAAGTATCATTCTACAGTTTTATTGGAAAAGGGAACCTAAAAAAAAATCGCTCTAGTGACACTTTAACACTATGATGGCATTGAGCCAAAAAATTGCATGATCTTTTGTGATGACGAAAAGCCAAGCAGTGCATTTCACGATAGAGAAAGGACAACAACGAACGTGGAAGTTGATGATACCCATCCTTACGGGCTGTGAAGGGGGTAACCCTGTTTCAGCCCCTATAGGATGCACAGTAGGTCGGGCAACGTGCCCCTGGTAGCAGTTGATTTGGGTCGATAGCCCAAATTGGTTAGCCCTCACCTTGAAGTGGCCGTCCGGCCTTGTGATGTTAGGCGATCTCTCAAAACTTAAAAAAAAAAATTATAGGGGCGGGTATTCTTGTAACAAGCTTCACAACGTCTGGCAATCAAAAAATTGTCAACAAAGCTGGTCTTCTCCAGAGCTAGTGTAGAGAGCATTCTTCTTCTATGGAGCTGAAACCTGGACCATGAAGAATGAGCTTCAAGATCCCCGTGATGGCACATACACCATCAGGCTTTATGAGGGTGCAAAACATCTCATGGCGTGAGCACAATAACGGAGACATTACCAATTTCTGCCTCTGCTGCTCAACGCAAAGTAGTGTTATAGTGCTATAATAAAGACCAGTGCCCCAATTTCCAACCAAATTTCCATGTGTTGCATTTTGCTTGTTAGTGGTATTCAGCTGTTGTTTGCTTATCCTGAAAATCACGTAGAAATTTGGTTGGTAATCCTGTTTTTATCAAGGAAGAAATTTCATGCTAAGCAAATTGTTGTATGAAATTGGGCCATAGCTAGTCGTACCTGATGCGTCATACTGGAGACTTCCGTGCCCTAAAATAGAGGACGCAGACCTCTGAACTACATCGACGTAATTGGCAGAGACACGGAATCTTAATAGAGGACCTTCCAAACATGATGAGGGATAAACACTCCTGGCATAGACTACTTCGCAAATACTCCGTGCGTATGCGTTAGCCGTGGAATGAGGTGCATGCTTGTCTAGTTAGCGATCAAATGTGTCGCCAACTATTAGTCTGGTTCCCTGACCAAAGATTCCTTGACGTCTCTTGTTAAAAATCTTAGGTCAGGTATCACCCACGGTTAAAAATAGAGCATGACGCAACTTGTTAGGGTCGGGGGTCATCTCCAGGGAAACCATGTCTGCACCCACCTGATCGGAAGCTATTCAGTCAGTACGCAGCATGCATCCATGCAGGGGTCCGAAAAGAGCTTTCTTTCATTTGTAGCATATGCATGACCGTCGCGGTTTTGTATAAATAATGAGCTTGGAGACCACTTTTTCAAAAATTCATTTCGGTAAAATTAAACTATGTAACGAAAAAAAACCTTCACACAGCTTAACAATAATGTTGCATTATACCTAAAAAATCTATGAAACAATTTTCTGTGGTACAAATAAAGAAATATGAGACCAAGAACATAACGGATTTTGTGCAGAAATAAGGGTCTCCGTAAAAGTCATTTTTTTAATAGTTAACAACATTGGGCAGAATAATTTTCGTTACACGCTATTCATCTAGTATTTTACTATATTCGTTTTTTTTAAGGAAACTCGAAACAGTCAAGAACACTTACAGAATTTGTCTTCGTCAACGTAACCGTTCAGAATCGAAATGTCCGGTATGACTCGCTTGTAAAATGAGAGCCCGAACGTGATTGGTCAGACTGTGCATCAAACTAACTGTACTCTGATTCCTAACCAATCAGATGCTGCGTAAGAAAACGTTTGACATTGATTGTGTGCGGTTCTCTACTTACAACGTGTATCTGAAAACTGCGAGAGTATCCTCTGTAATTGCTTTTTTTAGGCACAACGCCTGCATTGGCTTTAAATAACAATAGCTGGCATTACGCCTGGTATTGATATTGGCCAAGGCCAGCTAGCTTTGACTTGAGCGTAAACTCAAAAACTCCTGGATCTACGGCCGACAGGACTGACATTATGATTCCATGGATTCTGTTTACAATGCAACCGTAAACACACGGAAATGCCCGACCATCAACGATACTGTCCGAATGTTGACGACAACGCGTTCGGAACATTTCGGATAACTTCGAAAAAGGAGGAATTCCTCCTTTTTGGTCACGTGATTTTGGGTGATACCGGACCCTAAATTCGACAGAGCCTAGTCGGAGATTTTTGGGTCTGGGAACCAGACTAACCGGACCCTAAATTCGACAGAGCCTAGTCGGAGATTTTTGGGTCTGGGAACCAGACTAGCCAACTATGCACCTCATTCCAAGGCAAATGAGCGCGTACTGAGGTTTTTTTTTCCAAAAAGTCTATGACGTTGTGTGAGCGGGATATCGGTTGCGACCGCTAAGGATGATGATTCTTTTTATATAATCGTGGATTCCTGTTTTGTTTGAACTGAAAATGTATGAGTTCACTTTGCGGTTCAATACGAAGTCCGTATTTTAACCGATTTGCTACCATCAATTGACCTGTGACTCAATTGAAGAAACAATCTTATAATATGGAGATTGCACTCTCTGATTTGTATAAACTTTGATGAAGTTATTTAATTAAAAAAAGGGGAACATCTAAAAACTTGTTCAGCTGTTGTTTCTTTATTTATAACTTTTGAATTTACATGGACAATATGACACGAAATGGTTCCCATTATGACCAGTGTAGTATCTTGCCTGCCAGAAAGGGCCTGGAATGTACGAAGTCACTCTTTTTGTAAACAAAGGTTACATGGTATATAAATAGACGGGATCTTCATAATAATAATAATAATAATAATAAAGACATTTGTAAAGGGCCTAATGCCAAAGCCTCTAAGCGCACATGGGGGTATGGTAAAAAAAACACCTTAAAAAGCCGCATGTTCTGATGACTCCTGATCACATCAATCTCCGATTTTCCGTTTAATTTGTGGAATGTTATGATATAGATGGGGCAGTTGATTTAAACAATGTTAGATTGAAAGATCGTAAGTTCAAGAAAAGAAAATTCAATCGGGATTAGGGGAAGGATTGATACAGTAGATGGAGTCCAGTAAAATAAGCTCAAGAACTTTAGAGGCTTGTCTGAGTGCGACGGCCATGCGGTAGCGTTCATGATTGGCGGCCCCCATTGAAATGCATGAAGAAGATCAATTTAGTTACCATACCGGGAAGTCTTTTAGAAATGAAAGTAGTTGTTATAAATTCAGCAAGTCTGATTATCAACAGAGGGCGCACTTCTTGTCAAATCCTAATTATTGAAGAATTCTCCACAAGCGTCTGGGTGGAAATAGTGTAGGCCTACCAATGAGTCTTTTTCATCAGTAAATAGGTAAAAGGGGCGTTTCTCATGAAATCACGTGCTTATGAAGACAACGAATTTTATGCAGGATTACAATATCCGGGTTTTGACGCCGAATTAAAGACACTCCAGACCGTTGAGCACCGCGATTGAATTTGTGAAATTTGAATTGTCCACCCCACCCACACACACACAGCAAACAACCAGCCAACTTGTAAGTTATGGCCCATACGAAAATGCGCGGCATTAATTGAGGATCAAAAAAGACTCTCGCCAAAAGAGAGCAAAGTTCAGTTGTAATAGTTTTTCAATCTCAATACATTTTATATTTCAGGGGAAAGGCCACTGAAATCAACTTGATCAAGATTTGTGCTAGCCAAATTTTAATATCCACGTAAGTTGAACACAGCGCCCTCTATAGTTTTGAGAGAGGAAAAACCAGTTCCTTAAAAAAGAAAGAGAAACAAAAAAGATAACACGAAATAAATAGGCCTATTTATAAAACAGCAATTTGGAAAACCCCAGATTATTTGTTATTTTGTTTAATTATTGTTCCTCCTGCAAGGAAATAAGGTATTATTTATAATGATCTCAATTTGCAGGGGGTGGGGGGGGGGGGGGTTGATCTCTACAAATAAAATCAACCAATCAATCAATCAACAATTAACGAATAAAATATCATCATTAAAGGCATGATACTTTAGGTAATTGTCAAAGACCGGTATCCTCGTGTTGGTGTATCCCAACAAATAACAAACCTGAGAAAACCATGGGGCTCAATTAGTCATCGAAGTTGCAAGAAAATAATGAAGACAAAAACACCTTATTTTGTTGCATAGAATTGTGTGCTTTCAGATGCCTCTGAGAAAGGCTTCATGCCATGAAAACCTTCTCAGATAAAATTGCTTGTGAAAAATGACCTCTTTCTCCACAACTACATTACTTCAAAGGGTGTCGTTATCCAACAATGTTTTAACTTGTTATATAGTCCTTGCTCTAAGATCAACATCTCTCCAGAGCTCTTTAGGGCCTAAAGTTGTTATGGTCATTAATTTTTGGAGTAGGCCTAATTACCAATGGTATAATACCCGGTACCCTCCCTTTTATAAGCATGGCGTACAAGTATTAAATGCACTGTGTACACGTTTGGTAATTACTCAAAATATATATTAGCATAAAAACTTACCGTATCTTGGTAACGAGCAACAGAGAGCTGTTGATAGTATAAATAAAACATTGTAGGAAACGACTAGCTCCTCTGAAGTAACGTAGTTTTTGAGAAAGAGGTAATTTCTCACTAAATTTAATAATAACAACTTCTTGCAAGAAGTTTTTACTCCTATCTGAAAGCACATTATACACATTTGTGTTTTTTCTTTCATTATTTTCTTGCAACTTCGATGACCAATTGAGCCCAAATTTTCACAGGCTTATTTTATGCATATGTTGGGATACACCAAGTGAGAACGCTGGTCTTTGACAATTACTAAACGTGTTCAGTGCCTTTAAATAGGACCATGTGTACCAGAAAGTGTAAACTTTTCCGAGAACCTTATAATTATGCCAATTTCCTGCCTGCATGGAAAGTATAAATGTGTTTATTTGTATAGGTCACGGAGTGCGATTTGAATTGTAAACAACGTACTGTCTAGTTTCCTGGTACGTGCATGGCCCTTCCGCCATGACTGAGCAAGGACCAGCTAGGCTATAAACGTCACTCATACGGTCAGATTTAATCATTATCAGGGGCGGATCCAGGATTTTCCAAACGGGGGGGGGGGGCGTGAAAATATACCAAGCAGCAAAATGATAAATGAAGTTTGTTGCCCCACTTCTCCCTCCTCTTCTCTCTCTCTCCCTCTTTTTTTCTTTTCTCCCTCTTTTTTTTTATATGAAAAGGAGGGGCGTGCGCCCCCCACGCCCCCCTGGATCCGCGCCTGATTATTAGGCCTATATTTCAAAAAAATCAAGAAAATAATTAATATGTTTTTTAAAAATCTGTTTGTCAGTCACACTCTTCAGTTCGATCTCTGGTTCACAAATAGGCCTACTCTTGTTTGCATATGTTTCCACAACAAAGGCCTGCGAAATACAATATAGGCCTATTCACTTATTATAGGACTCGCATCCTTCATTACCAGAACATAACACAGAACTTGTGACCAGCATCAATGAAGAAGACAATAAAGCATCAATTCCGTCCGGCTTAGGCCTACCAGGAAAAGGGACGCGGTCTAATGACCAGTGGATGACCACACAAAATTAAACGTGCAGACTACAATGAGCATGATGGTATGAATCACAGCCTCATGGTCATTCTACCGCCACGCGCGGGTTGGTGACCCGTGGATGACCTCACTGCACGACCGAATCGTCCGAAATGTGAAGTAGGAGTTTCTTCTGGGATTTCATCCTCACATCACAAACATTGAAATCGAATTTCACGCAGTCTCTATCCTTTCAAAAAAAAATGATACACACCTATGTTCCGACACCTCTAATCGTCTGATCATAGAGCAAGGAAACGGAGTTCCTTATGATCTATGCTCTGATGTGTTTTCCTAATCCTAATCCAAACCCTGATGTGTAGATCGGAACAGGGGTTGTCGGAACATACACCTTACTGTCGGAACCAAGAGCAGCACCATCAATTTAGGTATTTAAATTAGGGGAAAACTCCGCGTACGTGTGTGCATGCTATCCCTATACAACTCGAAAATACAGAAACGACCCACTGCGGTGTAGGCCAATAGCATTATGGTTTATTCTTTCACATCGTAGAACATTATAAAAGTGTACTACAATGTACTCGTGTACGTGCCTTCAAAACAGATTCGATGAAGAGATCTGCATGCTGAGAATGTACTGCCAGCCAGTTAGCTTGACCCACATCCTGACCAAAATAATATATTATTGCGTCATTCCTCTGCCGTATAGTGAGATGTCCATATAAAGAAAAGGTACATCCAAATATGGAATTGACCGGGTCGGCTTGCCTTGATATTAAAATAAGGAAGATTGCGTCATGTCGGATGTATGTTGCAATCAAACTGTGGTCCGATGTCTCATCACTCTTTACTCCCTCGGCGAAACAAAGTAGTTCTATTGCGTCCAGGATTGTTTTTGCAATAACTTTAATCCCGGTTAGCTTTATTTTCCCGTTATGATCTTAATTGTATCATTTTAATGTTCTCACAGTTTAAAAAACGTGAACATACGATTTATATAATAGAGTGCGTAATGAGAAATTGAAGAGCTGGCGGAGGGATATTCTACATGGGGATTTTCTGTGCCAGACTGATTGACTGGGCTGAATAATAATGTGTGATACGTGTACGAACTACGTGCATGAACGTGTACAATACTACTACCATACATTATAATGCATATGCATTATGTACATACTGCCAGCACACACACACAACAGAGATTCAGTTGTGCACAATCTATAATAGGCGTAAACGTACGTACATGTACGTGTGTGTAGCCGGCCTAGTTTAATTTCATACTTTTCAAATTGTACACATCTAAAAATGGCATTGGCAAGTTTTTCTCGCTTTTGAGCGAGATCGGCGGTATCTTGGCCGACCCAGCGTTGGAGGATCATCGTGGGGGTTTCCAATCACACTTTGATACAATCTGTGAAAAATATTCAGCTGGTCATCTCTCGGAAAAGCATCATTTTAGCCCATCCCGTTTTCGTTGAGACGAAATCTTTGAATTTTTCGCCCAGGTCGTCCATCTCTCCAGCGCTGTGGTGGTGATTGCGTCACGCGATTTTACCGAGGACTGTCGAATTCTGTCTGCTGATAAACTCAACTGCACGTGCATTGTTGTTGTGAAATATCTACTTCAAGATCAACTCAATCATTCTCTGCAGTTATTCTCTAATGGAATAACACTAAGTCTGAATCGTGAAATCTTCAGTTCTTCAAGACTTTGTTGCATTTATGATTTTGCATCCACTGAAATACAAATTGTCGTGAACAAAACGCTGAGGGCCGTTTTTGGAATTTCTGACAGTTTTCTCATTCACAACAGACGACTGTAAACCTATTTTTGTGCAGCTGAAAACTAACTAAATTTCTCAGGAATAATATATTCATATTCTATATTTTATATTTTAAAGGATTGTTTATGTCTTATTGAAGACTTGCTGGACTTAACGTGTTGGTGAGGAATTCGTGTGCTACACCGCCAACGCAAAGCTGTATTGTTTAGAATTTAACAAACACTCATTTTGAGTGACTAACCTCTGTGACGCTGAGTGAGTGGCGATTTCGCAATCATCTGTCAATCCAACGCTTGCTTTGGTGTTATGCAAAGGAGACAATAGCAGTAGCACCACCAAAGTCTTCCATTTGTTACACAATTTACTTGTCATATTTCGAAGTAATCAAACTGAAATTTTGTACTCGCCGTCGTCACTTCGGTCCCGGCTTGTCGTTGATAAGGACAATTTCGCCTCGCCTGTGTACAAAAACACAGCGACTGGTCGTTGTTGGTTGACGACAAAGCAGACTTAGTTTTCGACGCGGGGGCCGGCTTTGTTGCCGATGAACATTCAACGCTCTCTTCCCATTCCGATCGAGAATGATCGGAGCAGGAGAAAAACATTCGTGCATTTTGACACACCACCCGATCTAGCGAACTCTTTTAGCAGTTTAAGCCCGAATTTATCGGCACCCACCCCACCGAACTTTGTTCCGAAGGAGCCTCATGTGGTCTCCAAGATCGGAGGTTATCTCCTTACGGAGGAGACGGAGTTGAATGTGTTCCATGCGCTGGACGCAGTGACACATGAAGAATCAAAGTGCAAGGTAAACATCAACATTGTTATTTAACCAAATAATACTTAAGTTTAAAGTGCAATTATTTATGTACAATTCTGGTTCATTTATTTAACCGATGGGCGATGTTACTTTATGCTATATTATTTACAATCCTGTATTGTTAATGTCAAATATTCTTAATTAAAATAAAAACATTTAGCAATTTGCATTTCTATATAACTATACTTGTTTTTGTAGCACCCTTCATTTTTTAATAGACATGTTCATATCTTTTATTGAATTTGAAACTATTTTTGAGTAAAATGTTATGTACGAATATTGCATTGGTTATCTAGTTGCGATAATCGTAACCCTCCATCCTCCTGACGGGTTACGATTATCGCAACTGTTTGGTAATCATGCAAGTCCTATAAGTAACTCAAATTAAACTCCTCCAGAGCCCCTTACTATTCAAATTTAAATTAATTACAGGTCTAATGCAAAACCTACAGCGATCGCCTTAACAGTGGTCTGCTGGCCAAATGCCAGTTAAAGCACCTGAGGACCAGTCAAAATTCACTCCAAGTGGTCCGACTGGCTAGTTCAGTTTGAAAAGCTTCCCTATATTCCATTTGAAGTAGCCTATAGTCCAGTGAAATAGGTTATGGACCAGTGAAAAAGGTGATTATAGTGAAATGCCAAGCTACATTGTAACTGGTCCTCCTGGCCAGTCACCTGACCCGACATGCCTGATGCAATGCAATGCAATGCAATGCCAGCAGTTGAAGTGATGAAGAACTGACTATACAATGGTACCCCTACACATTATGTACTAGAGTACTGCAGTTAATACTTCACAGTATAACTGAATTTCAACAAAATGGAGGGCCTACCTATGATTTGCTGGTGATGCTGGTGATTTCAACCATTTTCACACCACTGTGCAAAATACGTATTGTTTTATGCTATAGTAATGACCACATGTACGTCACACCATCCTCCATGGTCACACAGTCTGTATAAATCTTATTTCATATTTTCATGGAACATTTCTTTATTTTTACAGGTTGTTGATTCTAGGAAATATGCCGAAGAATTTGCTGCAAATTTCAAATTGGAGCCGCACGACAACGTAGCCCCAATTCACGAAGTACTTCTCGGAGAGGAGAAAGCGTACGTCTTCTTTCCCCGTAACCATGGTGATATGCATCAGTACGTACGAAGCAAGAGAAAGCTGAACGAAGAGGAAGCGAGTCGGCTGTTCTACCAGATGGTCCTGGGCGTTGCTCACTGTCATGACAGTGGGATTGTACTCCGCGACCTGAAACTGCGCAAGTTTGTCTTCAAAAATTGTCAAAGGTACGTCAAAATGAAAAACGTCACTCTGGCATACAATTTTCGAATGAACATTTTGTATACAAAAGGAAGTGCGTGGACATCTGAACGAAAAGGAGTTGCCTTACACATTATACATACACACACACATGTCTGTTGACCCCGTAAATCAAGAACTTTTCTTTGTTCTTCCCATATTTTGTCAGGATAAAAGAGATCACACCCCAGGTGGGGGGAGGGGTTCGATTTAAAAAAGATT
Source organism: Plazaster borealis (assembly GCA_021014325.1). Classification (NCBI taxonomy): domain Eukaryota; kingdom Metazoa; phylum Echinodermata; class Asteroidea; order Forcipulatida; family Labidiasteridae; genus Plazaster; species Plazaster borealis. Next base: position 13,884,117 of record CM037455.1, on the reverse strand, counting down.
CATCTTAAGATGAGTTGTCAGTATTTACCACGTGGTGATTTGTATTGTGACATGACACTTTTGCGAAATCATTTCCAGAAATTAACCAGGTTGGTATTAAGAAATAGATCAAAGAGTAATTTGGAGGGAGGCAACAGAAAATGAATATCAGTCCCTTGGCTTGCAAACAAGTACCATGCCGATGACCTTCCAGTGCCTGAAATAGCAGTTGACTCACTGCTCGCTATTACTGTAACTATTATGCCGCCGTTGCAATCACGTCCGTTTCGTGTCTCGTTGTTCTATTTTCATCGCCTGTGTTCTTAAAGTATAACAGCATCGGAAATTGACTCAATTGGATGTGAGTGTGACACACATACAGAAAAGGAAGAGATCACTTGTCTAAGACTGCCATACTAAAACTGGGAAGTACTTGTTAACTCACGCTCACACTGCAGTGCTAAGTTTCTCAAAATGAACATTATTGCAGGGTTTGTCCTCAACTGTTTTAGTAACAGGCCAGCAGGACCTATTAGCTTGTCATTTCACTGGTACGCCAGCCTTTTCACTGGTCCATATTTTAAGGTTTTCTTTCAAAATGTTCATTAGCAATAGCATGGGATTTGTAATTTTGAACTGTATGTGAGGTGGTTTACATGTAGCGATGGGACTTCAGCAATAACTAGCCAGCCGGACTAGTTGGACATAATTCTGACCGGTCCTCGGGTGTTTTAACTGGCATTTGGCCAGCGGACCACTGTTAAGGGAGAATTGTTCGCTGTGTTGTATTGGGTCACTATGCTGGTTTGACAAAACCCGGATATTTTGACTTTGAACAAAAAATGACACTTCACTTCACCCATTGGAAAACTTCCACTCAGTGCCGCAACTAGGGTAAAATTTTAGGGGGGCACAAGGGGGGTGCACCATTTTTTCTAGGGGGGAACTTGTGGCCAAGTTTGTCTTTTTCTTGAACAAGCCCCTTTTCAGCGCCTTTTTTATGTAATTAACAACTTTTTATAAGATAATCTGGTGTTTGTGTAAAAACAAATACATTGTCTGCTTGTAAATGGAAAACTACTTTTAAAAACATTAAAATTCTCACATAAAAGCTTATAAAATGTAACATTTTGCTGTGGAAATTTCCAATCCCAAAAGTCCAGATTTCCAGGGGGGGGGCACGTGCCCTCCCTTAGCTATGCAGCTACATCCACTTCCTGTCTTTTCCTGCCCTCCTACATGTACATGTACATGTAGCTCCTAAATTGCAAAAGACATTCTTTAAAATCTTACTGTTGGGCTCACTTTAAAAAAGTGCTTGAAGCACCCCAAATTCCTATTAACCAAATTAAAAATGTAAAAAAACAAATGTGTAATTTAGAGGGATTTAGTGCACAAAAGTAAATGTTTACAGCACCAACCACTCTGACTGTGTAGTTTTGTACCATTTGGTTGTTTCCAATATTTTCAAGGACTAAGTGGGAAAGATTTTGTTTGGCATTGTGGGTTTTTGCCCAAAACTAAAATCAGTCATGAACATGGTACCAATGGACTGTGATTGCAAGCAGACATCCACTGTTTATGCAATGACATTACATACTGTACAAAAAATTATATTTTGTGTAACAATGTAATACCAACCCTGATACTTCAATCTTGAAAGGGCAAAGCAGTTTCTGCTTTCAACATTTCAAGGGGCACTAAGTTGGCAAACATACTGTAGGCAGGCAATTTCCTTTGATGGCTCTGAAGTACTTGTATTAGACTATTAGACTATGTACAGTCAGTATGAGGGTTCTCCCCAGGTTTTTTTCAAAACTGTGGGGCATTCTGGGCCAAAATATTGGGATCTTTGATTTAAGCGCGCTGAATTGAAACAAGGGCTTGGGAATGGTTTCTACTTAGTGATCTTTTTGGTTTTCAGATGCCTACTGTGCAATCTGGAGCATTCTGTATGGTTTTCTCTTTATGCTTTTGGTGAAACTACCGATACTCTAGCTTGTGCATTAGGAGAACCCTGTGTATGTTTTTCAAATGACAATGTAAGGTCTTTGATAATCAGAATGCTAATTTAAATGTGTTTTTTTATTTGTATTTTTGTACAGAACTAAGGTTATGCTGGAAGGACTGGCAGATGCGTTTGTAATCGATGACAGCGATGGAGACCTCCTGTGCGATAAGCATGGCTGCCCCGCCTACGTTAGTCCAGAGATCCTGAACACGGATCCGTGCTATTCGGGCAAGTGTGCTGACGTCTGGAGTCTGGGCGTGATCCTCTACACAATCCTCATCGGCCGTTATCCTTTCCATGACAAGGAGCCGAGCTCGCTCTTCGGAAAAATCCGGCGCGGGAAGTTCACCATACCGGAGTCTGTGTCGTCCCAGGCTAAGTGTTTGCTTCGTAGCATAATGCGGGTTGATCCCGCAGAGCGGCTCACGGCAGACGAAATCCTCCACCACCCGTGGTTCCGCCAGAGCACCCTACCGGTCGGCTCTTACACGGATTCAAGTAAAACATCCGACCAAACTGTACCCGATTTCTTTATTCCAGAAAGCGAAGACTCTCTGTTTGTATAGCCAGTTGTGTGCAGATGTTTTTTGAATCATCATTCTACATAATCAGCAGAGTTTGTGATTTTGTTTTATATATTTTTTTTTTCAGTTTAAAGTTATTTTCATCAATGCAATGGTTTTTTCTCCAGCGTCTCTTACGACTTGATGCTGAAAAAAGTCTTTGGTGAGAAAGACTCGCTCTGTCTCGTTCGTACTTGTGTTTATTGGTGTTGTTTTTTATCTTTATTTGTTTGTCGAAAAAACACATTTTAATTAAACATCCTAAAAGAATATGAAATTATTGTTGAACGTGAACACGTGTACATTTATAGTAGATACCTAGTAAATATGTAAATAATTGGGATTTATATTGTTTTTCTTTAATTCTAGATCTAAGTTTAATAACGTAGTGTGAGGTGTACCCAGTCTGAAGGTCCAAGAACCATCCATATCATAATCACAGCAAACATTTGCATACATTTGTACAATATTAAGCAACAAGGCCCAAAGAAAGACTCTTTGTCGGACAGTCAGCGAAGACTATTTTTTGTATTCAACACAAACACAAGTGCACAAACACGAACAGTAGACAGGAATTTAAAAACTCGTCTTTGAACATTGTATCTACATGTAGTGACTAGTCACTAGTGAGTCTGTATTTAGTTCACTTGATTAGACTACCAACAAAAACACGTCAACACTCCGCAAAATTTCATTTTATACAAGAATTATTATCAATAATAACATGGTAATTGTCTTTTGCACTGTCTGGTAAAGTAGTACTGTATGGAAAATACCTTGAAAACATTGTTTTTTGAAACCTAAATTCCAAAAAAAAGCAAGCATTTCCCGATCACCTGGGCCCAATCTTATGGACAAAAAAATATACCTCAGCTGAAATATTGAGTTGCAATTCGTCTGCTCAGGACTATAAGGTTATTAGTGCAATTTGTATGGGTTTCATAAAATTGTTTTTGCATATTTTGGAGCTCCTGGTGAATGGGGTTTATTGATCGAGAGTGGTCTTCTAAGTATTGTTTGGCAAAAAACCCCATTAATTTTCAAAGTAAAACATTTATTTGTTAATTTTGATTTAATTTTCCAAATTTATGCGCATTTTTCAATTAATGACCTTCTGACCACTATGAGTATGATATTACAATTAATGACCTTATAGCACCAAGCCGATGAATTGACCATACAAAGTGCAGATTACAATGTTCAGTTACACTGTCCTTGTGAAGCGTTGATTCCTTCTCTTTACATACATTCATTGCTTACTGTGTAAAGTTTGTACCAATTTCCAAAAGAACATAAAGAGTGTGAATTGGTCGAAGGGGCACGATTAAATTTGACTGATTTTTGGTTTCACAAAATAAATTTACAATCAATAGACAATTTTACACTCAACTGAATACATACACAGAAAAGAAAACAACAAAGAATTTACACAAGGATACAGATTTTGAGTTGTGCATCATGTATCTAGCTTTCTAACTTGTTTTTGTTTGAATTTAATTAGAGCAATTTGAGAAGACCTCATCGAATGTTTGGCAACATCCCATTTTTGTTTGTTCTGAAATTGATTTCAAAAAAAGACATTGTACAGAAAACTGTTCTAAACAGGAACTGGTTCTATTTCCCTTTATTGACTATTCACTGCCAAATAAATGTTTAAACATGAGACAAAAGATTGGTCCGATGTTTGATATAATTGAATTCCAGTTGTAATTTTGTTTCATTTGTTTAATATTTCTATAACTATAAAGTCCAGGGTTTGGGGATAAACAATGAAGGATCTAGGTCTGGATAAAATACATTGAGAAAACGGATACAGTCGTCTCTCGTTATAGCATGCAAGGTCGCTCGGCCAACTTATAACAGAAACTTGTTTGTTTGTTTGTTTGATGGGGTGTTTGTTTGTTTGTTTTATTAATTTCCACTCAAGTAAATATCAAGTCATTAAAACAATGGCTTTGAAAAACTAATATAATATTGAGCGGAGGGCCATCTAGAAACCCACAGGGCTTGTATCGATGACCCTATGTAAGAGGACAGTAAAACAAAACAAAACACGAATTAGAAAATGAGTTTGGAGTTCAGAATGTACTCTTTAAGCAGAACCCCCTTACGCGCACATTCCTCAAAGTCACGTACACGTTGGGATATCACGACAACGTTACGCATGCGTTGTGTGACCGGCCGATGAAACAACTAGAGTTGAGGGTGGTGAGCAGAGCATGCAAGTATTGTTCTAAATTTAAGGGTAATTCTTGGGGGAAAACAAAACAGTTTTTGTGAATGCTGGCTCACAATGATGGGGTTCCAAAAAATAATCGAGTGGGTCGATTGATGGTTATTCAACATGATTCGTTGGTTGTGAGAGATGGGTACATCATTGTTTTAGAGTTGAGGGTGGATTTGAAGTGAGCAGAGCATGCAAGTCAGGAAGATTGGAAGATTGTACAAATTATTGGGGGAAAACAAAACAGTTTTTGTAAATGCTGGTGCGCAATGATGGGGTGAAAGTAGATGATACTTCGGTGGGTGGTAACTGCGTGTCCCTCCCCCAGGGGCGAGCAGGATTCAAAAATTGAGTGGGTCGATTGATGGTTATTCAACATGATTCAATTGGTTGTGAGAGGTGCGGTACAGCATTGTTTTAGGCTGGATGTTTTCTCATCCGGGTTTCTAACGACTGCCAATTTAATTCATTCATCATAATAGAAGAGATCAACACTTTCCATGATGGAATTGTCTCTATTGTGACGTATCTGACAGCGCGACTCAGAGATTTAGTGTGTGGATTACTGCAATGTTTCAAGCGTGGGCGGGACTAGAGGTCCATAGATCAGTGTGATGTTGCGTCGAATGATACTGAACACTGCAGAGTAGCTTGACCTGATTAAAGACTTGGCAGACCCAATAATATCCAATTAGGCCTACAGCGGTTTCACACCTATTGTATCCACTGGACGTGGTGGTATAGAGCACAAAGTAGTCAGGTATACTGAAGTATAATGGCCTTTAGATTGCCGTTTCACAAGTCAGCAAGCATATCCTCTCTAAAAAGCTGAACTGGGTGTTGGGGTTGGGGTGTGGTTCAAAGGGGTGGCTGGCTAGCGCATCAAAACTCTTGCTCTGGGCCCAATTATGGCTTTGCTTACTGCATAATTTTGCGCTAATAATAGTACGGCCCACAGATTCATGCGCTTAGAATGGGCATCAACAATTACAGACTATAGTCAGTGGTAAAATCAGAGCTATTGGTACCTGGTGTCTGAGTCATCGGGTGTGGGTTCGAGTCCCGGTGAAGCATGAGATTCTGTTCCCCCATAATGAAAAATTAATGTGTAGAATTGTCGCCCCTCTTTTTTCATCAACTTTCTTCAGCCCATGTCAATTTAGCACATGGATGCGGGACACACCTGCCGTCGCAAACCCTTGCTTTCTCATCAACTGAGGTGGGCCTAAAATTGTTTACCTGCAAGGGTGGAGACTGAAGTGATGTTTAGTGTTATCTATTTCTTTCCTCCATGGTTTTATTAGCAACCTGTGCGCCCATAATGTTATGGCCCGATGAACAGGGGTGTTTGAGATATTGGCTTGAAAAAGCGCATAATAAACGCCATTATTATCAATCTATTGTTTTATGTCACAGCTGAAGGAAACCGCAAGAGTAAGGCCGTATCCGCATTGGCGACTACAGCTACGGCTACGGCTGTTGCTAAGGGTGTTGCTAAGGACGTCCTATTCTTCAATGCACGATGACGCAGAAATCTAGCCGTAGCCGTAGCTGTGGCCGGCATTTCGGACACGGCCTAAGACACAAAATATGGACTGATGTTTACAATGTGTGTGCGATGACATGACATCGTGTCATTCCATCCACCATAGTGCAAGGTGTTCGTAGTTGCAGATAGCTATCACGACGTCACGTAGGCCTACAGATAATAATAACGCGATTACAAGTTTTATCGGAATCACTCAACTTTGTACCGTGTGACCTACAAAAAAAGCCCATCAGGCGAGCGCCACCTTTTTTTCAAAGCAAACACAACGATTACTGAAATCATTCTGCGCAATCAAAAATTTTACTACGTTGGCCCTTTACGTGCTAGCATGTTTTGTTTGATCTTCAATCCAATTCAGAATAATCAATTATGACGAAGGATGCGTGGCCAGATTATCACGGACATTTTTGATTATTTATTTATTTTTTTTATTTATTTATTTTTTTCGGGGGGGGGGGTGGTTGGTTGTGGAGGGGATGAATGAAGGAATTGGAAGGTACAAACTACAAGTATAACAGGGAACTTTGAACAGTAACTTTTTAAAAAGTAATATCACTTGTCCTGCTTCAGGGAGGGATGCAGGAGCTGAGGGAGCTATGTCTGGCTGGCTGCCATTCGGGGCAATTAATGTTCCGACATGGACATGCATGGAGTAGATTTCATAAAGTGTATGACCGTATCCAAATCAGGTGACTTCGGCTACTGTCCGTCAGCAGCATAGCCACGGCCAGGCACCGTGAATCTTGAAGAGCTTTTCCGTACCGTGGAGGTATTTTCTGGTCAACAGAGGGCGCTAGTTTTCAAGATTTCTGACAATGCACTCAAATCAAAGTAGAGATAAGTTTTAATACCAGCGAGATCCATCGAGAAACAGTACTTTGAACTCATGCATGGAGACACCCGCGGAATTTAATACAATAAAGCTGGCGGTAACAAGGTTTGTACAAAAACCCAGTTTCTTTTGTTCAAATTAACACACTTTCAAAAGTTTAGTTTTTTGACAGTGAAGTTGTGGTGTACTTGACTTCCGCTTGTCCCCTTGGTAAAAAAATTAATGTAGGACAATTAAGGAAATTAACATTTGGTTGAAAATAAAAACAAAACTTACAAGTATAAACTTACACGTAATAATATCAGCAACAAAATGGATCTCTTCTTATTTTTTTGTCTTTTTTGAAATGAAAATTATGGATATTAAAGGTATCGTACACGTTTGGTAATGACTCAAATCAAATGTTAGCATAAAAGCTTACTTGGTAACAAGCAACGGAGAGCTGTTGATAGTATAAAACATTGTAGGAAACGACTCCCTCTCTGCGAAGTAACGTAGTTTTTGAGAAAGAGGTAATTTCTCACTAAAATAATAAAAACTTCTTGCAAGAAGTTTTTATTCCTATCTGAAAGCACACAAATTTGTACAACAGGGGTGTTTTTTCTTTCATCATTTTCTTGCAACTTCGATGACCAATTGAGCCCAAATCTTCAAAGGCTTGTTATTTTATGCAAAATGTTGGGATACACCAAGTGAGAACACTGGTCTTTGACAATTACCAAACGTGTTCAGTGCCTTTAAAGGAATTGCACTTTAACTTGATCTCTGTAGGCGTTGTATAAAATGTTAAGTATTTTATAGTGCTTGAATTTACAATGTACCTCCGGCCCTGTCTTATGTTGGGGGGGGGGCTGGCTGTACTCCGTTCAGACCGAGTTGAATTCGGACCGAGTTGATCTTGGACCGAGTTGATCTTGGACCGAGTTGACCTTGGACCGAGTTGACCGGTACCCATACTTTTAATTGTAATAAATAAAATATAAATATTTCACATTATTATGGACTGCATTAAAAATACCTAACTAAACTTCTGTACTTTCTGTATTGTGTGACATTCCCTCTGGGTAAAGAAGCTCCACCTCTGTAAACAAATACAGCCCCTTGCTCCCCCGGAGGGAGTAAGTTTGGGAGATAAAATCTTTGCTGATTGAAAGGTCTTCAAAAAGTTGCTGTACCTACTTGTCGTACTAGTACTATTACTATATTAGTAAATTACTAAAATTTATCACAATGTGGACTTGGTATGCATGATTGAGCGGCAAAATATTGTTTTTCTTTGTAAATATATTCAAGTGATTCCAACACTCTGCAGCATCACTCGTCAGCAATAACATCAACAATCAATCAAGTCAAATCGGTTTTCATTAAAGGGGCTGTGTGGTCATGATAATTAGTCTGCTTGTGGCCGGCTGCGCATGGAAACATGAACTCTCACCCAGTTACTAGGCCTACACGTGCGCATGCTGACCGTCACATCACAAATATAAGCTTTAAAGGGATGTATGTTTGGTAATTGGAACTCACCGTTCAATCCTAGATATATATTTTTTGTAGATATAGGCCCTATACCATATTTCATTTCAGAAGGTCTTAGCGTTTTTGAGATATTGATGAAAATCTGCAGAGCGGTTTGTCCACGCAGGAAGAATAATCTGCATTTGGAACACAATGTGTTCTCAGATTCAAATTTTGGGGGATAAAAAGTGATATCTTTTTCCATAACCTCAGTACTTCAAAGTGAAAAGTTTCTTACCAAGAAAGTTTTTATTGACATTAATTTTCAGAGTAATTACCAAACGTGTATACAGACCCTTTAAAGTGCGCCGTCATTATTGTCGTGTACGCGTGTGCAGTAACTGGGTGAGAGTTCAGAATTCAATGTCTGGCCACAGACTGGCTGTGATCAAGATGACACAGCCCCTTTAAAGCCAGCGGGAAGTAAACTTTACAATAATAACAACTATCTATGGTATATGCTATGAACATGAGTTATTTTATGTACATAATGTGGTTGCTTTTCAGTTTTATAGTTGTTTTTCTGACGCATAACACATTGTGACTGTGAGTTGACGCCAAAATCAGGAATGAGGAAGTTCAGACTTTTATCTGAATTCAGAATTTTTTATGTCTGCCGAGTGGAAAAACTAGCTGTTATTTTTCTTTAGTAACAAAGATTGATCTACTTCTCTAGCGTTGTGGATACTCCCCAGAATCGCTGAAATTTATCTCCTGGGGTTACTGAAAAGTGTAGGCTAAATGCCATCATTTCAACTTACCTCATTTGGATCTACATAGGGCTACTAGACAAAACAAAATTTTGTCAGCAAAGACTATCGCCCCTGAAAAATATTGTATTTTTAGGCAAACCGTCTGAAGATATGCAGACTAACTCAATTTTTTTAATTTTAGCCCAAAGGAGTTTTTGACTGTTCTGTGATCATCTAATGACACGTTGTTGCTTTAGTAATAGTAGTCATGCTGCCAGGGTTTGTTACTGTTTAGTGTTTATAGGTTAGGGTTTGCCCTTAACTTTTTCAGTGACTAGCCAGCAGGACTAGTTGGCTTAGTCATTTCACAAGTTCGTCGGTTTCCATATTTCAAATGAAATAGGGATGCTTTTCAATACTGAATAAAATGTAGCCAGCCAGACCACTTAGAGGGAATTGTGACTTTGGTCCTCAAGTGTTAGCCGACCACTGTTAAGTTTACCAATTTCTAATCTAACTACATGTACAATGAAAGGAAGGAATAATTAATCGTACGTGTTGTTTTTTGTATAAAAGTGTTGCCAACATGTAAAAAAAGCTTGGCGCACCAGCACACTATGGCAACCACCACATTTAGGAAGTTGCCGCCAAGGTTTAAAATCCATCTGCCATTTTCAAAGTTGGAGAACACTGATACATGTACACCTAGCACTTGTAGGTCCTTCTCTAGGTTTATAATGTGAGGGTTTTCACTGAATAACAGTGACGTCCTCAATATACAAATATTGGATACATGTAAGTGAGACTTGAATTATTTCACAAAAATGACAGATTTTGAGGAATCATCAATATACAAATATTGGATACATTTAAGTGAGACTTGAATTATTTCACAAAAATGACAGATTTTGAGGAATCATCTGACGTCCAAAACTCACCACCCAAAAACGTATTTGGCCTTGGAATGTAAATCCGGTGAGATTACAGACCTGTAAGATTTGAATTATGGAGCTCTAAAAATATTCTGCCCCGGAAACGGACCCTCCTAGGACTCTGTATCTGTGTACAGCACAGAGGAAGAAACCTACAAGACATGTTATAGCTGTGTGCAAGGTTTAAGCAAGGATTTGGTAAAAGGGTGTCCAAATTTGCTGGAAACTTAAAAACCAGGTGTCCAAATTGTTCACTTGCAATACATTTACATGTAAATTACTGATAAAACAGGGTGTCCAAGTTTAAAACAGGGTGTCCAAAGGACACACAGACACCCCTCTGGCTAACACTATGGCTGTGTGTGACATCTGTGCAAGGGGTGTACATACTTCTCCTTTCAGAACTTAAAATGTTTGTCAAAAAAAGAACTTTGCATAAGAAGTTAAATTTAGGCCACTAATAAAACGTTACGATTTTTAGGAACCATTCTGTATTTTTATGATTTTTAGGTACCATTCTGTATTTTTAAGAATTTTCTTTTTTCAATACTTTCAGATGACAGTTAGTAACAGTGGATAATAGATGAACACATCTTTGAATCAATGATGGAAACTCAAGATGACTTGACGTCACTCGATGCCAATTCGGAAAGTCCAGAGAACATTTCAGTTCCGTCATGTTCCTCAAGCTCGTCGACCTCGACGATCGCATCAAGTGACAACCCAGAGATGTTAATGTCACTGCTGCTGAAAATACAACAGTTTCATACAGCAGAGACGCAAAGTATGTTCACTGTACACTGGGACCCAATTCACCTGACGTCATCTCTACAATAAATCTTGGTTGTGCCACTTTGGGTGTCGGTTTCCACTATGTGTTACATGTAGACTGTGTAGTTTGTATTTTAGGCAAAACGCCCGCATTGACACGCTCACTATCAGCCTCGCTACCATGGGCAGCGCGCTGTATCGATACCTCTCTCGTCACTAACCCCTGGTCATGCTGGTAGGGAAACACTGCCTGCCCCATATTCCATGCGTGGTGAGTGTGCCCGACCAATCACTGCATGTCAGGTGGTCTCCGTGAACTCCACGCATGGAGAGTCTGGAGATCATAAATATTCATTGATGTAAAAGCAATACCCAACATAAGTATGCAGAATTGTCTCCGCTCGCTCCACGGAAGGAGAGTGTGCAGATCATAAATATTCATTGATATGCAAAACCAATACCCAAGGAAAGTGTGCCGAATTGTCTTCTAGCGCTCCACGCAAGGAGAGTGTGGAGATCATGATAGCCATTGTGTTGGCCTATACCCAATACATTACACATTTTCCACGCACATTCAGAACTCCCCAAAATATCAAAAAAACATAAGTTGTTTGAAACTGTATTTAATGCATTTTTACCTCGACTAGACAATAGCAAAGTGTGACATCAGTGCTAGAGACCGGAATAATGTTCATTATTTGGTTTTCAGGGATTCAAGTTTACTGGCCACCCCCCCCCCCCCCCCCGAACAAAGATTGAACAAATAGGCAGGCCACCCACATTAGGATTAGATATATAGCTCAGTTGGTAGAGCGCCAGCATGTTAATCCTGAGGTTGCAGGTTAAAGACCTGCTCTCTCTTAAATTTGTTCTTTGTTCAACCCAGTATTATTTTTAAAATCTACCCAGTCAGTTTTTCTCGTGGTTTATTACTTCATAATTTGTTTTAAATGTACAAATATATGTACATTACATGAATTGCTGCATTGTGGCGTGTCGTGGCTGAGCGGTTCAGAGCACCGGACTCAAGCTCTGGTGTTGCTGATCAGCAGAGTGTGGGTTCGAGTCTCGGTCATGACACTTGTGTCCTTGAGCAAGATGCTTTACCATAATTGCTTTGTCCTTCCGATGGGATGTAAAGCCAGAGGTCCTGTGTACTAGGATTGGTAGTGCCAGAAAAGAACCCAGAACACTCATCGTGGAAGAGTAGGGGTTAACCCCGGTGTTTCTGGTTCACATAGCAAGCACCGTTGTTTACAGGTTTCCTCAGGCTTGCGAGCTACAGTGATTAAGTTCACTTATGAGGCATCCTTGGTTTCATTACCAGAAATGTTTAATAGTAATAATAATTAAAAATTTCAAATTTCTGCCCTCTTTTCAGAACTTCATGAGAAAGTCAACAAATGGAAGACAAAATGTGCTAAATTGGCTGAGATTGCCAACAAGTGAGTAAGCTCTATTGAATTGAATTGAATTGAATGAAACAACAAACCAGCTCCTCGGCCATCGGAGTCACGTGAAATTAGTGAACAACCCCATCACTGTTTTTAAATATTGGAATTATATAATTGCGAGATCAACGCAAAATGTTTTTCTCATTTCTCAAAATGCTTTTATTCCAGAAAAAACAAGGGAAGTTTTCTACTGTGACATTCAGTGAAAATCTGTGTAGTGTAGTCACTTTAAGCTGCGTGCTGCCACTTTAAGCTTTGCCCACGCGCTCTTCAGTTGTTGTCAGAGTTAAGAGTTACGATGCAGTCAGTTCAGATTTGGACAATAAATACATGTAGAAACTACGCCGGTATACGCCTGAGTCATTTAAGGGATTAGGACATAACAATCTGTGAACATGAAAATTGTTTTCCATTGTGCATCTTACAATAAAAACACAAAGAGATATTTTGTAAAATAGAAAAAGCAAAAACTTATATTATTATAAAATTATACAGAAACCGGTCATATAAAAAGATAACGGGACAAATTACACAGTGACAGTATTGTACAACTATTGAAAATTACAAGGTTGACATGTGCATGTGCATGTTATTGTTCACATAGTCTTTGACGGTTGGCCACAGGCTCGAGTATATTGACAACAGTGCCGGACTGTTTTGTTTTTTCACAGGATGTTGTTGTTTTCTATTGTTAAAATATGTTATTTATTTTGCAGCAATGCTGATTCAGCAAAGAGGTACTACAAGCACAACAAGCTCCTTGTGATACAAGTCACACAGCTGGAACATCAGCTGAAAACTATCCAGAGTCAAAGGTTTGTGGCAAAACTACTTGACACCAACTTAAACATGTGATTTCTGTTTTGGGAAGTTTCCCGTGCATTCAGACAGAGGTTTAATTGCATTAGGATGCACGTATGACATGCATGTGATTGCCAGCATGTAGCGCAATAAGAGTACTGAGAGTTCTGAAATCTGAGTACTGAGTCTTACAGCTGAGTACAAAGGACTTGGATCTTTGAGTAGGAGTAGGAGTCGGGCATGATACTCTTCCTACTTTAGTCTATTTTCCGATCACTTTGCCCTTGGAAAACTCTGAAAAATTGTGATTAAACAGCCTGAAATGTCTATTAGAGCCTTCATTATGTAGGTCAGTCCTTGTACTCGATAAAATATTCCTACTTTTTTCCAAGGACCAAATATCATGCCTGGTAGGAGTACAAGAATGAGTGTTTTATAAATATTGTTTATTTGTAAATATTGTTTATTTACAAATTTCTTGATGACAATGTGCTTATTATGACGCCTATCTATTAATAATAACAATAATAATATTGACTCTTATATAGCGCAATTGCAAAGAATGATCACTGCGCTTCAAACATTATTACCCCTGGTCACCCGGCCATATATTTCATTCCTTAAACCATCTCAGCTCCCTGGGGAGTATACAGCCTGTGCTGCCATGAATGTAGCGCACCAAGCTAAATCAATCACAAGAACCATCTCTGCCATCACAGGTACCCATTTTACCCCTGGGTGATGAGAAGCAATTATAGTTAGGTGTCTTGATCAAGGACACAAGCGTCGTGACCGGGATTTGAACCCACACCCTGAAATGTCTTGCTCTAGGACACAAGTGTCATGACCGAGATTCGAACTCACACCCTGATGACTCAGCAACCAGAACTTGAGTCCGATGCACTAAACCGCTCGGCAACGACACGCCATTTTAACATGAATACATCATGAATACATCAGAAACAGTTTTAATTTAAATTTTTTCAGAGCTTTATTCCTCTATTGTTTGCATTAACGCATGTAAACATGTAGGAAAGAAAAGTGATATTTTGACCAGGAGTACCTAAATTCTGAGTCGGAATACTGTAGCGGATTAAATTCACCGCCAGTAGAAATTAGGAATACGAACAACTAAAATCACTAAGAGAAATCGAGAACAGAATAATTGAAACAAGATGGAAACGAAATGCCGATACATAGTTATATTTTATCCCTTAACGGGACCATCCAAACAACGTATACCAAATGACAAGGCTTTTTGCCACAAAGGAAAATACTAAACAAAGTCTGGCAAAGCAAAGATTTCGGGACACTCCTAAACTAAAATAAATAAATGGTATTACCTTAATAATGGTCGGATGACTGGCTGCAACTTATACAACTTAAACAACCCAACTTTATACAGAAAAACTAACACCCAGCCTCCGACCACAACCTCCTGCTCCCTGCCACAGGACAAGACTGCCACCCCGAGCTCTAAGGCCCAGTGGTTTTATTAGAGTGGTCTGTAAGATTAACAATAACCATTAACTGCATTCCTTCTCCCAGATAGGAGAACTGGACTGGAATGTCTAATTATTACAAGACAATTACAAATAACTGCATTCCTTCTCCCAGACCGAGAAATTGGAATGACTCTTAAATATTACAAGACAATAACTGCATTCCTTCTCCCAGACCGAGAAACTGGAATGACTCTTAAATATTACAAGACAATAACCAATAACTGCATTCCTTCTCCCGACTGAGAAACTGGAATGACTCTTAAATATTACAAGACAATAACCAATAACTGCATTCCTTCTCCCGACTGAGAAACTGGAATGACTCTTAATCATCTTATCCATCACACTACCCTCCTCCCACAGAAGGCGTGTCCCCACGACTTAATGGTGAATAAAAATATATATATTAATATCAATCGGTATCATATAATGTCCAAAGATGATTTGCAAAACTTCATGGAGATAGGTTCAAATGAACATTTGTTTTACTAGATGTTACATAGGCTTTTAAATGAAGAAAGTGTCCACAGTTGGTCTGCAGCCCAAAGGAGCACCATCAAAATGTAGCATGTAAAGCCCATAAATCAAAATGTTCAAGTTCGGTTAGATCACGAAATCTCCTGTTTGCATCCAGCGGGAGGTTGACGGTTTGGTGATTTGGCCGGCCGGTCCAATTATCACTGCCATGTTGTTCTGAAACTTCTAATTCATCCTCTCCCTCAATGTCATGGTTGTGGATGATTGAGTTACCGAGTGGGGTATCTGAGGCAAAATTTATCCCTGCCTCATCCCCAAGTCCACGATCCTCCTTTGACGTGTAATCTCTCACGTCTGCTACTTCAACCTCCCGTTCAGTAAAATCGTTAGCTGAAGCCCTGACTCCTCGTAGGTTTGTCGGTAGATTTGAAGGCGCCTCATCCCGCCTATCAACAGTGGTAGTGCCATCTTCGTTCTCGCCTGAAGGATCCTGTTCAAAAGTACTTGAATAGCACGGTTTTAACCTATCAAAATGTACCACCACACGATAGTGCGTTTTAACATTTTCAATCCTGAACACAGCATCTGAAATACACTTATTGACAATGAATGGGCCTTACCAAAAGATTGCAACTTAGGACTTAGACCAACTTTTCTTCTAGGGCAAAATAACCAAACCTTATCACCCTCCTTGTAAGGTTTACCTTTGAGTTTTGCATCATACAAGCGAATTGACGTTTTTGCTCGCCTTGTATATGATTTCGTGCCATCTCAAAAGCTCTGTGCATGCGACCATCTATCTCAGATGCATATGCCTCTGGGGTCACAATTTCACTTGTTTCTGGCGTTGGTTGAGTGACTAAAACATCAAGAGGTAAATTTACCTCTCTGCCAAACATCATTCTATTTGGGCTAATTCCGGTGGTTTCTTGCTCACTTGCCCGATAACTCATCATAACATATGGAATGTGTGTATCCCAGTCAGCTTGGTCGTCACATACATACATGCTTAACATAGACAATATAGTTCTATTAAATCTTTCCACGAGACCATCAGACTGTGGGTGATAAGCAGTAGTCCTAGTTTTATTGATTCCTAAAAGGCGGCACACGGATTGAAATATCTTGCTTTGGAAATTAACCTTGGTCTGAATGAAGGGATAACGGAACTCCGTAACGGCAAATAAATTGCTCAACCAAAACTTTGGCTACTGTTTCTGCCTCCTGATTTCTCAAAGGATAGGCCTCAGCCCACTTTGTGAAATAGTCCATAACTATCAGAATGTAATGGTTACCATTTCTTGACCGAGGCAAGGGACCAAGTATATCCAAAGCTACCCTTTCAAAGGGGGCACCAACCAGGGAAGGTTTCATTGAACTTTGAAATTTGGGGGCAGGTGTTTTACGTTTTGCACATTTTTCACACTGCCTAATCCAGTTTGTTATGAAAGAACGGTAGCCTATCCAATAATACTGACGTTGGATTTTCTTAAAGGTTTTTGTTCTACCTAAATGGCCACCAGTTCTGGAATCATGTGCTAATTGCACCACTTCTTTTGTAATGATCTTGGAATCACCAACTGCTTAGTACTTGACGAAGAATTATCAACATAACGTCTGTACAACATACCTTGTTCTAGCTCTAGCTGGTCCCAAATATACCAGTATCCCTTAGTCTCGGCCCAGACCACCAATCAGACTTCCGGGAGGTTTCTCAGCAGAACTTTCCTTCATCTTTATGATTGGTGCTAACACATCACCGTTCCGCTGAGCCTCCCGTAGTCCGACCGGGTCCAAACCTGTAAAGACACTAAGAGAACAACTGTTAACTTTGTCATTAACAACATTTACATTCACTAGTCCATCCTCATTTTCAAATGGCATTCTTGAAAGGGAATCTGCATTTTTATGTTGACTTCCCTGTCTATAACAAATTTCATAGTCAAACGCACTCAAAGTTTCTATCCATCTGGCCAATTGGCCTTGTACATCTTTGAAATTGCACAGCCATCTTAGTGAGCCATGGTCGGTGCGTATGGTAAATTTTCTCCGTATAAGTAATGTTTAAAGTGTTTCACAAAATGTACAACTGCGAGGAGTTCTCTCTTTGTTACACTGTAATTTCGTTCACTTTTAGTCAATTTACGACTTCCGTAACTTATAACTTTCTCTTGTCCTTCTTGGATTTGTGAAAGAACTCCACCAATGCCCTTATCGCTAGCATCTGTATCTAGAATAAAAGGCTTTGAAAAGTCAGGAAATGTAAGAATACTTGCAGAAGTTAGCTTACGTTTAAGTTCCTGAAAAGACTGTTCACACTCGATAGTCC
Organism: Plazaster borealis; assembly: GCA_021014325.1. NCBI lineage: Eukaryota > Metazoa > Echinodermata > Asteroidea > Forcipulatida > Labidiasteridae > Plazaster > Plazaster borealis. Next base: position 13,866,483 of record CM037455.1, on the reverse strand, counting down.
ATTTAAAACCTACGTTCTTATGAGTCAGTTTATGAAGTGGTGATGCTATAAGAGCAAAATTTTGAATGAAACGTCGATAATAGGAACATAACCCAAGAAAACTACGCACTTCAGCAAGCTTACATGGCGTTGGCCAGTCTAGTATTTTACGTGTTTTTCTGGGTCAGTGGACACACCTTGGTCTGACACAACGTGCCCAAGATACAAAACTTCTTTTGAAACAGAAAACATTTTTGGTTTCAGTTTGAGGCCTGCGGCTGAAAGCCTGCTAAAAACTTCACCCAGTCGTGAGCTGTGTTCTTCAAAAGTCTGGGCAAATACCAAAATATCATCAATGTATACCAAACATGTCTGCCAATGTAAACCAGCTAGGACACGCTCCATTAATCTTTCGAAAGAACTGAGCATTACATAGGCCAAAAGGCATCATGTTAAACTCATATAAATCAGTTCCCGTTGTGAAAGCCGTTTTACACTTATCTTTGGGGTCAACTTCAACCTGCCAATAGCCACTAGCTAAGTCTAACGACGAGAACCACTTTGAGCCAGATAGTGTGTCAAGGCTGTCATCAACGCGTGGTAACGGGTATGCATCCTTATAAGTGACATCGTTTAATTTTCTGTAATCGATGCAAAACCTAGTGGTCCCGTTTTTTAACCAGAATGACAGGACTTGCCCACGGGCTACTGGATGGAGAAATGACCCCTTTTTCTAACATGTCTTCTACCTGCTTTTGAGCCTCTGCTCGTTGGTGATGAGGTAATCTGCGCGCAGGCTGCCGTTTGGCCTAGCATCAAAGGTTTCTATGTTATGATACACTACATTCGTTTGGCCAAGCTCCCCATCTTTTGAAAACACACTGTCATAATCATGTAACATGTTCTTTAACTTAACTTTTTGTTCACCTGTTAAGTGTTCTGAACTTTTTTGATACAACTCTTCCAACTGAGAATTTGAGCCATTACTTGTGCATTCATGGTTTTCCACAGCTTGAGTTACACTTGCAGGTTGCAAAACTGCTACCTGGGTACCTTTGTACACCGTAGTTGCATCTGTTTTCAAGTTTAACATTCTAATTGGCACATAGTTATTTTTATCACAATTGGCAAATGTACGTCCAATTAACATACTATTATCTTTGGTCACATAACATCTTGACGGTTCTAGTAACCCACCTCGTGTGCCTATAGCACGAACATGTACTTCCCTGGGACTATAGCCTCCTGACCCGACGGGATTGTAATAGTTTCTGCTACAGAAACCCTACAACAGTTACCAGTATCCACATTCTCAAGTGTCACTGGCACTTCAAATTTACCGAACCTCAACTTCTGTTTAGGCAAATCCAACACTCCTCCCTGATTTGAAAGAAAATCTAAGCCCAAAATGCCAGCCTGCGTAATGGGTGCGACAAAAATTGCATGACGTCTTACAAGATTACCGAGTCTAATGACTATTTCTGCACAACCCTTCACCTTAAGTGCCGTACCTTCAGCTATTATGGACTCACTACAAGAATGCAGTGTCTGTCTCACATTCAAAGGCAATAACTCCCAAGTAAGTGGGTGTAAAATTGTTACTGATGACCCTGTATCTAACAAAAATTTAACATCAACACTATTTACCTTACCCCTGACAAAAATTGTACTCTTGGCCTCACAGTTCAATGTTGGCTGGGTACCGGCCCCATACTCAGCCCCACCTGGTTTCCCTGCTCGTTAGACGAGGTGTTCCGGAAAACTTGCGGTTGGTTGGGTTGGTTGGGTTGGGGGGCATTATACGGACACTCGAACTGTCTGTGGTCTTCCTGCCTACAATTCCAACACACAATGGGACCCCTAGGTCGTCTAAGCCTATTACTCAACTGCTTTTCTTTGAGAATAGTCTGAAGCTCTTTTACAGTTTGTTCTAATTGTTCAACCTTAAGTTTAAGACCATCCTGAGTAGGTACATGTAGCTCAGTATCACATGAGGCACTAGTAGTAGTTGGCTTACTCTGACATGCATTAGACCCTATCCTCTGCAACATATCAGTCTTGTTATACTCAACCTGAATAAAGGCCTCTTCTTCTAGTGCCGCAGTAAGGGCAGCTCCGAGGTCTCTAGGTTTAGTCCTTCTTACTTGCATTCTAACCTCAGGTAAGTCTAATGCCTCTATAAAATGATCTCTGCCTAACTCTTCCCTAAGTTCTGCTGATACCTCAGGGTACGCTTTAAAAACAAGTCTGCGAATATCACTAGCTAACTCGGGCAACTTCTCGCTTTTCCTGCGTGTTCTTACTTTAAGCTTAGCCCTATACAGACCTGTCTGTCCTTGCGGAGAAAATCGATCTTTCAACGCATTGACAACTGCAGAAAAATCAAGTTTAATTGAATCAGCTAAGTCAGTATAAACCTGGAGGGCTGGCCCTCGCAACCTCACGGCTAGAAATCTAGTTTTCTGGTCTAAGGACCACCCGTTTATCTGGCTACATAAATTCAAATTAGTTAACCAATCCTCGAATGACTTGCTACCATCGTAATTATCTGGCTGAACGACTGGCTTTACCGTGCCTGGCTGTCTTAAAGTACTACTTAAAGCTACTGGTACGTCATTAGTCCTATTGGGCATATTGGAACGTTGTGGTAATGAACAAAAATCAGTACTAGGAGTGTCCAAACTAGGAGAACCAGCACCTAAAACTTCATTTACAACTATAGGAGTGTCCCGAGGTGGCAGTCTTAGTCTACCCGAAGGGGCAGACCTGTGGCTGGGAACACTGGAACTTTGTGTCGTCCTTAACTCAGCCAGCCTTTCTCTTCTAGACTGTATTTCCTCGTCTAAAAGTCTTAGTGTTTGGTTCAACTGACCAGCCAAATCTGTTCTCGATCCCATCTTAAGTAATTGAGTCGTACCTAACTAAATAAATAATTTATCCGCAATCCCACCGCTGCCACCAAAACTGTAGCGGATTAAATTCACCGCCAGTAGAAATTAGGAATACGAACAACTAAAATCACTAAGAGAAATCGAGAACAGAATAATTGAAACAAGATGGAAACGAAATGCCGATACATAGTTATATTTTATCCCTTAACGGGACCATCCAAACAACGTATACCAAATGACAAGGCTTTTTGCCACAAAGGAAAATACTAAACAAAGTCTGGCAAAGCAAAGATTTCGGGACACTCCTAAACTAAAATAAATAAATGGTATTACCTTAATAATGGTCGGATGACTGGCTGCAACTTATACAACTTAAACAACCCAACTTTATACAGAAAAACTAACACCCAGCCTCCGACCACAACCTCCTGCTCCCTGCCACAGGACAAGACTGCCACCCCGAGCTCTAAGGCCCAGTGGTTTTATTAGAGTGGTCTGTAAGATTAACAATAACCATTAACTGCATTCCTTCTCCCAGATAGGGAGAACTGGACTGGAATGTCTAATTATTACAAGACAATTACAAATAACTGCATTCCTTCTCCCAGACCGAGAAATTGGAATGACTCTTAAATATTACAAGACAATAACTGCATTCCTTCTCCCAGACCGAGAAACTGGAATGACTCTTAAATATTACAAGACAATAACCAATAACTGCATTCCTTCTCCCCGACTGAGAAACTGGAATGACTCTTAAATATTACAAGACAATAACCAATAACTGCATTCCTTCTCCCCGACTGAGAAACTGGAATGACTCTTAATCATCTTATCCATCACAATACATTTTCAGTCGAGTATCGAGTACATGACTTCGAGTACAGGCTATTTTTCAGTAGAGTATCAAGTATGGACTTTGAGTATGAGTACTTTACTAGCCGAGTGCGGTACAAGTACAAGTACCATCAACATGGTACTCAAGTACTACTCGAGTAATACATGTACAACAGTGGTGAGTCACCATAGAATTGCCCTCCATATAGATTTTTAAATTTCAAGTTATACTGAATTGATAACAGAAATATGTTTGTTATAAGTTATGAAAGGGGTGGCATGGGTGGCTAGTTTGTAAAGCACTCGCCTCTCACCAATGTGGCCCGGGTTTGATACCCGGCTAAGGACATAATGTGAGTAGAGTTGTGCGTTTGTTCTCTCCTTTGCCACAAGGGTTTTTCTCCGGGCCCTCCAGTTTTCCTCCCTCCGCAAAATTCAAACACTTTCGATCTCTGACTGTGCTCCGTGGTCATGTAGGCCTATGGGTTGATGTAGCTGGCTGCCAAAGGCATGCCTGCTTCTCGAAAATGTTGTAGCCGCGTCCTTCGCAATTCAGCTTCTCAGCTGCAAGTAAGGATAATTAGCGTCCCAAATTCTTCGTATTATTATTATTAATAGATATATCCTTCATAGTATTTTATACGTATACGTTATCATGTGGTTCTGCAGTGATATCCTGGATGCCAAAAATTTTGCAGTTTTATTAAAAGTTAATTTTTCGTTGTATTCATTTCCAGCCATGTTGTGGGAATTCAACCTGAACTTGCCAAGCAGGCACATCCAGCATTTAAAGGTATGATACATCGCTGGTTTCTGGAGAAGCCAGTTCATTGTAATCCTCTAGTTTTCAACAAACACAGTACGACAAACACTTCACATTACTGTACAGGGTTTGTCCTTAACTTTTTCAGTGACTAGTCAGCAGAACCAGTTTTCTTTTTGTTTCACCAGTCCGGCAGCATTTTTTCTAGTCCATATTTCATATAAAATAGGACATGCTTTTCAACAAACAAACACTGAACTAGCCGGCCGGACCACTCAGAGAGAATTTTGACTGGTCCTCGAGTGTATGTACCATAAAACTAAGCTGTGAAAATTTCATTTCAAAAGGTGGTAACGCTTTTGAGATACTGCCGAAAATCTGGAGCGGTTGTGTCCACGCAGGAAGAATAATCTGCAATTGGAATACACAATCTGAGAAACATTACTGTCAGTAAGGCTTCTCAGATTCAAATTTTGGGGGATAAAAAGTGATATATCTTTTTCCATAACCGCATGACTTCTAAGTGAAAAGTTTTTCAAAATGCATTATACTATCCAAAGCTGCTGTACTTCTTACCAAGTAAGTTTTTATTGCCATTAATTTTCAGAGTCATTACCAAACGAATACAGACCCAACTAATCATTGACATTCATTCCCCTTACAGAACTTCCAGATGCAGAATTGTCAAATAAACCTGGCAATCAGGATAAAGGGCTTCAAAACAAAGCTCTCCAAAATGAAGCCCAGTCTAAAGTTTTCTCAAAACCACCCAGCAAGCTCACCTCAAAGAAATCCCGCAAGAAAGTACGATATTCTGAAGTTTTACCCGATGAAACGCTTAAAAAACAACCCAGTGAAATGACTGCCCACGTCGATCCGGAAATGGCTAAGATCAGACCATTTGATCGTCAAAAAGGCAAGGAAGTTCAAGTAATCAGTACACCCCAAGTTGCACGCATTTTAGCACCAGACACATGTCCATCGCCAACAATACCTTCACCTTCATGCAAGATGAATCCAAGTTCCGGGGCCACTCCATCTGGTCATGACAAAACAAACCATTCACCTGCTGGCCCTGAGCCATGGATTACCAAAACAATACCCGAGACCTTAGGAATGGGTGTCAGTGATGAAACTAGCTTTGTTATCGACCTGACTGATGAGGACCTGTGTGCCCCCGCCTATGAAAGCACTCCTGTTTGGGAAAAGCGAAATATTTCTTCTGATTTAGAATCTTCAAAGAACCTCCGAGAAAACAGGTTCAGTCAGGAACTATCCATGAAGCTGTTCCAAGAGACTCCTGTTGGACAGAAGCTCCTTGTAACCTCAATGCCAAGAACTGAGTCTCAGTATCCTGTGGATTTGTACAACACCCAGGTTAAGTCACCGACCTTCTGCGGCGAGAGTGTGGTGACCACCCCCGGAATCGCAGATAGTAGCTCCCGGCACGGGAGCAAGGTTACAGTGCGTCAGAACGAACCAATGCCATTTAGGGGTGATAATTCTGATATGTGTGCCTTGGATGAAACTTGTGAATCGGAAGACTCAATTCTGCTCCTAGGTCAAAGACAGACGGTTTTTGCGACGAAAGCAGGTGATTCAGAGGTGGTGAGCAGATCCAAATCAGACCAAGAGAATCAAAGAGAAGAGACTGCTTCTTCCCGAGATTCAAAAGAGACGACAACAAGTGCGGAGGTTCAAAATGAAACAACACCAGCTAAAGATCTCCGGATGTCAAATTTCAAAAAGAGACAATACAGTCCTGGAGACTCGTCAGACTCATTGGGTGAGGAAACTGTTCTCCAAGATGCAGCAGAGCTCGGTAAGGAAAACAGTCCTGAAGGCCTCGATGACTTGAGTAGTCGCACATCTCAGAATCTAATCAGTGGTGTAAAGCAAATAAAGAAGGAAGTGCAATGTCCGGAAAAGATTCCAGTGACAAGGGAAAACGTGATCAGACAGAAATCTCTGAAACAGAGTAAGCTTAGTAAGAGTATGTTCAAACCTGGTGTGAACAGGCCATTAAGTCTTATGCAAAAATACAACGGTGGCAATGCGGCAAGCACCCACGTAGATTCGCAGTTGGACACGTACTTAAAACAGGCCATCGAACGTTCGTTAGTTGAGCAGAAGGGCTCTGTACACGGTGGAATGGAAAGGACAAACAAATCAGGGTTTAAGAGAAGGAGGGTTGATGCTGCAGTATCGCAGTCTGAGGACGCATCCGTAAGATTCAAGATTCCTAACATACCACATCAAAAGAAACAGATGCAAGTGGGTAGTCCTACGCCAAACACGGAAAACAGAGAGCATTTGCCTCACAGCTCAGATTTCACAAGCACACCGCAGGATTTGAACGGGTCAATCGATCCTCTCATGGACCTGACCAGACTGGAAAGTGACGGGGCATCGTCGCCCGGGGAGATGGACCTCGGCAGGCAGGAGGAAAAACACCCAAAGAGTGGCAGGGGTGACTCCCCAGGTCAAGAGGCTGACTTTGGGTTACATGAAGGTGATGAAGGAAATGATAGCTGTGTGGATCTGTTTCAGGAGGATGAAGATGAAGAAGATTATGAAGATGAAGAAGATTACGAGGATGAGGAGGCAATGGATGAGGAGGGAGTGGATGAGAAGGCAGTGGATGAGAAGGCAGTGGATGAGGACGTTGATGAGGAAGTGGACAGATCTGTGGACATACAAGGAGCTACTGGATACGTCAACAATTTTGACAAGTAAGTTTCTATCCCAAACTTGTACAAAATGGGTTTAGATAGCTAATGGAGATATAACACAGAACAGGCATGATATTATTCCTACTTTAATGTGATTCCCGATTTTGTTTTGCACTCAGAAAAATTATTTATTAAATATCATGCTTGTATGCCCTCATGTCTTCATATTTCAGGTTTTCAAGTTTATTTATTCCACAGTATTCAACCAAAGAAAGTAAATTACAAAAAGTTACATTTATGTAAATGGAATTATACATTATGAGAATAAAGTAAAAATGTGATAACTGCGGAGGGATCCATTGAGAAGCTTGGCTTATACACAATGGTCCCTGTAATAGTCCATGAGCCAAATGTGTATTGGAGCATTTCAAAGGGTACAGAGGCAATGACCAGGGGCATGAAGTCAATTGCCTCCGTGAAGTGCCAGGCCTGTAGGCCTACTAACTCCTAGTTAATGTTTTATTTTACAATTTTAATAGATATTTTTATGGAGCATGTGGTCTCACAATTGCAGACAACCGATAAAAGTCAGTAGTGTTTTATTTGTAAAACACAATAAATACTACAGGATGATTCAGTTTTGTTTCCCCCCATTTTTCATTGGGGCGGGGGCATTTTTTGTTCGTGAGAGGCAAGTCATAAATTCTAAAATTCTGTATAGGAATAATTATTACTACATGCATGAAATTATCAACGAGTTTTGTTTAATCGATGGTGTATTCTAGAGTCCCCGAGAAGAATGACCAGCCAAACTACAAGTACACCGAAGTAGTACGAAAACGAGACGAGCGACAAAAACTCAAGGGATTTGGCTGCAAGGAATGTGATAGAGTGAGTCTCTTTAACCATTTCACGTCAGATGACGTGTTTCTCCGGGTTGTTTTTTTTGGACAGACTTACGGCAGTATTGTTTAACGCTCGGATCAACTGTTGATTTTTCTTAATTTTTCGCTGATGGCTAACATTTGTATTCATCCGAACTTTCCAATGTAGCGTTCACAGGCAGGCACCTACCGTGATAAGCTCCATTTCACCTGTACAAAGAGCGACAACAGATTCTGAAAAACTCATGACAGGACAAGTCCGGCGGTCTTGTGTTTTTCAAGTGAATAATTATACCTCAATGTAAAATTCCTTTCCAGGGGGTTATTGTGTAATCCTCGATCAAAGACCTTTGTCCTGTTGTAATTCCAATGTACAGGAAATTAATCCTGCAGGGGGAAGTCGGGAAAAATTTCAAAAACCCCCGGCAGTAACTGGTCAAGAGAGAACAAAGAGGGATGTTGACACATGCTGACATATTTTAATATTTCCATTGTCTTAAACACATCGTACACACTAGTCAGCTCATGCCATGATATCCTAAGCTGGACCATGCAGCATATCCTGGGGGGTGGGTGTCAATCAACATGGGACAGTGATTTGGTTAGAAGGGGGCAGGACAAAACTCTGCCAGCATCCTTTGTGTACAAAATCGGTATGTCAATTGTCAATGGTATATGAAACCAAATTATACATGTAAAACTTAAATTAACCCAGGCAATACCTCGACATGTTAACAGCACACTTAGATAATATAAAAAAAATGAAAAACAATGCAAAACATACCCTTTTAAAGGGTCTGTATACATTTGGTAATGACTCTGAAAATTAATGGCAATCAAAACTTACATGGTAAGAAGTACAGCAGCTTTGGATAATGCATTTTGATAAACTTTTCCGCTTTGTAGTTCTGCGCTTATGGAAAAATATATCACTTTTTATCCCAACAAATTTGTATCTGAGAAGCGTTACTGACAGTTTTATGGTATATATCTACAACTATAAAGAATTGAAACAAACAATGGGTTCCACCTATGGAAAAAACCATGCGCTGACAACTTGCCACAGGGACTTTGCGACCAAAGAGGTCCCTCGCTGCAGGGTTTTAACAGAGAGCACAGCCAGCCCTGGGTGGCAGATTGGCCTTCTCTAATATAATGATGCCACTTTAACCATGTAGCTCAGCATTAAAAGGCGTGTCGTGGCCAATCGGTTAAGAGCACCGGACTCAAGCACTGGTGTTTCTGATCAGCAGAGTGTGGTTTCGAGTCCCGGTCATGACACGCGTGTCCTTGAGCAAGACACTTTATCATAATTGCTTCTCTTTACCCTGGCGAGAGCTGGGGAGTAACCTGCGATGGACTGGCATTCTGTCCAGGGGGAATAGAAATATTCTCAGTCGTTTAATGCCAAGGAAACCGGGTATAAACACCGGCCTGATGAGCCACATTGGCTTGGGACAGACTTTACTTTTGTTCAGCATTATCTGATTTATTTCTTCTTCTCTATGATCTTCCCTTTTTGTCAGTTCTACGGGAACTTAGAGCTGACCGATGCTGAGAGGGAGGTGAGGATGAAGGAATGTTCCAGACACAGAGCTCTGTTCAGCCCACCGAACACCCCCGACCACTATTGGTCCATTGGGTTCCCAGACACGCAGACATGTATACAGAGAGGTAAGCCAACCGCACCATGACATAACTGCAGCAGGGGTGTAAAGCAGAGCTGCCAACTCTCCCTGATTCTGCAACAAGTTCCCTGAAACAAACCCAATCTTTCCATGTTCTGATGAACAAATTTGAAAATCTCCCTTTTCCCTATTATGTTGAACGTAATTCTAGATGTCTCCCTGAGTATTGGACAAACTCTCCCTGATTGCAAGATGCAAATGTTGGCAGCTCTGGTAAAGATATGATACATAAATGAGTTTTAGAGGAGAGTGTAGTCATCCATTGCAATCCTCAGGTTTTATGTAAACTCATAATTCTACGAACCTGTGAAAATGTTTATCAAACTTACGGTGGTCATGACTCGGAGAAATCGCACAAAAATGACTTTTTCAGGTTTTTTTTTTTTTTTGGGGGGGGGTTCATTTTTATAAGTGTACATAAAGTTTGATTAAGAGCTGGTTAAAATTGTTGGGGGAAAAAGCTTCATCGCAGAGGGGAAAATTTCTGACAGAACTTTTTCCCAGAATAATTGGTAGAAGAAATGAAGCAAGTTTATGAAAGTAAGCTTGTGCAAAAAACCCCCAGAAAAAACAAAACCAGCCTTGATGAACTGTTGACTTAATGTCCCTTATGTTCAGGCATGCAACTTTTCAGCCGTTCAACTGGGCCCAATTTCATGAAGCTGTTATTGACATATTTCTTTACCAAGCAAAAATTGAGTGGGGCACCAGTCACAACAATGCAAACCTAATGAAATTTTGGCTGGTAACCTATTTATGCTAAGCAATACTTTTCTGTGCTTAGCAAGTTTTTTGTGCTTACATGTACATGCTTTATGAAATTGGGCCCTGGTCTCCTCAACTGGCCACTGACAATTCAAAAAACACAGTGCAAAGCCTTCCATAGCCTGGCACTTTCCTCTTTTGTTCGTAGTAAAAACTACAGTTGCTGATACAGTGTTATACTTTGCTCTTTACAGGTTACATTAATGAGGGTGGAAGTCCAGATAAGCGGGTACGGAAGAAGAACAAGTACAAGTTGAGGAAAATCTTTAAGAAAGAGGTTGAAGTGGATGGCAATGTGATGGATGGGTAGCCCGATCATCTGACGTCATCACTTCCGAGCCTCGTGATACCGGCCCTTCCAAACCATCTCGCAAACTAGTGATCGATGGACTTGGACCTTTAACCTTTTGCTTGGTGTCTTCAATGGGCATTTGATGGTTTAACACGAGTACAATCTATCTCCAGAATGACACCTCGGGCCGTGTCCAGATTGGTGGCTGTGGCTGTTGCATGAGGGTGTCGCCAGAGCTGAGTATTTAGAGTTGCGACAACTTGCGATCAATAGCCATTTCCGGTCCACAAAAATGCGTGTGCACATATACAGGATGCCAGACTAGACTGCAAATTTGGTTGTGCTTCATTTGACTGAAAACTGGTCCCACCATGTTGTAACTACACAGCTCTGGGGTGCTGCTATGGGCCTCCTATGCTTCAACGCATTCTAACTCTCCTCTTGATTTGAAACCATTCCCCCAAAAATCCATTCCTCAGACTTGCCCCATAGCTTTGTACACACTCTATATAGCTTTATCATTGGATCAAAGTGTGCACAACCATCCATAATCAGTGAAGCGTGTAAATGATGCTGGATGGTGAAACAGTGGGCTCCGCAATCTACTAGGGCTCAATTTCATATAGCTGTTTAGCAGAAAATTCTGCTGAGCAATTTTCTTTGCTAAGCAAGAAATGAGTGGGGTGTACCAGTCACATCAATGGTAACCGTAGAGTATTTTGGCTGGTAACCGTTTTTTTCATAAGCACGATTTGTCTGTGCTTAGCAAGATTTTGTGCTTACATGCTTTATGAAATTGGGCCCAGATAGTCGAAGGGTTAACGCATTTGGTGCTCGATATGGGCATGGTGTAACCCACCCTCCACCAATTGTGTCTTCATTGTGTACTTGGAATCTCAGGAATTCTCTAGGGGGATTTTAGTGGGCGGGGACTTCTGTACAAGAGGAAAATAGTGTGTTAAAGTATGGGAACATTGGGGGGATACCCTCTGCCCTCATAGCGGGCATGATATAGGTTGACCTGGTAATCGGGCACGGCCATATTTCAAGTGCGTCACACTATCACAGAATGAGGACAGGAAATCATTTGGTGTGCTATAATGGTGCAGCATGCACAATTGCATGCAAGCGATAATGTATCGCCCAATGACACTGGTTAATTCTAACACTGAGGCATGTCTTATCCTGATGGATGAAGACTGGGTGCGAGTCTAATGAATAGGGGACTTTACCAGACACTAGGTGGCAGCAAACATTCTAGGTAAAGATCCATTGTTGACCTAGTTCTGAGCATGTGCACACTGTCATGTTTTAGTCTAGGAAAATTTGTAACATTCCATTTTGTTAATTTTTTTAAGAAAACAAAACAAATATTAAAAAGTAATGTATTTAAGATTGTATAACTATTGAAAATGTACAATAGAGAATTATTTATTCTTTTAATGAAATTTCAAAAGGTATCCCCTTTCCAAATTCAAAGAGGACCTGATGTTTTTCTAGAAGAAAAGAGAGTATTTCAGAGAACAAGATGACTAATTAAAAGGGAAATTAATAAACTTATTTAAGTTAATTGGACTCAAGAAGAGAGTTGGCGGAGTCATAATTTTAATAGGCTTTACAATATTGGATGTCACGATTACATTCCAAAGTATATTAAATGCAATAAAACACATTTTCAGATGTTAAGGGACAAGTTGCCTAGGATCGGACGAGTTGGTCTAAAAAGCATTGTAACCGTTTGTTATAAAATGCATTATGGTTAGAAAGACGTTATAAAAGTAGAATACAATGATCTACACAAATATGCCTCGAAATTGCGTGGTTTTCCTTTTACTTTGCGAACTAACACGGTGGGCCATTTTGTTGAATCAAAAAATTTGACTCCACAAAATGGCAGATCCAAGGCAACGTGTCCCTTTAAATTATAATTTTTTGTTCAAAGGATAATACATCAGTGGTTTTTGGAAGAAAAAATGTATTCCCGTCAAGTAGTTTTTCAATGAACATTTCAAGCAGCCAACCAGTGAATGTTTCACCAAATGAGGTGGTCATGTTTTAGTGAAAGCAACTAAAACGGTTTATGGTTTGTAATGAATTTCGTTTGCAAAATGTCTTGATTTTGTGTGATTGAAACGAATAGTGCAATTTTCTCTGAACATTCTTATTTTGATTGCTGAGATTAAAGGCACTGTACACGTTTGGTAATTACTCAAAATATAAAAATCTTACTTGGTAACGAGCAATGGAGAGCTGTTGATTGTATAAAACATTGTGAGAAACGACTCCCTCTGAAGTAACGTAGTTTTGGAGAAAGAGGTAATTCCTCACTAAAATAATAAAAGACTTCTTGCAAGAAGCCTTTAATTCCATCTGTAAGCACACAAATTTGTACAACAAGCGTGTTTTTTCTTTCATCATTTTCTTGCAACTTCGATGACCAATTGAGCCCAAATTTTCACAGGCTTGTTATTTTATGCATGTTGGGATACACCAAGTGAGAATACCGGTCTTTGACAATTACCAAACGTGTTCAGTGCCTTTAAATAAACAGTGCATTTTTCTAATCTTTATTAGTAGATATAATTAGACAAACAAGTTTCTCTGGAAGATTGGTTAATATGGTATAAACTTTATAATCAGCAAGCTTCCAGATTAAATAAAACTGATCAATATTCTTCCTTGAAAAGACAATAATACTTTTGCTTTGAACAGTTTATTGAGGTAATCTTAACTGTCGAATGGCATTAACTTTATGCCGTCGTTAATACTGTTGTAAATATATGTATACCAAGGTTATGACTCAGGTGGAAATCAGACCAACAAACTATATTTCAGACATGCAACTTTGATATAACTGCCAGGATATAACTTTGAGGAAACTGCCAGGATTGCAATGTAAATCTTTGTACAGTGTTTTTTAGTTTTCTATGGCCTTTAATATTTTTCTTGTTGTAAACAATTATGTTGTATACTTGCTAATATTAAAAGCATATGGATGTTAATGTACTCGGCTTCCTATACCTCCTAGAATTGTATTCAAGTTACTTTTGCTTGTTTTTCATCGCCTTTAAGGTTCTGCTCCTGAAAACAATACCAATCTGTTCATTCAATATCATCCCTCTAGGAATCTTTGGTCCTCCAATTCACTTTCACTTTTTCCTAAACTTCCTCAAGATATTCGTAATATTTCTGATGCTCACACTTTTAAAGTTACTTTTAAAACTCACCTTTACAAGATGTATTTCTTTAATTCATAGATTTGTTGCTTTCCATTGTTAATTATTGTGTGTTTTCCCCTAATTGCTATTTTGCTTTCTTTTCACTGGATATATGTACATGAATTGTTTTGTTTAAATTGTTTTACATTGTCTCTCTTTTCTGCGCCTTGAAAATCTCTTTAGATTGATTTGGCACATTACAAATGCCTATTATTATTATTATAATTATTAATAACCGTGAGTGAAATAAAACTAATTTGTATGCAGGTGTAACTTCAGTTTATCATTAAGATAGTTATTTAAGTTATTTATTTTGGCACTTTAATGAATCAGCCTTTACTGGGGGACATTACTGCAGTGTTTTTCCTTTATGTCACTTTATGGCTACTGTCTGCCCACATTTGGGTATTCGGCAAACCACATTGCATGTACATGTAAAGATATGGCGAGTGTGTAAACACACCTACGCTGCCTAAATTGGCACTACACAATACAAGTTATTTAAAGGGAAGGTATTCATTTGGTAATTACTCTTAAAATTAATGGCAATAAAAACCTACTTGGTTAGAAGTACAGCAGCTTTCGATAGTATAAAGCATTTTGAGAATCATTTCACTTCGAAGTAATGTGGTTATGGAAAAAGATATCAGTTTGTATGCCCCAAAATTTGAATCAGATATGTTTCTCAGATTGGGTATTCCAATTATGGATTATTCTTCCTGCGTGAACATAACTGCTCCGGATTTATGGCAATATCTCAAAAACGCGACCACCTTTTGAAATGAAATTTTCACAGGTTAGTTTTATTGTATATCTACATTTATATATAGGATTAAAACAATCAAATGGTTCTAAAAACCAAAGGTATACTTTCCCTTTAAAGAGAGGAAAGTGACTCCCAAAATGGCACAACCATGGACTTATTGTGGGGATGACATCAGGGCACCACAATGCTTTACAGTACAGAATTCCGCAGTAAGCCGAGTCATTGGGTGAAATGGGTCACAACAGCTGTGTGTGAAAGGATTAACAAAACCAAACTAAGAGTATTTTGGCCATGTATCAAGAAAAGGAGATAAGCAAGAGAACAGTATTTTTCACTGATCGGCAACAGGTGGTGTCTCTCTGCCAACATAATCATGGAGCAGAAAGTCGCTTGGCTTGGTCATGGGGTGGTCTCGCAGTAGCAGTGCTTGATGGGACCCCACTTGGACACCGTCGCGGGGTTGGAAGACCCAAACTCCGCTGGATCGACGGCCTCACCAGGTGGAGTGGCTTCAGCGTGGCTGAACTAACCGCGGCGACCCTACAGCGACGCAAAATCACCCCTGCACCAGCCACACACCCAGGAGAAGTGGATGGTTGTTGCGTCAACAGGCAGTAGCCTACGACGTTTGATGATGATGATGATCTCAGGACTATGACGACCACAACGAATTGGGTCGATACTTACCAATGACGGTTGTCAGTTTCTGGGTTTAGTATCGAGAGAGTCATTTCAATAACGAGTCCAAGCCAATTTCAGATTGGTCATGGAATGCAAGATTCAAATGGAAAGACAAATCTAGCTTGATGTAAAGTCACATTAATTGTGCAGAAAAAGTTTTATTACATCATCAATCGCCCGATAACAACGATTTATGAAATACTTTACATATTTACATTTCAGACATGACGCAGTGGAAATCTATTTAAAACATATAATCAGTACTACCAATATTCATTCATCACTTTCCTTACAAGATTGTTTGTAAACCGTACAAAGCAAATTTATTATATATTTTTGTGAAGTTTAGTAAGAAAGAGTAACACAAACACCTACGGCATTTGAATAAAACTGAATGTAAAACAAATTATCAAGAACATCTCAATAACGCCTGGCGACATATTTTTAGGATTCTCAGGGGGCTGCATTTTTTTAATCACATTCTTCATCAGAAAGAGTTCCTAGGATTTGACCGTCTCAACGTTTGACTTTAAGGGGCTGTGTCGTCATGATCAAAGCAGGCCTGTGGCTGTATATGGAATTATGAACTCTCACCCAGTTACAGCACACGCGCTCTCCATGGTTATGATTAGGATGGAGGGAGCGCAAATGCAATAACTTGGTGAGTGTACATAATTCCACGTACAGCCACATGCACTTTTTTATATTTTTATATATGAGATATCGCCTAACATCACAAGGCCGGCTGGCCACTTTAATGTGAGGGCTACACTTAACTGATTTAGGCTGTCAAGCCAAATCAACTGTCACCAGGGGCACGTTGCCACCTACTCCTAGGGCTGAAACAGGGTTACCCCCTTCACAGTCCGTAATGATGTAGGCATGGGTATCGTCCACTAGGAGCCTGGCTGGTAGAGCAGAATGCACTACCTTCCTAACTGTTTACGAAGCAATTATGGTTCTGTGCCTTGCTCAAGGGCACAAGTGTCATGACCGGGGTTCAGACTCCACACTCTGCTGCTGACAACACCAACTTGACCGCCCGGCCATGACACGCCACTTTGATTATGACGATACAGCCCATTTAATCATTTATTGGTGATTTCAATTCTGTTCATCTGACTTTTGGTTATGGTGACCTAGTGCAAGACAGTGTGAAAGGTTTGGTTTTTTCTCCACGAAATGCTAATTAATAGGCAAAATTTTCAATAAAGATACAATAAAAGTCACCTGTGAAGGTTTCAGTTCAATGCAGTGTCTACATGTTGAGAAAACAGGAGAAACCTGCCACTGTATTTTCAACATAAAAGTCCAATCCATCCACATTTCAGCAAGGTGACAGCGGGTACCAACCGCATCTCTGGCCGTACTGAGGACAGCATTTAAACGAACACTATGAAATGTTCACCATTTCACCAAAGTAAGCTAGGTCTGGTAACTTGTCCGTGTTGGCACTGTTGTTTCATATTTTATCCACTTTCACAAGGACTCTATCTATTTAAAAAATCAGTGCAGCACAAAACCGCATTTGACCTTGCAGCCCCTTTTTAAAAGTACCGTCATCTTCAGCGTATATACCGCGGCTTATACGTATATTTTTGCCCTAAAAAAACCTTATGCGGCTTATACGCCGGGCGACTTCTATGCCGACATATTAATATGACATGATATCAATGTGACAGGATAACTAAACCATGTTAAGCCCAATGCAAATGGCTTAAGGTGGTTAACAAAAAGACAGGCAGTCATCAGTTACAAAACAACATCTCAAAAATGATCAATAACTTAAAAATAACACATTATACAGCTGTCCGATAATTGTATTAAAAACCCCAGAAGAAATCACATGAATATCACATGAATCCCTCAAAGAAATTTGGCCAAGTTTGTTTTGTCTTCCACAGGAATTGTCCCTTGTGGTTTGACACAGTAATGAGTTACTCTGATCATAATAGCTGGGGATTGCGGAGGTTCCTACGTAAGGGATGACGGTTATTTGATCCAATCGAAGAAGCCTATTTCAGTAAGGTCACTCCGCAGTGACTTGATGTCATCGAGTGACATCTGAGATAGTGGGGGTCTGGGAGGACCAACGTCAAATCTAGACAGCGACATGGTGTACTTGAGAGTTGCTGAACCCGCCAATTTCTCTGTTGGGTAGAAGATGATGTAAGGTAGTTATAATGACAGTTGGCATTTTTTGGTGATTAAAGGTATTATACAGGATTGGTAAGGATAAAAAACTTAAATGTTTAAAGGGTCTGTGTACATTTGGTAATGACTCTGAAAATGAATGGCAATAAAAAACTTACTTGGTAAGAAGTACAGTAGCTTTGGATAGTATAATGCATTTTGAGAAACTTTTCACTTCGAAGTACTGCGGTTATGGAAAAAGATATCACTTTTTATCCCAAAAAATTTGAATCTCAGAAGAGTTATCGCAGTAACGCTTCTCAGATTGTGTATTCCAATTGCAGATTATTCTTCCTGCGTGGATAAATCTAAAAAATGCTAACACTTTTTTAAATAAAATTTTCACAGGTTAGTTTTATGGTATATATCTACAACTATATAGGATTGAAACAAACAGTTGTTTCTAATTACAAAACGTATACAATCCCTTTAATTTTAGTCTGAAAGCTTACTGATTATGAAATTCACACTAGAACCATTTTTTTTTCTGTGAAATATTTCCCTCTGAAATGAAGGAATATCCAGGAAAACTGTATCTGAAAACCAATGTTAAATCTTTGTCTAAGCCTAACTGATTATGAAGTTCATACTAGAACACCATTTTTTCTGTGAAATATTTCATAAGTAACATTCAAACTGTATCTGAAAACCTAAAATAAACATAACAGCTGATTTTAGTTGTTACAACCACAATTAAGGAAAAAAAAGAAGAATGTGCATGGTTTTTCACTATTTTTCTCCCGACTCACACAGCGGATTAAGCCCAAATTTTCACAGGTTTGTAATTTCATTTATATGGTTGATCACACAAAACGTGAACACTGTCTGCAACTATTTTGTCAGCTCTACCAATCCATCCCGTACATAACCTTTAAAGAAGAGGGCTTTATGATTTACAATGTACATGAACCTTACCGTATCTGTTCATGACGTCCAGAAATGCATGCATCCGAAACTGAAAATGAGAGAACAAAAATCTAGTTACAACTTTTTGAAAGCGCTCCAATTGATATCTTAATCAATTCTGTTCAATAATAGTAATAATAGTAATAAAAACAGCACTTATAAAGTGCAAAATAAATCAAAGATTCCACAAAGCACTTAACGATAGAACGAAAAGCAATAATAACAAAACAAGTGTAACCTCAATTTAAAACCCAACAAGGATAAAAATTAGCCCAGGCTAGGCCAACTAAATACCATTAAAATACTGTAAAATACCAAAAAGAACTGTAGAATTACTGTCAAACGGTTAGAATACTTTTAAAAAGACAGATAAAGTTTGATTTTATGTCACAATCACAAACACAGAATTATTCACAATTACAAGAAATTTCCATGAGCAAAAAAATAAAATTACATGTAAAAAGTATTGAGTTAAAAGGAAAATGCAGACTCTGGTATTTAATGAGGCAGTAACAAAGTGATGAGCCGGTCTTCAGTGTGTGATAAATACCAGGTTGGTGGCTGGCCGCTGTTAATGGACCGAGCCGAGGTCCATTAACAGTGGCCAGTCACCAACCAAGGTATGCTTGGCCCAAAACTCAAGACTAGTACACTTGGGCACACAACAATTGCTAAAGTCTCCACAATCTTCGGCCGGAAATTCACGTGTCTAGCATGGGTTGTGCGCAATGCACATAATTTTTACGGATAACGCATCATTACTACGTATTATTACAAACTTTAACTTGTACACATTGTGCACTCGCATTACATGTACGCACAGTGCATGAACGACACATTGCTTTTTAGGCCTTAAAGGCCCTGTACACTATTGGCATGATAAAAAAACACAAATGTTCACAGATTTGCACATAATTTACATGATTTAAAGTAAGTAATGGTAGAAAGGGTTCCTTAAAATATTTCTGCCTAAAATGCTATCGTTTCTGAGAAATGAGTAAAACAATAGTTTTTATCACGCGCGATAAAAACTCGATGTTTGAAAAAAACAGAAAACACATAAGGTCTCTTTTCATTATTTTCTCGTGACCTTGATGACCAATTGAGCTCAAACTTGCACAGGTTTGTTTGTTCATGCATATGTTGAATCACACAAAATGTGGACACTGATTTTGAGCTGTTACCAAAAGTGTACAATATACCTTTAAGCAAAACAAAAAATAAAAATAATAAATAAATAAATAAACAATAATAATAAAACAACTAATCATCATAAGATGGCTGGGAATCCGTACTTGTTCTGCTCTTGCTCCTTCCAGATTGCCGTCATTGAAGGCCTCTATCATTCTTGTATAAACTCGCCCGGCAAAATTATACGTGCTGGGAAGAAAAATGAAACATGGAAGAAATTCAATACAAATGGTGAGAAGATATTAAACAAAATAACTTCTTGATCCCCTTCGTTTAGTAAAAAAAAGAAGAAGAAAAAAAGTAAACAAACGATGGGAAAATTGAAACAAAAATGAAATAAAATGGCGTAGGTATTTGAGATTCTTGGCACAAACAATTGCAAATTTAAGTAGCTTTATAAAAACCCTCCTATTTGCCATGGTATCCAACTGCACATTTCCTCATCTCAGAACACAATTAAGGTCCTCAAAACAATTCAGACTATAGACGATGTGACCTCTGTTTACATTCAAACCGCCCTCTGTTGACAAAACACTATCCAAGTAATGTTTCCGCCAGGCAAGAAGATGCGTTCTCATGGTAACACTGCGTGTACTTTCTAGCTGGCTGTCAGTACACAAAGGTTTTGCCCGGCGACATGGGCGCGCATCATGTTATGGTTTTCGAGTGGCGTCAGAGGTCACATCGTCTATATCACAAACTACTGCCCGAGATGCTTAACTGATTTTGGTTTTCTGGTAGCAATTTTTTACCAGATACCAGGTACGTAGTCTTTGATCAGTGTAATGAAGTACGTCAACGCACTGGTTTGGGATTGTGCCCCCCCCATAACTAAACTAAACACCACGTCACAGATTGCATATCTTCATAACGCCCATATGGACCTCACTAAGTATAGACGATGTGACCTCTGACGTCACTCGAAAACCATAACATGATGCGCACGCATGTCGCCGGGCGAAACGTCTGTGTACTTGACAGCCAGCTAGCTAGCTAGTCATTAACTTCTTGTCATTCGTCATGAAAGTACACACATTCTTACGCGTCTTACGCATCTTCTTGCCCAGCGGAACATGACTTGGACAGTGTTTTGTCAACAGAGGGCGGTTTGAATGTAAACAGAGGTCACATCGTCTATATGATCTTCATCACTAGTAGGCCTGGAATGACACGGAGGCCATGGCCTCTTTTTCCTTAGTCTCAGCCTTAGAGCCCCTTCAAAAGTTTCCCGTAGACTTTAAGATTTTCCAGTGGAAGTGCCCTTTGCAAAACGAAAATGGCCTTGCCCTTTCAAAGATGAAACTCCAGGTCTGCACCAGTCAAGGTGATCTCACCCACAATTTCCTTTTTGTCACCGGCTTTTGGTTGACTTACCTGCCTACATAAGCCTCACCTCCTAACGTCAATGATGGTAGGATCATCTAAAAGGCAAAATTACACGTTTGATCAGGTTAAATGCAAACCATCCAGGTGAATGTATTTTCGATATTTAGGCCTACTAAAGGAAACCCTCTGCTAACTATGCACAAAACACACAAGGGAAACTGAGGTGCATTCAAAACTTTATATAGTGTAGAGTTACTCAGTTTTTAAGCTGCTGTAAAATAAAAACAGGAAGAAAAGAAAAGGAAAGCAGAGAGAGAGAGAGAATGTGAAAGAATTAAAAAGGGATCTTGAGTGACATCAAACAAGCCTGGTCTTAACCCTTTAGAGGCCAAAGCGGCCACAAGGGGCTTGTACAAAAATGCCCATAGCGGCCGCAAACGGCCGCAAGGATTGACCTACTTCCATTCAAATAAAGAGGTCAAAGTAAAGGTCATGTTCAGATATGAAATTTTACAATGTAGTATGTTAACATAGTATCCCAATTTCTAAACACAAAACAAAGTTTTCTGTTTCACATTATTTCTGTTGACAATTTTAATGACAAAATTTGATTAAAGAAATATTAAAAGAATATTAGCAATGTCTGGGCGTTTTGTGATGACCATACAGAAATGAATGGTCTCTAAAGGGTTAATAATACAAATAATAATAATAATACTAATAACATCAACATTTATAAAGCTCCCGAATAATGCAGGCATGCACTAGGCAGACATGATACTTGGCCCTTGGAAAAAAGTGGAAAAGTTAAATGAGTACAAGGGCTGGCCCACATATGTACACATGGGCGTCATGGCCGAAGCGGTTTAGACCATTGAATTCAAGTTCTTGTGGTTAAGTCATAGGGGTATGGGTTCGAATCCCGGTCATGACAAATTGCTAGGAATTAAGATAAATGAATTATAACAAGTAGGAAGTAAGACTTTCAAATTTTCATAAAAATCCTATAGTAAGAAGAGCATTTAAAATGAATTAATGTCTTAGTATGGTTAACTGGTTAAGACATTTGCTACCCTGTTGGTCAACTCAATTCAATTTAAAAATCACATTTGTTTCCATACTTCATGAACATTTTTAAACAATACAATACAAGAACAAAAATGAATTTAAGAAGTAACCATAGATCCAGCTTTACAAGACAAAAAGCAAAATAAGTATAGATGCGTCTTCTAGAAGCTGGGGCTTGTGGTGAGATGCCTGACGGACAGACAAACAGAACACAAACAGGAACAACAACGTACAGACAGACAGGTTAAGCAGACAGAAATGAAGAAACATGGTGATATATTAAGTACAAAAGAGAACATTTGCTGACTAACCATGGTGAGAATAAACTGTCAGATAGTGTTAACTAGCCAGTAGAAGTTTTTATTGTAACACTCCTTACAAAAATTCTGTCTTTTGATTGATTTAGAGCGCCTCACATGATGTCTTATTTTTACAAGAAACCACACGAACCTGACGCGCTATACACGCAGCTAACAAGGTACTAAACCCGCAGCAACCAATGTACTAATCCATAGCAACCAATGTACTATACCCATAGCAACAGCAGCTTCTTGGTACCTAGACGTCTAGGCACAATATATGCATGGGGTGTTATAAAACAAATATTGACTGCTTTTACTCGTGCTATGGTTAGATGCCTTACGGACAGACAAACAGAACACAAACAGGAACAACAACGTACAGACAGACAGGTAGACAGTACAGACTCCCTCGGTGATCCTCAGAGCGGTCTATTGATCCCTTAGCTTTGCCTCAGGAAATATAAAATGTGCCGAGGATCACCTCGGGAGTCCTAGTTTTAACCATAGCACTCGAAGCATGTAATATTTGTATACTAGACAATGTACAGCAGGCTGGTGTTAAGAGTGAGCCCTGCCAACGAATTGTGCTTTTTGAGTGAAGGAGTGTCTCAAAAGTCGGGTATGTTCTACTAGAACTTCTAGGCGCAAAAGAACTTTCCCCTGGGCAACTGCCCGCAATCCATTGGACTGCCAAAACGTTTCGCTGGAATACTTATCTGATCCAATCAGACTGTTCCCACCATTCCGAATTTTGAGACGCTCACTGAACTCTCATAACATACTGAGTGGATAAGAACACCGGACTCAAGCTCTGGTGTTTCTGATCAGCAGAGTGTGGGTTCGAGTCCCGGTCGTGACACTTGTGTCCTTAAGCATAACACTGAACCATTATTGCTTTCCTACCACAAATGAAGCTGACAGTGAAAAAAACTGACATCCTTTTCTTTATTTAATGTCAGCCCCAGACACTCTCCAGCCCTGCGAGAATGATTGACACTCCTACTATTGAGATCCAATTACGTCTTGTCTTAATCCTCTGCAGTTTGTTATACATTGTTTCAGTTTGTAATACTCTTACTTCAAAGCCGCGCGCTATGTCTTTGTGGTTTAAAAAAAAAAAATCCCCTACCTACCCTATTTTTTCTGGCCCGTTACGCCAACATAATTTTTTTTTTTAAGGCCTTATTGTAAAGAGAGAGATTCTCCCCTGTGTTCCTGGTCTGATCGGCAGCATATTGCGCCACAGCACCTTGTAAACCATTACATAAAGGAATAGGTCTCATACTTCAAAACATAGCTCCGCAGACCTTGCAGGAAAAAAGACCGAGCGCTTTGATACACCCATTGTGTGTGATAAAACGCTAATTAAGAACTAAGTATTATTATTACCCCATCCAGAGCGTATATCATCTGGAACTTTCCTTTGGACACGTTGACACACAGACTGAAATCGGTCAGGTCTTGGGTCACAAACTTGGCCCCCTTGAAGCTTGGCACAGGGTCAGCCTCCATGGCTCTCAGAATGTCCATCATAGAAACTGAGGATAAAATAAACTAAAATGTGTTATTGTCAACACCAGGGCCCAATCTCATAGAGCTGCTTAAGCAGAAAATATTGCTTAAGAATGATCTGCTTAGCAGAATTGAGCAGGATACCAGTCACAAATTGTACAAGTGACTTGGTAGTTTGGTGGTAACCTTAGTCTGGTAAGCATAATTTTGTTGTGCTTAGCTACTTTTTGTGCTTAAACAACTCTATGAAATTGGGCCCAGGTGCTATGAGACTGGTACCAAATGATAAATGAAGGCAATTATTTCATATCTGTTGCACACACATTTTGTTCACTTTTATATAAATGTATGCCCTGTATCCGTAACAAATAAAGGCGCTTTGACCAAAAACCAATACATATAAAAGTCAATAAGAAAATGGCTTAGAGTACAAACTGTCAGATTTCCATGTAAATCTTTGTCTGGACCTCTATAATCATTATCTCGGACCTCTATGTTTAGGCCATTATCTCGTACCTCTAGATCTCCACGTGTCAATAATAATAATAATACTGCTTACCAGTAATAGAGCTACTTACAATTGACTCCCGTCCTCATTGGTATATGGTAGTAGAATAGTGGCACATTTGGGGCGACCGAGCTGACTTGCTTCAAGTAGTTCACAAGATGCTCTGGTGAGAATTAACAACAGGACTTTAATTTCATGTCCGAAGGTCTTGTTTTTACGAGAAACTATCAGTTCATATGAATATTATTTTGTTTAATAAACATGAGCCTGTTCCTGAACGCAGGGCAGAAGGGCAAACAAGTCACACAATGTCACTAGAAGATGTGCTTTGCAGGGATAAGATTTGGTGTATGTGAAAATTCCTGAAAAATTGCTTTCTGGCGTGGGTTCCCCCTTATGCTAGACCCTGCAAAACCTCCACCTTGTGACAATTTCATTTATTAGGCTAATTTACAGGGTACGAAAAAACCCTGTTACAAAACAAACATACATTAAAAATGCAAATATGTTTAATGGGTCAGTATACATTTGGTAATTACTCATTTAAAAACTTACTTGGTAAAGAGTACAGCAGCTTCTGATAGTTTAAAGCATTTTGAGAAACATTTCATTTTGAAGTTATGTGGTTATGGAAAAAGATATCAGTTTTGGTCAAAATAAAATTGAATCTGAGAAGCGTTTCTGTCAGAATTGTTTCTCAGATTGTGTATTCCAATTGCAAATTATTCTCCCTGCGAGGACATACATGTAACAGATTTTTGGCAGTATCTCAAAAACGCTACCACCTTATGAAATGAAATTTTCACAGGTTAGTTTTATGGTATATTTATCTACAAAATGGGTTGAAACAAACAGTGGGTTCCAATTACTAAACGTATACAATTCCTTTAAATGATACAACGTAAACACAAGACACAATTATACAAGGTAAAACCTGTTGACAGTACCCTCTGTGGGATTACCAAATGCGAACTGAATTCAGGACGTTTAAAGACTCTGTGCATCACCAGAAATACTAAGTTACAGATTTGGGCAAAATGTGGACAATAATTTCTTTCTCCCTTTGACAACTGGATTACCTCTTTTGAGAAAAGAGGAGGGTTTCTGAAAATATTAAGAATCCTGAGAAATCTCATGCCTGGCTTTAGCATGATGGAGATATTGGAACGAAGGCATGAAAACATCAAATAAGAAATGAGAAAGCATAACAAACATTCAAGAAATTGCATGTTTAAATATATTCAGTACATAAGAAGTAAAAATATATAACGACGTAAAAATTATATTCAATAAAAATACATATGATTTTGGGTTGAACAAAGAAAAATTGACTAGAGTGGGATTTGAACCAACGACCTCCAATAAAAATACATGTATATAAAAATAATACAAATAATGTAAATAATACAACAATATGCAAATCAATCATTAGGATGACCTAAATGCATGGAAATGAAGAAGATCCACATCAATAACCAGAAAAGGAAAACAAAACATATAAAATGCGCAGAGCAAGGTAACACACAGGGAATGACTCCCAACGATTTTTTAGACAGTAATGACATCAGGTGAATTGGATTATTATTTGTGTTTTAACCATACACCGAGGTTTGTTAAGCACTGTATGTATACTCAGTACTTTCCCCAATTCCTGTGACAAATAGGTCTGGCAAAGGCCGTGGGTTCAAATCCCACCAGCGTGATTTAATACATATTAAATTTTGCATTGGAAACAAAGAATATTTTGGGGTAAATCCGGTCAAGATGTTGGGTTGCACACTCGGACAGCAGTAACGTCAAATACACTGCTAAAAATGGTATTCTTGAATTAAGAAAAACTATTTTTTTTAGGAAAACTTTTCTTAAGGAGAGACGCAAGAACAATTTTCTTGAAATAAGTATTGTTTCTTATTTCAAGAATACCAATTTTAGCAGTGTACCTTCTCCAGCTTTCCATTTAGGGATAAGAGAGATGGGTGACGAAGAGAAGGAACAAACACTTTTTCACACTGAGAGTGTGATGAGATTTTTGAGAATTTTTACCTGGTGTTTGAGGCTTGAAGTAGACTGGTGGGAGAACCGCAATGGCCGATGCTCCCATGTTTCCTGCATGTACAGCCTGAAAGTCAGAACAGAGTAATAATCATCAATAGTAATGTTAATAATGAGTTATCGGCACCCGCACAAACACACACAGCTCTGTGTTGCAGATAAAATCATTTTCTTCAACACTGCAAAAACCACTGTGTGGACATGTGTAAGACCACATAAAAAATTTCAAGTCCCTTTATTATGTGGACCTCTTTTGTTCTCAGGTCCACACTTCGTACACACACACATCCTTACGGATCCGGTTTGTGGGGTACTGCTATTGTTGTTCTATTATTCATTTTTCTGAAGAATTCCCTTGTGGGGCCCAATTGTTCCTATTGAAATGACCTTGTGGGGTCAATTGTTCCATTGTTGTCAGGACCCCACATATGCCCTTCCGTGTGTCCACACATACACACACTCTGTGTTGCATACACTCTGTGGACATCCCCTTGTTCTGTACACTTAAGAAAAAACATATTCTTCAATTTAACACTGTAAAAAACACTCTGTCATGTCTGTTGACGTGTGTAAAAGTAAGTGTTATACTCTGTGAATGGTGCTTTAAGTCCCTACACTGTGTGGACCTCTTTTGTTCTCAGATCCACACTTTGTATGTAACGAGTAATAGGTTTGCGTCTGCAGAAATGTTTAACGCTGAGAGCTGAAATATTTCACAAAAATGATGGATTTAGGAAAATATCTAACGATCAAAGCCCACCGCCAAATACAATTAACACAGTTAGGGAGGGTATTCGCCCTTTGCACGGATCCGCCATGCGCATGCAGAGCCTCGACTTCATGCCTCATTTGTATTGTATTTATGCATCTGTTTGGATGAAAGTGTCATTACATTGCCGTGACAATACAGAGTTATATAATGCTTCTATTCAATGCTGACCCCAAGTCGAGGCTCTACAAGCAAATGGCTGACCGTGCAAGGGGATGAATAATCATGCAAAGTTGAGATTTCATACTTTACGTGAATTGTGAATTGCGTCATGTAATTTGCTTCGCATTTGCTTTCATGTGAAGAATAAACTGGGCTTAACTTCTCCGATGGACTTACCAATTCCTGCGTTTCTTTTAAGTTCTCTGTACCGACCTGAACAATTACAGCATTTAACCTGCAAAACCAAACAGAAAACATTTCATACCACAAACATAAAGAAAAACTAAATTCCATCCTGAAAGGAAAAAAAAAACGGAAACCATACAGAATAATAATAATAAAACGAGTTCTTATATAGCGCTTTAAACTCCCGAAGGGTGTCTCAAAGCGCTCAGTATTTTTCCTACAAGGTAAGTGGAGTTACGTGTTGAAGTATGAGACCTATTCCTTTGCATAGCACCATGTAATGGTTTACAAGGTGCTGTGGCGCAATATGCAGCCAATCAAACCAGGAACACCGGGGCGAACCCCTTCTCTTTACGATAAGTGCACTGGGTTCTTTTACGTGCATTACACAACACACGGGACCTTTGGCTTAACGTCCCATCCGAAGGACGAAGCATGTGGTTAAGTGTCTTGCTTAAGGACACAAGTGTCACGACTGGGATTCGAACCCACACTCTGCTGATCAGAAACACCAGAGCTTGAGTTCGGTGTTCTTATCCGCTCGGCCACGACACGCCACGGCGGACTCGTGCTGAGACTGGATTTGTGAATCAGCGGCATCAGCTGCCGTGACAATGCTATGAACATTGGGAATGATGATAGCGGGGAAATCTGCTTCCAGACACCCCCTCCCCCCCCATCCCATGATAAAAGAGTCAGTCGGAAAATTTTGATTTTCCTGCTGTGAATAATAATAATAATGCAGTTCTTATATAGCGCTTTATACTCCCGATGGGTGTCTCAAAGCGCTCAGTATTTTTCTTACAAGGTAAGTGGAGTTACGTGTTGAAGTATGAGACCTATTCCTTTGAATAGCACCATGTAATGGTTTACAAGGTGCTGTGGCGCAATATGCAGCCAATCAAACCAGGAACACAACAGAACACAACAAAAGACTTTGGCTGAGCCCAAAACAGTTTCGCTTATCTGAAAAAGGTTACAAGTTAAAATGTCACGAATGTTTGTAATTATAAACTGTTACCTTAATTTTGCTAACCAAACTGTTTGTTAAAGACGCCGCATCCGATTTTGGCTGATTTGACCCCAAAATTTAGATCTAAATTTTCAAAAGCTATCTATGTAGATTTGAGAAAGTTATAAGCTTTCACTATAAGGTATTACACGAACAAATCCGACAATGATAAGTGGTAATTAATAAGATTATAGATCATAAATCATTCAAAACCACAGTGGATGATATTGAGTGGTTAGTCAGTAGGAGGGGTAACTACTACATGTATGTATTGTACTTTTCATGTGCACATAATTCCAGGCCTGTACACACTTACTTTCCCTTGGCACACTTGACCCATTCAGCTGCCACTGTCTTCCTCTCCTTCAATGTTAATGATGGTCCCTCTGCCGTTGTTCCAAGCACTGAACATGAAGAAAAAAAGAAAACAAAATCAGCACAGTTTTGGGCAAGTTTAATTTTGAAAGGGGAATACTTCATACACAAATTAATGCAGTTCAAGTCAGGCATTGCACTTGAGCTTTTTGTAAAGTAGCCTACCGGGTTAATAAACTGTGCATCTTACTTGCCCCCAGGAAGATTTAGAATATATTGTCATAAATGTATATTTCTGATGTATTAATGGTAGCAATCACAACAAGTTTAATGGTCAAACGAAGTTACATTCACACGATCAAAAATAAATTAACACATTTTTTAGATTAAAATCAGGAACAACAAAATGAAACAGGCAAAAAGTCATGGCAAGTATGTAAAGTAAAAAGAAAAACCCCCAAACCAGATAACAAATCTAAAAATAAAGATTATATACTCAGAGAGCATAGAAAACAGATTAATTAGGCCCATGTATCAAGTGAATGAATCATGTCCACCTAGTTTTTGTACAGCGCATTACATGTACATGTACCTTTGGGTGTCTTAACCCTCTCGTTATCATATTCGTTTAACATAAACAACCGCAGCTGCCCAAACAGAAGCACACATTTTCACACAACAGAAAGCTTGTGTTTAAAAGTCAATTTTCACAAACTCTTTTATTGCCTTGAAAATTTCATTTTACAGCATAATAAGTAATAACAAAATGTCTTACTTATAATTTCTTACGCTAAATCACTGTCACTGTAGTTAAGAGCCTCCCATATACTTTGTACACAAAATTCCTTGTGGAGCACCCAAGTCTTTAGAATTTTCCTATGGAGACCTTTTGTTTTCCCTTTTTTGTTTTGTCCATGGTCTCCATAAGGTAGAGAATATTAAAGCTACATTACATTGTACAGCTTGACGTCCCATCCAAAGGACGAGGGAATAATGGTATTGACAACAAAATAGCTAGCAATTTAAAAAATTGTTCTTACCAAAAACGTTTGTGACTCCATCAGATATGAGCAAATCTACATATTTGGAGATGCTTCTTAGGTTCAAGTCACTGCAAAACAAATATAATTACTCAGTTATTTTACCTTGATTTGAGTTTATCATTAAATTTACTTTATCTCCACTGGCATTGGAAAATCTTACACCCACCAGAATCCCTAAGTAATAAGGGAAACTGACTGGGTAAAATATCAATTTTGGGGTGAACAACGACCAATTGACTATAACGGGATTAGAACCTGCCACCTCCGGGTCTATAATGCCGGTATCAACTGAGCTATCTAGTCCAATGTTGGTAGTCTAACTATTTTGTCAATATCTTTGTTGGGGGGGGGGTGGGGTGCCAGTCAGAAGTCATACAAGCATGTATACGGCCGTAGAGCCAGAAATCACGCGCCCAGTTTAAAATACCTCCGAAGAGGAATTGTCAGGGGATCACCATATTTTGAGGATGCAACCTTTTCAATTAAATATCAAGTAATAGACCACAAAGGAAACTGACTGTGTGCCTTGTAAATCAATATTGACAAAATAGGGAGACTGCCAAGTTGGCACTAACATAGCACTCGATAGATCAGTTGGTAGAGCAGTGGCACGTAAACCTGAAGGTTGCTGGTTCAAATCCCATTCCAGAAAATTTTTCTTTCTTCACCCCAAAATTAATGGTAACCTCAGCAGTTTTAACTCAAACCTAATGACTCTGAAGACTGGCTATTATAGCGTTCTCTTTTTAAATCCAGATCAATCCTGGAAAGTGTGTTGACATTTGCTTCTTTCACAGGTTGAAATCAGTAGAAACAGTTAAACGGTTGACCGGAAGTCACAAGTTCAGTTTAACTGTTTAGTAATATAAACAGAGGCGCACAACACTAGTGGAAACTAAAGAGCCCAACCTACCCGTCCTTTGTGAATGGTGTGAAGGGAGCGGCAATCAAACCCGTCAACTTGAAATCTTCAAGCTTGACTTTGCTCTGCAACGGTAAACAAAATTCAGGAGTTAACGCATTACATACATGTTTATGATCGCAACACGATGGCCTTCCTTACAGTACAAAACCTGTATATATATATTTTTGTTTTTGTTTAGACATTTATTTCAATATTGGCAACAACAACAAAAGCATCAAATGCAGTTCAATCATTATACAGCCTACAGAATTGAAACATAATTATAACATGGCTAAAGATACTCCGTTAAGTTATTACCAACATGCAGGGAAAATTTGAAGCATAATGCTTTTTTAAAATTTACCCTGGGACAGACTAGACTAGGACTAGACAAGAACAGACAGACGGACGAGACCAGCCAGACAATTAAATAGGTACATTGTTTTGAGCGAAACAAGATGATTACAATGACATTTTACAGTTATCACTATTGGCCTAGTAAATACATATTTAAGAAAGACGTTTTAATTTTCCTTGAGAAACTTTCAAGCGTGAGGGATTGCTTTATGCTGGTTTGGAGGTTGTTCCAAAATATTATACCATTTGAAATAAGACTATTTTTAGAATATGAAGTTCGGTTGAAGTTAATATGAAAATCACCCTTTGATGCACCACGAGTGTTATGTGAATGTACTGTGAAGATAGAGTAAAACAATCATTGAAACTGGCAGGCAATATACCACATTTATATTTGTACATGAATTTACCTAAATTAAAACTATACAGGTCAGCCAACTTAAGCACCCATAATTCAGCAAACAGAGGAGTTGTGTGTTCTAGAAATCTAGACCTTGTAATAATTCGAACAGCTTTCTTTTGTAAAAGGAACAATTTGGTACATTATGTATTTGAGTTACCCCAGATAAGTATTGAATAATTAAGATAGGAAAGGATAAAGGAATTGTATAACATTAATAGGATGGATTTCGCTAGAATCGATTTCAATCTGTTCATAACACCTATATTTTTTGAGATTTTGCTACACAAGGTATCTATATGTTTATTCCATGAGAGGTTTTCGTCGATATGAACTCCTAAGAATTTAGTACTCCTCACTTGTTTCAGAATGGTACCATTTAAGGAAAGGGTCGTATTACAAGTATATTTGTTTTGTATTGAGCTAAAGATTATGTGATTAGACTTGAGTACATTAATTGATAACTTATTAGATAAGAGCCAATTGCTTATTTTGTGAAGTTCTACATTCAAAGTATTCATAGCCACATCTACATTGTCATGATTATATATATGCCTATCACATTATAAATTTTGGACACACTGTACGTTCCTCAGACGAACAGAATTTAGCAACACCTTCGGTTTCCTCTTCATCTTCTTCTTCCTTTTGAGTGCAGCCTTCAATTGGTAAACGCACTGCCAGACACACCGGGGTGAACCCCTTCTCTTAGCGGTAAGTGTGCAGTGAGGTCTTTTACGTGCACTGATAGTTTTTATAACAACACACAGGACCTACGGCTTTATGTCCCATCCAAAGGACGAAGCAATAATGGTTACATGTAAGTGACTTGCTTAAGGACACAAATGTCAAGACCAGGGGCCGATTTCACAAAGAGATAAGACTAGTCTTATCTGAAGTTAGGACCAGTAACTGGTCTTAACTTAAGACTAGTCCTATCTCTTAGCATTGCCTAGGACTAGTCCTAAGTTAGGAAGAGTTTTGTGAAATCGACCCCAGGACTCTTAACCACTCGGCCACAATAAGCCAAGATTGATTGTGGTGGGTCAAGCTTGATGCTGATGGTATTCCTGGTCCCATTAAATCAATTTGGAATAAGTTTCCTCAGATGAACAGAATGATTGAGTCAGAACGGTAGGAACTTTATAATTGGATCAGTTAGCATGTACATGGAAAGATCAGTGGACCGCCTTTGGAACATTCAAAATACTAACGC
Source organism: Plazaster borealis (assembly GCA_021014325.1). Classification (NCBI taxonomy): domain Eukaryota; kingdom Metazoa; phylum Echinodermata; class Asteroidea; order Forcipulatida; family Labidiasteridae; genus Plazaster; species Plazaster borealis. The sequence continues at coordinate 13,833,625 of CM037455.1, read as the reverse complement.
GCTAGTGTGCAGGAATGTTCCTGAAGTTCTGCACAATGTCTCGGTTCAGCAGAACATTCTGGCAGTCCATTCCTGATTGCGGGCGTATGCCCACGGGAACATTCTTTTGTGTCTAGAACGTGCCCGACTTTCAAGATGCTCCCTATCCCTAACCAAGTCATTTGACCCAAACATAATGAAAATCTAACTCGCAAAAATTTCTCACTTTGATGGGGGATTACATTGTTCATAAACTGCTCACAAAAAGTTAGGAAACTTTTTTGAATCAAGTATATTTTTATTATTTATTACTCTCTTTGTATGTCAATGCAAAGCTGAAGTGTTCCTCTCTAAAATGATACCACATTTGCAATGATTACATGTTGCTGAATTTGGCTACATGAATGACAATGAGGCAAAGTCACAAATGAAATGTGCCAAAATTACCGTTATCTGTGCTAAACAGTCAATAGGTAATGATCAATAATCAAACCGGTCAAGCTTGAGAACCATGAATGGTTTACACAAAGATTTGCACCAGTGAGCACACCACACACAATTAACCCTCATCTCTTGAAAAACACTCGTTACTGAACTTCTTGTCTTAATAAAGTGGATTAAGATCAGTAAGTTGTCTTGCTTGTTTGAATTACAGTGTCAATTTGTTTGTTCACACAGTAACACAAAATTGCTAATTTTGGCACATTTGATTTGTGACTTTGTCTCATTCTCATTAATGTGGCCAAGTCAAGCAACATGTCATCATTGCACATTTGGTATTATTTTAAAGAAGAACACTCCAGCTTTCTATTGATATGCAACATAATACAAGAGGGTAATAAATAATAAAAATATACATAATTAAAAAAAGTTTCCTAACTTTTTGTGATCAGTTTAGTAACATAAACATCAGTCATTAAACTCACCATTTTTGAGACCTTCACAGGCAATGGCGAAAAGTTCTGCTTTCGTTTCAGCGGTCGTGTGGGTGTTCCGTCCGTGTTGATTCTAATGAAAGACTTATCCTTCTTGTTCTTGCAGTTGGGGCAGGCATCCACAAACTCCTTGCAGATGTGGCGTGGAATGCGGGAATATTTCTTACATACCTGCAAGTATGGGAGGAAGGAATAAAAACAAAATATTTACTGAAACTTGTACTTTTAAAGGTCACGTCAGACATGGCAATTTTACAGGCACTAGTGCTAATACAAATACAAAATACAAAATCACATTCAATTTTGACATTATTAAATGCACCTTTTCTTCACATCTCTCAAAAAAAGTTTGAAAGCAAAGAGAGATTTGTAGAAAAATCCTTGTCAGGAAAAAAAACCTTGCAAACCAAATGACACAAGGTACAAAACATAATCTCTGTACTTTACGTTTAAACACCAAATTATGTCCCAACTTACAAACCATTGCAGCAGGAGCTATTTCTATTCTTATTACAAGAAACCTCATCAGCCATTTTAAGATATGGTGGATACAATGCTATGACACTATTAGGTTTGGGTAAATCTGTCTGTATACACCCAAACCAAACAGTGCACTCCTATAGTGTCCACAATATCTCAAAAAGGCTAATTGAAGAAATAGAAATGCCCCAAACAGCAATTAATAATAATAATAATAATAATAATAATAATAATCAGTTTTTATATAGCGCTTTACACACCTGAAGGGCGTCTCAAAACGCTTCCAACATTATTACCCCTGGTCACTGGGCCATTTATTTCATTCCTTAAACCATCTCAGCTCCCTGGGGAGTATACAGCCTGTGCAACAAATATGTGCTACTAAGCTAAATCAATCACAAGAACCATCTCTGCCCTCATAGGTACCCATTTACCCCTGGGTGGAGAGAAGTCAATTATGTGTCTTGCTCAGGGACACAAGTGTCACGACCGGGACTTGAACCGACACTCCGCTGAACAGAAACACCAGAGCTTGAGTTCGGTGTTCTTATCCGCTCGGCCACGACACTCTATAGCAATTGGTGTTACTGTCAATACGCCACCATTCACATGAACCATGTACATGTACAGCTTGTACATTACACACGAACATGTACAACGGAAAACAAATTGTAGCACTTTAATGTCTAACTAGTAAGAAATATCTGCATCAGCTTTTTGTTAGCAACAGCTACTTCATCAGATGCAATGAAGAAAAACAACTTCAACCAAGATTTCTATAGACGATATGACCTCTGACCTCTTCTCATTTTGATTCTGGTCTTCTACAAAAAAAATTCCGGTCCAGTGAAGATTCTGAGCTAATAGTCCTGCAGTCTTGTGGATTTTCCCCCCAAAATCCAGCCCTGAAGTAGGCTATACCAAACTTTTTAACATCATCGGAGTCCAAGCACTTTAACTTGGGAGGCTATTCAATCCTTAATACCTCCTGCTGAGTAATAATAATAATAATTTAACTAGTTCTTATATAGCGCATTTTACAATAACGTATCAATGCGCTTTACATTAGTGCCCTGGTCATTGGGCCAATAACATTCCTGTATACAGCCCCGAGCTGCCGTGGCGCTCCGAAGGCTTAAATTTCTAAACACAATATCAACCTCTACCCTCGCAGATACCCATTTATACCCCTGGGTGAAGAGAAGCAATTATAGTAAAGCATCTTGCTCAAGGACACAAGTGTCACGACCGGGATTCGAACCCACACACTGATGACTTCACCACCAGAACTTGAATTCGATGCTCTAAACCACTCAGCCATGACACAGTACAAGTAAAGCTGAATTGCGAAGGACGAGGCTAACTAGTAATAATAATAATAAAGTAGTCTTTATAGTGCACGTTAGGGTGCACGTATCCACCAATAAGGTGCACAAGTCGCTTGAACAAAGAGAGACACTTTTTAACAGGTTTTGAATTTTTTATGAATTATGAGACTGATTCATGTAGCACCTTATAAGGGTTTACAAAGTGCTGATTCGCACTCGGCAGCCACTGCCAGAAACATCGGGGCGAACCCATTCTCTTAACAATAAGTGCACTGGGTTCTTTTACGTGCATTACACAACACACGGGACCAACAGCTTTACGTACCATTCTCAAGGTCAGACCATGGATAGCCCAAGGAAGAAGGTTGGTTCAACATTGGTTCTAGGTTGGTTCAACATGTGACTTGTGACTTTGAAGCAAGTTACTGTACCAGACACTTTTCAAATCTAACTCGCAATATGGCTTATTATCTAGCTGTTTGAAAACTTACATCAAAATATGTATTTCTGTAGTTTTTATGAGGACTGGTGCCTTCGTGAATGTCTTTGAGGATGCTGTAGACTTCTTCAGCTGCAGCCACCCGTCTCCAGTTGCCTAGCAATGAATCATCATAAGGATCCTGCAATGTAATGATATTTATTGACTTGTGACACCGGGTTCAAATCATCTTTATTAAATCTTTTATTTCATTACACATGCAACAGTGCACCAGCCCATTATAGGATGGTGATTAGGAAATGAGCAGAAATGTCCAGTTTTAGATTTAGAAAGATTTAGAAAGATTTAGTTTTAGATTTAGAAAGATTTAGTTTTAGAAATAAGCTTGTTTAGCTTTTTTGTGTTATCCTCGACAATTCCTCAGATTCAAATGTCTTTTCCCTACTTGTATTTTATATCTGTTTTTGTCCACTTGTTGTATTTTAAAGAATTCTGTGAAGATTGTCTGATAAACAAACAAATAGATAGGAGGAAAACCCCAAATGGGGAAAACCCACGCACTCAGGTCTGGACTGAAAAATCTGATCCACATGCAAAGCTCCAGGTCTGGCATTTGAACCGGAGTCCAAAGGCAGGGAAAGAAACTACTGAGCCAACTTGATACCCTTTAATCCTAATAGTTCTCAGGCCTGATGCTTCATTCTGAGAAGGGCAAGGCAGGGAAAGAAACTACTGAGCCAACTTGATACCCTTTAATCCTAATAGTTCTCAGGCCTGATGCTTCATTCTGAGAAGGGCAAGGCAGGGAAAGAAACTACTGAGCCAACTTGATACCCTTTAATCCTAATAGTTCTCAGGCCTGATGCTTCATTCTGAGAAGGGCAAGGCAGTTTTCTGTGGAAAAGGGTAACTCTAAATGAGGGGAAACTTAAAATTCTACTGCAGGGCATTTCAAGGAGCACCAAGGCAATGACCAGTGCCCAATTTTCATAATGCTGCTTAATGGCCGATTTTGTGCTTACTGACGAGTTTCTATTTCATAGCACTGCTAACCGTAAGCACACGAAAAGGTGCATGCTAACCTTACGGTGCTTACTGTATGAAAATGAATGAGTAACAATGCAAATCCATGGTGAACGCGCAAGATGGCCACCTAATTTTCTTGCTAACCTGTAAAATACGCTTATGAACTTGTAAGCAACAGGTTAGCACGTTACTGCTACAGTTAGCACGAAAATTTGCTTACTGTTAAGCAGCGCTATGAAATTTGGCCCTGGAGCACTGAAGTAACTGCCTGCATGCAGTATCGAGCCTGAACTCTTGCTTAACAATTCAAAGAACTCACCTAAAGTGTCAGGCCTGGAATTTCATCTTTGAAAGGGCAAGGCCTTTTTCATTTTGCAAAGGGCACTTCCATTGGAAAATCTTGATGTCTATGGGAACCTTCTGACGGGGCACCAAGGCAAAGATTAAGGGAAAGAGAGGCCATGGCCTTTGTGGCCCACAAGTAATTATACGCCTGATATTTTTTGCGTATCGGCCCTAATTTGCACGTATTGGCACGCGATTCGCCCATATCGGCTGATACCCCCTCTTGTGCATGGGGAGAACCCTGATAGATAGATGGAATGTGCAATTGGTTTTTAATTTTACTTCACCTCTGATTTTGTCGGCTCACACACAACATCCTCATTCCAGCCTAGCTCTGGTGCGCACTTCAGTGAGAACTGCCTCGACCGAACATAGAACATAAACCGCGGCGGCTCATCACCGGGTTTGATGCCTCCGTTCTTCAACACCTTGTGAATCCTCTGGATCTTCTCTGCAGCCATCATGTCCGAATTCTTGCTGTGCATGACTTCCTTGATTTTGTCGATGAGCATCTGCTTTCGCATGAGTTCTTCTGTCGATGCCTCCCCTGCCTGTGGGAGGCTCAGCGAGTGCGCCATCGTCACAGCAACCTGCTCTTCGTTTTGCGACATTGTCAAGGACGGCTCGTCACCAGTGACCTCCAGGCTCGTTGATTCGGTAACGGGATCGGAACCAGCGTTTTCCTCCGCACACGTGAGACTTTCTGTTACGGCATGCACAATCACTTCGAGGTCCCCCATGTCGGGGTTCCCTGGCAAGTCATCACATGTTTCCTTAGCGCTAGAATTTTTCAATGGAGTACTTGTCTTTGTGGTTGTGAGGGTATCTACGATAGTTTCCATGGTTTCAGTCACGACTGAAGTCCCAATCTGGATGGCTTCATCCTCCATTATTATTGCTAACTGTGTGTTGTACTCTGCTCCAAGTGTCTGGTCGGAACCAGGTTCTCTCACTCCAGGTTTTACTCCAGGTCAAAGTCCGTCTTCAAAGTGTCTATTGTTTTGGTTAGTTCCTAGATCTTTACAAAAAAAAGGAGAAAAAAGGTGTACTCAATTTACAGAATCTCGTTGGTACACACTTTGACAACACTTGATTTTAAATGTCTTTTTTTAAAGTACTAAAAGCAGTAAACCCAGTAACTGGGGCGCTGTACTTGTTTTTTCGAAATTTTGACATCTGCAGTCGTACTAGCACCCCAGCTACGCGTACTATTACCACAGCAACCGCGCACTGCGGCGAGTGCACACAGTATGAATGTTGGTCCAACTGAGACTATTGCAACTATGGCAAACATAACTGACACATTATCATGGAAATAGGGATATAGATAGTATCATTTCTTTGCACAGCAAAAATCGTGCGATGCGCAATACTGTTGCCATGCTGCATTTAAGATGTAAATGATTTCATAAAACAGCTGTAAACTTGATTGCGCTCGGCCGGCTGAGTAAACCAGTCCGGTCCCCAATATTTTGTGGCAGTTGATCGCTGCACATCCTTGTTATCAGGGTTATAAAGTTGTTAAGTCAAGGGAACACGACAAAGAATGGTCATCGCACCTAAAACATTGGGACTGGTGTATAATAAAGTTGAAAAGCAATTTTGTAAACCTAATTATGAGAACGTGTGTATGACTTTTCAAAGAGCAAGTTGAAATCACATTACGATGCCAACAAAAATTCACTCTCATTCTCAAAAAGCATTTGATTTTCTCCAAAAATATGAGATTTTTCCCCCCAACAAGTTCCAGCAGTAGGGCCATCCTTAAAGCACAAAGATTGGAATGCATTTTGGGTCCAAGGATACAAAGTGGATTTGGCTAAAACAGCTAGTACTAGCCTCTACTGAAGTGTATCAATTCAGTACACAAACAGTACACTGACTAACTAGCCCAGGTTGGACTCCTCCGTTGCATACAATGCGACGGAGTCCAGGGTATAAAGGTCCCGTTCCATTGCGAACAAATTTATAGCCATTTTTTATCATATTTTTACCTTTTTGAGGAAGCTGAAACTTGACTCACATGTTCCTTGTGTCCTGAACCTTAAGCCTGCCCTATTCAGAATTGCCAATTTTATCCTTGGATGACATTATTGTGAAAATAATGGCCGAAACTGACAAAAGTGAATGCTTCAGCGCATGTGCGTCCTTTGCATACATTTGTAGCAACCACGATAGAGGGCGCAGTCTTACTTTAGAGGGGGCGCAAATTTAACGCGGAAGTCGGTCAGGTTGCTATGCATGTTGCGCATGCGCGCCTGAGCCTACACAGTCAATTGGTACATGATGATAAAAACGGTAGTGCACAACTCAGACTTATTTGCTAGAATAATGTCATTCGTGGACGAAATTGTTATTGTTGGACCCATCAATATAGTGAGTTACGGACATGAAGAATATGAACGAAATTTCAGCTTCTTAAATCAGGTAAAATTATGAAAAAACATTACTTCAAAATATGTTCGCATTGTAGAGGCGCTTTATACCCAGGACGTCAGTGTACACTGACTGACGTCCTACCAAGTACCAGGGCTAGCCCAGGTTGGACTCCTCCGTTGCATACAACGCGACGGGGTCCAGGGTATAAAGGTCCTCAGGCATTGCAACAAAATTTATAACCATTTTTTATCATATTTTTACCTTTTTGAGGAAGCTGAAACGCCTGCTCTATTCAGAATTGCCAATTTTATCCTTGGATGACATTATTGTGAAAATAAAATGGAAAGTGACGCATTCGTTGCGGCAACCTCAACTGACATGGAACCAAGTCCACAAAAGAGGGCGCTGTCTAACCCGTAACACTGAACGCTTTTTCTTCGGGGCGGCAACACGACGGAGTCGCAGCGCCAGTGCACAACTTGGACTTATTTTCGGAAATAATGTCATTCATGGATGTATTTGATAGGTTTTGAACTCAGCAAAAGTGTAATTAAAGGCACCAAGAATAAGTGAATGGAGTTTCAGCTTCTCAAATTAGGTAAAAATATTTTAAAATGTTACTCAAAATTTTGTTCGCATTGTAGGCCCTAAAGGATCTTTATACCCAGGACGTCAGTGCAGTGGCACTGACTGACGTCCTACCAGGGCTAACTGACTAACGTAACACAGTCAGTACACTGATTCCCGAGTGCTGGGGTGTGTGTGACTTCCTAAAAACACAACAGATACTAAATTTAAAACAGAATGCTTTAAGATAGCTTACCAGCCAATACACATTCGTTACACTTACTCTTCTATTTAAAGTTTCTTCCTGGTAATAAGACTGGTCTACACTTGCAACCTTGCAAACCTTACAGTTGGTCAAAACATCTCCAGAAATACAACGGTTCTTCTTTCAACTTCCACACACAAGCGATGGCGCTGGCATGGCCGCTTCATCTTTGTCCTCTTGAGGGCGCTGTTCCAATAATTTTGTAAACAAAAAACTCCACATCACACAACACCTAAAGTCAGCACTTAATTTAGTGCCAGCACCAAATTTAGTGCTGGCAAGAAATTTGGTTCTGCACCAAATTAAACAAAAAATTGTCAACGACCGTCAATGACAGTCTAAGCAGAATTCAAAATTCCCGTGTTATATCCCTTTTTCAATTGCAATGTTTTCATAAACGTGAAATCCTAATTTTTTTCTTCACAAGTTTCTTCCATATCCCAAACCATCATGCTTGGTGCCCCCAATTAATTAGTCTACTAATTAGATCAGCCCAACTATTATTAAACAATTGCGTCCCGCGTGCGAATTTACTATACAAGTTCCAGATTAAACACGCAACTACCTAATTTTCATTTGAAAAGTTGTCATGATCATGAAGTCGTAATAGAAGCCCCCATAGGCCCTAAATTAGGCCACTAATTAGATCAGCAAAACTAATAAAACAACTGCATAGTGTGCAAATTTACTAAACAACTACCTAATTTTCATTTGAAAAGTTGTCATCGTAAAGTCATGTAGTCTTCTGGTTTTTCCACAAAGATGTCTTCCTTAGGCCTATATAACTCATAGGCGCTCGGATCGAATTGGTTCACTAATTAGCTCAGCCCAAGTAATTAAAACATTGCAAAATAGGCCCATGTATATAAATTTACTAAACAACTACCTAATTTTTATTTGAAAAGTTGTCATCTCATGCAGTCTCTAGGTTTTCTTCATAGATGTCTTCCTTATATCCCGAACATTAACCCATAGGCGCCCCGATTGAATTGGTTCACTAATAGCTCAGCCCAACTAATCAAAACGATTGCATAATAGCTCGTGTGCAAATTTACTATACTATACTATACCTAATTTTCATTTGAAAAGGTAGTCATTGAAAGACAATGATATCTTAAGTTGTTTCTTCACAGATGTCTTCCTTATGTCCCAAACCATCATTCAAAGGCGCCTGAATAATTAATTTGTTCACTAATTAGCTCAGCCCAACTAATAAAATATGTGCGTAAAATGGCCCGTGTGCGAATTTACAATACAAGTTGTAGATTAAACACGCAACTTATTCCTAATTTTCATTTGAAAAGTAATCATAAAAAAAAAAAAAAATCCTAAGTTGTTTCCTCATAGCATGTCTTATCCCTAACCATAACTCTTTCATAACGTGTGAACAGTGCCACTTAATTTGTGTTTACACAAATGTTACCCAACCTTTATTACCACATACGACAGGTAGGCCTAGACACCCCGGCCCCCCATCAGCCTACTCCTCCGAAGGCTTCCGACTCCTTACTTCGGTATGATGGGGGCCAAAGGCGCGCGACACCCACGAAGACAAGGCCCCGGTAAAGCAAAGACCGGGCGTGCCAGGGCGGCGAGGGTCTGCCTGGGTCCAAAGCCGCTGGGCTACCCCTGCCTGATCGAGGAGAGGACCCTCCGAGAAGACAGCTGAGTACAATGTCGGAGGCGTTCGGAGGCGCAGGCTGATGGGGGCCAAAGGCGCTCAGACACCCACGAAGCGGCTCTGCAGACAAGTCCCTGGTAACTCTAAGACCGAGCGTGTCAGGGCGGTTATAATCTCGTTTGAACGACTTAATTTATCTCGTTCGAACGGCTTAATTATCTCCTTCGAACGACTTATTATCTCGTTAGAAGGACTTATTATCTCGTTCGAACGACTTATTATCTCGTTCGAACGACTTATTATCTCGTTCGAACGACTTATTATCTCGTTCGAACGACTTATTATCTCGTTCGAACGACTTAATGTTAATTTTTTTTTAAATTCAACTTGGCAGTAATGCACTTCCATAGATAGTCGGGTTGTAAAGATGTAGATTCTGCTGGTGTTGGACCTGGGTTCAATTCCTGGATGGGTGAGAATATATGTATATATATATTTTTCAAACAAATTAAAGATTCAATTTATTAATTACAAAATTCATGGACGGGTGAGATTTTATTTTTTGTCTTTATTAAAATAAAATAAAAATGTTTTTTTTAACTGATTAATAACAAAATTACATTTTTTTAAAGCAGATAGTCGGGTAGTAAAGATGTAGATTCTGCTGGTGGTGGACCCGGGTTCAATTCCTGGATGATTGAGACCATTTTTGTTTTATGTTTAATACATTTTTAAAGATTCAATTTACTAATAACAAAGTTTCATTTAGCTGGTGTGAAGCAGATAGTCGGGTAGTGAAGATGTAGATTCTGCTGGTGGTGGATCCGGGTTCAAATCTTGGATGGGTGAGAGTATTATTTTTATTTAAATTCTCAACCACCAGCAGAATCTACATCTTAACCATCCAAGTATCTGTTTCACACAAACTAAATGTAATTTTGTTATTAATAAACTAAATCTTTAATTTGTTTGAAAACAAATTGATAAACTAAATCTTGAATTTTTTTGAAAGGAATCAAAAAATATTCTCACCCATCCAGGAATTGAACCTGATTCTACCACCAGCAGAATCTAAATCTTTTCACCCGACCATCTGCTTCACACAAACTAAGTATAATTTGTTTAGTAATACATTAAGTCTTGAAAATCAAATTAAAAACTATTCTCACTCATCCAGGAATTAAACCTGGGTCCACCACCAGCAGAATCTACATCTTTCCCACCCGACTATCGGCTTCACACAAACTAAATGTAATTATGTTATTAATAAATTAAATCTTCATTTATTTGGAAGAAAAACAAAAATTATATTCTCACCCATCCAGGAATTGAACCCGGATCCACCACCATCAAATCAACATCTTTACCACCCGACTACCTGCTTCACACAAACTATCTACAATCAAGCACACTTTCTATAAGTCGACCGGCTCGAATCCCAGCTAGCTCATACAAAAAATACATTTATTTTACCAGAGTGTCAAAAGAAGTACTTTCTCCTCACTCAGATGACGGATTGAGCCAAATTGTTCACATGTTTTTCATTTATATGTTGAGTCACATAAAGTTAGAACACTGACCAAGTTTATCAATCCTAATTAAAAAAATTAGTCTGATAGATAAAACAAGGAAGATAGTGGTAGCACTTAAAGACTAACTAATTACCAAAAAAGAATTACAACCAACAAACAAACACACAAACACCCCAACAACCCCAACAAATAAAAAACAAACAAACAAACAAACAGTCAAACAAGAAATGATGTCCAATAATAATAATAACTTGTATAATAATGTATTTCTCATCTTATTCAATTAATTTTTTTCACAATATTGCTTTACACAAACTAATAACTAAATAAGCTCATTTAGTGAGGTTTTTAAATTTTATTTTTGTTAAAGGAAATGTTTCTTCGAAGAGAAAGTAACGTTCATGGGGAAGGAAGATTTCTGATGAGTTTAAAATATTGAAGTGATTAATTGTGAACAGTAAAACCCTGGTGTTAAATTGACTCTCTTGGTGTATGTGACAACACCGACACGGTGCTCATTTCACCAACGATATAGTAATGGTGATAACTTACACCGTGAAATTTGGAAGTGCTTAATTTTGAACAGTATTTAATAAACATTAATCTACTTCATTTGTACATGCAAAATATATAAACTTATTTGCCTTACCTCGTGGAGTGCCTAATAATTACTCATTAAAGGAACATTACAGAATTGGTTTTTGCTAACAAAACAGTTGCTGGCAGTGTAAGCACTTTATATAATCCACCATATACATAAACTGACAGACCTGTAGAAGTTTGAGATCGATCGGCCATCTGGGTCACGAGAAAATAGTGAAAAACCGATTACACATTTGCATGTGTTATACAATGCACGAATAAAACGCTCATGAGCGATAAACTCCAATCGGAAATTAGTTTTATTTATTTCTCATCAAATATGGCATTTCAGACAGAAATATTTCTAGGGATGTTTTCTACTATCATCATCATTAGACCGTGTAAGTTTTATGTAAATCTGTGATAGAAAATTTTAATTACCAGTTCTGTAACGTTCCTTTAAGTTTTTGTATTTCACTTCATCAAAAAATAAGAGCAATATTTTGTAATTGATTAGTACTTAATTTGATCTATTTGTAAATAAAATTATTCAACCATAATGTATTAATTCCCCATCAGATTATGTAGATTTTCGTTTAAAAAAAATATGCATTCATTTTTATATAAAAATACGGAGTCATTTTGTTGCACAATTATTAAGTACTGTTGGTCTTACCTACAGATTAAGTCTTATAATCAGTAAAACTTGTCCACGTATAAGGTTTGTGTTTTTCTAAATTTACGTCAACGAAAAAAGTTTCGATTAAATAACGCAAACCTGATGCCAGGTCCGATTTTAAACCAGTTCGACCCCACAATTTTATTTTAAATATATATTTTAAAAAGCGGTGTTTATATATTCGAGAAAGTTATAATAATTATTTCGTTTCAATTGTATCGCACGAAAACAAATCCCCAGTGATAACTGGTAGTCACAACGTAAAAATGAATTATTGTTGACTTCCCAACATTATCTCATCATGCCCAGCATCAGCCACGTATAAACATTTGTGGATGTTACACGTATTTTGTGATGTAGGCCTATGTGGTATTTTAACGAAAGTCTTTGTATGTAAAATGGCATCGTCAGTCAAAAATCTTCCAGAGAAGACAAATAAACAAACAAAAAGAAACATTGGCGAAAATTGGGCCATGCAACAGTTAACCAAAAATAGGTACATTTCAAAAAATCTTGTCAAAGGAAATTGTCGGTTAAAGTCATAAAGATGCACGGTTAACTGAAGAACAAATAAATGGGTATTACGTTATGTATATACAATATACTGAACAATGGCTACCGTTGCTTGTTATTGTACCTATATTTTGTTCGAAGGACAAGTCTGCGATGGCCCTATAGCCAACTTCTTTCTCATGACATACTCTGACTGTGTGGCAAGTTCCATGCGTGTACCATCAAAGGCACAATTCCATCACCTACCTGCTGTACTATCACTGCAGAAGCATTCCGGACACAGCCTTCAATACGTTGTTTTTTCAGTTAGGGAAAGACACTGTCGTGAAATGCTTCCATATCATAGCAAGACAAAAACTAAAACCTAAACTTACTAGTTAAATGATTTCGTGTTTGTTACTAGTGCTGCACACTGCCTTCAGTGCACTTGTTAAGGGTTGTATGGCAAGTGATGCAATTAGTTGATGCTCGGTATGGTGTCTTCATTGTGTTCTAAGAATCTCAGGATATCTTTAGAGGATTTGCCAGGGGTGGGGATGTTACTTATGTACACACAAGGGGAAGAGTTTGTGAGAGTACCGTATAGGACCATTGGGGATGAGAGGGCTCTCTCTGCCACATATTGGGCATCGTATATCAATGACTGATACGCTCGGAGTTGTTACATATATACTCTAAAGGCACTCCACTACAAGCCTTTGCTTATTAGGATCGTTCCTCCACAATATTGTCTTTTTGCACTCTGTTATGTAGCATTCAGGATGGACATAAATGTAATATTTAGGCTTGAATATAATAATTATAAAGCAGAATATAATAAACAAAAAGGTGAACTTATCTGTGTACAGGTTAATTTTCTGATTCAAACGGTTTTAACGACTTTTAAATGACTCACTGTTATAAGGTTATAAGCTTTACGCTTAAGCTGAGTATTAACAATTATTGCTTCACTCCAACAAGATCCCGATTTCATAGTGCTGCTTTAAGGGCAAAGTATACCTCTGTTTTTTGGAACCGTTTTATTGTTTTAATCCCTTATAAATGTACATATATACAATAAAACTAACATGTGAAAATTACATTTCAAAAGGTAGTAGCGTTTTTGTAGAGTTCGCCGACAATCTGGAGCGGTTATGTCCACGCAGGGAGAATAATCCGTAATTGGAATACACAATCTGAGAAACGTTTCATGCAGAAACGTTTCTCAGATTTACAATTGTTTGAATCCCTTTCTCTAAAACCACATTCCTTTGGGGGAATCGTTTCTCAAAATGTTATTCATTATCAACAGCCGCTTCAGCGCTTCTTACCGAGTAAGTTTTTATGGTCAATATTTGGAGTAATTACCAAAGGTATACCCTCCCTATAAGCACAAAATAGCTTAGCACAGATATATGCTTTACAGAATAAGGCTACCAGCCATCATAATACCATGTCACATGTACCATCTGTGACTGGTATCCTGCTTATTGTTGCTTAAGCAGAGCATTGTCAAGTAATATTTTGTGCTTATTTAAAAGCAGCTTTTTATGTAATTGGGCTCTGGTCAGTTGAAATACAGTCATAATCATACAATGTGTTTGGCATAGACACAAAATCGAATAATTTCCTTTTAAATCCAATGATTAAACTACCGTATGTCATTTTATTTTGAGGAGTAAATTTGTTTCCATCTTGTATTTTTCAATGGACATATCCTCCCAACCAACCTGTAAAAATTTCACCAACTTAGCTCGTCTAGTTTAAAGGAACATTACAGAATTGGTGTTTGCTAACTGGCAGAGTAAGCACTTTATATAATCCACCATACATAAACTGACAAACCTGTGGAAGTTTGAGATCGATCGGCCATCTGGGTCACGAGAAAATAGTGAAAAACCGATTACACATTTGCATGTGTTATACAATGCATGAATAAAACGCTCATGAGCGATAAACTCCAATCGGAAATTAGTTTTATTTATTTCTATAATTCTCATCAAATATGGCATTTCAGACAGAAATATTTCTAGGGATGTTTTCTACTATCATCATCATTAGACGTTTAAGTTTAATGTAAATCTGTGATCATAAAGAAAATTTTAATTACCAGTTCTGTAACGTTCCTTTAAGTGGAAAAACCAAGGTTATGTTTTGTTAGGGTTTATATTCAAGGATAGTTAGGAATTATGTCCATTCGTGTACAAAGCCAATGGGAACGTTGCTAGGAAAACAAATAAGAAAAGACAAACACCCCAACAAACAAAAACAACAATGGGTGAACATAGAGAATTACAATAATAATTGTACAGAGCGAGGAAGTACTCCCTTCGCTTTCCTGTAAAAACCAATGGCGACGTCGCACAAAAGGGGACTAAGTCCACACAATTGGAAAACTAAGAGAAGTCCTGGAGGTAGAAGAAATTAATTGTGACGACAGGGACAGCTAGCTCACCAACATTTTATGCCCAAAACACAATTCGGGGGTTCGATTCGTTCAGAGCTAATTTGTGACATGAGCCAGCCCTCTATCACTTCCCTAGAAGAGGTCTAAGCTGGCCTCACTATCATCTGCATTCTCCTGTATATATTTCAAGATGTCACCATCGTCCATGGCACCGGCTACCTTCCCACTGGTCTTGTCTTTGGTGACGGGGGCCACCGTGTCGGTCTCCCCTGTACTTGTCGGTCTTTCCTTCCTCGGGGCAGGCTTTGGTGGGGCTTTCCCAGGGGTGGTGGCCGTACGAGCGGCCGGAGATGGTCGTTGGGCTGGAGTTGGCTTGTCCCTACTGGCCACATCAACCTTCTTGGTTGGAGATGGTTTGGGTTTCGGTAATGGCTTGTCTGGCTTTTTGAGGACGTCTGAAAGGAGCTGATCGAAGTCATCTTCGATGCTATTGTTAAGAGAAAAAGTAACAACAAAGGGAAAAGACTGTTCGTCATAAACAGTATTAAGAAGATTATCGCAAAGGAATTGTATACAATATTGACTACCTCGAGAAGTTTTGTAAGTTAAATTAGTTCAATGCAGAGAGGTAAAGGTCCTTTAGTCAATCAAGTCGAGGCCATACACGTTTCGAGCATGCCCAGTGATCTTGGTCCAGAGTACCATGTACTGTCCAGCACGAAAAGGTCCTTACTCGTGTATATCCATGTTTTAAATTGATATGGTGAGGACATCAATGACCACGCCTCCCACACTCATACGCTTCGGTAAAACCCCAAACAACTGCAAGTTGACCCAACCGCTGACCCCACATTATTCCATCCACTTTAACCCTTTGCTTACCATAGGCGACTTATGTCGACAGCGCACTGACCTACGCTTCCTTACCACAGGCGACTTTCGTCGACGCGCGGTATAACCTGCGCTTCCTGAACATAGGCGACTTTCGTCAACGAGCGCAAAGCAATTTTTCCATCGGTACCACTAAATGTATTTGCTGCCCTCTGTTGGAATTTTTTTAGACAGTTGGAAAGCCCTTTGCAAGAGCTTTTCAATGATGAGCAATAAGATTAGGCTTACCATTGGACAATTTTGAGAAAACTTCAAGTGAACGTTGATCCGAATTCCAACTTCTTTGAAATTTTACCGCGATTTTCCTGACATGGATGAGAGAAATGCCCGCATTCTTGATGAGATTTTACCGACAGTGATTCTGAGAATGATTCCGATCATTCTGAAGAGGAATCTGACACGGAATCCAGTGAATTGCGTTTGTGCATCGATAAAACGCACGATTGTCCCTGGGTCTGTATACGTTTGGTAATGAAACTGACAATTAATGGCAATAACAAATTACTTGGTAAGAATTACTGCAGCTTTGGATAGTATAATGCATTTTGAGAAACTTTTCACCTAGAAGTCCTGCGGTTATGGAATATGAATATTACTTTTTATCCCCCAAAAATTGAATCTGAGAAGCGTTTCTGGCAGTAACGTTTCTCAGATTGTGTATTCCAATTGCAGATTATTCTTCCTGCAAGCGTGGACATAATCGCTCCAGATTTTCGGCAATTTCAAAAACGGTACCACCTTTTGAAAATAAATTTTCACAGGTTGTATTGTATATATCTACAACTTAGGATTGAAACAAACAGTGGGTTCCAATTACCAAACGTCTACAACAATCCCTTTAAATGCCTACGCAAACAAGACGTAAACTATTTCCCCATTTATCAAAATTATTAACAGATCAAGGTGAAATCCACCTCCGAGTCTAAAGCTGTTCCACTCGACATTCAAACCATCTTGGCTTTGTTGGATCAGATGCCTCTCTATAAAGATGATTGTAAATAAATCAACAGCCGAAACCAAACTCTAAGAGCTCATAGCCCTACTCGGGAAGACAGTATGTTTTGAAAGACTTACAGACGGTTCACATTCCACGATAACTTCAAGCCTTCGGCTTCACATTCCGTCAAGATTTAAGCTCGAGCTTGTCTTGAATAGCGTACATAGTGTGCGGTAAAATCATGTCTGCGTGGATTGTGACTTATACTCGTATGAGTTTCAGTGCTATTGTAAAGAAATGCCTATAAGGGCATCTTCAGATTATACTGCTGGATTTCAACTAATGCATTGTATTAGCAGAAAACAGGGATTCAAACTCCCAGATTTAAAAGGGTTCAAGTTTTGTTCTTACTATAATATAATCCGTATTCTGAAACCTGAAGAGTGAGTTCATGAACACGTGGACTATTTCGGCCAGTGGTAATTCAGTCATACATCTGCTATCTGGCAATGTTTTACAATGTTGTAGGTAACGTCTCATCAAACGAAGAGCTTATTTTGACCGGGGTTATTACTTCTTGACCCAGAAAAGGGTTGCTTTGATTGACCCGGAAATAGGGTACCCGGATCGTTAACACTGACAGTGGATTCCGGGTCATCAGGGTTTCCGAGTGAACATTTCAGAACCGGAACCCGGGCCAAACACACTGTGACCCAGATGTTGGGTTAAGTCTAGGATTTTTGGGTCAACATTTGGTCACCTTAAATTAACTGGGTCGAATCTGCCTGTTCTGTGTCAACTGGGCCCAATTTCGTGGCTCTGCTTACCGCCGAATCCTGCGCTTGCGATCACCATTCTTCGCTTACAGGGCAAGCGCCAAATTTCTGCGCTAGCTGTGTAAGCGAAGAATGCCTAGTAACGTGGACTACGCACGTCAGAGCACAAACCTGTGAAATACGCTTGACGTAAGCGCAGAAATCCCTGCTTCCGTAAGCGCCGATTCTGTGCTTACGGTAAGCAGAGCCATGAAATTGAGCCTTGATCATTCTTCGTTGAAACATCTATGCAATAAGGCCATGTCCGAATGAAGCAACTTTTGCTTCGACTCTGTCTTATAGCAGCGTCAACGATAAAGAATAGGCCTTTTCGGCACTTAGCCTCAGCCACTATCGAAGCCATCGATATCGCACAAGGCCTACACTGAAAAAATTGGGGTGTTAAAATTAACACCATGGGTGTTGTCACATATAGATACCGAAGAGAGAATCAAAATAACACAAAATTCAATGTTGAGTCTGTTTTGGTATCTACAAGTGACAACACTCGTGGTGTCAATTTTAACACCCCAGTTTTTGCAGTGTATAACTCTGGACAAGGAAAATGGTAACCGTCGGCGCAGAACTCCATATTAAGCAGAGCCATGAAATTGGGCCCAGGTCAGGGCGTGTAAGATCATCCCGGTCAGGGATCGAACCCTGGTCCCCAGACCTCACGTGAAGCTCGTGGCAAGACATGACTCCCCAAATAACCCCTGCCCCCAAGTTCGTGATGACCCACCACCGCAGCATGAATCTTTCTTTGAAAAACAGATTTTACCTGAAAAAGTCTGCAGTATCATCCGCTTTGGCAGCCTCCGGACGAGTGACCCTCTCGACTGCCATGGCTCCGGGGGGAAGGTAGATACCGGCTGCATTGTCCGAGTCTGTGATGTCGACAGCAGCACTGTCCGAGAAAAGGAGCACTCCTGTGTCCGAAGCAATGATCTTCGTTATAAATGGTCTGTTAAATAAACCCCGATTAGACCCCTGGCAATGCCCGCCTTCGCTGACGTTTGTGCACGCGTTTGTACGCGCCGCGCACAACTCTCAGCCAATGAAAGGTCTTCATTGACCTCAGTGAGGACGCTTTGTTGGACATATGACGTCATATGCAAGGGTCTATTTTGTACTCGCCCTCGAGCCTCCTCGAGTTCTAAAACACAACAAAACCTAAACCTGTATAAATACCAACGAGCTCATGTTTCACCCTCCATTACACTCTCGCATTAATTCACCCGTCTGAAATGAAAGACAGGGTGGATACCGTACATCATCACACACAAGCTTATTGTTTTACTATGCCTCTACTACCATGTCCCATTTCTGAACATACATCATTCATCCTTTGAAATATTTCTCATTTCTCTCGGGGAGGTGTGGGGGGGCCTTTGAGATCTGTGAATTAAAGATACGGTCAAGATGAGTAGGATTTCAAACTTTGCATGGTATCGGAAATACTTGCTTGTCGAACATAGTGGTCTGGATACAGCAATCCAAATCTGCTGTCGGTCAAAATGGTCCTGAAACGTTTTAAATTCACCGATACGCTCGGAAAACAACATATTTTGTGCTTGCCGATTTTACGCTAAATACGGGAGACCATTCTAAAAAAAAAAAGAAACAAAGGTATCGCTCGCCATGCCGAACGATCGTAGATACCATGGGCTTGTTTTGGCGACCCAGACCAGTTAGTTTCTACCGTAAAATTCACTGACCAAGAGCTATACGCGGAAACGGGTCGATAACCAGAAACAGTTCTTGACGTAGGCACATCTCTTAAAAATCGATGTTCTCAAAAAATACAGCCTTTATTTTATTTTCGAGTAGTGGAACCTAGTCTTCAAAGTTCTGGATTTGTAGGTTTTAAAGATTTTCATTTAAAACAAATTTCCGTTGACATTATTTGTTAGTTCGTGTCGTCACGGCTGAACTGAACACGCGAGAACGCTTTAACCAATGAACGAAGCTCAAACATGTTTCCGGTCAGGTTCGCCAAAACACGCACCATGTTTTTTTATATTATGAATGCCCATGATGCATCGGGGCAATATGTGCCGTACTGTATACGAACTGCCGTGCACGACTCAAAGTTCAGCCGTGCAAAATCGCCACATATTTGCTGCTAACGACCAGAACATCCGTCAGATACCTATAAAGTTGTTGCTGTTGTTGCTGTTGTTGTTGTTGTTATTGTTGTTTACGTGTAAGTTGATGTTGTTGTTGTTGCTGCTGCTGTTGTTGTTTTATTTCTTGTTGGCGTGTCAAAGCTGCAAATTCGTCAAGGGTGGAGCGAAATCAAATCCAAATTATACACATACAAATCTTCTTTTGTTATCCACACATTCCTTTATTGAATGTTAAAATAGTTAGATAAAATAGTCACAATCGAGAATACTATAAACATTTGTTTCATATAATCATCTGGCCTCCCTTTTTTGCATTATCTTGAAAGGCTTTGTGAAGAGATATAATACCAGTATACTTATGAATCGGCATTGACACAATCAGGTTGACTCCTCTCTCGTTAATTAAACTCCATAATTATGAGAAACATTATTTATTATTTACACCGATTTCAACAAAACATAGACTTCAATTAACATATTTTACAATTCCCACCACTCTGCCAGCTTCACCAGATACTTACATCTCTCACATAAAATGTGTTTTTATATATAAATATAATACATTCACGGTTACATTAAATCATCTTTATTTTACATGTTGTCAATCGACCTTATGAATTGACGTCACCACGCTGCCATCTTAGATGAAAAACCGATGATGAGATAATGGAAAACGCACATCTATGTACGCGCGGCGCACGGGATAGGCCAATGATTATCCTGCTTTTGACCTCTAGCCGAGGGCGCCCTTCACAAATGACGTCATGTGCACATTAGGTCTATAGGAACTACGGCTACATATTGTTAAATTGTAGTAAAGACAGTACGAAAATTACTCTGTCAGATAATATGCAATTGAAAAAGTGTATGTTCAACACGGACAAACATGCTTAATTAAACAATGCAATGCAGTGCAAATCTGTTCATAATGTATAAAACAAAAGACAATACAAACTAAAAACCCAAATATTGAAATAAATGAAAAGTTTCAACAGTGAACATCGTCACATTACAGGTAGGGTATATGGAAAATAAAGAGTGCTTCCATAAACAAAATTGTGCGTAAGAGTTTCTGTTTTAACAATTTATTATTCCGTGTCAATACTGATGGACGGTTAGTTTTGAGATCGATTATAAATAGGCCGGTTATTTCAGGTTTGGTTGAATGCAGTCCGCTTCTATGCGCAAAATCGCAGTCACTTCTTCCCATCCGATTTAAAGAATCGAAACTCTCAAAGCTACAATACAAAATGTTTTTAAAGAAACCTTGACAATCAAAGCTATAATGTTTCCCAAAGAAATAATTGTAGTTGTTAACATCTCAGATCTACTCTTTTCACTCTGACGTCACACGCGATTACTGTTTTTGCTCATGGTCCGCCATTTTGGGAGTCAAGTTGCATATAAAGATATCGTGGTGTGTCTAGCTGCACGTGCCTTGCATAACAAAATGCGCCATGCAAGGTACACTTGGATAATCTGACCTCCCTAAATGACGCTACCAAGATTGATAGGGTGATAACGTCAGATGAATTTGGTCACTAAAAACAATTCGTCACTGATTCCACGAACTGACACCTTGTGTACAAAACCTCCTTTTTTCCACAGTATTTTTAAAATTATTAAACAATATTCGTCAAGGCCTACAATTTCATGAAGTTAAAAATCTTCAAGAGATTTACCTTTTTTAACTACGATAGTTATGCATTGCAACCTTGGCAGGAATGTTACAATCTTCGTTTACACGAACTGACACACAAGTTGCATTTACCATTGTAATGCACGGCGTGCACCAAGCTATAATATGAAGGAAAAAACTAACCAAGTTTTCACGAACTGACACAAACCTCGTGTGGGCGCGCGCGGATATCCGTTTTTACGAAGTGACACACGCGTATTGTTGTACTACATTGGAATTTGTCACTTCGTGAAAACAAAAATAGTCTGTTTTGCTTTTATTTCGGTTTCACAAACTAACACGATGCTTTCATACTTTGTATAAATTAATTTAGGACGTGAACAATTCAAAAATAGTATATTTTATCAAGTTCAAAGCACCAAGTGTCCACTACAAGAAAACTACTTAAAACACTCTGAAACTTTGAAGAGAGTGCACTGTAGTAGTGTTTTAAAAATGATTTACATTTTAGACGCCGTTTTCTTCGATTGCTAGTTATTAACCAGTATAGTATTGAAGGTGTGTGTCAATTCGTGACGTCGCGTCGGTGACAGATTGTGCAAAAAGTATTATCTAAGTAAGACAAGTTTTATCAGTTTTAGTTTCGTTGAGCTGTTATTTACAATTTGAAAAGGTAAACGTTCTTTTTCTCGTGAATTGTGCAATTTTATGTTTTTGTAAAATATAAATATATAACACAACCTTTGATGAGCCGATATTAAGAATTTGAAACAGTGACGGCACGATTTTCCCTCCCAGTGAGATCACACGGCTTGCTTTCAAAAACCACGCGTGTAAACTTCAAAACAATGGTATCCATCGCATGGCTTTATAGATGCCAGCAGAAACAAACATTTTACATCCACTCGAAATTCATCAAAATTTCATTTGGCATGCATTACAAACTGGGCCTGGCAAAGCAAAAGCTGACTAAGAGGCTTATGAGCAAATACATTCTTAATTTTTGTTTGGGTTGTCAATTAATTTTAATTGCGTTGTGATGGTAAAAGACCTTCCATTTGTTCTCTACACTCTAAAAAATAACAACCTCCCGGGTCAGAATTGACCCAGATTTTGGGTGCCAGGAGCCTGACCCACTTCCAGGTCAGACTGACCTGGAAGTGGGATTTTAACCTTAATTATGCGTAATTTTAACCCATTTCTGAGTAATTTTAACACAGAATCCGGGTCACACTATCTCTGAAATTTGTAAATCCCCCCTGGGACCTTGATCCGGATCAATTTTGACCTGCAAAGTTTTAGAGTATATTTCTCTACCTACCCTTAGCTTTTTAAATCATTTTTATATTACACTAAATTGTTAGCAATATTGTTATGTCAACGTGTAGGAAACATGCACTTCGCAAGTAAACATCTGGGGTGGTAAAGGTAGGGGTTGTGGAGACCACGTGGTTAAACGTTTACGAATGACCTCACCAACAGCATAGGATATAATTATCTAAAATTCCCGACAGCCTCATTTAGGCGTCTTGTGAAAATTACACAGAATCGTGCATAGATAAAAACCGGAACCTCTCACACAGACTGCACTCTAAAAACTCCCTGTTCAGAATTTGACCCGGGTTTCGGGTCATAGGTCATAGGGGGCCCTGACCCGTATCGGGGTCAGTATGATCCGAAATGATGTCAAGCTGACTCGGAACTGGGTAGCACTGGCGCAAAACCTGTGTCAAAATCCCATTTTTTACCAGGTTCCGGGTCAGCCGACCAAAACAATGGGTTTGCCTACCTGGGACCCGGAATCCGGATTAATTCTGACGGGGGGGGGGGGGGTAAAAGTGTTGAACATTAAAAAAACCACAAAAACAGCAAATTTTGACAAATCTCAAACCGAAAATTTTGTGGTATAAGTACACATGCATCCCCACTGGTAGTCGCTTTTGAGGTTGCTTTGGTGTCAACCAGAAAGACTTTAATAAATACACACTTGCTAAACCATTCCATACTGTCAATTTTTCACAGAATGGATTTGAAAAAAAAGTCATTTGTCATGTTACAATTACATTACATGAAGAATCTCCGACTGTTGAATTGTGCATTAAAGCCATTTGTTTGTCTTAAAAGACCTATCCATACTCGAGCGTATGCCCAACATATCACGCATTTCTGAAAATTATCACGCATTGTCCAACATGGCCGCGCAGTATCCAATGTTATCACGCATTTGGCAACCTCGTCACGTATTTTAAACAGTATAATCAAACATTTCACAGCAATATCACGCTTTATTCAACATCGTCACGCATTTTCCAGCATTGTTACGCATTTTGTTAACACTATCACGCATTTTGAAAGACTATCTCTCATATTGCAAAATTATTAAGCATTTTGTAACATTATAACGCATTTTGCAATATTAATACGCACTTGCAGAACTATCACACACTGACAGCACTATCACGCATTGTCAAACTAGCTCCCGCCTTCTGAAACTCACGCAAAAGGCAACTTTTCACACTTAATGCTACAGTAAAGCAATACATTCAAGCACTCTGTGACAATCTTATTCATTTAGAAAAAGATATCACGTTATCTGCCACCACCGAACACATTCACCAATTATTTCACTAACTCATTTAGCAACAATTTCACACAACGTGCAACAGTCTAATCCATTCTGCTTAAAGGTATCGTACACGTTTGGTAATGACTCAAAACAAATATTAGCATAAAAACATACTTGGTAACAAGCAACGGAGAGCTGTTGATAGTATAAAACATTGTAGGAAACGACTCCCTCTGAAGTAACGTAGTTTTTGAGAAACAGGTAATTTCTCACTAAAATAATAAAAACTTCTTGCAAGAAGTATTTTCCTATCTGAAAGCACACAAATTTGTACTACGAGGGTGTTTTTTTCTTTCATCATTTTCCTGCAACTTCGATGACCAATTGAGCCCAAATTTTCACAGGCTTGTTATTTCATGCATTATGTTGGGATACACCGAGTGAAAACACTGGTCTTTGACAATTTCCAAACGTGTTCAGTGCCTTTAAGCACCCATTCTCCAATGCTAACGTGACTTGCAAATATTGCATTCAATGTAGACAAACATCCCTCTCGCTCCTAAGCGATTAAGCATCTTTACACTTCACTGGGGAAGATAATCTTCTATCTGATTAACTGGACCAATGCAATTTCTGCAACACGTCATACACTGCAACAGCCGGGGTGTTAAAATTGACACCGTGGGTGTTGTCACATATATATACAAAAAAGAATCAAAATTTACACAGTAGGGTATTAAAATAACACTAATTTCTGCAAACAATTTTACATTAATTTTGATTCTCTGTTCGGTATCTATATGTGACGACACCCATGGTGTCAATTTTAACACCCCAGTTTTTGCAGTGTACACAACAAAGAACGCCTGATTTTAAATTCCGATGTTGTCGTATAAACATTGGAAATTATACCCTCCGAGCCAACTGCGAACAGTATGATTTCATCGTCATTTACATTAATATACACCATCCCTGTTAATACATGTAGGCCTAGGCCGTTAGGTAAATATTTATAATTTAGCCAAGGCCTTGGCTAAATTTCCCAAACCACTTAAGATTCGTCCAAAGCCGAGTTGTCAAAATCACAGCTGTAACTTGTATTGTGACATAACACTTTGCTTAGCAATTAAGATTGATAAACAATCAGCTTAAGATCCATCTTTAGCTCTGTGTGAAATCGAGCCCAGCAGACTTCCTAACGTACACTTATCGCACTCCAACATCCTTTATTCTACGTTCTCAAACACGCACGATAAATCGTAGACTTCTCTTAGCTCTCCCATTGTTCGAACTTATTCTTTTTTTTAGCGACATCCTCATTGGTTTTGTACACAAAATCGAGTCGAGGACATCCTCAGTTTATCACACCACCCGGATCCCTATGGCTACGGTCCTCATGGGTATAGACACGCTCATACGGTTGGCTGTAGTTTAGAGCCTTGCCACCAATAGAAACTTGAAAGGTGATGCATTTGTATTCTGCCTGTGAGTCTGGGCCTCGAATACTTAAATTGTGTTTGCAACCGGAACATTCCAATGACCATTACGTACGTATGAGGCACTTGACGACCAATATATAAGCACTGGGGTATGGTTTAGTCGAAGTACTTGCCATTTGTGTTCAAGAGGTATATTTGTGAGGTACTTGACTACTGAACTGGAACTGGACAGCTGAACTTACGGTTCAGTTTGCTTGTACGCAGAGCATGTCTATCGCTGATTGGTCAAACAATTGGTAACATGCACATTTGTACGCGTCACGTACAACTCTCAGCCACCGATAGGCCTTCCTTAGATCTCAAAGAGGGCGCTGTTTGAGCTTGTAACGTCAAATGCAAAGGGTCTACACCAGGAAGAAGATGTGAATTCACGATATGGAATTGTTCAGCTCATGCTGATCTAAAATAGATTCGGCACACGGGGCCCAGATTCAGGAAACTTTGGAATGCTAGGTTGCATCAGCAGACGTACTTCGGAGCATGCGCACATTTCCGAGAACAATGGACTTATCTGATAAGTCTGCTGCCACCTAGCGTCTCCAAAAGACCCCCATTTTCACCTGGGCCTTTTAAGAGTGCAATACCACACACCAATATAGATATTTATACCATCTGACTGTAAAGACTCAAAGATGCTGTCGGGGCACTATTGTATTGCAATAATCATACTTCATGCTTAGCCTTAATGTTATTGTCACATCCATATAACTATATGTCTATCAACACTCGAGTGCGTCACGTAACACATTCAAATATCCTTTCAAATACTGGTTTCAGCCATTTTTTTTCTTTTCGTACACTACATACTTAAAACAAAGAGGGAGGCCGAGCAGGGTGAAAGTAGTCGAGAGGAGGGGTGATTGGGGGTAGTTTAGGAACCTGATCGAGCGGTGGTGCCGGTAATCTAAGGCTGAGAGGTGTTCAGGAAGAGGAAGACAACAGACACAAGCCAGCCCCACCTTATCCGCATAGAATTTTGTGTCTGCCCTTTTGTGTGAAAATAACTTCTCATAAGTATTCTAACAAAGACGGTCAGTGAGATTACTGTCTTTAAGTCAAGCTCAAACAACAGACGCAGTTTTTTCCATACTGAAGCATAGACATCTTAAATACCAGAGCGACATAGTGGGGTTTCCCCAGGTTGTGTCTATGATCCCTTTTCTTTCATCTGTTCTAGTTTAAACATTGTAGGGTGCAACCCACAATGTGAAAAACACCACAACTACAGTTCCTACCTATACATAGTCCCTCAGTGTCGCTCTTGTAAGCTCAGATTCACGTACTTCATACATCAAAAATCCTCGTGTATCCACCACTGGTGGCAGCAGACTAGTAAGTCTTCTGCCATCTATCGTTCCATTGCAGCAGAGGGATAACTTTTAAGGATGTCTGCCGCGTTAATCTCAGCTCTCTCCGGTCTCACGCCAGACACTATTACTGACACGCCGTAACACTATCATGCATGCTCAATCTAAATTGTCTGTACAAACAAGTTAGACCTGTCCAAACTTGGGTGTTCCATCCCAATAACAGTTTGCCCTGTCCCAACTTGAGTTTTAAGTCCGAACACTGGTTGGGCCATTCATTTTCGCTCAAAATTCAACCCAAGCTTAATTTCACCCAAGTAAAGCACATCCCCCAACTATGGTTTGAACGATCTTCAAATTAATTTTGGACTTCACCATTTCAACTTGCCATATCACACTTTCCCTCAACCGTCACTCATCACACTTGCATCCTCTAATACCATGTTTGTTGCACTTTTCATCTTGCTTTGATTTGGACACGGACTATTTTACTGGACATCTGTGACACCGAACAGTCCAGACGCTCTTATCCAAAAAGTATTCACATTACGTTAACATAACCACCACGGTACCACTACAAAACAAAGTATCCTCGTTTTAACTTTGTTCGTGAAAATCATTCGCGTAGTCTGACAATAGCCTCACCGATAGGTGCATTCTTAACTCTCGTTGGTAACCCTTAGTTCAACATAAGTATAACCACGACGAACCGAAACACAAGCCGCAACCAGGCACATACGAACCCAAACATGTTTGTTGAAACGATTTACCGAGAATGTTTCTTTGATCTCCATTGACCCAATTCACATGACGTCATCACCACAATGTCAAGTGCGCCTTTTTGGGAGTCAATGTCTTTGTATGTTGTTACAGTGTAGTGCGCATTTTAGGCGACGCAGCGTTTGCACGCATACCATTGACTCCCAAAACTGCAAGCATGGAAAACATTAGCGTGTGTGACGTTGGTGCAAGGGGTCAATCCCTTGCATAGGCCGCCACTGCTAAGGTCGAACGATGGAAACGTGCACGCGTGAACGTACGGACTGCGCTCAAATTTTAGCCAATGATAGGTTTTCGTTGTACTCAGTGAGGGCGCTGTTTTGGGCTTGTGACGTCATATGCAAGGGGTGGTTCCTTGTTAGTGACATCCTAATAAAACGAGAACGGCCTTCGTTTGGTATTGTACATAAAACAACTAAGGACGTACTGGGTTTTTCCTAAAACATCACGATCATCTTTATTTTTAAGCCCATAGTAGACGTAAGCGTGCTCAAATTTAATATCAGAATCATTCATTCAACAGCTTCAAAAACTATATGTTCATACATAACATGCTTTATTACTATGGTTATATACATATTATTAGAGTTATTCTGTCATCATTAGCAAATATCAGGACGGGATGAACAACAAGCACTGGGACGACTGACGTCAATGGGGTTTGAGTTGAGTTGTCTGTCATACGTAGGTCAAGCCCACAGTCGCACTGGGAGACAGAGAGCTTCGCTCGTGCTTGTAACCCCACATCCAATGAAAGCAAGACACCCGTGCCTGTATAGGGGGACAGAAAGTGTACAGAAGTAATCAGGGGACAGAACAGAAAGTGTACAGAAGCAATCAGGGGACAGAACAGAAAGTGTACAGAAGCAGTCGGGGACAGAAAGTGTACGGAAGCAGTCAGGGTACAGAAAGTGTACAGAATCAATCATCATATGCAAATCATTTTCTTTCATTCTAAGCACTGCAGGAACGTTACACTGTATTTTCACACCATCAACCAATCAGTATGAGCCATTTTGAGGTATGGTGGACACATTTTTACTAGAGCACTATCTGGTATGGGAAAATTTGTCTGTGCACTCCCATAGTGTCCACCATTATCTCAAAAAAGGCTTTCTTTAAAGCGGGGTTAAATTATGGGGAACAACAATATTACAATGAGGTGATTAGGTTGCAAAATTACAACGTCATTTTCGAAAAGAAACCTCTACCGAAAAAGTAGACGTTCAAGTTCTCTGAGACAGTGTGACTTATTAATCATTCTCATATATGTTCTCGTGTAGATTTATCCCTGAACGACTCCTGGTCGATATTGTTTTTCTTGTCCGAAAATTGAAAATAATTAAATACTTAATTAATTTAAATCACACCGCCATGCCAGGTTAATTCACTGCTCCAAGCGGAACAAAGTAATTCGTCTTTAGAAAGTCCAAAAAGTACAAACTAAAAAAGAGGGGGCAACAATGTGTTCTGTAAATTCGTCCAAATCGCTTCGTTAAAAAACTTAAACACTTGAAATTAGCTTTTCACATTTGTACTGAAAATGGCAGGAATTGTTATCTAGCATTGATAAACAAAACCAATGTTATATTGTGTTTTTATAATTGGTTTGTCACTTGTTTAGAGAAACATGCCCAAACAGCACAATGTGCTCAAAGACAACAACATCAAACATCAAAGAAAGGAAATTAGTCATAAATTTGATGTACTAGTACCAACTCAAACCAAGTGCTCCCACATTAATAAATGGGGGACTTTGGGAGATTATAGATGTCAGCAGACATACCAGGGTCCAATTTCTTAAAGCCTGTAAGCACAACAACTTGCTAAGCACTGAAACAACTTGCTTAGAAGAAACAGGTAACCAGCCAAAATTTCATAGAGATTACATTGTTGCCACTGGTTCCCAACTCTTTTTGTTTGTTTAGCAAACACATTTGCTAAACAGTATATTTTCTGCTTAACAGCTTTATGAAACTGGGCCCTGGGTCCAATTGAATAAAGCTGCTTACGGGTACGCTTATTTTTTGTGCTTACTTTAGCAGAACCACCTGTGCACAATTTAAAAAAAGTCTGTGACCAGACATTCCCTGCATACTGAGCGGCCATTAGCAGACTGTCTATTTCATAAACAACTGCTAACCGAAATCAAGGCAAAAGGCACGCTAGCTGGCCAGTGGTTCTTGTAAACAGAAGAGTGACGCAACAATACCACACCATTGTGAACGCGCACATGAAATTGGGCCCTGCTGCCACCTAGCGTCCCCAAAGGTCTCCCATGGGAATCGAATGTTTTCCTTATATAAAACAACACCATAATCTTTCGGTCAAAATCAAGTCAATTCAACCGGTAGCACAAACGGCTCAATTAAAAACGGCACAAATGATTGCTTACGGGCCTTCTACGTTAACATAGTGTTGCAGGTTTTTTTACTAATAAAGCACCAAATGCAGAGAAAATGATTTTAAGACGGCAATATTTTGAAACTTTCTACTTTGTTTCTAAAATTGACATGAAGGCTTACTCACTAAATTTCACGGATGGATGTGGCACGTGTGTAAGTGGCGGGACCCCTACGTGCAGACATATAATTGACGGACTGAAACAGTGTCAGGCAAAAGGGAAAACAAAAATTTTAAAGGAAATCAAAACAAAGCACTTTAAGCGTTTGGAGAATGAGAGAAACAATTAAAATATATAATCAGCGCTGTAAATTATAAAAGAAACAGAAGGATTGGAAAAGAAATGCTGGACCATAGATTGTAGTTACTACTGTGGAAATAGCTGGCACAATGAACTGCATTAAATTTACGAGATGAAGTATCTGCTTGGGCAGCATTGGCCCATATGTTAGTACAGTCGGCTCTCGCTATAACAATATTGCTGGTACTGTCCAAATTACCTCTTTATAACCGGAATGCTGTTACAAGAGGACAGCAAAACAAAGAAACGCAAAGCAGAAATGAGATCCGAGATTTCAGAATTGTACTCTTTGTAAGCAGAACCTCTTTATAGCGCGCTCTTTACAACGAGGGTTGACTGTTAATACATAAAGGAGTGCACTGATTTGGAAACGAAACAAAAGTACACACAAGTATAACAAAAAGGAAAACCACTTTAAAACGAGGAAATGTATATACTTTTGCAGGTCTTAATTAACTGTAACTTGAATAGAGGGCATGAAAACACCACTAGGTTATCCATAACATGAGATTATAAGTAAACCAATGGCATTGCAGTTAGTTGTAATACAACAAAAACAAGTTATGCCAAGTACAGAAAAGCATGCAAGTATTACGCAAATGGGCAACAATTGAACTCAGTTATTTGCGTTACAATGACTGCGGGTACCAGGCATGATATATGATTGTATTTTGTGAATTATTGTCCTTAAATTTATCATCATCAACAAAATTCAACATAACCAAGTCACGTGTAATCACATGATGAAAATCGAGGACTTCTCTTTGTTCTCCCATTGTTTTTTGATATATTCATTATATTTTAACTACGTTGTACAAGAAACGAGGACGTCATCGCTCTGTCAAAACACCCGTATCCCTTTTTGTTAAAAGTCCTCGGTTTCAACGGGATAGACACGCCCACATGGTTGTGTCACATGTAACGCGAGTCACCATGAAATTGCAACTGATATTTCTAAGCTTCCCGATGACACCCTTGCCAGATATTAGAAAGGATTTTATGCAATAACACCCTAGCTCCACTTTATAAGCCAGCCATTAGCCTTTCCCATTAAATATGCTAATCACATTCACGCATGCGTACAGACACTATTGGTTGGCAGACGCCATAGAGTTATGCAATAGACCTTATGCACGTGATGTCATTTCATTAGGGCGCCCTCGCCTATAGGTCAAAAGGAGGTTGTTCATTGGCCAATCCTGTGCGCCGCGCGTACAAATCTGTGCGTTTCGATTGTTTCGTCATCGTTTTACCTCTAAGATGGCGGCTGGATGACGTCAATGCATAAGGTCTATAGGCAGACGCACAAACGTATACGCGTCACGCCACCATCAACCCCATACAAAAAGGCGCGATGCTCCCTCATTTCGCCAACCAGCAGTGTTTATTAGGCCCATGTCACACGAGGCAATTTACAGGCAATCTCCATGAAGAAAAGGAATTCACATTTGAATGATCAAATATTTTTTCTTGGGGATCGTAAGACACTGTTTGAAAAATTACTCCTGTGCTACCAAAGTGATCTTGTGGAATGCACTGCAGTTGGTTGCCTCCAAGTTGCCTGTAAAAAAAAGCCCCGTGTGACAGGGCCCTTTATGCGCACGCGTGATATGCAAAGGTCTACTTCACTGCTGCACTTTACTCTACGAAAACGATTACAGGATAATGCCGGGATATCATTAGTTTCTTGAAGAGTATAGTTATCAATTGCAAACCTCTAATTTTAAGAAAACAATTATCAAGAAACAATACGAGTGATACGTTCATATGTAACATTGATTTTTCTGTTACACGTTTTTAACTTGTGTGTACATTTCATAATAAATGTACATCTCGGCTGGCTAGGCAAGAAAATATGGAGAAGAAAAAAACACAAACCCCACAAAAAAACCCACAACAATTGTAGAAAAAAATAATCATAAGAAAACAAAATAAACAATTGGAGAATTGCATACCACGACATACTAAACGATTGCTTCCAAAGTGTGCATTTTAACCATTAGTAAAGTTCACGCCGAAACCAACATTATATTTATTTTTAAAGTTGCATGAACCGTCAAAAGAAGTTTTTTTTGAAGAACTCTTTGCCCCGAACGATTTTTTGACAGATGATGCGGTTTAAAAACGATACACAAACTTTCGCGTACGCTACGGACCATGCACACATTACATGTAAACTGCGAAATTGTGTGTACATGGCTGATTGATGTGATTAAATGTCGGGATTTCTTTTTTCATGCAATTAAAAAAATTATTCACATTTTCGGGTCAAATCGGCTAAAAAATCTCACAATCTTGGTCAGTCTTATAGGCTTTCTATAGCAGCACCTCTCATGCGGTTGACGCCGACGGAATTTTTTTGTTTGTGCATTAAAAAACTATCATTTTTATTAAAGCTATTTGTTTAATTTATTTATATATGTATTGAATAAAGAGTGCGTAACCACGACTCTCTACGTCTCGTCCTCATTGTTAATTTATCATTTTGGCTGGTCAGACCTCCAACTAGTAAAACCGGTGTATTTTCGCTGTGTTTCTTGATCTTTACTAAGCATTTGTTCATTTTCAACCGAAGTGGGAAATATATCTTTTTGTGATTTTATGACGCTCAGTTTGAATTGATTTCGCGTTAAAGGGTCTGTGTACGTTTGGTAATGACTCTGAAAATTAATGGCATTAACAACTTACTTAGTAAGAATTACAGCAACTTTGGATAGGATATAATGCATTTTGAGAAACCTTTCACTTAGAAGTACTGCGGATGTGGAAAAAATGTATCACTTTTTCTCCCAACAAATTTGAACACCACATTATTCCACTTTACGGTATTTTGTTCGTGCATCGATAACGTACGAATGTCCCTGGGTCTGTGTACGTTTGGTAATGACTCTGAAAAATATTGGCAATAAAAAATTACTTCGGATAGTCTCAACTTGCAAATTATTATAGGTAGTCTACAGTAATGTTAAAATACAGCTAGTAATATTACAATCTATCAATCTATCAATCACACAACACTTCAAAATGAGCTCAAGCCCAACGAGTAATTTCCTAAAATATCAAAATCCCAAATCCACAAAACGCTTTGTACATTAGTCCAAACTGTGTTGAGTTATCCAAATAAGGAATGCAAGAACAGCAAACCTCTTCCTAACCATAAGTCATCATCCAAAATAAGACAAGTTACTCACCTCTCTTGTACAAACAAACAAGACTGTAGAAAATGTACTGGCCTCAAAGAAATACATGATGTTCAAATACCAACCGTTAGCAAGTACAACAAACAACACCACTTAATTCGAAAGGAAGAACTTCGACATTTGCACCAGAGACAAACAATCATAAACAAACACATATTTTTCTAGAATTTCTGTTTTTGCTTTTAGCTTTTCGCTTTTCACGTCATGAGCTAGCCATTGTATAGGGAGATATGCTGGCAATGTTACCCTCTCCACAACAAGATTACAATTACTATCAAGTCGAGTGCAAGATGAAAACAGTCTTGACTTTTCCACACTTAATTAAACAAGCCCACGTCTTGAAATGTCACACTACTCCATGTTCTTGTAAATCTCTAGTGCTTGTTTTCACACTCAACAAATCCCGGCTGAACAACAATGATTCCGGACATGCTAAGTTGTCTTGATAAATGTATGCTCCAAGGAATGAAATGCCATAAATATACCACATCAGAAAATGGGACTTTATAAAATGACACACAGAACCCACCTGGCAATCCAATGATTACATACATCGCAATGATAACGGAAAGTGTCTATGACATTGAACACTACCACTGACCGGTACGTCGCTACGGCGTTGCACTATTTCTTAAAACTTAAAACGAGTAAACTTTATTTTCCTTAAAGTTGAGGTAAAAACCATCTATAATTTGTTTACATTACAAAAACCCATAAACAAGAAGGTTTGCTGTGTTCCCTGTATGTGTTAACTCCCACCGCTCTTTTAATTATTTACTGAGAATATGCACCAGTCTATTTCATTGTTTTGCCTCGGTTTCGGCACACGCGAGAAACGCATGGTAGTAAAGGCTTAGGCTAATGTGGGAGTCCAGTCTAAACAGATACAAGTTTGGTTGGAAATTATTCGTACTTAAAAACCCCCCACACATTACAGTTTTTTTTGAGAATAAACAAACATCAATTATACGTTCTTATCACCTTTGAAGATGTATATTTCTTTATGAACTGGCTATAAAAAAAATAATTTAAAAAGGTCAAAGACCAACAATATTTGCGATATTTTGACTGAGTGCGAATTGTTACGATATAAGATGTTAACACAATAGTGTATTAAGTTATGATTTGGGCGTTGCGGGGTCACAAACAGGCTCTTCGGTTTAAAAGTCCGCCAAAAAGGACAACAAGAAAACTACTTCTGGGTCACAGCTGATTTGGATTAACCATAAATACAGACAGGGAACAAGAGCATGCCAATATTTTGTTAAGTTTGAGGCTTTGCGCGATGAGTAACTAAATCCGTACGGATATAGGCTTTCACTCAAAAAACTTTTGGGTAAGTATTGACCCAGATCAGGGTCCCGGGGAGGTCTGACCCTTGTCTTCACTGTTAAAAATGTCCTTAAATTAAATTTACGGACTCCGTTAAGTGAAATATTCCGTATTTCCGCCGTAATTTTAAAGACTTTCCGTAAATGTAAATATTAATTATGCTAATAAGCGTAATTACAATCAACCACATTTGCCCAAACACCTTCGCACAATATAGTACATGTAAGTACATATTGTTATTTCACCCACAACCGTGTACACATGTACAAACTCATGTTAAGGGTTTTTTATTTTACGGAATGAAAAAACTTTTCCGGTAATAGTGCTGCCAGAAAAAAAAGAGTTCCGTATTCCTGCAGCAATATTTCCGGAATTTTTTTTTTCATTCCGTAAAATAAAAAAACCCCTTAACATGAGTTTGTACATGTGTACACGGTTGTTGGTGAAATAACAATATGTACTTACATGTACTATATTATGTGTAGGTGTTTGGGCAAATGTGATTGATTGTAATTACACTTATTAGCATAATTAATATTTACATTTACGGAAAGTCCGTAAAATTACGGCGAAAATACGGAATATTTCACTTAACGGAGTCCGTAAATTTACGGACATTTTTAACAGTGTTGGTCAGCATCGACGTGTGTAATTGAAATCAGCTTATTCATGCGAGCGTGAAGATCGCGCGTGCTCCCGGCAGTCGCACTAATTACGTGCACATCACAAGCTCACGACGACACAAAATTAAAACTACCAAAGAGAATACACAATCTGGAAAAAAACAGCACACTTGGTCTTTTCGTATATAAGAGTGCGAATAAGCATTTTAAATGGAGCAATCATGCAAATGAAATAGGTCAGACACTCGTGCAAAGGGGGGGGGGGGACCACAATTACATCACATTTGATATTCAATTTCAAAGGTAGGTGCCATGCAAGTTGAAAAGTATAAAAAAAAAACCAGACAGAGAATGGTTGTTCATTTATGTACCTCTATTCTCCGATAGCCG
This sequence comes from Plazaster borealis, assembly GCA_021014325.1. NCBI lineage: Eukaryota > Metazoa > Echinodermata > Asteroidea > Forcipulatida > Labidiasteridae > Plazaster > Plazaster borealis. The sequence goes on along the minus strand of CM037455.1, from coordinate 13,797,757 downwards.
GCGCCAGGTTTTCTCCAAACATCGAAAGCGACGTTGTTGCTGTAGGTTAGACTCAAGAAACACTTTGGTGTAGTTTTGAAGGTGGTAAAGGCAGATGAATAATACACACGGGACGCCCCCATATCCATACTGATTGTTTTGTCTCTCTTTTGGTTTTGTTCTGACGACTTTTTAACAGCAGTTCGAAAAATTAAAAATATCGCTAGAACTAGGACAGGAAGCTATTGCTTTGAATCATTATGGACAACAATATTCCTGATTGTTGAGCCGCTTTTATGTTATTTTCATAACATACTACCAATCTTAGGGGGAAGGGAGAATTTGACCTCTACGTTTGAGAGATCACACAGTTAAAAAAAGAAAAAAAAAGAAGTGACGACCAAACTAGGAGACCTGATTGAAAGAGATTGGCACACCCACCGTGAAAATATCAAATGGGTTTAATAATTATGAAATACCTCTCGTTGCAAAAGTGCAGGGGGATTCTAATTGTATATGTGGTACAGAATAGCAGTGCAAACACCCTGCCAGAGCTTGGGGGAAGCAAAACAATAGTTACATAATTAAAGAAATGGATCGTCAAGAAGAAACATCATACAAAATAACCAATGATATGAAATGAAGGTATCGGTTCGCCCGTACCAATTTAGACTTGTTATAGTTGCTCCCCCATAGAACTATTAGCCGCCGATTGCTGCTTGAAATGGTGTATTACATTCCAGGTACACTCTGACATCCTCTCGCATAAGATACATTGATTAAAAGTTCTCTCCTCGTTTCTAGTTTGTTTTTCTTTCTCTTTCTTCTTTTTTTTGCGAGAGGGGATAGTTATTTCAAATCGTGCCCATTCAATACAGCCGAGCAAACTGAAGACGGTTTGCAGATGAAGAATACAAGATCTCTCTGAATTACTTTTTTTCTCCCAAGAACGAACCAGAATGGCGCTGGTTACCGAATAATTCTGCTCTTACGGTGCCATGCAACCTCGTTGTCAGTGGTGCACGATGTCGCCCAACCATTTCCCCCAAAATGCCTTGCTCAAATAAGTGACCAGAGGTATCGACACGGCACGCTGCCCATGGCAGCCAGGCTTGGGCGCCATGTACAACGCGTATAGATCTCAAGCACATGACGTCATTTAAGCAGGGCACCCTCAGCAAGAGGTCAAAAGAAGGTTGCTCATTAGCCCAGCCTGTGTGCCGCGAGTACGCAAAGATGCGCGTTTCCGTCGTTTCACCCTCGTTTTACCTAAAAGATGGCGGCATGGTGACGTCAATGCATAAGGTTAATTTCTGTGGCCCGTAAGTGCAGAATTCCACGGTAAGCGGTGCCGTGAACTTGAACCCTGGTCTGAGATGCTAGTGATCGACTCTGTTACACACCGCATACCCTCTGATGCGATCATCATAACAATTCCTGACTGTAATTGCACAAAAGGACAATATGGCGGACATGCACAGATGAAGATTAACGGGTCTGGGATGAAAACGTAAGATTGAGAGAATGAAAGAGAAAGTTTGCCTCAGCCAAACCACCACAGATCTAAGCCATGCAGAGCACCACCCACTGTACCATGCATTTATTATCATCAATACAATCAGTCAGTTCAAATCTATCAAATCAGAGTTTTTTTTAAGCTATCCTGTTTACAAGCCATTTATACTATCAGTTTTTGAGAGGATATTGGATTGCTGTTCCAAATCGGAACAGACGATTGTTAAAAAAATTCCTTTTAGTATAATAATGTTTAAAGGTGCTTCAACGTCGTGCTTTCTTTGACAAAAAATAAAAGCTGCACAGAATTGTTACCTCCGACCTTTCCTTGAACTTGCGCAATAAATAATGAGCTATGCAGACAAACATGTGCGTCAAATCAAAACGCGCATTATTCGGAAGCATTCAAGCATAACAGGGGTTATTTCGTGCTTCAAAAAGCTCAACAAGTTTGGAGAAATAAAAACAAGTAAAAAGGTTACTTCGAGCATTGTTCAATCAATATATTTACCACGATAATTTGTTTTGTTTTACAATAGAGTGAGAAAAGAACGATACTTTGAGTTGGATTTGTCATTTTCAAAAAATGACCATAAAGAGCAAATCAATTTTTTTTTGCAATGGATGCCATCTTCAGATGTTCATCCTTTCGATGGTTTTTGTAAAGGTACAACCGGGCGTTACACAGATCATGCATAACTTAAAAATTAGCAAATAAAATTAGCTTTCAGAAGAAAAAAACCCACACAAATAATAATATGTTTAAAGGCATCGTACACGTTTGGTAATTACTCAAAATATATATTAGCATAAAAACTGACTTGGTAACGAGCAACAGAGAGCTGTTGATAGTATAAAACATTGTAGGAAACGACTCCCTCTGAAGTAACGTAGTTTTTGAGAAAGAGGTAATTTCTCATTTAAATAATAAAAACTTCTTGCAAGAAGCCTTTTATTCCTATCTGAAAGCACACAAATTTGTACAATAAGGGTGTTTTTTATTTCATCATTTTCTTGCAACTTCGATGACCAGTTGAGCCCAAATTTTCACAGGCTCGTTATTTTATGCATATGTTGGGATACACCAAATGAGAACACTGGTCTTTGACAATTACCAAACGTGTACGATGCCTTTAATATCCTGCCATTGAAAATTAGCTATTTGCAAGCCCCGAATAATGTGTCTATCACTAGTGCATAACTTACATAAACGTGTTGATTATAACGCAGTCATGGCGGATCAATTTGTGCCGATATTACAAAGAGCCGCAAATACCCGAATTCATAAATCTCCCATTCATATTGCTCAGCCAATTTCGTTGCTAACCCGTTTCTGCTAAGCAAGATCTTTCCGTGCACAGCATTGTATGTATGTGCTTATACAACCGTTCATACAAAAAGTTGACTCAATACAGAAAACGTTCTCTTTCATACAAACAGAGCAGATTCCAAGAACCCCCCACCACGTTTTTAACGGTAAGCAAAACTGGTAAGCAAATCGTGGCAAGAAAATCTGTGAATTCGGCACCGTATGGCAAAGACATGAATAAAAAATGCTACAAGCCCTCTCCCCAAAAGACGACAAGTAATACAACGGAGAATTGAACCCGCTTGAATCTTAACAGGACTTACAGATTGTTTAAGTTTGAATTCTAGTTTAATTTTTATACTGCTGGTTCTTTAGACAAACTAAACTTGAAAGAGCAATAACTGATACATATTTTTATTTTTATTTTCAAAACCACTTTTTTTCAAAGTTTAAGCTGCATTTTATTATTTGTTGATTACCATCATTTACAACAAATTGGTTTCTAACCTCGGGTTATAATGAACAATGTACAGTGGAGAAACAGTTTTGTATTATAATAATTATATGCAAATTAGCTTGTAATGGTCGAGTTGTCTTTTCAGAGGAGAAATCAGATTAGACACATTATTTTGCAACCATCTTGATTTCTTCTTTTCTACTCTATGAATTCAATCTGAGAATAATATGAAATATAATTTCAGTGGCGTAGCCCCGTAAGAGGGGAGGGGTGAGGGGAGGAACGTGACCGGGCATCGCCTTAAGGGGGCAACTCGACCTAGTTTTGGTTTTGGTAAAATTTTCATTAACTGGTTTTCTTTTTCGAGTATGCTCTCAACCTTGACTTATAACTATAAGACAATCATCTCAAACTAATTTTCAAAGACAACGTAAGCAAAGGGGCAACACCCCTAACCTTGCCACCCCCCGGCGCCACGAACCCAAGCTACGTCACTAGCATAGTCTGGCTCCTTTTCATGAAAATAAATTAGAACCTATCATTGCAGTGGTTTATAAACGGGAATCAGACATATAGGCCTACGACCGGAATATGATACTGGTCTATAGGCCAAAATGGTTCTAGCTCTTCCTCCAAGTATTTCAACTGATAGGCTATTGTACATTTTTACATATAAACTTTAATATTACATAATTGGTCAGTAGGATTTTGGCAAAAACTTGCGTCAACATTTTGGAGCACTGTTGCTGCATTTTCCAAAACGGTTTCTAATTCACAAAACACACATTTTACCAGAAGAGCATATTCCACTTGTAAAGGCATAATATGTGACTATATGACAGTATATGAAGAAAAACCAAACTTGTTATTGGCCGCTTGCACCAATGTAACACAAGACTACTGACACGCTCGCCATCTCGGGAGTCAAATTGCACGTAACAATATGGTAGGCGTGTAAAGAGGGAGACCTCCCCAAGCTGCGTGGTGTAAATTGCGCACTACACTGTATAACACTCGGGGAAATTGACTCCCAAAATGAAGCAACCAAGATTATTGTGACGATGACGTCAGGTGAATTGGGATAATAGTCTTGACACAAATATCAATTATCCGGGCAAATATTTTCGTCTCTAGAATATTATGATGAGCAAAGGAAGAAGACAAAGAATAAAGAAAGGGGAAAAATGCCACTTGTTGTGTTAAAGGTTCCTTACAACCTGGTTCTCAATTTTAGTAAATCGGATTCAGCCCGTACTAACGACCCAAAGATTTTTTTTTCACTAAGGTGCGAACATTGAAATCTAGTCTTGAGGATTAGAACGAATGTGCTCTTCAAACAAAACAATTAAGTATTATCCCTTTAAAGAGGGGGTAGGGGTTAGTGTTGACGGAAAGTGCCTTAATTAAATCACTGCTATGATGAAGAAGGCTTTATAAGTAGGAAATATCCAATGTTAAGAAAGTGCACACAAAGGCATTCTCCTTCCCCGATATACATCAACATTGGTCTCAAATTCAACTCTAAGAATCGATTTTAATTCAAATATTAGTTACACATTTATACAAGAAAGAAAGATAACGCGCGGCATCGTTGGTCGGATTAATAATGGTAATTAAACGGTCCTAGCACCGTTATTCGAAAAAAGTACCGTTAAAACGGTTATTCGAATATAGTGTTGTTAATAGGCCTACGGTTATTCGAATAAGTACCGTTAAAACCAACGGTTATTCGAATAATTGGTGTACAAATAAATAACCGTCTATATAATAATGGTACCTTGTAAAGTGGCTTATTCCGAATAATTGGAGTATAAAACATTATCTATAACTTAGGACATCGTTGGTTCGAATAATATCTGTTATTTAAATTGGTCCGAGTAACTGTTTATATGTATAATGGTTTATTCAAAAACAGGTTTAAAATTGGAGTCGATTTAACGTATCAATAAACCCTGTACAGTAGAGTCGATCATCTGGATCGACAATTTGTATAACCAACTGAATTATCATACGTTACCAGTCTTAACAGTGGTAATTTATTAATAATCAATGTTTAAGAAGATGCATTAGTTTCGCACACTAAAAAAACACTCACGTACCAAAATTGACCAGGTTCCGGGTCCTTAGGTCATTTCTGGGTCAGTGTGACCCGGAATCTATGTAAAAATGACACAGAAACTATTTTCAGGTCAGCCTGACTCAGAAACGAGTCAGGCCCCTGGTACCAGGAATCTGGATCAAGGCCGACCTGGGAGTTTTAAAGTTTACAGCACACAACATTTCGTAGTTATTTTATGCTCCCTGATTGATTACAAGGACTCAGACTATTTTCCATACTTTTTTTGTTTAGTGATGTACATATTTTGTGTGTATGTCAAGAAAAACGTGCAGCATCTACTGATATTAAAAAGGTGCATAAATCTAATGCGACAACTTAGACTTACACGCAATCCTATTATACAGTGTCGCTTTAAGCGAACAAACCTCCGTCAGAATTTCGTTATTACGACACACGCTTGCTGCCAGTATTTACGAAGGGCAATATTTACTTAACGATAGATACATCGCCTGATTGTTTGCCAAATTAAAATTAACAAATGTATTTAAATATTTATTTATTTTTCTGTAGCTGAGGAATTTATGATTTTTTTCTTTTAGACACTGAATGAAAACAATTCGTCACTAATTAGTAAATTTGTCAGTAGTTGGTTAAAATATACAAATGTACGACAGCCCAATTGCTCTTGAAAATACAAATAACTGCTTTTGAACAAAAAACTTTCTTTTGAAAAAAAAAAGCAAAAAACAAAACAACTGCTTTGGAAATACAAAAAAATGCTTTTAATAAATACAAATAACTGCTTTTGAAAAAAAGTTGCTTTTAACAAATGATAAACTTCTTTAAAAAAAATAAATAACTGCTTCTGAAAAATCAAAATTAGTTAATTTGAAAATAAATGAGTTTTAGTAGGAACCATTATCTCACGCTACCAGCATCCACGTCCAACCAATTTGCATACTTTTTACAATTATTTCTTGCATTGTGCGTGATATTTACAATTTTTTGTGTTTGTGTTGAAAAATCATGAACTGGAAAAATCTTTCGGAGAACAACCTTCAAATTTGGGTGTTATTTCAGCGAAAAACCATGCGATACAACTTTAAGTAAGTAGGCCTATGAAGTAAACATTGGATTTTATTTAATCATTGGTAACAAAAATATTTTTTGTTCTAGGACAAAAAACATAAAATAAAAATCCTATGAATTCTTAAAATTTATCCTCTGGTTGCACAAAACTTGCTGTCAATTTTTAATTTTCCCTTGCTTGAATAACCCCTATACGCTCTGCCTTGGTGGACTTATTAAATGTTGTAAATACGAAAAGTCTACGGCACAGAGGAAGAGTCCTGCCAGGCATGTACCTCTTTCCAGATATTTTATGCTGAGTCTGCTACACTTCCGGGTTCGGGGGGGGGGGGGGGCAGACCAATTTCTGTGTGAGGCTGACCCGGAATTTCGTTAACAAATTCGATTTCGATTCAGATTCTGCGTCAGTTTGACACAGTTTGGGGTGAGTTTGAAACAGATTATGGGTCATACTGGCCGAGAAAAGGGGTCTGGCCCCCTGCAACACGGAATCCGGGTCAATTACTGACCCGGGAGCTGCGTGACATCATCAAAAACAAATCACACGGTGAGGCCATCGGTCATTAGGCTACAGTCCGTTTGTATTTTGCGTGTAATTAATTTTTGTGGAGAACCCAATCAATTTCAAATGGCCCAAACCATTGGATATGGACCCTACTCAATTCATCCAAATAAACAACCAGGTCACTACTTAAAGCCATTGTACAAGTATACAGAAAAATCCATCTGGAAACCATATGGTTCATTTCACCCAGTAGTGGCTATTGACCCCAAGGTCAAGCAACTGCTTTGCAATTCCTATGGGAATTCCGGGAGAGCTGGTCATTGATGGATTTTTTGTGCGTGAAAAAGACCCCGGATGGTAACAAGACATTACCATGCTATTTGGCTAGGTGTAGATGGGGAATGCTGATTTTTTTTTAGATTATTTTGTTTTTAAATGGCGGAGTACTGATTATTTAATTAAAACCGGACAGTGGACAACAGTCCGATGGCATCATTGAGTGTTAAGAGTATATATTTTTAGAATTGGTTAGCGCCTCCAAAAGTCCATTTGAGAGATCAATGATCGAATGTGCATGACACTGTGTATATTTTATTAAAATGAAATCGTCAATAATTATTCAATTTAGACTCGACTGGGAAAGCTAGTATATCCTACGTATAAAAATATCTTTCGATGTAATTCTTCCAAGAGAAGTTCATTGTTTTTCTTAGATTAAAATCTTCACTTTCTATGTATCCTAAACCTATACGAATATTTGTGTAAAGTTTTATATACAGTGAAACACGTGTCTTCTCGATACTTCTTGTAGTTTACTTTTAAAATGTGCAAATAAAGAAAGACGTCCACAACAATGTTTGATGTTGTTATCTCTACTTTAAATAAACCAATCTCATTGAACCATTCTGTTGTATGCATTCCTCACCCACTTTGACTTTAAAGGTATTATACAGGAACGGTAAGGATGTAAACAACATCATTGTTTAATTTTAGTTTGAAAGCTTACTGATTATTAAGTTCATACTAAAACTATTTTTTTTCTGTGAAATCTTTCCCTCTGAAATCAAGTCGCATTCGAGAAAACTGTATCGAAAACCCTATACACAAATTTAAAAACAATATTTAAAAATACGCAACAGCTTATTTCGGTTGTTACAACCAAAATTAAGGACAGTGTGTTTACGTGCTGAACATAGTGCATGTTTTTTTCACTATAAGGTCCACATTTTCACAGGTTTGTTGTTTAATGTATTAAGGTTGATTACACAAAATATGAACACTGTCTGTGACTATTTTGTCAGCTCTACCAATCCTGTTTAATACATTTAATTCCCACCTTGTAAAATGACAGTTTAACTGTGAAACTCAGACAATGTGGCATAAGATGAATCTATACAAGCGCCGCAGTTGGTTAAATACGAAAAACAGCTAAATGCCAAAATATCCTGAAATGTGAATGCTGTATTGTCACTCCCTTTATGGCTAAAAGGATCTTTGTGTGAAGGATACAAAGTTTAAAATGTCCTACTAGTATTTTCCCCCACATTTTTACCTGTGTCCCTCTTTTCTACTTGTGTATTAGTGGAGTCACTTTGTTTGACTTTTAATCTTTTGTAAACAATTATTGTATGTGGTATTTTTTACCATCTTTTAATCCTGTTAATATCATTGTAATTCAGCTGTTTGCTGCATTTTTTGATTTGTAATAAATAATATAATAATAATAATTCACAGGAATTTTCATCAGTTTTTAGAGCCATAACAATACATATACTAGTAAACGGTCCTTAAAACAATAAGTCCCATTCTTCATGTACTTAACGATAAATACAATTTTGATTTAACAAATAGAAAAAATAGAAAGGGATCACTAACTTATGCGTGGCTTTAGTCTTTTTCCCCCCCTGTTTATAGCCAATCTTACTCCAAAAAAGCTCGTTCATGTACTTGATGAACACAAAATATTCGATTAAAAAAAATGAACCATTTTATTCTTGTGCGTGTCTGAGAATGATTATTTTTTCTGTTCATGTTAATCTTATGCATATAAAAGGTTCCTATGATTTTGATTACGATAAATACATTTTTTTTATTACAAAAATAGGACCAAATAGTTTGAACTTGTGCGTGTCTATGATTTTCTTCCTTGTGTTCTGTTTATAGACCAATGGTACTCCCAAATACAAAAGCATTAATCATGTCCATGAATCTTCGAATTTATTATTTTATTACAACTACAGTACTCAATTTAAGTTTGAATTTCGTCAATTTTGTGAAGATGCTCAATGGTTTTTGTTTGGTAAGTTACAGGACGAGTTCAAACTAAAATAGCGGAACGGATTTTTTGTTCATTAGTACCATGCATGGTTTAGTATTTTGGAAAGTTGTATCCAAATAAGCGTTACCGAAATTGTTCTATGTTTTGAAGGATTATGTTGTTGTTAAAAATTAGTGGATCTTTTACATAGATAATACCAATGGTACTGACGTACTACGATAACACGCGCAACTATTGTAATGTTTTGTGGTTATAGGCAAAACAGCCGGGTATGCGCAACTATTTCGTTTTTAAGCTTTGTAATTAGTACGCTGTCTTACAAAACAGTGTTTTAGGAGAGTTCCTTGTTTCAGATTCCAAACTCAAATCTTGAAACGAACCAACTCAGTTTAGACTCATTTTTAAGATACATTCATAAGCTATTTTTTTATAGGAGGGGTATTTATAGGAGGAGGGGACGTGCGGTGAATGTGTATTTGAATAATTATAAAATCAGTGAAAAAAACAAAAAAACAAAACAAAAAACGATCAGAGATGGCGTAAGGGGGGGGGGGGCTTACAACCATCGACCCACCTCTTGTCCACAATGATATCGACAACAAAAATGTACACAAAATGAATGGTTCGATACATTAAATAGCCCCCAAATTATGTCTTTGGCGTTACGAGCTACACACGCTCTTTGAATGCGAGCTCAAAACATCCGAGTATAGACTAACGGTGACTGGAAAAGTATTTATACAGAACCACTTTACAAAACCCGAGTACTGTTCAGCAGGGTCCAATTTCATGGCTCTGTTTCCCATGGGCTTATGACCCCATGTAAGCACATAGTTCTATGGGTAGTACGCACATAATTCCACGGTAAGCAGAGCCATGACATTGGACTCCGTTGGCCTTGCATGTATTTCGATGAATTCAAATCGAACCAGTGTGTTCTAGGTGCAAGGTTTGCGAACGAAGAGTGGACGTTGTGTCATTTCGTCTGAGCTCTACTAAAGCACTATTCATAGCCTTTCGATAAATTCAATTCGGTCTCATGTGTTCTTTGTACAATGTTTGCGTAGAGAGGACGTTGCGTTTGTCTGGTGCAAATACAACGAACTTTTCACCTGCGTTTCATACCCGATTTACAGCCGCGGTTTTGTTCTTTGAAAGGAATTGTTCACTTTCACTATCGGGGAAGCGACACTTCTGTTGCATTACGGTACACATGTTGCCAGGGAAAGTGTGCAAAAACTTTAATTAGGAAATATCTACAGTTAAGATCTTACAGAAACCCACCAATATTATGAAGGCAAAAGGTGCAGTTGTCACCCAAGGGTCTCCAAATTGGAAGCGGTTGCTTTCCTGAGTTGATGACATGGGGTTTAATCATTGAAAGGTGAACCTTGATATAATGTGTGAAGAAGGTCTTAGTCAACCAACAGTTTTCCCCGATTGGAGAGCATTACTACCCTAGTTGGGAGAAATTGGTTTCAACTAGGGTACAATATTTATCCCAATTTGAAGTTGGGGTGACAAAACACCTGTGAGCTTAATCAACAGCAGCATCCACACCATGCAAATAAGCACAACATACTCTGTTTCGTTTTGTTTAGACAGAGGAGGTCTGCGTAACCCCAGATGCAGATGAATACCCCCCTCTAGAGTTAGGAGGAGAGCTTACTTCTTGACAGAGGATCGTCCTCTTGAAGGCCTCTCGGAACCTGGCCGACATGATGTTGTATAGTATAGGGTTGATGGTGGCACTGGTGTACATTAGCACGATGGACAGGTGGTAGAGGAACGGGAAATAGGCGTTGGTCAACCCCTCCGACCACTCGTCGATGTTAAAGTTGGGGAGAATCCGTATGATGTGGAAAGGTAGCCAACATGCTGCGAAGCAACCTGCTACAAGGGCTGGTAATGATTCAAAACACAAAATGAAACTATTACATATCAGTAGGTGTATATGTTACAAAATGCAGATTCTTTAGACATAGGCCTAAATAGATACCACTAGCTAGACAATCGAGTAGGTCATTTTCCGTTCCTTTAGCTTTGGTGCCTCCCGTCACTTCCAATCAAAAAGTCATTGGTCATTTTGTTTTTCTTCAGGTCTGAGTCCCAGACGTAAAAAATGATTCTTCTTAGATATACATTAGAGGTAATTATAAAGTGACTGTAAAGCAACTGACTGTAACAATATAACCTAGAGGAAACTGACAGAGGTCATTGGCCAAATTGCATATATCTCCTGTGTACGAAATATTGTCAGTAAAACACAGTCGTTAGCTTCGGGGGATCGGTCATAGTACTAGTTACATAAAGTGGATTTTCCCCCGGTTTTTTATTACACGTTCAAACGAGCACAAGTTTTCTTAGGAGAGCAACTTCGTTTGCGGTGTCCCAAATTGAATCTAAACGAAATGATTCTAGTTCGAGCTTCTAAACAAGTCATAGGGCCGTGTCCGAATTGGCGGCTACAGCTACGGCTAGGGCTGGATCGCCGCGTCATTTTGAGTTGAAGTTGAGGGCCCTTAGCAAAAGTCGCAGTCGTAGCCCCAGCCGTAGCCGGCAATTCGCATTATGGGGTAATAAGCAGAAATCACACTTATGGTGCTAAACAATATTATTCATTAAATGGTCCAACCTTTTACTGAATCTGTCATTTTTAGGGTAGTCTTTTGACCTTTCTTTAGAAATGTTACTGCTGTAGGTACTCACCTAACATTTTCACGATCTGTTTTCGGGATTTCTCGATCGAATTTTCTTTCTTGTCCGCGTTATTAACTCCATTTCTGTTTCGAGTCCGTCTGGAGTTTCTCCTCACGGCCACCTCCACGTTGACCCCGTACAGCACCCTCGCAATCAGCGAGTAAAAAATGGAGATCATTATCATCGGGATGAGGAACAGCAGCGTCGCCGACGCGATGTAAATGTAATCGATGATGGACTCCCACTCCAGCGTGGGCATCTGGCATACGGTCGTCTCGGAGATGCCCGGGCACACCTCGAACGTGTCGTAGCCCAGGAACAATGGTATGCTCATGCAGAAGGAGAATATCCAGATGATGACGATGATCTTGACGGTTCGGGTGTGCGAAACGAAGGTCTTGGCCCAGATCGGGTGACAAATCGCAATGTAGCGCTCGGTCGTGAACGACGTGATGCTCAGTACGGACGTGAAAGTACAGGCCTCAATGAGGAAGTACCGCAACCGGCACATGAAACGGGTGTACGTCCAGGGCCAGGCTTTTAACTCGTACGCTATCTCCATGGGTCCCGTTAGTAAAAGTATCAAGAGGTCCGAGAAGGCCATACTGACCAAATAATTCGAAGTTGACTGGAGAATCCGGTTGCGCAGAATCACAACAATGGTCAGTAGATTTCCTATGACACCAGCTATACATAGAAGTCCGACCACTATGATGAACGGTATGACCTGGAGGAATGGGTAGTGCTGGGGGTACATGATGTACATCAGATTGCCAATCAGGTTATCGCCCTGGATTTCGTACAGGTACTGCGCGCACATCCCTTCCTTCTCGGCGAAGCAGTACGTCACGATGTCGTACAAGAACTCTGACGCGTCCGTGTAGTTGTGTTCCTGAATTGTCTTATTGTCCGTCAGGTACTCGTAGGAGACATTGCAGAGGTCCGGGCCGTTCATGTTGAACGCGGAGTAATCGTAACTGGGATCCATCTCAAGTAATGGACAGATCGGTCACCGATCTTTACAGAATCCAGTTCATCCACCAACAAAATAAAAAATTCACACGGATTTTGGCCTCGGTTCAAGACACTGCAACCTCCTCGTGCACTTATCGTTAACAAACTCAATGTACCCTGGCTTGACCTAGTTTAGAATAGCTTCAAATCAATTCAAGATTCAGTGAAAAATTATGGCACCGCAATATTGTTTACAACCATCCTGTGGGTTGCCCCCACACGAGGAAAACAAGAAAGAAATAAGTGCACTTTTTTTTAAACACCGCACGAATAATGTGGTCGCCTGAATGGTATTTACGTCGTGTTCATCACTCCACGAGGTTTCATTAAGTAAAATAATGGATCACCTTCTCCTTGTAAAAAGAGTCTCCCTAATTCTCTCGCCTGTTCCTGTATAGTCGACCTCTCAGAGCTTCACCTCCAGCTCCGTTTCTCCCTACACAGCTTTTGCATTCTGGTCATGCGCATCTCCAGAGAGACGCATCTAACACGAGAAGGTGCGAACACCAGTGCTAAGCTCCGCTGTAATGGCTTTTTGTGTAGGTTTTGATAAAGTGGCTGCAGCCGAGGTGTGATGAGCCAATAAATTAGTTGAGTGCTGAGGCGATGGCGTCATGTAACCACAGTTGCTGTTCTCGTTGGCTGACTGATGGATGCACAAATCTAGGGGGAACGACAAGGCACGAAGTCAATAACGGTAATAAAGATATCATTATTGTGTTGATACATGCCATTGAGTCAAAGAAACAGTGTGGCTTGGTGAAACAACTTAACAAGAATTGCGTTGACAAGTTATAGGAACACTTTCTGGATGTTGCCCAAACTTAATTATTAGGAAGCCATGTTGTCATCGGCAACTGTCTTTTTCAATTAGACATTTTACACAAGACGTTTTTAGCCTCGATGGGCCTTTTTACATTCCTATATTCGCTTTAGAGCAAGGACTATACTCATTAAATTAAAGAAGGGTTCCAAGGTTAAATTCAGTTTGTGATCCACCAATTTTTCCAATAGATTAAGTCCTTATGATGATGAAAACATAAATACAAGTCTCCAACATTACGTTAAAACGGTGTAAAATGCCACTGTGTTTGATACCCTTCAGTGCAATTTCAAAAATAAAACGTTCGATGAAGTCACATTTCAAATATATCGACTGTACGTTTTTTGTCAAGAGAATTTTCAGTTCATTTATAACATTTGGCAATAAATTTTACCTTTTGACTGCCACAGGCAATTTCTCTTTGTAATGTGGGGACCCACTTTGTTCTTATGTTGACGTCACGTTTCAAATTTCGCTGTGAAAGAGTACCAATTAAAATGGCATTTGACACCATTTTAAATGAGATTTTTAGAAACTTGTAATTTGTTTTCTCCACTTTCACGAGGACTCTATCTACTGGAAAATGAGTGCATACAAAAAACTGAATTTGACCTTGGCGCCTCCCCTTAAATTGTGTCTCAAGGAACCACAAACAATTCCTCTTTGGAATGAACGGACCCATGTTTTTTGTTATAACGTCACGTTTCAAATTTCGCTGTGAAAGAGTACCAATTAAAATGGCATTTGACACAATTTTAAATGAGATTTTTAGAAACTTGTACTTTGTTTTCTCCACTTTCACGAGGACTCTATCTACTGGAAAATGAGTGCATCAAAAAAACTGAATTTGACCTTGGCACCTCCCCTTAAATTGTGTCTCAGGGAAACCATGTATTAAATGTTAGTCAACCTCCTTTTCATATCTGTGTTTGGTCCTGCTGCGCCACTTTCCCCCATAATCATGACTTGCACGACCATGTATCGTTAATCGTTAGGTAATCAATAGGGGAGGGAACGATACGGAATATTAGTTTATGGGAATGAGACTTGACCTTTCTTTAATAGTTCAACAAATTTGTTCACCAAATTTAGATGGGTAGCCATGGGTTTGGGAACCCATAATGTCCCTTGGTCGTGCCATCTTTTTAAATTTTCAGTGCGTTCTATACATAATTTCAGTGTGCATTTCATAGAAAAATATAACTATAATTTATTTTGCTCATGGCTAACCATAGCTTTACCAGCCACGTGAAAAATATGGTGCTGGCGTTGCAAAAGGAAGGTCTGTAGAACAACGCTATAATTTGAACGTCACTGGTTGCGGTTGGGTGGGCAATCAACAGGCAGCCACGGGTGAAGTTGTTATTCTTTTACTATTTAAAACAAATAAATTTCAAGTATTGAAACATGAAATGTGCTTTCGTGTGCCGTGGTCCGGAGACAACATAAAATGAATGCCAATGAAACATTATTGTCCAATAATTGTGAACATAAGGCCATAAAATCATGTCACGTATATATTGGGTTGATATCGTTGACCAAAATAGTAATGCTTGTTAATTCAAGCAAGACAACATTTATTTCTACGGCAAAATAAAAACCTCTTTTTACCACCGAAAACAAAGAGCCCCCAAACAAAATATACATTTAAAGGTTTTTATATTGTTCTTTATTTTTTGGATCGTCCAGCCGACCGAACATAAATGTAAAACATATGGGGACCATAGGACCCAAGGGTACAAAGCAAAACACAAGCAAAACAAACAACAGAAATTACCCCAACCCAAAACAAAAACAGATATGAAATAATTGACAACCGCTATTAGGCAATTCTCATCAAAACTACCCCGGACTTCCCATTCCTTAGCCTTTAGTCAAGACGCTCGGAGTATCTGGAAAATGAAAGAGCTTAAAATAGAACAGCAGGGTTCTGTTTTTACCCTAAGGTGCGTTTTGACTCAAGGCCACCCCATATTCCCCCACTAATTCGATTTCATGTATGGGTGACCCGTTTGCTCACACAGCTTGCCAATCAAAATCTGTCCAGGCATTAAAACTATAAGGCGGCCGATCATCTAAAAATAATGCCCTGGTTATTTCAATTTCCAAGTATTGAGGCATTGAGCGCCCAAATCGCAGCACAGCCGTCCTCTCACCCCAAACAAAACGAGTGAGAAATCATTAAACTCACTTTTTAACGCTTAGCTGGTCTCCCCTCTCGTGCCGTGTTTTTTGTCCCGGACAGCGCCCACTGTTAACTGATCCATGTGAATGGCCGAACACGCCATCGGATCAGCAGAAATTTTGTTGTTGTTAACAAGATGAAGGTGTCAGGGCAATTTGTCGCGCGGAGAGAGTAAGTCCGGACTAAAAGCCACGACAGACTGTCTGGGTTTTCACCTTCTGGCAAGAATTGGAACACTGAAGGTAAAATGAGACCACAGCGTTTTCTTTAAAGACCGACAAATTTAGCACCAATTAAGGTTAATAAGGTCCTACTTATTAACATATATTGTATCTGTTCCGTCCCAACTTAGGAATCATCCAAATGCAGTTGGGACCGGTCCCAACTTGAGTGTTACGGTACGGCTCAACTATAGCTTGGATCCACGGCCCAATTTCATAGAGCTGCTAAGCACAACAATTTGCTTAGAATGAAATTTCTTCCTTGATAAAAACAAGATTATCAACCAAATTTCCATGTGTTGCATATTGCTTGTTACTGGTATTCAGCGGTTGTTTGCTTATCCTGAAAACCACATGGACATTAATTTGGTTGGTAATCCTGTTTTTATCAAGGAAGAAATTTCATGCTAAGCAAATTGCTGTGCTTAGCAGCTCTATGAAATTGGGCCCTGATATCTTTCACTGACTGTGCAGGGGACCAGAAGAACCAGTCTATGAAATTCCGTCATGCTGATAGACAGGTGGCATTGGTGCGTGATGGAGCATGGAGTAATGTTCTAGTGTCCGACAATTACTATATAGAGGCCCACTGACTGATCGCAGTTATCCCTATCTCATATATCAGACAGTCCCATGCAGCCATAGTTGGGCTGCCCCAACACGTAAGGCCGCATCCGAATTGGCGACTACAGCTACGGCTATCGGCTGTTGCTAAGGGTGTTGCTCAGGACGGCCTATTCTTTAACGCATGATGACGCGGAAATCTAGCCGTAGCCGTAGCTGTAGCTGCCAATTCAGACACGGCCTAACATACAAGTTGGGACCGGGCTGGTCCCAACTATAGCTGGGACAATTCTTAAGTTGGCACGAAGCATTATGCATATGAAGAAAAGCGGGGAGCCAGTCACGCGCAATGCCTATCGGTCACTTGGCAAGTTGATTGGTAACCGAGCTGTACGTGATGATGGCAATCGGTCCATTGGGCATAATCAGATCAGTGCTTCATTGCGTGTTGTGTTATTAACCTAAAATAAAAGCTCACTGAAATGAAAGAAAGTAGTTCGGCCCGGTCAGGTACGGGTCTCGATGAACTTCCCAAACTTAATTGACCAAGATCATGAGTCCCACGGGTCTTGACCCATTTTGGGGGTCATGCCTGACCCATTCCCCAAAGTCAAATCCGAGTGTATGCTCATATTATTAAGAAAAGCACGTGTGCTTGTCAATGTGTAACTGGCGCCCAATTCACAAGGCCGTTAAACAGAAATTGATACCAAAAACAGTATTACAAAAGCGAGACATGCCAGCCGTAACAACATGAAATCAATGGCAGTTTGGTTGGTAACCCGTTCCTACTCAGCAAAACATTTATGTATTAAGCACAATATAATAAAATATGCGTCTAAATTGGGCCCGAGCAATAGTGCCAACCGTATCTGTCCGATGTAGCCCGAACATCTGACGTCACACTTCGAGGCTCGTGAATAACGCTATATACCGGCCTTTAGAACCATGGCAGTTACCTGCCAGATGTACCTTTGACCTTGTATGCCACAACAATCAGTCTGATAATTATTGAGGGCCGGCAGCATTCCAACGGACACCATGAACATTTCAAAAAAAGTCGCCTGCAGGCAATCTTTAAGATTTCGCAAGATACTCACTAACTATTAAACAAGTAGGCTTTCGGGTAGAAGTTACAAACATTTTAAAAGCAACCTACTTTATTATATGTTATTATTCTTGATTACGAGGGTCACATTTTTGTGTGCCAAGTCAAGAAGAAATAAATGAAAGTACTAAAAACAAACATGTGAAACCTTCCGCTTCATCGGTTCACGCATTCCAGAGGAAATATCGAAATGAAAGATACGCACTGGTAACGATTATCGCAGAAAGGGATACAAGAACTCTGGGCTTGGTTTTTAGTGTTTATTCATCCGACGTGAGAGTTGAATAGCAGGAAGACAAGTGCGGGTTCTGTTCTGAACGGTAATTACGACTCAAGTCGAGCCAATAGTTTGATCAAATTTCACAAGAGGTCACCCATCACTACAGTTCCGCTTCCCACACATGTCTATAAAAAGAAATTTTCTTGGTTCCAGTATAAACCATTGGAATGTTGTTGAAGTTTGTTGTTTATCTTACCTCGATTTAAGATTCTTCATAATAGACCTACATCTGTTGATTTGCAAATTTGGTAAAAATTTCCAACGGTACAAAGTAATTGGTGCAATTTTTGCAAGAATGATAACGACAATGGATGACTCTCGTTTCTAAAAACCTTTTTGGGACAAAAAAAAGAAGGAAGGAAAAAAAGCTGGTACGAGTAGGCTATACGTTTATCTAGGGTAATGTTTCCGGTGTGCTTATTTGCATTTTGTAAAGGGAACGGTATATTTCTGAGCCTTGTAAATATGCGAACAGACACCCAGCTAATTTTGCTATAATATGCGCATTCGATTACAAGTCCCACAAATCTGAACTGGCAGATCCATGCACACGATAATCTGTTATGCCTTTTCACATACATGTAGCGTGGGTGGGTGTTTGAGGGTAAGGGGTCGGGTGTTTGAGCGTGTAAACCAGGCTTTCTGCTTCTTCTCACCCGTACACCCTCGCTTCGCTGAGATGCAGATTAAAGAGCCACCCAAACAGCTTTTTTTCCCCACGTACTGCATCTCTTTGGAAGTCCATGCCTTGTGCATGTTTCCCTTCATCCTACAATCTAGACTTAGGAGGAATATCAACTGCTACCTTCAGCTCCCTGAGTTATTTTCATCTAAATGTTTTCTACTACAAGCCCATTACCAAGAGTGGCTGCTTGCCTTTGTTTGGGGCGAACTTGCATTTAAAAGTTAGAACTTAAAAGTGAAACTAAACCTGTACATATATACAAATCAAAGGAAGAAGTATTTATTTTTTATTTTTCAATCAGTACAAGAAAAAGTTACATTACCTTGAAACAACTGCAGATGATTTTTGGGTTGGGCAACTCTAAACCCGTCAACCGAATGCCGACTGATGCTGCCACTGGGCTGCTGCCACTGGTCGTTCACCCAACCACGTGGGGGCTTAATAGACCTACTCGAATATTTTAACTGCACGCGTGGCACCTGCTACCATGGTAACCTTTGATGCCAAGCTTGACCCTAGGTCATCCGGAGTCTTCGGGAGCTTTTGCTGTTTCTTGTATTTTTTTTTAAATTTATGACTTGTACACCTGGCCTGTAATCGTCTCAAAGTCAAATGGATCTGCAATACAAATTGAAAATGTCAAAGTTCAAAAGGTAAGCTCAAATGTACCAAAAGTGGTTTTGTAATCTGCGAATCAAAACTTGAAGTTGCTACATACGGGCATTGACTGATTGCAACAGAACAGAGAGGGCATATTTTACTTTTCGTTCCAATCCTCTTGACCATGCACTCTTGATTTGACCCGGATTCCGGTTCCCAGGGCCTGACCCATTTCAGAGTCAGGCTGACCCGGAAAGTGGTTAAATATGAAATTTCAACTCAGAGTCTGCGTCATTTGGACCGTTTTTCTGCGTAATTTTGACACAGATTCCACCACCAAGTTGTTTGAAGGCCCTGTACACTATTGGTAAGATCGAAAAACACAAACGTTCACAGATTCACACATAACTTACATGATTTAAAGTAAGTAATGGTAGAAAGGGTTCCTTAAAATATTTCTTCCTAAAATGCTATCGTTTCTGAGAAATGAGTAAAACAATAGTTTTTATCACGCGCGATAATTTGAAAAAAAAACCCAGAAAACACATAAGGTCTCTTTTCACTATTTTCTCGTGACCTCGATGACCAATTGAGCTCAAACTTTCGCAGTTTTGTTTGTTCATGCATATGTTAAATCACACAAAATGTGGATACTGATTTTGAGCTGTTACTAAAAGTGTACAATACCTTTAAACGAATATGGGTAATAACTCGACGTTCCTATTATATTGCAAAATTATTCACATACCAACAATTGTTCTTGTAATAAATATATGTATTGTTCTGGACGATGAAATTTTCGTGTGCCATCATGGCATTCATAAACCATCATTATAGGAAGGTAAAATTCTTCACGGGAATATGTAATTATGTCTTTGGGGGAAATTGTAGCAATAAAAATATAACCTGTATAAAGAGCCATTTTATTGTTTACGACCTTATGTTGCTGGGATTAAAAGTAATTTGTGTGCCAGAAAAAAAGTCGTAAAGCCTCGGGCACCAGACCATACTGTTCACCACGTCAGCTTTGACTTCTATACTTCTTCCATAATTCTAATTTTTCCGGGGATGCTTGTTCCCAAGAAGCACCAGCATCGCACAGCTTTTTTTATTGGGGGGGGGGGGGCTACAAATTAGACCTAAACATGACTCAAACAGGTTCCCATGAGTCAGTCCGTTTTAGAAACCATCAAATTTTGCAAAATTCGAGCATTTTTCAAGAACATTAGGTCACATCAAAGCCAATTTTAAGCTCGGTTTTGTTCAACTCTACTCTTTGTTCAATAGAACTCAAAAAAAGAAAAGACAACAAAGAAGAATAAATACATAAAGAACAACGCACATCCACGACATTACCCAAGTAGAAAAACAAATCCCCCATAAATTTAATATCTCGACGCATCGCCCTTCGGAGAAAGATCCTGACACGAGCGTCATCAAAATACCGGCTCTGTCTTCAATCCCTCCGCACATCAACCACTCTTATCTGGACGGCACCAGATTTGGATCAAAGTTGATGCACTTTAAAACGCCGAGCCACGACGACATTCTCTGTATATTGGTCCGATCAAGGAGGGGAAATCAAAGTGACCATCTCCAAGTACGAATTTTAAAGAGGTGATGGGGGATCGAAAATAAGCTTCACGGGACGATTCAAGTATCGGTTTCTAGATAGAAGAGTATTTATGATAACAACAGATGTAACTTTGGGGTAAACTAAAAAAAAATTGTTTACATGTTGGACTGTGCCTTTTCTTTGATCGTGGATCTTCTTTTGCTGTGCAATACCTTTGGATGATTGGATTCCATTAAAAAAGAAACAATTTACACGAACACGATACTATGTCAGAAATATGACCGTATATACGAATTAGCCGCTACGGCTATACCGCCACGACTGTTGCTAAGGGTGTTGGTATAAGGGTGTCCTATACTTCAACGCATGATGACGCGGCGATCCAGCCTCAGCCGTAGCCGTAGCCATGACCCATCTCTCAAAGAAGTGACGATTGACACCTGTACACGACGGTTCAAATTAAGGCTTCATGCCAGGGGATTTTTTTTACGGCAGTTACAAACAGTGCCATCGGCACGTGTCGTGGTCGAGCAGTCTAGCGCATCGAACTCAAGTTTTGGTGGTTGGGTCATTGATGTGGGGGGTCGAGTCCCAGTCGTGACACTTGTGTCCTTGAGCAAGACACTTTATGACTGTAATTGCTTCTCATCACACAGGATTACGAAGGGGTTGATACCTGCGATTGTTAATGTGAACGATAAGCACCCATTTGGCTGTTGGTGCCGCATATTCCTAAGGAGATGGTTTCAGGAATGCTGAGGGCCTATTGACAGGGGTAAAAGTAACAATTTAAGGTCTTTTTGTGATGCGCATAATATTTACATAATATTATTATCATTATAAGCTCACGAGGGTGTGTACAACATTGGTAAGGTTGGAAATATAAAAGTTCACAGATTTGCACATAACTTACATGGTATAAAAATGATCATGGTGGAAAACTTCCCTGCAATAGTTTTGCTTGAAATGCTAAAGTCTTTAGGAAATTAGTAAAACAATTAGTCTTTATCATTGGTGTTAAAATCCGATGTTTGAAAACAGCGAAAATGTATAATGGGGTTTTTCACTGTTTTCTTATGACTCCGAAGACCGATTTAGCTTAAACTTTTACAGGTTTGTTATTTCATGTATATGTTGGGTCACATCAAGTGTGGATACTGGTCTCTGACAACTACCAATATCGTACATTTGCTTTAAGTAAAGTTGATAATAAAAATGGCGATTAGCAAAATCGTTTTGTGCATGAAAAATATTTGTTGTTTATTAACTAACATATTTCTTTAAAACGATTGCCACAAAATACACCGTGTCTTTAAAACGGGCCTCTGAACACTTGACGCATCACAAACCTGTTTATTCCGCTCCAGTTCCAACACCGACGGGTTAAAGAGAGCATACATATATTAGATAATTTCAAGGTTTCTTGGTCTTTGTTATGTTGTTCTAGATCAATGGCATTTCAAAGCGACTCATTAACAACCGGGTGGCGTTAGAATAGAGTGACTTTCCCGTGTACTGTATTTATTACCGACAAAATGGGGGGGGACGAAAAATCCTCGCTGTTTCCCAGTTTCGTCTTAGAAAATATTGCGAAGCGGAAGGAAATTGACTATATAAAGCCACGTGCATCAGGGAAGAGGTTCTAGTTTGTTGCTAACGTTATTGTGATGTCGAGGGTTCAATTGGCAGTGTTGTAGTCGAGTACTTCAGTCGAGTATCAAGTACTGCCAAGTACTATGGGGTGGCCGAGTAGTACTCAAGTACGAGTATTTGGGCCATCGAGTACAAGTATCCGAGTACCGAGTATTCTGATGTCCGAGTACTGAGTCCAACAGCCGAGTAACCAGTACTTGGATCTCCGAATACGAGTACGAGTACTTTACAAAGCAAATTATGCAAAATGAGGTATACAACATTTAATATTGTTTGTACTTTATTTCTAGATGACAATGTTTGTTTGTAAATGACAACTGCCTTTTAAACACGAAAACATCAAAGACAACTTCAATTAATATAAATTAGTATTACGTTGACAAAAAAATATATATAACCCTACCTCCAAAGTACATTCACAAAATTATTTTGTTTACCAAAGGGGCTATCTATAACAGCTTTGTGCCCGGGGCATTTAAAAAAAAAACATCCCTAAGATCTGTTTTAAGACGAGTCGGTGAAGAATTAATTGCTGCGTAAAACGTGACATCGCACAACAGAAACCAACACGCACGTTGGTGTTAATAAACACTCATCATCTGATGATTCTTTGCACTTAGCGAAATCGGGCCCACTGGGAACCTTAAGAAAGACTCCCTTGTGATCTTTCTAGAGGTCTCGCCGAATTCAGGTCATCGAGAAGCCTACATGTACCACCAAAGTGCGAAGTAGACTTATAGCCTTGGGGTAAGGTATCTATAAGGCCCACAATGATTCCCACAGAGCTTTGCATGAGAAATCCCATACCTATATAAACACACCAGTGGCTTTCCTTTTTTTTTTTTTTTTTACAACTAAGAAGGTGAACCGATCACGCCTCCCAAGAGCTTCATATCTTTTTTTGTTTAATTGGATCATTAATCCTGCCCATCCTAAGCCTTTTAAATGTTTTTACAGACAACTTAACCATATTATTGGCAGGGGAAAAAACCCACAGGCAATTTGTCAAAATTGAGAATACGTCTACTACTACAGTGAAAAGGGATGGAACGAGCTGCCGTAATTTTCGTTTTTTAGTACAGGTACACTGTTTGGATCTTGTTACGCAAGGCGTATGTAATATGCAGAAGAATTAACCAAGTGCTAACCATGCGTAAAAAAGGTATGTCCCCTTTCTTTTCCCTCCTGAAACTCGGCAATTTTATACAATTATTTGGTAAATTTGGTTATTTATCGCTGAGCTCTCGTGGGTAAAGGGCGACCAGCATCTGATGAGCAATGGGGGTTCCGACTATTGGAAATAACCGACACCAAAAATGCACTTGTCACCCTAAATCAAACATACTTGGCATGTCTGAGGAAAAGGTACACTGAACCGAGATTGTACGATGCTATTTTCCACTAATCGGTAATCTACGGAGCTTTCAAAGGGAAATAATATAACACATAAGACATATAAAAAAAGGGAAACAAATCTTCGTTCGAATAATCTTCGTTCGAATGTAGAAAAATCTTCTTTCAAACCAAGATTTGTTTTTCGTCCAAACGAAGATATTTTTGTTGGAGGGAAGATTATCTTCGTTCGAACAAAGATTGTTTTTGTTCGAAGAACGATTTTGTCCCCATCTATATCCCTTTGAAAGCTCCGTAGTAATCAACAACCAATGTAAGCATACAATTGAAAAAAGGGAAGATAAAAAAAGAGAAGGCCACAGAAGAGAAAACAGATATTAGTTTTTACATTTAACACCGTTTGCTTAATAGTTTAAATTAATACTTAAACACTTAACAGTGTTTGTCAAATAATTTACTTTTCCACACTATCCTTAAACAGGCTTTGTAATGGATACGTTAAAGGTGATTTATATGCAAACAACGAAATGTCAAGTGAGTATTTTTAATACGTATTTTAATGAATTTGCAAATTAGCATTTACTGGAATGTTTTATTTCCTTGTTGAATTATGCACACTTCCTTTCTGTCACCAAAATGTATTGTTTTCGTTGTTTTGGTTTTGTATAAATTACATGGTAAGAATATACTTCTAGCTGTCAAGACGATCTCTCAGAAACTTTACATTGAAGTCGCGTTGCAGGTAGATATGACCAGAACACGAAGTACATAACAAATTGGAATATTTTGCCGAAAAGGCAAAATCTTAAGCTGTATACTATACTTGGAAGGTTTGTGACAATTTACAAACATTCCCATAACGTTAATATTTGGTGTTTTTAGAACGTATTTCAAGAACCAGCCAATAACGTGGCCCTTAGGTGTGTCGAACGTGATAAAGAAACGGAGCAATACGATGGTTTTAAAGTGTACCAATAACGTGATAAAATAAGTGAATTTAACGCGATTTTCACGAATTGAAGTAACGTAAATATTTTTGGAGAAAACGCAATAACGCCTGTAACGAGGTTACGTTTGCGCAGAACGTGATTCACACATATTCAAATACTTGATTCTAAAGTCATTACAACGTTCCATTACAACGACTTGCCAGGTAAGTTTTCATGGTTTACGTAGTTCTTAGCATGCGCACATTACCGAGAACAATGGATTTACCCGGTAAGTCTGCTGCCACCTAGCATCCCAAAAGCCCCCATTGGAAACGAGACCATTTTGGGGAGTCAATGAACTTATGCATTGACGTCACCAAACCGCCAATCTTAGAGGTAAACTGGTGATGAAACAATGGAAAACAAACAGATTCGTGCGCACGGCACACAGGATTGGCAAATGAACAACCACGATTTGACCTCTGGGCGAGGGCGCCCTGATCCAATGACGTCATGTACGTAAGGGCAATTACTCACTTGCCTACAATTTTGACTCCCGCAATGGCGGACAGGATTGGCGCGTGTAAGTGCGCTGCGCGTAGTGAAAATGTGTCAATATATTAACGTTGTTTTATTTTACAGTACTTGTTATTATGTGAATCTAATGTATTAAATTCCTTATAAACAACACAGTTCTTTGCCTGGCAAACACTGCCAATTATTGTCCGAGGTCACATATGTGTTGGTGTTTTGTTTTTTTTGCAAACAAGGTGACATAGTATTAACATAAATTGCATGCAAGCAGGTCAATGTATTAAGTTGCCTGTAAAATGCATGCAACTAATAACCGTCCCACATGACACCTTCACCATGCTTGCTCTTGTATATTTTAATATTACATAAAAGTAAACCAAGTGAAGCTGTATCGTGTTTCGTGTGATCAATGCACGCGTCGGAAACATAAACCGACAGTTTGTAGACATTGCTAATTTAGACTGAACATTAAGTCAGGACTGGGCCTGCGTGCAAACAGATGGTTCTGTTGTGAAATACGAAGGTACACCACAATATGATCCCCACGATGACATATCAGAAGAGCTTGTTAAAGGTGTCGTTATGTTTGGAAGTGCACGCTTATTTTGTGTGTTTGTGTGTGTGTGTCTGAGCACTAATTTTAAAATAGGCCCTACCTCAATTTGGTGGCTTTAAAGGGACACCGAACATAAATATTTACGTAAATATTTACGTAAACATTCACAAATCGCAAATACTCACGTCAATATTCACGATTTCGGACGTGTCGCGAATATTCACGTAAATATTTTCGTGAATAATCACGATTTGTGCCCCAAATAGCATATATTTACGTAATTATTATGTGTTTTCTGGTAATGAAACCAATTATGCCTCATAACCGAACTTAATCATTCGCAAGCCTGAGGAAACCTGTAAACAAGGGCGGTTGCTATGTTAACCAGAATCACCGGGGTTGACCCCTACTCTTCCACGATGAGTGTTCAGGGTTCTTCTGTCAATCCTAGTACACGGGACATGCGGCTTAATGTCCCATCCAAAGGAAAAAGCAATTATGGTAAAGTATCTTGCTCAAGCATACAGGTGTCATGACCGGGACTCGAACCCACACTCTTCTGATCAGAAACACCAGAGCTTGAGTGCGGTGTTCTTAACCGGTCGGCCACAACACGTTTACATGAATGATCGATGTTTTAAGCCACCGTACCTCAATCTAATAAACAAATATGTACAGTCTTGTCCCTGCCCATTTAAATGTGAGGACCCCCAATCTGCTACCCAGTTTAACCGCCTGGCTTATTTTGCCAATATCAACAACTCGCATTTGAGGAAAGACCATCAACAAAATAATTTGTTTCACTTATGGGACTTTTCTTTGCCCTCCCTCCATGTATCAAGAACGCACAACTTCGATATATATGGAATCACCGCGCACGTGGTATGAGCGCTGCATTCGTGTCAGTTTGCAGGCTGCGTAACTTTTTCCCTCAACAACCAATTGGAATTGTTACCACCTTGCTCTGTTCATCATACGCCAGGGGAACACACTCATGGCTGTTTAGAATTGAACACAATGTTTACAGGCTAGGCCAGTAGTCCATCCACCTTTCACATTAAAGAAATCATTAGTGGAACAACAACCCATGCTGTTAACTAACACTCGATGTATAAAACTTGATATCTGGCGAAGAAATTGTTAACACAAAACTGTGGCGACGAACTACAATTAGAAGGTGTCTATTGTTCTTCCCTCTGAGTCCAAGCGTAACACTCGATGTATATAGACCGATATTTCACTATTTCCCATAGACGGTACAACACAAGATACCAACCCCGTCACAATGTTACGAACACCTAAATGCGTATAGGTCAGAATTCCACCTTTACTTGTTATTGTACAGATGATGTGGCTATTGAAACACGCAACCAGGTGCAAGACTGCAGCAAAACAATAATAAAAAATACAGTTTTTAGCAGAAGATGTTAGAGTCCAGATCTATGCCGAAGGAATACATCTTAAACCCAGTTATGCTGTTAACTTTACCGAACCTATGTTAAAGGTATTATACAGGATTGGTAAGGATACAAAACACCTTTGTTTAATTTCAGTCTGAAAGCTTACTGATTATGAAGTTCTTACTAAAAACATTGTTTCTGTAAGATATTTCCCTCTGAAATGATGTCGTATTTGAGAAAACTGTACCTGAAACCTAAACAAAAAATGCAACAACTGATTTCGGTTGTTACAACCAAAATCAAGGATAATGTGTTTACGTGCTGAAAATTGCACATGATTTTTCATTATTTTCTCCTGACTTATACAACGGATTGAAGCCCGAAATGTCACAGGTTTGTTTCTTCATATATTACTTGGTTGATCACACAAAGCATGAGCACTGTCTGCGACTATCTTATCAGCTCCAGCAATCCTGTTTAATACCTTTAAGTGGAGTTACAGTGAGAACACTGTATAGCCTACTATTCATACAAGCATGGTAGGAAATATCCTCACCGTTATTGCGAAGAGCCACATAACGAAAAAAACAACAAAAAACCTTATTATGGTTTACGGAGAGTAGAGCATTATATTATTGCTTAAGGCTATAGCAGTGAACGTTTTGGCTCAAGCCTCGATTGCACTCCGGACTAAATAATTTGAATGAGTAGCCCTTGCTATTAAACGTTATCAGCCGTAGCCCAACAAAAAGCTTGGTTGATAAGCGTACATCGAGCTCCACATGAAGACAAATGGCAATGGCCAAGTTTTATAATGAATGAAGCTTTTCTAAATCATGATTTACCATCACATCAATACCCCCAGCTTACCTTTTTTTATTTTCAGCGAAGCGGCGACAGGATTAGACTGAAAGTGTAGCTGAAACCCCGTGGGAAATACAGTTCAGACATCAGTAGGCGTATTATATAGGGGATGCCAATTTCCAAAGCAAACTACGAACAGTTCGTGTGCTTGTTATCGAGTCTTCCGTGTTAAAACAAACCAAGAAGCGATGTCATAACTTAAAGTTCCTTCTAACGTGACAGTTTGCGTATGGAAGGCGTAGGGTATCATTCTGCATAAGTATCCACAGCATAACACAAACCCAGAAGAGATATAAATGCCACGTCTAACCGAAGAAACTTCCCAAATAAAACTGCAAGCTTCTTTCTGATTACCTCTTTTCCACCAGAATGATCCCAAACGCTCAGTCTACCACCAGCAGCGTGCAATGCTATTCACGGTACGGTAATTGAGTAACATGTAGCCTACGGTATTTCAATGATTCAACAATTACATAAAAGTTAACTATCAACACATCAGCACAGTCGAGTATAAAGTGAAATACAGAATGCTGTATTGTTGGCAATGGTTGTAAACATTTCGTAAAAAATTGTAAAGCCAAGGTCTTTTCGGCGCCAGAAACGTTTCAAAATAATTTTACCCATTGATAAACGGTTATGGGTGATTTATGGGCGACACAGTTAATTCACAGTATCACAAAGTAATGATTTCAAAAGATATTTATTCAAATGAAAGTTGTTGTAAATAGCTTAACCAAATATCAGAACCGCTGCCTACATATACAGCCTATATTACAGCCTACATGTTTCATTGAATACGGTCATTCAAAAACAATTCGGAGATTATATTCACATGGTGGCTTTTATCCTTGTTTGGGGCTTATTTTGACTTGAAATAAGGGTTGAGGGCGCAATATTTTCTTTATTTCAACTCGTGATTCCCGGGGTCAGGCAGCAAACAATAAACAAACCCAAACACCCCAAAAATTATAATTTGTCATTCGAAGTTGGTTTATTCACCCTGACTTAAATCACCTCAGGATGTCTTCAAATACCTTTTTTGGTGTCATCATCCCGCAGTAAATGATCTCAGGATCTCAACATGTCTGATTGCACTTCCTGAGCTCCGTATGTATGTGCTGTAAAGGAGACATTGCGTTGGCCGCAGGTTGTATACAGTTCACAAATATTGTACAAGAAAAAAAATAGCCAAAATTGTGACTCAACTTCAATAGAAAGTTTATTGCTACGTGATAACTCATCTATTTCAAACCCTATCAAATTTGATTTGGGGTTCCGCCACTTGGACTTAAAGGGATTGTATACGTTTGGTAATCGGAACCCACTGTTTGTTTCAATCCTATATAGTTGTAGATATATACCATAAAACTAACCTGTGAAAATTTCATTTCAAAAGGTGGTAGAGTTTTTGAGATATTGCCGACAATCTGGAGCGATTTGTTCACGCAAGAAGAATAATCTGCAACTGGAATACTCAATCTGAGGAACGTTACTGTCAGTAACGCTTCTCAGATTAAAATTGTTGGGGATAAGAACTTAAATCTTAATAACTTAAATTCTTAAATCTTAGTTCAATAACCGCAATACTTCGAAGTCAAAAGTCTCTGAAAATGCAATATACTATCCAAAGCTGCTGTACTTCTTACCAAGTAAGTTTTTATTGCAATTAATTTTCAGAGTCATTACCAAACGTATACAGACCCTTTAAGTATAAACACTGTTTACTTTCAGTATGTTTATTTCGTATTTTACCGCGGGAGAGTATTGCAGGAGCGGTTCAAGCAGTTTGCACGATATAACCAAAGTTGTATAGTTGTTTATAATGCAAAGGAACTGCGCTGCCTTCAGGAATTAAATAATTTCACGCGTCTGAAGATGTAAACGTAATATAATGTCTGTCTTCGTTTCAACTGATTGACATTTGCGAACAACTCTATGGAAAACAAACCCAATTACTTTAAAATGTTATAAACATTTCAACAGCCCCACGTTTGAAATAATATTTACTTTTATTTAATTTATCCAAACTGTCGTTCGACACTGCGATGAAAGCATGGCCTTTTTGCAAAGAGTCATATTAGATTTTCGCCTCCATCTTGAACAATTAAAACAGTTTATTTCCATAGCAATTTCAATGGCAATGGTGACAAACGGTCAGACTCGAGAGTTCAGTCTGCAAGGTATGATGCACCGTTTGGTTTTCACCTACAGAGGACGAGTTTTATTCATTTTGCATTCTGTGTTTGCTTGGTCGATGGTATATTCTGCAGCTGTGGCTCAGTGCGAGTTTGTAAACTGGATCGTTCCCAGGGCTCCTAATAATGGCTAAGCGTCAGAAACGATGCTGTAACAAACGAGGCTTACACTCTAAACTGGTCAAAAAATGGGATTTTTTTACCCGGATTCTGCGTCAATTTTACCCATTTCTGGGTCATTTTGAGACAGATTCCGAGT
This sequence comes from Plazaster borealis, assembly GCA_021014325.1. Taxonomy (NCBI): domain Eukaryota; kingdom Metazoa; phylum Echinodermata; class Asteroidea; order Forcipulatida; family Labidiasteridae; genus Plazaster; species Plazaster borealis. The sequence continues at coordinate 13,767,067 of CM037455.1, read as the reverse complement.
CAATTCTATACCTGGAGTTTTTTTTTAGAGTGTACAGTTGCCGAGAAAAATCTCTGAGATAACAACAAATGGGTCCTTAATTGGGTCCTGATCAATATTCCAAATCCTAATCCGCATCAGATTTCCCAATCATCAAAAGGAGAGTACCACTTGTTTATAATTGATCTGCCTCCATATATGCATCTGCAGGATTGGTTTGTCACGCAAGAATGCTGAGACAATGCAATAAAAGTAATATAGCTTCATCTTCATTGGGCATGACAACGTTGTTCCGGCAGATGTAAAATACATTTCAAAAACTAGACCAATATTTCAAAATTCCACCACCAAAGGTAAAATACATGTATTTAATGAAGCCTGAGATCTAACCCTAAAAGGTCTCAACGGAATTTATTTCAGTTTTAACCTAAAATTATGCACTAATTTTGTGAAAGTTTGTTCAAAATATACAGGATGTTTATACCGCAAAAAATACACTAAAATTCGGGGTGAAACCCGCGCCCCTAAAGCAATTAGTGACAATTCGTGACGTTTAGACATAGGAACTTCGAGATCTGAAAGTGTCATCTTCTTTTCGAAAACGCTCAGATCATAAACTTACATCTTATTTTTGTTCAGGATGCCCCGGAATCTGTGTCAAAAAATGACCAAGACATGTGTCAAACTGACGCAGAATTTGTGTTAAAATCACATTTTTAACCATTTTCTTCGTCAGCCCGATCCAAAAAAAGTTTGGGTCCCTAGGCCCGCAATCCGGTTCAATTTTGACCTTAGACTTTTTAGAGTGTAGACAATCCATGATATAATTATCCGCCAAATGAGGTCATCGTACTATCTAACTACCAGTAAGTATATAATAGGCTGTCATCCGACAGATCCCATCATCCATGTCCTGATCCAGTACCAAATTGCCAGAGCAACAACATTACCAATATATTTACATGCAATGAGAACCATCGGATAATGCTGCTTCACTTCCCGCTTTTATGCTTCAACTATCCAAAAATAATGTATTATTAAAGTTACAAAATTGCAAGATCAGAAGCGTAAGGAAACGACGGGTGGGAGGTGGTGGGGAGTCTGACCATTACCGCGTAATCTTTACACATTGTTTCTCCAGCGTCAATAGAAGAAGAGTACATTGCCAAAGGGATATGGTACACCCATTAGTTTACATGCGATTTGACATTAGTTATCAAAAATAACACAGAATAATTCCCATCAACAATCTTTAGCCCTCGCTGGTGCCCATTTACTTCTGGCTGATGAGTTCAAAAAACCGGGCTATTTTACTGCAAATTAAAAATTGTTTCGAAAACCAGAAACAACTAAAAAGGGATGTTTAAAAAGAGTGTTGGCACATAGCAAACTCTTTAAACTCCAGGCTGGTAATGCGAACTATAAAGACTGTGGAAAACGCATGGCTGGCAGGTGTTAAGCCAAAAAAACGGCAACAAAAGACTGTTCACATAAACCTCGATTTGGGAAACACACAGTTACAGAATAGTCCTTGGCACACGGTATCAATACACGCAGGGATTTGTGGGATGGGATGGAAGTTGTTTCGCAAACATATGTAGGCCTCGAAGTCGGCTGGTGAACGGAGCACACGATACAGCTATGCAATGAAGGCGATGTTGATCTTGTAATGTCAAATCGAAATGGAAACTATAGGAACAAACACACCCGGACCGAATAGTGGATATTATTTGCGACCTACTAGTACCATTCAATCTTACTTTGCACAGACACACAATAGCTTTTGCGGTAACTGGCAAGTGATACATGCTTAAGGCTTAATACCACAATGAATTAATAACTTACTGAAATAAAAGAGAGAGATGGATCAAACGACCCACAGTAAGGAAACCAAAGACAGGCATGAGAAGAAGGAGACAACAAACAATGAGATGGAGAGATGAAATCACCACATAAATGAATACCCAAGCACGGAGTGGAATGACTATAGTGACAGACGAGAATGGAAACTGCTAGAGGAGGGATCCTCAAACAAGGGATGAATACAGCCTGATGATAATGAAGCAGAGAGCCTGAATAAGTTCATTTCTGGTAAAGCTAATGAACGTAGCTGAGTCGTGATTACTGTAGCAGGTGTATAGGACAAAAGAAAACCCGCGAAGTGAAGATGATCAGACATTGAATAGAAAATGTTCACCCGTCCGTCTCAATTTGTATTTCTAATTAGCAAATCAACCACGTTATGAACACGCAGGAAATCCAAAGACAAACATAAACTGTTTGTGATGCTTCCACAAAATATGGGCCTATCTGATGATTTTTTCACAGGTTAAAGGGACTGTGTGGTCATGATCACAGCAGGAATTACGAACTCTCACCGAGTTACTGCACGCGCGCGCGTTATATATAGACATGATACAGGGGAGGGCGCACGCGTGCAGTTACTGAATGAGAGTTTATAATTCCATATACAGCCACGGGCCTGCTTTGATCAAGACGACACAGCCCCTTTAATTAAATGAAAGTTAAAAACACGAAGACTTGAAGCGATGTCTTCCATCTTCAAACAAGAATAAAATTGTAAACTGTTTCCAACCACGGCTTATTACTAACAAACACACTCGTCGATCATAGGTCATCAAAGTCACGAACAGCCAGCTTATAACAAGTCAATTACAAAACGGAGGCTGACACAAGTACGCCCCCTGTGGACCTGACAGAAGTTAAACCCACAGTGGAATCTATTTTGCGACAAACTGTCAATTGCCACTGGTATAAGTCATTCGCCAGTTTAACATGCCCTCCCCCGTCATGTTTATCATCAAGGGTCAATCTACCTCCCAGCGTGTCTACCCATTGCTAATTTACGGCCAGTTAAATGTCAAGTTCAATTCTTATTAAAAGTGTATACATGCATGCGTCGCGTGTGCTTTAACTTGGTGTTTGTTTTTCCATTCAATAATAAATATTCTTCGGGGAGTTGGTTGACACTAACCCGGTGGCACTTGCCAGGAGTGAAACGGCAAACCACGGGAATATTTATATTATCGGGAGGTGGATATGAATACCTACGATTTTTACCGTCCAAAATCTTCGTTAACAATAACACTTTGTTTTGGTGAATGTAATGCACTGGCCTTTAGAATAATAGGATATTCTGTCTAGGCCGGCAGATAAAAAAAGGGGAAAATTTCTAAAATAAACTTTACCACAGACCTATCCCGACCCATATGAATGGTAACGTTTGTCACTCTATCATTAAGTACCTACGCCAAAATACAGGTATACATGTATGCTGTGTTGGTTTGGCTGTGTTGTGCTATAATAAAGAATGGCATGCATGCCATTATCGGTGTGTCCCAAGTATAGTGGTCTTGCCTGCCTTCCTTTGAACCTTTTTCAAGCATGGTTTAGTTTGGCTGTTTGTTTTTGTAATACGCAGTACTGAGTCATACAGTGTGTTAAGCATATATCGGTTTGGGTACGCCGTACTTATTCTACAACATTCAAAATCGGTAAGCATACCATTACATTGTAGGCCTAAGTATCTTGGTCTGGCCTGCCTTTCCTCGAACCTTAGGTCATGCATTTTAAGTTTTACCCTTTATGCAGTAGTAAGTCACACAGTGTGCTAAGCATGGTTGGTTTGGCTATTCCGTAATGATTATAAAAAAAAATACAAAATGATACCGGGATATGCCTGCCTGCTTTATGACAAGCATCGGTGGTCTTGGCTAAGCAGTTCTGGGTTTACCCGAATCGAGATATGCCAAGCATGTCATTGAAGCATGTTTGGTTTCTGTCACGCGCAACCGAGGGCTAGGCCCAACCACAGAGCTAGAGCCAAAAGCTCTGTAGTTCAATCAAACTAGAATTGTTATCATCTGTCATCATTGATGTGTGCTAAGCATAGTTTTATTGGCTATGCCGTGCTGATTCTAAAACAAACAAGCTTGGTATACCATGTATTTGCCTGCCTGCTTTATGACAAGCTTTGATGGTTTTGGCTAAGAAGTCTTGGGATTACCAGAATCAAGATTATTATGCCTGCCTGCCTGACCTCGTACTATATGCCACGCATAACCGTACTAGGCTAGGCCCAGACATAGAACTAAAGCTCCATGTTTCATTAAAACCAAAGTTGTTATCACCCGTCATCAATGCTGTGCGCAAAACATTGGTTTTTGGAATGAAAGTCAACAATGGTACTCTGGCCTTCGCATGCTGTCTGACACACATGGTCAGTTTGATCAAAGATCATTCATGGTTTGATGAGGCAGAACCGAAAACAACATGCTCCAGCAGAAAGCAGACGAATAAGAAGAAGAGAAGAAGAAGAAGAAGAAGAAGAAACAAACGAGAACAAAACAAGAAGAAGAAGAAGAAGATTTCCTCGTCCTTAAGAGACGGGAAGTTATTTTACAAACACTTTAAGAGCGCTCAGACAGAAATAAAATTAAGTTTAACAACCAGCGTGATCATACAGATCATACGGCGCCTAACCTTTTCGGCACGTTCTGATATGTCATGAATGTAGACGGGGTCTTTTGATGGCGAAGTTACGCGTTACTAAAGACAGAGCACGAGGTGCGCATTTTCACACATTCTACTAATCTTTGCACAGTGTGACACGCGATAACATATGCATCAGTAGACCATCTGAACAATTATGTCAGTTGGAGGTGGCTGTGATCAATCTCGTGCCAGTAATGTTTCATCCATAAATCGGGAACGACTTGGGCAGGCTGATAACACTGTCTCAACACTTTAGATGTATTCGGCACATGTGGCTGTTATCGAGTGCTCGTTTCATCTTGAAATCTTCCGCTCTTTGAACGAGCGACTGATTTATGTCTTTCCTAAACATCCTTGCCTCAATGCCATCTGTTTTTCTCTCTCTTTCCTCTCCTCATTTTCTTCATTTAATTTGTTATGTTTAATCTAATTTCATTCATTAATTTCACACGAATAGATGTTTTTTTCGGTATGAGTTCCGTAAAGGGAATTTATCACACCACATCAAGACAAAACACTGACTAAGTTGGCCCTACATAGTGGTTGTCCCAACACACACAGCTCAATGTTTGTAACAGTGGTAAAACAATTGGTCAGCGATTGTAACACAATGTCGTCCCCGTTTTCTATTTTCCTTTTCTCGCTAGTTTTCTCTCGCATAGGAACATTTCGTCGATGGACATACTGTCTTAATCCATGTTTTAAAAACAATACTATGCTATCATCGAAACGTGAGACCAATGCATTGTTTTGTTTACCTTAATACCCCCGGTCATTTTGGTCGGTACACTCTATAAACTCCCAGGGGCCTGACCAATTTCTGGGCCAGGATGACCCGGAAGCTGACCTACGGAATCTCCGTCAGTTCGACCCGTTTATAGGTCTTTTATATCATATTCCGCGTCATATTGACCCATAAATGGCTCAGTCTCCACGGGACCCGGATATCTATTTCTTTATTCAAAGCAGCAGTCAACAGCTTCAGTCAACATCTATTTCAGTCAACATCTATTTCTTTATTCAAAGCAGCAGTCAACAGCTTTCTCCTCGATTCAACCAATGCAACGCAAAGTTTTTAATCATTTTTATCTTTGTTATTGTTTTCCTGTTCCATGTGTACATTGAGTGTCTGTACCTTTTTGAAATATTTTTATCGGCAGACTGAACCGTTAGGTTATAGGAAAATTTTATTTTCCTCCTCAGTTTAGCCTTCTCCATATCCTTTGTATATCTTTTATGTGTAAATTTTTATTGGTTTTGTGGAGAGAAATAAAATAATAATAATAATAATATGCGTCAATTCTGACCCGGGAGATTTTAGAGTGTAAGCAAGTCCCCAACAGGTTTGAGTTAGTTAATTCTTGTTGTTTAAAAATCAGAGAGACACACACAAAATAAACTGAAAAACAAAAGGGAAGATCACAAAGATACCATAACAGTAAACGCGTTTATATAGTAGGCCTATATTAAATACGGACCAAGAAATTTGTTCCTTTTTAAAACTATTTTATTGCTGTCCATTTCTTGAACAAAAACAGAAGAAAGGACAAAAATCATGCATGGATGCAGACATCCTGTTCGCTGCAAAAACTGGAGCGTTAAAATTACACCATGGGTGTTGTCACATATAGATACAAAAAAAAATCAATTACACCAGAGTACACACAGGGTGTAAGATAACACTAGTTTCTGCCAACACAATACCATTGGTATTATTTTAACACCCTAATATGATAATTTTGATTCTCCTCTTCAGTATCTAGGCCTATATGTGAAAACACCCATGGTGTCAATTTTAACACCCCCAATTTTTGCAGTGTATGCTACCAAGCGTATTTGAGGGTTGTACACAATATTATATAAACAAAAAGCTCCAGAGTCTAACACCGCTGTGTATAACGTGCAACGCTGAGATATGAACCACCCTTTCACTTCAATGAAGAATATATAAATCACAGGCTGGTATACCTACATGAATTGAAGGCTTAAACATTATGATGTCGGCCTTGGGGCATTGAATGGGGCCGCTCGGAAAAGTAGGCAAAGATCCACACACAACAATGGCGAATTAGTTTTGTCGAAACGTATTAACTTATATAGGCCTACACCATGAACGTACAGTACCACAGCTTCCCTCTACACACCACTCAACACATTTTCTCGCAGCATCCCTTTTAAAGATTGCTTAATGTACAACGTAACCGACGAATGAAAATTACCACATGGGAATTCTAGTGATAGCTGTTTTCTTTACATCAGAGGTTGCCTGCTGATATACTTCTGGGACTAGAGTGAAGTTAAAAGACTGATAAGACATATGTAGTTGGCAGCACTTTCAATTAAATTAATCTATCACGGGAGACAAATCCACGATCAAGGTCGCCATACGCAGGATGCATCATGTAAAAATAATACTACGCAATGCAGACGGTATTTGTATGTTTTGATTCGGATAGTCAGCAAAGTTATCAGTTCTAGATCATGTTTTTTTTCTTCTACCGGTAACAAGAACAACTCCTGGCCTCATAATATGCCGGTGTTTTTCCCCCACAGGACTCGAGTATACAGTGCTTTACACACATCGGTGTATGGGTATCCTTAGCCTATACACAGGGAAGACAAATTTCATGCTTTTTATCGCGACAATAATTATTTTGAATCTTTGAATCTTGAATCTGATGGGGAAAAAAATACATATATATATTTATCCCCGATGCAAACTTAACATCTCACATATGACCCGGATTCCGGTTTCCAGGGGGCCTGACCCATTTCTGGGTCAAGCTGACCCAGAAAGTGGTTTAAAAATGGGATTTTTTACTCGGATTCAGCGTCAGTTTGACCCATTTCTGGGTAATTTTGACACAGATTCCGAGTCATACTGACACAGATATGGGTCAGGCCCCATGTGACCCGGAAAAGCCGGGTCAATTCTGACCCGGGAGTTTTTAGAGTGAAGTTTAAATGACAATACAAGATTTCGGATTGGACATCTTCTATATCCATTTTCCGATCATGTACCAATCGTTCACCGAAGTATTTTCGAAGAAGATACTCTCACAGGGCAATTAAACCGGTATCAAGTTCTTACAAATATTCATGCTTTCAGATTGGATATCTTCAATTTGTTTCCGATCACACATTGGGGTATTTCAGAAGAAAATATATTTCTCACTGATATCAAGAGATTTGATATTTTCTATATATTTGTCGATCATGCACCAATCGCACATTGCGGTATTTAAGAATAACATTACATAAGCTTTCATATTCTACTGCGATTTGCGATCATTTCCAAACGTTTTTTTTTACTCAGAACAGTTTGAATGGTATCAAGTTTATACTAATATTAACCACAAAGTAAACTGACTGGGGACATTATTTAGCTACCTATAGCCCTACGAATAAACAATGAGGAACAAGAATAAAGACATCACCTCAATCACCAAGGTCTTTATCATTGTGAAGTAATCTCGGTGAAGTTCTCCGATTCAAATTGGTGCAACTAAATAGAAACCGACAGCATCAATGAAGAGACTAACGTACTTGCAAGGTGAAATGAAAAAAGATGGCACTGAAAAGACGGGACAGCATTATGATCAATATCCACAGTCATAAAAGCTACAACAAAATCTTAAATAGCACTTTAAAGGTATCGTACACGTTTGGTAATGACTCAAAACAAATATTAGCATAAAAACTTACTTGGTAACAAGCAACGGAGAGTTGTTGATAGTATAAAACATTGTAGGAAACGACTCCCTCTGAAGTAACGTAGTTTTTGAGAAAGAGGTAATTTCTCATTTAAATAATAAAAACTTCTTGCAAGAAGCCTTTTATTCCTATCTGAAAGCACACAAATTTGTACAACAAGGGTGTTTTTTCTTTCATCATTTTCTTGCAACTTCGATGACCAATTGAGCCCACATTTTCACAGGCTTGTTATTTTATGCATATGTTGGGATACACCAAGTGAGAACACTGGTCTTTGACAATTTCCAAACGTGTTCATTGCCTTTAGTTCTCCGATTCAAATTAGTGCAACTAAATCGAAACCGACAGCATCAAGAAAGAGACTAACGTACTTGCAAGGTTAAATGAAAAAGATGGCACTGAAAAGGCGGGACAGCATAATGATCAATATCCACAGTCATAAAAGCTACAACAGAATCTTAAATAGCACTTTAAGACTGATTACAATTATGGTATGAAATATTATTTAATAAGAAACTGGCGTTCTACAGAAATAAACATAAATTCCAGTACCTTGAAGTGTTCCTATGACATCTTTGTTCATCAGCAACACAATTTCCATCAACTGCCGGCCTCATACAGGGTAAATTGTCCACTCTTTATCCCCTGCTCGGACCGCTCACCGCTCACCTCAAACCCAGGTTCAATTTCGAGGTGTGCTTCGAAGTTTGATTTCCCGCGACAAAAAGTTGGTATAGAAATCACCAACAAAGAGAGTGAGAGAAAGTCACACGCAACGGCAGCAAAATGTCCTCGCCTAGCCTGCAGCCAAAAAAGTACACGTACCCGTAACTATAGAGACACCCGAAGACGCTCGTACGTAACACATCACGGGGGTGTTTTGCAAATACCAGTAAGGCTATGCTGAGCCGTCACATGTCTTCACTGTGACGTGACACGGTGGTTCACTTTCGGCTCGAAGATGATATAACTTGCAGACTGCTACAACTCGTTTTAATTAGCATAACAACATGGATGGGGAATCTCAGCCGGCCTTCTGGCAAATTCCAGAGCTCATGGTTTTCATCAAAACATAAAACGGGGACCTAACAAAAATATACATGTTTGTTGCAGGGTAGTCTACATTAACACGGTATCTGTTGTAAAGTAAATGAAAGTAATGTTTCTAAATGGAGTAACCCGGTAGGCTCACTAAATGAATAGAGGCTAACGACCTGAACATTATCACGTTTGCAATGCCTACAGTTACTCTAGTTCTGTGAAGGCACAAAGGTAGAATGTCAGTACAAATTGATTGTCCTGAAGATTAGAGTTTTCCCGCAAGCGAATCTTAACACAGGATATATATTTAAAGACAATACGCAGTCGGACGTAATCGTTGTTTGTTCTTCGACCGAAACACTCGACTTTCCTCCACAACAAAAATCATAACATACACGTGGATACCACAACGCTGATCTGACGAATTGTATTTCTTTGTATCAGGGACGCATGCGTAATTATAGTTGAAGTTTAGTTGAAATTCTAAGACTGTGAAGAACTCCTTAATGATCTCCAGCCAATTTCGAGAAACTTTACGCAACTGCAAAAGTCCACTTGTGCAAAATTTCGTGTGTTATAGTGCTGTACAACTTACGCAATGATTGTTGCGCAAGTGGACTTTACGCATGCAGTTGCGTGAGGAGTGTCGTGAAATCTGCGGATGGGGTATTGTGTTAAAGGGATTGTATACGTTTGGTAATTGGAATCAACTGTTTGTTTCAATCCTATATAGTTGTAGATATATACCATACAAGTAACCTATGAAAATTTCATTTCAAAAGGTCGTAGCGTTTTTGAGATATTGCCGAAAATCTGGAGCGGTTTGTCCAAGCAGGAAGAATAATCTGCATTTGGAATACACAATCTGAGAAGCGTTACTGCAGTAACGCTTCTCAGATTCAAATTTTGGGGGATAAAAAGTGATATCTTTTTCATAACCGCATTACTTCGAAGTGAACAGTTTTCTTATACTATCCAAAGCTGCTGTACTTCTTACCAAGTAAGTTGTTACTGCCAATCAGAGCCATTACCAAACCTTTACAGACGCTTTAAACACAATGGTTAGTTCACTATAGTGGGTACAGTTTCCTTCCTCCATGGTTAGACTAAGTCCATCCTCGTGGTAAAGCCTACTTGGCCATTTTGTTCTACTGCAGCGTGTTCTAAATACAGTTCATTCCCTTATATGGCAGGTGATGTATGACGTAATATCGTAAACACAATTTCATGGTAACATTCCAAAATGATTTCATGCCAGGCAAACCACTCTGTGCTTTATATACACTATGTACATTCTGCTGTTTCATTTTGAAATAACATTGAAGACTGCAAAACTACAGGCTACAAAAGGATTCTATGATAATGCGTGACCCTACGTCACAAATAAAAACTGATCAAATTACAATGTTTTAAATTGTAAATTTGTTCTCACTGCGATCTGAAAAGAAATATACAATCATTGTACGCGCATGATCAGCGTGCAAAGGATTCTGGGTGAAATCCTAGTCCAAGCAGCACCGGTAACCATCATAGTGCGCTGATTCTGAAGCACTGCGGCACACAACTATAAAACCTGGCACATGTAAACTACAGCATGGCGTTCATATTGGCAGCTTGATTCATTTGTTAATTTAAATCGGTTTCCCAAGCTGCATTGCGGTATATCTTTTAAAATGGCACTTGCGCATATGGCCTACTCGTACGTTTTAGTTCCAACGAAATGTCACATTTGAATTTTGAAGTAGAACTTCTTGTACTTGTTCTCAATGTTAGTTTGTTTCAGACTGTAGTATAAGCAGTGATAACCAAAGGAAAACCCAACATTGTTTCAATTCGACTAAGTACCTTGCACCCTTCAACGGAAACAATAGTCGCATGTCTTAATTTAGCGTTTTCATAAAAAAAAGGTTCAACGCTCGCTCATAACTATAACTCATACACGGTACAGAGTCGCTTTAATTAAGTGTCATTCTTGATACTGGGTAGCCTGGTATCGTGCTGATAGCAAGGTCGGATATCTAACTGGACATCTGTCTATAACGGGATGAAAGCACGCAAAATTCACACCTCCCAATCAACATCCAATTTTAATAGGTAATACACCATTGTGTTTTTGAACGACTTCATACTTACAGGCCCTGTACACTATTGGTAAGATCGAAAAACACAAATGTTCACAGATTCACACACAACTTACATGATTTATAAAGTAAGTAATGGTTGAAAGGGTTCCTTAAAATATTTCTGCCTAAAATGCTATCGTTTCTGAGAAATGAGTAAACAATAGTTTTTATCACGCGCGATATTTTGAAAAAACAGAAAACACATAAGGTCTCTTTTCACTATTTTCTCGTGATCTCGATGACCAATTGAGCTCAAACTTTCAAAGGTTTGTTTGTTTATGCATATGTTGAGTCACATAAACGTGGACACTGATTTTGAGCTGTTACCAAACGTGTACAATACCTTTAATCCAATGGTCTATTTGTCAATAACAACGACTGGGTTATGAAATCAAGTTGGGTGGTCTGGTTTTGCAAAATGGCATTGAAAACGGTTTGTGTGTTCAGGTAATTTGTGCGTTCATTGTGTGTTGATTTCGGCAAATCAGAATTGAAAAAGAAAAAAAGAAAAAAAGAAAAAAAAGGAAAGGTAATAGAAAGGGGAAAACAAGAAGAGGAAGAAGAAGGGAAAAAGGGGGGCTTGAGAAACTTGTTTTTTGGACATCGTAGCATTCTTGATGTAAATAACCCCAGGGTGCCAATAGTGTTAATATTGATTTACAGTTTACAAAGGTTAAGCTTTCCTTTTAAATTTAGTATTTTACTATTTATTTTGAGTTGTTTTGATAATTAAAATAATGGGAAAGGCACGGTACAACTTGGATCTGTGCAATAATTGTATACATTTTGATAGAGTTGTCGGGGTTTAATAACTGTTTACATATTGCCTTTTTACAAAATTGATTACTTGATATTTTTCGGCTTTGTATTTTCCGAATGTTTAGTATGTTTGTGTACACTGAATCGTATTGACCTTTGGCTCACTTGAATCAGTTTAGTAATGTAAATAAAAATAAATCATAAATAAAGGTTTTCCTGGTCATTTTTCCGCAACTAAGCGACATTTAAACGTCACGTTATTCTATTACGTGCGATAATTGAAAGCTCCTCAAAACAGTCATTACATTTCAATTAATGTAAAAGCAATTCTTTTTTACGACGTCATGCGATGAAAACAAAGATATCAATAACAATCAATCGAACAGCATTAAAATTCGCAACAGCTTCTCGCAGAAATCTTTAGTTGCGCCTACTCTCATTTCGCCTATTCGTGTCACAAAACCTACGCAACAGTTTGTCATCTTCGGTCGATATAGGCCTAACACCTTTCACTGTAGAACACCCATGTTCTCCTTGTTACTGAAGTTGCAATTACATAAGAACGAACTTCGAACCTTTTCCCATGTATTTTCTGTTTTGAGGACAACAACGACAGTTTCCCTATCGGCGTAAACGAAAAACCATACGTCCACAATAACAGCGTATTTAATATAATTATCGGAATGTTGATGTTCGCTTTTTAGATCATTTAGCTATTACAGTAGAGATCAGCGCCATAATCCGGAAACCTTAATTACCTCCGGGTAGTGTATTAAACTTAACTGGTATCTCATTTTCCATGCTTCTATGACAAATACATTCATACAACTTAAATTGAAAGGGATTAAACGAAAAGGCAGCCAACAATGTAATGGCAGAGAAAATGCAAATAAAAGCATTTTACTGCCTTACTTTCACTACCTGTATCCCCGCTTCCTAAACTAAACAAGAAATATTGTCAGCATTTTGAAATTAGTCCACGTCCATCTGGAGAGAAAAAACATTTCGGCGAAACTCGGGCCATGCAACTTTACTGTCTCCAAAATGAAATAAAGGATAACCAGTGTTAATATTGTCTTGGTTAGAGGTATCGTACACGTTTGGTAATGATTCAAAACAAATATTAGCATAAAAATTTACTTGGTGACAAGCAACAGAGAGCTGTTGATAGTATAAAACATTGTAGGAAACGATTCCCTCTGAAGTAACGTGGTTTTTGAGAAAGAGGTAATTTCTCACTAAAATAATAACAACTTCTTGCAAGAAGTTTTTATTCCTATCTGAAAGCACACAAATTTGTACAACAAGGGTGTTTTTTCTTTCATCATTTTCTTGCAACTTCGATGACCAATTGAGCCCAAATTTTCACAGGCTTGTTATTTTATGCACATGTTGGGATACACCAAGTGAGAACACTGGTCTTTGACAATTTCCAAACGTGTTCAGTGCCTTTAATATTGTCTTGGTTAAAAGACGATGACAACATGAAATAAAGACCTTAACTTCATCGGAGGGTTTGGACTCGATTACATCAACTCGGCACTTTATGCTAGTTCCCTCAAACGCGTAAAAAAATACAGTAATTTTGACAGTCAGCGCGGAACGCGAAATGTAAAATTAGGGGAATTTTTCCCGCCAGACTTCTTCCCGTCAACATAGTTAAATAAGGGTAGGTCTATATTCTTACGAACGTCGAATCCCGGCCAGTTCTTCATTCACAATCATTATACTATCGGAATTATTTAGTTTCTAGTGAATAAAGCTCCAGGCTTCAGCTCGGAGTTTTGCTGGCGTCTACGGTACCGCCTTATGCAGACATTGGAAACAGGATATTATCCATTCAAAAGGGCTGTCTTTTTAACAAATAAAAAGAGACCATTTCGGATGAAATCTTCTGGATAAGGGCGCCTTTAAAAAATATATATATACTTATTTTACAGCGAGTTACATCAATTACATTCATAATAATTCTAGTATTAATAAAAAGGGATAAGTTCGGATAAGTTCTTGTTGAAAAGGGTGCCTAAAAACTAGGGATTGAGAATGTCCACACCTTTTTTAACAGGTAGTACAATTGCCGGGTACAGTAAGGACTTGCATACTAATATTACTATCAATAAAAAAAGGGGTTATTTGGGATAAGATCTTATTAAAAAAGGTACAAGTACGGATTGAGAATGTCTACACCTTTTTAACAGCGAGTGCAATCGCCGGGTACAGCAAAGAGTTCATTTAATACATTGGTTCATTCAACTCAGGTGTATACTTTGCAAACATGGGTCTTTGCTCAACTCAAGCCTCGCAGATCTTGCAAGGAAAAGCTATATACCCTGGTCACGCCTACTACGGCACGGTTGTCTCCGTGTCAAAGACGTGAGCCAAATTATATACAGCGCAACCAGGAAAGTGCAGCCAATATCTTCCCTGACAGCTCCGAGTGGAGATGCATCTGTAGTTGTATCAACAATGTTTGTATAATAAACCTCTCGTGTTGCATTCATGATTAGATCTTAACTGTCGTGGTTTTCGATTAACAAGTTAATCTGGAAACCTTGATGAGTGTATTTCCATTGAGAAAAATAGCAAGTAATGTCACTAGTGTTTAGGAAATTAACCAGTAGTGAATGGTTTCTGCAGACTAGACATAACACAATTTGAAGATTGTTCAAAAGTAATTAACCAGTAGTGAATGGTTTCTGCAGACTAGACATAACAAATTTTGAAGATTGCTCAAAAGTACACCCTATATTTCAGCACATTAGCTTCCGTGCTCGTTGAAAAGTAATTCCATGTTCACCCTGTGTTAAACCATGGATTAACTTCTAGTTAGGCATAACCCCCAGACTGGACTTTTCTATTACGTAACCGGTAATTAATTACTGTCTGATCGTTGAATTACAAAATTATATGACTTCGGTTTTGCTAAGAGGATACGTGTGAGCTTCAATTTAAAAGCAAAGTTTGTATTTCTTAATAAATAAACCTATTGATGACGACAGAAGAACGCAAAACGTTTTATATAGACCTAACAGTACTATATACGAACTTTGCGATTAGCTGCTCGCACTGTGGCATGGTGTACCCACTCCTATTGTGTCATCATTGTGTTCTGGGAATCCTAGGATCTCTTTAGAGGATTTTAAGGGGGGGGATTCTTTACAAGAGGAAAAGAGTGCATTAAAGTATGGGAACCTTTGGGGACACCCTCTGCCACATAACGGGAATGATATCAACGTTACTGGTCAAAACACGTTAATTTTGCAAAACCTTTAACGCAAACTTACGCGATAGAAAACATTTGCTTTTTCGCCCCTCGTTTTTGTTTGATTTTGCTGTTTGTAGAAGCGAAAGTTAATAATGTATTTAAGATATCTACGAGATTGTGTATCATACTCTGACTTGTAAAAAGAAACTTTGACGGATTCAAGAAGTACTTATGAACTATTGTTTGAACGTTTCCACCAGGTGTTGGTTCGAGCAGCTGTCACTGTGCCCCATCACGTCATGTTAGCCCTAATACCAGACGCTGTTTTACTAGTCTCACGACAGGCATGCTGCTACACCTATGTTTTACTCATATAGAACAGCCTCCAATAAACACAAAATATGCAGACGATAGATGTGCCATATTTACATATCGAGATTCGAATTTGCCTTTGCTTACTTAAAGGGAATGTATACGTTTGGTAATTGGAACCCACTGTTTGTTTTGCATCCTGTATAGTTGTAGACCATAAACTAACCTGTGAAAATTCAAAAGTTTCAAAAGTTGGTAGCGTTTTTGAGATTTTCCCGAAAATCTGGAGCGGTTATGTCCACACAGGAAGAAAATATGCAATTGGAATACACAATCTGAGAAACGTTACTGTCAGTAACGCTTCTCAGATTCCAATTTGTGGGGATAAAAAGTGACACATTTTTCCATAACCGCAGTACTTCTAAGTGACAAGTTTTTCAAGATGCATTATACTATCCAAAGCTGATGTACTTCTTACCAAGTAAGTTTTTATTGCTATTAATTTTCAGAGTCATTACCAAACGCATACAGACCTTTAAACTTGTACTTGAACAAAGGTGCTTTGAGATAAATATCTGCAGGCTTATGTATGAACCCGGAAAAAAGGGCATGCGGTAAACATGACCGTACTCACTAAATCATACCGGTCTTTTTCTCAAGTGTATTGCAAAACCAAAGAGAACAAACGTAGCTTGTATGCAATGTAAAGTACTCGTAACAGTACTCGTACTCCAGCACTACTCGAGAACTGTTGTGATGGTACCCGAACTCGGCTAGCAAAATACTCGTACTCAAAGTCCTTAACCGATACTCGACTGAAAAGTAATGTGTATATAGAAGACAGAATGTTCGATACTCGACTCCGATTTATTTATTTTTTACACATCCAACAGCACAATTAGCTTCGATGACATGATGAATAGGAAACGAGAAGAAAGTTTCAGTTTTAGATGCGTGAGAGGAATGGAGAAAACCCACGCAATCAGGGAGGGACTGAAAACCAAATCCACATGCAAGGATTCGGTCAGAGGCGGGATTCGAACCAGAGTCCACTGAGGTGAAGGGCAGGGAAATAAACTACTGAGCCAACTCGTGCATGGTCAAAATACCACTTTTCTGTCCACTTGCCTATAACGTGCATTGATGCAAGGAACAGAGGAATAAAGCTCTGGAAAAAGTATCATTGTATAGCTGTCTATATCATGTAATCACGTGTTAGAGATAATTATCATAATTACAAGCACAAATTGCCGTCTAGAAATTTGATTACAAAGAATTACATCTCATTTAGTCAAACCAGGTTTCAAGAATAGACTGCATCACAGAACACTTCAAAACACTCGTAAAACTCGAGGCTTCTTCCTGCGCAAACAAAAGAAGGCAAATTATGCGATGTTCAGCGTTCAATAAAACAAGCAAGACAACAAGAAAAGAGCATATTCAGCGTCGGTGACAGCAGGTGAAAACTGTGAGTCATGAAATTAAAAACAAACAGTGCCAATTACGAGGCTATTGAATATCCACTGAAATATTTATTCTCAAAATGCATCATTGCCGACAACAATTGACAAGGCCCAGTATTTGTCTGCGCAAGGAAAATAGGAACAAACAATCTCGGGGTTTTTAGCGTCAGTAAATTGTTTGTTTTCACAATGTGGTGTTGTCGTAGGACATTGGCGCGTGAAAAAAAAAGAAGTTGATGGATCGGGGGATAATGAAGAGCATATCGTCATGTATCTCGAAGAGAGATGTGCCGTCAGTCACGTTTTGCCTTTATCACGGGGAAAGCGACATGGGTGTTGTTCTTCACAACACTCGGTTCAAACTGAGGTCCCCTACTCTGCTCTCCACGTTTTCTCCCTGATCAGTTTTCATCAGTTGCCGTTTTTTTGGAATGGCTGTCGTGTGATTTGACACAACTAGGTAACACCGCACCGTAAGGCTATGAAAATAGATATGGGCTCTACTCCAGAAGTCTGATACACGATATCCAAGTTCGCCTCTAAAAAGAATGTGCACATAAGATTGCTGTAATAATGTGCACGGATATGCACATAACTTTACATGGGGGATTTGTATAAAAATATCATGGTGGAATACTTCCCTTCAATATTGTTGCTAGAAATGCTGTAGTTTTTGTAAAACAAATTCTCGTGACTCCGATGACCGATTGAGCATAAACTTTCACAGGTTTAATCTTCATTTATATGTTGGATTGTTTGGTCACATAAAGTGCGGCTACTGGTCTTTGAACATTATCAATTGTGCCCCTTAGCCAGACGTTTTACCATGATTGCTTTTTTCTTTCGGATGGGAAGTAAAGCCGCCCACATCCCGTGTACTAGGATATGTAGTGCACGTTAAAGAACCCAAATCACTTATAGTGGAAGAGAAGGGGGGTGGTTAACCTCGGTGTTTCTGGTTTATTGCAAACACCACCATCTAATGGTTTTGTCAGGCTTTCGAGTTAGAGTGATTCGCCTTTGATGCATTATTGGTTTCAAAACTGAAATTAATAGCAACTTTAAACTTAGTAGATGTTAATTTTGCATCGGGGATAAAGAATATAATTTGTTTTTACCCTTACACCGATGTGTATTAAGCACTGTATACTCAGTACTTTCCAGAGTTCTGTGAAAAAAAAAATATCCACCGAGTGATTTGCTTATGTATTTGTTTTCACATAACTCGGGAAAGTACTGAATATAAAGTGCTTAATACACATCGGTTTAAGGGTACAAACGTTAAACTTATTATAGGCCTATACTTCAGACAACATAACATCAACGTGAGGTTGAGTTCATCAACCAAAAACTTGGACCGAAATTTTGTGTTGAAACCCAAGGAGATATATATTTTTTTTTTAAATAAAACATAAATAACAGTAAAGTGGTTCCACTTTCATTTCAGCGAACGCAAATATAGACAAACCACGATGCAGAAGTTCGTTGCCGGTGTTTAAGTGACTCTGTAGAGTGCATCACCTACGTCATTCGCATTCAGAGCGCAGTAATCGTGCACAACGATGCTTGCCCAGCTGCCGTTTTTACACACCGTAAAAAAGTTGTTCATGTGCAAAACGATATGGGTTTCCATTTTGTTTTCCATGGCTGCAATTAAGCACCGCCAGCGGCCATGGTCATTGAAATAATTCAAGAAAAAAAATGAACTTATAAAACGCACCCTGGCAGTTGCACTTCAACACTAAATCTCAAATTAAAGCATCTCAAATCACCGCTGAACAAAATAATGCCACGATTGCATATCGTGGCCGAGTGGTCTACAGCATCGAACTCAACTTCTGATGGCTGAGTCATCAGAGTGTGGGTTCGAATCCCGGTCGTGATACTGGCTGCCGGGAGTGCTGCATACTCCAAAGGAGTTTGGATTCAGGAATGCTTAAAGCCCAACGGACATTTGAGTAGTAATAGTGTCCACCAAATGCCCTGCAGTGATCAGCATCACGAACTTTTCTCTCTAAAAAATGACAGCCCTCGTGTAAAAGATACGTAATACTGACACTGAACAAATATTGCCATTAATTAGACTTGCCACTACAAGATGGATCTATTGCAAATGTCAGAATGAATGGGTTCGGCAGTGGCTATGGCCAGAACGCCGAAAAGTCATATTCTCCAAAGTTGTCGCTTCAGCCAACGGCCATAGCCATTAGCCGAAGTCGCATGATTTGGATGCAACTTGGTAAACTATTCATAGGGAAACCACGGTGCAAATACACCATAATCAATTTCTTGAAAGTACATTGTAGTACAAAAAAATAAAAATAAAATAAAAACAATCTCGAAGTCTGCTTTACGCACAATGTCTGCATACTTCTCAGTCTGTGACAATCATGCTAACATCTGCATGTTTGAAATAGTTTTCAAATGGCGTTAATAGTGCTAATGTAAAAGTAGTAGTTAACAAATAAAGTTCCTTATCCGTTCCCGGTTCTTTAACATCCATCATAAATCAATTCTACGTTACGTCCTGGTGATACTTGGCCATTGAGTGAAATAACCGCGGTCTGCACATCATGCACACAATGACCCATGGGAACATTTTTTTCATTGAGTTTTTGAGTTGCTTCCATTATCCAATATCTCACTTTTGTACAAATTAAAGTTAGATAGTATAGAAGTTAGAAGTATAACAGCGACATTAATGAAAGAAGAAGGAAAAATAACCACTGCGAACAGCTTACGGACCCTTGAAGGTCAGCAGAGTACACTGTTCGAAACGTCGAGATACATACATTCCGGCTCTCCTCAGAACCAAGACTTCCTTACAGGAGATATTCTTGACATGATTGTCACCAGCAAACTTGGTATGCTCATTTTACACTGTAAAAATAATGGGCAAAAGTTTACCCAATTTTTTACCCAACGTTGCTTAAACTATCAACATGCCCATCTTTTAGGTACTTTTTTCCCCATCTCAGTTGGGCACTCTGATTGCCAAATAATTGGGTAATATTTCCTCATCAAATGTTTACCCTTTTTCTGGGTATATGATAAATTATCAATTACCCATTTATTGGGCGATGATTTTTTTTACCAATATTTGGTAGAAAGGTTTTGTGTAGCAGTTGGGCAATCATTACTTCATTGGTCAATATTTATTGTGTTATCCAACAATGGTGAATATAATTAACCATTTGATTCACAGTTCCTGCGATGTGTCGTACGTCCATGCATCGAAACGATTTTTTTCCACAATGGCGAGTGGTGGCGAGCTGTGCCCTTGGCGTCTCTCTCAAAAACGTGGGGTTGCCCAGTGGTTTGTAGATGCTTTTGAAGGTTAGTTTTTAACTAAATAACGTTTGTTTTCTGTTTAGCTGAGTCGTGACAGTTGCAGTGCAAGCAATGCAGTGATAGTGCCATTCGTGTATTGTTGTTTTACATACACATAATGTTTTAACATTACAATACATGTACACGAATGGCATGATAAAACTGAAAATAATTCAATGGCAGTAGCACTGTGTTGCTTGCTCTGCCACTTTCACGACTGTGTACAACTAAATAGGAAACAACACTTTATATTTAGTTAAAAACTAACCTTCAAAAAGTCGTATAACCACTGGGCAACGCCGCTCGTTTAAGAGAGAGGACACGGCCACAGCCACTCCTCCACTCGCCATGTTGGAAATGATCGTTTTTATGCTTTTGCACCCCATGTGGTTTAGCTTTACCCAACTGTATGTGGAAAGATGCCCAACGATGAGGCAGAAGAATAATGTCTTGCTATATAATGGGTAAACTTGATAAATAATACCCAACTGATGTAGTATATTTACCATTTGTTTAGTGTTTTTGTTTCAATTAACCAACAGGGAAAATGCCACACATGTTGGAAAAAGTATTAACCAACAAACTCACGAATTATTACCTAGTTTGCCCATTTTCAGATTACCCATCAACTTCTTTGCCCTTCATTTTTACAGTGTACTTACACCATGCAAAGCTTCAAATCTTACTTAATAATTATATAAAAAGGCAATGTAAAAACATTACATATGTGACGACACAATAATACAAAAAACAGATCCGGGGAAAAAATATAGATGAGAGTAAAATCAAAATAAACAAACAAACAAACAAACAAACACCCCAACAAACAAATAAACAAACAAACAAACAAACAAACAAACAAACAGACAATTAGAGAGCATATGATTATAAGGATAATATTATGCCTAGTAGAACCAATGACCTGCTCTCTTGAGGCAGAGGTGTATAGAACAATCCAAGTATAAGGAAATTGAATAAAAACGTAATATTTAAGGGTGTTAGTGCGGGTATAAAAAGACGCTATCAAACTCGAAACATCACAACATCAGGGAGCAAGTCAACACTGGCAATTTTTAACCACAAATTGAAACGACGCAACAACATCCTGATCACTAATCTGCACATGACGAATATCTTATACAGATAGAAAGTACGTCAGTGGGTCTGCTATGTCAAGACATTTCATATAAAACACCGGCTTGTGCAAGACAGTTGAGTCGAAAAGCCTTCTGTTCCTGTCAAATGGATTTTGTCACGGGTTGAACATAATTCTCCAACAACCAATATGTGTACATACCATTAATTTAAGAAAATAATGCCATGAGAAAAAAAGAGAAGGAAAAAAAGGTTCTCTTACCTCGTAGACATTAAGCTTGAAATATCTGATTCCCCTGAAGCTTGTCTATACTCTGCCCTTTGCCTCTTTTGTTCCTCAACCAAAGAATCCCCAACGCAAAAACACCACTGCCGGACTTATCTATATTAGATTCCGTATCCACGTGTTCACATACACTATATGAACCATCCACACATTACGTCTACGCAAGATGACGGGTATCTCCTTTTTTAACTCCCTTGCTGTGTTGCTGCGTACAATCCCGCTGAGTGGGCGCAACCTGTTACCAAGGAAACCAAGTACACATTGTCATGATGGATGGAGATGGCGTGTGACGAGCATGCTGGGTGCAGCAAACTGAATAGGCTCCCCATAGCAACCAATGCTAAATGGTAAATATTCAAAAATACTCTGAATAGGCTCCCCATAGCAACCAATGCTAAATGGTAAATATTCAAAAATACTCTATACAAATATTTTCAAGTCTCTAAACCTCTTGAAAACAAACCAATGTTTTCTGACAAATATATTTTTCTTTTCAATTTTTAGGCATGTTACTTGTTTTGCCTTTGGCCTTTGGGCTAATCCAAAATAAAAACAACCCTGAACGACTAAACTGGCCAGACTCCATCTTCGAAAAATGAACGTGCAACTTTTAGCAAAACAGGGCAACTTTGAGAGGGTTAGTGTAAGCCAAATAATCCAGGGTGAAAGTCAACAACACAGGGGCACAACATTGGACCATATTTTCAACAATCCATAAAAGCCATGACTTTCAAATCTTTGATTTTGAGGACAAGTTTTGGGTTTACATTTTATTAAAGAGACTCCGTGCATGAGTTTCTCTCTTTTTAGTGTGTTAGAAATACATTCAACATAATAGGGAAAAAGATAACATAAATCAGGGAGATTTTTTAATTTGTTCGTCAAAATACTGAAAGATTTGCAAGGAATTTTTGCAGCATCAGGGAGAGTTGGAAGATATGATACCATATCCTACCCGTTGATATTGTGTGAGGGTCTGGAGAGAGTAAACGTTTCTCATCAAAAAATTCGGACAGTGATTTGTCCTTCAAAACGTCTCTTTAAAGGCATCGTACATGTTTGGTAATTGTCAAAGACCGGTGTTCTCATTTGGTGTATCCCAACATATGCATAAAATAACAAGCCTGAGAAAATTTGGGCTCAATTGGTCATCGAAGTTGCATGAAAAATGATGAAAGAAAAAACACCCTTGTTATACAAATTTGTGTGCTTTCAGATAGGAATAAAGACTTCTTGCAAGAAGTTTGTATTATTCTTGTGAGAAATTACCTCTTTCTCAAAAACTACGTTACTTCAGAGGGAGTCGTTTCTCACAATGTTGTATACTATCAACAGCTCTCTGTTGCTCGTTACCAGGTCAGTTTTTATGCTAATATATATTTTGAGTAATTACCAAGCGTAATTACCTTTGTAACATGTTCTAAAGACCGTATCTGGCAATTTGCTGGTCATTTCCCTCTTTCCACACCTTGCATCATATTATAATCTTGCGCTTCATAAATTTCAGCTGTTAATATTACTAATATTACATAACGAACACGACGTATGATTGGGTGCATTCTTGCTCGTCTTCTTGTATCCATTATAGTTATATAAGACACCTTTTTATTCATTAAAACGCATTTAAAAAAATTACTATTCAACATGTGTTTTTAATAAATGCAGGTCTCATTATGTTGAATTAAATGCAAACAAAATTATATATGTAAATATCGGTTAATATACAGTTCCATTTGCAAGTGATTGTTTATTTATAGTGTTTTGAAAAGAAAAAAATATATATATACAAAATACAAAATACAACAGATACGAACAAATTATTATCCTATCCTGCACTCAATCAAACAGTTGTTCTTCTTATGTAGATTTGTTCTTCCCCACAGCAGGGAATTTGTTGTTTAACTTGTGACTTACCACTACTACTAACACGTGTAGCAAAAGAGTGGTTTGGGTTGAGAAAACTAAGATTTCTTATGTGAATTTATTTAGTTGCAGTTTGAGACAACAGCCCCAATTCATGGCTTTGCCACCGAGGAATTATGCACGGACGGCCCGTAGAATCAAGCGCTCTGCCGTTAACTGCGCCATAACATTGGAACCTGTACCAATCAGCCTATCCTGTGATAATCGTTCATGAAATGCCAGCCCTGTGTGAGAAAGATTCCATCACAAAACTCAGTTCCACATTTCGATCAGCCAGTTCGAAATATTTAACATTATGTAGTAATTTACATCGGGAATGAAGAACAAAATTGTTTTGAATTTAGCCTACATGTGTGATACACTGTATATTGTACTCAATGTTTTCCCCGAGTCCGTCGGGAATAATATCCACGGGCAAACTACTCGGATTTGTTGCGAACCCACGACGGTGCCGGTGAGGAGAGGTCAGCTCGAAGCCTTTAATTAGGAGCGTTTACGGAACAAAATAACAATATAGATTTAACAATTCGAATCGGGGATACATAATAACAGCATTTTGGTTTTACCCAATACAGATATGTGGTCGAACGAAGCAAGTACAACAGCAAAACGTGAACGTAATTATTTTTTTCCCACAGGGTGTGTTAGTGACAACTGTGTGTTACAGTCATAGATTTTTCCCTAAAAAAACAACCAATTATAGATAGATGTATCGTACCTTTATTAAAAACCTTGTGGCGAGTCTAACATATGCCCCGATTTTACGTCTCTTGGCAATTTTATGAAACATTTCCACAGACTATAGTTCATCAATAAGAAGGGCATTATCCGAGATCACCAAGAATCTCGCTCTACATTATTTTTCTCTTCTTAACACGGAGTTCCGAAGGTGACACCGGAATTAAAGACGTTTCCAGTGCAATCAGTGCAGATTGGTGCCGACGGGGAATTTCTATATGTGTTTATTGTTTTTTTCGGTTACAGAGGCAGATGTGTTCGTTAGAAATGTCACCTTGTAAGACCGCAGTGACAAAGGATGAAAATCCAGTGGAAGAAGGAAAACTACGGGGGTGTAAAGATAGTGATTAGGAAGACCGTGTCGGAAATGATCGTTTTCGAAGGCTAAATGACAACACAACACATATAAATTTAAATTATATTTATTTTACATTTTTAAATTGACTTTAATTTCATTTTTTACGTTTATTTTTTTTAATTTTATTTTTTTTTAATTTTTTTTTTTTTAAATTAATTTGTTTAATTTATTTTTTATTGTTTTATTGTTTTATAATATATTTGTTTATATATTTTTTAATTTTTAATTTTTTTAATTTTTTAAAAAATTATTATTTATATTATCATTGTTATTTTTTTTTTGGGGGGGGTGTGTTTTAGGGAGGTCAATACGTGCAGAGGTTGCAATGCATGATTTTTCGTAATTAAAAACAGAAAGCTCCTGAAGCTTTGAAACTTCATAACATTGTAGGCCTTGACAAATATAGTACAAACATGTAAAAAACTGAAAACTTAAAAAAGTGGTTTGTACACATTAAAGGTGTAAGTTTTTGGCGTCAGTGACGAAATTGAAGTTAGTCTGTCACAAGCATTGTGCATAGGTGCCCCACTGACATTTAAAGATGTGAAGATGATTGTAAACATACTCTATCCTTGTTATTATTTGATTTCCTAGTAAAACTCTTATATAGTTAAGTGTTGTATCAATATACTCTGTAATAACTCTTCATAAACACTGGGATATTGCAAACGTATTTAATTTAATCTAGTTTAATTTAAGTTGGTGCTACTTTCAATACATATTGGTGCCTCACTGTTTTGTGAAACAAACACAAAAACAGGGGCACAATTTTGAGCGATTTTCATCAATCCTCAAATCCATGACCTTCACAATTTGGGTTTACAGAAAAAATTGTAGGTTTACGATTTATTCATGAGGTTTGGCGCATGATTTTCCCAACCTGGAAGTTTGCTGCCATCTAGTGTCCCGAAAAGTCTCACACTGGCAATTATCCCCCCACAATTTATTTACGATTTTACAAACTCAATACCTATTGTACTAAGAAGAATATCCATCTGAAATATTGTATACTTGTCTCTGTTATTTTTCAAAAATGTATTACAGGTATTCCCGGTAATTTTTCGGCAAACAAGCAGCTAATTTAAACATCGAGTTATTCTTTTTTGCGCAAACATTCCATTTCACTATAGGCATTTGTTCTTTTGCCTCGTGGGATAGCAAACAAGTTATTCATTCGTTTTAACAATCAGCTCGAACAGCATTCATATTCGCAGCAGCGTTTCGCAAAATTATCTAGCTGTGCGTCACTCTGCTAAAAATGTAATGTAAATTGCATAGGTTAAAAAGAACGACTTGAAGTTTAACTGAATATAACGCGACACAAATTCGTTTGCCTCAAAATGAAGTTGAACGACGGTTTCAACTGAAGAGGCAAAATCGCTTTTATTACGCACAAAACTGCTTTTTAGCAGAACTAACCGGGAAAAACCTACACTAAATTAAAGTGATGTTTGAAGCTTTGCATGGTGTAGTTGATAAGGTAACTAAAAAGAGTGAAGTTGCAAGAGTTGGTTATGTGAAGAACCTTTGTGGTCTCGACGTTTCGAACAGAATACTCTTCTCTTCTCTTGCAGACGAGCAGGGTATACTGTTCGAAACGTCGAGACCACTCTTGTTCCTCTCAGAACCAACACTTCTCAAAAAAAAAAAAATCAAAAAAAAAAATGACATGGCTGTTACAGCAACTTGACTAGTTATAGAATAAATTATGTTTTAAAGGCACTGAACACGTTTGGAAATTGTCAAAGACCAGTGTTCTCACTTGGTGTATCCCAACATATGCATAAAATAACAAGCATGTGAAAATTTGTCTCAATTGGTCATCGAAGTTGCAAGAAAATGATGAAAGAAAAAACACCCTTGTTGTACAAATTTGTGTGCTTTCAGATAGGAATAAAAACTTCTTGCAAGAAGTTTTTATTATTTTAGTGAGAAATTACCTCTTTCTCAAGAACTACGTTACTTCAGAGGGAGTCGTTTCCTACAATGTTTTATACTGTCAACATCTCTCCGTTGCTTGTTACCAAGTAAGTTTTTATGCTAATATTTGTTTTGATTCATTACCAAACGTGAACGATACCTTTAAATTACTCGATACGATTCAACACCGTACCACTTTTTCATTTTGTATTTTAAAGTATTTCTAATGAGATTAGTTATTACAGATGAGGATCACAATTCCTGTCAGTTTTGCAGTCGTTGACAATTATGCATTGAGGAAGCCACAGCCCGGTGGCGCCAAGAAAGACGAAATGGGGCAACATGAATTGATTGACGAATGAGTGAGGCACGTATATATAGAGAGTGCATATTTTTATGCTACTTAGTTCCCAAGTGCTTCACAAAGAGACTATTCGGATAAAAAAAGGTACACAAAATTATTAGCCGTCTTACTCATAATAATGATATTCATTAAGTACACTATGTCAGACAGGGGAGATGCTGCTGACTTTTAAATGCAGGGAATTACCCTTTTTTTTTTAGTGTTCGGCTAACAGCCGAAAACCTATTGTTATTGTTAATATTGTGGTGTTTTTGTTGTCCTCGTCTTCTTCAATCGCCCTGAACCGTCCCTCGTTTTTTCTTTTCTTCTTCTTCTTTTTACAGTGGCTGGCACTCGTGTATATCAATGGGTCTACCCAATGTAGCCCCTTTGCATACTGTGACGACCACTTGAAGGCCACGCTCAGGCAGCAGAGGGGCGAGAAACCGATTACGATGAAACTTAGGTCCGAACTGGCGATAATCGCGACAGAAATTATTCAGCCCCAAATTACCAATTAAAAAAAGGCAGGAAAATGTGTGGGAGCCTCTCAGAGGCGCCGATCTTAAACACGCTTACCATTTGTTTTAACAAATAAATAAATAAATACAGAACAAACACAATTAAAGGCAGGATATACTATTGGTAATTGTAAAAGACCAATATCCCCACTTAGTGTATCCCAACATGATTACAATAACAAACCTGTGGAAATTTGGGCTCAATTGGTCATCGAAGTTGCAAGAAAATAGTGCAAGAAAAAACACCCTCCCTTGTTGCAAACAATTGTGTGCTTTCAGATGCCTGAAACTGCATTACTTCAAAGGGGTCTTTTCTTTCAATTTTTTAATAATATTAACAGCTCTCCAGTGCTCTTTTACAGTCATTAACTTGGGGAGTAATAACCAAAAGTACACCCTGCCTATAGAGGGACGTGCACGTAAACAAAAGGTTAACATATTTTTATTTTTTATATTTTTAATAAGGGAACTGAGAGTAATCACTTATTTTTATAAAGGTTATAGTTGAAATAATCCTCTGCTAAATTCTAATATAAAGACACTTTTGTAATTCCTTTAATCGTATGTTAACCTGCCATGTTCGGAATTCTTTTTGTATGTGCTTTTACCACGAGGGGTGTATTGATTTTATGTGCTCGTGCGTGACGGTCGATGGCGAAACTGGCAATTAAGTGGGTTCTATTGCAAGTGTCCGTTCACATTAGTACTGCTGTTGATGTATAATTCTGGCTGCCCGAGTAATGTTTCATAGCATTTTTGTATTGTTCCGGTTCTCGTGTGTACGGAGTTCCAAGAGTTCCAGGAGTGCCATCCGTGCCCTTACCAACATAATTGTAAGTTAGGTGAGATGGTTATGTCGTTATTTGGAAAAGTGACACGACACTCCGTATTGTGGACCCGGATTCCAGGTATAAGGTGTTGACTGAGATAGTTAAAGTCAAACCACGTTTGTAGGAACGGTGCAGTTCTTTGTTTGTTTTCGTTCAAGACGTGAATACTATCTACGTTTTTAAAGTCTTTCTCTAGATTTATCATTTCTCGATATACACATATTTTAGAAACTGGATGGACAGGATGTTCATTCTATTATCAACGATTGAAAATTCCTTAGCGAATTAACAGAAGCTCATGGTTTCCGACAACCGGCACACCCGGTATATACAGACATGAATTAATGCGAGGCGCCCTGTTATATATCTTGTGTATGACAACTGTGTCCACGACCCCTTCATGTGGCGTCCAGCAATAGTATCAATTAAGTGTGAAATTAAAAGGTGTCCCGAACCCTCCTGTATAGGCGTCCAGGTATATCATTTGAGTGTACATTCAAATTATGAGCCTAATAGTATTTTATTGAGAATTCAAATTGTCTCCATAACCCCTCTGTTTGGCGTCAAATTATACAACTATTTTCCCCAAAGGCGCCCTCAAACCCTTTGTGTGGCAGCTAGTTATAATCGTATTTAAGTATGCGTTCCCAAGGTGTCCCCAAACTCTTTGTGTGACGACCAGTTATAATATTAGTATTTAAGTATGCGTTCCAAAGGTGTCCACAAACCCTTTGTGCGGCAACCAGCAATATCATTGTTAATTATGCACTTGAAAGGTGACCACTGACCCCTTAATTGACGTCAATATATAATATAACATGAGTGTGCGTTCCAAAGGTGTCCACAATTAACCTTTTGCGCTGCGTCCAATTATAGAGCTAATATTACTCGAGTGAGAGTTCAAATGGTAAAATATATCATGATTTTATTGCGTGTTCTAAAGGTGTCCACAACAACTACGTGTGGCGTTCAGTTATACTATTGTAGTGTGCATTTTAAAATGTGTTCACAATCTCTTTGTGATGTGACGTCCTGCTATACAACTATTTCAATCATGATATATTTTACCATTTGAACTCTCACTGTCGCTGTGCACCAAATCTCACTGTCTTTAACCCCAATGTGCTGCGTCCACTTGTATTAACACAATATTATATTTTAATGGGCGTTCCAAAAGGTGTACACAACACCTCTTTGTGGCGTCCAGTTATACAATTCTACTGTGCATTTCAAATGTATTCACAATCCCTTTGTGATGTAGCGTCCGGTTTCGAAAACTATTTTTGTGTACATCGAAAAGGTGTTTTCTACCCCTTTGTGCTGCGTCCACTTTTAACACAATAATTATTATAGTGTGCGTTCCAAAAGGATGTCCGCAATAGCTCCGTGTGGCGTCCAGTTATACTATTCTAATGTGCATTTCAAATAATGTGATGCCGCGTCCAGGTTATAAAACTAATTTGGTGCACAGCGAAAATTAAATTGTATTTGACATTAACCCCTTTGGGTGGCTTCCAGTTGTACTATTCTAGTGAGCATTTATAGCGTGTTCACAATCCCTTTGTGATGCCGCGTCCCATTATAAGACTATTTTAGTGATTATTGAAAAGGTGTGCTCAACCCCTTTGTACTGCGTCCACTTTTAACACAATATTATTTTAGTGTATGTATTCTAAAAGGGTCCACGAGCATGAAGTGGCGCCCATGATCTTGATTCAGCAACCGTTAGAGTACGGGATTCGCGACGGTGTGAAAACACGTTTGAAATTTGCGGGCAGGTGGCATGGTCGGAATTTAATTTCAGGATGGAGCAAATTTGTACAAGCTTGAATATTTATTTAATTTAATATTATCACAGATTTGAAATGGTTCGCGATTATCAAAACGACCGGCACACACAAAATCACGGGATGATGACAACAGCGATTTCCCATGAGCAATCGGTGGAATAACTCGCCACAAAATAATTTTTGACCCTGTGGCAGGTTTCCAGCCCTGTGTAAGAGGATGGAATTTGAACGGCGCTATATTAATGTACAGGCAATTGGATAGTTAGCTATTTTCAAAATTCATTCAAACGTGGGCTCTAAGAAAAAAATGACAAACACGGATACATTTGATCAAGTGAATTTTGCAGGATGAATAGGAAACGAGCAACATTTTTCAGCGTTACATGTGGTGAGAAAACCCCATTTGGGAAAACCCATGCAATCACGTAAGGACTGAAAACCCAATCCGCATGCAAGGGGTCCACGGGTGAAAGGCGGGGAAAGAAACCACCGAGCCAATCTGGTCCCTGTTATTGAAGAGTCCAACAAACTGTTATGTCCAACAACACATTAAGACCGACACCCAGTTATGTCTGACCATTCATGTCATCCGATCATTACGCCCGACAAACCATTGTAGTTCGACACATGATGGTTCGTCGGACATAATGTAGCGTGACATGGCCAAGCAGTCTTACTAGTGAATTAGACGAAGGTCCCGTTGTTCGGATCAGCAGAGTTTGGGCTCGGGGCGGGTCTTGACACTTATATCTTTTATGGAAACAAAACCTAACACAAAACAAAAACATTTAACCATTTTGTTCCTCCGTCCTTTTGATGGACGTAAAGCCAGTGGTCCCGTGCGCTGGTATGTGCACTCAGAACCAAGCAGTACACTTATAGCGTTGAATACGACGTGTGTACCTAATAACAAACGAGGTCCACACGAGGTAGGGACTTGAAACACTAAATGAACTTACACACGTGCACACAGTGTGTGTTTTCTACCGTGTTGAAGATTATGTGTTTTAAGTACACGTAACACAGGAATGTCCACAGAGTGTATGTAACACAGAGCTGTGTGTTCCTGGTATGGTTGGCTGCACATTGCGCCACAGCACCTTGTAAACCCTTACATAGTGCTTTAAAAATTCTCACATTAGCGTAGCACACATACATGTTAGAGCGCTTTGAATTCTATGGCAAAGACAATAACTAACTGAGCTTATAATGAAACCGTGGACCAAGGCTGTTGTCGGACACATTTATCAATATCGGACATAATAGTCAGGAACAAACACACAGCAAATATAATATTGGTTTAATTTCTTTGAGACAAACTGTCAAAGCACACACCATTTTGGTTTGATGAACAAGAACTCTCACGCAAAAAGGGTTTCCTACCAGGTGAATTCTCAAATAGCGTATACCGATGTCGGAAAACAGCCAGCAACGTTTGTTTGATTACCGAAAATACAATATTGTAATTTGTATTGACAGGCGGTATGATCTTCATTAAAACAGCTGTTATAACAGTGGGCAATTATGTTGTTTAAATGAAAAAATACAAATCTGTTAAGAGGTAAAGCTACAAATGTATTGCCAACGGAAGCCCCCCCCCCCCCCGACACGTGGAATGAGTATAATATAGAAGTTGACACTTAATGTAGAGACTGTGCTTCGCGCCAACACTTCAAGTCAATATATCACATCAAATACGTTTGAGGGAACAAAAATGAAAGCCAAGTTTACTCAAGAATACTTATATGGGAAGTCTAGTAAACGTGCGGGTACAACCATGTGTAAATATTTTAAAGGAGGAGTGTTGGCTCAACAATTAATAGCTCTTTTCAGAGCCAACACTCCTCCCGATAGACTGCAAAAACTGGGGTGTTTAAATCGACACCATGGGTCACATATAGATACCGAACATAGAATCAAAATTAACATCATATGGTATTAAAATAACACCATCGTAATTTTTGTTCTTCAGAAATTATTGTTATTTTATGGTGTAAATTTTGATTCTAATTTGGTATATATATGTGACAACACCCATGGTGTCAATTTAACACCCCAGTTTTTGCAGTGAAGAGATTCACACATAGTTGTACCCACAAATTTACTAGCAGTAGTTACTTCCTAATAACCACACCATGCAAAGCTTCAAACATTAAATACGTACTATATTTCTGTCTACATTTTTTTCAATTTTTAAATAGGGCTTCCCGTTTCTTGTTTTAGTCAGTGCGCTGATCAGTGTTCAAGAGAAGTACGCAATACGCATTATAAATGTATGATTATGATAACTAATAATGTAAATTAATACAACAGCGTCCTGAAAGCCTTTGTTGTTTGATTAAGGTTTGTTTTTATGACGAATATAATTTGTAATCAATATTTACGACCACGAACAGGAGGCTTTTTGAGGTAATTTAGCAAATTTGATTAAGTACAGTATTGATCCTGAATGCCAAACAAATTAGCTGAAATTGTTTCCATTCTGTTTCATGATATCAAACAAAACAAAAAGAAGACGAAGAAGAACATGAAGAAGAAAGAGAAATACGGAGCTGCAAAAAGTGCAAGTGCAGTGTTTCATTCACAGCGCAGCGTACTTTCTCCCTTAGATTCAAAACTCGCACAATACCAAATCTAATTCGTCTTAGTTCGCGTTGTTCACCCGATTCAATGGTGCACACCACAATTTCTGTACCAAATAGATAATGCGGTACACCGATTCGATAAACCGTGCTGCGTGGTGACGTCATTTAGGGGGAAAGGGAAAATAACTGAATGCAATACAATATATCACATAGCCTTTATAGTGAACCATTTTGAGAATTAATTGCGCCGGGTCCTGCCTTTTTTGAAATATTATACGTTTCACAAAGAAGCACTTATAAATTAAATGTCAGCGCTTCCTCCTGTTTGAAGAGGAACAAACAAGTTATGAGCACTACGGTGAACCGATAGAAATAAGTACATGTAGACATATTCAACTTTGAAGTACCTTTATCTTGTTCATGCGTGTATAAAAAGGGAATGAACAAAAAGGTAGGCACAGGCCTGCTATATGCTTGATACATGACTTATTATGAAGTGGGTACCTGCGAGGGTCGAGATTGTTGATGAGTGATTAGCAACCTGTGCACCCATTCGGCTGCCAGTGATTCATACACTGCAAAAACTTGGGTTTTAAAATTGCCACCAGTGGTGTTGATCAAAATTTACACCAAAGGGTGTTAAAATAACACTAATTTCTGCAACAACAATTACGATGGAGTTTTACACTCTAAGATGTTAATTCTGTCTTACGCGACAACACCAATGGCGTCAATTTTAACACCCCGTTTTTTTTTTTTTTTAAAGAATACTACTCAGGGGTTGAGATGGTTTAAGGAATACTTAGCGCCCAAATGAAGAAGAGATATAACACGCCAGTCTTCATTTCTCCTGAAGACAAGCAGATGATGTAACTGTTCGAAACATCGAGACAACACATGCTCTTTTCGGAACCATAACTCCCGCCAAAATAAATTTACACATGGTTGCCGGAAGTCTACGAGTTAAATTTACTTCTTATTTTCCACACGATGCAAAGCTTCAAACATCACTTAATAACAGGTTTATGTGTTGATCAATGTGCTTTGATATGACATTGGGCCCAAGGACTACAGTTGTTAGTAAATTTGTTTCATTTAGGACGGTTGTCAAACAGCTTCAGCTGGCACGCGACAGCACACATTGTCATGCACGAGTTATCTTGCTGATATCAAATCCGAATGGTTTGGGCCTATACAATTATTGTGCGAAATTATGAGTGACAAAGGGAGATAGGCATAGCACATTTTTAGAACTGCAAGTCAATATCAATACATGTTAGCATAGGCCTAAATATGTATACACGGCCTTTTCAGTTTATTTGCCATTGTACCATTTTACAATTATTGTGATGTTACAATTAAGTTATAAACTCTAACATTTTCTGGGTCAAAATTGACCCGAATCCGGATTCCATATGGGGGCGTGAACCATTTATAGGTGAGTATGAACCGGCACCTGTGTCCAAATGATCCCGAAAATAAAACTGACGCAGAATACGAGTTAAAATCGCGTTTCCTAACCACTTTTCGGGTCAGCCGGGTCCTTATATGGGTCTGGCTCCTGTAGATGCGGGTCAATTCTGATTTTTGTTTTTGTTTTAAAGATTGTATTGATGTACAATAACGTGTCCGTATAAATACAGCTTTAATCTCAAGATCCCTGTTTGATCTCATACAAAGTTCCCGACACTGACGCAGAAAGTAGAGGGAGAACTGTTTTCAAGCCCCGCCCAAAATCACCGAAACTCCCTCTGACGTTCAGATTGTTAAATTGCGGGAGAAATACGAATATTTGCTGAGGACTTGGCAGCCGCGTGTTCACAAATACGCTGTAAACTACCACAGTCGACTGGGGGGATTCACAACTGCCGTGTTCATGATTTTGAAGGAGCGAGTATCCTTCTGGATGTGCAGCAGACGGTAAAGACAAAACTTCACCTGTAAGCCCACCAAAAGCTGCTGTGAAACCAACAGCCAATACCGACTGCGCTGTGATAAATATTCCGACATGAGGAGTCAACTGCTCATAAGAGCGTGATGCTAGCACCTATCCCGGTGACTGCGTTACAAGCATAAACATGACGTGTTGGGCGGGAGTTTCCATTGACGTTTTTTTTAAAGGTATTGTACACTTTTGGTAACAGCTCAAAATAAATGTCCACATTTTGTGTGATTCAACATATGCATGAACAAACAAACTTGTGAAAGTTTCAGCTCAATTGGTCATCGAGATCACAAGAAAATAGTGAAAAGAGACCTTATGTGTTTTCTGTTTTTTTCAAAATATCGCGCATGATAAAAACTATTGTTTTACTCATTTCTCAGAAACGATAGCATTTTAGGCAGAAATATTTTAGAAACCCTTTCAACCATTACTTACTTTAAATCATGTAAGTTGTGTGTGAATCTGTGAACATTTGTGTTTTTCGATCTTACCAATAGTGTACAGAGCCTTTAAGGAGGAACAGCAGCGCGAACGAACTGTCCAAGAAAGGTGTTTCTTCACGTTCACGCGAATACATTACCGCCTAAGTATCATCCGTTTCGCAAACGCAATTTAATGGAACAGGGGGCGTCTTGGAGGAAAAGCGTGCGGTACTTTTTTTAATGACGACAATCTTCACATAAAAGCATCAAGGACAAAACAAAAATACTTTTGTTTTTGTTTTTACCCGTAGGCTTCCCACCAGAGCACTGTTCACTGTGTGATCGAACCGCGGAGCAGTAATCACCACATAGTGTTTACACGTCAGTATCACTTTGTATATAAGCTTAACACTGTGACTTTGCCACTCTGTGAAAACACTGTGAATTTTTTCCTCAGGGATATCCAACGTTCATTCACTTTCACTGAATGTGTGTATACTTTTATTTTCTCAGTCATGGCTTAATTTTGAAGAATGTACCTTTAAAAGGCATCGTACACGTTTGGTAATTAGAGCCTATTGTTTGTTTCAAACCTATATAGTTGTCGATATATACCATAAAATTAACCTGTGAAAATTGCATTTCAAAAGGTGGTAGCGTTTTGGAGATATTACCGAAAATCTGGAGCGGTTATGTCCACGCAGGAAGAATAATTTGCATTGGAATACACACTCTGACGCGTAACGCTTCTCAGATTCAAATGTTTTGAGTGATAAAAAGTGATATATTTTTCCATAATCGCAGCACTTCGAAGTGAAAATTTTCCCAAAATGTATTATACTATCCAAAGCTGCTGTACTTCTTATAAAGTCAGTTTATATTGCCATTAATTATCAGAGTCATTACCAATCGTGTACGATGCCTTTAATGACTTGCACTGTTGTTTTTTGCCAGTGCAAAGTGTAATACAAAAAAGAATAAACAAGCCACTGTTGTAACTTCTCTTTAAAAGTCTGTAGTGACATTGTGACTACATTTGG
This sequence comes from Plazaster borealis, assembly GCA_021014325.1. Taxonomy (NCBI): domain Eukaryota; kingdom Metazoa; phylum Echinodermata; class Asteroidea; order Forcipulatida; family Labidiasteridae; genus Plazaster; species Plazaster borealis. The sequence continues at coordinate 13,730,830 of CM037455.1, read as the reverse complement.
TCTGGTGTCTTAAGCGGTCAACATGCTTTGGCGCGTTTCCTAATGACCGACTGTGAATTGATTGGGACATTAAATGCTCCCCGTAAAGTAATTAAGCGATGCGCTCAGATAGAACCCGATCTCCAATTCGATGTTGCCACATCCTGCGCGGCCCGGCTAACAAGACGGATACTTAAACGTTCACGTTTTCCTAACTGCATTTAGGCATGCTCGAAAACACAAATGTCAATAACAAACTCACCAACATGGGTGATAGAAAATGGCTTTGGAATAGCGACGAGTACGATTTTTGTTCGATTCTCGCATACCATCTCTGGAATAAGGATAGTTCCCCGATAGACGCCATCTTTACGGGCAACTCGGGTTTTGGCTTTGGGCTGCGTCAAGCGTTCTACGCAGCCAAGTGGTTCACCGACCAATCACGCAAGGAATTTGATAAAACTCCCGCGTGCCACACGCGGTATTTAAGCATAAAGCATAGTTGTGTGTTTAAAAAGTACTATCAATCAAAGATGGTAGACCGTTATAGCCGATATGCAAAAGCGCCATCTTATAAATATACCGCACTGAATCTTGGGAAACCGAGTGCAGTGAAAATAAATCAAGCTGCCAAGATGGACGCCATGCTGTAGTTTACATGTAACTTTGCCAGGTTTTATAGTTGTGTACCGCATTGCTTCAAAATCAGTGCGCCATGATGGTTGCCGGTGTTGCTTGGGCTCGGATTTAACCCATAACCCTTTGCGCGCCGCTCATGCGAATTTGGACACGCATATGGGATATTGTGTGACGTCAAGTGGGAACTATAAGTTTTGGGGTTTTTCAGCTGGGGGTCATACAGTTTTGGTAAGACAGGAGGGTGAACTTCTGTGAAGATCTGTGCGTGCACGAGAGCATTGGTTGCCCTTGTACGTGTCAGGCCTAACCCAATAACATAACGAGAAACTGAGATAATTGAGGCGAGAGCTCCCGTCGGAAGAGAATGAGAACTGGACAGGGCAGTTTTTACAGGATTTGTGTCCTCAGCTATAACATCCCTACATCTTGGTATTGCCAATTGACTTCCTTCAATACCGCACTGATTTGATTTGTGTTTTGCTCCACACCTGGGTCCCCGCCAGAGCAATTAACCTTACAAAGCGTTGGCAATTTATATACCCGGCCAAACCATTAGCCCAAAATTTCGTGGCTGTTTTAAAAATGAAAACAAAACCGTTGACTGGTGGGTTATGTATGTTAAAAGTACACGTTTTGTTGCGTTGGGGATGTTGGATGGACGTTGTGTTTTGACGGTTTACAGAATTCGCAAACATGTTTTGAACCCGATTTAGTTTTGAACGCAGAATGAACAGCCTATTCCCTGGACGTCCATGCAAGATCTGGTTGTGAACATTGGGAGTGCATGAATAGATAAAAACTTGGAACACAATTGGTTGGTCTGTTCATTTTTGCAAAGACATCTATCAAAAACTTTCAATTACAGCATTATATAAAAAACATAGACACACAATTTTCGATTTGTTGTCACACTGAAAGTGTAACGTAAAGCCGCTAGTTGGTTACACTTTCATAGCATGCGCACAGTTATTGACGAGAAAATTCATCCGCCACAACGGGGGGGGGGGGGGGGGGGGATTGGGTTCTGGGGGCGAGGCCTCCTGTCAAGTCGCAAGTAACATCCTGTAACATTTACGCAGATGCAATGCCTTCAGAGGAATGGTACTAACATGATCATCGTCAGTTAAACCCCGTTATGTGCGTTTCAACCTCGCAGAATTGGTTGGAAATTATTCTCCTAATCGCTTGCAATGTTTCGCTCTGGGGGTAATTCAACAAGAAAGCGTCAACTCCGCAAATCATCACATCCCCCTTCTTGTCCAATCTCAGGACACCCAATCATTGTTTTTTCCCCATCTCTCTCTATACTCCTCGGACAAAGTGTATCGTATTTGTCCTGTCGGCTTCGGCATCTCTAAAACTAACTATGACTTCCATCGCTGTCAATTACTAACATGCACTGACACGCAGGAACAGAGCGAGCTCTTCGGGAAATTTCCCCCAGGTACGAACCTCAATCGAGATAGAATACACAGAAATTACCCCCGATGTATAACTTGCACCAGAAATTTGATTCTGTTTTGTTTTTCTTTTCTTTTTTCAATGTCCCTGATACCTGCAGACAACTACAAGATGCTAACGCACACAACGCATGGAGTTTTTTTCCTACTTGTATGGCGCAGAATGATAAACAACAAACTTGGTCGAAGTAAAGACGAATTGCTTGCAATTCAATATTTTCTGCCAAGTCCCTATGGTGTACAATACGACATATACGTCAAAGTAATTACACGATTGTGGGTCCTCTTTCCCATGTTCCCCTCCTCAATATGAACCAATTAAGGATAAGATACGTTTCTACGGGAGAATATCTCAAAGGTCTTGATTAAAAAAAGAACGAAAGGAAGAAGAAGAAGAAGAAGAAGAAAAAGAAGTAAAAAACACACGCACCTGAATGGGTTCGTGTATAAGCACCGTCTCTGCGGAGATACCGCAGGGGGTCAAACGCGGTCAGCTTGACAATCGGGATATTTTGATATCTCGATTTCTCTCTCAGTTGGTAACTTGAAAACAAGATTGTAAGGTGAAAATGTTTTAAAAAGGATATTTAGCAGATCATTATGTCTTGATCGTTTAGACTTTGAGTTGACGTTTCAACATGTGGTGTGCCAGTGGTCTTCAGAAGTATGTACATTGGGAAAATAAAGCTGGCAGAATGGTGTTAGACAATGTGGGGTATGGTATCTTTTAATCAACATCCATTCTGAACTGTGTTGAAGTGGAAAATGTAGATAGAAGGTGTGTGTGTGAGGGGGGGGGGGTAAGGATACGCTCATGTTGTTAAAATATGGAACACTACCAAACAGTGCCTAGATTTGTCTGGTATCCGTGCGCAAAATGCAAAGCGTGTAAAGCAAATACACGTTCGTCTGAATGCAACATGCACAAACCATTTTGGTCATCTTCAAGAGTTTAACTGAACAAAAACAAAAATTACATTCATACTAGGCTTGTTAAACCACTGCACATCATAGAAACACAAAGGGTTGAACATAATAGGACGTTGTTCTCTCGATGTAGAGACGGCTTCTTTCGGGTAAACAAAATCTTCATACCTTGAAAGATCATGACAAATCACAATCGAGCATATTTCCTGCAGGCATTGAAGATAGTTTATAATAAAAGTAAAGGACAGATAGATGGAATTGGAAAAAAACGAAAGAAGACCCGGAAGGACTTTTCGTCAGGATATAGAACCTCTCTCAATGTAAACGGTTATCCAAAATAAAAACTGAATTTTTAATGCATACCGTAGGTGAACAAATTCGATTGAAGAACCTGTTTACCGACGTCAAAAAGTCAAGCTAAACAAAATAACTAACAACCACACAGTACCCTCCAATCAAACAAACGTACCGGGGTTTACCAAAATCTGACAAGGAGCAGGAGTATCACGGTGCTGGACATCACACCTACCACTTACCCCCCGTGGGCACCGAGCTCAGCTGCCAATTCAGAGCAGCCTTTAATTCAATAAAGAGGTTTCTTTCTGCAAGTCCCTTCGGTGAGCAAGGAAAACGGACATGATATGTGACGATAATGTTTGCGGATAAGCGGGGTGATTGTGTAGAAAATCACTGGTCCCCCTGCCCATCACTTAAAGTTTCCAGCCGACAGTCTTCTATAATAACACTATTTATACATATTTGTTTTCTATCTTTGATTATATATATTTGTTGTTGATTATTAATTAGTTATGTTTATTAATTTTATTTTTGTGTAATATTCTTATTTGTGTGAAACTTTATATTATGGTTTTAACTATTTTATTTATTGACAATAATTATTTACTTACTTGTTTATTTATTTATTTTTAGATTATTGTTTTTGTTTTTGTTTCTTGTTTGGGGGGGGGGGGCGAGGTGTTGGTAGGCTAAACTGAACTTTAAATTATACACCAGTATATGAACAGTTGTAGCCGTGTATACGACTTTCACCCCATCCCCCGCCCCTCACTCAAACTCACATTTCCTTGATCTTCTCTGTAACATCTATACGTTTTATATAATTGATGATTTATAAATCATGCTTCAGAACCTGAGGAGGGAATTATAAAGGCACCTCCATAACATGAGAACACACGGGGAAATTTCCACTTCGTTTAGTAATCAAACACCACCCAACTAGTCAAGGCTGTGTTACGGTTTAATTGGATTTATAAAATACAAAGTAAACGCATCAAAGACCAATTATTGACTGTCATCCTTAATAGCAGCCTTCAGTACTTGTACCTCATTTGCCACGCTCTGGCAATAACTATCCTATTAATTACACCTAATTACCCTTCATCTAATTCGTGGTGACCGTGTGTTTGCATACCCTTGATATTGTTTTTTGCCTTGCAATTATTGAAATGTGATCAAAGATGATTATGGAAGACAGGATCCAGGCGCGGATCCAGGGGGGGGCGTGCGCCCCCACGCCCCCCTTTTTCATATAAAAAAGAAAAAAAAAATGAGGGAGAAAAGAAAAAAAGAGGGAGAGAGAGTGAAGGGGGGGGGGGAGAAATGGGGAAGGGAAGATTTTGCTGCTTGGTATATTTTCACGCCCCCCCGTTTGGAAAATCCTGGATCCGCCCCTGGGATCTGTAAAACTATCCTCGCGGTCTTCCCTAAAAGAAAATTCACTTCTTGACACATTTGTTCAACCGGTGCTTTTGGTCCAATTTATGTTCGTCAACTAACCCCGTCAATCTGGCAAACATACATACATAATACATAGACACAGACGCTAAACATAAATTATGTACAAACACCTTTATGGTTGTATGTCAATCTTAAGTCAACATGTTGCAGTGTCACTAAATTGAACAACGCCATTATTTATCTACCCCCCCCCACAAAAAAAATAAATAAAAATAAAAATATATAAAAAATAAACACCCAACAAAGAAACAAAGAAACAAACAAACAATTTTGATTCTTTTTTTTGTCCTACTCCAACATTTGATTCTTTAACGTATTACCTGAGCAAGGACGATCTATATAAACTGCTCACAAAAAGTTAGGAAACCTTTTTTAATCAAGTATATTTTTATTATTTATTACTCTCTTTGTATATGTTATATATCAATGCAAAGCTGAAGTGTTCCTCTTTAAAATGATACCACATTTGCAATGATTACATGTTGCTGAATTTGGCTACATGAATGACAATGAGGCAAAGTCACAAATCAAATGTGCCAAAATAATCGCTTGTTTGAATTACAGTGTAAACTTGTTTGTTCACACAGTAACACAAAAATTGCTAATTTTGGCACATTTGATTTGTGACTTTGTCTCATTCTCATTAATGTGGCCAAGTCCAGCAACATGTCATCATTGCACATTTGGTATCATTTTAAAGAAGAACACTTCAGCTTTCTATTGATATGCAACATAATACAAGAGGGTTATAAATAATAAAAAAATATACATGATTAAAAAAAGTTTCCTAACTTTTTGTGAGCAGTTTATATTGGCATTTCATTTGGTTCACTGATAGCCCGAACGTCCAGAAATTTCGACGACGTAATTCCTAAATTAAGTAGAAACTCAAACCGGTTGTCTAGAATGACGAGATGCAAATAACATGACAACGATGCTCTGTTTGGAGGCAGCCATACTTTCGAACGGGTTTGAAGGGTTTGAATTTCAACGTTGCTAGTTTTTAGGTTACCACGTTACGCCATGGAGAAGGAGATGTTAATATTCACCTGGTTACAAAGTAAGGGTTGTTTATTTGGAGACATCTTCAATCCTTACCATAATGTAAGGACCCAGAATAAACTGGGGAATATGTCCTATACATCGTTGGTGGATTAAGCATGGATAAAAAAATGCATATGACAGTAAAAAACAACAGCCTTGGCTTGAGTGAATATAAAATTGACGGCCATTTCGATTAATAGCAAACACTTTTTCTTTGAAGTCAAGTGTTACCTTGGTAGGAAAGCAGGTAATATCTAATGTTATTTTGGTTAACATTAATAGTTTATCATTCACAAGCAAATTCGCTTTAAAGCCAACCTCAGGGTCATTTTGGTTTGCGATCAGTTTATACGTAACCGGTTAATTCAGCTGGAACGCAACTCACAACTCCAGGTCAGGTTGGTTTAAGTTATCATTGCATACCTAACTGGTAAATTTACCAAGTACATCTCTCATACTCAATGTAAATTTGGTTTAATAATCATGTTTTATACTTAACTTGTTAAGTTGCTTAGTAAGCAACCCATATTCAATGTCATTTTAGGTAGTGATCATAATTGATACTAAACTGGCTAATTTGCTTTGTACACAACCCATAGTAAAGGTCACCTTGGTGAAGCTATCATTCTATGTATATAAGCAAAATCCTTATAATTTGAGGTTAACCTGGATGCAACGACGCTCAAACCCAGAAACATTTTTGATTGATAGCAAAAAGTGTATCCATTACAGGAAAATGTACCGGGTATCCTATAATTCAATAGGAGCTTGTATAATATATTATACACTGCAAGTAGGCAGCGTTTTGCAGCAGCCAATATTAAATCACATAAACAAAGTCAGACGAGTTGCATGTGAACAGCGGCCGCGCTTCTCCTGAAGGCATACTGGGATAACTCTGCCTTTCAAAATCTTATTAAATCATCATGAATTAAAATTCATTTGAATAGCAATGGGTTGCATTGTTCCTGTCGGTTTCGATTCAAGTCATTGTCGATGTTTTTCCATTGAAATCCAGACCTAGTACGTGTATTATCAATATTCCTTTCTGCCGCACCCTTTCGTCCTCTTTTATCATCTTTTCAGAAAACCCCTGTTCAATTGGGAATCCTTAAGATTGCATGGTGGCGCGTTGCTAATATTATCACATCAAACAATCTAATTGTGAGAAATCATGCAGTACAGTACATAGCACTGGCATTGTATAGCAACTTTATGAGCATTTGAATAAATCTATTCAAAGCGGAAATTGGAATTTATCAGACGTCATTTCCTTCATCTGCAAATGCCCGAGGAGAGTCAACGCTTCTCGGTCTTTTTATGTGATCACCAACCTGAAAAACAATTATGAATCACCAAAACGGTTCATTATATGTCAAATCCGTACCCTTCTTCCCTTTAAACACGCCGCCAACATTATACAAATATTGGATGCATTTGAGTGCATTGCCACAGAATAAAATCTCGAGGTGAAATCTAGACTAGTCCATTTCACTCGGTAAAAAGCTAATAACGTCCACCCACACTCTCAAAACTATAAAAATAACCTTCTATTACAACTTGGACGACTTAATTTAGACACCAACATTGTCCGCCGTGACACGACCTTGTCTCTTTTGGACAAACGTGCGGGAACGATTATTTTGGAAACGAGGCTCCGAAGCGGCCGAACCGTCCCATAATTATCCACATAGGACTCATTGGAGCGTCGCGACAGTACTGACCATCTCTTTACGCTCCGCCAATGCTGGAACACCGTAAGCGCAATATTTTGTACACAAGGACTTTGACAAACCGTTGTCTTGTTTTGCTTTACTTTTGTATACAAGTTAAGTGTCTTCCTCAAAGATTTATATAATTACCTTGTCAAGCCAGTATGACGTAACGATGCAGAACACTGACCATACGTATTTGCAACTAAACAGAAACTAACAACTAAAAAAACCCCGGCGCGCCCTAAAGTTTGACGATGTGATACTACACGAAAAATACACGTTCTGGTTTAAAATGCATTACAACAGCAAGTGTTTTTTGGTCAGAATTTCATTGTTTACTTTCTGTTTAGTGGTAAATAGTCAAAAAGAGTATGTTCTACATCATTATGTCATGCTGTCCTTTCAGGGAAATTGTGTAAATCGTTGAGGAAGACACTGAATTCGCATAAAAAGAAAAGAGGACAACGGTTTTCGTATGTCTTACTAAACCCTGCACTGCCAGCGTCTCTGCAACGGTGGCGCGGCGTGCAGCACTTGCGCGTACGGATTGGTCTATACACGGCAAAATAAAGGATACAAAGTGACGCGTGTTCCACCAATCAAATGACACGGATTTGTGTTTGCGGTATATACTAATTACTTTCTCGACCTTGATAGTATTCAGAAAGAAATATTTTTCTCGATGACTGGCACTGATACGACCCTTATCTATTATAATTAGTGAGCTTTCAAACATTTATTTGGTAGTTTCTATTCGAGTACCGCGGTTTTAAGACGGAGGATCAAAGAGGCTACAGCCTGTTTGAGCATCTTAAAATGGTCACGTCAATCACTCAGCGATCCACAATCATGCCGATATATCCTCCCGATCAATGATAAGTGAGTTATTGGATGTTAACTGATGCTGGTGAGATTGCTTGCGGATCGCTATCTGTGTGTCTGTGTTTAGCAAACAAAATTAAATTATCGAAATGTGATCTTCTTGGTTGGGTTGAATTATACGCCAGCACGATTGCAGAACTGAAACAAAGTACGAAGCCCATTTACTTCATAACCTCGGTCTGGACAGGCATTCTCACATCTGGGAGGGAGCAGGGGGGCGCATGATACCGATATTGAATGGCGGAAGATTATCAGTTAAAGTCATCTCAGGGAAGGTGCAGCTGAGTTTGAACATCCCATCAGAATGTTGGAAAGACAGGTCCCGATTTAGGAGAACCCGTTGGTTTTTTCCTCCCTCAAATCATAGAGCAAGGAAGCTCAAATTGTGCACTTGTTCCCAATCATTGCACATCTTACGCTTCACGAACACCGGCTCTTCCCGGAACAGGTGCGAAGACTACTTTTTGTCTGCCAGAGGGTTGCGTGTCAACACTTGAGGCGTGATGAGGCCACGGCATAAATCCGCACACCGTGGGACACCAAAGGAATCATCTAAAAGGATCTCAGCTGTTAAACTTTGCTGGGATAAAGACCGAAATTGTCTCAACCACGAAGTACCCGCTCTCCTAGAATTAATGTTGCCCTAAAGCGACTCGGGTTTATTGAAAGCCCCGCATGTCTGCGGGCTTGTCCTTCAACGGGCGAGAACGCGTGACTGCCAGTCATACGTGGACGATATTATTACCACATAGCAGAAGCGAAAAGATCCAACCACTTTTTCACCAAGAAAGAGGATGCATGGATTTTGATTGGTTGTAAAGTGCGCTACGTCATGCACGAGCAATAAGCCAATTGGAAGCTTCTATAACAAACAAGTAAATGGCGTGTCTGTTAAATGCCAGACTAATTGCGTCATAGGTTAATAGCGGGTGAATTAAAGATGATCATTCTCATGGTTTTCAAAAAAGACAATTGATATCTCGCTTCTTATTTTCACACAGACAGTTCGTGATATTTCCTGAGTAGAGGTTGAAATCAAGATATTTTTTGGAGTTTGTACAGAATAGCCTATGTATTGCTATGTTGTTAACGGCAAAAACATGTGCAAAATATGCGTTTTAAATGTCATTAAAATGGATATAAAAAACATCAACGAAATCAACGGCAGCTTTCAATTCATCATCTTTCGCTTCGAAATGTTTTCAATAACACAACACCTTTCATTTTTGTTTCCCTAACTGCTACTTTTAAAAAGTACTCACTTTGTTAAACCCGAAAAAATTATACAGCTTGAAGTATTAACTTCAATGGACTTGCTCCCCAATACATCACCGATATTATACCACATCAGTCATCTTCGTACCCAAATGGAAACTCCGGTCATACGGCCGCCGTGCATTTTCCAGTGCAGCACCTACACTATGGAATGATCTCCCCATGGAAATTAAAACTTCACCAAATGTGAACATTTTCAAGAAGAGACTGAAAACCCATTTGTACTCAAGAGCATTTTCTATGTAATAGATTCTTTGTCAAAGCGCCTTTGAACATACTTATGGATACTAGCGCTATATAAATTATTTCGATTGATTGATTGTTATTAACTCCGAAAATCGGGTGATTTATTCAAACTTAAATGCTCGAAAACGGACAAATTTGACGCTTTCTTTAAGGGACCGCTCTACTCTTCTCAATGAAGACCTTTAGAGTCATGTTTCATTTTCAATGGATTCCTATCCACAGTTCTCCACGCTCGCCGGAAAATACGTGACGAAAAGGTAAACCGCAAATTACGTTAACATGATTACAAAATGATGCAGTACCATAGTTTGCTGTAAGAGCGAGTAAACCGATCATTTCCCTGGTTAGATTTATACACGCATCTTTTCGATCCCCGGAAAAAAAAAGTATTGGATGCATTTACAGATACATTACCAACAAGTGAACACTTGCTTTAGGGCATGCGGGCGGCGACCGTGCATATTGCTTGCTCTGGCAACTCCGTAACATTAAACACCACTTGGAGTGAGATGAGCCTGCTGTATTGATTTCCCAAATGGTATACCATTGGGCCTACTCTGTGATGTGATCGGCCGTCTCCCTTTATTCGAACAAACCAAATGTGACCAGACAGTACAACGCTTAACATGATCAACTAAGCTGTTCCCCCGGCTTCTGCAAACATTTATGGCGAGTAATGTACACCGGTGGCATAGAGGTCTGCGATGCAGAGTGTATCGTTCGTTCCCCACCAATGCTGCAATGTTGTTTGCAAAAAAATGCATTCTAAGACCACCCCGAGGAGGGTGCGGGTGTATTGCTGTTTTTAGATGGTGGTTTTACTATAAACCAACTAACGACATTGACTATTCGTTGATTTTGTGACATTACTAATTTACCCCGATCCACATAGCAGCAGAGTATGTGCCATGCAGGTGAGCAGTATACAAAGTGACCTTGAATACACACCTGTATAAAACTGGGTGACATTTAGTTTTGTTCCTGTTATTTGGCTGTCCCCTGCTTGAGTTTACTTGTCAAGTTGCCAGCAAACCGTTCCCTTTGAGGCTTAGTTTAAACAAGGAACTACTTGCCATACTGATCAACATAACATTGGAAGCGTTTCAGCACACACTCCTACTTAATGATTTTTTCAAAAAGCTTATGATGACAACTTTCCATTGGAGGTTGAGAATCTAGACAGGGATTTTGACATTACCTGGTTCAGTGTCGCAGTTTACCCTAACTTAAAACATTTAAGTGAGCGAAGGATCATTTTAATGTTTTCACTATTTTCTCCGAAGTGCAATGCCCTGGATATCCTAAACTGCACCATTCCACATAATAAGAGTGGAATCAGGTCCCATTTTTTCATTTTCTTTTGAGGGGCTGAAAAACATTTTCACTCATATACTTCTTGCACAAAATTGTACAGACCTACCCAGATTTAACATTTCTGATAAAGTGGATCCATCAGTGTTCTTAGTAGCATGCTTCCAAATGTCTTACGCTGACAGCCTGTGATAGGTTCTGTGGTTTCCAACACCCCTTTCCCTTGCCAATCAAACTTTTTGGCTTAATGGGGAGCCATGTATCTAGTGGAACCTTCCTGCATTTGTGTAAATCCCGCACTTAAGGGTTTGAAAATATGTCACATGGAAAGTGCATTATTTATTATTTAGAATGCGCAATAGCTTCTGGCCACGTTGGCTCTTCTCCGTGATCTCCCTTTTGGGGAACGAATGACAAATGCGTAGAGTTGTTATTACTCATTTGCATGCATACTTCTCCAACTCCCTCAAAACATTCACGAATTGCATTCCTTTCCTGAAGACATAACATCCATTGAATTCTAATTATTGCACACATTAATGGAGTTACATTTTTTTGTTGTAATACTGCAAATTTCTCCATCTGCAATGATACACTACAATGCCTGATACTTGTCAATTCAGATGAGCTTACAAATTGATCGGTTAAGTCTGTTGTCAGACTGCAAAGCACGTCCTCATCCCTCAATAAAATAAGAGATCAATGCGACTGCAGCCCGGACCGTGATGTTCAGGCCATTGTCTGTGCATCCTATCAGACACAAGTTGGAAAAACCGACTGGACAATTAGGCTTCAGCGTATCAGACATACGGACTGCACTCCGAGACGAGAAATCAATTACCAGACACGTTTGACATCACTTGTCTTATAATAACTACTACAGTTGGTAATAAACTTCAGAGGGAATGGGAGCTGCCGCCCTCTTCTCACTACATGAGGGGACCCTTGCTGAAAAATCCATAAATAGACAAGGAAAAGTTCACTCGTGAGAAGTGTCAACTACCACCGAATGAAGACAGCGATATAACAATTTTATTTATTTTTAAATTTTATTTTTTTGGTTGTGAAGCCAATGATTCCCAGAAAAGCGAACTTAATCACTACACTAGCCAATAATCCCATAGAGAGAAGACCGGGAATGAAGTTTCAGTTTTAAATGTGGGAGGAAAACCAAATGTGAGAGAAATATTCCAATGAAAACCAATGCAATCAGGTAGGGACTGAAAACATAAGCCACATAGTGACCCTGGCGGATTCGAACCGGTGTCCAAGAGGTGGAAGACGAGGAGAGAGACCACTACGACAACGCGAACGATCGTGCAACATCTTTGTTTATTTGTGTCTTAATGAACAAGGACAATATCCTCGTGTGATCATGAAGTACTACTGAATTCAAACATTGTGTTTAACGATAATATTTCTACGAACAAGTCGCCTGTTGAGCGAGTTTGGTATAAATTAATTGCACTATCATCTCAGTAATGGAAGATTTACCTTATGAGCTGATGGTCACCGTGTCCCTTTTGATTTGTTTAAACACAATTTTGTTATGACCTCGTTTATGCCTTGATGGAACCAAAGGCATTCTTATTGCCTCAAACAATAATCACCCCGACAGAACAGAGAATGAAAATATAGCAGAGAAGCCCGAACGCCCAAAAATTTGCAATTCCAACCCTCCATAAGGACTACCACCAAAGAAACCATTTAATTTACTAGTTCTCTCACCGTGTTAACGATGAAAAACCGGTCACCTGTGGTTCATACCGCCGTCTGCAATCAGATAAATCAGGACGAAGTCACGACCGGTCACGGACAACAGTTAAGACACGAGGAGGTAGATGAGCTTGGATGCCATGAAGGGAGAAAGAGGGGAGAAAATGACGAAAACAAGATAGCGGGAGGTAGTAGTCGATGTAACTAATTGAAAATACTTGCACACCTGCTCCGAGCGCCCGAAAACTGTCAAAGTCACTCGGCCGCGCTCGGTCGGGTTCATAGACCCCTGTACTCGGGTGTTGTCCACCGGCCCCAGTGCGAGTTCCAGGGGTTCAGTGAAATCCGGAGGGGTTGATCCCCCCCTGTTTCTTCCTGTTGCCGAAAGGGGAATACACGTGGACGACCACATTATCATCAGTCATCTCTCACCAATCAACCACATAGGAGAATGACACCAGCCTGTCAGTCCGTGGTAATGTAATTACGTCAACATTCTTATTTTTGGATGAAATACAACCGATGGTGAACAACCGGCGGACATGCATCGGGTGCATGCACCACAAACCTCGACAATAAAATAATATTAATACAACTGACAAGCATTATGGGATTTATTCCTGGAAAATTCCTGATGGTACCACATTCACTCCAAACATCATAAAAATGCGCACACACAACTGTTGGAAAAAAACATTGCTCTCTATAAGCGGAAGTATAGTTGGAGTTTATAGAAGTCACACACAGATTTGGCAGTGTCTTTGGTTTCAACTCTGTAAACGTAAATGGGTACGCTACATACTGCGAACAGAGCATACTGCTCGAAACGTTGAGACCTACAGTACAGGCCGAAATGATATGACCACCACGGATGGGAACTCGTCGTGGATTTTTCACGCGTGGCTAAGCGCGCTTTATCTCGCCCTTGGTTCTTTTTAGAACCACCGCTTCTTACAAGAATCATTGATTGACACATGGTCGTCAACCACAAACTTCCAACGTTCCATGCAAAAGCTTTGAATCTTACTCATACAGCGCATGCATCCAATCATTACAACAAAGTATTATTCGTCCTTCGGGTGGGACGTTAAGCCGTAGGTCCCGGGTGTTGTGTAATGCACGTAAAAGAACCCAGTGCACTTATCGTCAAGAGAAGGGGTTCGCCCCGGTGTTCCTGGTTTGATTGGCTGCATATTGCGCCCAGCAGCTTGTAAACCATTACATGTTGCTATGCAAAGGAATAGGTCTCATACTTCCACTTACCTTGTAGGAAAAATACTGAGCGCTTTGAGACACCCATCGGGAGTATAAAGCGCCATATAAGAACTGCGTATTATTATTACAATAAAGTATTTAACAAGTAACAAGAACTGCCTCAACGCCATTTTCAAGTAAAAAGAGAGTGTGAATATAAAAAAGCCGGAAATAAATTTGCAGGATGCTTCACTACCATTACCGTCTTTATAACAAGTTGGCTTTCAGATAAAAATAACACAATTTCTTTTCGGAGTCTTTACAAAAGTAGGATCCTACCTTTAAAGGCCAGTCAAGTACCTTTTAAGGCCAGTCAAGGATAACTTGGTCTAAGTGATTACAAGTGTCCACTTGTTCGTAACGATTTTCAAACAAAAATATCACAAAAACATATTCAATTCACAAAAATATTATTATCTGAATGCTATGATCATGCCAACGTGAGTATTTGTAAAATTGCCAACTTAAACAAATTATTTTGTTGTTTGCCTGCCAGGAAATACCCTAAAATACTCACGCTCTGCACTTTCTTCAACAAAATAAAAATAAATAAAAATAATAACAACAAAACAAATGGCATGGAAAATTTGATTGAAATTTATACGAATCCAAACAAAGTTCAGTTTATCAAGTGACAACAACATAACAATAAGGAAATACAAGTTTCTGAAAACTATGGTCAATGTAACTTACTATAAATGTAGCACTGCACGTAATAAAGACTCATCCCTGCCAGGAAATGCCGAAAAACGCTCAAACTCACGGTTTTTCCCGTAAACAAGGTGACGTTATTCAGCATGGCCTGACCCATGATAGAGGAATCAATTAATTTCGTCTATCCCAATCCCAGTCCAGCCTTCACACTGTAAAAAAGGCTGTATCGGTATAACAGCGTGGTATTCAATATCATACAAACACCTAATCGATATGGCAAGTGATGAGCTTTGGTTGGGTCTGTTGAAATCGATGAATACAATTAACAGGCCCGACCTTGCAGGGTGTTTATTTATAACGGTCAAGTACAGCTCTGAATGGAAGGGTTATCGACGTCTCTAACACAAGGTTGACGTATACTACGATTGTGCACCGTTCACTACAATATCAGCACGACTAGTCTCCACCTCTCTCACTGTTTATATGAAAGTGATGATGTAGTGTTTCACAACAATCCTCTGTACACACTATCTGCATGCGTCAGTGAAAGTAGAACCGATAGATATTAGCAGGGCCGTTTTACTCGTGGTACCCAAGCATACTGGTTTAATAAGCCATTTTGGAATATGGTGGACGCATTGACAGTATTAGGTTTGGGTAAACGTATCTGTGTACACCCAAACCGAACAGTGCACTCCTTCACACTCTAAAAACTCCCGGGAGAGAATTGAACCGGATCCGGGTCCCGTGGGGCTAAAACATTTCTTGGTCAGTATGACCCGGAATCTGTATCAAAATGACCCAGAAATGGGTAAAAATTACCCATAATACAGGTTAAAATCATATCACGTTTTTCACAACTTTCCTGGTCAGCCTGACCCGGAAATGGGTCAGACCCCCCCCCCCCCCCGAGGCCGGAATCCGGGTCAATTTTGACCCGGGAAATCTCAAAAGGCCAATAGCAGCTCTTTGGTTTGATTTTACCAGACAAAAAGTATCGCAGCTTTTGAGAAGGAGGTTGTCTTTGCAAGTATACAAAAATAGTCTGGTTACCATAGCAAACTTTGAACGCATACACGTCCTTTGTTTTCGAGGAATAATACACGAGATAACGGGTTAACGCGATTACAGTTGTAACTGTGTGGTGAACGGACAAAGGATATCACAACGTTGGAGCACCGCAAGAGTTCAATAAATACCGAACATAATTACAAACACAAGATCCGGTGATTTTAGTTGTCACAACATTATACCCGAAAGCATCATCAGCATTTCAAACTCCAAACTTAAAACAACGAAACATGGTAATTTGATGTATTTTATGGGAGACTTAATGTATAATGACGCCTATAGGAAATCAATCCAGGCTGTCATAGAGAACCGACAAACCTTATTTGGTTACTCTAAAAACCTATTGTTTTAAATACCAAACTGCTTTTTAAAACATGAACAAGGGATAAATAGTAGTGTACTAATTTGTTTTACTTTTGTTTGTCACATTATACATTATGCAATCTCTTTAGTGATAAACTTAAACAAATAATTGATTGCCATCGCGAAATAATTTCGACAATGTGATTTTGTTATTTCGACATAGTGTTCACAATAGTGTATGTCTATAAACATTCCGTTGACATCAACGATTTTTGCTCACAATTCGGTGAATACATCATCGGTGTGTGGAAGGGTAAGTTCATTCCGATTCTGAAACCGGTCACTTTAAGTAGTTTTGGTTCAGTTGGACACAGATTCCGCGTCATACTGACGCAAAAATGGGTCTGGCCGCTTCGAGATTCAGAATTGCGCACAAGCTTAGTACCAATTGTGTTTTACCTTTAGCTTAAACACATGTTACTTCATTTACACAGTAAACAGGGTAGATTAACATAGGACAATAGTATTAATGGATTTTATAATTAAGTTCGCTAGATTCGATGAGCGAAATGTGTTGTCTATAATCACAGTTACTGGATTTTGTATTTGTTTTGTCTATGTTTTGTTGACAGTTAGCCTGCCTTCACACCAAAGGGGCTACCTCGAGCACTGTTCACACAGACACGAGAGAAGAGATTACGGGCATCACGTCCAAGTCAAGATATTAAACTTGCTTTTAATTTAATCCGCCCGTGTGCTGAGGGCGACAACTTCTTTGCCCCGTACTCCTCAAATCCTCATATAGTTGTGGTGAACGGCAGCGCCCGAAGATGCAGCAGCAGACCTCAATGTACATGCTTATTGATATAACCTCGCTCAGTGTTAATTCGGTAAACTAACATTCTTAATACTGAAGCATTGGATTAACTTTGTTAACAGTATTCGGTCATTGACATCTGTGCACTATTTTCCAATGTAATTGTAGAGCATTGCCTCTGACGGAGTGCGGCTGCTTTTTATTTTTTTATTTATTTACTCACTGTTCAAACTTCTGTTTTACCTCATCGAGCTTCTGCTGTAAAAAATTGCTATGCACCAAAACGGGGTTAAAAACATAACATATGTATAAATATCCTTTATTGGCTATAGTTTTCCCGCTTTTTCTGGAAAACTTCCCTTTATCTTTTGCTCCTTTTTTTTTGCTATAAATGGATATGTTTGTGTCTGTGTTTGTTTATGCCTCTGACGAAGGTCCTTTTTGGATCGAAAGCTAAGGCCATCTCCCCTACAAATTTTAATATATATAACGATGATACAGTAACAAGTAGTCAATGTAGGTAACTCGCCATCGTTGCGGACGTAGTTGCAGTCGTTTTAAAGAATAAAAACTGATCTTGTTTGTAGCGAGGGCACATTCTAGCACGGGTTAACGTCATCATGTCGGTCACGTTGTTACAAATTATGCCCGCAGTTGGTTTGCAACTACATTTACGTAGCAATTTTCTACTTCACAGTTAAAAGCATTTTCATCAAGACTCTCGTCTCGTTTAATCGACTCTCGTCTCCTGCTAGAATGTTCAGACGCTCCAAACATTTGAACTCTCTTTTAACGACGACTGCAACGTCCGAAACTATGTTGACTTGGCTATTTTGATCAATCAGAAATCGCGTTGTATATGAGTCTCACAACATGCACGATGCCTGACTATAAAGCCTCATCCCTTGAGCAGATGACACTTTATTGGTGCATCAAGCTAAATAGAGACAAATTCATGAACAAAGCCTTGTGAAAAATCATTAAACACATTTCCCTGTTAATTTTGAATGGATTGGGACACCTTAAAATCTCAACGGCTAGCCTCCCAAACAAACTCAAAAATACATTCAGATGTAGCCTATTTCTTGATTTCAAGAGGTTCCGTGACTTTAACTTTACTTCCCCCTTCTTTAATTGAACATTTAGTATTGTTTGAAACATGGACCTTAATTAGCGCGCGTGTGACGCAATGACTTACCCGACAGGAATGGCACGTGCGTGGACGTATTTTCAATACTGTTGCGAGTCATTGGTTTAATATAAATGTATAACATCCTAAAGCTGTGAGGAGCAGAAATCAATGCACTTACCTAGTAATCACGACAACGGTGCCGAAGGCAATGTGGATCCAAATAAATGACATACGGATTATCCACGAAAATAGATATTCATTAACGTTTTAGTTGAATGACAAAAACATTGCGACATTAAATTGTTTCCCTATCTTGTGCACCTGACAGGCACGGAAAAAGCACCAAGTCTAGATTACAATAAACAGTATAAATAATTAACCCATGATTTCGAAACGTAATGATCACGATAGCATTTACAGTATTTATTTGTTTGAGAGTAAGTACCAGTACATTTCCAACGAGAGGTTTTCAAAACATAAAATAGCAACTCGAAAACTGAATGGAACTTGTGTACGAAAGAGGCACATGGCAAGTAATTATACATAATTTCAATTTTGAAGAGGTGCACTTCACACGAAGTAATTACTATTTCAATTTTAAAGAGATACACTCCAGATGAAAATGACAAGGTTGGCACTGGACCATGAACACAATTACATTTTATTCATACTTATACAAAGTTCTCGTCACAAAAAGAGGCGTGTCACGGCCGAGTCGGTTATACTAGCACCGGACTTTCAAACTGTTGTTTTCTGAAAAGCAGAGTGTGGGTTCGAGTCCCGGTCATGGCACATGTGTCCTTGAGCAAGATACTTTATCATAATTGCTTTGTCCTCCGAAAGCTATAGGTCCCGTGTACTATATAGGATTAGTGGTGCGCGTAAAAGTGGTACTTCTACAGCAAAAACAATTCTACTCTCCTATGCTCTCCTATATCATTTTATAAACTTTAAACTAGTGCCATCACATAAAATTCGAAAGCATGCTTGCAACGTACTCATAATTATCGCGACCTTTTCCCCCTGAGTTGTCCGTGTTCCCCCCCATTTTGGGGGGACCCCTCCCACGCTGGAAATAAAATACACCCCGGTGTGTATTGCCTAATCGTTGCAGTCATGCACATTGCAATTTGCAATTCACGATGTATACAACTAACGGGAATGGCAATGAGGTTATATTGAATAGGCCCATGCATTGAAGTAAGTAAAACAAAAATAATAAGAAGAGAAAAAAAAGGAAAACAAGTGTTTTATTGAACTACAGAGAATACAACTAACCGGAATGGCAATGATGTTATAATGAATAGGCCCATGCATTGAAGTAAGTAAAACAAAAATAATAAGAAGAAGAAGAGAAAAAAAGGAAAACAAACGTTTTATTGAACTACAGAGATGTCATTAGATTTTTGAATAATACTTCATTTTTGCTCTTCAAACAGTATGAATGCACAAAATAACCTTTCTACAGGATGGACGGTGACTTAAATTCAAGCTTACTGGAATATTGCAATAATTCCTTGTTGCACAAGGCAACAAGAAACCCGAACTCCCGTGGGAAGACTGGGGTACGAGAGTCTTCTATAAAACACGATGGAATAGTTACTCAATATAACAATCTAAGATATTCAGTCTCTATTTTGTGTATGTGGTATTCTGAGTCGGGATTACCCTAGAAGCATCTGCGGGGATTATTCCTCAATCTTGGAACTCACAAAATATCTACCTCGCCATTAAAAATGAAAGATGTGCATGTACAAAATGGACTGCGAAGCTATCCCGCTGAAATGCAACCCGTAAGGGTAAGAGAGGACAGGTTTCAAAGTGTACAACAGTGCTGCTTGAATCTTGAACAACAACAACAACAACAACAACAACAACAACACCAATCATAGCAACAACAACTGCAGCAGCAGCAGCAGCATCAGAAGCAGCAGCAGCAGCAACAAACACAACCAAAACCACAACAAAAACAACAAACAACAGCTGCAACAACATCAAACACAATAACAACAACAGCAACTTCATAGATGTTAATTTTCCATCGGGGATAAAGAATACAATTTGTGAACTGTTTGGGCATGCCCTGGGTAAAGAAATGTAATATTTTAATAAAATAATCAAATCAACGTCATCGTCATGAAGTGCTATCCTGAGTTGCAAATGAATTAATAATACATCAATACACAAAACAATGAATAAATCAATCGATAATTCTGTTACAAAAAAAGTGTCTCCTTTTCCTGTTACATGTTTTTAAATGGAAGCAAAGCTGTCCCAAACTTTTGACATTCCTACGCCACAAGAGCATCTTTTACCGAAAGGCAAACTTTAAAAACTCTTTAATTTTAATGACGTGTGATTACCCACATTTGATACTCCTTTAAGTTCTCTCAATGAGCTTAAATCATGTTCCCTAGTGTATTTCATAAAATAGTACAGCTGCCCATCGCTCCTCGGGGTAGAGGTGCAGTATGCGGCGAGGAGGGGGGGGGGTGCACACCGACAATCAAATTTTCCATCAAAGTGTTTACAGCGATGTGGCTACCGATATGAGATTCAGTTTAAAGGACTCGCGGATTGCCACACTAATACAGTGGAATGATCCCCACAGTCGTGACAATCAGGAACCGTCTTCCTGAGAGTGCCCCCGGGTACCAATGATATTTTCCAATGTAGAATTATGTACAATACTGTGCGTGGATGTGGTGTGCGTGGACGTGCGATTTTTGGGCCCCCGGGCCCAAGTCAAATAGCATGATACAGCATATCCTGCTTTCATTTGTAGGCCTTGATACTCTCGCGTACCTTAAACGACACAGATGGAGTTTAGGGGAAGAAAACGCATTAAAGGAATGGTGCTACAATGATGTACTGAAAATAGTGCACTTAATACTCGCTGACGTCATGGCTAATACAGGGCTGGTTGCAGTTTTCGAAAAGTATGTTTGTCTTTTTAATTGCGCATGAAACTGAACCAATCTTCTTAATTGGTCTGTATACGTTTGGTAATGACTTTGAAAATTAATGGCAATGACAACTTACTTGGTAAGAAGTACAGCAGCTTTGGATAGTATAATGCATTTTGAGAAACTTTTCACTTTGAAGTACTGCGGTTATGGAAAAAGATATCACTTGTTATCCCCAAAAATTAAATCTGAGAAGCGTTGATGAAGTAACGTTTCTCAGATTGTTTATTCCAATTGCAGATTATTATTCCTGCGTGGACATAACCGCTCCAGATTTTCCGCAATATTATCTGAAAAACGCTACCACCTTTAGAAATGAAATTTTCACAGGTTAGTTTTATGGTATATATCTACAACTATGTAGGATTGAAAAAAACAACAACAGTGGGCTCCAATTACCAAACGCATACAACCCCTTGAATAGGATATTCAAAGCCTGACATTCGACCTATATAGGATTTAGCAAAGCATTTGTTTATGTGGGTGGTTCGAATCACACTTGACCTTGGATGATATTTTTGCGCACACGCACACAGGAATGGTATAGTTGCAGTACACATACAAAATAATCAAACTACTTTCCCATAATTTTAATATCCCTGATGTCCACACACACAGAGTTTGAATATTCTTCAAAAGGCCCAAATATCAAAGGGAATTAAAAAAACAACAATATAAAACCAAGGTGCAAGAGTTATATAATTAACTATTCATGTAATTTATCATTACAGGTTGTAGGTTGTAATCGACCCGCTATTTGAGATGTATTGCCTAACAGAGTAAAGGATAAAGCTGAGCTAAAACTGCAAAACCTTTCTAGTGTCATAATTCAACTTCTTCATTCCAAGAGGGGATACAAACAAAATCCACCAAATTGGATAAAAACAATAATTTGTCACATAAAGCCCTCAAACTGGACTTCTTCATTATATCCATCCAGGATTTCATATGACAGATTACCTTCCAATTATCAGCTCACATTTCAGCAAGAAGAAGTGTGAGAGCTTCATCATTACAAAAACGTATAATTCTTGTTGGCATGTCAAACATAATTTTGTCTGGCATGTTAAACAAAATTGAAAACATATTCAACGTGTATTGTATGCCTTATTTAAGGTCCCCGTAGTCTCAAATATCTGTTAATAAGGGAATATATTTTAGCCGCTTGCTTTCAGGGGGAATCAAAAGCCGAGAGATGGCCCGGTTTAGAGAGAGAAAAAAAGTACTAGTAGTATTTGTTACACTCTAAATACTTCCGGGTCGGAATTAACCCGAATCCCGGTCCCGTAGGGTCTGAACCACTTCTGGGTCAGCATGACCCGGAATCTGTGTCAAAAATTACCCACAAATTAGTCAAAATAACGCAGAATCCGAGTTAAAATCCTGTATCATTTTGTATTTTACGTTTCCGAGGTCTATTATACAGATGAAGAACAACTCTCAGACAACTGATGGAGCTACCCGTGCCTGTTTTAAATGAGACGAAACAAATAAATAAACAGTGTAATATTACACTAAGTGTTCTTAGTTCTTAACTAGGACAAACTGTCAAAAGCTAAAGTACAGTGACACCATGTACGTGTAAAATCATCCAGCCATAGAATTTCTTGTTACTGTTGCAGCTATGCAGTGAGCATGTCTATGAACATGAACAATATCACTCACAAGAACGTGAACCTCTTTGGAGTGCTTTCACTAAACCGTGACCACCCAATTGATGAAATTATTTCTCAGCATGGCTGGATGGTTTGTTGATTGAAAACTGCAGGATCGAATGAGCTTTACTCTCGCAAAGACCCAATGACGTTATTATACACATCTTTAATCACACATGACATCCAACATCCAACTATTACATATTTTTTGTAATAAGAGTATTTCGGTGTGCTTTCAACACACCACCGGAGCTGTTCATTCACCGTAGATTAAAGTTCAGACGGATCAGTGACACTGTCTAACTGTACAGTTATTTCCCAATTAAGGTTCTCAAAAATGCGTTTATGGAGTTTCCCCACCGTGACGTGTCCCACGGGGGAAACTCTCTCAACACATGAGCGTTTATTGAATTATCTTGTTATGGCATCAACGTTACCATGTAATCGAAGATATGTGCGATACAATTAGAGTTTACCTGTCTATTGTGTTTAATGCCCCCCAGGTGTAGTGGGTGGATACACCACTAAATAGATAAAGGCACACGCATTGATTAGTTGTGGAGGAACGTCCGGGTATCTATTTCAAATGAAAAACTTCAGGCTGAACATTAGTGATAAATTTGTTGGCGTCCTTCCCTCGGAAAATGTCATGATCGTGACGGAAGTTGTCAATGTGTCTTGTGAAGTTCCCTTTACATAATCGCTTGGGGGTATCTCAACAACACTAAGTAGTGCCCCCCCCCCCCGGGTCGCGATTTTTTTTTCCAAACGACATTGCTATGATGACCTTTTTTTGTTATGATTTTGATTTTTTGATTTTCGATCGGAATGCGGATGTTGGAAAGAAATAAAATATATAAAAGAGGTAAATAAATAGAAAGTTTGGAAAACAAAAATTTGCCCCCGGGTCATGACAGGAAATGGTTCAATATTATGAATGCAATCATGGCTATAGTAACAGTACTTTGATCAACATTTGCAAACGTATATTTTCTTGATTCGAAGGGAATGAGAATACTACCAGTGAGCATATCTCACCAAATAGTTTCACTGAATGATGTACATTATCTTGATTCAAAGAGGGTTATCATAAGTATTAGCAATCGTCTTATCAACATTACCGAACGTATACAAAAGGTCAGTCGATTCGAAAGGAGTGAGCAAATACTATCAGTGGGCATACCACCCAAAATAGCTTCACAAATTGATGTACGATATCTTGATTCAAAGAGGGTAATCATAAGTAGAGGCAGTAGTTTTACCAATATTGACGAACGTATAAAAACAAGTTATTTCGATTCTAAGGAAGTGAGCAAACTATCAGTGAGCATGTCACACCAATTAGTTTCACTGCATGATGTACATTATTTTGATTCAAAAATGGTAGACATAAATAGTAGTAGTATAATTTTATCAATATTGCGAATGTATACAAACATTCTAGATTCGAAAGGAGTAAGCATACTATCAGTGAGCATATCACACAAAATAAATTCACTAAAACGATGTACACTATCTTGATTCAAAAAGGCTAATAATAAGTAGACGCAGGAGTAGTGTTATCAACATTGACGAACGTATACAATAATTATCTTGATTCGAAGGGAGTGAACTTACTATCAGTGAGCATACCGGAGCATCCAAAAGAGGCTAATCGTGACCAGCAGCGCTAACATTACCAATGCTAGCAATACCGTACTTTATCTTGATTCAAAATAGTGTAACGGCGACCAGAAGTGGCACTTTCACAAGCTTGCACAGAATGCTGTATCTCATCGGACAATCTGGTAAAAAAAGTATATATACATACCAACTCACCCTATAACTGTTGACTCGGGACTCTAGTGTTTTGCGGGAGAAAATGTATTAGTTTACAGGTGTACAATCATCAAAGACAAACACTGGCAAAATTTGACGGGAAGTTAAAACCCTTAAGCGCGCAGCTGAGGCAATAGAACTGGATACAAAATAACCCCCGAGACGATTGAGTTTACCATAAAGGCCCCGTGGATAAAGAAATCTCGATGATTTTCCTCAAGAAACACCGTATGGGGAACCTTGAAATTTAAGCTCGGTTTTAACCCTCGAAACAAGTCGTACTCAAGAGGCCTCTCCAATCAAGGGAGAGAGAAATCAAAGAACTTCAAACCATACGGATTTTGCCCTGAGATCAAAACAATATTAAAGGTCTGCTGCCATTTCCGACGTACACGCAGACTCTGAACGGCCACTTCATTTTGGAATCAAAACATTCTTAAGATGAATTTGAAACTTTTAAGACCGTTTTTTAATAAATTTGTTTAATACTTAGTTGTACATGAGGAACAGAAAGGATAGGCCAGGTAACCCCATTGTTACCCTTTACGGTTGATTTGAAATTAAGGCTGGTCATAATACATTTTTACACGACTGCTGGAAATTTGTAAAACTTTCCCAAATCTGATTATTAACAACTATACCTTCTTTTAATTACTGATATATAGAGGAACTGAATGCGGCCTTTTTGGAATCAAAACATTCTAAAGTTGAATTGGACACCTTTAATACATTTTTTTATTTACTTTTTTGGTATTGATACTTATGTACATGAGGAACACAAAGGATAGGCCAGGACACCCCATTTTCAGCCTTTAAGGTTGATTCGAAATTAAAACTTTCACAATATATTTTGACACTGCTGGAAATTGGTGAACATTTCCCAAAAGTCTGATTATTAACAACTACCTTCTTTTAATTCCTGATATATAGAAGAACTGAATGCGGCCTTTTCATCCTTTACACCCAATTATTCGAGATTTCGATTACGAGATTTACCCCCTACGAGAAAACGAAGTAAATTTGGTTACCTGAATGGGTGGGCGGGAAAGTCGTTGCGCAACACGCGTGCCTTGGTTGCATCTGTTACCATATGACATTCATTTTGTGTTGTAATCGGAGAACCCCAGTAAGCATTGGAAAGTTATAATAACATTTGAATAAACTGAATAAATGTAACTTACGTGCTGCTTCACGTAAGTAATATTTTCTTTATAGGCGTAAAAGCGGTCCCCTCCCCCACAAAAAAAATCATGGTAATAACGTTGCTCAGTTCGTAAAAATAGTGTTAATTGCACTTCTTTGATCGCGTTTATTAGTACACTTTATAACCACAGTATAGCTCCGTTTCTCTATCACGTTTTACACACATTGGGTAGTTCTTTAACAACGTTCTCAACACAAAACGTTTACGTTATTTGATTGCTCGTAAATCGCTTTAAACACATTAAATAGTCTTAATCTTCAAGAACGTTCGACACACCTACTAATACGTTATACAGTGGGCAATGACGTGATTAACCTGGCTTTGACATTTTAAATGCACGCCTTTGTCAATGTTAAGGACAACCAGGAACGGATGCACTGGGGAGGAACATTGGCATGGCGTGGACAAAAAGAAAATCCACTTAACAATTTTCGATCTACTGATGCAGAAGAACATTTCATACGTCAGCTATGCTTTACATCTTTCAACGGTCACATAAGAGGGAATAACACATGCCTTCATCGCCGATATGCATTTCGGCTGCGGGCAGAAGTATGTAAGTTGCCTAGGAAGCAATCCGGGAGGATATCCCCCCCCCCGCCCGACGAAAGAGCAACGCACAAGGACATATATCTCAGCACGCGATATGTTTTGAAAGAAAATACCCATCGTGGTACCCGAGGAATTGTTCAGTGTCGTCTCAACGTGGATTTGATTTATTAGCATAAATAAGCCTTTAAATGGCTGCGCGCTTCACCTGAGCGAGGGCATAATATCATTAATACTTTACTTTCATGAATAGTTTCCGTGATAGACAAGTACACTACCGGTACTAATGTGTATAAAAACAGACACATGGTTAAAAGTAATGGGAGACTTTGGAACGCTAGGTGGCATCAGACTTACCAGGTAAATGTTAATTGCTTACGTAGTTCTGAGCATGCGCACATTACCGAGAACGATGGATTTACCTGATAAGTCTGCTGCCACCTAGCGTCCCAAAAGTCGCCCATTCGAACACGGCCCATACCTCATTGCATTCAAATGCCGTGTGCATGGACACCTTCTTACATCAATCAGCAAAGTGTTTCCTATATAGATACATTCATCTTAACTTTCTTGTACGCTTGTCTATAGCAACTTTGAGTGGCAGCAAACCGTTTATGATTAGTTTAACCTATCACAACTCTTCTTTTCAGCGCCTTCAGTTTGATTCTGCTTTTCAGTCTGTTCATTGAGTTCTGTAGGGTTATTGTTCACATTTGTTCCTCAGAGGAAAAAAGACGAGCGGGGAATCAATCAGGAGCGATGTGAATACGGAGCTTTAGTTGGTAACCCATATTGCTCAGCAAACGCTTGTGCTTAACCACTTTATAAAAATTGTGCCCATGGTTGACATTCTACCTTAAACTGAAATGCTGTCACCTTGGCGAAAAGTATATTTTTGCACTACACGAAAATAAGCTGGTAGTGTGACCAGTACGGGTTTGGACACTTTAAAACTCTTGTGCCTGTCACTCGCTTCAATGACGGATGAGGTGGCGTTTCCATTTTCTCACTGGCAATAATAGAAGCAGCGGCAAAGGATTTGCTCTTTCAAATTAGATGTCATGGTTGGGGTGATTTTTTCCAATCTAATTTTGATGTCTATTTGTTATTGTCAAGCATGCCCACTTCGTACACCGTGTTTATTTTTTGAGCTATGCTAGACAGCAGACTAGACGGATTGTTCAAGCAAGCCGTCTTCTTTTTTGCAGTATTATATTTTCAATGTATAACTATAAAGCTTCTTTTCAAATTCGACATACACATTTTTATTTTTCCCCCTCTTCAATTAACAGTGTTTATACTTATTATTTTGTTCCATATGCAATTTCGCCCCCAGACAAGGCAAAAAGCCACTCTTGGTATTAGGAGTTACACGAAAACAAAGATGAAAATAACTCAGGGGAGCTAAAGATAGAAATTAACATTCCTCTAAAACAATCTAGATTGTAGGATGGAGGGAAACATGTACCTGGCACGGAGTTCCAAAGAGATGCAGTACGTTGAAAATTGCTATTGGAATGGCTCTTTGTTCTGCATCTCAGCAAAGCGAGAGTGTGGGTTAAAACAAGCAGAAAGCCCGGTGTTACGCTCAAACACCCTGATAGGAGGAACCAGGTCGGACACACTGATGGAACATTTACACTAACAAAAAAAATATGTAGAAAATACGTGCTGTAAGAAGAAAAAGCAAGCTAATGGCCGTGAAAATGTTCGATATGATTTCACTTGCGAATAATTGCTTCACAACGTCACACAAAACAGAGTTTCTGTATTCTTCCTTAAAACAATTCTCTGTCTTTCTTCTTCTGAACCATTGCATACCATTCAACGCCAGTTCTGATGGCTTTACCAATACATTATCAAAAATTAGACCGGAAAAAAACCCATTGCATTCCGTGAATATCTTTGTGTCCGTAACTCCTCTTCGTGTATTATGCAGCCTTGCCGTCCTTTTAAATTGTTTTTGTTAATGGTTCGTTTCTATAAAATAATAAATAAATAAATTTAAAAATAGCAAGGCACAATTAAAAACACCTGAACATAGGTTGACTTTATCCACTTCATTGAGGCATAGTTTTGTGATTCAGTTTCACGAAAAAAACTTCCAAAAACTAGAATTATATCTGAAGTTTTCAAACTTGAACATTATGACGTCAGATTTATGAAATCGCTGCTCCTATGTGGAGAGAAAACGGGTCAAAAAACCCCACTAATTTGCTGCTCTAGACATATTTACGATTGGTCCACACGGCAATCAGCTCGGCCTGCAGTGTATCATTACAGCGACCGATTTTGGCTTGTGGAAAGAAAACAACAAGAATTTTTCAACTCCTAATAATTACGGCGGAAAAATACGCGCTCCAATTCCTATGGAAAGAACACAACATTCAACTGTGACGTCGCACCTGCAATATAGTTTAACCCTGAGAAGAAAAAACAAAAACAACCATTCCTAAATCAAAGTGTAGCCGCCAAATCTATCTCCGGCCCGTTCAAAGCTGGAGTTATTAAACCAAACGGGGGCTGAGTGGGGGAAACGGACTGGTCCCTTTGCCAGTGTCATGTGAATCGATATTCTTAAAGTGTCATTTCGTACAGTGAACCAGACAACATTATGGAAAGTGAAAAGCCTGTACTAAAGTAATTTCGGAATGAAGAAGAAGGTTGTGCTAGCGCAATCTGTTATCAAGTCATTGCGTCACACACGTGCGTCTGCTGCACGCCCAAAGTTTTCGCTACCTCCGGCTCCAAAGATGGCATGTTTGTGCGTAATTTTACCCCCAAATCACCCTTTCTATCGTTCAAAAGCATTTCATTAGCAGTTCTAAGAAGACCTTAGTCTTTGAGAGCATATGTAAAAGTCCAGTTTATTAAACGAGTTTTCACATTTCATCAAAGTAAAACAAGCTCAATGCAACTCATATTTGCTTCTGGTAATCAGCCAGTTTGTGTGAAGTGGGCGTGGCTTACAGTGGAATTATGTCAAACTTACGATTACTTATAGCCACCCGCAATAATAAATAACTGATACAACGTACTTCATCTCTGTATTAACGATTCGTGTCGGGCCTGTACGAAGATGAAAGCGCTGATTAAATGCAAACGGTCGAACCTTAATAACTTCGCTGCCAGCTTCAATGTGGTTTGACAATTCTGTGATGAGTGGTTGTCTACAATACAAGAACAGCACGTCAGTCAACACGTTCAATTGACGTCACGCAATAGCCAAAGCCACAATTCTGATGAAGTTTTTCAACTTGGACACTCGTGAGATCCATTGATAGATAACGCTGACGTCTTCTCGGAAGGCATCCACAATGTACACAAGCTACTCTCTGGCAGTGGAGAGTTATAACCACCATCAATTAAAAGGCAACCAGTTACAAGTTTATCAAACTGAACGATCAATTTTAAACACGAGTACAGGAATGCTGTTTATCGACACCTGACTATTTTCAAAGTATGACACTCTAAACATAAATCTTTTTTCCATCATTCGTCATGCGTTTTCTGTTTTTTATCTTTCTTTCTTTTTTCAATTTATTTTGTGTTATCTTCTTCCTCCTTTTTCTTGTTTTTTTCTTTGTTCACCCTCTCTCACAACTCCATGATAATGCCACTCTCCCCGGATCTGAGCAGTACATAGAAATTTATGTAGGTCAAACAAAATCAATTTCGATTACCCTGGATAACAATAAGGCTATGCCTTTGTAGAAGATTAATTTTCACAGCACAGTGGGCCCTACATGACTTGCTTGCTTTGATACAGACATGACTGGTTGTATAACACGAAAAATCCGACGTTGCATTGTGAAAGGGATAGGCGATTTCTAGGCTTTTTTCATTGAGCAAATACGTCTAGGACCTTTACTATTTCAGAGTATCGTTTTGATAGTTGAAATCGAAAACAAACAAAAATATCTTAAATTAAACACAAGTACCGGATACCTTATAAGAGATATTTGAAACTGATAAATATTTATCTGCGAGAAGATTGTATCCCCCAAAATGATTTACCAAATCACGTCGTGGACGTGAACAAAACAAAACCCCAAACCCAGACAAAAACAAATCACGGCAACTTTTTCTCCCCATCGTTACCGCCAAATATGA
The DNA here is from genome assembly GCA_021014325.1 of Plazaster borealis. Classification (NCBI taxonomy): domain Eukaryota; kingdom Metazoa; phylum Echinodermata; class Asteroidea; order Forcipulatida; family Labidiasteridae; genus Plazaster; species Plazaster borealis. The sequence continues at coordinate 13,700,342 of CM037455.1, read as the reverse complement.
ACAAACCTTCAAAAAGAAAATGTTGTCCATGTTATCAATTGACATTTTACTGAAATATTACAATAGAAATTAAAACCATCTTTGTTTGTTTAAATATTATTTGCTGAACCCCCATGGGGAAGTTTAGAATTTAAAAGCTTAATGCTTTGGTACAACAGTTTGAAAAGTATAGGTTGAACAAATAAAAACTAACTAACAACAAAATTAACCTGTGAATATTTCATTTCAAAAGGTGGTAGCGTTTTTGAGATATCGCCAAAAATCTGAAGCGGTTATGTCAACGCAGGAAGAATAATCCGTAAATGGAATACACAATCTGAAATCAACGTTTCATGCATAAAACGTTTCTCAGATTGAGGTTTTTCTTTTAAATCCCTTTCTTGTAGTGCTTATTACCAAGTATACAGTTGTTATGGTCATTAATTTGTTTTAGTAATTACCAAAGGTATATCCCCCGTTTAAGCACGATACAAAGAAAACAGCTTGATTATGTTGTTATTACAATCGCACGTTTTACATCATGACACGTGTTAATTCCCTACAATAGGATTACTGGTCACTTTGTGTAACATTTGAAGGTACGATCTACCCCTTTCTGGCTAATTGACATATTAATGTTCCCAATGTCGACTCCTCCCTTTGAAGTACAGGCTGTCAACAAACAAAAGTAGTTTATACAAGTAAACAAAATAAAACAGAATTGAATTCGAGCGGTGAAAGCAGGTGGCGTTTCGTGGAATGAAATGTTTGTTCCCGGTTTAATATTTAATTGCTTCGAAAATGTATGTCAGCCCAAATTGCCAATTTAAGTTTCCACCACCTGGTCTTAGAAGCATTTGATGAATGGACACAAGAAGCACTGGTATTTATACACAAGACAGCCTAATTAAATCACCAACGTCGTCATATAAATTTGTCTTTACTGAGAAACATAATAATTAGAACTGTCTCGTGTTAAATATTAATATATTAAGTGATCGATATCTTTTTTATTTAATGAACTAAATACAATAAACGAACCCCTGATTTCGCGCCAAACTGTTTTGCTTTCGTGTTTCTTTTTAATGAGCAATTAACTAAAAGTTTCTGCATATCTTTGTGTTTTTAAACTCGCTGCACTCGTAATTCTTTTGACTGTTTACAGAGTAATGTTTCATACACAATTTCCAAGAACGTGACAATATTTATCAGAACGAATTGGTATTTTTAATTTTAAAAATTAAGCTTTCTGGTCAAGATTACTTTTTCTATGGTCACCACAATTTTAATGCAGCATTATTTGTCTAGATTGTAAAATAACAAAGATAGCACGGCTATGTTTTGTATCAATATGATAGCATGTTTGTATATCGTCCATTTTAAATCTGGGAAAAGATTGTCAAGGTTTTCAACGTCCTGCTGCCAGTGTTATACTTCATAGCACAAACAAAATAAAAGAACCTCATGATGTTTGGTACTTGTAATTTAAATGAACACACGTGCGGCAACAGTGGGGGCAGGTATGGGAAATATTGGGGAACAATTTTTGCATCTGACGAGAAAAGCACGGAATTCGGCAAACTCTCAGCGTATGTCATGATACAGATATTTGACTAAAGGGCCATCGCAGATGTCTTCTTTGAAATAATAATATGTAGAATAATAGGCAAACTTCAAAATGTTTAAAAACGGATGTCATTGCTTGTTGTTCTACCTTTCAAAGGACAAACTTGCAAAAGGCCATATAGCCAAGTATCTTTCTCATGAACTGTCTCTTTAAGAGGTATGACTGAGTTTCACTACGACTGTACTGGGGGCAGGAAGCCCCTCCCGTTTTATGAAATGTCCCTTTAATAGGTAGGGCTGAATTAATCACAGCTGTACCAGGGGAAGAAGGGAGGGGCACCTCCAGGCGTCAGCCATCCACAATTAGAATATTAGTTATGTATCAAATTTTCTCCGTCAGGCAGTCGGTTAGATTGAAAAACGAAAGAGAGAAAAAACCCAAAACAACAATGATGCTACAGAGCGATAGACATGGTTAAAGCCTGGGAGGTATGTATCATTGACCGACTTCTCCATGGTAAGACGGTTATATTTAGGGGAACATGATGCGAGTGTAACATCACAAAAGCTATGCTGGAGGGGATTTTACGTACGGGAAAGTAATCTTAAAAGGTGAGTACAAGATATGTTATTATCATTTGGATGTATACAGTAAGTCTTCAGATCCATTTAAGTGTAAGAGGAGCACATCAAGGACGCAGCTGATGGGTTACAAATTGTAAACTTAAAGGGCACCTGAAGTAAACATTTCTTAGGAATGTATTTTTGAGCTACTTCATAACCCACCTATGTGTATGAAAACTAATTGACATCAATATTTGGTTAATTTTATTCAAAAGTGAATTTCTGTAAGCATTTAAAATGTTCCTCTTTTATCTGGACAACTGGGGGACTCTCTCACAGTGATGTCATTTCAGGGAGACACTTGTTTTATTTCTGTTGAGAAAATTAAAACTGTGAACCCCAAATTTTGCTTGTTAAAAGAATTTGTGAGAAATTTGCGCTTTGGATTATTGACATGAACTGGCATACTAACAAATCACTAAAGAAAAAAAGTTTACGACTGAGAAATATAATTGTAAGTGAATAAACTAATTGCAAAACTGAGATTTCTGCCTGACATGACATCACAAGTTTGCTCATGAATATGGATATTTGCATTAGCATAAAGTACAACACGGCACCAACATACCCTTAAAAATGGCACAACAAAAATTAATAATATGGCGAAACGGAACACAAAGTTGCAGCTCAAAGGACTGCACTAAGAAAGTTCAGAGGAGAAAATCAAAGATGCAGCTGGGTTACAAATTGTATACTTAAATGCTTCCTTGATGAGAAAACTGAATTGTTGAAAATAACATCAGTTAGCCATAATATTACTCCTTTAACATCCATAAGTAACACAATTTTTACGGGAAAACACTTTCCTTCAACTTCAAATATTCATGGTCATCAACTATATGACAACGACCGTAAAAAAAATACAGCACTACGGCCCTTGAAGTTCAAAAGCTGCACTGTGGTTAAAGTAGTCTGGGCTAACTCAACAATATTCATCACATTACTACGCATCAAACATACAACATTTAAGTAGTCCTGTAAACGCGGAGTAGGGAAAACTAAACCATTTATTATTACCATACATTGAATAACATTTCTATTAAAATATATTGTATCCCCTGAAGGGTGGAGATTTCTTATTTAGATAGTCTCACCCTAGCCCGAACAATCAGTCGATGCCGTGCATCGCCCGATCATTAATGCATCAAGGGATAATAAGTGCGGTGGACATCTAACGTATAACATGAGTTGTGACTGAATAGCTTACTTTTAGCACAATGGGATCCATGCATCGAGATGGCTACTGCCCACCGAGCCAGTGGTTCAAATCCCGGGCAAAGACCGAAATAACCATGTATCCAGCGGTCGACCTGGTTCCCCAATGTTTACTTTTGGGTCCCCCTTGGATACAGCTAGGGCGTCTCTCTACCACAATCATCTAGAATCCTTAGAAGAGAGGACACAGCCCGATCCGATCACGTCCCGCCAGTTTACATTTCAACTATTCAATTTATATTGCGCCTATACTCCATTCAAGGGCTTCCACATAACGCATAACATTACAATACAAATGCATTATTACATCAACATTCGCAAAACCTACGAAGCATGCGCAAGTCAAAGCATGTGCGTTTGTCGTTTAAAACAATAAATCTTTGTAAAAGCTAACAGCTAAAATGTGTTGAAGTTATATTTAAGAGAGAAACTCTACCCAAAAAAGCATATTTTTGTTGTGTTTTCGTTCAAACAGTCGTTTGCAGCCATAGGCGAGACCCTTCCAATGGCATAGCATGCAAACGCCTTTTGAAACACAATCTAATGACGAAAGTACGCCAGCGTAAAAATAAGAACGTGATGCCGTCACACCAAGTACGAATGAGCACGAAATGACACACATAATTTGGACTGGTGCCTTTTAGATGTCCACCATAACAGACACCAAATTCAAACTAGACCCGATTCTATTATGGGAAATCAACACACAATAAACTAATCTTCTTTTGTAATTCGCTTTGTGTGATTTGTTAGTCCCTTTATCAAAACGACCCATTTCTTCTAGGGGACATGCTCATTTCATATTAATTCATGTTCGCAATTGCAAAGATCAGGCTCACCTAATTATCTTTCCGGTGGTTTGTCATAATTATGTAAAAAGCCATGTCCGCATGTCTTTGTCGTGTGTGACATATTTATGCAGTATAGTTTCCCCTTCTGAGATAAATCAAACAAACACGACATCATAATTTAGCCTGGTTAGTGGTGTACAACATTGATCAGATCGGAAAAAATATTTGTGGAAAATCTCCCTTGAAATATGTTTGCCTGAAATGCTTTACTTATTGAGATATGAGTAAAACAATTACTTTCGATAACTGTCCTAAAACGGTGGCAACATAACAGGGGGTCTTCCACAATTTTCTCGTGACTCCAATCACCGATTGAGCCAAAATTTTCACAGGTTTGCTATTTCATGTATAAGTTGGATCACATAACGTATGGATACTGGTCTTTGACGTTTTTAATGGTTTAATGTTGTTACTGTATGCGAGCGCTAGAATTACCCTTTTGGGGATATAATAAAGATTAATTGAATTGAATTGAAATGAATTGACAACTACCAATGTTTTACAATGTGCTTTAAGGTCTGCCTGTCAATCAAAAACATCTGACCCACTAATTTGTCTGATTTGACTTCAGGCCTTTATAGAAGCATACTTTTTGAAGTGCGGATCGTCTGATGTGCTCCCAGTAAAATGCTGTCCTTCAGTGTGATAGCTATGTTTTGCAGATAATTAAGAAGCATTACAGACGCCTCAGCATGTGCTTCGCAGCTCAATTTGGCAGACTGTCTTTTGTAAGTGCCAATGTCTACGAACATGCATTATGACCGACAGAATTAAACTAAACCAAATCGCATGGGCTTTGAGGCTATAATTAAACGTTCATGCATAATTGATAACAATTGAACATGAAACCTGATATCATTCAATTTTTATAAATTTTAAATCCGAACCAATTCTCCCGAGAGATGATTTCGTTTTAAAGAGTGGGTGTGAGAAAGAAAAGAAAAAAATCACAAAACGCACGCTTTCTTATTTAAATTTAATCTTAATACGTACTCGTACAAAATCACTGACCGAGCGTCAGCAACTATCTGCTGTTCTCTCGAAAATATTATCAGTTAATTTGATAAACAAAAATATATACACAAGATGGCAGACATGTGATTTTCATGAAACCTGGAGAAGAGCAACGAACCCGCCACTCCAAACACCAACGAATCGATGTGTAAGGCTTTACATGGTGTGTCGATGAAGTGACTGCTATTGGCGAACTTGCAGGTACACCATATGTCAATCTTGTTTGGGAGGAGTGTTGGCTCTGGAAAGAGCCGTTCGTGTGGTCTCGACGTTTCGAACAGTGCACTCTGCTCGTAGTTATTCTCCCGAAGACAAGCAGAGTATACTACAAAGCTACTACTTTGTATACAAATATATAGTTGGTACTTTTTATTACTTTGTTTCCAGTTCAAGTTAACAATTCAATAAAGCGAAATTGAATGGGCCCAGTTATTTGATAAATTGTATGGATTTTAAGTGAGAACAAGTGAGTCCAATTTATATAAATTATTATCTAGGTCAGGACACACGTCAAATTTAGTCACACACCCTTAAAGCACAACCATACACTGACTAGTTTGGCCAGTTTCTTAAAAAAAACTTATCGGAAATTTCTAATTTTAGTTTGGAATTTACATTTACCATTGCAGCATTCGACAAATGCTTGAACTATTTGAATTCAAATGAGGCATATTTAATCAAAAACATAAAACATTCCCAAACAAAAGTGAACGGCGTGTTGTTTTTGAACAAATGCAAACGGTATGGCACAAGCTATAAAAGGAAGATACGGGCACGTTGCAGCTGACAGTAAAAACAATTATTCAGATCCGCAAAATAATTACAGAATAAAAGTAAAACACAAAATAATACAAATAGTAACAATAAAACATATAATTTTACAACTACCAGCAGGCCTATAAGCCATATGAACGTTTTTATAACCAGATCAACGCTACTTGAAGATCTCCTTATCGTAGACTTTCTCATTAATGAATTGTTATTATTTATATTTTTGTTATTTTCTGTTAATGTTTTTTTCCCTTAGTAATAGCAGTAATGGGCAATTAAAACACTGAAACAAGTATTATCAAATGGTATTGCACTACAGCAAGCTTCATTGTAGTGTCGCGGCTGAGCTGTCTAGCGCAACGGACTCAGGTTCCGATGGCTCAGTCATCGGAGTGTGGGTTCGAATCCCGTTCATGACACACGTGTCCTTGAGCAAGACATTTAACCATACATTGCTTCTCTCAACCTAGGTATACAAGTTGGAATCTCAGAGGGCTGAGACTGTAAGCAGTTTGAGGTTGTATGCTTCTCGGGGAGTTTAGGCAGATTGAGGAATGGTTCAAGTATGCCTGATGACCAGGGATTACTTATATAAAGCACCTTGATCTAACTACTACAATATTGTTATTGTCATTTAGACAATTTAATAGTAAGTTTCATATTCTCAAACAGACCCACCAGAATTTAACATGGAATTACCCAACGTAAAAAATAGAGCTTTCACAAACTACGTAGGGTAGGAATACAGTTGTTCCGCATTGATGTGTCTTACACTAAAACGCGTAGAAAACATAGAGATATAAGCATCAACAGAGAGAAAACAACACTATTTTCACATGACCTTGTCAACTTCTTAGCAGGGGACATTTGCCTGTCACCGATATTAGCTCGAGTGTATGATCAACCCAACGTCAAGGAGGAGAAAGCTCACTATTCCCTCCTTGCTTGTTTTCCTTCAAATAAATAGCGATAGTTGACGAGATTTTCGTCTCATGGCATGCAGAAATTAAATAGGAATCGCCAATCACCGTTCCAGCGTTGCCCTCGAGCGTTTCCATTAACAACATGAAGACAAGCTCTCCCCCTCACTCTCTCTCTCTCGAGTATTATGGTAGATCTCTTCACTACTTGTGCTATCCGGAGGTAGTCTTGATTGCGCTCGGGAGATAAAAGAAGAGAGACACCGTAGTGGTGAGGCGAAGTGGCCAGATTATGTACTAGTGTACACCGAAGATAAGTGGCCGATGACGAGGCACCATCTCCCAGCGTGTTAGATGCTATGAGTATAGCGATTACACGAGCAATCCATCAAAATTACCTGTCCGTGATGCATGTCGTTGTGCTTTTCACTTTGAGAGGAAAACCATGTAATTGCGCTTCCCCCCGAAATAAAACGATCCCTTCTCTTGTACATGCGTTGATAATATAATATTTGTAAGGTTTCGTCAGCAGTAATACTAGGGTATGCATGTGCAGCATTCCGTCTCTCTAAGCATCCACTGGTGATAATAGATTAAGCATGATACACAACTTGAGTAAACTTCTGACCGACAGTCTTTCTAAACTTTCACTGGTGATAATAGATTAAGCAGGATGCACAATTTGAGGAAACTTCTGACTGACTGCCTTGCAAAAGGACAACTAAAACAAGAGATCATACCAACCCAGGCTGTGAGAATACTCAACACATGCCTTGAACAAGAACAATTCTTTCAAAACCACTAAGGTTGTGAGCATACTCAACACACGCTTTGAAAAAAAGACAACCAGAGACTATTTCACAACCAGTAAGGTTGTGAGAAGAATCAAAACATGCTTGCAAAAGAACAATGAAAACCAGAAATTCTATCAAATCCACTAAGATTGTGAGCATACTCAACACATGCTTTGAAATAGAACAACCAGAGATTATTTCACAACCACTAAGCATACTCAACAAATTCCTTGCAAAGAACAATGACACCCAGAAATTATTTCACAACCACTAAGATTGTGATCATACTCAACACATGCCTTGAAAAAGAACAACCAAAGATTCTTCCACAACCACCACGGTTGTGAGAATAGTCAATACATGCCTTGCAAAAGAACACTGACAAACAGAGATTCTTCATTGATAACAACTTAGACTTAACCACTTTATTCAGTCGATATCCGGGCGCAAGTTATGTATAATTTTCATTGAAAATGTAGCAAGTAAAATACCATACCGAGATGCATGATGGGTAGGATTGAAAATATATCTGATCACAGATTACACATATCTTACATGGTGGAAAACTTCCCTGCATGGCTTGAAATATGTTGCCTGAAATTGGAATTGCTACGTTTTTTGATAAGTCCAAAACCCGATGATTGAAAATAGTGAAGACAACTATTTACTCGTGACTCCAATGACTGATTGAGCTTAAACTTGTACAGGTAATGGGTAACATACAGTGCACATACTGGTCTTTGACAACTACCAATGTTGTCCTCCGTGCTTTAAACGCAGTTCCTCGCAACATGCAAAATTATTCAATAGGTTGGCAAGGGTTGCTTAATTAAAAAACTGACCGGGATACCTGTCATAAGGAGCCTGACCCATTTCCGGTCAACATGACTCGTTTAAGTGTCAAAATTACCCCCTAACCTGAGTCAGATACACTTTGCGTACCGGAGTCATGGTCGTGTAACCCCCCTAAAACGAGTTAGCAACTGACCCGTTTAGGGTCGAAATGACCCCTTCACCCGAGTCAGAGACACTTTACTTACCTGAGTTCCTGGTATGTGTGACCCCTCGAAAGGGGTTACGCGACCCCAAAAAAGGATCTGGTTGTTTT